>OX596169.1:5543023-6928779 GCA_951394245.1 Cyclophora punctaria
AATAAGAGGCAGCGATTGTTTTCGATTTGGGTGAAGTGGCGAGTGCAGCGAGGTAACGAGGCGTGATGAGGCGGTGCGCCGGCGGCTCGCGGCGACCGCTCTGTAATCCCACTCTGCGCTCGGTGTCGGTTTACAGCGCCTCATTCGCCGCCGCAATTATCATATTCCACCTAAACACATAATATTGTGCACGCAATTTTAAAAATAACTCGCGTCCGGCCCGACCTCAATCAGGACTGATTTATAGCAAAAGGGGCGCCTGATCGTGGCCCGGCCGGACCACACGAACATTGCATTTCACTAACTAATAAACGCCTCATGTGAACTATTGTTTGGAACGGCTCACTCGACCGGTTTGTGTTGCAGTGCCACAAGAATCTGTTTCCTATTCTGCTAATTGAGAATGTTAATGAAATGAGATGTCTGCGAGGTTATTTTTGAGGGAAGATTTATTGGCTGGGCTCGGTGGCTGAGCGCAGCGAGCACTTTATGAATCAAATGCATGAATGAGCCGCGGTGAGCCACGTGGCGTCGTTCTCACGCCTGACGTGGACTGCTTTTTATCGCGTCTACATTTTTCGAGGCAGTGTGTCGCGTGGGCTACATCTGTACTCCGCCGACCCCCTCGGAGCGGCACATGGCGCCCGCCTCGCTAATTACTTCATCGTGTAACTAACAACACTTACTAATTCTCTGATAACAATCAAACTTCACATTAGATGCCAAGCGCTGATTGTGCGAAATCCTTGCAGGCGGATCGAGAGTCAGCCTTAAAAAAGTCATTTAAACAAATATAACCTTCAAAATAAGAAAGAAATTTTTGATCTACAGCGAGGACTCTAATATTCAATTCCAACTCATTTCCTTAAACCAACATTGACCCCTCTGAATATCACATTAACGTACTTGTTACTTTAAAGATGAATGAAGTTATAACTACTCGTTTCCAAAGGCGTGTAAAGGACGACGAATTTTTACTAGAGCGTGTTAATTGGAGAGGAGTTTGAACGGAGTCGAAGAATGTAGGGAGTCTTCTTTTTGTTATGCATTAGTTTAACAAACGGGTATCACGATCTAGAGGCCAGTGACGCAGGCGCACACAGATAAAATCAAATCTATCGATAGGCAGGTACATCTGTAATGCGAAAGCTTGTAAAAGGTTTGTTGATGAACGTTTTTGCTCTATCACACTTAAGGCAAGATGGATTTGACTGTATTTTGTTTGGCATATAGGCAAATAATAATCCGAAATAACAAATACCTCTGTCTTAGACCTCTGTATTTTTTCTAAATCCTCTGCAGTAACGGTTTTTGATAATATGTAAATGTATATACAATTAAAACAAGGAAAGTCAACAATATCAATCATGATCAAAGTACTCGGTGACCTAACAAAATTGTCGAGATGCAAATTCAGAATTGTTTTTACTCATAATTTGTGTTACCTACATTAATAACCTTGGCTCTATTAAATTACAATATACATTCCTATTATTTTGCTTACTGTACTGTTATAATACAACTTGATAACTGATGACTGTAAGTAATTTAAATTATCGCTGTCTCATACTTTATTAAATTTAATTTGAAATAAGATTGTTTTAGTTTCCTGATTAGTAATATATTTAGTTGTTGCAAGTCTAATTACATTTGGTAATAGTGCTTTAAAAACTTTCAAAAAGGTTGGAAATTGCGAATTGTGATGTAGGTTTTAAACCACTAGACATTCCAACGATCAGTACATTTTGACTTGCCCTCCTAAAACATGGTAACGCTCAGAAAGATATGACATTATCGAATAACATAGCCAGTTCGTCCGTGTTTCTAACAAAATATTAGATAGAAGAGAGAAAGAGAGGGTGAAAAGAGGAATTCTTAGAGGAAAAGAGTTACTGATTTCATTTCAATCTTACCCACTAAGCCTGTTTCTTCTAAAGATTGATTTGTCTTTTGTTGATAGAATATGAGTATTCTTTTTCCGATCAGAATTAATAGATCATATTATGGTCTCTTGCGATTAGGTAATACATGGTAACATGTAGTTATTTTATTAGTTGCCACGTGGAGGCATCGCCGTGGTTATGTTAACCATCTGTCATCAGAGAACAGTTCAACGACCGCGTCACGAATTACAATACAAACTTTGGTATTATTATGGTAAATCATAGAGAATATCTGTACCGCCAGATGAACGTTATTCTACGTATAATCCATGGTATAATCACATAACTTCACTGACGGCTAATTTTGATACCCGCTTACTATAGAAACCATACGTTGATGATGGAATCTAGTCATATCAAATGTAATGTCGTCCAAAAAATGGTCTACCATACATTTTGCCTAATGTACCTTAACACCGATGCATAGCCAACAAACTCTATACTAGTTTTAATAACCGTCCAACTCAAATATTACAATATAATAGCTATTTCGGTATTACTTTACAATCGTAAATAATAATTGCCATTGTGACTAACGATTTTTATAATCTCGTGTCAATGACCTTAGCACGAATGTCTCGAAATGAATGTTTCTGTGTGGTAAATGTTCAAGGAACTAGTAAAGAATACTTGTGTTACTAAACAGCTATAAACAAAGCAATTTATGAAGATGACAGCTAAGGCGAGATGTCACGATGAATGCTCTTGGTGACTTGTTCGAGTTCTAACGAATATGTGACCATGATGTCACTAATATGTGGTCTTGTTGTGTTCTATTCCTTTTTGAGAATATTCAAATCGTACTTCAAAAGTAATCTTTGAGATGATACCTATGTTTTAAACAACAGCTCTTATGAAGGTTTCATAATAATATTTTTCTTCATATGTATAGTGGACATGAATCTGCAAAACACTAAACAAAAATTACTCTAAAAATAATTAAAAGTTTAAATTAAATACTGACATTGAAAATAATTCCGAGAAACATTTTTAAAGTGACACCTTCAAATCGGATGATCAGACAGCAGAATTTCAAGTTAATTGCAAATTAACTGTGTGACGAGATATCTTTCAGGCATTTTGAACACAAACACATTTTAACTCACTGACGACACAACCACAGGCATATGTGAACGATTCCAAAATTTAAAGTACTAAGTAAAAAAATAAACCGGCCAGCGAGCCGGACTCGCACACGGAGGGTTCCGTACTTTAAAAAACAGCAAAAAATCACGTTTGTCGTAGTGGACCCCCTTGAATATTATTTTTTTTAGTTTTTGAGAGTTATAGCGGCAATAGAAATACATAATCTCTGAAAATTTCATCTGTCTAGCTATCACCATCCTTGAGATACAGCCTGGTGACAGATGGACGGACAGCGAAGTCTTAGTAATAGGGTCCCGTTTTTACCCTTTGGGTACGGAACCCTAAAAATAAACTGTAATGTTCCAATGCCGGGTAAAGGCTGACGATATTAAACTGTGATATTAAGAAGCCTGATACTAACAGTAGGTACACTAAATATCAAAATTAGTTATTCAAAAATCTAACTATTCTCCAAAAGGCCCAAGTTACGGTCACCCTATTGGTTGGAACCGTTGCTTCCTGCGCAGTCCAACTCAATTAAAACTCATTGAGGAGCGTGCGAACTGGCCGGACACATTCTACCGCTTATCATTGTTATCACAGGGTTATCAGTTCGGCTCCGAGGATGTGGTTAAACCTTATAGTAGATATAGATTTTCTATAATATTTTAACTTTACTCTTACTGTATCTTCTGTGAGATTTAGTATATCTTCAGTGAGATTATAGGCCTTCGCTTCGCCCATTTATGGGACACGCGGACATTACCGACTTATATTTTATGTGTTTTAAGTTCTCTGGTTAGTTATGGATTAGCATTTAGAAAAAATCAGACCTCATGTTCTAACAGTTTTAATACCAAATTTTCAAACGCACTATCAGTTTTGCTTTCATAATAATATTAAAACTACCTTAGTAAACGAGTCAGCTGATGATATTCAAGATTATATTCAAAAGAAATAATCTTTTGAATTCTATGTTCATACCGTCAATCAGATGTTCGAAAAGCACTCAGAGTTTAACATTGTACTTTACTTAGCCTTTGTCGATTACAGCAAAGCCTTTGATAGTTTACTGCATTCAGCCAGTGAAGCTCTTAATAGAGATCAGTGATGAAACGATCGGGGAAGCCTTTGCCCAACAATGGGACACCGAAGGTTTATATAATGAAGGCTATGAGAAGGACAACACAAAACCAGCGCTACAGTGAGACTCTGGTTTCAGCCATCTACTAGACTCGTTTGCTACATCAAGCGGTAATGTTAAACTTCAAACTATTTTTCTTATGTTATGCATTTAGTGTCATCCCATATTTTACCATAACTACAAGTGATGAATGTAAATCGTGTGACAGTAGAAACTATAAAAATCCACCTTGCCTCAAAGGTCTGGGAATAGCATCACAAGAATACATACGACAGCGACTAAAAGCCATACAAATTCAATTATAAGTGTCAGAGAAAAAACGCTTCGTGTATCTAATTGCTTGATTACTATCACTTGTTAATTCAATTCTATGATTGCTTTATTCTAAGACCGATTGTCTATTGTGTCAGCAACCTCGTGTTCTCAGGTATTAACGACATCTATCAATCAATCTAATATTATTTACTAGCAGCGCCCCGCGGTTTTACCCGTTTTCAAAAAAAACCTTCCTCTTGAATCACTCTACCTATTACAAAAAACCGCATCAAAATCCGTTGCGTAATTTTAAAGATTTAAGCATACAGACAAACAGAAGACAAACAGACGCGACTTTGTTTTATACTATGTAGTGATTATGATTAGTTGTGTAATATTGTGTATGTCTGTTTCAATCACTTTGATAGCGTGATAGACGACGGTGTTACGGATTTGGGATGATATTGGATAGTTATGCCTTACATTAAAGTATACTCTTGTTTAAAAAAATGATGCACTTTTCTATTTAAAAGAATTTGAAAAACTGGACAGGTGGCTCTTTTATAACTGAATAGCCGCGCCCCGCGGTGTTACCCGCGTTGTGCCCTTTCCCGTAGGAATTTCGGGAATTTTTATACATATAAACCTTCCTCTTGAATCACACTATCTATTTCAAAAAAACCACGTCAAAATCCGTGCAGTAGTATTTGAGTTTATCGCGAACAGACAGACAGACGCGGCCGGGTATTGTTTTATAACATGTTGCGATTCTAAGGCACTATACGATACGACAAATATATCTACGCATTCAACTAAAAAAATATATAAAATAGCAATGTAACATACATATTACACTAAAAATAATATTTAAAAAACGCAAAAATCCAACAGAAGCGTCCTTCGTTACCGGAAAATTCGTCTGACTATGCAAAGAATTTTCTGACACTAATTATCGATTTTTTTAAAAATCGAAGTACAATATAATTGTCCGATACTCGGTACATAGGTAGATGTAGTTAGCCATCAATTTCCACCGTTCAATGCCCACTATAAGATGTTTAAGGAGATACAACAATAATTAATAGCCTTTAATTAATCACCTTGCTTGAACTCGCTTTACAGTAAACTCAAGTGCCTAAGAGGTCTTTATGCCAATGCATTTAATTCAGTGATCTCTTTTACAATACCGTTTTGGTACCAATGTCTATGTATTAAATGATTATAACGGACCAGGCGGCTCTATGCACCATAATACTTTAGATTAAACATTAACACGCTGTTATGAAGATTGGAATGTAATTACTAATTAGTTAAATCGAGTTTCATACAATTTGATAGAAACAAGACACATTTTTTTGAATATCTGCTGTATCATGTCAAATAATGTACAAATACTACATTATTACAATTTTACCTCTTCATAATATTGGGCTGTGCCCTATGGGTGTTAAAAAAATCCAAAATGTTATTAAATATTGGAAACGGCCGTTAATAAGCCGTAGCAAACATGCTATAATTATTTATAGGTATACCAATATACATACATAATTAAGTACCTACATTAACATTCTCTGCTTGACTCGCCTAATAAAATTGTGGACTTGTTTTATGTACACACGGTATGCCTACATGCTTACCGATTACGATAGGCTTTTTATTTATTCAAAGTTTTGTAATATCTGATAATACATAATTAAACGAAATAGCAAGCACTAGCAAGTATTTTTGCAGAAGCTGTTTGTCCGAAATACAATTTTGTATAGGCAGATCGCAAAAGCTTGCAGAAACCGATTTTCGAGTGCATTTACCTTCACATAGAAAGCTGCCTGCGCGAGTCGACTTCTGCACTTTTTATTAGTAAAGACTTGGACACATTATTTAGTTGCAAAGATCTTGTTCAAATAAGTATTTCAATTGCAACGCGCAGACATAAATATTATACAACGGTAATGCACATCAACACAGATATTGCTGTTATCAAAAGGATGTTAGTTCTTTATGGTGGGGAAGTCCCACTTTATAATTAACTAGCTGTGCCCTGCGGTTTCACCCGCAGCGCCCCCGTTCCCATGCGAATTTTAGATTTTTATTCCCTATAAACCTCACGGAGCCCGAGACCTTTCCAACGAATGCAAAGCCGTGGAAATCGGTCCAGCCATTCACGCGTGATGCCTTGACCAAGGAAAACGGGTTTCATTTTTATATATATAGATTTAGTAGTTCCGATAAGCTTGTCATGAATCATGATTCATAGGAAGTCACTTTTGCTATTAAAGTATGATAAAGTTGACCAGTGCAAGGATTTTTGATGATTGTTCCACAAAATATAGTACCTACTGTCTTAATACGATGCACCTTTACCGTGCCACCGAAGCATTTCATTGTGGAAATAGAGATCAATACATCACTTGTCGGTTGCCATAGCAACCCTGGGGGTAATTCGACAACAGCGCGTAAATCACTTGAAAAACTTTCAGTCAATGATTGTATTGTTGGTAAATTGATAATAAATCTTAGCTGTGTATTAAAAGTAAAGTCCTTCCACTTCAGCACAGTTCTAAATCTTCTTTCACATTAAGGTTTTCCATATTTGGCGCGTAGAAGCAATATTTGCAATATCCATCGCGATTATTCATTGATCATTAGATCCTAAAGAAACTTTTAAAAAAATCACGATACGTTGTTTGGTTACCAATGTTTCCATGTTAATTTATATGCCGAAATATTTAAAACGCTAATTGTTAATAAAACCTTTTCTCATATTTCTGAAGCAAAAAAATGGCGATAACTTGGATAAAAACTGCAGATTTAGGTCAATTTCGAACGTCGTGACCTTAGTGTATACAAAGTAATGTTAGGTAAATTCCTACTTGATATATGTACTTAAATTAGTATATCTTGCTAACAATTGGCTAATATTTTGTCATATTAGATTCTCTATATGAACATGGAATAAGGGTTTATGGGACCAAAATACGGTGCTATCGTCTTTGTCGGCATGGCTTGCTTCGGCATCAAGTAAGCTCAGGCGTTCTAAAATAAGCATGTTTTATTATAATTTTGAAAAGGGTGGTGTGCTAAGGATGAGAGGAATCTATATAGACCCATGCTGGTGAACCTGGTGAAGTAACTAAGCCTAGATTTATTCACCATCAATCATCGTATATGGAGGTTTTTGACCAACCCTGGAATTTTCAAATGAACTTTAGATTAAAGACATGGTTAAATTTACCCCTGTCGTGATTTTCAAACTGCCTTAAGACCTGCGGCATGATCTAACGACTAAAGTAGGTCTCACTATAAAAAGTGGCCTGTTCATTGTTATGCATACCTAGTAGTATTCATTTACCTAATTTTTATTGGGGATTTGGCCTTCCAAGCGGTTGATATGGCCTTCTAAAGTAGGTAATAGGTTAGCACACATAGTCCTAATACTATAAATACGAAAGTTCGTGAGGATGGATGTATGTATGGTTGTTACTCTTACAGAAACACCAACGTATTTTGGTCTTCCTATTTGACTTCATCTTAACCATTTAACCACACCCGACCAATAGGTATGTTCTTTAATTGATTTTTCACTCATTTGTCAACTAAAATCTCTAATGACATCAATATTTCGAGGATAACTTTGGCTGACTTAAGCGCCTGAAATCATTGAGTTTATAAGGTATTAAAGAACTCAGTGCCTTCAATCTCAAAGAGAACCATAAAATAAAAAGCTGCCCAACAAATACAAGGTCGTATTGTTACTAATCATACTTCCATCCAGGATTGTAGTAAATTATTGAATAACAGTGTTTACCCGATAACGCCCCTATATTTACACGGCGACCGACATTCACGGCGCAGATAACGAATAATTCGCCAGTATTTAAAACAACTTTTTAGTACCTATTTAAAATAAACCACAGATAACGTTCAAGGGAAATGAAACAAAATATTCCTAATGACTGGAAATATGGGAATGAATTATAATTAACAATGTTGAACGTAATTTATTTCAGTAACTAGGTACAAAGTACAAACCCAGGCTTTATGAATTGTTGTTTTTTTGCAATTTTGATGATCTCATAAATGTAAAAAAAAACACATATAAACAACATAAAATCAGAAAACATAATGCATGTAGCTAGTAGGAGCGAACTACGACCGCTACGCTTATGTCTAATCTAGAGTATAGGTACTACGAGTAGAAGTAGATAAGTCTGCGAGAGGCCCGCCGCTGCGCGCCGCGCCGCGCGCCGCCCGCCCGCCGACAATTTGTACGTTACGTGGTCTCTATGGCGTATTCAAGGTCCGCGAGTCAATGGCATGCGCCTGCGCCGCTCCGCGACTCGCGACCCATTCGACCGAACCGCCAACTCACATGCTAAATCCACCTTTATGACACATAATTTGGCTTTTATATCGACAATTATTCTTATCTCCGGATATTCTCGTCTTGATTTCTTGTATCAGGTGTTGAGTTAAGCCGAAAAACTTAATAGGTTCATCGAAAAATGCACTTTGGCTAACGTCCATAAAATGAGGTATAAAATGGCAAATTGTTAGTTGTTTTAACGGTTCCTTTTAGATACAATAAAGTAAAAATAACTAGAAGTTTTTTTATATCTCTCTTCTTATTGCAACGATTATCTTTTAGCATTGTTATTTGTTCCCAAGTTACATTTCATCTCTCCCAGCGGCCATAAACCTAGTGATAGTTAAAATGAAGTGTCTGGTTTCTATTCGTACTCCTCATTTCCCTGAAGGTACGCGCGATGACGTTACGCATCAGTGATGCGCATCACTCAATCCGTACCCATTACTAATTGGGCACAAGATTACCAATGTCAATGACTTGTCAGACATTTCCAACGGAAAACGCTTTAGGTATTACGTAAGTTTTTAACGGACGGCGGGAGAGTTTCCCATGAAGGCGCAGGGCAGGGTAGGCGGAGCCCGAGCCGGGCAGTGGCTGCGGCGCGCCGGCGGCGGCCCGGCTTCTCAGGGGCCCGATAAGGACGATACGGTGTTCCCAAAATAGAGCTTATTTTTATTGTTGAACGAACCGATTCGGACTGGTTTTATGGGTGAGAGACGACGCCTCACTAATACAAAATCAGATGTCGGAATTTCACCTAAAAACACGAAACGTTTATCTAGTCCTTCGACCTTTATAAAATTAAAATTATTAGATACTCGTCTGTATCATAAGATCCTATTTTATGGCACCTTTGATTAGATCAACGTGGAATATATTATGACAGGGTGAATACATTTAGTCGGAAAGGGAATATTATTAACTTTTATGGATAGGGCATTAAATCAATAGATTCAGATTCCTTATTATTGTCTGTAGCTATTTTTAAAACGTGCAGTGTACCCTTTAAGTGTTCGGGTACATAATGAAATCAGTTGAATCTGTGTACAGTCGGGTACGAAATGCTAAAGTTGAATGTGACATACACGTTCTGTGCGAGCGGCGCGGGCGGCGGGCGTCGCGACTCTACGTGTAGGTTACACTTTTTATAGATGGGCTCTAAGATACCCATTCATGTGCTTGTACTAAGTTATCGGCAGGTTTTGGCGAGCATCTGCCGAAACCATGGCCTCTGATACCTACCGGCAGATAAACAAATACTCGCAGAGTTCAGGGCCACTACGCGGGGGCATCTTGCTACACTTAAACAAACGTCCTCACTTTGAACATATGGCCTTTATCCTCCTACTTAGACCTTAAGTTTTGCACACATTTTTATAAAGCATCATAGATATTTCTGGACTGTTTATGACTAGTGTTTGTAGGAAGCCACACCCAATCATGGAATACTTACGCCTTAAAGTACTTAGTACAGCTTACTGAACGCATATTTTATCTTAATACGCATCTTGATGTATGATAAAGAATAATGATACAAACAAGTTTATAGGAATCATTTTGGATGCCTTCTAAACAGCAAAAAAAAACGTGCATTACGAGTAAAAGTTTTAAAAAATTACACAGTTTTAAAACAGACTGTTTTGTTTCTTATAGTCCTTATTTCTCTATATTCAACGGAAATCTTAGTTATTTCAAGACTTTCGAGGATTGCTATTTATACATATAAATAAACGTATAAATCTCGAAAATAATCGTATTCATATTTTCTTTTAATGGCCACCCTGTTTTGAGTGTCAAATAAAACAATAATAACCCACAGCCAGGCCAGGCCTTCATTAGATCAAATCGCGTGCATCAAAGGGCGTCTGGGACCGACGGTACATCTTCATCAATCAATTAATTAAATAGACATTCACGTTATATTCTCACGATGACAGAGCTATTAATACAATAGCCACACACAATACCTACACACATTTAACACAGGTACACGTAGTTACTATGCAATATTTTGTTGTGGAATCGTTATCGGTCTTTGTCCGTATTTTTAACCGATTTCGAAAAATAAGGAGGTTCTCTATTCGTCGGGGTAATTTTTTTTCACACAAGTTTAATTAGACCCAGAGTAAGCTCTATGCTTGTGTTACGGAATCTAACTTACTGATAGTACTACATATACATACACAAATACTTTATAAGAATATATCATTGACACCCAGTCGTCGGCAACAACTATGTCTTGACATATTGTTGACTCCGGGCGGGAATCGAACCCGCAACCCCTGACACAGTAAGCGCTCTAACTGCCACTGTGCCAACGGGCTTGGTCGGGCTTGTTATTAACGTAAATATCTTAACAAATACTACTGAAAGCGAAATGACATATATGATATGATAGTTCTGTCCGTTGCATTGGTTGGTATAATAAGTATTAAAATACTGATGGCAACTATGATAATACAAAAAAAAAATACAAGACATAGTATGATAAATCATAGACGAGACATGATATGATATAGTGTGATATGATAAATCATATCATGTCTTGACGCATTGTATTACGTCATTAGGTTAAAGCGGGAAGGAATACGATCCGAAAAGTTTATTGTTGGCTAGTTTCATCCGAAATACGTACGTCAAAACATTGTTAAAGCAATGTTAGTATAGTCTTGGTCAGTCGTAAAACATTTTCTCCAAAACTGGTCGGCCGCCAACTCCACTGACCGTAGCCCGTACATCAAGCTAACCGGTTCAAAACTACAATACATCAAAGGAGTCGGTAGTTATTAAGATGTTGGTGAAAAACTGGATTTAACGATTGCCTTCAATCGGTTAGGTTAAGGCGAAAGGAAAATTAATGTGATGGTGCTGATCAATTCAATAAAACATGTTGTAAGACTTGTAAGTATGTTCGTAAGTAACGTACTTACTTCACTTGATTTAAGTTACTATTTTACTTATAAAAAAATCTCGACATGATGTCTGGCTGTATGTTTCCTCAATAAATACTGAACGGATTTGGCAGTCACAAATTATACAGAGTACGTTTTATGCCAAAATTCCAACAGTATAACGTAGGTAAAACCGCGGGGCACCTAATGTTGTATATGTTACGGCTAATACCCGAAGTGCGGCTACACCTAGTTTTAGCCGGTTAGAACTAGGTGCATATATTATGTCATTTTAATGATTAAAATGACATACGGCTAATACCCGAAGTGCGGCTACACCTAGTTTTAGCCGGTTAGAACTAGGTGTAGCCGCACTTCGGGTATTAGCCGTAACATATATAACTTACAAGATAACAACAATAATATAATAAGTGGAAAGTGTAATTGACTCTTACTTATAAATATTTAAAGTTAACTAATAATACTTAGTAACTCATTATTAATACAATACGCCTAAAAATACTTTAACGTCTTCAGTACAAATTATACAAATAATAAAACGTTTTAATCGTAAATAGTTTTTAGAAATCCTCACTTAAAGTGATTGTTTGAAATCTTTGCCACCCAAAAGATCATGTGACTGAATCATTATTTATTGTCCTTTAGATATTATTATTTTATTAACTATTTCCTGCTCCTTGTCGTACTTTACATATTAATTTCACGTCTATTGTCAACGAATCACTCTGTAACGGCCTCCTAAAATATCCACGTATTTGGCCAAGCGATTGGTATTCCCGTTCCATACGTTAGGATGCCTACAAGATAGGCAAGTATACGTAAAGGCTTTCTTATACAAGTGTTTATGATTCAGAAACACTTGGGTACTTTCATCGTCATACCCAAGTCGATTTCCGTTCGTGCTTTCCGTTGATCGCACGTCGCAAAATGATTTTAATAACATGATTAATCGGTTTACAACCATTTAACACAACGCATCATGTACCTGCCTAGAGCCTACAATATACAGACAGTTAAAACAAGAATCTAAATTTATTCCTCCCTCGATAATAAAATTGATCACAGTCTTCCAAAAGCGTGGGTGTAGGGACATTTCAAACTTTTTTATTGTTCTCGCTGCCATTGCAATGACGAAAATAATTTTACTTACAAAACTAAACGGAAAATGCGTCAAGAAATGTAATGTATTCTTACATTAGATCGAAAAACAAATCTCCTAAACTTTTTGCAATTCAAAGTACATATAAATCTGATATACACAGCGTTTGTGTAGTGGAATACTTATTTAGAATTTGATCGGCGATCTCTCCCGGCCCGAGATTGCATGCGAGTTCAGAGACGCGTGAGGAAAATCACAGAGCAAATTGGCCGCACATCACGATACGAAAAGCGCAAAATAAACGGAACACTAAGTGGGCAGGTAAGTTTGTTATTAATCAGACAATTATCGGAGACAAACGTTTCGGACCGTTTCCCACGGGGCGGGTGCCGGCTGCCATTCCGGTTTTTGCGAACTTAAATGTTTGTTGTCAAATTAATCTGAAATTACTTAGTATGCGCCTCTCGACCAGTCGAGCAGCTATTCATTCATAGCGGTTGGAATGCTAGATCGCTCGTGGCTCGCCTCGACCGACCTTCGCCGCCGGCCGCTCGGCAAAAAGTGTGTGAGCCATCGCATACCGCCTCTAAGTATGTAGCTGTACCAGTGTCCACTGGGCAGGCCTTATCTGCTCCAGACCACTCCGCCTCCCACAGAACGTGACTTACCCATGCTTACCATAATATAACTATTTTAGATGTTCACTTTCAACGGATCGCACGCTCATACGCGCCTAATTAGTTAACTGGGAATGGAACGACTAATCTAGTCTAGTACAGTACTGCATACTTCGCAGTCTAGACTCGACTTTAACATTTTAATGTTGTGAACGTTCCCAAATAAAATATTCTGAGAACGAGTATATTTTAATATTATCCTATCAGATTATATTTCTCACAAGTTACGAGATATAACGACTGCGCTCAAGTTTGAATAGTTGCGTGAACATTTGCCAAATGACAGAGCCGTGACATCATGTGGTATGATCTCCGGTTATTCACAGAGCCATCTTCGGCGGGCTTCGCTTAGATACGACACAAAAACTTATTCTATTCAATGAATGTGCTTTTGACCAGAAACTAATAGGTATCATCAATGCTCTACTGCCAATGAACCTCCAAAAAAACGATCACGGAATAAACGTACGGTTCCTTAGTATTCTCTTTTCATATCGTACATATTGTTAACGTTTAACAATAATCACGAATGCCTAGTCAAACGACTTAAGAGATTCGAACGTAATTTAGTACCGCGTGTACTAACTGACTGGAATAGGTAAGGTTAGCATCCAGTCATATAATTGGTAGTTATTTACTATTATTTAATAGTAATGTTATAAAATATTACACAATAAAATGTGGAGGAGTCAAGAGTTAGGAGCACTGGGACTGGCAGAACAAGTTTGAATAAAACGGACAAATATTAGTAATTTTTATCTACGACTTTGGTCCGTAAGTTTCGGTGCGCAGTAGACACGCTACGCCTGAATACTTCTGGCTGACTTAATATTAAAAGTCAGTAACCTCATTAACGTATTCTGCAAATAGAATCTTAATTAGGCATTATGTAAAGGGGTTTTGTGAATTCAGTTCGATTTGTTTGATTAGTTGAAGTCGATTTGATCGGAATTTAACCGATCAGTTCGTTAATGGACTTTGTAAAATGGTATTTCCTACAATACTGATTTTGATACAAAATGAAAAGGCATTATTGTACGTAATGGATTGAGCATTACAATCGCTCAAATGTTAGACAAAAACCACTACGTTTGTTCCTTGTGTTTCACCCAATTTCAAAATATAGTAGACTAGCAGCGCCTCGCGGTTTTACCCGCGTTGTGCCCGTTCCCGTGGGAATTTCGGGATTTTTTTTTACATAAAACGTTCCTCTTGAATCACTCTACCTATTACAAAAAACCGCATCAAAATCCGTTGCGTAATTTTAAATATTTAAGCATACAGACAAACAGACAAACAGAAGACAAACAGACGCGACTTTGTTTTATACTATGTAGTGATACAGTATAAGAATAATTAAATTATTCTAAATATTTTCAGATCTGGATGCTCCAGATATCCAATTCTATTGTTGTTGAATAGATTAGCTTATATTTGATGGGTTGATCCAAATAATGTAAACTAGTGACCAGCCCTTGTTTTACTTAGACTTATGAAGTGATACGTTAAAAATCGGAGTCTGGTTTATCAGTTAATCACTACCTATGTTAAAACTGAACATACACTTTACTTAATGGTGAAAAAAGGTGAATGTGATTCCTACAGTTTCACTCGCATTGCTCCTGTTCCCGTATGAATTTCTGGAAATCAGGTTATACATATTTTCGACCTAACCCTTTTCACTGATACATCAAAATCGGTTCATCATGAAATGTAGTACATTTTAATTTTACACTATATATACAGACAGACGGATAACATTCGCATGTATACTAGTGTTGATGTAGATTCCTGTAGGAGTGCGTCGCCGGTGGCTCAGTGCTGAAACCCATCGGCACCTCCTGATGACGTCACGTTCGCCCGCGCCGCTCACCGATCAAGGACAGTAAACATTACCAGGTCAACGCACGCCGCTAGTCTCTACTTGGTTTTTTTCAATTCGGCCATGACTGCCCTACCAGTTGCCGTGGAAAATCAAGAAGAGGCCCACCAGTGGCCGCTTGGTACAGGAAATCGTTAAATAATTGCGATTTGCGACATCCGCCCCATAAAGTTTAACTAAACTGGAAAATTTTTGATGTCCTTCGTTTGGTAAGTTAACTATCATTATATCATCTTGCTCATTTAAAGTAGTATAAGGATGTTCGTTTACAAAAAAAAATAAATGATACATATCATATTGGACTAGCCCGTTGGCACAGTGGCTTTCTGTGTCGGGGGTTGCAGGTTCGATTCTCGCCCGGAGTCAACGATAGTGCAGACATAATTGTTGGCGACAATGTCAATGGCAATTGTAATCTCTTAAGTATGTAGGTAAGTAAATGTATTAGTATCATTTAGTTAAATTCCATAATACAAGCTTTAAAGCTTAGTTTGGGTCTCATTAACCGTGTGTGAGTATGTCAAAAAATATTATTATTATTATATTGCATCAATCAGTTGTATGAGTATGTGGTCGATTTTGCAAACGTGCTAAAGTCCGACTACCCAGTTTAGATACCAACTTACTAAACTGCAAATCTATTATACCTATCATGTTTTGTTCCCACAATCGTGTTATAAGCGTATGAAGGTAGATATCTACAAGTAGATACATTAATTTTTGAGTAAAGTTATACTAATGTGCGCCGGTTGCATTCCGCTCGCCGCGTACCATTACTCGACTCGAGATTCCGAGAAACACTTACGAGTAGCCTCCCGCTGTACTAAGCATTCCATATTATTGCCGTGTTTTGGAATTCTATTCATTGTGTTTCAACTCATTTCCATACTCGTAAGGAAACAGCCTTAGTGTCCGGGCAAAGGTCTGAAGAACTTTCAAACGAATTAAGAATTCATGTGAACTTCGCTGTCAACCTCGACTCTCGAGCCAACCGAAGGTGTAATGAATGGCAAACCGCCTGTACGGAACCTTTGGGTGGTATTAACCTAAAGCTTTACGAATGTGGGAACGTATAAGATGTCATGTTTACAAAATAATTAAGGTGTAAAAGAAGCCACAGCTGAGCTTTGAACAAGGTTTTTCGTGTCCCGCGGTTTGCATACTTCCTGCGCCCTGCAAAATAAAATACCAAGCGTTCTTTAGGGTTCACTCTTGATTTAATTGAACGCTAAAAGGATACATACGGTTGAATTGTGAAACCTGCTCCTTCTTTAGAGCTTCTGCTTCTGCTCAAATCTATTTGACATCACTACATAGTATAAAACAAAGTCGCGTCTGTTTGTCTTCAGTTTGTCTGTTTGTCTGTAGGCTTAAATCTTTAAAATTACGCAACGGATTTTGATGCGGTTTTTTGTAATAGGTAGAGTGATTCAAGAGGAAGGTTTTTATGTAAAAAAAATCCCGAAATTCCCACGGGAACGGGCACAACGCGGGTAAAACCGCGGGGCGCTGCTAGTGTACCTATATTTGTTCCGATCTGATTCAAATAAATTTATAGGTACTCATCATCATCTACTCATAATCCCTGATAGGTATATTCATTAACTATCGGTTTTTTCTTAGAGTAGAGTAAGAAATAGACAATTAAATATAATACATTATATAGTTTGTTGAACTGTAACAAAACTATGGGTTCAAAGCTAAATGCCATTGACATAAAACAATGACCACACTTCATCAAAATTGAAGACTCAGATCATTCAATGATTAGAGATGTTGTTCTTGTCATTCTATAATGATGTACCTACATAATATTGTACCTACATACACACTTGGTAGTCTTAATTTATCCTGTGTCCTATCACTAGTCACTAGATAGGTAGTATAAAACAAAGTCGTTTTCGCTGTTTGTCTGTCCCTATGCTTAGATCTATAAAACTATGCAACAGATTTTGACGCAGTTTTTATTAATAGATAGAGTGATTAAAGAGGAAGGTTTATACCTATATTATAAAATTTCCGCTGCTAGTTAAAGTTATAAATGCGAAAGTTAGTGAGGATGTTTTGATGTAAAGATGTATTTTTATTTTTTACGCAAAATCTACTGAATGGTTTTGGATTGAAATTAGCACAGAGATAGATTTCATTAGAGTCTGGAAGAACAGCCTTTTACTTATTACTGTTTATCCTGAAACTCTCACGAGAACATGTTCAAAGCGGGAGAAACCGAAGGTGCTGCTAGTAGATTACAAGAATGTACCTTCGTGTCATTCTCATCTATCTTTTGCCTCTTTTTAGGGTTCCATAGCTTAATATCTAATAACTAGCAGCGCCCTGCGGTTTTACGCGGGACGGGGCGTTCGGGATGAAAAATAGCCTATAACCTTCCCGTTGAATGTGGCTATCCATTACAAAAAGAATTATTCAAATCGGACTGATACCTAATTCCTGAGATTACCCCGAAAATACAAAAAAACAAACAAAATTACTAATTTTACCTCTATATAATACATATCATAATAAAAATAATACACTGGTAATAACATTGTATAGCATAGTAATAGCATTGCATAATAGCACCTTAATTTTCTATGTGCATAGATACCTACCTACTTATCACGGACAGTCGGACAGAACGAAGTTATTCGCCGAATAGATTTAAGTAGGTAGGTATCAGACGATTGAGAAATCTGTTCTTAAACCGATATTTAGGTAAGTAAGAAGATACCTACGTCTTTCATTTCGTCTGGCCGGCACAACAATACGAACGAGTAAAAACTATTAAGTTTTTGCACGAAGATATCTCAAAACGGTCGGTGATTTTCGGGTCGAAAACCTGACTGGATTTCAACGAATCACTGAGGAAGATAAGTATAGGTATGTTTAAGAGTTAAGTACTTTTAACGATCGTGTGCACTGGTTTATAGTAATCAAAGTGTTGTTTCGACAAACGTTCACACTGTTGCCTTATGTTAGTATAGCTCGGCTTGGTTAAGCATGCGTCAGTGAGTTTACTAAGTACCTACCTAGGTACGTACAAGTAGCACACCACAAAATTGTAAGTTCTAAGCTAAAGTTTTAAGACGTGGGTCTTCTATTGAACTCAAATGCTAGTGACTTCTAAATTCACTCAATCAAATCATGCCTAATTAAGTAAAATACCTATACAATTTAGGTTTCAATAGAAATTAGTTTCGACCTGTTTCACTAATAGGTATATTGACGAAACAAGAAAATGTGGTAGATACCGAACTAACCTTCTTGGGTAATAAAAAAATAATTTCTATAAGTACCGATTTTTATTTTGATATAATAGGTATCAAACCTAAACTAGGGAAATAGTTAGATACCTACCTGCTTATTAAATAAATACTAAGTAAGCCTATGAATTAAAAATCAGTGGTAAATGAAGTTTTATACCTACTACCTAGGTATAACTAATGACCTCTTAGACTCCTAGTACTACCTATTGCTAGGTAACCTAACCTATCTAGGTTAAAGTAGGTTACCTATTTCTACGAATTATCTGTAACGTTCACATGATGAGGAGGGATAAATAGAACTCCTAGGTGACCTAGGTAGGTATCTATACAGATTGGTTTCGTATAAAGGGCTAGATACCTACTACCTACTGAATATAAAGATAAGAGATAGGTACCTACGAACCATGTGTACTGTGGAACATACATAGGCAAAGAACATAAGTTACTTACTTACAACGTAAGATAAGAAGGTTTCATTATTTTATAAATCCAGGGTAAGTTCCTAATATTTATAACAAGTCGGTTGTGTATAATGTATAGCACTGTGGTAATTTACAAAAAAAAGGTTCAGTGAGTGAGACTGAGAAAAACATGTGAGGGAGATGAGAAGTCCCACGGAGCGTGAGCGAGCAAGAGTATTATGTACGTGTATTTTATTGTGATTGTCGAATGGGAGAAACCTGCGTACGGGCCTCACGGCCCCGCCCCGCCCCGCGCCCCGCGCCCCGCCGATCATATGGTCGGCGTGTCGGAGCGCGGCGCGCCGGCCGAGTCTCATTGCGAGTCGCGCACTCGCCGGCGTCGCAGCTCCCGCGCGCTTACCTTAGACACTATGGAGCTGCTGTGCGCGGAACGTGTGAGCGAGTGGAGCTCCGGAGCGGGCGGCGGCGCGCGCGGGCCGGGCGCGCAGCCCGACCCGGTGCTGCTGCGCCGCCGCGTACTGCTCAACCTGCTGCGCACCGAGGAGCGCTACGCCGTCACCGCCAACTACTTCGGCACCGTGCAGACCGAGCTCACGCCCCACATGCGCCGCGTCGTCGCCGAGTGGATGCTAGAGGTGAGCGCACGCCGCACTCCTACCGACACCGTTGCCCGCGCGCGCGCACCACCGATCGCCATTTTGTCTCTTGTTTTCCGGCCACGTGTAGGTCTGTATGCCCGTCCAGGCCCCGGCCGACGTCGCCGGTGGCCCCCGTATGCCCTGCCACCGTCTCCGTTCGCCGGGGCTCTCGGCCCCCTCGCATCCGTTTAGGTTCGCCCCCGTCGGCCTGACTTCGCCTCGATTAAATCTTATCAGAGCCGATCCCTCTTCGATGAGTTATCATTTTGTTTCATCGTTACGATGCTTGCTTATTTTACGAACAATTTATTGTTATACGGCTGAAGTGCGAGTTTGTTTACATGATCAGCTGATTACGATTTTGTTAGTAACTGCTCGACTTTGGTCGCACTTGTTAGATTCTTATTGGAATTGTATCTGTTTTAAGACATTATTTATTGTTGCAAAATCTTTGTGGGATTAAAGCTGATATTTATGAGTTATTTTGTGTATGAGTGGAGTGGTAGATGATGTGTGAGGACGGTTGAAGGTGTCGTGTTCTGTGTGGTCTGCGGGGCGGGGGCGGGAGGCGGGGGTCGTGGGCAGCGAGGGGCCCCGGCGCGGCGCGCGGTCGCCGACCGATGCGACTCCGCTCTCGTTCTATTTGAATAATCAGCTGATTTTGACACGCACACAGCTGACGCGGGCGCACTGCTGCGCATATCTACATGTAGGTAATAAAAACATTGAAATTATCACTGAAAGTATTCGCTTACACAACTATTTGTCGGGCCGGCTCTTTTGACATAATGGCGTTATTTATGAATTCCCTTTGCTGGGCGTGTAGGTACAATCTGCAGACATTTTGCAAATAGAGTGTGAACATAGATAAAATATTTTTTTTAGATATTTGTTTATTGGAATATGAGTCTTATTTGTAAAGAGATAGGTGTGAGGAAAGCTGTCTAGTCGATCAGCTGTGTGGCCACGTGGAGCTGCGCCCGCGCCGCCCGGCCGGCGACCGGTGACGTCATGCGTGCAGCATGGCGACCGCGCCTCGCTTACAACCACCATACCAATTGTGTACTTCTAGAAAGATTTTCATATTCTAGAAGATATTCAAACACAAACATTCGAAATCGGGTCCCAGAATTATGTAGGTAGATGTCGTCCTAATACGTTTTGAAGTTATTTTGTTCGAAAGTCTATAAATAAGTGAATGATGCTCCAAAGTAACTAGTTGGTGTCGGTTGGTTTCTAGGTCTTAATTAGAAAGCTCTATGAAATATGATTACATAAAACGGTCATATTAGTGAGTGATATACTCGAGTCTGTACCTACCTACTGTTTTCGCACTTTACCGAAATGTAAAATAGCTATTGACGTACCTACGAGAATCTAATACTTACCTACATACCTACATACTTACTACATACTTACAACAATAGATTTACGTAATAAAATACCCGAACTAACAGTAAACAAAAGACCCAGAGTTATTTACTTACAAAATCCTTCTAGCTCCATCAATTTAAAAACAAATCCACTTTTTTTTATTCTGTTCTAACATTTAACAACGTTTTGTGCCAACCATCCGTTATCTGTATTAAAAATAATTATTTTAACACATGTTATAGATGAGGAAAGTTAAGTTTATTGCCGTTTGTCTGCTATTCATTGTTTTATGTTTTAACTACCTAGGTATTAACTGTAATGATCTTACTTCAAATAGGTTTTCAAACTAAAACATCTGTTGCTATGACGCGAATGCTTTCCCTTTGTAACTATGAAGGTCTATTCGTTTATTTAATTACCTAGGTAGGTACTAGCAGTGCCTTGCGTTGTGCCCGTTCCCTTACAAATTTCGGGATAAAAAAGCCTTTAGCTCTGCTTTGTCTTCCTCTTGAAAGTTACTTTTGTGTACAAATATCTTTTGTTTAATCGGATCTATAGTTTCAAAGATTTTAAATTAGGTACCTACCTACCTAACTATAGTAAAGACATTGAGTAAAACAGTAGATGTTAAAATGTCTAACAAAATAGGCAATTAAGTAGGTATGATCTTCCTGATAATTAATTTTCGTTTATAATATTAGCATTCAAAGATCAATCAGATATTAAAGTAGGTACCTATTATCTTCACCTAGGTCAGGTGGTCTAGGTAGGTACTTAGTTTAGTTTACTCGAGAGAATATTATAGTTTCAACTATAGAACTAACGTAAAAACAATAACTAGACAACACTCATATCATTCATTAAGACCTTTTGAATCCACTTTTTAAGAATCTATAAAAAAGTGCCTACGACTTTCTTAGTTGCGTTGCGTTAACGCAAATCGCTAGAACTGTCTTATCTATTTTCTCAAAGCTCAGTATGTAGGTACAATCGGGTAATTTCAAATTTATCTTTCAAAAATCGTTATTTAATTTGAAGATATTTCAGAAATATCTTATTGTAAATAAGTAACTGCTTGGTACAGATTTATATTTTACGTTATAGACGCTTATTACTAGACTAGGTAATAGGTAGGTACTTGACAGTATGTGAGATCGATATGACCGACATAACATGGATTGACTCTCACCTCTCTTTCACACTAACTAGTAAAGAGTGAGACAACTAAACAAAGAACTGTGCACGAGTTTATTCTCAAGACATTTGATAAAGGTTCATATTAAATAACTTAAAGTTTTAGGGTTATACTAGCCAAGTTAGGTTCGAACACCATATTCTATTGATTACTGTATCATCACACATATTATGACAGATGTAATGTAAATCCAATTTAATTTATATCAGACATGAAAATGTATAATTTCATATATCTACTCCTTAACATTTTCGTGATACAACGTCTTTAGAATATAATTGCACTAATTTTGAAGTAATTTTAATCTGAAGTGAACTGACTGCCTTCTATTTTTAAAGAATACTTTTGACACCGTTTAAGTCGGTTACAATACTTTAAATAACATGTTTATCCTACTCATTATGTAACCTTAGGTTTAAGTTATTCTTCCTTCCTGGTAAACGATTAATAGGTATAAAAAACCTTGCCGTTGAAACTACTTGCAACAGGAAAGTGAACTCAATGCTAGTGCTTATCGTAATGTTTCCATTTTGTACAGTATATAGGTTATCAACGTACTAAGCACCATCTGGGTGCGGCTTTCAACGGACTTTCTTGGAGATTTTTAATAAAAAAAATTTAATAATCTACTGAAAGCATTATTACTGTTATTGAACTGTCCAAAATGTTGGAGTAGCAGTATGACAAAAGCAATATATTGCTTTCAATATCTTCTGAAAGATGCTTAGTGCTGAGTACTTGCGCACCCCACGCAAATGTCAATGTCAAACATGTCAATGACATTTAAATTTGAACTCAATACCTATTTACTCAAGATTATGGTGGTCTGACAGTACATATCCACAGACAATCAAAACCAAAACATAACTTCTGTCAAACAAATTCCATCGTAACTATAACAATAACTTGATTTGTCCACAGGTGTGTGAAGAGCAAGGTTGTCAAGAAGAAGTCTTTCCTCTAGCCATCTCTTACCTGGATCGGTTCCTAAGCGTGTGCCCCGTGGGGAAGAGTCAAGTCCAGCTGCTAGGTACCACGTGCCTGCTCCTGGCCTCCAAACTGAGGGAACCTGGCTCGAGAGGCCTTTCAGCTGAGATGCTGATCTACTATACAGCGAACAGCATCACTTTAGCTGACCTCACGGTATGCTACTATACAAAATTGTTATACTTTATAGAGTTACTACCCGCGCCCGCGGTGTTACCCGCGTTGTACCAATTCCCGACGGAATTTCGGGATAAAATGTATCCCTTGTGTTATTCAGATGTATAACCTATATTACTGTAAATTTTCATCCAAATCCGTCCAGTAGTTTTTTCGTGAAAGAGAAACAAACAAACATACATACATACTCACAAACTTTCGCATTTATAATATTAGTTAG
Source organism: Cyclophora punctaria (assembly GCA_951394245.1). NCBI lineage: Eukaryota > Metazoa > Arthropoda > Insecta > Lepidoptera > Geometridae > Cyclophora > Cyclophora punctaria. Next base: position 5,566,664 of record OX596169.1, read on the forward strand.
TAGGATGTTAGTGGAAGATAGCCGATCATAAGTGTCATCCTAATAGGTAACATTTTAGGCAAACTATAGTCATATAATATTTTTATCTAAAAATGGTTTCTGTTATTAGCTATAGTTTCCAATATAGACTTTGGTCAAAGACAATGTAGTCTATGTTCTGTTCTACACTCTATTCCACATTTCAAGCTTTCTTCTCCGGTCCAATAATGGCTAATTAGAATTAAGAATGAAGTAATATGAAGACTTAATTAACTTTCTTCGTTAGAAACAGCTGATGTTATTAGTCATGCAGTCTCGTGTGGGCGATTTTTTATTGCTATCTGCACGTTCATGCTCAGATCGTTCGCTACGGGAACTTGGACAAATTTATTCCATGATTTCTAAGTCGGTTTATACGTATATCGAGGTTTCTGATTTATAATGTTAGATTGAATAACCGATTGAGTCTTCCCGCAAGTCGACCGTCGCGGTTACCATTAAAAAAGCTCCCGACACCTTCTTATAACGTGTCTAAGAATAGCTATCGATTGCGTGTTTAATAACTATGCATAATGGATAAATAGACGTGATTTTTTAACGCTTATGAGAATGCTTTCGGAAGTTTTAAATATAGGGGCGTTAGACAAGCGCTCTTTGCGATCGCGGCGGAAGAGGGTTTTCGCGCTTAAAGAACGAGCTTACACGCGCTTACTAAACGCGCAGGTCTTAACTTAAACCGTCTTAAATGTATCTAGAATCAATAGAATAATTATCTCAGTACTTACGTTACTCACAGATGATCTAACGCTGCATCATTTAAAATTCTCAGAAAATAAAATGGTACCGCTGAGCGGAGCCAAGTCACCTTTGTTGTTATTTTGAGGGATACCTATCTACACTAATATTATAAAGAGGAAAACTTTGTTTGTTTGGTTGTAATGAATAGGCTCAAAAACTACTGGACCGTTTTTAAAAATTCTTTCACCATTCGAAAGCTACATTATCCACGAGTAACATAGGCTATTTTTCATCCCGAAATTCTCACAGGAATGGACACGACGCGGGTAAAACCGCGGGGCGCTGCTAGTAAATTATAATTTAAAAACTTTAAAAAGTGTTCAGCTAAATCGGGCTCGTGTTTAGTAAATACTAGATTTATATTTGGCCTCTGATTCAATGCAGTAAAGTGCCAACATTATTAGATTGTCGCATACCTGCATATGAACGTGACTGGGTCTTGCATGCATGCATGCATACCTAGCGCACCTCTATTACCTAATCCAAAGGCGTTGTCACACTACATAGTTTCTAATAACATTGATAACAATTTTCTTGTATTATAAGTACCTATTACACATTGATAAACTGGATTCAGTTCTCAGTTACTGTACGTAACAACTTAACAAGTCATTCTAAAGAGCTTTATGGTTCATATCGTAATAGTCAAAATTAGCCCTAGTTCGTTCAATTTACTCCCCCAAGATGTCAGTTCAAGAGGCGTTTTATTCAAAGATTGATTTTATTGTCACTTGTTAAGGTTATGTACACGTGGCGTTTTGCGTTCTGTTACATTCAGTAAGTTGGTATTGTTTTGTACGAGGCATGGCTACACTACTGTTTGCACTGCTGTCTGCGTTGCATTTCGGGGCCGGTCACCCATCGGGGCCTCGCTCGCGCCATTCGGTCCTCCCGTAGATAATATTATAATATATCGCTCACATTCGAACGTCACAACTTGTTCCATTCGATGCAAGTGCATTCCACGGTTAGCACTCGCAGTTATTTCGCAATTCTAAATTCGAATTGTGATAATGATAATGCGTTATTCTTTAACGAATCATTATCATTGGTCGGTAATGTAATGATAGTTTGATGCGCGTTCGATTTTGGAATGGTCAAGTGATTTTGGGCCGGTAGTTATTGGAATGCGACAGGACGGGCGACTTGTCCAGCGGCCACTGTACCCAGGAATCGTTTCTCGGAAGACACGGGGCCCGCCTCTCAATCATTACCAATTAAAGATCGTTCGATATCATTTTTCTCACGGCGCGGACGTCCCACCGTCAACCCGATGTCAATAAATGAGATCACACCTCGGAATTGATTCAAAACGTCTCGGTCACGACTTAGATACTTCGCAATGTAAGTACGTGTTATATGTACTCGCGTATCTTATTACTAGCAGCGCCCCGCGGTTTTACCCGCGCTGTACCCGTTCCCGTAGGAATTTTGGGATGAAAAATAGCCTATAACCTTCCCGTTGAATGTGGCTATCTATTACAAAAAGAATTATTCAAATCGGTTCAGTAGTTTCTGAGATTAGCGCGTTTAAACAAACAAACAAACAAACAAACAAAACAAACTCTTCAGCTTTATAATATTAGTATAGATTAAATGATCCGCGTATCCTTGAATGTTATTGTGACTCGCAATATTTGTACTTAATTTACTAAAGATTTATCACTAATAACTTATTTGTCAGTTTTAATGAGTTGAAGTGAGCAGACAGTCAATTAATATTTTAAGTAAATTAAGTTCTTTCCTGTTAAAATGCTTATAATTATTTTGAAGTTAATTTTATACTTTTATTGATTAACAATATAATAAAATGTGCTGAAGTTCAATTTTCTACACAAAAACAATCCAAATCTATACTAATATTATAAAGCTGAAGAGTTTGTTTTGTTTGTTTGTTTGTTTGTTTGTTTGTTTGTTTGTTTGTTTGTTTGTTTAAACGCGCTAATCTCAGAAACTACTGAACCGATTTGAATAATTCTTTTTGTAATAGATAGCCACATTTAACGGGAAGGTTATAGGCTATTTTTCATCCCGAAATTCCCACGGGAACGGGCACAACGCGGGTAAAACCGCGGGGCGCTGCTAGTAAAATAATAAAAGCGTAAAATTATGAACAAATTAAATCAGTTGACAATCTCGCCTTTCGTAGCAACCTCGTAGCAGGCCTACGAAACTCGTAGCACTGCCGTAGCAACTGGAAGCGCATCTATCGCTGTCATTTTTGAGAAATTCATTATCATTTAATGATATGATAAATGGTAATCGGTTATTTGCAATAATATTTTTTTTAAGTAATCGGCTGCTTTATTCATTTCTATTAATGTTCGGAGTTATCTTCTCGCTTCATATGTTACTCATTGAACTGTTAATCTGATATAGTGTTATTCCGTGACGTCACGCCTATTCAGCCAAAACGAAACATTTTTATGTTAATTTAATTGAAATGCCTGGAATACATAAATAATGAAGTGCGTTATAATGGGATTAACCATCTAATAATGCAAATCTTTTTACAAAGTATGTATGTAGGTATCATATTTTCAATTAATGCAAGTTTTTTCTGAATACCGCTGTTTCTGAGGCATTCGAGTCTCAGACTGTAATAAATGTTGAGCATCCGCCTTAAAATATTCAAAAAAAGAACTCGCTGCATTCTTTTTAATTAATAAAAACTGATATCTAAATCGAATATTTTAAATTCCGAACGTGTATAAAATTGGTGTACATACGATAAAACGTTACTGAATAAATATAATTATCTGTGGAAGTGCGTTGTTATTGGTTTAAAGTGAAACAAGTGCATGTAGATAGATTGTTCGTCGGGGAATCGGCAAAAAGAGCAATGTATGGCGGCTGGTGGCGGTTACCGCGCGGAGCACACGGCCATAAAACGTTGCCAGTTCTCACACATACTCCGTAAACGTTTATTATAATTGAAGCATAACTTTACGAGCCCGGTACCAGTTTGTCAAAAGAGAAAATTCAATATCACCGGCCAAGTTTATACACTTAATGAGATGTTCATTATTATGTATTGTAGGAACCACTTGATAACCCACCGCGTATTGTTTTTTGATATAAGAAACCATTTTGTTTTCATTCTAATAATAATTAACACAGATTAAAGTTTCAAACGAATACATTTCAATGTTTAGCACACTTAGCAACACAACACAAGTTAACGAAAATAAAACAAACTATTTCGACGAAGTAAGAGTTTAGTTAAAACAATAGCTCAAACAAAGGGTCAACCATCGCGAAGTAAAAGGAAATGAAAATGATTGTTTAGAATATGAGGAATGAGCAAATTAGCACGAGCGGTCGGTGTTTGCTGATCTCACGACGCTTATATCCGGCGCGGGGCTTCCCTGCGGTCCCGGGCATCCAGGGAGCCGAGACTCCATAACTATTTGAAGGGAATAAAATTTCTAAGTAATCGCCCAGGCCCTCATCTCGCCAACTCGACAATTTAAAACAATTAACTCCTCCAAACCGTGACATTATAAACTTATATCCAACATTTAATAAGCTTCTCGCAAACGAATAAAACTTGAAAGGAACACCCGGGTAGTATGTATAAAATAAATTATAAAGAGACCTCTATTAAAAGGTATCACTCAACTGTAATAAAACAGTGAGTGGTCCAGTGGAGTTCGTTCGAGATGCGGGCGAGGAAAATGGAGTTTGTGGTTAAAAGAATGGACGGAGGCACGCGGCGATCGAGATCGAGCAACATCTCGGCACTACCTCGCGCATTATTAACACATTCCACAACAAACTTCACGTCTCTTCATTTTGCCACTCCATCCGATCCGAAACGGGGCTAGTAACCGTCATCAATTCGTAAGAATGCGCTGATAATAATATAAAGTGATACGGCGTTACGTAATTGCGACATCGAACATGCTCGCCACGTACCCGTCCGTCGGTTGTCGCTCACATCGACACTTCACGACTGCCTTCTTCCTCTACTCGGCGGCAATCTTTATTGGTACATTCGCAATTTGCTAAACATCTAAGCGCGGTGGCTGCGAGGTAGATTCTTATCCGTATCTGGAAAATTCCAGTTGTAGAGTCCCAGGAGTTTAATGGCCACGCGACACCGCGCTCATTGTTTGATTCTATTAGCGGCACAGTCACACCGTTCGATGAAATTGGATAAAGCATGGGAACCGAGTGTGGAATTCAGCGAGTGTGACCAGGGCTGTTTGCATAGCTCGCTTTATTGGCTGTAACATGGTCGCCGCGCCCGCCCGCCGCCCTCAACCCATTTATGAACACGGGTTTAGGCACAATCTAAATATAATCACATTCCAATCACAAGTTTATGATGAGGATACGATTTTCAATCAGGGGTTCCATGTGCTATTAGTATCCGTTTAATAAGGCCTTCGCGAAGGAATTTGTAAACATTTGTTCGTTAAGTAATGAAACAGAACCGACCTGAAAATAATGCGTACGGTTTTAGAAGAGGCGTCGCGTCGCCTGCAGGCCGTCTGTGGTGAATAGTTTATGAACTTATTGTCTCGAGGAGCTCCCAACCGGTCCGTCTCCGAGTACGCACGATAAACCAATCTTTTCATTTCGCGGTCGACCCGCATACCTCCGCATGGGTGACCGCTATAGCATCTCTACGCTATTCTTTTTACTTTTAATATTGCCTACCTTGGCGTTTAAAATCGCCTTCTTTATAAAGATTTTATGCGATTGTTGTATGCATAATGACGATATAATTTTATGCTACACACACGCTCGTCGAGTTATTTCGACTTCCAATGATGATACTTCATTCATTCATAAACGACGTCCGGGGAGCGCATAGGCCCTAAGTACCGGCTTAGCTGCACGATTTACAACTCTAACATGCCATCATGAGGAGTATAATTGAGTGGCAGCCCAGTCCGAGTACTACTGCCCGTGTCGACCTCGTCGATTGAGTTAAGTAAACATAGAGTTATTATCTGTCAACGGACATGCAGTTAGTGTATGAGTGTATCCGTACATGGCACAATCAAGTTATTCATTAACTAAACAACTGGACAACTGATACTATAATCAAAACCCCCGAATGTGTGAGTGTAGGTAAAATATAACATTGTTAATTAATTACATTTTTGGGTCAGCGATAGCGGCGCCTTAAGATAGGTTCCTGTGATAAAATGGACATTGCGCACGCAATTCTATTTAGTTCAAATCAACTGTTGGCTGTAAACAAAAACAAATGAGTGTTTTGGAGTCGTGGACGTTTGCAAAAGGAAGGTGGATGTTGATTGTTTGTTTTTGTTGTCAGAGTTGGGAGTTGCTGGTGCTGCTGAAGTTGAAGTGGGACGTGGCCGGCGTGACGGCGCACGACTTCCTGCCGCTGCTGCTGTCGCGGCTGCCGCTCCACAGCCACAACCTCGAGATGGTGCAGCGACACGCACAGACCTTCATCTCCCTCGCAGCCATAGGTAATTACCACATTACTAAGAACGACCATTAGCAATTTAAATCCATTCTTATTTTGAATAGAATGTAAGGCCAACACGTTTTGTTTGCAACGGCATCGGCAGACAGTAATTAGCATCTAGATACCACGTCATGTCACGAAGGAGGACGCTCGGCCGAGCAGTGTGTAGCTCGCTTTAGTGAGGCTTTTTGTAAATCTGGTACTCCGTAACCGTCTCGAATACCACTTGACCGAAACTTGAATTCGAGAACTTGTTAGCTTGTTACTTTCAGACTTACACGGAGTGCCGGTTATACATTATGGCGCCTCTAACAGTCAAACCATATCGTGGAATTGAAATATCTAGTTGGATTTCCGAGAAATAACTCCTCGGGCGAGAATTTTAATTGTTGGATGAGTGGTCAAGATTGCAGATATGGATATAAATAGTAATGATTTCGCGGGATTGTTGTGTCTGTGGTGTGTGGTAGGTAGAGGGAGTAGCGAGTGGTTGTTTGTAGTGAGGGCGCGGGTGCGGGCGCGGCGCGGCGCGAGGCTGCGCCGGAGTGTCGTGTGTGTCCCGCGGCGGCGCGGCGCCTCCCACGCCGCTCGCCCGAGCGCATTCCAGCACGCCTCGGGACTCCACCCCCCTCCCCCCTCCTTCATGGGATCATATGTTTTTGTGCAACGGTTTTTGTTGTTCGCCGCCGCTCTCTCGCCTTGTTATTTTTTGTTTAACAAGTTCACGCTCCAGCTCTTTTACTTCACTTGCTCGGACGTTATCATGCGCTTTGACAGTGCTCTATGAATTTATAATGATACTGGAGATCTCGATCATGACAACGTAATCAATCAGCTGGTGGATGTATGGTGTGTCTGCTAAGTTAGAGGTGCGTGCTTTTATTTTAGTGGTTGTTGTTAGTACCCGGGTATAGCTCGGTTGCTCGGTAGGTGGCGCGGGCTCGCGTCGGAGAGGGCCCCGAAGCGCCAGACCACGACGCAGACGTCTCGCGGTATCGACCGAGCCCGCATTATGTATCATTATTTGAATGGCACAATTTACGGAATCATAACTCTTCGGATATTAAATTTGTAATGGGTTATTTTAATGCTGACATCTACATCAGTATGATCAATATTTCTTTTTGCAAAAAAATTGCGAGGACATTGTTGCCGGAGGGCACCGGGCGGACGCCCAATCAAAACATATCATTGATTGATGAGAGTCGGGTTTGGTGATTGGTCGTATTCGTATAGTTGCATGGTCGGGACTGTTCGTTAGAGGCAGGGGCAGGTATCTTATCAGTCGTCGGTTTACGTGTGAGCTGCCTGTTGTCGGAATGTTTTATCGTTATGTTCGGTTCGGGGCCTCATGCGTATTTGTTCCGGTACACATTTATTGCCGTCCCGTCCTATAACAAACAAGTTTTTAATTAACTTTTCTAATACTTAACTTAAAGTCGGAAAGTTGATAAAGCAATTTTTAATTCTATTAAGTCTATTGAATAGGTTAATATAATTTCGGTAGGTAGTTTCATTACTAAGCATTACTGGCCTCGACAGATCGTTGACCGTGCGAGCTGCGGGCAGACGGAGCCTCACGCCGCCGCCGAGTATTATTTATTGGCGTATTCTACGTTCTATTCAAGGGCATGTAATGATAATTATGTCACCGACACATCCGCCAAATATATCAAAAGCCCACTAGCTACTCGTACTTATCACGCAGCCACATAAATACTCAATGTTTAGTATACTGAGGCAGTCCTAGTCTACCTAACTTTAACTATGGGAACACGGACATTCTTCGTAATATGACGATCGCACTCGACTAATAAGGATGGCCACATATCCGCTTCGTGGGTGTCCTCTTCCAGTCTGTAAACTTCCTTAACGTCGCTCGTACGTGCTGTTAGGCGCAGTTCATTCAGTTGTTTAGTTTTTTTCCGGGAGATAAGTTTCCCGGCGACCGTTAGTGTTTGAAAATAGCGAGATCCGGTTGTACGGGAGTCCGGGCGCGCCTCGGCTCAGAGTTCCTCAGCGCGGCTCAGACTGGCCTCTTTGATTAACATCAGATTATGCAAATGCTCCGAGTGAGCGGCCGCTTTCGTTGTACGTCTCTCTTTTTTATTCAGTCTCCTCCGAGCTCCTTTTATCTCGGGTATGCCGACATGCAAATTGAAAAAGAAATATAAATAAATCTTTTAAATGAGCTGAAAGAGTGTTCGATATCTATACGTTGGCCGATATAATGGAATCTACTTAATGATGAATGGAGGGCTCTTGAAGGTTCCACTTTTATTGTCTGACTCTTCATGTTTGTGGGCATTTGTGATTGCACGCGAGATGCTCTTTGCTCACCATTTTGTAGCGTGGGAATGTGCGCTGTATTCGCAGATGTGGGATATTCAGTCACAGGTTCGTTGTATAGCAAGTTAATAAGGAAAACCCAATTTTAGAATACTCTAATTAACTTGTTTCTAATAACATTTTTTATTTAATAATTAACTTTAGCAAGTAGGCTCGGGCTCTGGGATATTCCTGGACGAGAAGGTCAAACAGATTTTCCTGTTAATTTATCGCTTAGGCTCTAAACAATTCAGTTTTATCATTATAAATTGAACAATATGGTCGTAAAGTTATCAGAAACTGGCCATTCGTCGGGTCATGAGTACGAGTGTAAAGACTGAGGATTTGATTGGTGCTGTTGCAATAAAAGTATTGGTAGAATAGAATCGTAGGCGAGTGAGCGAGTGTACGGGTAGGTTTATAAATCGTTTTGCCAAAGCTTGGCCGTGAGAAATATCCCGCGAGGGGCGCGCGGCGCAGGCGCAGGAATGCGGCCGCGGGGGCGGGGCGGCCTTTGACGGCGTCGGGAACACTGACGGCCTGCCAGAGAGAGAGGAACATTTCTTTTCGCCGGATGCTCACTCTCAAACAACCTCACAAGTTTTACTACACTCGTCTTCATTATGAAGACTTACGTTCACACAGATGCATGGTTACCCGCTAACTGTATCTGAGCTATACATTTTCCTAACAATTAACATTATCAATAAGGATGCAAAACAGGAAAATAAAAGTATCACTTCACGGTGTTGCACATGCAGTATGCCGTGACTGACCCGGATTCTACCGATATCGCCTCTTGTTTAGTACGAACGTGTAGCTCGGTAGTGGGAATTTTCTCGCAATCTTCGCTCTAGTAGGTTGAGTGTACAGCTAATGTTAATAATGTGTTTCTATTGTTGTAGAGTACGAGTTCACGTTGTATTCGGCGAGTACTTTGGCCTGCTGTTGCTTGGCGGCGGCTCTGCGGGGTTTGGGCTTGGACGGGCACCTGTCGCGGCTCCAGGAGTTGACTCGGATCGACCTGGAGTGCCTGCAGACGTGCCTGGAGCAGATCGAGGAGATGGTGCAGGCGCTGATCGCGGCGCGCGCGGGCGCGGCCCCAAACGGGCCGCCGCGGGAGGCCTGGACGCCGCCCCCGCAGGACAAGGCGCAGCCTAGCGCCGCCACCCCCACCGACGTCCGAGACGTACACTTCTGAGCCCCCGCGCCAGAATCTCCGCCCCACACACTTCATTACGGTGCATTAGTACGGAAATACTATAAACTACAAGTTAAATGCGTTCGTAACTGAGGACTGATACCAAGACTGACAATCGCATGTCTCTAACGTAGTTTACTTACTTTCGCAAGTTGTGGATATTATAAGCCCTGCGTGCTACTTGTAATTTGCCTCTAGTCTATACATTATGTTCGCTTCTGTCACGACGAAGGAGTTAACTTTAGGTAAATCTTCCATTTCTAGTTGTACGGTTCTTGAAATTACAATCTACCTCTTATTAATTAAGATGCAATTGCAGTTCAGATCAGCCGACGATTTCAAATTGCTCGCTCACCCATACACCTGATCACATGCAGTACACACACAAACACACACACGGGACCAAAGTTAGCTTTTGATTTCACTTTAATCTAACAACTGCTTGCTTCTCAACACATATTGTAAATACATAGTTGCGCAAGCATATATCTTTAAAACCCTAGATAATGATAAAATATAAAGTTATTATTATATACTTCAAATATTTAAGTCGCTTACCGGTAATTTGCACCGGATTATTATATAAATACAATTATATATTATATCCTTATCAGATTTATCTTAACCTGTATCGGGGGAAGGCAATAAAGTACGCTTTTAATTTGTATAAAACTATTATTACGTTCACAATAAACTATAAACGATTTATATAACTGCAACCTTGATCTGCGTTTTCAGAGTATTTCAATTGACTTCACATTGATAGGTTCGACAATAAAGTACGCAAAGGGCTGATTAATCTGCAGGTGGCAGATTAACTTTCATTATAATTACATTAGAACATTAAAATAGATTTTGTTCCTTTTGATTTATACCAATATTTTAGTGTAAGTAACTATAAAATAATGTGATAAGTTATTAAGTTTGATTTTTCTGTTAGTCACTTCCAGTCATAATATGTTAATGTACGGGAATTTGTATTCGGATTAGATGAAAGGAAAAAACATTGTGATGATTAAGATAATAGGTATATAGATTAGCATAAGTATACCTTCGTATCGTTCCTATGTATGCGACCATTGGACACCGTGCAACAATGCAATAGTATAGCTAGGAAATATATATGTTAATATGTACTTAATAACTGATAGCACACCATGTAAAATATTATATTTTGTTTTAATTGTGATATAAATAATTTGATACACATAAGTTAAACTTTATTATTGTAATGTACAGTACGGGTGGCGTATACAGATAAATACAAATACCTACATATATAGTGTAATTAGAATAAAAGTTATAATATACCTAAATTAGTTTGTGCAGTTCGATTGAGAACGCGTTAGATTGTGTTATCACTGAAGTCTTCCATACATGAGGAAATCGGACAAATAATCGTTATAAACATTATTTCCGTATATATATTGTTATTAAAATACATTATATTTTGCATTTATTAGACGACATATTGTGTAAAGTTTGATTATGAGCAGTAACTAAATAATTACTGTAGATGCTGAAAGCGTGTGGTGCCATATCACTACTAAGAATATATATGTTTACGAATATTATAATTTTTATATAATTTATAAACTTCATATTAATATTTACTTACTTACTGCATTTGTGTTTTGACATGTCTCGAGTCCATGTGAGAACGAGAGTGTATATATGTTATATTGTATGACAGTATATTTGGTTGTGGAATATATATTATCCCATGATCTTTAGGTATAATATTTAAAGATTGACATGAGCAATTTTTGTTTATTTTCTAGTTTTGTACATAAAATGATGTGGGAAAAAATACGCATTACAATGTTAGTTATATGTAGCGCTTATTTGGCTTTTGGACTGGCTTTCAAGATAGAATTAAGAAATTTAGATTTTCTAATGGAATAGTGTTAAAATTACGATAAGGGTTACTGCCCAGTGATGTTTCTTTATTTATAGGAGCGGTGTCGCTCGCTGAAGTGATTTTTTTATTATAATTTCGGATATCCGATCTTGCTAAGAAACAAAATTCTAAAGATATCATATTATTTGACGCGCGATGCGTTATTTTGATTTTATATGTGATTTATTACACTTAAGATACTTTGGATTGTATAATCGTTACAACGTTGAGATGTAAATAAGTACATAATAAAATATTTAAAAAATGTGTCAATAAAAATTCAAAAACTGTAACTATTTGGTTTACATTTTTATCAACCCTGACGAGTATAAATAAGTATTATAATATTAAGATATAATACAGGTTGTCGTCAACCGGAGCTTTTACGTTTACTTTTGGCACCAATCATATGCAAAGGGGTGTCTTGAAAATTTTATATAATAAATCACACTCAAAGAATATAGGCCTACCTAGAATATACCTATATTCTTTTGCCGAGTGTCTACTCTATAAAAGATAATAGTCCAGTTCAGTAAGACGGATTAATCGTACATAATAAGCGTTAGTGGCGCTTGTGGCGTAGTTTGACTTAGTATTATCTGATTGTGATTGTTTAGCAACGTGCAGCTCGGCTCCTATTTAGATGGGTGGCCGATAGTGGCATTTCTATCTGAGCGCTCCCGTGCTTCGAAGGACACATTAAATTTTTGGTCCCGGTTGCATCAATCGTCAAACCATGCCGGAGGAGGCGGTCTAAAGCTTACACCAGGGTAGGCCACTAACTTACTCGAACTTACATAATGAGAGTTAGTGATCCTAGAATATGCTGTATCTTTTATTCCGATTGAGCAAAAGGACCACAGACCAGGAAACAAACAAAAGGACCGTTCAACTGTCAAAATAATGTTGCTAGCCTAGCGTTAAACAAAAAGGACTCAGTTATGGTGCGTTTCACTTTGCATATGGAGACCGCTCAATAACAAAACAAACAATTCGACTAAATAGTTTAATCGGAAAACAAATGTACAATTTCATATACATAATGATCTTATATAATTATTTATATACAATTTAATTATTCACAAACAGTTTAATATTTCAATAGACGATGCCAATAACATTTACAAATCGAAAAGGCACGGTGTACATTATCTAATATTTAGCCCTGCATTTAAAATAAAACAATTTAAAATTCAAAAAGGATAATCACACAATAAAAACAATAAATATAAATAGGAATGATAATATTCAATTAAACAATTCGTTCGTATCGTCCTCGTTTTTAAAATATATTTTGGAACCCTTTATATTAACAATAAGAACTAAAAGAACATACATGATGTCAAATAAAATTAAACTTTTTTTACTTCCTCACTCTTGTAAAGAAATAAATAACATATTATGTTAGTTTAATTTCAGTTGTCATATGAAATATACACTCACTAAACGTTGAAAAATGTGTTTACAGGTAACATTTCCCAATCTGTTAGTAAAGGAAGATCTTGTGTACTGTAAATTACAGGACGTAAGGATGTTATCTTACAGGATTCTCACTCGTTATATTTTTAGGTTATCTGTAAACAGATTGCTAAATTTCTAGATCTATATGGAAGGTTTTCTGGAAGTATCATATAAACTATAAGTACACTGAGAGAACTAAATTGTTGAAGAGATAAGTATCTAAATAAGTAAAGGGCTCAAAATTAAACCAATACCGTGTTTTAATTTCAATTAATCTCTACAATAAACTCGACAGATTAAATTGAGAGTACGGCTGGACCGAAACCCCTTTTGGCAAGTTGAAAATTCAATTATTATAAAAATGTTTAAATACCAAACATTTCAAATTGATACGTTTTGGTGGTGGTCTTACTTATAACATAACCCTTCGTTTATTGCGGTCGGGTAACAAGTTAATTATATTTTATTTGTTGAACAATAATTTGGTAGTTTTCTGATTAGTGTGAAGTTGTGTTTTTTTATATTTTTTTAGAATACGTTAGTCCATTTGTTGTACTCAAATATTATAAATAACTTAATGGATTCCGTTGAAAAGAAGATGGTTTAAATACTGCTTGAAGATGGTTAAAATATTGTAACAATATGTACAATTATTAGGTAAGTACTATGATGCTATTTTGACTAAAATAAGAAAATGGTATTAAATTTCAATATACCGGAAATTTACTTTGCAAAATTAATACTAGATTTGCGTACAAGATAAAAATATTTTAAAATTGCATACATGAATATTACTGCAATTAAAAGTAACTATTTCTTGGTTATACAAAATCAACCTCACATTTGGACGGAGGTTTAAAAACTTTAACTAAATGCAATACATTTCTACTATTTATTATTTAGTACCAAATCATTAAAATAATATTTTCCCATAAATTGATTCATAATAAAACATCTTTTCAAAAGTAACCGACTTCTAGAAAATACTTCTAAGAAACAAAACACTGTGGATTTTTTAATAAAGTGAAGCTTATTTTGGCGATGATATAAATGAAGAATAATCATAATTAAAATCTTTACCTGTTGGTCTATAAAATATGTTCTTTCTGGGTGAAAATAAATTGTCACGAAAAAGCCCCAACATTTTATAAACCTTGCACCTAAGGATTATTACTCGTTGTTCAATACGGAGTGTGCATTGCTCTTTACAGCAACGTGGGCAATCAACTACTTAACGATGATTATAAATGCTTTGGCTCACATGTGGACTACTTTTGGCGTTGTTTTACCTCTAAGCCAGTTAAGAAGTACGGTGGATGTGCTTTGTGAGTCGCGAGCTGAAACATGAAAGAAAAAAGTAAGTTAACCTTATTCATAACTAGCTGTGCCCCGCGGTTTTACCCGCACCGCCCCCGTTCCCGTGGGACTTTTGAGATTTTTATTCCTTATTTCTCTTATATAAAAACCTTGTCCTGACAATAAGGAACACATTAAAAAAGTTTGAATTTCGAAGTGAGATATTCTTATTAACCTTATTCTTCTATGTTAAAAAGGCCTTCAATACTTTCAAAGAACAATTTAAATTCTAAAGTAAAGAGTGGCGTAATAAGCGAGTCTGTGTTTCTGTTTGTAGCATCGTAGTTTCTAAACGTAAGCTCCGATTTTAATCAGGTTTTATTTTGTTAAAAATATACTTAAAGAGAGAAGTATAACTTATAAATCTTATAATATTAGTTAGGATGTTTATAATTGATATACCTGAATTAATTTGTTGCTGGTAATAAATGGTGACGACATTCGTATAGGGACCGGTCGTTAAGCTGCATACAAATAATCCACTTACACATTGAATGGTGAGCTTGGTTCAGTTGTTCGACAGCCTCTGGCGGCAGGTTGGCGACGTCGCGATGCAGCAAACGCATGTCCATTTGACGCTGTTCGCTCTCGTACCTTAGGCGGACGTCACGGCTGTGACGGACGGTTTTTAACTCTGATAACCTGTGTGCAGAAGTTGCATTAGTTATGAAGTTAAGCTTTAAGGGTGACAATCTATGTAAGTGTATTCAGCTCAGTCTAGACTTATAATCACTTACTTAGCTTGTAGCTTGGGCTTGTCTCCATCGAAGTCCGAAACACTACTACCCCTCGACGTCTGACCTCTATGGACATCAACAAACTCCTTCTCCACAGAGAAAGTTGGCAAATCCGACATCGTTTCCCTGCTAGAATCAAAACTATCTTCAACACCAATCTCTTTACACTTCTGTTTTAACGTTTCATTCAGTCTTAGACTATCCGAAAGACGTAACTGTAAAGTATCCCGTTCTTCTAACAACTGTGTCAGTTCCATTGTCAGCTCTTCGCACCTGACGTCTCTTTGATGTAACATATATAAAGCTAGATCTAATTCTGCTCTTGGTACAGCGTCTAAAAGCTCATTGTTAATGCTATCGTCACTCTCGTCCGCTGGCTTAGTATCAGTAGCGAAAGACACGTGTTTCTGTATCTTAGTGGTCGAAGCTCGCAGCAAAGATTGCAAATTCGATATCTCATCTTTGAGATTGACTATCTCTAGTTCTTGATTCTCTAATGCTTCTTGCATCTCTAATGTTTTGCTAGAATCTTCTTCTAATGATTTGTTTAAATCAGCTATTTGTTTGTTAAGGTTTGTACATTCTAGAATTTTGGCTTCTAATTCTTCTGTCAGTGCTTCTCTATCCTTTTCCAATTCGCCTTTCAATGTGTCGTAGTAGTTAGTGTTTTCGTGCATTTTTAGTCTGAGCACGGCTAACTCCGATTCTTTCTCAAAGCTAAGTTCTTCTACCTTCCTTTCATATTCCAATAACTGTTGCCTTATGTTTTCAAATTCTTCGTTCCTAGCCGTAAAACTCAAAGTGAATTCATGTGTTTTTTGTTGGATTTCGTTGTCTTTAATAAACAGTTGGTTATTCAACTCGTGTATTACTTCTTCGGATTGTACGAGTTTTTGATTCAAATCTTCAATTTTCTGCGTAAGTTCTTCGTTATTAGTCTTTGATGTAGCTAATTCGAGTTGAACGTTCTTGAACGCTTGCTCGTACGAGTTGGAATTCTCCTTATGGTTAGCGACAATTTCTTGGATTTGCTTTTCGTATTCTTCTTGTTGTTCCAGTATCTTGTTTTCAAGAGTTATTTTTTCGTCTTGCATTTCCGATCTTAACATATCTAACTGACTCATCACTTCTGCGTATTTATCTTGTAGATCTCGCAAATGTTCTTCCTTGTCTTGGAGTTTATTTTGTATCGAATTCACTTGTTCCATCATAATCATTTTGTTAGTCTCTTCTTGACTCGAGGACTGCATGTTATCCAGTAATTGTTCATATTTGGCTTCAGATGCAGTCACTTGATTACGAAGATCCAGTTCTATTTTTTGGAAGTCAGCTTCCCTTTGAGCTAGATGTTGTTTCCACAACTCGGCTATTTCAAATCCTCTTTGGTCGACGGCACTGGACACTGACGATCGCAGTTCAGCGACCGTCGAAAGTAAATTGTCATTTTCTTTGTTTAAGTTTACCATTTTTTCATTGAACTCTGCTATCTGTTGAAGGAAAGTCTGTGATTGCTTCATCAAGTCTTGGTTATTGCTCTCTAAAGATACAATCTTATTATTAGCTTCTTCTAGTTTATATTTTAGTTGGACACAATGTTCTTCTAACTTAGCATATTTTTCCACGACATCTAGTACTGTATGGTCCTCACGCTTTCCAAGATTTTGCTGTTGCACCATAAGAAGTTGTGATTTCACATTTTCCAGTTCATCTAGCAAAGATTTTATTTTCTCAGTCGCTTCGAATTCAATACTTTCTAAGGTTTTGATTTTGCTTGCCAACTCAGTACACTTTTGAATCAAATCATCGTTTTCTTTTTGTAAATTTTTATGTTTAATTTCATTTTCTGATTTAAAGGTATCATAGTTTTGCATTATTTCACTACAACGACTTTCTACTTCACCTAACTTGCCGTTTAACGATTCTATTGTTTTGACTAATTCAGCGTTATTGTTTTGTAAATCAGTTATCTGCTTTTCTAAGCCTTGGCATTGCTCGCAGGCTAATTGCGCTTTGTTGGCAAGTTCTCTTTGCAAGCTTTCTATTTCACCCACGAACTTTGTATTTTTACTCAACAATTCTTTATTTTCAGACGATAACTGGTCAATTATTGCTTGTAACTCGTCGTTTTCTTTCTCAATCTTTGATAGTTCTTGTCTGAACTGTTCACTATCTATATGCCTCTCAACGACAGCATGTTTTGGCGAATCTTTAGCTTCCGAACCCCATTGTACAGTAGAAACTTTGTCATTTGCTTCTTTGAATTTATATTTCCACAATTCAACTTCACTATCTAATTTCTCCTTCATGTCTGTCAGTCTTTCAACGGAACTGTTGAATACGTCATTTTGCTTCCGAAGACTTTCTTTATCTTTCCTCTCTTTCGCGATGTCCGCGGTTAATTCAGCAATTCTTTTTTCTAGTTCTTCAACTTTAACCTTCAATTCTTCTTCTATAGCTGATTCGAAGAATGAAGATTGTGACATTTTTTGTGCCATTCTTAATTCTGTTAAAAGTGATTCATTTGCTAATTTGAATTCTTTCAACTTCTTCAACGCCTTTATTAATCTAGTGTTGCTTGTTTCTAATTCAACTTTAAGAGTGTCTTTTTCTTTAGTCAGATTCTGTATTTGCTCATTAAGATGTGAGAGACCGGGTGTGACATCTGTGGTGTCTTCAGATTCGCCGAAACCCCATCCTTCATCGGAATTGAATGGATCTGCCTCTTGAGTTGGTTCAGCGTCACCTTTGAAGCAATCGTAAGCCTTCTTCTGTACCATTGGAGCTTCCACCACAGCTTCGCCACTTGAATCTACAGCTGACTGTGTCTGCACTAACTCCGCAGCTCTTCTAACTCTCTCCTCAGGCTGATTCATCTCAGCTTCAGAAACTATTTGTGACTCAAGACTCGAAATATCAACTTGTTTATTCTCTTCATTCACAGCTTCAATAGTCGAAGAAATAAAAAGCCCTTCAGTTTTAGGTATATTCATTTCGAAAGATAATTGTTTCTTTTCCTTTAATTCTTTAATGTGTGCATCCTTTTCGGCTATTATACTTTCGTATTTATCTATCTTTTGCTTGTAATAATTTGCCTCTTGAACTACACGATCCATTTCGATTGAAACATTCAGTGAATCGCTAGTTACGTTCATTAGTTGACTTTCTAAATTAGTTGTGATGGACTTGTGTTTTGCTTGCAGAGTTTGCATTTTATTACTCAAATCTGTTATTTCTTCGTTCTTTGTATTTATTAAAGCATTTAAATTGTTTATTTCAGCTATGTATTGATCTGTATAATCTTGAGTGGCCGACTGCTGGTTACTCGAAGTCTTTTCAATAAGCTCCTGATGTATTTTGTTTAGGTGTAACAAATTATTATTTAGGTGTTCGTTATTGTTTTTATATTCATGCATTTTAGCTTCCAATTGAGTAACATGCTCACACAACTTCTCATGTTTTTCTCCAAGCACTTTCTTATCTTTTATAGCATTTTCTATCTGCGTGTTAAATTCTGACTCAAGTTCTTCAATTTCCTTTTTCTTTTGCGTTAGCAGAACTTGATAGTCCTGCGAAACTTTCTTCAATTGAGCATCAATTTCTTGTACATATGATTGCAATCTTGTAACTTCTGATTCAGCCATATCACACCTACCTGCTTTGTCAACTAATGTGTTACAATATTCTTGGATGTCAGATAAAGATTTACGCAGTCTTTGATTTTCATCATTGAAATGCTGAAGTTTAACTTGCAACTCTTTATTTTCATGGTCAATCTCGTGGAGTTGCTTTTGGACTACTCTATCGTGATCCATCAAAACCGCCAATCTGTTAATCAATTCGTCTTCTTGGTGACTGTATTCAGAATACGCCTTTTCTTTCTCTTGCAATTGATAGTCAAGTTGGTCTGCTTTCTTTTCTATGGACTGTCTGTTGTCTTCCATAACCGAAACACTTTCTTCAAGTCGGCCAATACGGTTCTTGTATTTATTTATTTCAGTTTCTAGTGTCTCTATATAAAGGTCCCGCTCCTGCAATTTGGCGTCATGTCCAAATTGTACCTGAACTTCTTGTTGCTGGTAAAACTCGAGTTTCTCAATTAGTTCAGCGATCTGACTTTGTTTCTGTCCTAAATCGGTTTCCAAGCTTGTTACTTTGGTAAAGAAGTTTGCATTATTTTTCAACTCAACATCATATTCAACCATTTTCTTATTTAGTGCTTCTACTTGCTTGTTGAGTTGAACATTTTCTTCTCTTGCAAAGTGTAGATCCTTATGCATCACATTTAAGGTGTCATTTAAATGTACTTCTTGTTCTTCAAGTGTTTTGATTTTATTTTGAAGGTGAGAAATGTCTTCTGATGCTTGTTGGTCAAGAGATACTTTTTGCGATTGAATTCTATTTATTTCTTCTTCAGCGTGTTTCAATTTCTCTTGCAAAGCAGGTAACGTTTCTATTTGAATGGAGTACTGCTCAAGTTTCAAATTTTGACTCTCAAGCTGATTCTGGGTTTCAATTAGTTGGTGCTCCAATTCTGTGTACATAGCCGCTTTCTTTTTAATGTTAATAGCGAACTTCTTAAGTTTCTCCATCAACTCTCTATTCTTATTCTCCATTGCTGTACATTGTTCGCTAAAACCATCTTTTTCTTTTGTCGCTGTTTCTAATTTCTGTTTTAAATCTTCCTGATCTTCGATAACTTTAGCCATTTCTTTTTCTTTGTCTTCGAGAGTAGTTCTTAACTTCTCATTTTCAATAGACTCCTTTCTCAGCTGTAATTTAATTTCATGTATCTCTTCATCCCGTTCTTTAGTCTCTTCTTTCTTGGCAATTAATTCTTCTGCATGTTTCTGTTGTTGCGCTTGTAAATCTGTAATTATATTTTGCTTTTCATTGACACTTTCTTGAAGCCGTTTTAGTTCTTGATCAAGAGTTGCATTCTGACCTTCTAGTACAGATTTGACAGAAGATAGCTGAGCTTTTTCTTCTTCCAACAACCTTATCTTCTCCTCATTTTCAGCTATCTTCTTCTGGTAAGCTATTATTTGCTTATTAAGCGATTTAACAAGCTCGGCATTCTGATCTTTAGCCTTCTCTTCCTCAAGTAATTCAATAGTCGATTTCAACTTTTGAGATACATCATTTAGTTTAGTTATTTGATTAATATACTCATTTAGGTCTTTATCCTTCTGTTGCAAAGAATTACCATAGTTGTATATTTGTTTTTCGTATTCATTGATGGCATTATCTAGTTCTGCGATTCTAGCGTCGCGGCTGTTTATATTGATTGAATACTCGTGTTGTAATTTCTGTAGTTCATGCTGAAGTACCTCATGTGATTGCTTGTACATCAAACTTTCTTCCTGACTCTTCTTGAGTTGTTCAACTTCATCTATTAGCTGTTGGTTTTCATCCGTCAAAGATTTTAATTTACCTTCATTACATGAATTAGCTTTCATGATATCATGTTGTTTTTGCTGTTGCTCTTCTAGAGATAATATTTTCATGTGACAATCAGCGATTTCGTCTTCTCTCTCTTTGATAGTATTCTTTAGCTTTAAGATTTCTTTAGTAAGTTGTTTCACTGATTTGGTCCTATTCATTCCTTTCTCGATCGAGGTCTTGTCGTCAGCTTGTATTTCAGCGATTGCGGCCTCTGTAGTATCTTCTGTTACTGATTTAGCAACATCAACTGTTTCTTTAATAATGTCAATACGTTCGCGTCTCAATTCCTCTATTTGACGGTTGACTTCTTGGTTCAATTCTTGTAGTTCACTCTTTTCTTTCTCATAAACTTCAATGTTGTTTCTTAACCTATCGCATTCATTAGTGATATCTGCTATTTTTTGTTGCAACGAATCATTTTCTAAGCAAAGCTTATTCATTTTATCCATTACTTCCTCACGTTCTTGTGTGAATAGTTCTATTCTTTTATTCAGTTCTTCTATTTGTTTGAGATGTATTTCAATATTTTTATCTTCGTGTATCGAATGTTCGGCAGAATGACCGTCAACATTATCTCCACTGATACTTTTGTTATATTCTTCAAGCTCAAGCTTTTCCTGTGTTGTGAGAGACTCGACAATCTCAATAGACTCAGCTGAGCTGACTTTCTCAGCGCTCAACTTCTCAAGTTTATCAGTCAAATCCATATTCTCTTGGATGTAACCTTCTAGTTTATGATTCAATTCTTCTTTTTCATTTTGTAACTCTTTAATAGTACCATTTAGCTGTTCTTTGTCATGTTTCAGGTTGTCTATTACGAGTTCTAGTTCTTTTTGTGATGCAGTGAGTTTATCAATTTGTTCTTCTAGCTGAACTGATTTGATTTCTGAGGAGACTTGTTCAGTTTGCAGTTGCGTAATATCGTCCAGTTTCTCTTCAATTTCAGCATACTTTTGCTGTAGAGTGTGAAGTTCTGTAATAAATAATATGCATATTAATCACAGATATGGAACTTCATCTAGAGGTTTATTTACATTACGAGGATCCCTACAGAAAATACTAGTATATATGATTATGAACTCAGTTAGTTGTGTATTGATAAGCAAGTAATAAATAAAAAGAACTTTTGAATCTGCAACGCATAGTAAGTTACCTTGAACTAAGTCGAATTTCTGGGTTTCTAAAACGCTTATGGACTTAAGTCTGGTCTCAGCTAGATTCTCCATTTCAACCAGTTTTTTGTAGATATCTGATTCTGTAACTAAAGAACAATTTATATGTACTACAAGTGATATAAAATTAACCATGAAACTATAGTTTCTTCGAAATGAAGACCATTGCAAAATGGATAGTTAAAAAAAATTGTTAAATGGACACGTAAAAAAAAATTAAACATATTGTGGTATTATTTTTTGCCAATTCGGTTCTCATTTCGATGAAACTCTACTATTAAGTAAGTACACTTACGTCTACCACTATCATAGTCGACTAGATGCAGTTGTAAGTTACCTTTTTCCTCTTCAACTTCCGCCACTTTCTGTGACAACTGATGCAACTCTTCATTCAATCTAATAATCTCAGCGTTAGCGTCTGACACTTTACTGAAATTCTCTATGGTTTTCTGCATCTGTTTAATCTTAATTTTATGGTTTGATTTAACTTTAATCATGTTTTTGTTGGCTGCTTCTATTTCGTTGTTTAGAAGAGCAATCTGGTCTTGGGCTTCTTTTAATTTCTGTTCCAATTCTTCTTTGGTTAACGATTGGTGTTCTTCACATGGCGTTCTCTCGCTAGTACTCATTATTTGTTGTCTAATCACTTCTTCGATCTCCTGTACCTCCCCCACTATTTCTGTGTTAACACACGCCTCAGCTAAAGTTGGTTTATCAACCATTTGCTTGGCTGACTCCTGAAGTTCTGCTATTAAACCATCCTTTTCTGAAAGCGCATATTCTTTATCTAAAATATCCTTATTGAGGGATTGCACAACACTTTCGAGCCTAGCCACTTCATTCTTCATGTGTTTCTTATCTGTTTCTTGAGGTAATGATTCGGATGATATATTACTCCATGGTGATTTCTGTTTCGCTGCTGTGTTTCTACCTTTGCGGGAAGGTAGAGGGCTTGCCTTTTTACTAGGAGAACTTGGTTTAGCTTCCGTAGTTAAGCTTGCCAATTTGTTTTCAAGTTCCTTATTAGTTTGACGTATTTGACAGTTCAGTTGTTCCAACAACTCGATTTTATTCGTCAATTCCGTCATATTCTCTATCTCTTTCGTTCCTTTTTCAACTTCGGTATCTTGTTTCTCTTTCTCTGTTGGTTTTTCTTCTATTGTCAATGTCAAGTTCTGTATCCTTTCTTCAAGTTGTGATATTTCTTTATTCTTCAATTCTAATTCCTCTAGAAGTTTCGAGTGTTCTATGGAGGTTTCGAAACGCATAGTTTCTAGAATAGTATTGGCTTCTTCTAGACTTTTGATCTTCTCTTGTTTGGACTCGAGGTCTTTGAGCAACATTTGTTTTTCCTCCTTCCATTCCGTCTCCATGGTGATAAAGTTTTCTTGCATTTTTGTCATTTGGTGCCTTGTGTCTTCGAGCAGAGATAATGAATCTTTTTCTGGAATAATAAATTTCTGTATAATTAATGAAGAAAAAATTTGCTGACGATGATGAAAATATATTTTAACCCACAAAGGACACTAAATTAACAATGTAGGCATTTAAATAAGTCTTTATGTGGAAATATGTAAATCTACAATATGATCAATAACAGGGACACCAAAGGCATATAGAATAATCTTAAGAGTTAAAATACAATTGACACATAGTGTGAGCATAAACACATAAAAATTGACATAATATCCTACCCTTCTTCGTAAGACTATCAGATATAAGTGTGGTAGCCTTATTTTTAGCTTCAATGATCTGGTCTTTCTCGTTGATTTTCTCCTGTAAATCTAGTATAGTTGTTTCCATTGCTTTCATTTTAACTTGCATTATGCTGAGGGCATTTTCTTTGTCTTTGAGAGAGCTAAGTAACTGCTCACTAGTGCCTGTACTCTGAAAATATAAGAATTAAATTATAGTATGTACTAGCAGCGCCCCGCGGTTTTACCCGCGTTGTGCCCGTTCCCGTGGGAATTTCGGGATTTTTTTTACATAAAAATCTTCCTCTTGAATCACTCTACCTATTACAAAAAACCGCATCAAAATCCGTTGCGTAATTTTAAAGATTTAAGCATACAGACAAACAGACAAACAAACAAACAGACAAATAGCGTCTTTGTTTTATACTATGTAGTGATTTATTACATAGGCCTATTGGTTACAAATTTAAAAAAAATCATCTTATTATGTTACACAGTGGGATTAATATGGTAAAAAAATATTGTTTTGTTAATGGGACCTTATACTTTTAATTACAAACTGTATTGTAAATTATTAATTATTATTAAACATGTACAGATAAGAAATATTGTAGGAAATAGTTTGTTAATTACTTTTTAAACAAGTTCAATATCAGTTTTTATAATTATTATTCTCAGTTAAATCAATACTCAAAATGTTTTTATAATTTGTATACAGAGATAAGGATGAAAAATTGATGTTTTCATTCTCATTTCGAGATTCCTCATATTTTTTTACGAACATAACTTCTACTCCACTAAGAGATTCAAAAAGAGAAATAAAATATGGAAACTTTAAGTTTTTTGGCCCTTTAAGGCCAGTTACGAATAATAATTATTGCAAACTGTCATGCTCAAGTTTACAACCTTAATTGTGAACCAATAAATGGGCTCTAAGTGGTGTTTGCTTAATCCTAAAAAGTATTTATAAATAGATACCTTCTTGAATTCAATTTTGGTATCAGCTGTAGCTGTTGAGTCCCTCCGGACGACAGCCGTGGACGACTTTGTCATGGGTCGTTTACTGATTTCTTTGTACTGTTTGATCCTCTCCATCAGTAACTCCTTCTGTTTCAATGTGTTGGCCAAACTTTCACTGATCCCTGGGACTGGATTGTGTGACAAAAAATAATCTTGTTAGTAAAGGAATAGAAACAGTTTTTTTTTTTTGAGACACCTATGGTCCCGGTTACTTTCTAAGGATAGTAGTTGTTACATGAGCCATGTCAGAGGCCTTTGGCGGCTCAATAACTCTGACACCAGGATTGGTCAAGTTGACAATCCACTCGATGAAGTAGAAGAAGAAAGTTTCTGATGTTTCTATCATCTAATCTAGGTATACTAAGAGCGGATTCACACTTACTGTTAAGAGCATCTTGTACCGACATTGTGGTGGATGTATCCGTTGCGACTGAGTAGCCCGTCCGCACACTAATGTTGGATTCTATCTCTGAGGCAGTATCACCACCATCATCATCTTCTACAAATATTTATAATCGTATTAATATTAGTCATAGATACGCAGGTAGTTATGGTAAAATTAATTTATATGAAGTTGAAATAAAACATAACAAAGAAACATACAAACTTATCCTCTTTATTAAGTAAGTACCTATGTAATGTTAGGTTAGTGTGGTAGTAATATTATTAGTAAGTTGCAGTAATTAATTACCGAACGGCCTTCCCAATAACTCAGCTGTGGCTTTTCGATGTTCCTTGATACGTTTCGAAACGAGCGCTGCATTTTCCAAACACTTTTGGGCTCTCTCGAATTTGATTTGCCTCTCAGACGACGAGGATACTCGTTGGGGTGTCTGAAAATACAACGGATAAGAGTTACAATACTCTTGTGACACGCATTGAGCAATATGTGTGAGATCGGAATGTAAATAATCAATAGACTCCGTGGCCTTGTCACGCAACGCAATTACTCGACCGATATAAACAATATGCTCACCTTAGCAGCTTTTACACTTCTGGCTGGATCAGACACTTCACTTGAAGATGCTATGTTGGAATCAACTGGGCCCAATTGGCCCTTTTCGGGGATATTATCAATGTTTTCACTCTCCGACATGGCCTATGAAGATTTGTCAACATATGGGCACAATATTTTCACTGCGCTAGCACTTAAAAACAATTATTCTAATGTTAGATAGTAGAGTGTTAAAAACAAGATAGGATTACTATAGTATAAAGAAAATAAAATAAATATTTTGCCACCACCACTCATCACTTGCCAAATGCCATTTTCTGAGATTCCTATTTTTTTCTCGCTTCTCGCTGTAGCGCTGCGACACGTCAGCTGCAACTCGTTCTTGTCAAATAGACAATTCAATTTATCTCTGAAGACATTGACATTAACAGCATTGTAATTTCAGAAATCCGTCATAATTGATTGCTTTTGTAATGTTTGTAATGTTATGATGTCAATGTGTTTTGTGTTTGGCAGGGACAATGTGACATTTGATTTGATTGACGATTGACTGATGAAGTCCACCAAAAAATTGTTCAAACTTGAAAATTGAAATTTTTATTTCCAGTTTCCATCAAAAATAATAATCCTACAGCCAAATTGTGTGCATTGTTTATGCTTCAATAAATAAAACAATTTCCATGGCGTCGTCTCGATTACAGGTACAGAAGAGACTATTTCAGGAGCTCTACGATTTCATCATTCTTTGTTACGTTGTTATGACCTGTGTAATTTTCAGGTTACTGCGCGTCAATTATCGAAAACATTTAAGAAGAAGGGTAGGTTTGAGATTGGTATAGCTTCTGAGCTCCCTGCAGCTTATAAAAAGTTTTGGAGAGAATGGAAAGTGTTAAGGCCAGCAGCTGTCCATTTTGTCCCTCAAGAAGGCAAGTGGAAACGTGACGAACTCACTGGGGAAACACTGCCTGTACAGAATATACATCTTCCTCTTAAATACCCTAAAGAAATAAACGAAGGAATATGGGGCGGCGAAGCCATATTAAAAGGTAAATAACAAAAACATTTTAATTGTAAATAATAAATGACAAATTCTAACAATATCTTTGATTCAAGGTTTTCAAAAACGCGATCCGAACAAGCGGAGAGTGCCTCACTACTGGGTTCCGGTATTAAAGAGGACTGTTGTGAAGTCAGAGGTGTTGAACACTCATTTGTCTGTGACTGTCACCGAGAGGACTATTCGATTAATCAATGACCATTACGGGTTTGACCACTACTTGCTCAAGACTCCAGCGTGTGACCTTGTGTCGATGTTAGCGTTGAAGTTAAAGAAACAGATCCTAACTGAACTTATGAATGGATGTCCGAGATATGCTTATAACCCTGAGAAGCAACAACAGATTTATGAAGAATATAAAACCTATTTGTCTTCTGTGAGTTGAAATATTTTTACAATATTCCATTATAAAATGATAAAATATTGTTAAAATGCTGGTTATGTAAATTTTTAGACCATGTCAGAAGCCTTTTATAGCCCTCAAAAGAATACGCACCAGTGTAACCCTTAGGACTTAGTAGTCCAATAATCTATCTATACTAATATTATAAAGCTGAAGAGTTTGTTTTGTTTGTTTGTTTGTTTAAACGCGCTAATCTCAGAAACTACTGAACCGATTTGAATAATTCTTTCACTGTTAGATAGTCTATTTATCGAGGAAGGCTATAGGCTACATTTTATCCCGAAATTCCCACGGGAACGGGCACAACGCGGGTAAAACCGCGGGGCGCTGCTAGTATTCTATATGAACTGACTTATTATACTTTATTGTCTACTTTATCCAAAGATTGAGAATTCAAATCATAGAAAGATATTGGTAAATAAACCTTGTTGAAAACATTTGCATTGCAAATTACTAGAATCATGCTGAGTTAGAAATAAACATGATTATAATCACATCAAAATCATAATGCTCTATTTAAAACAAGGCTAGGTTTAACAAACAAGTATGTTTTTGTAAGGCCTTTTGGTATCTGTGGTGTGCTTTGCAAAGTTGTCTTACTTCTCATCTCAGATGGTTACCAATCTTAAATTCCCCACACTTTTTCATGATTGAAATATATTTTGCCAATCTTTGCTTCCTACCCTTTCCAATGATTTGATCTTATATAAATTGTATGAAATATAAATTTTCAGTTTACACCAGAAGAGATAGAATGGTACGGCCTGACCTGGTATGAGGCCTTAAGTAAAGTAGCGAAGCAGAAGGAAGCTGCTAACAGACCTATCCCTTTAAAAAATGTTTATAGAAAGAACCTTGTAGAGAAATTGAAAGCGGCCGGTATTGAAGCTACTACTACACCTGAGGATTTATCGTAAGTTTGTTATTTTTAACCCCTAAAGCAAAAAGAGAAGTGTTCGTTTCTAATTGTCCCACTTATATTGATGGAACATATTGTTTAAGAAGATAACATTAACCTTATTTAGAAAAGTAATTTACAAACATTTATTGATTTGGGTAATTGTCTATCAGTGTTGATTATGCCTATTGTAGTCCTCACCATTGTACTTCAGTGAGATGAGAGGCCTTTGCACTGCAGTTACATCTATACTAATATTATAAAGCTGAAGAGTTTGTTTTGTTTGTTTGTTTAAACGCGCTAATCTCAGAAACTACTGAACCGATTTGAATAATTCTTTCACTGTTAGATAGTCTATTTATCGAGGAAGGCTATAGGCTACATTTTATCCCGAAATTCCCACGGGAACGGGCACAACGCGGGTAAAACCGCGGGGCGCTGCTAGTTGGAGGATAAAGTAATTTTTTATCGACCTATCCTGTCCCATTTCTTGGTGTCAAAAAAGTATATATGTATATATTTAATGTTGAATATTTTCAGAAATACCACATCGTGGCTCTCAAAGATGAATCCTTTTGGTAAAAAAGACGAAGCATGATTTGTAGATACATTGAAATACATATTGTTATAAATTGTTTGTATTAGACAAAAATGTAATATTTTGAAGTAGACAAGATTTTAAATAAACTCACGTTATTTCAGTTTTAAAGTATTTTAGGGTCCTAGTCTTAGAAATAAAATAAATATCTAAGCAGTTTTATTATTTAATTGATAAAATAAAGTCCAACTCAGGAATACTAATTATCACACATTTTGATGCATCATAACAAAATTGATGAATAAATATTTTAGTTCATTCTATGAAAGTAATCATTAAAAAGTATAAGGAAATTAGTACCATTTTAATAGGATGGATTAGTATACAAAATAAGTTCATATTGATACTAAAAATTAGGCTTAAAAATTCAAATTTTGTGACCAGTTATAAGTATTCTTTGATGAGAAATATATTTGAGATAATAAAAATAATTACACATTTCATAATACAGCCTAATTGCACAACTTACATTTCGTCTTAAACATCTAATGATAAACTACAATAAAAAAACTTCGATAATATATTTCAAAAATAGATTTATCTAATCAATATGGCAATTTTCAAAAATATAGAATGAATAATTGCCATCAATAAACAGCTGTTAATCTTTCTAAACATTTCATCATAGGAACCAAAATTTATATGTGTGTTGATTGGTAAAATATGTTGGTGTTTTCCACCAATCACATACAGTATTTTATCGTGCATCTATAATCATAGGGGGCTTCCTTTACTAATGAATGATGTACATACTAAGAAAAAGGAGTTTGTATTGTAGGTGCCAAACTGTAGTATTTTCGTAGTAGGGATGACTATTCTGTGGTGGTATGTGTTCCTTTCTATACTTCTTAGCCACCCCTACTACGAGCTACGCTGTAGTACCCTACGTAATAGTACACTCGATCGTATCTGTATGCGGGTCGAGACTGTTCGCTACGGCTCGTGCTAGATACGTCATAGTGCCGTAGCTGCCGCTTGGTGCGCTGTCGTAAAGGTGTTGGCAGACGCCCGCCGCGCCCCCGCAGACGAGACCTCCGGCGCCGGAACTGCCGGGCTTAGCGCAGCAGAGGGTAGCGTCGCCGTTGCAGCGCATCTGGATGGAGTTTTAATTGAGAGGCAGATCGGTGGTTATGAAAATGGAAATGGGAAAACAAGGAGTTAAATATTTGAGAGAAAGTAGTGTTATGAAGATTATATTAAACTCCCCTCCTCATCCTTTGACGGCCGGTCCCAATATCACCTAAACTTAATAATGTTCTCCTTACTTGATCTGCTATAGTATTATGGGATAAGTTATTGAGATCGCTTGTGATTGTAGCTGACCCAAATTGGCATATCGTGAAGCAAAACGTCGTGCGGGTCGCTTAATAACTCGTGAAATTCAATGGTTTGGGAATCAAAAAAGAATCATAACTTGTAGTAATAGTAAAAGTCAAATTACCTGATCTTCCAAAAACAGCTGATTGGCGGTATGCACCAGTTGCTCAACATATATAGTGCCTCCTAAATGTGTAGCCGCCTTGTATTCTACTACTAGAGTCAATACCATTAGCGCTTCGACCACTAGCTGGCGGTATTCCGGCTGTGGGATGGAGTTCAAAACTGTTTCTACAGCGAGAGCGAATTTTAGCTCGCCTGATGTCATTTCTTGAGTCAAATTTGGTTGGAGAGTTTTTTCTTGGATTACTAGGCCTTGGCACTGAAAAAAATACATTATCTATACCTATTTGTAGGTTTAATAAACGCCAAAATTGGATGGCTTTTGAAAACTTTCGTGATTTGTTCATTATATTAACGTATACTCAGGGTTTTTTCTAGACACATAGATTAAGGAAAAATGTGTCGAAGAGTCACTTGCTTTAACATAAATTCTTTGCCCTACCTTTTCCAAAACGCCCCATACTCTCGGGTAGAAATCTCTGGGCACTCTATTCAATGCGCCGTCTAGTCTGCGCCGACGCAGCCATTGGCCCTGTCGATCCGGTTCAGCCATTGGAGCTTGAAAAAAACAAACACTTTAAAATAACTTATGTCGAAAAACTGATTCCTTTATTATGTGAACTAGGATCATCTGTTAAAAGAAGTAGGTAGTTTATTAGAACTAATACCATTTGGCTGGTATACTTTATATCATACTAGCAGCGCCCCACGGTTTACCCGCGCTGTGCCCGTTCCTGTGGGAATCTCGCGAATTTTTATACATATAAACTTTCCTCTTGAATCATATATATACTATAAAAGAAAACGGCGTCAAAATCCGTGCAGTAGCCGTGCTTTGACCAGTAGATATTACAGTGTACTACTAATTACTAACCATCCTCAATGGTTCCTTGAAGCGATTGTCCGTCCAACACAATCTGAGATTTCTTTCCATACCTATTAGACTTGTTGCTTACTATTGAGAAGTTGCCGCGGCCTACTGAAAGAGGTTAACACATTAATTTACTTCAACAATTAAATAAAATGTTTGAACACATAGGTACATAAAACATACAAGAATTATTAATAACTTAAAAAAATATATAATTGTAATTGACGAGTGAGTAATGCACAAACAAATGTAATTAAAAAATAAACTTTGCAAAATTTCAAAGTATATGTTGGTCCATGCTTCAAGCCATATAAAGATACTCGTAGAGCTATCCTACTACGCGTACTGTAATTGGTTTAATTCAAAAAGAGTACTTTCTTATCAACCAATCACAATAGAACATAAAATTATCTAGCCCAGTGATTGGCTGATCCAGGTTTATAAGAAAGAAAAAGGAGAGTAAAGACATTTTTATAAGTGGATAGAATAGCACTATTTTCAAACAAGCAATTAAAACTCAAACAACAAATATTTATAATCTGACATTAAAATGCTTATTTTTAATTAATCTTACACGTTTTTTTCTAATTATATGATAAGCTTTTATCAAGTTTAACATTTAAAAAATTGGTTAAGGATGCGTTTCTATAGAAACAGGGCGTAGCTGTGCGGACATCAATCGACCAATCACATCGCTGAAAGTCAAAATGTCTTCCAAATACATTGTTATTGGTCAATAAAACTCCGTACTCGTCGGCTTCTATGAAAACGCACATCAAAAGGAATTTAAAGCACAAACTGATGATAAGATGTAAATTAAAGACAAAGAAGTGTTACATATAAAATCTAGCTAGGTAGTAATACACACAAGGGACAGAATGGACACAAAATGGAATAAACTTCAAAAGCGACTCGCCTTTACTTTTACTGATCTTTTCCTTAATAACAAATAAGGAATTTGCTGCAAAAGAAATTGGGTTGAGGAAAAAATACTTTTATTAGGTTAGCTGTTGGTTTAAAGAAAACTACTTTAATAATTTATTAACTCATTTTAAGTGTTTATCTATCTACCGCCTTATTCACAAACACTATTTAACTAAAGAGACACAACACTGTTATAATGTGTCGTGTCTCTTTTGCTCCTTAGAAAAAAGCGTATGCCGGAAAGAAAGAAAAAGCATTTCATATGTAAAATACTGTTAATAAGCGTTTATAAATAAGGCCCTAGACTTTAATATGTCTAGCACTTGGCTAAGGGTATCTATATACTAAAGCTTTGCTTATATGCACCAAAGACATGTCCCTAGTCCCTACCACAGGAGCTATACTATGCAACGTTGTTGTGTTACTGTTACAGATATCTTAGCACTCTGTAGTGACCAAAAGATTGAAAAACTTGTCAACAGTAAGCTAGTAGAAAGTTTAAACAAAGGTCTAAGCAAAGAGAATAGAATTCAAGAAGTATAAACAAGATAGAAATTCTTACGAACGTTAGTATTCAAACCATCACGATTTTTCAACCAAAGACAACTACATACTTCAAAGGAAAAGGGATCAGTGATGGGGTAAGAATGGAGTTAAATCACTTAAACTTTTTCCTCTTCAGAAGGAATCGTCTTTGACTGGTAAATCGACATTTGTCTACAACTCTCGTAAGAATAATTAGGGTGTAAAAATATAATAAATACTCACCGCTATTGATTGCGAATTCCTTGCCACTAAGTATGTGGTAGAGCAGGTTTTTCATTTCGAACGGCGACAAATTTAGTAAATGTTCCGATGCCTCCTCGCCGTCACAGGACAAAGTGCGGGACAGTTCTGTCGCCATTACCTTGAATTGAAAATATCGTTAATTTCATGAAAAATGTTCCCATTGGCATTCAAGTGTTGCCAGTAAATGCGAGTGTAGACTAATTTTCATATCGCGGTATCGTAACCCACTCAAACCACAGAATCGAAGTTATATATAAATATAGAATACTTCTAGGTACACAACCTTTACCTGTATTATAACTATGATAGTTGTAATTCAGCTGTTTAAGAATTGTTTATTTCTTCAAACGCGCTAATCTTTGTAGCTACTATTCAGATTTGAAAATTTCTTTGGGTATTACTGGTTTCTTATGTTAGCGAACACTACTCATTTGAATTGAAACAACGTTTACAGATACACTTCGCTTTTATTTTATAATAAAACGTAAACGTAGTTTCAATTCAAAATTATTTGGGTAGATATGATATAATAGTTATATAGCTACTAGCAGTGCCCCGCGGTTTCACCCGCGTTGTACCCGTTCCCGCAGGACTTTCGCGATAAAAAGTAGCCTATGTCCTTTCTCAGGCTCTGGACTAACTGCGTACCAAATTTCATTCAAATCGGTTCAGTAGTTTTAGCGTGAAAGCGTAACAGACAGACAGACAGACAGAGTTACTTTCGCATTTATAATATTAGTTAGGAAGTTAGGATGTAGCTACAAAAGATTTTCATTCCAAAATTCACATAGGAACGGGTACAACGAAGGTACTTCACTACTCTTAAGTACTTTTAAAAGTACTTAATCATATAATACCTGAATAATTAGGCCGACCCGCAGACGTAACATCTCCATAAATAGTTGGGGCTCTGTTCGAATGAACATCGCTAAATAGACCAGCAACTCTTGAGTCAGCATGGCTGTACTCTCATCGTCACCGTATGCCTGTTGGACAGGAAGTAAGAATAGTATTAACGAAAAGCAAATAAGAAAAGGAATTGGAAGGAAAGTTAGAATATTAGTTACAAAATTAAAATCGTTTGGTTAAAAAGATGTTGGTTATGTTTGGCGAAATAGGAGATTGACCAAAGGGAATTTGAAGTTTGGCGAAATTAAAGTTTGGTGTGTGGCTAAATAGGAGTTTTGTTAAAAGGGAATTTTGTTTTAGACGAAACAGCAGTTTGGCTAATAGGAGTTTAGAATTTGGTTAAGTAGGAGTTTGGCTAATAGGAGTTTCGCGTTTGGCGAAATAGGAGTTTGGAGTTTGGCTAAATAGGCGGTTCGCGTTTGGTGAGATAGGAGTTTGTCTAATAGGACTTTGACGTTTTTTGGAATTTGATTGATGATTGGCGTTTGGTAAAATATGAGCTTTAAGCTTGAAAGCTCCAGGCTAATCATTGGTTATTATTGCCTAAATTAAATAAATGAAACTATAACATTACCTTTTTATCATTATTTTCTTTATCACGACGGAAAGACTGCATGCAATAAATGTAAAAAAGTTCTATTTCAGTTATTTTGCTATAAGTTTTTATGTTAAGGTCATTATTTCTACGATATCTTCGCGTATTCACCATAATAAGTAAGTAATATTCCAATTCAGCATATTTTTATTTAGTTTTACTATCGCACTGCTACTTAATAAATCGTTCAATTAATGCTCCACATGATTACTATTTAAAATGATCACTAAATTAAAAACTCACTAAATGAATGAGTTGCCTCAATTCGTTTTCCGGTAAAGGCGCCGTTATAGTATGCTCATTGTTAGGCGGCATTCCCACTGTGATCTGTTTTTGTCTTACAAGCAAATCGGTGACAGCTTTAGCCAAATCTTCCACTCGTTTTCCTAACATACCAGCTGTATGTCTCACTAGACCCCAAAGTTTTTGGCTACAAGCCTTTTCGTAAAGGGACTTAAGGACATCTTTTACGGAGACGTTTTTGCCGTTTTCTTGCATTCCTGAAAATGAAAAGTATAATATATAAATATTAATGCTTTGAATTGCTTGAATTTTAAGATAAGGAATATCTTACGGCTGGTAATACTATGTACCCCTTGTGCTGCCATGCAGTCAGCAAAAAAAAGTCTAACATGTCTAAAGTATTTATTGTAGTTACGTTATTTTTTCAGTCATCACTCAATCGATTCCCAAATTATCTAATTCGGCATAGTTTGCACTGACAGCTAATATTCCGAAGACTCCACCAAAACTATGCTATGCTAAGTGCGATAAAAGCCCCCAATGGGTCTATCTGTATGTACTTAATTGTTTTTCTCAAAAAATACTGAACGGATATCCATGCGGTTGTTACCTACATACAGTGGTTCATATGAGTGATATTGAGTTACCCACATATGAGTGATTCAAAAGAAAGGTTGTGACTACTTTTCATGCCAAAATTTCCGCAGGAGTACAACTCGGGGCACTGCTAGTAGCAATATAACCGTAAAGTTTAGACTTTTGTCTGTTGCTATTGTTGTGTATATATATAACTTTCCTCATTGTACTGACATCTTCAATGAGATGAGAGGCCTTTGCCCAGGAGTGGGACATTACAGGCTAATACAACTACTACTACATTGATGTAAAATGTATTGCTAGTAGAGCAATACATTCTATCGTTATTTTGTAATATATTGCACGACCACGACCATATTTATATGTATTTCTACTAACCGGTATTAAAGTCTAATCCTTGCGTATCAACCAAATACTGCAATATGTCTCCTTGTTCGTCCAGGCTCTCTGTCTCCCGAAGCATAGAGATTAATTCGTCGGTCTCTTGTTCAGCATATAACAGGTTCTGGGATTCAGACGTGGTTCGGTTGCGGACAACGCTCTTGTTCACTGCAAGTAAAAAAAAAATGTAAAATAAAGGAAGGTTATATGTCGAATTGACATCAAATTTTATCTTTTAAAAATAATATATTTAAATAGCAGTCCTGCGCGGCGGTTCCACCTGCGACCCAATAGATGTCGCTAGTGTTAATATAAACCATCCAGGGTGCTACCCAAACGCATACAAAAAACAATTCAAATCGGTCCAGCCGTTTAGGAGGAGTTCAGTGACATACACACGAACAGTAGTAACGTATATGTATATACTAGCTGCGCCCCGCGGTTTCACCCGCGTTGTACCCGTTCCCGCGGGAATTTCGGGATGAAAAATAGATGTTGTCCGATTCTCAGGCCTACCCAATATGTACACAAAATTTCATGAGAATCGGTCGAGCCGTTTCGGAGGAGTATGGGAACGAACATTGTGACACGAGAATTTTTTAATTAGAAGATATAGATTGGTCAAAATTGTTCTACAGTATAAAGCTCAGTAAAATGTCAACTTGAACTAGTTAATACCCAAATTATTAACCCCTGAATACTCCAACGCCTAGTAGCAATTCCATACGATTTTGCTAATAGTTGTCAAAATTTTATGAAAGTGCCTAATAATCAGGATTATGTAAAGAGATTTGTAAAAGAGTGGGCTTTCTGGAGTTTTCGGTATATGTTTGATGTTGTAGAGTTAATTTTCACAATAATTAGAATGATACGTTCGGATATTTATGGAAAGGATTTGCGAAGCAGTGCTGCAGTGGGACAAATAGCGTTACTCACTTTCTTTTGGAGGCGGCGGTGTGCTTTCTTTAGTCACTTCAATGCTTGGCGTTACCACACCTAAGTTGGTTGTCGATGTACCTCTGTAAAAGGAATTATCTTTAATTTCATACATGTTCAATCAAACCTTTTAAGCTAAATTATATTCTCTTTACCGGAACTTAAAAAACAAATACCTCCTGAAGGTCACCGGACGAGACCGAAACGTGCCAAAGAACTCTTAACAGCAACCTCCGTCGTACGTAAGTTCCCGTTTCAACAAATAATAATGACATTAACGTACGTTTCAATTAATAGTAAAACCATTATTTAATTTGGACTCACTTAGTAAAAGCCTTCTTCCTGGCTTCTTCCGGTGACGGGCTTCGTCCATACCCCTGGTCTACATCCAGCCAGGAAGGTTTCCTTTCCAGCATCGGACCCACACATTCACCTTCCATGCCCAAGGTGTCAGCTAAAAGCAGAAGAAACATAGGTACATATATTTAAAAATCTCTTTATATGAATGGTCAAATTGTAGTATATAACGTGGTTTAATTTGTATAGGAAGCTATATTCTTACTATTTAATTTTCTGATGAGTATGAATTTTCAGGTGCTAGATAATCTGTTACCTTTCAGACGTCATGTTATTATCTTCAAAGGAATACTTTTCAAATTCAGAAGGTTTGAGGGTTCCAAAAAATAAACACCAAGTTATATTACAATACCAACCCTAGTAAGAGTTTATTTTAGCTTAATTAAAAGTATAGTAGATACGCCTTCAATTGTGCCATGGGAGAATCGATCGATAAGAATTAAAAATCGGCTGTTATAAAAAATATGATTTGAAAATCAATAGATACTCACAATCAACATTAATAGATCTTGTCTTCTTGATAGCCCCTCGGACAGACATGCGTCTGCGCAATATTTTCGCATTACGGACGCCAGCCGGACGCGATAGGAAACTGATTTTATTACTGAATGACTTCAGTAGATGTTCTTCTAAGTAGCTCTGTACTTGAGGGTTTAACTCTGAATAGAGAAGGGTAGTTTTACAATTTGAATACGTTTGTCACCAAGTAATTATAAGTGTTCGAGATTTATGGATAATAATGTAATATTCCTGTTATTTAATCTTATAAAAAAATATGGCTAAACATTTAAATCTGATAAGCTATTACGTTCTTTTGTTAAGGACTACTTTCAAGGAGTGCTCTTAGCCATAACTGTTACCATTTTTAGTGACATTAATACTGAACCATAGTACTTACTATCAGGATAACCTTCCTCTTGGCTCCCAAGGAAACTCAAGTTCGTTATAGCCGATGTACTCAAAAAATCACCAAGATTGCCAAGAGTCACTCTAGTACCATTAATATAGCCTGATTTCAACTTTTTCATAGTTGTTATCATTGCCATAGGAATGCGACCTTGATCTGTAAATTTAGGGATATTTTTAGAATGTTGTTTTGTGAGATAAATGACAAATATTTAGCTTGTAAGCGACTTTGATGATAGGGCATACAATGGATGATTTAATTTGTTTTCTACATGTTATTAAGGTATTTTGATTTAATAAATAAGTTAAGTTATTACTACAAAGGTTTTAGTTGAGCTGGGTTTTTTATGAATGAGTCAGTAGGTAGAGTTTTTCGGAGTTCATTTTACACTCCAATTCTCTTCGTTACATTGAATTCTTCAGTGAGTGAAAGAGCATTGAAAGAGCACATCGTTTTTTTCTTTACACCCCAAAATATTTATATGATAATTTATTATTCCTTCTAGAGTTTAACTGTATTTTATTATTTGTATCTTACATTTAGAATCAAATAAAAAAATAAACTGAATTTCAGATTAATTTTTGTAGTTTTTATTCAGATGATAAAGAATTTAATAAGGTAATTCCAAGGATAACAATTTCGACCGATTTTCATGAAATTTTGTGTGCATATCGGGTAGGTTCGAATCGGTCATGTTCATACCCCTAGTATGTTAGGGGTGGTCCGGTCTTTAATTTTTAAATGGCAAAACAACGTTTTGCAGGGTCAGCTAGTAATGTATAAATCCAAAATGTTACCCAAAAGATACTGTGTAGCTAGTAAGGTGATTGTAGGCCGTCCTAGCATTTGTTTCCAACTCATTCCGAGGAAGGCTACATTCGCCGTGAACGTGCTCGCAAGTAACGCCGGGTCGCGAGACATGTAGTATTCTTCATAATCGAAGTTCTAAGGACATCACACCATGCGACACTTTACTAAGGGTTGGGCGTAACTAAGGGCAGTTGGGCGAGGGGCGGGGCTTGCTGAGTTTTTAGGGGGATAATATTTGAAGTAGGAATATGTAAACAAATGGTAACATTTTTTTTGTG
Organism: Cyclophora punctaria; assembly: GCA_951394245.1. Taxonomy (NCBI): domain Eukaryota; kingdom Metazoa; phylum Arthropoda; class Insecta; order Lepidoptera; family Geometridae; genus Cyclophora; species Cyclophora punctaria. Next base: position 5,605,149 of record OX596169.1, read on the forward strand.
ACAAATCAAGTTTTATGGGGGGGAGGGGATGTAACAGATAGTAAAAAAAAACAACTTCCTAGGTAGGAATGATAAAACCAATGATCTTTTAAGGTGGGATATTGCCCAAAACCAAGTTTTTAGGGTTGGGAATAAACAAAGGGTCCACAACCAAGATTCTAAGACGGATAAGTAGAAAAATATCCGATAATGATGGTAAAATCCCCTCCTTAGTTACGCCGTTGTATAATGTATCAGGTTATTAATTAGGACATTATACGTTATATACATTCTTCATACATACAATGGACTTATTTCTCTAAATAGGTAAGCTTTTTAGTGATGGGACACTGTTCCTTTTGTAACTTTTGTTTGCTATATAGTGTTAAAAACAACTTTTTGTGTTAGTATGTAGGTTAGTGGAACTGAATATTTATATTGGACTTATTACGTCACATATAATTTAAACAAAAAAGCAACAGAATAAGCAGAAAACAGATTTGAATTAATCTACAACAAATTTAATAAAGACAAACTACATAATATTATTCCAAACCAAATTAAAATACACAATGGAAAAAATAAAATGATTAAAACATATACGCAACAGAAAAAAAGTTACCAAAAACATACCACAAATGGAAATTAAAACATGAAAAACAATGGAGTATGACAGTTAATCCCGCAAGCATAGACAAACAACATAAAACCAAACCATAATACCTAAGTGCAATTGATTCAAAGTCAACACAACAAGGGGTCTCCCCAGAAGATTTTGCCAAGAGGACTTCAAGAAATTAATTTCAGCTTTTAGTGTGTCAACCATCAACTCATAATCGGAAGCAATGTAGAAGCGCTTCATGTCAGAGTACTGGATTCAATAAAATGTATTAGTATTCGTGGATTGCGTAAAGAAGACTACACACTTACGCAGACATGTCGCCAAGGCATTGGACTTGATATTTAGCAGACAATAAGTTTAAACGCCTTAGAGACGTGGAATTATTCGTTGAGGTTTACAAGTGATTTTTCTATGAAAAATGCAATGAGTTTTAAAGATTCAATTAACGTCTCCGAGTTTGTCGTTGGACAGTAAATAATATCACGTTACTTAATGAACTAGCGACAAGTCTATTCGGTGCGTTTGGTGTGTAAACTCCTTTAGATAATATCTTTGTTATTGTTTAATATATTAGCATTGAAATAGGATAAGAATGCAAAACTATTTTCATTAGCGTCATATATATGTATTTTTTAGACCATCATCACAGCAGATTAGTGACTAATTTCAGGGAGCAAAAGTAATGCTAATTGAAAATATTTTCGGCATTCCATCAAATTTTGAGTTCAACTTATTGTTGATTATTTAGACAAGTTTGAAAATTGGAGATTGGGTCGTATAATATTGTATTTATTTACCTGAGGCGTGAAAGCGAATATACGATCGTTCAGAGAGTACAGTTTACTGGTACTCAATATACCGACATCTCTGGATTTTCTTCCAGACAAACCAAGCTTTTTATTTCTTCCTGAAATAAGGGAAACACTTATTTAATTCAATTATTGATCATTATCATATTTATACATATGTGAATTTATACGTATTTTACGAGTTAACTATTAAACCATCAAAGTTACAGTGGCCTAAAGATAAAAACAAATTATTTCAAATCTTGGCAAAATAAGTCTTACTTGATTACTTGTCTTTTTAACCTTGGCAGTTTAAGTTATAATACTGTTTTTACCTAAATAAGTGTAAAGGTGGCTCAGGACCCTAGCTGGTTGAACTTCAATAGGCGCCACCTCACTGATGGTCTGCACATGAAGGTCATACTCAAGGAGTTTGTCCCTTATTTCACTGTCTTCAGCCAGGATGACTATTTGAACTACCACATCTGGTTTCTTTTCAGAACATAATCGTCTGTTCAAAGGGTCTAGCTCTCCCACTGCTAAGAAACCCTGTAAAAAAGTAAATTGTTATAAAAATCGAACATTTAAAAAATAAATAAGTATTATTAATATTGATCAATTAAATTTGTGTTATTGGCTTCTGCTGACATTTCGTCGCAATTCCGCCAGTTTCAATGTTCCCGATAGAAAAAACACGATGAAGGTTAAGTGGTATCGTCTGTTGGCTGGTTAATATTGATCATAAGTAACAGGTATTCAAAATTAGTAGAAACATTGATTTTTAAGTTGACAGACATTTATGTGTGAGCATGAACATTTGCTTTGATTGAAGTACCTATGCAAATTAAAAAGGTAAGGCTAGACAAGTATCCAATTCAGCATTATTATCATGGCTGTATTGGATAATGTATCAAAACATATTATGATGTGTTTAAATATTGATTTATTTTTTGACTTACCTCCTGCAATAGCTTTCCCAAAATATACAAAGACTGTGCCCATATAAAAGGGCATCTACCCAGAGGTACCCTCTCTTGACTTCCCGGATCAGTATACTCCATGTCCGCTTTATCTCCCGGCACAGAATACAGTTCTGGAACCAATCTGATTCCATCATCCTTCCTAATCATGACCTTTTCTAACTTAAGCATGTATTCGTTCACATTTGACTTATCTCCTTGGAAACAGTAGTCAAGGATCAGGTAGCAGAAAAATAAAGGCCATTCACATTCAATGTTCTCAAACATTCTTAACTCCCATGGTTCATAGTACAATCTGTTTGGATCCTCTCTCGGTGTCTTATGACCATCTCTAAGGAACCTCTTACATCCATACTTTCCCTCCATTTTATTAACAATAGTTTCTCTAGTTTTAGCTATGAGCAGAGGATCATCCACTGCAAAAGCAGGGTAGCTTATAATTGAGAGCAAGCCTGAATCCAACTCTTTGCTGTTTGACTCTCTGGGTAGCATAGACTGTAGAACAGCTTGACATTTCTGAGCCTCATCAGCCAAAACATGGATGACACTAGATGGACCGCCTCGAGCACCAAAAAGGTCAAGCTCATTCATAGCTTCTAGAGCGGCTTTAGCCATACCAATAGAACTAGCATTGAGTTCAGGTAGGCCATGGTTAGTTTTGTCTCCTCTCTCCCAAATACCATAGTCAGGAGTACAGTATGCAGATTCAATATAAAACACTAAGTTTTGAATGAAAGCAACTTCATCAAGGGAAAATACAATCTGTAAGCCAGATGCAGTCATCTGTGCAAGTATTAATAAATACAGGGAGATGGCATCTATCTGAAGATGACCCCACTCATTGTCTTTGACAACAGTCCTTCCAGTTGTCGATGAATACTTGGCATGCAGGGAATCTAGTGGGTGTTGTGTGCTTTTGAATTTTTCTACTTTCTCTTTTTGTTGCATCATTGCCATGAGTAGACCTGTAAATAAAGTAAAGTATAACACTTTGTTAAGCATCACTAGAAACAATAATTAGGTATAAAACATAAAAAATATTTTTGAATTACTTATTAAAAATATATAGAATACCCAAAACATGCAGTTTACATAATTAACAAATATTATAGCCCAAAATTATTACTGAAAGGTCAAGTGAATGCAGTTAATGAATCTGAGAGTTTTAATAAAATGAGACGGACCTCTCATGAGTTTCACACAACTTTGTTCCAACTCATAGGTCTTGGCTCTATCCTCATCTTGGTCTGCTATTTTTTTAAACGCCATGGAAAGGCCCCATACTGCCAAGATGCAGTAAAGGTTGTCTCTGATCCAAGCGTGATCATTGTGAGGGCCGGCTGGAAACAATCCTGTCACTGGCTGCTGATGATCTAAAATTAACTTATGCACCACTCTTTGGTAATAGTCCAAGCGGACTCCCGAATTACTGCGGGTTCTCATAGTTGCGATTAATTTATATAGCCAATAGATTTACACTTTTTATATTATACATTTTACGTTATTACATACACTAAAAATAAATAAAACGTAAATCTAATTCGAGTCCAAATTATGTCATTTGAAAGTCGGTTGTGTCATGCATGTCAATCTGCAATCTATATATAATTAAATTTATTGACAGTTGACTTTGACTTTTTCAATAAATTTGATGACACTTAATTAGATATTACTGCCAATGTCAATCGTCAGCAATCTGTCATAAATTTATCCGGCATGTCAATCGAACAATTATCAATCCATCTCGTACGTCATCCATCATCATCTTGCTTGTTTGTAAATTGTACTTTTTTTGGAAATTATAATTTTACATTTTTTAATAGTTTTCGCTAGCTAGAAACTGTTTTAACCTTTTCCAGAATGGGTGTCTATTTACTGGTGTATATGTGTAATATTTTAATAATTTCACTGGTGTTAAGCGCAGAGATAAAGAATGAAAATATTGCCAACAAAACACTTAGCACGAATAGCACGTCTCTTGCGCATCCTAAACTTAATGCTACAAAATTGACGTTAGCTACTGAAGGAGGAGGACTTTCGGTTAATGAACCAGATTTAACATTATCTAGAGAAAACTTAACACGTCTTATCGATATGGAGGCAGAATCTGTAAAGACGAAAGAAAAGTCGGTAGTGCCACGCAAAGGGGTTGACAAGTACCTCCCTGATAACATCACTGTTCAAAAGAGTTCAACGGTATCCAATAACACCGCTCCTACTCACGAAACAGTGTTAGCTCAAAATGTTTCTGATGCAAAGCCCCTTCTAACTGAGAATACCACTAAAAGTGCTGTTGCAAACAAAACTGTACCAGATGTTAAGCACCCTGTGGTTGAAGTTCACAAGAAGCCCTTGATACTCTCATATGAATCTCTCGCCAGTGCAGACAATATCCAAGGCCCGGTGAACCCTACATCTAAAACTTCAGATAAAAATCAAATTCCTTCACCTAATGATGATATTGTAAAAGTATATCCATCTAAAGCTAACAGTCATCCTGGAATGATAATGCCCATTGTTATTAGCATATTAGTGGTACCAATGTTTGCTATAGTTGGGTACATGGCTCTCAAGAGAGGTAAAGAGGCTTGGAAGAACCGACATTACAAAAGAATGGACTTCCTTTTAGATGGAATGTATAATGATTGAAATATTGTTAAATTAATAATTGTTGAATATTTTTGATATTAGTATGATTAATTACCTACTTACAGAATGTTTGAACCAGGTGGTTAAGATGTTAAATGTGATAAAATCTAAAGCAATACCAGGTGCTTACATATCTTATTGATATTAACAATTGAAGTGCCTTTCAAGTTTTAATAATTAATGTCTTCCCTTTTGAAGTGTTTTAACTAATTGTGATATTTTGTAATTATAATATACAAAGATTTATAAAAACAAATATTAATTTATGAAAATGTACTAATATATTTACCTACTAGATAATAAAATAATTTAGTATCTATAATGAGTACTTTTATTTAAAAAATCTAGTTAGGTATATGAATCTATGTTTGAATATGTTGAACAAACTAATAATGTAAGTAATAACAGAATATTTTGTGAATATTTTGAACAAACTAAAATATGTTATATTATAACAGAATATGCAATTGAATATCATGCAATTTTCTTTACATTAAATATTTGATTAAGTACTTTTTAATAAATCTGTTAAAATAAAAGTTTTTTTATGTACCCCCATTTTTTTTTACATACATACCTAAGTATGAGTCAATAGCCGCGTACCCACCTAGCGCACAGGCTCGCGAGCCAGCCTCAGTAGTTTTGTTCAATTTCCTAGCTTCGCGCGCGAGCCAAAACATAACCGTACCCACCTAGCGCACGAAGCGCGCGAAGCTATGAAAATAGCTGCAGCTGAATATACACGACTTATGATGGCTCAGCCTGCCTCGCGAGGCGGCCTCGTGTAAATTGAACAATACTACTGAGGCTGGCTCGCGAGCCTGTGCGCTAGGTGGGTACGCGGCTAATCAAGTTCATTCATAGACAAAAATTACATCAAGTTGCTGTGCAATATAGATCGATTGCCATTTGCCCCGTAAAGGCCTCGTAACATTATTTTACAGGTTCAGCGCAACTTCTGCTCTCCTATTACCATACCATTGGTACTCGTACCTAACTCTTTGGTTCGTTCGTGGCCTGTGTACCCAACTGACTGCATGCGTACTGACTGGCTGAGTAGGCACTGTGGTTAGAGCTAGTACTAATATAGTGATCTGTGGGTTAGAGTTGGGCTAGAGGTGGGCTAGAGTCATGTGAGACATGTGTGAGACATGTTTAAGCGTAGAGTTGCGAGTGTAGTGTAGACTGTAGAGTATATTTCGCGCGTGTTTATTTTATTAGACCCAAACAACAGCCGTGGTTGTCATCACAGGTTGTCATCGTCATGTGTTCATGCTGTCAAGTCAATTGCAAATTTGACAATTGATTAGAATCTGTAGCATAGTAGTACCAGTGGCAGTACATGGGTACCGTGAGCCGTGAACTGTCAAAAATCTGTCAGTCAGTCAGTTGATAGAAGGTTGGATGTTCATCTTCATCACGTTCAATCGAAATTTAATTCTAATTTTGTGCGATTTGTGAGGTTTTCTAGTGAAAACGATTTACTTACGATATTTTAAGTGATTCTTTAATTTATTATGATTGAAACTGTGTATTTAAATAGTTAAAAATCAATCTATTTAACCTTGATCAATAAAGACAAGAATGGTTTGGTAAGTAATTCTCTCAAGATGTTTAATTATCTCGAAAACCTTCCCGTGCTTTACTATCCTTGTAGAGAAATAAAATGAAAGTGTTATTTAAAATATTTCCATATCAGTATTTGTGCATTACAATGGCACTAACGTTTTAAAAGTCTAATATAACACGAAATTGAAATTCCTTTCTACTTATATATCTATAGAAAAGATCTGTGATGAATATTCAAGTACGATAGAGATCTGGAAATATTTATGGGAAAATCCCATTTTTTATATTGGATTTTCCCACAGCATACTTTACTTGCTTTATTTTGTAAATACATTTCAATGAAAAAGTGGAATTAATGGACCCTACTACATTTTAGTTAATAACATGTTAATCATTGTTATTATGTAAAAGTAAAACAGTGTTGATAAGAATAGATATAATGTAGTAGGCACTGAGCAAAGTGTTAAAAAACAATGTTGTCATAATAAAGTGGTTTCTTTTAGATGTCTTGAAAAATGACAATGGGGCTTATTATACAACTGTTAGTATGAATAAACGTAGATCTATCAGTGTAATACAATGAGTGCTCCAAGTGGGTGTGTGAGCTGTAGCAATGGCTCCCAACAGTTTGACAGTAAACATGAACCTAACTGCTCGGAAGAGGAAGATGCCCAGATCCAACTTGCCCCTCACGTACAAGCTTACCTCGCACAAAACAACTCTACCACCAACTGCTGTGGTCTCGCTATACCCATTGCCTTCGAAAGAGCAGCCCCGGGCACATGGTGGAACCCCAGATTTGATTCCGAAATACTCGAAGGCCAATACAGAAGTAGTTCCTTTAGACAAATAAGACTAAGATTTAGGTGAGTCTCTTTATGAATGTTGTTTTAGCTAGCAATGTAAATAGCTGATAAAAACTTACAACAACCATAAATCATCTGTGTAGATTACAAAGTGATTAAGGTGTATCAAAAGGTTTTTCAATGTCAACTGTTCAGCTATTTACAAAGCCATTGTACATCCTTGCATGATTACAAACATTGTTGAAATGAAACACCAGTTGTAAAGTCCACATATTGATGTTATGTTTTTGTTTCCCTTTCAGATTTGCACTTTTATACATTTTAATATTTTCTATATCATGGTTTATCTACTTTGTGGTTCTTGGCTTGAATGGTGTGACAGTGAAATGGCCATTTCTGTGTTCTCTCTTTGCTGGGGTCCTGTTGATAACCTCTGTAATGCTATTTGTTACTTTTACAAACATATATAAGGTGTACACCCTGAAACTGTCCTTAGTAATGGCACTGGCTCTGTGTACACTCAGCCTCTCGCTGGTGACTCTCACCACGCAGATGGGCATGGCGCCGTTACAGGTGGCCGACATCAGCCAGTCAGGACACTTCACCATGTGCATCGAGATCCTACTCATCATATACACCCTGACACCGCTACCATTGTATGTATGTGTTATCATTGGAATCCTATACTCAATAGCGTTTGAAGTTCTAAATATCGTGTTGCACCTGTCCGAGCAAGAATGGCAATGCCCCGGAATGTTTGTCAGAATTTTACTGCAGATTTGCGTGCACATAATAGGCGTGCATATTTATTTGATGACGTTTGTGAGGATGCGAGGCACTTTTATGAAAGTAGGGCAGAGTTTGCTCGTGCGGCGGCAGTTGGAGATGGAGAAACAGTTGAAAGAGAAGATGATTCACTCGGTGATGCCTCCGAAACTCGCCAGCTGGTTGATGGAGGAACAAGTGTTCGAGTCGGAAACCCTGCTCAAGTCACACAACCCTCTAAACCCCAGAAACTCAAACCCAGGAGCGTCCGACATAAAATCCCTATTCAGACCGTTCAACATGAACTCCATGGACAACGTCAGTATACTCTTCGCAGATATAGTCGGTTTTACACGAATGTCCAGTAACAAAGGTGCTGAAGAATTAGTAAATATATTGAATGATTTGTTTGAGAAATTCGATGAGTTGTGCCAGATGCACGGTTGCGAGAAGATATCGACGTTAGGCGACTGTTATTACTGCGTGTCTGGGTGTCCGGAACCGAGGCCGGACCACGCCACGTGCTGCGTCGAAATGGGTTTAGGTGAGTCACTACGCTCTACATTAAACGTAAATATAACGCTTTAATGCAGCGCCACACCTGCCTAAACTGTTTGGTTCAAAAGGTTCGGTATTATGTTAAAAAACGCAAACGCAAAAGGTTGTTTGGAAGATTGCCCCTTAATTAAAAAGTTGATTGTTTTACTTTGTAAATAAATAAGTAAACTCGTCCCTCGTTTATGTAAAGGACTGAACGTAATTTAGCGAAGTTTGAGCTTTAAATACTTTAGCGAGTTTACTAGTTCGTTGTCAGTGAATTCGTAATCTGTAATACCACTCACTCCATGAGTTCATTAACAAAGAGTCACCGGCTAGTAATAAAACTACTGTAAATACCTACTAACTATACTCGCTTAATGTAATTGGGGCTTCAACATCCAAATAACGCACACCTAGGCTACTTCCTGCTCAGGAAATTCCATACAATCTCGCTATATATAAAACCAAACCGCATAGCAATAGATGTACTTACTACAACTCGTATATTGAACACCAACAACGTAATTGTTTTAGGTATGATCGATGCCATTCAGGAATTCGACAGAGAGCGCGGCGAAGGTATTAATATGAGGGTAGGGGTTCATACCGGAACCGTTCTGTGCGGCATCGTGGGAACTCGCAGGTTCAAGTTCGACGTGTGGAGTAACGATGTGACGTTTGCTAATAAAATGGAGTCTACTGGGAAACCAGGGAGAGTTCATATATCAGAAGATACGAGTAGGTTCTTGGGAGGTTCTTACGTGCTAGAAGAAGGGGAAGAGGTTTTTGGTAAGTCACTTCTGATCTTTACTGTACATGAGCCTATGAACATGTTGAGCGCTTAAGTACTTTGTCAAATAATACAATTTGTAGAATCCCGTTGAAATGTTAGTCAAGTTTGAATATGATTAGGTTCTAAGTTAAACATTTTTATGGGCTGAATTTACTCGACGGAAATGCAATCCTAACTTCTTTCTAAGTAAGCGTTTGATTTTGAGATACTGATTTTTTTTCTTTTGGGCTCAAGACTTCATGCAGGGCCATCGGTAATAATGTAACTTGTAACACAAAAGAAATATAAATAAAAGTAGATACTTGGGAAGGGCGAAACATGTGATGTGTTGATTTTGGCGTTAAGTCATTAAAAGAAAGAGTGGGACGCGTTTCCGTCGAAAGCACTGCCTACAGATCTATTTTCGTTACCTCACGGCGTATGTTTGTTCAGGTCACAAAACGTACTTCATCGAAGGTCGGCAACTGTATTCGACGTACGACCACAACCACTGCCTAACACCTTCCAATCCAATTAACTTGCGTCTTATCATATCTCCCGCAGCGTCACCCCAGTCCGTCCTATCCTTTACCCATTCCCCGCCGATGTCGAAACACAGCAGTCTGCTAAACGACGAAAAGGTGAAAAAACAAGATTCGAACAATTTCCTGTCGCCATGCGCGTTCAACTTTCGAAATAAAGCCAGTTCTTTGCCGAGCATTTTGGATTCTGATGCGGAACTCGATGATAAGCGTGAGAAAGTATTCCCTGAGAGGACGGAGAGCTCTTCCAAGAGTCCTACTTCTGTTGGTGAGTTGCATCATCTATATGATTATGTCTTATAGCGCTTCTTGCTTTTATCCGCGCTGTACCCTGTCCCATAGGAATTTCCGTAAGAACAATAACTTAAAATCTTATTTTTGAATGTGGCCTATAGCAAAAAGATTTATTCAAATCAGACTGGTAGTTTTAGAGATAAGTGTGTTCAAACAAACGATCTCTTCAGTTTTATTATATTTGTATAGATTAGCTTTAGTTTCATTGTAGCAAATAGACTCTGTTCGACATCTCTGAACTTTATTGATAGAGTAAAGGCCTAAGTCAATATAGTTCTAAATACTTTGGTAAATAAACCACTGGATAGACGTAAAGAAACTTGCATTAGTTTCAATTTATTTACCGCCTAAATATGGTTAAAAACAATTGACATTCGTTTGATGTTCTATTTGCAGTACTATAAAGAACAATTGTGAATAAACTGCTTTTGTTTTTAAACATTTTAGGTACTTAATAGATTTAGGTGTTCTTGTGAAATCCGCCCTTAAAGTTAGTAAGCTAAAATCTTGTTTCCTCCGAACATCGTACAAGACGCGCCGATTGTAGATAAAACAACAGCGAAACGCAACTTGGTTGGTACTAACTTCAGAGTCCACTTAAGATTTAAGTTGAACCATAAACATTTTCCATCCACGTGTTTAATACAATATCTCTATTCATTGTGTTACAATATTAGTCATTGTATGACTTTGAAACTTATTTCAATAAACTATTGAATACTAATTAAGTTAGTAAAATTACGTCCGAGTTAGTATGGAAGTTATTATCAGTTGTTAAGGCGCAACTAGGCGATAAGATATCGAGTGACTTCATTAAGAGGTGACGCTCTGTGTCATGACATTACGGTTAATCGTTTTAAGATAAAGATGGGTGTTTCGTAAATCTAATTGGGCTTTTGAAAAAAAAAAAAAATGATTTTTTTAATGTATTTTAAAACTTTATTATTAATAATATTGATATTTAATGTAAAAAACTTAAAAAAATATTTTTTCAATTAATTATAAACAATTAAAAATTGATGAAATTTCAATAAAAATCACGTGACTATAAACGCGCCATGATTGGTCACCGTAGTTGTGACGTAATTATGTTAAACCCTCAGAATACAGAAAGTACCAGAAACGGCATTCAAATGTATTTACAAGCTACACGCTGTGTCCAAAAACAGAACAAAGTCCCTCGCGTAGTGTTGTTAGCTCTCGCATTATTTGCCCATTTTTGGGGTAAATTTTGGGAGTTTCGGAGGTAATATGATAATAGAATAAAAATTGTCCTTTTCTATATAACTATGTACCTATCTTTTTATCTCAAGAAATAGATATGTATATTAAATAAAACATGGTGTTAAGGTGGATGTTTGCACACTTTTAAGGGGTGATGGAAAAATTATATATTTTTATTTTATTTTAAAGTATTCGGAAAACTAGGTACAAGAGTTACATAAAAAATGAATAATAACTTAAGTCAAAATGCATCGAGCAAACTACGCTTCGCTTCGATGGTTTCCAGAACTGTTCCAGCCGTTTGTATAATTTTTGTCCACACCGCTTTCCTTTCCTCATCAGCAGGGAAGCTAAAATTTAAGATGGCTAATATAGAAACATAATTTAATACCCGCTCCCCCTCTCCCCTTCTCCCACACGCACGCCAAAAATATGTTTAGAAATCCTATAGACTAACATACTTACTATTTAATAGTATTGTTAGGTTAGGTACATACGAGTCACACTTACGCTTTATACTTTCTTTTTTCAAGTTGGTTTATTTTTATTATATTACTTATTAAAATTCTACAACGAATTAAAGCCCTCAAAAGTAGTCAAAAGGTAATAAAAAGAAGGGTAAATCAAAACTCTTATATTGGCAACACTAACATAGATTGACGCATCACTCTCAATGACAATCGAAATCTGAGAAAATAATTAAATATTTAAATAAGACGATACCTAAATGCGAGACTTACACGTGAAATGTGATCCCATCCTGTTTCTTTTTCAGACCCACTGCATTTTTACAGGTAGGAACGACACAAGACGGCATAGTTTCGTGAAATTGGTCACGGGTAAAACACGTTAGCGCGTTCCGACGGTCACAAAGTGACTGATCGGTTGCGCATCAAACTACACTATTTAAGGCTAGTTTGAGTAGCTACAGTATTAGGCGCGCTCGTGGGTTCTGGTACTTTCTGTATTCTGAGGTTAAACCATAAGTACGTACTGCGTTTACAATCAAGATTCCCGCCCTTTTATTCTCTTTCCCTCCAAAAGTTTGCGATGTAACCGAACCTCTTTTCATAAACATAGGTATAAAAAGTTTGCGATGTAACCGAACCTCTTTTCATAAACATATAAACCTTCCTTTACAACGAGTGAAAACTCAGTGGTGAAATCTAACCAGTGAAACTACATAACATAATTACGTCACACGCGCCCGGGTTTGTTAGGGAGTTGTCGGAGTGTTTTCGGTACTGGATTCAAAAATTAATTTTTATTTTGAAATAACTTTTGAATTATTGCGAAAAAAATAAAATAAAAATAGTTTTGTTATAAAACTAATATATAATCTTTCCATTTATCACAAAAAATTTTTTTTTTCAAAAGCCCCATTAGGGAAAAGAGGAATCGAATCCTTATTACAATTGGTTCCTACTTGTGGTCAGTCGCGTCCATTTTGTATAATAATGTCATTCGTACCATTGGCAGAATTAGAACAAGAAGCTGGTCATAATTTTCGGTAGCTGATAAGTAACAGTAGTGCCGACACCCGATTAAAATCCTAATGTGCCAGTTGACAAGTAGATCCGAAAGCCTTACGGTATTAGCCGCGTACCCACCTAGCGCACAGGCCCGCGAGCCGTGGCTCGCGAGCCATGGCTCGCGAGCCAGCCTCAGTAGTTTTGTTCAATTTACACGAGGCCGCCTCGCGAGGCAGGCTGAGCCATCATAAGTCGTGTATATTCAGCTGCAGCTATTTTCCTAGCTTCGCGCGCGAGCCAAAACATAACCGTACCCACCTAGCGCACAGGCTTGCGAGCCATGGCTCGCGAGCCAAATGCTCGGCTGGTGTGGACGTGCCTCGGGCTGCCTCGGGCGCGCGTTTGCTCGGCCGAGCACGGCTCGGCCCCGAGCCATCTGTTGTCGGTAAACTTGACGCGCTCAAAGGTGCCTCGGTGAGCGCTGTGTGTTAGGTGGGTACGGTTATGTTTTGGCTCGCGCGCGAAGCTAGGAAAATAGCTGCAGCTGAATATACACGACTTTTGATGGCTGGCTCGCGAGCCCGTGCGCTAGGTTGGTACGCGGCTAATAACACATTATGCCGTAACGGCAGGTACCATTGCAGTCGTAGCGTACAGCACTTGTTTTTGTCTTCCTTAAATACCAACAGCGCCTCGCGGTTTTACCCGCGTCATACCCGTTCCCATGGGAATTTCGGGATAATAAGTAGCCTATAACCTTCCCGTTGAAAGCGTCTATCCATTAAAATAAGAGTTATTCAAATCGGACCGGTAGTTCCTGAGACTAGCCCTTACAAAAAAAGAAACTTAGAAACTTTACCTCTTTATAATAGTAGTATAGATGTATAGGTAACACAACAAGGGGGCTCCATACAAACTGCACCACCGCCACTGTCGTTGAGCATAATGTGTAAATACCCTTACAGTAAAAATACTCCGAAGATCCGATCAGTCCGAAATGCCTCCGATATAAGTCTGGAGCCAGATAATACGAATTTATAAGAAATTGGTATAGGTAGCTCTGCCTGAGATAACTTGTATATTTATTTTCATGTGGATTACATTGATCGACAAGTTTTGGCATTGTTTCTTTGTAAATATAATAAAAATTAATATTTAATTTAATAGAAAACTTGATTATTGGAACTGAAACAAAATGTACAGACGAATGAAACCACAGTGACCGGTCATCACGTTGCTTAACATCAACGAATATTTGTTACCATTGAAAATATGTCTGTTTTTGTACCGAAAACTGACTCATATACTCGCATGACGAAATCTTCAGATTTGTACAGTTAAGTACAAAAAGCAAATGACCTGTTTGTACAAGCAGTGCGAGTGAAAATGTTTATTTATATCGTAAAATTATGTACATTAATATGCTATTTTCGTAAATAGGTTTGGATGTATACTTTCTAATTTTTGTTATTGACTGTACCACGGTTCAATTTGGCAAGTACCAAATAACTTGAACGATAATTCACGGCCCATAAAGTATTTATAATACGTATCTATTGTAAATCCATTAGCGTTCGCCTTTTGCTTATGCAAAAATGAAACCAGTTTATTTATTTCGATACTCAAGTGTTACGAACAGTTTTTATATTCTATTTATATAATTGAACTGCCCTCGCTTTGCTTTGGTTAATCAAGATATGTACAAAGTTACTAAAAACAATCCTTATACTCTGTTGATGAAAACCGAATAAATAAATACACCCGGTCAAATTTACACATGGTTAATTAGACCCAAACTTAGCTCTAAGCTTGTATTATGGAATCTAACTAACTGATACTAATAAATACATATACTCGTACGTACACAAATACTTTATATAAATATATAATTAACACCCAGACGTATTTGCCAATAACTATGTCTGCACTCTGCACTTATTGTTGTCTCCGGGCAGGAATCGAACCCGCAACTCCCAACACAGCAAGCGCTCTCACATGCGACTGTGCCTTCGGGGTTGTCAACATGGAAACCCATCCAGTAGTTTAGTTTAGCGAGAACATACAGACGAACAAATGAGGCGACACTTTGTGTCATATGTATGTATAGACAAAGATGGTACTAGACTTATATTTGCATATTATTATGTACGTATCATCAATATTGTACCGCATCATACTTCGAATTAAGCCTTCCAGTTAGTGATCAACTATGGTGTCAGAGTGTTCAGATCTTCTAGTCATCTTCAATTTGGTCCTATCTAACTAACGGTTTACGATCGGTCCCAATTCCCAATAATTGAGATCGGTTATGTTAGATAGCAAATCTAGTTTTATTTTTACCATTAACGCCATCAAATATTTTCACCACAAATATATATTACAAGTTGTAATATATATTTACAACTAGCAGCGCCCCGCGGTTTAACCCCTATTGTGTAGCCTATGAATTTCCGGTTAAATATGGCTTTCCATTACAAAAAGAATTATTCAAATCGGATTGGGAGTTTCTGAGATTAGCGCGTTCAAACAAACAAAAAATCAAACTTTTAAGCTTTACTATGTAAATAGTTAGTATAGTATAGATATGTCATTTATAGACTTTTTAAACTCACACGATTTGCACTCATTAAACTAAATGAAACGGGTCTATATCGCGTTAGATAATTTAACGTATTTTACTAAAATAATCCCGTGACCACGAGCGGTGTAATCCGCTCGAATCGTCGGGTACGTATTTTAGTAAAATACGTTAAATTATCTAACGCGATATAGACCCGTTTCATTTAGTATAATGTCATTTATAGGTTTCTACAACGTTGCTATCTACATACTCGTAGTTGTTTGACAATGTTTGCCCCATAGTTCGACAATCAATCGACTAGCGTAGTGACACCCCTAAAACACTAAAACCGCCTGTTAACAACGTGCTAAATGCCTGCTAAACTAATTATGTAGGTGATAAATATAAATAAGTTTTAACACCTCAAGTGATAAGTCGATAACCCGAACAAATAATGATGTCGACTTTTTTAACACAACTAAATAAGGAATAGGGTTGTCTCTTTATTGTAGTATAAGTGTGAAGAGGATAGCGGGACTTCTCTAGACTAGCGTGATTTAGTTCAGAGGCCAATGTCTTAAAGTAGATTCTTACATACCGTTCATTAAAATATTATGGAAATACACACCATACCCTTCATTAATTAACACATTGCGATATCTATGGTATTCCATTGCATAGCATTGAACAGCCTCTGTATATGCAATGAGAGTTTTGATAGTAAAATTCTGTTACAATAATTGAGAATCCCTTATTTCTCCGAGGTCTTTGATACGATAGAAAAGGAAGTATTCCCTGTCAAGTTTTAGGTCGGCAATCATTTCAATTTAATGCGGCAAATAAGTTAGTCCTAAATTTATCCTCACTTTAAATTATCAGCAAATAAACAGGTACATACTGTTATTATTAATAGCTTCGTTTATATCTCAATGTAAGCTAATGTTTTCCTACAGGAAACTTACATATGCCAATCGAAGCGATGGCGTGACGATGATCAAATAAATACTAATGCACTGCTCACCATCACGTGTAAATTGAAACTATCTTATGATGTTCACTTTGCCCTTATTTACTTATTACATATATTGACAGCAAATCATACTGATATAATGAAGAGCTTGATTTTGTTTGTTTCAACGGGCAAATCTCAGTTAATTAATTATTTGTAATGGGTAGCCACATTAAACGGGAAGATTATAGACTGTTTATCGATACAAAATTCTTACGGGAACGGGCACAACGCGGGTAAAATCGCGGGGCGCTACTTGCCACGTATATAAGAATTCGTTTCTATCAGAAATGTATGAGATAGTTAGTGAATAATATGCACTTATAAAGCCCGGTTTCCACCGTAAGCGGAGCGGGCTCATTAATGACTCCGTTTGGCAGCCATTACGTGTTTTTGTTAACTGAGGTGTTAACAAGTAACGCAATGGTAATTAAATGGAGTCATTAATGAGCCCGCTCCGCTTGCGGTGGAAACCGGGCTCAATGTTGCTTTATTTCTGATCTCCGCATGTAAGTCCTTGCCGCTGTGACCTCGATGTAAATCCAGCGATTTAAGCTGGGTCTCCGTACGCTAGCCGAGATTTTCCACGAGAGCGTCTTAACTTTAAACGAAAATACGATATAACAACAGAAGACTTATCAACATCGTAGAGTGAAAATCAAAATTAAATTTTATACAAGAAAAAATCCTACTTATAATGTTAACTCCACTTCTTTTAATGGGGAGCTGTCTTATAGCCTTACTTGTTAAGAGGGCCCTTCCCGGGCCGTCTATCTCCAACGCGAACATTATTGAAAAGCTTGTTGTTTCAACTAGCGCAATGTCAGAAAAAGAGGCACTGCGAAAAGAGAGAGAAAGCGCCTGAGCGCTCGTTTGGCATTCGATAACTTTCGTCGCTCACTCGGGGCGGACGGCCGTTGACGATACGTACGATGAGATTCATGATAATATCACAGTATAGTAATACCAGTAATGTAACTCGGCTCTGTTCTTCAGTTAGATACCTACACACGCGCTGAACGCACAGATGCGATAGGGCTGCCCGCCTAGACTATTTTAATTGCATCTTGATATTTTTTTACACCTACTTGATATTTTCTTCTAGTTTTTGATTGTGAGTATTTTTTATTCAATCAAATAAAATTAATTTTAAATGAAACATTAAGTGTATAATAAATATGCATGCTGTTTTTTTCATAAGTAGATTTAATTATTCCCGGTAATTTATAAAATTTTATCTCTGAATGAGTTAATGAACAACTCAAACAACCAAAAACAGCACAATATAATCGATTAATGCAAAAAACGCTGCTTCAAAAATCATATATAAATTCAAATTCAAATTTATTATAGACCTAGAGCCCGTGAACCCCAGACTTTCGTCATTTTATAAAAGCTGAAAGTTTGTCAGCGCATGCTCCCACACACAGGTAAGAACGATGGACTATTATGAAGTTTGGGTTATGGTGGCTTTGGCAGGTATACGGTACTAAAGGTGTGTAAAATACCGATCTAAATTCATCAAATAATTAAGTGTCATTTGTGACATGACATATGTCATTTGAAAGCTCTTGAAGAGTTGTACAAGTCACCCTTTGACGGTGATATCGAAATCGACGGCCAACTTGGTGTTTTCGACCATTGAAGATTGGAGTTGACCTATGCTATGGACGCTGATCCTAATGCTCAACAGTGACATGACCTATATCATTTGAAAGCTCTTGACAAGTTGTATAAGTCACCCTTTGACGGTGATATCGAAATCGACGGCCAACTTGGTGTTTTCGACCATTGAAGATTGGAGTTGACCTATGCTATGGACGCTGATCCTAAGTGACATGACCTATGTCATTTGAAAGCTCTTGACAAGTTGTACAAGTCACCCTTTGACGGTGACATCGAAATCGACGGCCAACTTGGTGTTTTCGACCACCGAAGATTGGAGTTGGCCTATGCCATGGACGCTGATCCTAATGCTCAACAGTGACATGACCTATGTCATTTGAAAGCTCTTGAGGAGTTGTACAAGTCACCCTTTGACGGTGATATCGAAATCGATGGCCAACTTGGTGTTTTCGACCATTGACATTTAGTACCGTATACCTGCCAAAGCCACCATAACCCAAACTTCATAATAGTCCATCGTTCTTACCTGTGTGTGGGAGCATGCGCTGACAAACTTTCAGCTTTTATAAAATAACGAAGGTCTGGGGTTCGCGGGCTCTTGGTCCATTAATTTAATACCTACTGGAAACTAATTTAAACTGTGATATGGTCTAGTACACGCGCCTCACTACCTCGCTACTACCGATACTCGCTACTCGCTTCACGCACATTGCTATTATTCTAATATTATAAAGATGTAAAGTTTGTAACTTTGTATAGTTGTTTGTTTGTTTGAATTCTTTCACCTATAGGTAAAGTACACTTTAGGTACGGACATAGGCGAGGTATTTTTTTTTTAAAAAGGGATCCGTATTCAAATTGGAATAATGTTACCCAAAAGGTATGAAAAACATGCCCACAAAAATTGGTTATAGGTGTGCGCTGCTAAATCTATTGATGATATATAAAAACATTGTTCGACATAATCAAAGTACTCATTATTGCGTACAAATAAGTTCGAGAGAACATACGTGTGGGATATTATGGAAATAGGTATACAAAAATCAATGCCACTTTTCGTTGTAATTTTATAACTCGTGAACGGGCTGACCTATCCAAACTAAATATTTAGGCTTTGTTCGGACTATTTAGTAGATGGTTTATGTGAAGTTTGCACAAAATCGGTCGAGTGGTTCTTAAATTTCCCCGGGAACGGGCACAACGCGGGTAAAACCGCGGGGCGCAGCTAGTAAATATATCGTAGGCACAATACAATAATACAAAGAACGAAGAACGTTATATACAAAGCGAGCGAGCGACCGAACTAGCGAGCTAGCGAGCGAGTGCGCCATTCATAGATAGACTCGTCCCCCGCATACCTCTTTCCGTCACTTGTCAACCAGCAAGAGAGACCGCGATAACGTTGAACAAAATATAGTGTGCGGAATCTTCATAAAACATGTTCCAGGATATACGTGTTTATTAATAAACCTTGCATGTTTGTAAAATAAATGATTGTTATTTAAAATCTCCATTATATTTACGATGTTTCTATCATAATATTTTCTTTAATTTTACAATTTATAAGTACAATATGACCTCCCAAAGTTCAGGTAAAATTTGTCCGGTTTTCGGAGGCTTATACTGAATTTGTTTCTAAAAATTTTGATTTTCTTTTATGATAGAAACCTAGATATAGTGCATAAGATACTTATTAGCTAAAAATTTTCAAAGAAAGATCTATAACAACGCCGTAATCACGTAACAGCGTTTGTATGAAAAGTAAGACGGGTTGGCCGCTCTTAAGTAAACAAATCTGGCGGCAACTAGATACGTGTTTTGGTCATTTCAACACAAATCCACAACTGCGGAAACGCTAGGGCGTTTCCGCATGACTTCAAAGTTTGTTAACACTTCATGTTTAATGGAGTAACAGATCGCCTTGATATTTTGCATACATTTAATGAAATTCAGAATGAAATGACTACATTTTCCCTGTAAATAACGTCACGCAATTATGACAGTCTAGACTAAATATCTAGTTCATTACAAATGCAAAAGCGAGGGTTATGCTTTATGGTTGAACTTCGTAGTTAGTTTTCTTTGAAAGACGTTTCGCTCCCCTGCAGTTAATCAAACTTTGTCGATATAATTTCTGGGAAATAAATAGTAAAGTTGCTTTTGAGAGCTAGAGTCTGAGAGATACTTACTGCAAGGCAATAAATAGTAAAGCTGCTATTGAGATCTTTCTGCTAGAAAAGATCGCGTTTTCTAAGGAGTGGAGCGGTGTGCGAATCAATTGATCAATGCATTAGAAAGGGATCCCTACGGGACTGCGAGACACTTTAGTGCAAAATTGATACATCGACAATTTTATACTGAAGCTTTCATAGTGCGATGACTTGTTACTGCGATTTTTAAAAAGAACATTTTAACTTCGATACATTGTTTCTCCGACTTTTCTTTGTACAATGTAACGTTACTTCGAAAAGAAGTCGATGTATCATTTTTCTTTCTAAAGTGCAGTACCTACGGATTCCATTACGAAGATATTTCGACAATTTCAATATCATATGTATAAATCTCAAATTCGTGTTTTTACGAACATGCTTTGTTCAACAGTTAATATTTTTAAATAATGTTTCTGTAGTTAACTAATTAGGTATTAATTCGATACCTGTATTAATTAACGCGAGTGTAACAAATGAACACAATTCCCTGTTCACAATAGGCAGTAAAGATATATAATATGTAGTTATAGTTATACGAGTATATTTGGTAGTAATAACCAAAACATACGTCGAATTTGTTTACATATAAAACGAATGAATTATGTTCTCAATCCGATTCCAAGCAACGTATTAGATACGAGGCATACATAACTACAAATTTTCGTTTTATTTATAAGTTCGATCAAGTGTAACATTACAAAGTCAAAAGTTTAAGTAGATAATGGATATTTGTAGCTTTTTCTTAAATTTAAAGGAGTTTTGTTTATTGAATTTTAGATTTGTGCCAATATTCAATTTATAAGGTCTTTGCGCCCTCTATTTTGATCGTTAAAGGTCAAATCATAATACAAATTGTCTTTCGTTTTGTTTAACTTATTATAACTAATATTGTGTGATTAATAAAGTTCAGCAATTTTTCTATTGTCTATTGTTGTGTTTAGTATTCGAAAGAAAATGGCTCTCTCGAAAGTATCCGATTTCCAAAAATCTGTCTCCAATGTTTAGGGCCCTTGGTTGATATAGGTTGAAGGGCATTATCTAGTGTTTATATTCTGAAGATTTTATCTAGTGCTTTAACATAATAAGAGTATAGTGAACTCAGGATAGAGCGCTGTTAACATTGAACTGACGCCGGTTTTTTAAACATGTGTGCAATTAATGAGGTTTGATTTGGTTATGAATGTGTGTATGTGGATACCCTTTCTGTCATATCATATCCACTATAATATTCTTGTGGTTTAAGTTAATAAAAAAATGGTTTAAGAACCAACTCATAAATCCTACTAATATTATAAATACGAAAGTTTGTGAGGATGTATGTATGTAGGTATGTATGTTTGTTACTCTTTCACGAAAAAAATTACTGGACGGATTTGGATGAAACTTTACAGTAATATATAGATTATACATCAAAATAACACATGGGGCACATTTTATCCCGTAATTCCTGCAGGAATGGGCACGACCGGTATACTAGTAGATTCATTAAACTAGTATTATAGTTTCGAAGATTATTCAAACCTCTCATTTTCAGGCAGCTACGGTAAATACACGAACAAAATTAAAAACTGGAAAGTACCAAGATTTCTTCGCAAACATTCTGACACACCACTGCACGAGATAAAGAAGCGTGATTTGAGCGATAAAACTATCAACTTCTTAGAGAGAGAAGATATTGTGAACGTGCAAATAAACAATGGGTACCAGCAGGTTCCAATAGTGATTGAATCTCAAGACAATAAGAACTGTAAGCCTGTTCCAAGTGTTAGTAAACTGCATATACCGCAGAGTCGGGATGCTGCGGCGTTTGAAAAGGAGATTATTGATATTAGATCGTACCTGAGCCAGTCGAGAAGCAATATGTCTCCATTTGCTAGAAGTAGCAGTTACAGATCGCAGTATGGGAGACAGAACGCTATTGAGGTAAGTGGTGTCTGCTTTCGTTCTTTGTTTATGCCATCAAGTATTACCAACACAACTCTTAACTACTGAGAACCTAATTCATCACGATATAGTACTTAATTTGTGCATATGTGCACCTCGGCCTTAACTAAATGGGTGGCCATAGTGGCATTTTTATCTGTGCTCTATCGTGGTTCGGATGGTAGGATACATTTTAGGTCCCAGTTGTTTCAATCGTTAGATTATGGCTATTATGCCGTTACGCGGTCGAGAAACTCCGAAACCAGTCTTTTTTGGTAATGATTTACATTTTAAAGAACTATGATTGAATTACTGCTTCATTTTTCTAAATCTTTGATTAAATCAAGTTCTAGTAATCGATTATAATGGTGTACATTATATAATTGCTTTATTTAAAACATCGAATCTGATCTTAAGGATGCCTTCGAATTATGTAATTTTGTAAGGAAGTATAGGAAGTTAGGCGGATTGTGCACTGGTAATAAACCACTCTAGGGACGAACCCAACTACAAGGGCGAATGTAAAGTTGGATAGTGTAATATGGGCATTATACTAGAGAGCCCTTTACGTTAAAGGCAAACTGTAAACTAAGTATATTATACATCGCTAGATCCATCCTACCTACTATAAATGCGAAAGTTTTTAAGGATTTATGTTAGTTGCTCTTTCACGCAAAAACTTCTAAATTCCGATGACACTTTACAGTAATATATAGGTTACACGTCAGAATAGGACATGGGATACATTTTATCCCGAAATTCCCGCGGGAACAGGTACAACGCGGGGAAGACTAACAGGTTATATTTATTTATATTCTGATTTATAACTCACAATATATTTCGAAATCGAGTTTAGATTATAATAAAAATCCTCAAGAGCATTTATTTCTAACATTTAAAGTTTTTATAATCAGGTTTAACGAGTTGCCCTAATTGTTGTAGTCATTAAAATGTCGGACATTCCCTTCTAGTGTTTTATAGTTTGTTTGTCAAGGTTTGCTATCAAAGTGGTAATTATCAGTTTATACTGAAAAATAATTATAAAATCGTCTAACTTAGCGAAGTGGATGAAGTTTGTAACTTGTATTACTCCAATTAACTCTACAATTGAATAATTTTATCGATACGACAGTTATGCCAATAATTCAGTTGAGTCCAACCCGCGGTTTTTCTTGTTCGGGTGGGAATTACGACAATCATTACATCATTCATTATCATTACATAGTATAAAACAAAGTCGCGTCTGTTTGTCTTCTGTTTGTCTGTCTGTATGCTTAAATCTTTAAAATTACGCAATGGATTTTGATGCGGTTTCAAGAGGAAGGTTTGAAGAGTGATTCAAGAGGAAGGTTTTTATGTAAAAAAAATCCCGAAATTCCCACGGGAACGGGCACAACGCGGATAAAACCGCGGGGCACTGCTAGTTATAAATAAACAAGAAAACAACACCAACTCGCATTAGGCAAGAGTGATTACGCTTTATTCTTCTCCCTGTACGGATATCTTCAGTAAGATGAGAGGCCTTTGCCCCGCAGTGGGATAATACGGGCTAATACTTATTCTAATAACTTTTTCAATATACCAAAAGTAAAAATCAAAAATCATAAAAAGACAAAAAATCATAAAAATGTTCTTGCCATTTCGTCCAATAAACCTATCAACTCATCCACAATGTATTCACTCATATATCTTGCGGTATAGACTATAGTGTTTGTACACGTGCATGAACGCGATTAAACCTAATAAACTGCAATAAAATTGAATATAAACCGTGGAAGTTGAAGTCATGCAGAGCGTTTACGGTTTGCGTAGGGTTTGATGGTATAGTTACTACAGCTGAGCGGGTATTACTTCCTCTTACATCTGCTACAAACGTTACGATCAATCGTATTGATTTAACTGTGCAGACCGATTGTGCAGAATTCGGTGTAACACAGTGATTTGGCTACGGTTTTCACTCTTGAGTATGATACATAAAAGTGAAAAATCTATACATCTAATATTATAAAGAGGAAAACTTTGTTTGTTTAATTGTAATGAATAAGCTCAAAAACTACTGAACCGTTTTTAAAAATTCTTTCATCATTCGAAAGCTGCATTATCCACAAGTAACATAGGCTATTTTTCATCCTGAAATTCCCACAGGAATGGACACAACGCGGGTAAAACCACGGGGTGCTGCTAGTAATTTAATAAAGTTAGATCACAAATTTATCGGTTGTGTGTGTAGTTTTACTATATGGGTTGCTTCAGCTTATACTCACGCACCAGTGAACGTTAAAATAAAATGTCAGTCTCAACAGCCGTAAGGAGATGAAAAATTGTGGCTTTGTACTGGCCGTCTCAATAATTTTATCAGACTGCCATCGACAGACTGACGTTTCGGTCCTTTTACAGGAACCAAAGTCACAGAAGACTGACGTTTTATGCGTCTATACTTTTCCTTCTTATAATATTACTAGCAGCGCCCCGCGGTTTTACCCGCATTGTGCCTGTTCCCGTAGGAATTACGAGATGAATAGCCTATAACCTTCCCGTTGAATGTGGCTATCTATTGCAAAAAGAATTATTTGGATCGGACTGATAATTCCCGAGATTACCTCGAACATACAAACAAACAAACTATTTCTCTTAATTTCTACGTCCCAATCCGCTAATAAATAACGCCACGCTATACAAACGAGTGTAACAGGACATTTGGTTCAACACTGATTGTTATCAGTCAAGTCAATCGATCACTAAGATGTTCTCTGAGATGTAAACAAGTTAGATCGATCGGCGACGCTTTGTACCACGAACGAGGCATTGATTTACAATAATCTGGTATAGAAGGGATCTATCTATAGATACTTCTATAAATCTATCCTACTAATATTATAAATGCGAATGTTTATGAGGATGGATGTATGGATGTATGTTTGTTGCTCTTTCACGCAAAAACTACTGATCTGATTTGGATGAAACTTTACAGTGTTACATGTAGGTGTAGGTTACATCAGAATAACATATGGGATATATTTTATCCCGAAATTCCTACGGGAACGTGTACAACGCGGGTAACACTGTGGGGCGAAGCTAGTAGTAATATAATAAAGTTGAAGAGTTTGTTTGAACGCGCTAATCTCGGAAACAACCAATACGATTTGAATAATTCTTTTTGTAATACATAACCACATTTACCGGGAAAGTGATGGGCTATTTTCCATCCCGTTATTGCCACGGGAACGTGCTTAACACAGGTAAAACCGCGGGGCGCTGCTAGTTCTATCTATAGTAATAATAACGCTGTAAAGTTTGTCTTTGAGGGTTCCGTAGCCGAATGTTATTAAAGGAACCATTATACATTCGCCATTCCGTTTAGACCACTTTATTGTTTGTTTTGACGAACTAATATCGGGAAATACCAGTTCGATTCTAATAATTATGTTTAGCTGCTAGTAGTAGCAGCGCCCTGCAGTTTTACCCGCGTTGTACCCGTTCCCGTGGGAATTGCGGGATGAAAAAGTTTATGTTCTTTCTCTTTGAAAGTGGCTATCTATTACACATATAATTATTTAATTCAAATTGGTAGTTTCGGAGATAAGCGCGTTCAAACACACAATAAACCAAGAAATCAAACTCTTCCGCTTTATTATGAACTAGCAGCGCCCCGCGGTTTTACCCGCGTTGTGTCCATTCCTGTGGGAATTTCGGGATGAAAAATATCCTATGTTACTCGTGGATAATGCAGCTTTCGAAAAGTAAAAGAATTTTTAAAAACGGTCCAGTAGTTTTTGATCTTATTCATTACAAACAAACAAACAAAGTTTTCCTCTTTATAATATTAGTGTAGATAGCTTGTTTTTCTGTATGTTTGAACGGGCTAATATGTTAATCGACCAGCTGGATTTAATTAATTGTGGGTTACTTTTTATCCATAAATTCCCCCAGGAATGAGAACAACCGCAGGGCGCTATTGGTACCTATGTAATATTCCTATCAACATGACCTATATGTAGGTCATGTTTTGCCCGTTTTTCTGAAAGCATAATTTCATTACCTATGCGAAGCGTAGGTCAATCTGCTATAAAAAATCTAGAGCCGAGGTGTAAAAATATGCTGTGATACAATTTGTGTACATTTTCAAGGACCATGTTTTGACCGAAACGCTTGCGTGGGTCAAGCAGACCTTATTACGCCATCCATTATTTAAAGGTCGACCGAAAATAGGACGATATTTTAGGAAACAGAAACAGGAACGTTTTCTCTTGGACTTAGTACAAGAATTGGTTAAAAACGAAGTTTAGAAAAATATTTTGACTGAATCGTCTTTTAAATTGTAGTATTTTAGAAAAAAGAAATCCGGCGATTCTCTCTTTTCTTTAGTGATTGCAAGAGAAAGAGTAGTAATCTCTTTTATAACTGACTAGCAGCGCCCCGCAGTTTTACCCTCGTTGTGCCCGTTCCCGTGGGAATTTCGGGATTTTTTATACATATAAACCTTCCTTTTGAATCACTCTTTCTATTTAAAAAATACGTGTCAATATCCGTTGCGTAGTTTTAAAGATGTAAGCATACATAGATACAGACAGAATAGCGGAAAGCGACTTTGTTTTATACTATTTAGGGTCGATTTCACCAAACAAGAGTAAATCTTACTCGAGAGTATACGAGCAGTTACTCCTGGTATAACATGTTTTTACGTTTCACCATAGACTTTATCCAAGAGTAAACGTTTATGCTGGGGTAAATCTCTACTCCGCCGATTTTTAAGGAACAGCGAGCTTATACTAAGGATAAGTTCAATATGGCGTCCGAGTGCCGTTGTTTTGACAGCTGATTTTATAAATGGCGCGCTGGTATAAATGTATTAGTACATATTAATAGGTATTGTTTTTGTAAAAAGTGAAAATAGTTTATATGAGCCTGTGTATTGTCTAAAAATGGCAGATCGTTTGAGAGCATTAATTGAGGATTCTGATAGTGACGACGAGTTGTTTATGAAAACTTTGAAAACACAAGCAAATCTCAAAAATACAAATAATAATCAAATACAAATAAACTCTAATATACAAACACCACGAAATATTGATAACCTTATCAATATTTCGTGGTGTTTGTATACAGAGAATGGTAATGAAGTTAGAATTTCTGTTTTGACAGTTTTGCCATAGGTATAACCCTACCGAATAGAATAATACGCAATACACTTTACTTATTAGAGGAGAAACGAGCAATTGAATTTGGGTGGGTTATACAGTCATTCATTTCAATCATTCGGACTCACTCACTGTCACGGAATATCTATCCGAGAGTATATTTACTCCGGTGTAGAGTGGTGGAACGTGGACGAAGTTATCCGAGAGTAAAATATAAGAATAAATATATTTTGTGGATAGCTATGCTCGAGTAAAGTCATGTTTGGTGAAATCGAACCTTAGTGAAGCTATAATAAACTTAAACATTATAATTCGCTTATACATACATAATATAAATGCTGTTACCATGTTTGTGAAAATTTAATTGTTTAACATAATAATGAAATTTCATGAAAAACTACCTATTTATAATTAATTCTATTGTAATAAACTGTGTTTTGCATGTGACTTAATTGTTACAAGGCCACAGAACAAATCAAATATATATAAATACTAGCAGCGCCCCGCGGTTTTACCCGCGTTGTGCCCGTTCCCGTGGGAATTTCGGGATAAAATGTAGACTATAGCCTTCCTCGATAAATAGACTATCTAACAGTGAAAGAATTATTCAAATCGGTTCAGTAGTTTCTGAGATTAGCGCGTTTAAACAAACAAACAAACAAACAAACAAACAAAACAAACTCTTCAGCTTTATAATATTAGTATAGATAAATGGTAGTTCAAAAATAAATTGTGTTCACTCGTCTTTGATAAACGATATCGGTCCCATCGTAGTTATTACCGTTCCTGTTTTATTACAAATCGATCCACTGATATTGAACTTAGGCTAGAAATAACTACAAGATATTGCGCAAACTTAGGAATAAGACAATATTGACATTCACAATAGGTTTCTATTACAAGGTTTTGTTTGATTTGCCATTTTGGATCATATCTGGTAAGCTATAGATCCACTTTGCAGTATCCGACTAGTTGTATTTAAAGGAAAGGAGCCTTTATTTTCAATCGTTAATAATGTAAAAAAATATTATATCTTCACTTACGCTGGCCCAGCACGATTGGCCATGGTAGTATCCTTATTGAACACCGGTACATACATTTCTAACTTTAAGTGCGGATTGCAGAAGCATTCTTAATGTTATCGTCTAAATATGTTAAACTAGCTGTGCCCCGCGGTTTCACCCGCAGCGCCCCCGTTCCCGTGGGAATTTTGAGATTTTTATTCCCTATACCTAAACCTCACGGAGCCCGAGACCTTTCCAACGAATGCAAAACCGTGGAAATCGGTCCAGCCATTCACGCGTGATGCCTTGACCAACGGAAACGGGTTTCATTTTTATATATATATATATATAGATAATAAAACGACGTTCGTTTTAAATAGTGTTCTATTTCATGCAATATAAAAAACAAAGTTGAATAAAAGCTGGGGTTTACAAACAAAAGCTGTTCGCTTTTGTTTCTAATCCCTTCATTTGGCAGCTAGACCTCGGTGGCTTTTGAGATAGTACCGTATCTCAATCGTTTAAAAAAAATCGCGACGGTCAAGGGACGTCAAGTTAACCATACGAGTATTTAGGTACTGAATAGGTTTATGAGTTCTTGTGCAGGCCCTAAGAGTAGAATACACATGACTGTAGTTGACAAACTAACAGAACAGCTGATCGCACGTGCCACGTATCGCATTGTGTTACTTGTATACAGTAACTGAATGTGTCTGGCAACCATTCATTGTATTCGCGCTTGTTGTTACAAGTATTATACTACAGCTCTGTTTTAAACTCTTGTATAATCGCATTAAGGCTTCCTTTTTACCAGGACTGCTATTCTACGTTGCTATGCTAAGTTTAATATTCACTAACAATATCAAACGTATCAACGTAGCATAGAGTTTTAAAAGGCACTGCAATGTTCAAGATAAAGTAAATTAGCCTCGGTTCCCTTTATGTTAGTGACTAGCAGCGCCCCGCTATTTTAACCTCGTTGTGCCCGTTCCCGTAGGAATTCCTTCCCTTCCTTACCGTTGAATGTGGCTATGCAATACCAAAAGAATTATTCGTATTGGACTGGTAAATCCCGAGATTAGCCCGAACATACAAACAAACAAAATTGAAAATTTTACCTCTTTAATAATATAGTTTAGGTCATGAAATAACTATTTTGATATCCACCAGTCACATGAAACATAGCGTAGCTGTTGGAAAGCCATCAAGAAACTATGTAGTCTTATTTTCGTAGTGTATTCTTGTAAGGGGCATTCCCGATCTTATCTAATCAATAGCCACTCCGAAACGCATTTGCTTTTACGGTTATTTCAATGTTACTGGTTCAATGTCCATTGTTCACATTCCTTGTGTATTACAGACTAGCGGTATCTCAAGTATTCTCTTGACCCGTTCCTCAAGGAATTTCGGGTGTAACAGTATGATTGTGTCGAGCCTGCTTATGCGATGTTGGTCAAAGTTAAAACGAATTCTTTATCCATAACATGTTTTAAAGACTGTTGAAATGAAATGAAATGTAGTGAAATGAAATGAAATGAGAGCGATAGTACTTTTCGATTAAAGTGCAATTGGTTGATTAAACTTGCAAACCTTTCCTTTTTATAATGTCCCACTGCTGGGCAAAGGCCTGAACTGACGATATCAGTATATTGATATCGGAATTATCTTTATAATCACTACATGTATAAAACAAAGTCGTTTTCCGCTGTCTGTCTGACCCTATGTATGCTTAGATCTGTAAAACTACGCAACGAATTTCGATGCGTTATTTTATAATACATAGTGTGATTCACGAGGAAGGGGTATATATTATATAACAATTCCCGAAATTCCCACGGGAACGGGCATATTATAATAGGCCTTGTCCCTATTATTCACCGTAATGAAATGAAAACTAATAAATTTAGTAAAGTAACGTTTTTTAAGAACTACTATAATTTTAAAACCACTCCTAATGTAAATCGATTTTATGTTTGGTTAAGAGATATCATTCATTCAAATTGTGAATCTTCTGATTTTGAAATTTGTTGGAAAAAAGACAGTCTATGTTATAGTAGAAGTAGAATCGAAAATTTGATTTAGTATAATACGAGTATATTCGACCGTAACGTGTGTATAAACACACACTGTTAATAGTAAACTTTATTATTGTTCAATTGTGCAGCGCGCAATGCGTTTTATGTAAATATTTATGTTTTATTCTAATGTACTTATTAAAATAATATGTTTTCTATAATAATAATCGTACTGTTAGATATCCTACTAATTTTATAAATGCGAAAGTTTGTCAGGATGTATGTATGTATGTATGTATGTTTGTGAGAGTTTCACGAAAAAACTACAGGACGGTTTTGGAAGAAATTTTACAGTAATATAGGTTATACATCAGAATAACAAATGGATACATTTTATCCTGAAACTCCCGCGGGAACGGGTACAACGCGGGTAACACCGCGGGGCGCGGCTAGTATAGTATAAGTGTAACAAATAATAATAAAAGATGCATTGGAATGATATGGTAAATTTCAAGAAGGTCATTAACTACCATACCCAGACGCGTCAAGAGTCGATAACATTCACGGGAATGGTATATTTTTATTGATAGACTATATTTTTATCCCGAAATTCCCACGGCAACGGTGCATGAAAAAAGTCTCTCGCCGTGAGTATTTGTATATATTTTATCCCTACTTCGTACGGTATCGGCTACAATCCGCGTAAAACAAAGGGTCAAATCTAGTTTATACATAAAATGTATTATATTGGCACTTTGTTGACGGAAGTTTATGTATAATAATTATATGATCTCTATGTTGTCCATTACAGTATTAATTTAGTTTACTTTAGTTTTGTATACATTTCATATATCCGATGTATTAAAGTATGGTTATTATTGGCCAATAAACTTGAACTTGATCAATTTTGCTGTAGGTACGCTCTAAAATCAACCCCAATATACAATATTTTAATTGTTTTATAGCTAAAACTAAGGTACTGTACACAAACATAATATTCATTCGTTTTTAGAGACGATGACACAGACGGATACCCATTAACCCAACCCCATTTTGCGTTGGGAGCTAACAGATATGCAGTTACTAGACGCGCCGTACGGTGTTACCCGCTTTGTGCCCGTTCCCACGGGACTTTCGGGATAAAATGTATCCCATGTGTTATTCTGATGTATAACCTATATACTCGTATTACTGCAAAGTTTCATCCAAATGCGTCCAGTAGCTTTAGAGAGTAACAAACATACATACATACATATATACATACAAACATACGTACATCTATACATACATCCATCCTCACAACCTTTCGCATTTTTAATATTAGTAGGATTAACTTATAAAATTATCCATTTCATCCAAGAGAATCCACAATAATGTCGTAAAATGAGGAAAATGACTGAAGTTTCTTAATTTAGTCACAAAACTCACTTCTGGAGTGTTGTTGTTGAAATGTAAAACCATTTACTGGAAATAGAATGTACTCGTATTATTGTCCTTATTTTTTGAATTACATTGAAAATGTTGTAGTCTATAAAGTTTACTGTGGTGGCGAAAAACGTTGACGGTCAGAAGGCCGCTTAAACGTTTTCGGCATGGTGGCATAATCTTTTTCTTTGTACTAAGCAAGTAGTGGCCAACCCTCTGTACTTTACTGACACAAAATAGAAAGTATTCATATGGGCGAAGTTTTTACGCTGCATAGCGTCGCAGGAATTCGTGGAGTACTAAATATTCTACGTGAACAAATACACTATAAATAATCTTTGTTTCGATGTAGCTATGTAACTACAAAGTCATACCAAAATTCATTCTGTAGTATTTGCGTTAAATCTTTACAAACATCCTTTGCAAATATCCTCAGTAAATTACACTTAAATTTATACTCGTAATATTAGAGCGCCCCGCAGTTTTACCCGCGTTGCGTCCGTTCCCGTGGGAATTTCGGGATGAAAATAGCCTATAATCCTTCCCGTTGATTGATTCTATCCATTACAAAAATGATTATTTGAATCGGACAGGACATTTTCGAGATTGGCCCGAACATACAAATAAACAAAATTATACCTCTCTAAAATATTAGTATTGTACTAGTCCTAGAATGACTTTAAAACTTACTTCACTCAAAGTTATCCAGAATATGATTAATGTGGAACCGAAAATATATTTTGATACCGTCCTTGACTCCGATGAAGAAATTGATTATAGTATAAACAGTTTTATTGCAATAACATTACTTTGGACATAAAACGACTGAATCATCTTTATTTCGCGTTATGTAATAGGCTACGATTACATGATACAATTTTTTTCTACTCGTCTTACCTTGTGTTGACATTTTTGATTTAATTACGTTGTGATTTGCTTTCATACGTGGAGGTTACATTACTTGATTCAATAATTAGTGTTTCATTTCATCGCTCGGATTCGAGATCACCAACTCCCATTAGGGAAGCGTGGTGATTACGCCTTATCCTCCTCACTGTACTGATCTTCGGTGAGATTAGAGGTCCTTTGCATAGCTGTGGGACATTACAGGCTAAATACTTTTGTTTACTTATTACATGTTTAATAATCTACTATATAAAAATAAGTCGGCTTTTCCTCCCTGACTCTATAACTCCAGAACGTACGAACCGATTTCCACGGTTTTGCATTCGTTGGAAAGGTCTCCACCTCCGTGAGGTTTATAGGGAATAAAAATCTCAAAATTCCCACAGGAAAGGGGGCGCTGCGGGTGAAACCGCGGGGCACAGCTAGTATTGTATATCAATATACAATTGACATCCAAACCTCGTCGCGAACATCTATTGCATAACCATCCCACAAACAACTTTAAAAAAAATAACACATGAAAATGTACGAGTATTAGCCCGCAATGTCGCACTGCTTGCCAATGGCCTCTCTTCTCCCCGAAGATATCAGTACAGTCGGGAGGATTAGGCGTAATCATCATGTTTGCCTTGCCTTGATCATCTTTCAAATTTCTTAGACAAGCAATGGACTAAAATGCAAAAAAAAAATTTTTTAATTCTTAGTGTATGCCGAAAGGATAAACTTGGTGCACATTTCCTTTTTTTATACAATTTTACAAATAAATGATTATGATTATGAGTTTGAAAATCGTATCTACATCGTATCCCGAAATTCCTTCGTAAACGGGTTGAAATAATAAGTAGATGAATAAACCCGTATTCGAACAAATAAATAATTTTGATCTGATAACATTTATCCCACAGGTACCTGTTTGCCGCGCCCGTAGCTCTACCATCACAACGCAAGGCGAGCTCATCAGACCCAAAGACCGTCGGTTAAACCTGCCCATATCCTCGCCGCAGCCGCCCAGACCTCAGGATGATGTCATCAGCTTATGCCCTTCGGTGAACAGTCGGAAGGATTCCGGCATTAGAAGCACCAGTAGGAGATCTAGTATTCAACAACAGGTATGGTTGTGTTTTATTAAATGTATTTAGAGCGTAGACAAATGGCAAAAAACGGATCCCTTATGGATTGGTCATATCTGTCTGTCTGTCTGTCCGCATGTCACAGCCACTTTTTTCCGAAACTATAAGGACTATGTTGAAACTTGATAAGATGTATTATGTGAACCGCATTAAGGTTTTCACACAAAAATAGGAAAAAAATGCAATAAATTTCGTGTTGTACCCGTTCCCATGGGAATTTCAGGATTTTTTATACATATAAACCTTCCTCTTGAATCACTATCAATTTAAAAAAAACTGCGTCAAAATCCGTGCAGTAGTATTTGAGTTTATCGCGAACAGACAGTCGCGGCCGGGGACTTTGTATAATATGTAGTGATACTATACCACTAGTATCGATATAAAACAAAACAAAAAAACATAAAACTCCGGTCTTAAACTTATATAGAGATAAATGCTGTAATTCACTTTATACCGAGCAATGACAGTGTCCTGTTCTCGTAGCAAAATGTATATAAAAGATGGGCCAAATCCATTCTGTGAGTCCATTGTAAACATCCGTGATTTTTTACGAAAACTAAATCAAATTGATGTTGAAACAAAAGACTACACGCATTAAACTTTTAATACCTCTATTTCTGGGTTGAAGGCTATCAAACATAGTATCAAAATAATATCTACTAACTAAATAAAAAAGTATTAAAAAACCAGTTATCTTGATAAGTAATAGTTTTAATATTGTTATATCGTTAAAAACCTCCAAATTACTGAAAGCGTCAAAACATTTAATATTTACACTTTTCATACAAGGTTTCATAAAACACTCGATTCAATAATAAATGTACGCCCCGAATTAATGTCAAATAACTCCGACCGTGCATTAATTTTTCACACGTGATCGAGTAAACAAACGTTCCTCATAAATTCTTTACGTTTTTCATATAAATAAATCTGGAAAAATCTCCTAGGATTTTCGGTTGAATAGCGCTGTAATCAAGCTTCGTAAACATTGATTGAAAGTGGAAGTTTTGTGTGCTATGCCCGTAAACTGTGCCTTGGTGTTTATTATTTTATGTCGGGTGTTTAACTTTTTACAAGCTTTTATTTGAGTTACATGTTTGTGTGTGAGTAACGTTTTCAAAAAGCACCAACCATTGCAATCCCGAAACAAATAGAGCTGTAATGTTAGGGTTGTGCGAAGTGCATGTTTATGTGTGAGATATATCTGTGTTACGGAGCACTGACGTCACTGACTAGTCACTGACGCAGTGACTAGCATTTTTTGAACAACAACAAACACACTGACGTGTGTCATCAAACTCACTGACATGTGTCATCAAACTCACTGACGTGTGTCATCAAACTCACTGACGTGTGTCATCAAACTCACTGATGTTTGTCATCAAACTCACCGTCGGCTTGCAGTCTGGGGTTAAAAAAATCTCTCTTAAAAGGGATCTTTATACAATAGTGTTGTGTGCTTTCTTAGAGTAACAGAAGCCGCAAAGTGCCTAAAGTGTCCAGAGTACCAACGTTGTTCGAATTATTAAGGAAAATGAATGATGGATGACACATATAATTATGTAATATTTATTTATTCTCAAATCACCAATATTAATTAGGTAAAATATGAATCATTTGACGTAACTTAAATCATTATTAGTATTATAAAGGTGAAAGTCCATCTGTCTTATTGCTGTACCGTTTTTTAATGGCAATTGGACGCTAAGACAAAGATTTTGTCTTCGTTTTTCTCTTCTCTAAAGATATATCACACTATATTACTATAAAAAAGAAAGAATACGTCAAAATAATGTATATTTCGTCCATCTTAGCCTAACTATAGCAAAACACAGGCTTTAACAACTTTTCAATCCACATGAACACAAACTGTAATTATTATTAATCAGAACACAACATTCTATTTCAGATATTCGTGCTAAACCACATAGCGACATCTCAAAACGATATCATGCAGCACCGTGTCTCCGGTTACTACACCTCAAGTCAGTCTTCAATCAACGAACCACACTCAAGAACCCGCCTACCTCCACCCCTGAATGATCAACAGGTACAATCACTACAGAAGTTGAGGAAACAATCTGACTTACAACTAATAAGATGCGTACAAGACAATGCTCGATCTAACAACTACTTTGTACAACCTCCTTTAAACAAATTCACACTATTCTTCAAGTCGGCAGAAATAGAAGCACATTACAGAGATAAAGCCCACAGAAGCGATGACTGCGAAGACTTCCCTCCTACTTTGACTACTTCTAGATTCAACACAGCTTTGGATATCTTAGTATCTTTTCTCATGTTCCTAGCTATAACTGCTTCAATTATGATCATGTATAGTGACTGGAGATATTACGGATGGTTCGGTCTGTTTATACTTATAGAGATATTGGCGATGGCGTTATGCGTTTACAGACATTATTTGAAATGGAAGACGAAACACGATCCGATAATGGTTGCGCATAATTTGAGACACTCTATAGGGATATATAGGAAGCTTTCTAACTGGTATCCTTGGCATCTTTCTGGCGGGCTACTCATAAGCTTGCCTATACTTGCTGTGTTACTAAACTTTTCTTGTCAAAATACGACTATGACCATTTTACGAGGCGAGCAATCTTTCTACGTTTATCTTCTATGCATTAGTATAGTCCACTTCTGTAATTTCACCCAAATGAATTGGCTAGTTAAGAATACTCTTGTTACACTATACGCTGGTTTGTTTCTCTTTTTCGCTGTCTTGGGATGTCATGAAGCGAATAATCAACTGTTAGATGGCGATATCAAAAGAATGAATGATAATTACACTGATTTAGTTGTCGTTAATGGTTCTTTAATCGATTGGGCGGTTAGCAATGGAACAACCCAATTCGAAGGTATACACCACAAATTACATCTAACGGAACTGTATCTAGACATCGCTTTATTACTCATGTTGGTATGGTTCCTAAATCACGAATTCGAGATCAGTTATCGCCTCAGTTTTTATAGCAACGTTGTCGCCAACAGAGATAAGCAAAGAGTTCAAAATATGAGGAACCAAGCGGACTGGTTGCTTCACAATATCATACCTCGGCATGTCGCCGATCAGCTCAAAAACACGGCCAAATATTCGGAAAACCACAAAGACGTAGGCATAATTTTCGCAAGCATAGTTAACTTCAACGAAATGTACGACGAATCTTATCTAAAAGGGAAAGAATATTTGAGAGTTCTCAACGAATTGATAGCGGATTTCGATGAGTTGTTAGAACGGCCGCAATTTCAACATGTGGAGAAAATCAAGACGATAGGAAGCACTTTCATGGCAGCTAGCGGGCTTAACCCTGACTTAAGACACGCCTCCCGGGGCACATACGATCATCTTTACCAACTAATGGATTTCGCACTAGAAATGCAAAAGGTCGTTGACAACTTCAACCAGGATCTTCTAGAATTCGATTTCATATTAAGAATAGGTTATAACTACGGTGACGTCACCGCTGGGGTAATAGGCACCACTAAGTTATACTACGATATTTGGGGCGATGCGGTCAACATTGCTTCTAGAATGGACTCGACTGGCGTGCCAAAGCGAATCCAAGTAGGCGAGGCTTGTATTCAAGTACTATCGCCTATGTATGAGTTTGAACCCCGCGGCAGTGTCTACGTCAAAGGCAAAGACGATATGAACGTTTATCTCGTTGTAAGAAAAAAAGATACGTAGATAAAAATATATACTAAAAAAATATATTTATATAAAAAGTAGAATCTGTGATTTAGTTATATTGATGTACGGAAGATATACCTATTTATTGTATGTAGCTAAATGAGAGGTAATACTCGCTGGATACAGCTTACTGTATGCGTGTGGATATTTTATACATTTTCTCTAAGTTTTAAGATGTTCTATATACTTATTAAATCTCCTTGCCTATTGAAAAATCTGTGACCCGTGTTCTAGTCTAATATGTGTGGTATGGTCCAGTTTTTGATGCAACTTTTTCAATAATAATATTCGATTTTTATTAGTAA
The DNA here is from genome assembly GCA_951394245.1 of Cyclophora punctaria. Taxonomy (NCBI): domain Eukaryota; kingdom Metazoa; phylum Arthropoda; class Insecta; order Lepidoptera; family Geometridae; genus Cyclophora; species Cyclophora punctaria. Next base: position 5,643,111 of record OX596169.1, read on the forward strand.
ATAAATATATATTTTGCCCGGCGTCCTTTTATCAATTAGTTAGAAGCACTTAGCTGTTCGTATTTATTACTAATATAATATTAAGTTTACATAGTGGATCTAAGCCGAATATAGTTTTCCTAACTCAATTAAATGTTACCATATATTTTAAGAACTTTTTCATATAAAAGGACGCCAGGTAAATTCATAAAAACAACATATAAACAAAAACTGGATCAAGACCATAAATGTTTACTGTAAAATATACTTTCTCTATATTGTTTTAAAGTTTGTATTTGTAAATAATGTGACTGTCGATTACCTATATGTTTGATGTAGTTAATGTTTTCCGTATTTATTGGAGGTGTTAGTCGATGTAGTGTAGATTAATTAGTAGTATGTTCGTAGCGTTGCTTGCTAATGTGATTTTGTCTATTATGTGATCTTTAAAAGGGTTCCGAAAATGATTTGTGGTTTAACGAAAATTTTCTATATTTTTAGAAGAACTTCTTTAGGCCATATTTATTGCTTGTGTTTTAGTTTTTTATATCATAAAACCAATTCTGGTGTCTAGTTAATCTTCTCAAAATATATATTTGGTTAAATCTTAGTTAGTTTAAATCACGAATTCTTTTTTGTTAAATAAAGGGACCCTTAATACATTTGCTCATGATTAGACGTTAGATATTGCAATTATTATATACATATATGTTTAAAGGTATATTAATTTTATGTATTTATTACTTTGCGAATAATTTAAAAGTTTACAAGTATATGTGCAACGTAACAAAAATGTAAACGAACAATTTACATAATTCTAGAATATATATAAATTCTAAAATATATGTTCATATTGCTATGCCATTTAAGACGATGTGGTATACAAATTTCAAACTTATGATGAACGCCTTAAAGTCTACATTCCACTATGTATTTAATCTATTGCCTTCGATACGTATAGCTAAGTAAAAGTTAAGATCAGGAGTGTAAGGTTTCCGTACACGACCGATTTTTCATTCGATTATCGTACCGATTTTTTATTATCGACTGGACTTTTTGTTTACATGTCTGTTGAAAAGTTTGCCAATGTATAAAAATATGAACAGTAATGTGGTATGAATTTTACTTTAGTACTTTTGTTAACGGTGATAAACTTAATCAACGATTTATTAATAATTTGCTTCTTGAGAATATTTCACTTTATTACCTTGGCTTTATTAATAACTAGCTGTGCTCCGCGGTTTCATCCGCAGCGCACCAGTTCCTATTCCTGTTATTTTTCCATTCCTGACCAAGATAAATAAAATAAAAAAAGAATCATAAAGATCGATCCAGCCGTTCTCGAGTTATAAATGGTGTAATTAACACGACTATCTTTTAAATATATCAATATAGATAAAACTTTTTATAATATGACTTAAGCAAACTTTAACCCTGTTAATAAACTTAACGACTAGCGACTGTCCAAAGTTATAAGTTTTTAATGGTAACTAATTTATTGATTAAGTTACTCATCGATTAAGATACATTTATTAACGGATGTTTAAAATCGGTCGTCAGAGGAAAGCCTAAGAATGTGCATTTTTAATGAAAGATGGACCAAACACTGGTATTATTAAAATTAGCTCTCTTTTCATATAAACGGTGGTATTTAACATTGACACTCGAGTGTGATACATCACTATGTATACAATAAAGCATATGTATTTGGAATATTCTCTCTAAACCTGTTAGAGTGTTATATAAAGCTACTATTCCCAGACGTCTGCGTATGACTACAATCCAATTAATCGAACTCAAATTTTCATAACTTGTTTTGCACTGTTGGTTGGCGATCTTAAGTCATACGCAGATACATTGGGTAAATAAATGTAATTCAATGGTTTACGGTTTTTACTAAGACCAAGAGCTTGTCATCACTCCGCGTTGCGTCGACAACTGTGTCGCTTTACGAATGTCTATACAACACTACCTATACACTGCGCTAACGGAACGCACACATATTAGAAACCTCAAACGGTTTGCCTCAATAACCAATCTTGAACTAAAACTTCTGATCAAATTTGACAATTACATGTCGTTTTATTAAATGGTACCTACGTTGAATACAATTCTTATTGAAAGGGAAAGCTGAGATAGGCAATGGGTGTCGGAGGGAGTGAGGCGTAGAAGCAGACCTGGTAGAGATGGCGTGCCGACCTTAACCGCTTTGACAGGGATTGGTTTCTTTGACGGGGGAAGTGTTGAAGGAGACATTTGCCCAGGAGATACTATAGCCAAATTAAAATTAAAAATGTATTGTAGTATTTGGATTAACACTGGTTATTGAGTCGGCCCGGAGACGAATTGGGAGGTGTCGTTTTGTTATTAAATGATGTCAACGTACGTTGGACATAAGTTACTTTTTTAAACTAATACGCCGGGCGATACGCAGTAGGATCGCTCTAACTCCTCAGGAAGGTCACCGTATGTGACCGAAGCTGTCGAGTACACAAACACACAAACTTACATAATTTCCCGTATTTAAATAAGTAATTATGAAAGGAGTACTCGTAAAGATACCACCATGAAAACGTTGCGATAGCGCAGTGTCTATGTGGTCGTCTTTCTATACGTTGCGTCGACGAAAGGCGCCATATAGATTGGTTCTTAACACATTATGACTCTTTTCTCCTTCCATTCCATTGTAAAATATAGATACATAGGGACAGACAGCGGAAAGCGACTTCGTTTATACTATGTACTGATATAGGATGTGTTTATGTAATGGAAGTATAACGGAGTCAAAATAAAGTTCCACATTGTTAACCGTTGAACCATTGAAGTCATTTTAAGCATCCTCTGTACTTAGTAAAATGCCCATAGTTATAAGATAATACCGAACATACATACTTACATGTATCTTTAATCTTATCAGTTATCTAACTAATCTTTGCATTGGTTTAATATCAACGTCTTGATTTATATACTGTACGCAAAACAAAGTTATCTCGTTTATAAAAACGTGATTTTTTTTTCATGTATATAAGTGCCGGTAGCAAGTGAATGAAATATCTGTCAAATTTATATATTAGATAAACTTTAATCTCGAGTCTCTTGAGATTTATCGGCCTATTTCAATGACCGGCATTTCATCTTTGAATAATTTTTTGATAAATCTAGATAATGTCCATAGAAGCAAATGTTTATAGAAAAGATTTTGTAGTTACAGCTACTGTGTATGAGCTGTCTTTCCCCGTCCCATGATAATTTTCTTAGAATGTTCTATCTATAATCAATTTTTTTTGGATTGGCACAAAATGTGGATCAATGTCGTAATTTTTTCCAGCCGAAGACGATTGCTTCTGAAGAGGAAAAAGGTTTAGAGATAGGGTAAGAATGAAATAAAATTACTAAACCTTTTCCTCTTCAGGAGTAATCGTCTTCGGTTGGAAAATTGACGACATTGGTCTACATTTTGTGCCAATCCAAAAAATAGAGTATACAAGTACTTATTTAACCTAGCAGTTCTGTGGACCAATGCTACTCGTGCACAATTTTAGACATCCCTTAGCTTCATTACTGCCTTCTATAAATATGGGCTTTCTAGCACAATGTAGATTAAAAAGAACATAAAAATATATATACTAAACGTTTAGAAGTAATAACACCGTATTTGGTGTTTGTAGTAGACAAAGAATGTAATTTATGAAGTAAGTAAAATTGTGTATAGCGCCATCTACTGTGAAAAGGTAGCTTTAGTTGTGTATGAAATGGTCTTATTTATATGAAAGAAATGAGTGTACAGTACAGTTGCTTGCTGTAAGATTCATTAATTCATTTCAAGTAGGTTAGTGGTCAACCCATGGTGTCCGAGTTTTAGACCGCCTAAAGACCTCCGACATGGTCTATGATTGAAACAACCGGGACTGACTAGTTTACGTGCCCTCCCAAGCACTGCAGCGCTCAGGTTTGAAAGGCCACTATCATCCACCCATTCAAGTAGGGGCGAGCTGCACTTTACTTAACAATGGCAATGAACTGACATCGTTTGGTCAAGCTACGCCACGAGCGGTGCTGTAAGATAGCACCATGGTTTGTTTATAATAACTTTTAATATCCACGTAATTGTATTTACGACAAGAAGGCACCTTTAACTAGATGGATTGTTGTATCATTTTATTGCAAGTAACTGTACCGTTATTAGGTGTGTTAGGCACCATGTGGTGGAATATACATTTGTACTGAAATAACTATTTATTTACCCTTATATTATAGCGAAAATGAGATGTATTAACTTTCTTAGACACATTATAGACTTATATTTCTGACAGACTGTTAATATTTTCGAATTTCAATCGATTCATATTACAAAATAAAGTTTTCTTGGCTTAAGATTTTTAATATACCACGAATGTGAAGAATATAATGATATTTATGAAACTGGAAATAAATACCAATGTTCTAAATGTTGTATTATTTTATTATTATTCGCTTTAGACACATAAATAATTGTATCATCCCATATTTTGCCTAGAAGGTATTCTCGTAATTTAGGGTAACTTTACGTGCCTTAAAGAGAGCCTAACAAATTAAAGTTATATAAATGTAAATTATACGTGTAATTATGCAGGTTTTGGGATAAGTAAGACACGTTTTAAAGGTGTGATGTTTATTCAGATTTCTACGAAGATACACGCGGCATGTTTTATGAAGCTTTATGAAATACATCAGAGTATACTGTATTTTTAGATAAATGTGGACTATTATGGTCGATTTTCCAGCCGAAGAAGGTCACCTCTGAAGAGGAAAAAAGTTTAGTGATTTCATTCCATTTTTACCCCAACACGTCTGTGGAAAAAGTTGTCTTTGGTGGAAAAATCAGTCATGATAGTTTTATTTTTTAATCACGTAAGGAAAAAATAATATAAGCAATATATTAAAATATGAGTTGAGTAAGTACAATCAGTTTGCGTTTGACGTAATAATCCAGTCAAGTCGAAAAAATAGGTAACAAAGTTAAGGTTAAGTTGAACATTGTCCTTCCCCTTGAATTTGACTATCATAAACAATTGTTTTTTTACGACAGCAACCGGTAGTTCTAGCTTGAGAGATTAATGCGTTGGCACAAACTATAAAAAAACAAACTCTTTATTATTTTTAGCTAGTGATGATGACCTGTAATGTACCTACTATTAGGTATTCTACTATTATAAACAAGACTAACTGCCGTACTCAGAGTCACCAATGATTCCATAGAGAGGTCAATGACTGATATTTGCAGGAAATATATGTAAAATTCCGTTAATTCGTTTAAAGTCGATTTTATTGACGGCTCTGAGTATGGCAGTAAATTAACCCTAATTTAATGAGACAAAGAATTAATAGGGTTGTCACTCCAAGCAAAGTCGTCGCTGGAGAAAGCGTATACCATCCAGTAGAAGAGGTTGAGTAACGCGAATGAAGCTGGGAACAGCACCCGGGCAGCCCTATCGATGTGAGAGACACTGTTGATGTGTCCAGTTTTGCCTGTAATGTAGGAAAGTCGTTAACAAATTAGGTAGGTTAGTAACACATGATTTTGCAGATTTACAGTAACTTTCGTTCGTTCTTTTAGTTCACTTAACGCTTAAGTTACAAACATAGGCATCAGAAGAGCATGCCATTAATAGAGAAATGAAAAGAGCATTCCAACAATTTTTTCGTTGTTATTGGCCGATATATTGACAAGATAAGCCTACCCTTTCATATTTCGTAGAAAATATAAATCGGTTCATAAACGACGAAGATATCAGGTGCGTTCATGCTCAGTGGTTCGTTCCATGTAGGGGAGACCAGCCCAAAACGGGTAAGCTAAGGGAAATGTTCAATAAAACAGCCAGGAAGCTTCGATGAAACTTGTATTTCTATTCATTCAAATGACCAATTCATTAACTGTTAAAAATATATAACAGTCATTCTATATGTCTTGAATATTACGAAAAATACAAAAAAAGCCAAACCCTTCGAATTACCCGATTTGCCCGTAGGGGGGGCCTAAAACGGGTTTCGCGTTTGGGCAAAACGGGTATTGACTAAATATGGTAATATTATTATAATTAAAACGCTTTATGTATCATTCAAACCTTTATTATTAAAAAATAATAATTTGCACTTCTTATTATTCAAATCAAATACCTATAAAATATAAAAGTAATATAAATATATATATGTTACGGCTAATACCCGAAGTGCGGCTACACCTAGTTTTAGCCGGTTAGAACTAGGTGTAGCCGCACTTCGGGTATTAGCCGTAACATATATATATATATTATATCAAAGAAATATAAAAGTTAAGCGTGATTCACAGAACTCCTACTGGCTTCGTCCATTGCAAGCTTCATAGTTTCCATATCCCATGAAGCATTATTTGTTTTTCTTTTATATTTATTGACCATCTGTAAATATAAACAATAACACGTAAATTTTGAATGAAAAAAGACGAAAACTTATATAAACAAAAAATATATTACAGATGTAGTGAATAATCCTTTCCTTTCGTATTTTCTCGGAAATGTTCGTTTTTGTCTTACTACTTCACTCGCACTCAGTACCCATCGAGACAACGTCAAACGGGCAGTTTGACATTGATAAATAAAGTATGCGATTTATTTGATACCTACTACACGTAATTTAATAATACAGTAATTCATAGACACATCGGCACCATTCGGGTGTTATCGTTGTTCCGAGTTTTGCCGATAGGAAAGGATTATTCACTACATCTCTAGGTACTTAAGTAGGTAGATTATAGGTACCTCGAAATATTAAAAAAAAATATATATATATATATATTACTTTATCAAACACATTCTAGTAGGGCAAAACGAGTAATTACCCGATATGCCCATACCCGTTTTGCCCAAACGTTTGTTTTCAATTTAAACTACAATAACCTCAAAACACGAAACCCAGGAACCTTCCGATATTCAGATAAAACAAGCTTAATACTTGCAAAATCATAACACAACACTCACATAAACATATTATGCACCACATTAGAGAAATCAAGATCATAAAATCGCGTTTTTTTTTAATGAAATCACCAAAAAAACTTTTTTTTCACTCACCTTGATATTGCTCGCGCCATTGTACTGAGCCGACTGACTGTGATTGTGTGTTGGCCGAGGCGCCGCTTTGCATTCACACATTCGCACTAGCAGTAATAGAACGCGTATAAACAAGCCTACCCGTTTTGGGCGGTATACCCGTTTTGGGCTGGTTTCCCCTATGTCCGACCCAAACCGACTTTTGTGTCGTTTTTAATAAATTTTAGTTTGGTAGGCAATAATCGTCGGCAAAAAAATTGGAAAAATACCTGTTAAAACTGTCGGAGGGTTCAACAATTTTAGCTAACTCCCATAAAAGGAGGCTGTTATCAATTCATCGGAATTTTTTAGACTATTTCTTCACACACCTGCTTCAACCTGCCTCCGCCTTCTATAGCGGTCGTCCCCCGCCAGACAGTACAGCAGTTGTCTCCAGCGAGGCACTCTGCGTTCAGTTTGCGTGGTGCGTTCCATGGTGAGTCTGACCGCTACGGGCTCGTGGTTTGGGCCGCCATCGCAATCACTTTGGGATGTAGAGAAGTTCTGGAACAGGGATTGTTTTGGGTACTAAATGTAAGTGGTAAGAAAGTTTAACAACATCATAGTTTTTTCTTGTTTGCTGCGGTGACTCATTTTTCCCACTAAACCCCGAATACTCAAACCGCTCAAACGACGCTGTGGAAAATAAATTCAATTATTTGTAAGTTATTTCCTTAGTTGCTAATGATCTTATGTGAGCGGTAGAGTTAGTCTACTGTGTTACCAATGTGTGCAAGTTAGTTTACATAAGCGCACCGGTAGAGTACAACTTAAAGTAAAATGTTCCAATGTTGAGATCCATCAATGTAGAGTAATCTATACTAATATTATAAAGCTGAAGAGTTTGTTTTGTTTGTTTGTTTGTTTGTTTAAACGTGCTAATCTCAGAAACTACTGAACCGATTTGAATAATTCTTTCACTGTTAGATAGTCTATTTATCGAGGAAGGCTATAGGCTACATTTTATCCCGAAATTCCCACGGGAACGGGCACAACGCGGGTAAAACCGCGGGGCGCTGCTAGTTGTTATATAAGGGCGGTCAATATAAATATGAATGAATGACCTTTATTTATTAAGTAGAGGTTCTTTACCAAAGTTTCAAATGACTTCGTACTACAACCTATTGCATTTTACCCAATTTTAGTATTAAATTATCTGTGGTGGTCTATATTATATAACTAGCTGTGCGCCGCGGTCTCACCCGCAGCGCCCCCGTTCCCGTGGAAATTTTGAGATTTTTATTCCAAGATTTCATTGTTTTTAAAATGTATTCTGCTATTCAGGGCGGAGACAAATGCAACGAAACAAAAACCATGAAAATTGATCCAGCCGATCTCGAGTTATAAGTGTTGTAACAAACCCGTCTTTGTTTTATAGGTATATATATACTAGCAGCGCCCCGCGGCTTTGCCTGCGTTGAGCCCGTTCCCGTGGGAATTTTCGAAAATCCTTTCTTAGTGTGCATTCACGTCACTTGAAGAACCTTCCTGCCAAATTTCATGTTTCTAGGTGTAGCGGTTGAGGCTGTGCGTTGATTATCAGTCAGTCAGGACTTTGAATTTTATATATATAGATAGGTAGATAAGTATGTAATGTACTGACCGTACTGACTTCCTTGTGAACAGGTATAATTCTATCAACCAAGTTGTAAATTGTTTTAATTAAACTTATCACAGTTAGTTACGATACCAACACATAGGTACGTACCTAATACGAAGGTAAACTTACAAAGTTATTAATGGATCTAACCGAGCTCCTTCGCCGCACGGCAAGCTCCCGAGCCGCGAAGGCGTCACCTCCGACCTCTTCAATCAGCTCCTCCCATTCGGAATCATCGATAATGATCTCACCTGACCCTACCTATAAACAAAGAACAATCGTGGTGGTGTAATTATTGTACATTGTATATCAGCTAATGAAAATGAGTATTACTTACTTTGCCATCCATACTACAATATTTGAAAATTCTCATCAGCATTAGTAGTATCAAATATCAATTATAGAAGTGTGAATATGACAAGGTTCTTACTGTGTGGTTCTTAGTATGCCATTTATTTTGGACCGACTAGCGACCGTTCGAGATACTATACTGATTTGGACACATCTAAATAGGTATTTAGATGTGTGTATCTTATCTAGCCTATAGGTTATAGGCTAGATAAGTTCATAGATAGTTTTAAGATTTGCAATATTAGTACCATGGACAAACATATACCTACAAGTAAGTACTAAAGAAAATAACTATAATTATGTTTTATGATGGCGTCAGAGAAATATACGCTGCAGCACTTCCTCTACGCTCCGCCAGTAACGAGCGGCCCCATCTCACTTGTCAAATATACCTAATCATAGATAGATCGGAAAGATAATCAATCTCTCTTATTTTGTTCAAAATGGCAGGAACCTAGCCAAGAAAGTCTTTGCTGAACAAAACTACACACTACTTAAAAATTAGTTTGTGAAAAAAGTAAAGTTATTACACCTCACCTTAGTAAAATAATGTACACCAGCGAACTCAAGCAACGTAGCGATGCAATAGAAGAAGCTCATTAACAGGAACCAATCCAGTGCTGTCGCATATCGAACTTTAGGCAGATCAGTTCGGGAGTCCAGGCTTATGGTCGACAAGGTTAGCACGGTAGTGATCCCGAGACCAACACGATCTGATGTTGCCTGGATAGAAAATTGGATATTTTACTTTTTCAAGCGAAAACCTCCTTCCAATACCGTTTGTATAAAATCGATTAAAAACAGGACCATGCCGTAAACATCCTTGCATATAACTTTAACTTTTACCGATAGATTATACCAATTATCAGGATGGGTCTTCCGTATAGCAAAGCAATAACTGTAGGAGGCACTTTTGAAGCATTTTGTTTATAAATAAGAAATTAAATTAAATACTTTAATTTACTTCTACTTATTTCGTTACGCCGGTATATTCTAGGTGCATAACTTCACACGCCAACAATAACCACCACTCATATTTTTACAAATGGCCACAAAACTCTCTAACTATCTTGAAAGGGCCTATTCTTTTCAGCTCCGAGAGTAAAGCATAATTAAATACATAATGCGTACGGTCGTACACTTAGGTACATTCATTAATTCCTTTATGCGTGGGACTTCCTATTTTTGTGTCAATAGTTCTACTAATAGATAGTGTGGGTACTTACTTATATTAGTAAACTTATTATTAGCGTGTTAGTTATTTGTGTTACCATTATTATTTTGATTATCAGGGTAAACCGGTAGACATATTTTAGCTTGTGTGTGGAAAGTAGGTATGTATAGGCGTGCCATTTACTTACTCATGTACTTATTTATAGAAGAGCATCTTTTTGTTTATAGCAGGTATGTTAAGGTATGTGCTTATATGTATAACCTACCTATGTCATTTAATTTAGCAGATTTTCGCTTTAGAGGGTCTTAGTAGATTTTATATTTAATTAATACACTTGAACGTTTTTGAGGGAATGTTTGAGCCTCTTACGGGTGCGATTCCATAGAAGCAGAGCGCAGCTGTGCGGAGCTTAATTGACTGATCACAACGAAAAGACTTTGACAACGTCAATGCGTTGTTCGACAATCCCAAGACGAACTATTAGTGAATCGGACTCCGCACCGCACCGCTCCACTTCAATTAAAACGCAACTCTTAATGGATCCGTCACTTTAAGAAAGATCGTTACCTCTCTATGTATCCAAAAGGAGACCCAAGACAACACCACGATCAGTATACAAGGGACGTACACTTGGATGAGGAAGTATCCTGTGTGACGCTGCAGGTTGAAAGATACTTGCAGAACTGAGAAGTCACCTGAAAACATCGACACTTGTTACTTTATTACTCGGCCCTTACTTGGATGGGTGGTTTGGCCTTTCTATCTGAGCGCTACCGTGCTCCGGAAGGCACGTTAAGCTGTCCCGGTTGTTCCAATCGATAGACCATGTTGGAGGCCTTAGGCGGTCTAAATCTCAGACACCAGGGTTCGCCACCAACCTACTCGAAATTAATGAATGAACCTTGGGGGGCGCGGCTAGTACTTTTATAAATACACGACTAAACTGTGGTTTAAAGGTAGTATAACAAATATGTAGGTACTCTTTTTATATTACCTTCAAGTTCTTCGTTATTTCCCACACGTTAGAAAATAAAAGTGACAAGAATTGAATCGACATTTCACTCAAACCAATGACCATTTAGGAACAGTGACACACATATTTAGGCCATTCGTGAAAATGGTTCGTCTTCACGTCGCGTAAAAGCCGATTCATGTCATCTTGTGCCGATTCTGTTACTTCGCGTTATTTCGTATTTGCCTCCGAGAAAAATACAAATCATATTTATAAAAATAGGTATCTGAAAGCACTCAAGGTCTTTATTGGGTGGCAATTTGTGTTAAGTGCCAAACAAACCTGTTTGGTCCGTGATTGACTAAAAGTCACCTTTGTATGTTATGTGTGTTAGTTACGAGAGTGATGTAGGTACACGGAAAAAACTGCATCTATACATTGAGTTATATGTTAGTACATATAACTCAATGCATCAATATAGTACTGTAACTTTGTTTCATGAGCTGGAATATCTGTAAGTTCTCGTATTCCTGTGGCATATTGCATAGCAGCTGTTAGCACGTTCTTACTTATGAGTATGTTAATCTATTGTTTAAACTAATTGATGAAAACTATGCATGTATTTTGTTTTAAAATATGAAAGCCGCATTGAAGCTAGATCCTGAAATTTCCTCTGGAATAGGTATTTCAGAGTAAAAATAAGTAGGTTCGAGAAATTTAGTGGCCAACCATGGTGATGGGGTTTTTAAACCGCCTAAAACCCTCCAACATGACCTAACGATTGAAACAACCGGAACAGACAGTTTTACGTGCCCTCCAAATCGCAGTAGTGCTCAGATAGAAATACCACTATTGGCCACCTATCCGAGCTGAAAGTTGCTTAACAATCGCAACGGTTAACATCACTTGGTGAAACTACACCAGCGAGTGAACCGCGGTACGTTGTTAGTTTGGTTCTTCTTCTTCTTCATCGAGTGGATGGTCAACCTGACCAATCCTAGTCAGAGTTATTGAGCCGCCAAAGGCCTCTGACATGGCTCATGTAACGACTACTATCCGTAGAAAGTAACCGGGACCGACAGCTTAAAGTGCTTTCCGCAGCACGGAATCGTCTTACTTGTCTTAGTTTGGTGATAATTACCCATAGGTACTACCTATAGGTACAAGTATAAGTTCCAGACATTAATCACTAGCCGAGAGGTCACAATAACGCGTGTTCATATCGGGAACTCAATAAAGAGGCTACTTTTTGTTTGCCCCCGAAACTTCCTCCTAAATGAATTCCCAACTTATTTGTAGGCAGTTATCTGTTTGCCTACTCGCTGCTTAATATTTAGTGTTTGCTATTACTTCCTTATTAGTATAGAGGGTACAGATTTATTGGAACAGGCCAATAGCTATTAGCTATACCGAACGATGTATGTATAGGTAGGAAGGTATAACTATGAGAAGATGTGACTTGGGTATGTGTCGTTTATTTTTATTACTGGAGAAATAAGGGATTATTATTATTCTGTATCATCAAATACCTTATTCAATTCATAAGTAAACTTATAATTAGGCTTTGAATTGTGTTCTTCTCAATTGCCTTTACTTAGCTAGTGGTTTCGAACGGAAACGACTCTATGCCAACTAACTATCAGGGTACAAGTTATCAAAAAGTATGTTCTCGTATTGTCTTCTTTGTTAACAATTATTTTAAACTAGCAGCACCTCGCGGTTTTACCTGCATTGGGCCTGTTCCCGTGGAAAATCCAGGAAGAAAAATATCCTATAAACTTTCCGTTGAATGTAGCTATCTATTACAAAAAGAATTATTCAAAAAACAAACTTTTCAGTTTTATTATCTTAGTATAGATTTAAATTATCCCTACCTTCTCTCCTAGTGAAAGTGAAGTTTCTGTAAGGAAAGCTGATGAGATCGAACTGCGATAGAGTCATTCCAGGGACGAAATTGACGCTCTCTGAATTCTGCCATTGGTACACTAATTGTTGGTTTGAGTACGCATCTGTAGAAGAAAAGTAAAGATTAACAGTCTTATTCGTATAAACGCTCTTTAGCTAAAACACTGTGTAAAATGTATTGTCCCTTTTGCTCTTTGGAAAATAGCGTATGTCGGAAAGGGACACATGATATTACAATGCTGTTTTTAATAAGTTAATGCTGGTAGGTACCTAATTAAGTAGAAGTTTCACTCCACAAAATTATGAGTCAGCGAAAAAACTATCTAAGACAATTGTTCTTGTTAAATAAGTTATAAGATAACTGAAGACTACTTATTTTTTGGCTGCCCAACAAAATATTAAGCATTTCAGTAAGTTATCACATTTTGAATTGAAACTATGTTTACGGATACACTTCGCTTTTATTTTACTTTAGGAACTTTAGGCTGCGGCTCCATTGAGGCGGAGACGAGCGGAGCTGAGAGGAGCAGAGCTGTGAAAAGAGGTATGTGATTCCACTGAGGCGGAGACGAGCGGAGCTGAGATGTGGATTTCACGTGATATATGATTGTTCGATCCCCACACGTCTCCTCTCAGCTCCGCTCGTCTCCGCTTGACTGTTTCCATTGAAGCGGAGCGGAGACGAGAAGTGGATTTCATGTAATACGATTGGTCGATCCCCACACGTCTCCTCTCAGCTCCGCTCGTCTCCGCTTGACTGTTTCCATTGAAGCGGAGCGGAGACGAGATGTGGATTTGTTATAATACGATTGGTCGATCCCCACACGTCTCCTCTCAGCTCCGCTCGTCTCCGCCTCAATGGAGCCGCAGCCTTAAAATAGGGGCCGAAACGTCAGATAAAAATGTAAAATAAGAGCGAAGTGTATCTGTAAATGTAGTTTCAATTCAAAATGAGCAGTGTTCGCTTAAAGTTAAGAAACTAAGTTATCACAACATATAATTTGAAAATTGTCATCGAGATGTTTCTAGGTGTAATAGAAGTATAAGTATGATAAGGTTCCAAGTTAGCTTTACATTGATATAAGCTTACTGTTACGTATTTAGTAAAACAACATTAGAAAAAATCACCTCACATAAACAGTCGTATATTTTAATTTCTACTTACAGCTTCCCAAAATGAGAGGACACGACTGTCTGTCCATCGGGAAGTTCCGTAATTCCATCGGACATTTCGCTTTTATTGTGAGTCTGTAACGAAAAAAACATGTATAGAATCATTGGAAGTACGGTGGGTGAAGGTCAAATAGGCACGTTCATCTAAACTAATAGTATAAAGAGGTAATTTTTTAAGTTTGTTTGTATGTTCGGGGTAATCTCAGGAATTATCAGTCCGATTTGAATATTTTTTTTTGTGATAGATAGCCACATTCAACGGGAAGGTTATAGGCTACTTTTCATCCCGAAATTCCCACGGGAACGGGTACAACGCGGGTGAAACCGCGAGGCGCGGCTAGTTTTAGATATAGATATTGGAAAGGGGGTCGTAAATAAGTCAAAGCTTCTTAGTGGTCATTGTAAGATTTCTTCTTCAAATTATTGTGACCATTTGTCTTCATATTATCAATTCTTTACTCCGTGACTGTGATATCAATTGCTACGTTTTTAGTATCACCTTTTTCATGACTGAGTACCTTTACTAATCTTTTCTAATACAAGAAAGCTAAAGATTTCATTTTATTGTTTGTTTGTACGCGCTAATCTCATGAACTACCAATCCGATTTAAACAATGATTTTTGTAATGGATGGATAGCCTAATTCAATTGGAAGATATAGGATATTTTTCGTCCCGAAATTCCTACGGGAACGGGCACAATGCTGGGGGTACTGTTAGTAAGGAATACTTTTACACATCTCCGGTTGTTCGGGAAAACGACGCACGTAATTACTTCTTACCTATTTTTTTTATTTAGACTCGACTTTTAAAACCGATAAGTCGGGACTTCCGTTTCATTTCAATCGAACGATTGCAATCTATTTTATTTAAAATTCTAGACTAGATAAAGGATCAGTTGTTACAATTAGAGAGCCGGCATCATTGTTAATTGGCGACGGATCCGTATTCAGTTAAACCGATTAACATCTGATAAGATTAAGCTTCTTAGTAGCCATAGTTACTTAACGCTATATGATCTAGGTTAGAGCTAGATTTTATTTTACTTTCAAAGTACTAAGTAGAAGGTACTCTTTTTATCCACTTGAAAACATCGGCAGGTACTAAATAACTTAGGTATAATCTTTGCCTAGATGTAATTCATATGAATAACAGTTTTATTATTACAACTGTTATAATAAAGCTGAAGAGTTTGACTTTTGTTTGTTTGAATGCATTAATCTCAGAAACTAAGAATCTGGTCTGAACGATTTTATTTGTTATTAGCAACGCCCCGCGGTTTTACCCGCACTGTGTCCATTCCTGTGGGAATTTCGGGATGAAAATAGCCTATGTTACTCGTGGATAATGTAGCTTTCGAATGGTGAAAGAATTTTTAAAAACGGTCCTGTAGTTTTTGAGCCTATTCATTACAAACAGACAAAATTTTTCTCTTTATAATATTAGTGTAGATAGATAGCCACATTCCACGAGAAGGTTATAGACTATATTCATCCTCAAATTCCCATGAAAACGGGCACAATGCTAGTAAAACCGTGGCACTGATAGTGTCAGAATATGGCGGTAACGTCAAACAAAAGTCTTACGAATTTATATAACTAACCTATTTTAACATGTATAATAATCTTCCTGTTGTGTTTGGAAGTCGGTTTAAAGAGTAAAAAAGTCTGTTTATACCCATTGATTGAAACCATTATTCACGGCGAAAGTGATTCTTTATAATACCATGCAATTTACGCTGAATTAATAGATGGAGGTAATCGGAGCGCATATTTTTCACTCAGCCAATTAAAATGTTCGGTGAATGTTGGCTGGAATGGTTCTAGCAGCTACGAAATTAATGAGTCTCCGCTAGACTACTCCTGAAAATTATTTCTTAAGAACAATCTACTAATTTCATTAATTGTTTCATAACTAGGTACATATGTAACGACTTAACCAGGTTGCTTAATAAAGTAGTTCACAACATATATTTGTCTATTCAGGTAAAGATACTAGTAGCACCCTGTAGTTTTACCTTTGTTATTATGGGAACTTTGAAGTAAAAAGTATCTAACTTTATCACGGAACAGCGAAGTACTTAATGCGTAATCTCTATGTCGTGAACTTTATGAATTTCCTTTTAAATGTAGCTCAATCACAATGTAAAAAAATCCATAACAGACTGGTACCTTCAGAGTTTCAAACAAACAATTAATACTATTAGGTATACCTACCTACCTACTATTCAGCTTTCTCCTTTTAGGACCGACAATGCGTTAAGCGTGCGCACGCCGCGGTTTCATACAAAAGTGAACCGTCACGGGCGCCCGCGGCGTGTGGCTTCATACAAAAGTGAACCGTCGCGTGCGCCCGTTGCGTGCGCCCGTCGCGTGCGGTGTCATACAAAAGTGAACCGAAGCGTGCGCACGCGGTGTGACCACGCGACGGTCGCACGCTTAACGCAGTGTTGACCCTTATTGTATACAAAATGATCCATACCTCATAGAATACAAAATGTCTCCATGTTGACTGATCCTCAGCAGTTTATTCGGGACCGTTATAGTATGGACGTACGAATGTTTCCCGTTGTAGAAGTAAGTGTCAGGCCTCCATATTCTTTCGAGCATCTTGATGGAAAGAGACAGGGATCGGATGGGTCCCAGGAATGACAATCGAGTGTCGCGCCAGTACTGCCGGAAGTAGCAATCCATTGAATAATCCTGAGGGAACAGGGTAGGGATTAGTATTGGATAAACATTGGTATTTTTTGTGCGTGGTGTTTAAATCAAAAGTTAAATACCTTTGTGTTGAAGTAGGTATAATCCATTGAGTTGTGGGAACGTATATCTCAATGGTATATTCTATGATAAATGGATTATGTGTTTAAAAATGACGTAGGTACGTTTAAAAGTTACTACGCTGAAAGTAGTTTGATTGATCAAGCTATTTGTAATGATCTAAAGAGATTTGAATTTGATGTTAAAGTAGTTATTTCGCTTAGGTTGTCGGCGTAATTGAAGATTACAGTAACCTAATTCAAAAAGTTAAAATAGGGAAATTGTGTGTTAAACTATCGTGTTAAAGACGTGTGACTATTGTGTTAAAGACATATTAGGTATATGTTTAATTTTATGTATTTTATTTTATATAGAAAATCGCGTAATTTGCATTGTCCGTGAAAATATTAAAAAATCAATGTAAAGAATACTGAACAAGCTCACCATGTCAAGTTCAGAGACTGGCCCCATGCTCCTGATTAAAATATTCGTTTGAACAACGGTCGGGTACCCTGAAGTGTAAATCAAAGATTAGTAAGTCCAGGTAGCGGTATGTTGATAGCACTCCACGTTTAGATACAGAATCGATAGCTCACGAATCTTACCTTTTCCATGAGTGGGCAGCTGAGAGTTCTCGTAATTTTTAAGAAGGTTCTCAAGAACTAATGTAATATTTTTGGAGACTGCGTCGTTAATGCTTCTTTTGTTTTTCCAAGAGTAATCTAAATCGTCGTAGCTCGAGTTGACGTAGTTGGAGAATAATATTTCTTCGTTCCTGTCACCCCAGTAGTCTAAGTCAGATTCGGAGTGATTTTTAGCGCTCGCCGATAGAATCTTGGGAGTATGTTGCTGTGTTGCCTCATCTCCGGCCTTCATGGAAGTCAGCGTTATTGGAAACGTTCCATTTTTAGTCGTCAAGTAGATTGCTCCCTTCGCGTCACTCTCGTGGCTGTACAAAGAGATTGAAAAGTCATGTACGTTCTGCCGGAACAACATGTGTCACGGAAATCACCTATTGTTCGCTATTTAGTTTTCTTATTGGGCAAGTTTCTGGGAAATTGTACTGTTGGGAGCATTATCTTATTAGTTTTATGAATGGGAGCGTTTGTAACTGGATCGATGCTTGTTTTTTTCTTCCAAGTAGTACTAGCTAAACTAGCTGCTAGTACAAGTGTGCTATCGATGAATACTTTACTATGAACTCTTGTTAAGATTGTCAAGAAAAAAATGTTTTTAAAGTCTGGCAGTGTTCTTCAGATACCCTTACTAATTGCTTGAATATAAAGTAACACGATACTTCAAGGGGCTGCGGTTCAAAGTCATTTGTTCCAACGAAATAGGAATCTCTTAAGATGGTAAAACTGTTGGCAGAAAGCCATTAAAATTTTTTAGTTGTACCTGCTGGCAAACTGATATTTATTCATTGAATCGAAATAACGTATTTGAGACGATATTTTCTTGTATATTTTACTTGATTTCAATTAGAGTGGATGGATGCAATTTGAGAGCGTTTCCGACTAATCTGAAATAATCGGGTGCGAGCCTTTGGCGCGGTGTCCGTCGACTACATTTAAATAAATCTCCATTCGTTGAAATGGATACACAAATATTCAGTTATGAAAATCAAGCTGGTGCGCTATATTATGTTTTGTTAATGAAGCAGATATGTTCTATTTGCCGAGTTTAATAATTCGACCGATGATTGCGCCTTCGCCTCGCTGCTGGATTGATTGCTGGCACTACTTCCTCTGCTCCAATCAAGAAACGATTCAAAACCCATGACCCAGTTGACATTTCAGATATTAAATGCATTTGTGTCTAATATTTTGAACATATCTACATATGTATGCTCGTATTGTGCCGTTTTTTGACGATTGTTTGGACTGCTGTCTTTGCGAATGGGTGGTAATGTTCATTATCATGACTAACTGTAGCACTCAGACCATTAAATCGGTACTTAACTGATTGATGTAATTTTTCATACATTATATGTCAAAATCACTCATTAAATTTCTACTAAGGAAGCATTCGACGCCTTCGAGTATAGGCGTTAGGTTAGATTAGCCTTGGCCTTGATCAGAATACCTGTATCAAAATCGACAAGAGCCCAGTTTTTATGTACATAAATTGGTCTAATTGTCCAATTAAAACAGATAAAAGTATATTAATTCACGTCCAAAAAACATCTACCTATCATTAAAAGTACAACCATTTTCAAAGAAACTCTCTCAAATTAACATCAAGTTTGTAAAATTAAAAATGCGAAAGTTTCCCAAAATCAGATCCAACTTCACAATCAAAAGTTTTATAACAACGCTTTTGATTGATTACTCAAGTTATTTCCAAGAACACAAGAGAGGTGGTATTTTTAAATATATCTGAATGTAATAACTTTAATGTGAAAATAATTCCAGAAGATTCTAGAACAAAGTCCTTAGATCATTATGACTAAGTCCTTAACTCTTCCGTGGTATTACGTTTTCTAATTTTAAAATTACTCGTGACAGTTTTATAGTCACTATACCTATACGTTGCTTTAGAAGTCCGAGTGTTCGTGGCATAAATGAAAATTAGTTCCTAGCAGACTGGATGGCTAATTTGTCTAGATAACAGCTGGTCCGGCGTCCACATCACACTGAACGAGCCTTTCATAATAGGAAGAGATAATTGCATTCTATCGTTTGAAAGTTACAAACTCTACTAACCCCGCAAAGAGGTTTATACAGTTTATTCTAAACAGTATCTTTTTATATACGAATATACGCTCCGGTGCCTCAATATAGGCCTTTTCTAAACGCGAAATAGTTTCAAAATGGACACTGTATTCTGATATCCACTAAACTGATTACCAACAAATAGGAAATTACGGCTTCTTACACAACTTCCAATGATAATGAAACTTCGCCGCTGTTTATAACATTTTCTTAGATGTTAGCAACGAAAAGAAAGTTGTTTTTATAATATTATTGTTTACACAAGTAAAAGTAAAACAACCTAATCGAATGACGTAGGGAACTCTTTATCGAATAACTAAGTTTTTTGACGTCGTGATCGGGATTCGACGCACGTATTGAACACATCATTCTAAGAGGTACAATTAGATAGAGTTCCAAAGTTTTCTTCACAAGTTCAATCAATACTTCCTGGAGGAACACAAGGCGCTGATTTCGTTAGTGTATTGTGATATTTAAGGCTTCATTTAAAATAACGAAGTCGTATCGACCTTCATTTTTCTTTGTAGCAAGGACAAAACCAGTTACTGCGAGCCCTCATTGGTGGAAAAGAGCGCTCTCGAACCAAGAGGAGCTCTCCGCTTGTTACAAAATGTACCAAATTGTCAACTCAGGCCCGATAGCACTTGATATTGCACTGATTCTGCCTACGTTTCATTTTTATTTACTTTGGTTACGTAAATAAGAGTATTTGAAAAGAACTCTGAGCCGTGCTGTCGTATAATGGGAAGAGCACAATGATTTTATTGTGTAGTCATCACGGCGTTATCTTTAAAAGAAAACGAATTCTAAACAGAATTACGTATTAAAAATGTTCACGGAAACTGATGGTTTTTCTCATACAAACACGTTTGAGCTACTCGGAGTAAATTAACTTTTGCCCTTCACTAGCACTAAATATGATTATAATAATTATTGCGTCTCTCTTATGACTGGTCTCTGAAGTAATTAATGAGTGGACGAGAAGGGACCTTTCATTTGTACTCACATAAGATTAGGTGGATATTTTCCACTTTGTCACTAAAAGATATTCGGAAAGAATCGTATTAGGAATAATCCAATAATGTAATGTAATGGCAAAGCAAGTTGGATTGCAATTGAAATTGCTTTCAATTCTAAAGTAGGTGGGACTAAGGTGGGACTGTAAATCAAAACTGCCTGAGGCAAATTCGGGGGAGAATTCGATACAACGGAAGGTAGAGGCAAAATTACCCAATGCTTAGCAGGAATTCACGACACATTCGGCACACAGTGTTCATTGAAATGTAATTTGAATTGAAACCTTTTTGCACTTAAATAGTAACGTTTTATTTGTCGTTTGAATAGAATTTAAAGTTTAATGTTCAGTCAGCGAAACTAAAGGTAAAACCATAGATAGAAGTATTTAACCCACAAGAATGCACTGATTAAAGAGGCCTTTAAAGTTTTTGAGTTAGATATATTCAGACATAACCACAATAAATATTTGTTTTATAATACCTGTAGCTTTTTGCCCAATACAGACATACGCTAATACCTACTTTTTTACTTTACGTATACAGTACTTTTTACAAGCCAGGTGGTTGATTTTAATCCGAATATCGATTATTAAAGACAACCAAGCGATCAAAGTCGCTTGTAAAAACTAGTATAATCCCAAATGGGTCACGTCCCAACTCTCCATCTTTAAGTAAAAGCAAAAGACAAATATTTTTCTGTTGTTACTCAGCAAAGTTCATTAAAGTTTACAAATTATTCCATTAAGTCAAAGCTTCCGAAGTGTTGTAAAGCTTTTAAGTGTTTATCTGTTTGTTCGGTTATAGTGACCTAGTTATTAATTGATATTTTGTTGTACAAATTCAATTATAACATATTGATATACCTTATTTATTACATACTCGTATACCTAAACACCTAATTGATATTATAGTATTGTGTTTTGAATGCAGCATTTTAAATACCTACATTTTAAAAGTTTTGATCAAAGCAAAACCTTTTTAAAGGAATCAAAAAAGAGGTGTTATAAATTTGAACGTGTATAGTTGTATACTTGTACAGTCTAGGTTCATTAGCATCTTAGAACTAAGCGTGGGACAAAAAGTAAGTACATAGTTAGTAGTAGTAGTAGTATTATAGGGTGTTGCTAACCAAACGAGTCTTTTGAAGCACCCCAATACTCGTAAGTCTACCATTCAGAGTCTAAAACTATTTAATACAGCAAATATATAAATCCTTTGGCTCACAATACTCGGATTACACCGCTGAATGGAAGGCCGTATCTCCGTCACACACGAAGGCCGCTAACTGCGCGGATATCGCGTCCTTTACGTGCTTATCGCAGCCATAGACGAGGACAAAGTCCCTCAGACACTCTCAGAATATTGAGACTTATGAGGGCTTTCAATGTTTGTTTACAAAATTATGTTGCGTTCGGACTTCTGTTTTTGAACTTCGAACGCAAAAAGAAAGTTATGACCGAAGGGATGTACAGTCACGAGCTTTAATTTGAGACCGATTTCCATTAAATGTTGTTAGAACATTCATAATGCAATAAGGTCGAAACTTTAGTTTGATAGAAACGTAAAGTTATCGATGGTAAACAATGTGATATTGATATTGCGATAAAATATTAGCTCTAAATAGCGTAAGTTTGCTACACGATATTCAACCTTAGGTGGGTCCCAAATTAGAGCTCGTGACTGTACGTACAATATCCCTCTTCTATTTTTTTGGGTTGCAGCACTTTTTTTAAAGTCTTATGATGTGCCCTATGCACGATAGAGCGAAGTACATACTTACTGCGTAAGTCTTTATTTCGTGGTATGGTTTGTGCAAATATATTCCCTGAACGAAAGGACTGATTATTCCACACCGTTCTTTGTTTGAAAACTGTTCTGATCTAGATGGCTTACCTAAGATGAAATAAAGACTATGTTCCTGATGTTAATATTTATTTTTTCCAATAGTTAAGTAATTTGGGGAGTGGCCTAAGATGCATGGCAGGGTGGAGGAGAAGCCTTTGCCCAGCAATGGTGTAGATTTGGCTCATAATCATATCTGCCTATAAGAATCCTAGACATATTAAATTACACGTTTTATCTTCTGTATCCTTTCGTTAAAAAGAGGCTTGCCCCGTGACTTTGAGAAGAAACACTATACTAATACTCGTAAGTAACTTGTTGTTAAAAGTTTTCTAAATCGTCCTCGGTTTAAAAAACCGGCCAAGTGCGAGTCGGACTCGCGAAAGGAGGGTTCCGTACATTAAAAAACAGCAAAAAATCACGTTTGTTGTATAGGGGCCCGCCCCCCTTGAATATTTGTTTTATTTTATTTTTACTATTTGTTGTTATAGCGGCAAGTACATCATCTGTGAAAATTTAAACTGTCTAGCTATCACCGTTCTTGAGATACAGCCTGGTGACGGACGGACGGACGGACAGCGAAGTCTCAGTAATAGCGAGTTCCCGTTTTTACACTTTGGGTACGGAACCCTAAAGAGCCTAGGTAAGTAACGGGTCATCACACCAAGGGAGTCAGCTCTTGACTAAGCGCCAAGTATTGATCTCTCATCATGACTCAATGTCATCGCATAGTTTAACATAATAATTATTGTCAGAGCATATTAACTTACAGTTAGTTTAATTATGTAGTAACGATGAAATAGTTAAATAAGGTAAAAGTATTAGCCTGTAATGTCCTACTGGATGGGTGGATCTGAGCGCTACCGTGCTTCGGAGGGCAATTTAAGTTGGTTCGGGTTGTTTCAATCGTTAGACCATGTCGGAGGCCTTTAGGCGGTCTAAAAACTGCGATACCAAGGTTGGTCACTCACCTACTCAATCTTACAATATTAGACTTAATTTCGACAAGTTTCGACACAAGAAGTTAAATGGAAAACAATATAAACACTGATAACAGGAGAACGTCTTACATCACACGTTTTCAACGTAAAAAAGTTGTTGATTCAAATTATTATTTTACTTTCAAACAAAAGAAAATTAACGTACATGAACATAATTAAATTGGTTGTGAATTCAACCTGCTTAAATAATATATAATATATAATGTTTTTCGGCAAAGTTTATCTACTTGTATGTCAAATAGGAGTAGGTGCACTCCTGTGGAATAATACAAATGTTCAGATAGGTATATACATATATTAATTATAATAAAGTTAGATTTTTTGTTTAGTAACTACCAATCCGATATGAAAAAATATTTTTGTGATGGATAGCCACATTATGTGAGAGAACACTGAGAGACGACCATCAGTACGCAAGCGTTGTGGGTCGAATTACATAAATTGAATATTATATACGTAACTACGAAGAAAGAAGTCTATGAAGAGTAAACTATTCATGGTTTATTCTCCGGTAATTCAGCACGATTTATTCGCTCGGTAATGGGTGTTGAACTGTGAAGCTCGGAGAAGGCTCAACAGCGAGCACCTACTCGTTATTCCACGCCAAAACAAAATCATCACGGTTGAAAAACAAAACAAACGGTGGAACATTGCCATTGTTAAGAAATTCAGTAGAATACCGATAAGTAGGCAAATATTGCCTGTTTTTTGTGTTCTTTCCCTCAATTCGTATTTGATTTACTTTCTATATGTATTAAAGAAATAAATGCTTTTGGAATATTACTTATAGGTACCGAGGAGTTTTAAATAAAAAACATTATGGGTCATATTAATAAACGCGTATTAAGAACAGTTCAGCTGTCAAATCGTTTGTCACTTTCTGATATACGCAATTTTCCGAAGAGCAAAAGAGACAAAACACAGCATTACAATGTTTTAGTTACACCGCGTTTATTAATAAGGCCCTATGTATGTAACGTTAACAGACCAGTAAAATCAAACATCAAGGTTAGACAACTTCGTTTGAGAGATTCAGTATAGTATGGATTATGTTAGTAGGTAAATGGGTTCATAAGGAAGTAAGTTCACGTAGGTGAGTGGACAATCATAGAGTCAGAGTTTTTAGACCTGGTTTAAAAACCGAACATACCGTACCGTCATATGGTGGTCAACATGGTCTATCGATTGACACAACCGCGGCCGACAATTTTACGCCCCCTCCGAAGCACGGTAGCGCTCTGATAGAAATGCCACTACATAGTAAATTGTGCATAAATCCGTCGAATGTAGTATACATAAGTATCAAAATGCTCTTACTGTTATTGTTATAACCTTATTCACCGAGAGGAAATGAGTTATACGAGAGGAAATAAAAGTGAAATGCATTTTTCATATTTTCCGTTTCCCTTTGAAGCATTTACTTTGTGGTGTCAGACAATGTGTTTTAAAATGCAAAACTTACAAGATGTTTTGAGTGTTAAATGTAGTTGTAATGGTGTCTGGTAAAGTGCAAGACACACCGCGGTTGGGCCCGCAAAAAACGTGGGAAACCTTACGCAGTAAGTGCTCTCTTCCGTGTGGAATACAACTTCACGCGACCCGCACACGACCCGCACACGGCCCGCACACGACCCGCACGCGGCCCGCACACGCACACGCACTATGTGTGTCTTGCGGTTTAAGTATGTAATTTTCTTTTAAAATACTTTAACCCCGAGCCTATTCTCAATTTTAACGAAAAATATAAATACTCGGACAAATTCACACACGGATAGTTTAACTCAAACAAAGCTCTAAGTTCTTCTTATATTTAACACTAGCTGTGCCCCGCGGTCTCACCCGCAGCGCCCCCGTTCCCGTGGGAATTTTGAGATTTTTATTCCAAGTTTTCATTGTTTTTAAAATGTATTCTGCTATTCAGGGCGGAGACAAATCCAACGAAACAAAAACCATGAAAATTGATCCAGCCGATCTCGAGTTATAAGTGTTGTAACAAACCCGTCTTTGTTTTATATATATAGATTATTAAGTGCTTTAAAGTAAAATCACAATACTCACAGTAAATAATATTGAGTTCAAATACATATAGAAATCTTCATATTAAGTTTTTGTGAACAATTTGCTTTATTTACCAAGCTTTTTAAATAAGTACTTAAGTACCTCAACATTTCACAACAACATTGAGATAAGGTCGTAGCACACATATCAACTCGTAAACGGAACGTAAACGTATCAACTCGAGCCGTTCAGTATTCTTTGTATGAAACTCCCTACTGCAACGCACACTTATCGGAATCGTAACGTAATCGCCTCGCCTCGGGACAAGCTCACAAACCGCAGTACGGTGCGTGGTCGACTTGCCGTACCCGCGCTTACGTCTCTCCGTACGCTGTCTTACGACTCTCCGTACCCTAGCTTGCGTTTCTTCAGGCACCCCGCCCAGCCGTCGTCAACCAGCGACCGGCGAGCCGTAAGCGCGGCGTCGCCTAGCCGTAGCCGAGTCGATTCGGAGCTGCTGATCGCACGGTGACGCGCTTACGATAGGTTGACGCCTGGTTGACGCCTGGTTGACGGCGAGGCGATACGGTGACGATCCCTTTCCGAGTTGATATGTGTGCTACGACCATTATACGTACTAACGTACAGTATATGTAACTCGATGTCACAATGACCCAACAATCATGTATCTAGATGTACCCTGCGGTTTCACGTAACAAGTAAGAACTACCAAAATCTCCAATCAGTGTACCAAAGGACCAAACCCTCAGTCTACCATAACATACGTTTCTATTCACTTCGATTTTTCGTCTACCCTTCAGTGTCCAGGGGCCGGATCCAATGACAGCGACGACATGCAAATTATCGGAGTGACTGATGGTCTTATTTCAGTTCAGTACAAGTAGTACGCCGCCGCATCGCATTATACGAATGGACCCAAAATGTACCGAAGATATCGGAGCGAACGGCCGAAATTAACCAATTAATAACCATTCTGAACGATTTGGCAGATGAATTCGTGTAGGGAAATTACGCTGAGATCCTTATTTTGGTATGGGTGTGAAGGAACACATTACTTGAATGGTTTAGAGAGGCAGTTTTGTACGACTGGTTGTGGTATTAGTCAATATACGAGTACCTATACAATAATAATGGTAGAATGAATAAATAAATATGTAGTACTGGATTAATTCACTCATGGATCGTCAGACCCAAAATAAATTTAGTCTAAGCTTGTGGAATCGAGTTGATAATCTACAAGTACAGAGAAAGGAAATAAGACACGTAAGTAAATAAATGTTGTTAACGAAATATCAATGTTACTTCAAATAATATTCTCCAAAATTATCCTTCAATAACACACAATTGCTAACATACTGTAAATATAATCTAAGCTTGTGGAATCTTACACGTATACTTTTACAAATACAGACGAAGGAAATGAATATAAACTAATAAGTATTACTGAATACAGAATATCAATGTAACTTCAAATATTATTATACAAAATATCCTTCAATAACATACAGTACATAAACGTACTGTTATGTAGGTAAGTGTCTTTACTTGTACGCATAGTGCCTGACCGATTTGGAAGATATTCCGATACGAAATGGTTTATATCTCGGATTTTTCGCACCAATAGATTTCCCGTGTATTCTGATCCTAGTCGACACAAGCACATATATTCCGTCGGGTATTAGATCTCCAAACTCGTTCCTTTTATGTAAACTACAGTGGTTTGTCGGCCGTCCTTGTGGTACACCAAACCTTACCTTTTAACGTTTCCGTTTCACACTTTTGTTATTGTAAATTGTGAAAATTTGGGAAGCTTTTATGCATTAATATTTTGTTAGTAACATTCTTCGATCAACAATACACAACTAGATGTCGGGTCGGCGCAAAAATACGTCTCGGTGAATAACGCCTCATTTGAAAAGTGAGGTGTTATTCTCACTTATTTTATTCATAAGATTTGCTACTTTATTGCTAGGTGTCATGGTCGTAATTAGGTTGAACTTCGAACAGCTTTAAAACTTTTTTTCAGTTCGGTAGTGAACAAAATAAGCTGTCACACGTCATCCACGCGGACAGTATTTAGCTTTGATTTTGTACATGACCCGATATCTAGTTGTGTATTGTTGATCGAAGGTAACATTTTACAGATCATTTTTGGTAACCTATGACGTCTCACTGCTAAAGATATATCCCCTAAACATTTCAATTTAAATATTTTCGAAGTATATTCAATCAAATATCAACACGTAATAATAATTTATTTCAAAACTCAAACAGAAAAATGTCGCAATAACTTCAGAAATACATAAATAATGTATTAATTTGAATACTTTAATTACAATTCTAAATGAATCAGGGCTGCCTGGGGACATTCCGGCGATTTGTTATTCCTATTCCTACCTCTCTGATTCAATTCGTTTAAACTTCCCGAACTTTGCTATTCCATAACTCTGTTTACCTTAACGAGGAAGATTCTATAAAATTTGAACAACTCCAAAAGGTTGGACTACTGAAGTTATTTGACTGAGCTTGTGAAACTTTTAACATTGACAATAACAAAATAAGAATATCATGTTAAAAATAATAGTTTTATTTCACTGACTGTACACATCAATTGTTGCAACTAAACAACATTGTTGTATGAACATGGCTTTAAATATCTAGGCAAATGTTAGATGCTTTGTTCGTTGTTATTGCATTCTAAAAAGCTATTTCTTTGGGCTCACTTTTTGCCTTTTTTCGCACAAACAATTCCGTTCCTTTATGGAACGATACCAGAATATTATTTTTAAATTATCATCACATACAAAAATGTGCCTACAGGAAGATATTTGTACCCTGCATGGACAAAATATTCATCGGGAAACCTTCGAATTCGGAGAATTTGTTGGTAGGAATTTGCAAAGTACCTACCGGTTACTTTATTTAATGGAACACTTTTTGAGTTTCATAATTAAACTACCAATTTAGATTTTTGTACAAATAGTTAACATTATATTAAATGATGGCTCATAGGCTATGAGGCACGCCTCGGTGGTCTAGTAGTATATGTCTGTGTCGGGTGGTTGCGTTAAAATATGTTAAATCCATGGCTCCATACGATTTTATCTATGGTTTGAATGGTCATTTACTCATTTTACTTATTCCATGTCAATGTATCATAAATGTGCCAAAGTTACGTTTAGAATATAATCATGGATTGGAACAATAGTAGGCCCATACCATGGGCCCATACTACCTCTGCGGAATAATCACTGGAATAATATTCAAAGACATACTAAGGAGTATTTATAAACTCTTTCCTTGCATACTAGCCATGATGTGTCTATAGATTTAATACCAAATGACATGAACTAAGCGAAGAGCTAATATTTTTAATAGGAAAAACAGTAAATCACAAAATTACATGGCTAAAATAGAAACGCAAAATGTATTATAAAACAATTTTCTTGTATTGCCATTACAAATCATGAATTTCTAAAAGAGTAATAAGCCCTTGACTACAACGATCATCGGAACTCCTTTTGTTATAAAACTTTATAAATATGTAAATAATGCTTTACAATTAAGCAAGATATGGAAAATGTTGAAAAATTACAAGGAAGTTCAAAACGTTCATCAAAGTGGGGATGCAGATAATATTCTCGGGTTAAGACCGCCACCTGAAACGGGCGTGCAATTCGCTGGTGTGGATTTCTACCTATCGCTGGTGGGTAACACCCTTGTGCTTTGCGGGTACACCGCGGCCAAGGTGCGGGCAGATGACCGTCCATGTTTCTGGTGCAACCTGGGCATCCTGATGGGTCACTTCCTCAACGTCCTCTCCGACGTATGCACCATCGCACAAAACTACCTCCACATCAAATGCTACCGAAGAACCTTTTCCATCAACCGCTACTTCGTGATATCGAATGTTCTGGCACTGATTGGGGAGTACCATGAGGTAAAGTCCGTGTTGGGAAGCGCGCTCTAGCTAGGCATAGTGAAGAAAGATGAAATGCCTAACCTGGATAGAACCGTCCAAGTTTACCTGCCTTATTTGGGACACTTCTTAATGGGGGTGGGCTACGTATTAGAACAGTTCGAGACTTTAAATCCTCCTTTCGCCAGCGGGTTGGTTTTGGTAGGACATGCGTGCGTGCTCACCGATTCCCAAACCTTGACGGCGGAACAGCCGACTGTGCGGTTGATCAATATAGTATTCCTACTGACCAACATTCTGACGTTCGTTCACGATATGTTAGTATCTTTTAACATTTACGTCCCGTATATAACTGAGGTGCCAACGACAGCCTGTCGGAGTGGTCAACCTGAAGAACGAACGTTAACTGTATCTCCTGTGAGGCCGGATACAATGGCTGGACGTCAAAATGTAGCAGTTAAGTTTCAAACGGATCAAGAATACGTTGCGGACAAGACACCGAGCTTGAACCAACATACACAAATAAATGCGGTGCGGAAGTTAAATCCTAAGGAAGAATAAAATTTGGTATGATCCATCATTGTTTCTTTGATACAGAAAGTTTTTTTGGCCAACTAATACGCATCATCTACAAGATAGGGACACCTACAATATTTTAAGAACTTTTGTAAGTTTGGAAAATCCTCAAAACTAACCACATAATCTTAAATTTTCGGAAGGTTTCATCTATTCTATATACAAAGACAAAATAAAAATATCAACTGAAATGTAAAAATAATGTTAAAATGTTGAAGGATTAACGTAATACGTTTTCCAAATTGATAATATATTATCTAACCGATAATTAATGAACAAGTATTAAGAAAATTTTAATTGGCCGGTCTTAATGCTTGGACAAGAAAATTAAAACTCAAGCGTGAAGCACACTCCTTTAGATTGTCTCCAGAAATATAAAGTGCCGTAATAAATAAACTTTATAGTTTTTATTATACGTTTTACTCACCATTTATGCTACACTCGTAGAATAAGTAATTATAGTCTACCTTAACTCTTTGATATTTTTTATCATAAAAGTACTTAAACACAGGTTTTTAAGGTCTCGCTATAATTATTTTTTAACTTACTTAAAAAAGAAGGAGATGAGTTTGGAATCTTGTTTGAAAGACAGTGGCAATCACAGAACACATAAACAGAGGTTAGAATGGCGATCATGCGCCGTTCGTATGAAAACCGGTGTCGCCGAATCCGCCCCACCTTTCACCGCCAGTGCATCTGTGCGTAATAAATATGAAGCTTACGCACATATTTGCAATTTCAAATCTAGCCTATCTTAGCGCCGCGCCATCACGCGATTTCAAACGGAACCAATCATGCGCATGCACGCACACTGATGCACATTTTATAGCTTATCGCGTTGTCGTACAAATATGAGCGTTCGCTCATATCCTTGGCGCGCCTGCCCCGCCCACATCGCCTTTCTAACCTCTGTTTATGTGTTCTGTGGTGGCAATACTATCTAAGCGCTACCGTGGTTTTGAGGACACGTTAAGCAGTCGGTCCCGGTTGTTTCAATCGTTAGACCATATCGGAGGCCTTTAGGCGGTCTAAAAACTCTGACACCAGGGATGGCGACTTACCTTCTCGAAATGAATGAATGAATGGTCTTTATGAAAATAAAATAGAATAGATTATAGTTCTAAAAATTAAACCTAATTTCCCCACAGACATGTTTTCTACTTTTGAAATATGGCTCAGGTTTAAGATCACAGCATTAGTTAAGCGTGGTTCTTACGACATCCTCACTTTACTGATATTTTCGGTGAGACGAGAGGGCTCTTCCTAGCTGTGGATATAAAAGGCTAATACGTCACTTTTTTCTTAACATATAACTTGAATTTAACAAAATAACTTAAACAACTCCGTACCCCTAATTTAGTAGTAAACTTGTCAGAATGTTGGTTTTTCGATAATGTTATTTTGCGATCGATCATACCCGGCTCTGTCCGGGGCGAGACAAGGGCAGCGTGTCACGTCGTCCGCCGATAAGAGATGAATGTTGCCGATAGGTTTTTTAGACCTTTTTGTACTGTTTATAGATATTTTGTATACTTACGCCCGAATCATATAGTTTATCCATACAATTTTGACATTGCCTAGTTATACACATCAATAGTGATGTGACAAATCCATGGTTGTGACAATAAAATTGACAGTAATGTTAGACAGTATAATATGGTAATTAATCTATACTAATAATACTAATATTATAAAGCTGCCGAGTTTGTTTGTTTGAACGGAGTAATCTCAGGAACTACTGGTCCGATTTGAAAAATTCCAATATTGCGACGTAATGTCAGCAGAAGCCATCACATGAAAATTGAATTGAATTGGATAAAATATGAATGAACAGAATAAACCTAGCGAAAACAAATATAAATCGCAAGAGGCAAGATCTGTAGTGCCTATGGCTTGCGCAAACGAAGGACTTTGACCGTCTGTTAGAAGACTGACTTCTGTTTGGGCCATCGAAATTTACGCCAACGAAAAAAACTTACGAAAAAAAACTTTTACCATTTACACATAGTAAACACTTATTTCCCGACGTTTCGAGTGGATTGCACCACTCGTGGTCGCGGGTGAACGAAATAACTTTGTCCATTAAAAACCATAGCTAATAACGTTCACTCAGATAGGAATGAAGTCTCCAAAACTTAAATTTGAATTTGGAATAATTTCGTTCTTTCTTTGGCAGTTTAATTCCCAATCTCACAGTTACATCTAATCTCGATCAACCAACTTAACCCTAGTTCACGAGCTAAACTGTGATCAAACTCCAAAATGGGTTCACTAAACCAGTTCAATTGGTCGTGAAACGGCGAATTTGGACCTAAATACCTAGTCTACTCAGGGGATTAATCTACGACGTCACAAAAAATCGTCTAAAAATATAACATTATAAAACTGGATGTTTTTAAAAAGCAAAGCTTAATCCGAGGAATCCATTTCCGCAGTTATTCGTTTATCTAACTACGTCTGTGGGGTTCGGATTATACCGGATTATATACCGGGTACCACTGGCGGGTACCATCAAAATACTCTCACCAAATACACGTTTTGACCTGACCCCGGAATTGTGACGGCAACTGTGTCCAATAAACAGAGATAGTGCTCGCTGGATGTGACAATGAATGTGAGTTTTCGCTATTGATGTCGGATTTGCGTTATCGGACATTTTCAGTTTTCAGTTGTTGCGTGGCTTGTGAGTGGGCGTTTTTTTTGTTACAATTATTACTTTATTTTAATATGGTGTTGCTTTTTACAATATGATTTAATATGTGCAAAACTGAGTTGGTCTAAAAAGTGAGTGCTTCAAGAAACAATGTCGATCTATATACAAAGAAAAAGTTACCTGCTTTTTATTAGTGTCTTACAAAACTCTCCTCAATATATTTTTTCTCACCATTGATCATACTTTCACATGATTAATAGCAAAAGATTGTTTTTTTTTAATTGTCCTTATCAATACTAATAAAGCTGTAGAGTTTGTTTTATACTTATTTGAACGCGCTAATGACAGGAACTACATATCCGATTTTAATAATTCCACATTCAACGGGAAGGTTTAAGGTTATTTTTAATTCCAAAATAACAATGGGAACGGGCACCACGGGGTATAGCTGCTGCCTGCTAGTTTCTTTTGCACTTATTGGTACAGACCTGCCACTTCCATCTATTAATAAGTCATTGTCCAAACGTTGTGCCGGCAAACGGTATTGAGTAGGACGAGTAAACGGATGCAACTCAAGATGTTGCTCGGTCTGGTATATTCGTATTGAAACATTTTCCATACAACTATACCTCGTATGAGTACATTCTCGACTCTCTAACATATACGATAGAACTAGAACTTAACCTGGTAACTAAACTGTTTAATGAAACTCACAAGATTTGTTACAAATAACGCCTCGGTGGTCTAGTGGTATACGCACAAGCCTCATTACATTTATGCATCTTTATCATATACCATTTACCTACTTTATAAACAAACAATTAAGCTTATTTTAATTTAGTTAAATTATGTTTATGATAAAACTGTTATTAACTATAATAGGACCAGATACCTGCACTCCCTCCACTGTGAATGAACAATTCATTAATTTGATGATACCTGTACAAGTATACACATTACACTTGTGCCATTGCTCTACCCATAGACAAGGTATCATTACCGGTACTTAAGCAAAAGGTCCTGGGTGAGTCTTCAAGGGAAATTACTTAATCTTGACATAAACAGTTCCAGCAGGAACATTTTATTTATATTACATGTTAGACGTATATGTACTAGGCTGTGTTATTATTGAAAATATAATATAAATAGATTTGTACGGTCCGTACAAATCTATTTAATAATTAAATTTTAATTGGGCGGAGGTCAACTGATTAATCACAATGAATTAGGTACGAAGATGTATGATAAGATAACACTGTGTCTTGATTGGTGACACATTCGCAGAAAACTCGAATTTCATACGTTATAGATAAATAGTTTTTTCTAGTTTTTATAACAGGACTATTTTTGTTTTAAACTGAAATATCTTAATATTTGAATCAACATTATAATCAAATCAATAAAACATTGTGACATGTGACACAAAACTACCACAACAACCGCCATGTTTCCAGATCACACCCTATTATGCACAAGTTCAGTAGAACCCACAATATTTGAAATCATTCCCAATTTCACGAATAAAACACCGAATCCGCTTTATAATGTTCCTTAATATTTTAGTTGCTCAAAACTTTTGCAATTTTGCAAGCAACAAAAACAAGGGAATCAGACCCGCCAAGTGAATCGCTGACGATATTCAAACAAATTATAAACAGTTCGCGGAAAACAGAATTAAATACGAATTTATCGTTCAATCGTTCAATCGTTCAGCCATAGATAAATACATAACAGGATAAGATCTGTTTTCTGTAGACAAAAAAATATCTTCGTCGGCGTTCTTTTATTTATAAAGATGATGTAATACCTATCACGAAATATATATTTTGGGTATCTATTGTACTGAGTTACCTGTTACGAAATACAAATTTAAGATATCTATATTCGAATTCTGATGCCAATAGAAGTGAGATCCTTTCGCCCTTTAGAGTGAGGTGAGTAGGTTATGTCAACTCTGCTCGGTATGCTGCTGCCATACCGTCATCCAGTATGGCGGAAAATTAATATAAAACTTGCCCAACTACCACAACGAATGTCACTGAAGGTAAAGACATGATGTAATAAATACTGTAAGTGGATTTGACAAGACCCTTGGCGCAGTGGCAGTGAGAGCGCTTACTGTGTCGGGGGTTGCGGGTTCGTTTTCCGCCGGAGTCAACAATATGTGAAGTTGTTGGCGAGAACTTCTGGGTGTCAATTATATATTATTTTCAAGTATTTGTGTATGTATATTTAGAAGTATCAGTTAGTTAGATTCCATATTAGAAGCTTAGAGCTTAGTTTAGGTCTAATTAACCGTGAGTGAATTAGTCCGGGCAACTAGTAAGATTGTAAGCTGTCCAACCAACTAACGGTGTTTTGAGCAAATCAAAGATCTCAATTATTTATCTGATATCCAAGTAACCCAAAAAATAATTACAACTTTCTAACTAGTTAAGTACTTCATCAAACTAGATTTGTTACCAAATCTACTCGTCAACATTGAGTCTGAACTAAGAACCGTTTAATAGTTACCAGAACTTGTAATTAAAACTTACAACGTCGTTAAAGTTAAATACGCGAGGTAATAGGGTTAGCGATAAACACCTGCGTGGAATAACTCGGGGACATTGTTAGAACTCCCGGCGTAGACCTAAATGCTTGGGTCCACAGACAATCTAGAGGAACCCGATGTAACGATATTATGTGAGTTATGAGCTCTTTGATACGTGCTTGTCACTGCATAATATAAAACAAAGTCGCTTTCCTCTGTCTGTCTGTCCCTATGTAAGCTTAGATCTTTAACTACACAACTGATTTTCATGCAGTTTTTTGAATAGATAGAGTGATTCAAGAGGAAGGTTTATAAGTATAAAAAATCCCGTATCCTACGGGAACGGGCACAACGCGGGTAAAACCGCGGGGCGCTGCTAGTATAGTGTGCGATATGAAGTTGTTAAGTAAGGGTCAGTTCACACCGAGACGCGACGCGGCGCGACGCTGCGCGCACATTTTTCATAGAGCGACTCAGAATATACTTTATTCATTACACGAAAAGATACACATTACATTGTGAGAATTCAGATTACGTTGCACCACGCAGCACTGCGCCTCGAGGTGCCTCGCGGCGTAGCGCGACGTATCGTGACGCAGCGGTGCATCGCCGGTACGCGCGGCGTGCAAGAGCGGTGCTGCGTCTCACGGTGCCGCGCGACGCCGCGAGGCGCAGCCTGAGGCCGCTGTGGCGACTTCTCTACTATTTCCGTTCAGACTTCGTTTAGAATTGATGCAGTTCGGTCGAATGCTCGATTGAAAATATAATGATAGACTGGGATCTTGTTATAATCGGACTTCTTGCAGAAGAGGAAGAGGAAGAAGTTTACAAAAATAAAATTAAAAAGAAGACATCACACAGGAGTATTTGGGTGCATAATTTATGGAGAAATAGAAGAATTCATGGTGAATTTCATACGTTGTCTTTTGACCACATTGCCAACTATCCGGAAAAGTTTTATGATTATTACAAAATGGACTACCAAAAGTTTCAAAACTTATTAAATGTGTTGCGGCCATATATAGAAAAACAAAAAACTAATTACAGGCCCACTATCTCGATTGAAGAGCGGTTATTGAGATTGAAGAGCGCGCGGCGCCCGCGGCTAGTAGATACGTTCCGCTGCGCCTCGCGGCATCTCGCTGCGCAGCGAGGCGTCGTCCTGCTACGATTTTAAGATGCGCCTCGCGACGTTGCGATGCGTCTCGCGACGACGCGCGGCGTAGCGCGAAATCATTGGCCTCTTTGAGTATCGTCGCGTCGCGTCGCGTCTCGGTGTGAATTGACCCTAAGACGGTAGTTGAGTAATATGATAACTAGCTCTGCTCTGCGAATTCACTCGCTTTGCATCAGTTTCCTGAGGTATTTTAGAATATAAATTACCCTGTGTGTTATTTTGATGTCTTATCTTTATTACTGTAAAGTTTCATCAAAATCCGTTCAATAGTTTTGGTGTGAAAGAGTACCAACATACAAACTTAAATCACACAGGTTTCCGTAAGTTTCTATTTAAAAAATGTGTAGTGTTTGCTTGAACTTACGAAACCAGAAGAAATTAAGCTTTGTTAACAAAATTTAACCTCTTTCCTACGTAGCATTTATTCACCTTTCTGATTCCTTGTGTATTCTCGTTTTCTTAGTAAGAATATTAATTAAATATTTTATTAGCGAGAAGTTCTACTATAGTTATATTGATTGGATGACATATTGCATAGATTGGACTAAAGTATTGAAGCATATCCTCTTAATCTAATCGGTCTAAAGTATTACACACACTACCACGCTAATTGTCCCAAATTATACGCAAAATAAACATATTTCCTTCAACAAGTCTTACCTATAAAACAGAGTACAATAAGTAAAAGAAGAAAGTCCCGGTCCCTTTTCCTTTCACTAAAAATAATGCGCATTTTTAGGTTTTCCTAAAAAAGGTTCAAAAGGAAACCTCATATGAGTGTTGAGATGGAGAGAGTCATTCCGGACGGGCTTTATGTTTTATCGGTATTGTGCGATCATCTTTATGTACAAAACATACTATTTGCATCATTTGTTTGTATAATTTACTTGAAAACTATCTGTTAACAACAAGACACGTGGTGATTGAACATTTCATTAATTATGAGATTGAATCGAATATAATTAACGTAAAGTTATGAATTGTTAAAAAATGCTCTCATTTAAAATACTTATAAAAACTAGTTTCTTCGATAACATCCCTTGATAAAATCATTTTTTAAAATCTGTTCATCCGTTCTACGAAATCCTATTCGATACGACAATTTAGCCATAATATCACATGACCTCAATCTATGATTTGTTGAGAAATAAACATCCATTGTATAAAAGTGTTTTTTATACCTAATTAAAATTAAATTCGTGTCTACTTTCATATTTTTCAATTATCATACTACCGAAATAAATATAATATCTTCTTATTCCTGCCATTATTTCTGAACCTTATTTCAACTCAACATTAACCCTATACGAACGTAAACGTATACCTACTCCACGCCAGGAATTTCGGTTCTATCCAAAGTTCAAAGTGATGATGTGAACTATTTGCGAACAAAGCCACGGGATTTTATACGTTTGTAAATAGACAATATATTACGGCTAAGTGGGGATATCAGTATTTATATCCATACTAAGATGAATACACAAGTGTTTTGTGCGTTTGAAACCTTCTCAAGTGGAAAAAGGCCGACCGATGTTGATGAAAGTTAAGTATAAGGTTAATTTAAGACTCAAGGGAAGAGAAAATGGACAAAGATATGTGGTCTGCTCCAATTTTACTAAAAGGTTAAAGACATTCCGCTCATAAACGATATTTAACTTAAACAGTGTTTTAAAGTGTTTTGTCTCTTTCGCTCTTTGGCAAATAGCGTATGTCGGAAAGGGACAAACCATTTGATAGCTAAAGTGCTGTTAAAAAGCGTCTAAGAATAAAACTTAAAATTCTAGGATAGTGTAACATTTATCAAAACTGCTTATTACTTGTTTTCATCGTCAGACTATGTTGGAGGTCATTGGGCGGTCGGTCATGTAGTATAACTAATCTGTACGTATTATTATCTAGCCGATCATAATTAGTGTTATGTACTAACGTTACACGGTCAACTAGAGTTGGCTAAACTCGGACGATACGATACACAATAGTCGATGTTACAGAGTTACAACAAACAACTATTTAACATCTATGTACCTATACTATTGTTAGTACAGTCGATGTCATACATTTATTTATTTCAATTATTACATATATTAGACTAGTACACTATATATTACTAGCTGTGCCCCGCGGTTTCACCCGCAGCGCCCCCGTTCCCGTGGGAATTTTGAGATTTTATTCCTTATTTTATATAAAAAATCTTATATAAAAACCTTGTCCTGACAATAAGGAACTCATTAAAAAAAGAATCATCCAATTTGGTGCAGTCGTTCTGAAGTTATGCGCTTACCAACAGATTCAGCGATTCATTTTTATATTATAGATTACACTAGTTCACCTTGTACCATATTGATTAGGTCATTCATTCATTTCGAGTAGGTTAGCCAACCCTGGTGTTACAGTTTATAGACCGCCGAAAGGCCACCGGCATGGTCTGACGATGGAAACAACAGGGACCGACAATTTAACGTTTTCAATTTAACAATTTTCTACGTTTATTTATTATTGTATTATGAGTAGGTCTGAGAATCGGCCAACGTCTATTTTTCATCCCGAAATTCCCACGGGAACGGGTACAACGCGGGTGAAACCGCGGGGCGCAGCTAGTATTAGTATAGATTGACAACTATCTTATTTACACTGAGTCAAATTGGTAGTAGGCACGGAAGAGCGAAGCACTTACACTTCTCTATTTCATGGCAGTAGGTATCTACTTATAGACAAGGTATGGAGATACGTCCTTAACTGTTGATGTGATCACAGGACGCTTGACAAGGGTTTTTCATTTAAACAAACAATTCAGATATTGTCTTGAAATATTCGCGACTTTGTTTTCTTCAGATACCCAAAAAACAAAAAGAATAGATATTTTAAAAGTTAATCTTTAAAACGATGTAGGTAAGTAGGAAAAGTTTTCAATGGTCTAAATATTTTCGAAGCCTACATAGTATTCAGAGTATTATACACAAAGATCCTTAAAGGAAATTAATTCAAGTTTTCTTTTCAGAGACAATAACAATTTTTAAAAATCCGCCTCAAAAAATCCTTAACTTGAACTTAAAGTTCATAAAAAACAGGTGATCATTTTTCAAAAAAGTTAATTACTAAGGAATGAAGCTAGGACTTACCAGAGCAGACACGCCGCCAGAACCACTTTGAACAAACGAAACATGTTTACCGTTCAATGAAGGTAATTAATTAGTATATTATTGTATTTGTTTATGTTATTCTTAGCCGCGAATCGGTTTCGCCTGTGGCGCCGCTGTCGTTGCGAAGATATTCATCGTTTGTATAAACTTGAACCGATGTTGGAGGTAGAGTCCACCGCGCATGCGTCACCAACGAAAAATGTAAGTTAAATAAAGTTTTTAGTCATTCATTTGTATGTAATGTTTAAATATCTAATCATTTTGATGATAAATCATCTGTATTCAATAAAGTAGAGAGAAGCACATATCAAACAACAAAATCATCTCGTTAGTTTTCGTTAGTTTAAAACTATTATAAAATAAAAATATAAAACAGACTCTGAATTTCAAAACAAGTTCCGTCTTTATATAAATCAACTAGTTGTGCCCTGCGGTTTCCTCCGCATTTATTCCGTCACTGCTTATCGTTTAAACCTTCCCTGGATTACGACAAACATTTCAAAACGAGAATCAGCTAAATCGGTCCAGCCGTTCTCGAGTTTTGGCGAGATTAACGAACCACGATTGATTTTTATATATAGAGATTAAAAAGGATCCGTTCTGCACGAGAATTACTAAAAATGTCTTAAGTATATATTTCCTAGACATCATTCATATTTATTAATCAATGAATTAAGGAAAATATGTCTAAATTACCATTCTTTCTTTTGCCCTACACTTTGTCTCTAAAGTGTATCACCATACAAGATAATAAATTTCTTTTGATTGTGGTAAATAAAATAACCTCAAGATGCTATTTGTTATAAATAGTTTTTATGTATTATACATATTGCACATGTAACAGGGCATTATTGCTGTGGAATTAAAATTCCCTTTTGTTATTTTACATGATAAAAAAATATATGTTTTTGTTCGCTAATAATCTCAGAAACGGCCAATCTGATTTCAATAATTATGACTACAGATTTTATATTATTTATTTATCTACTAAATTATTCATCCATGTTAAGCTTTAGCTACAAAATAATAAACATACTGAGTTGACATCTTTAGTTATAAAATGTTATAAAATGTCATGATAAAAACGGATTGCTTGCACTCTTGGCAAGGTTGCGATGTCGATGAGAGCCGATTAGTGACATTCAATATACTTGGTTTTAAATGGCCTTCCGTCTGAGGGCATCGGCTATCGATCTTATGGAATGACGGATTTTAATTTTCTACAGACTTTTAAAATGAGAATCTTGGTTGGGTATAATATGCTTGTAAGTTCATGTAGGTCAGTGGTATTAGAGATATTGGTTACACTTCTCTTTTTCGTTGGATAAGCTATGTTTAATGAGTATTCACTTGTTAAAACGATGGAAAACACATTTTTAAAAATAATGATCTTTAATTTAGGTTTAAAAAAAAATATATTGGAAGTTGGGGTAGGTTAGTAGCCATATCTTATTTAATGCAACATGGGAACCTAGCAATGGTAACACAATTTAAAACATAAACCTTCTTTTAGGGTTCGTTGCAGTCGGGTAACATAATGTTGGTCAAGGGTCTTTTTGATTCCCAGACAACTTAGTAAACCTAGTATTACTCGAACTTAAGTACTCGCGCTTGACTTTTATTAGACGTAGAAAGGTTAGGTAATTTACCTAGTTACCTAGACTTTCTTTACTATGAATTAACTGCCTTATTCATAAACGATATTTAACTTAAACAGTGTCTTAAAGTGTTTTGTCTCTTTCGCTCTTTGGCAAATAGCGTATGTCGGAAAGAGACAAACCATTTGAAAGCTAAAGTGCTGTTAATAAGCATCATAGAAAGCTCGGTAATACTTTTAATACTACATACTTCTACCATGTCTTAAGTAAATTGCTAGTTTGCAGATTTTGTATTACTTCTTATATTTCCTTATAGTTGCCATATTTTAATTACCTCTTTAATATAAATTATTGATACCCAGACGTTCGTCACTAACAATGTCTGTACATATTGGTGACAGCGTATAATGTTAGTCACATCACTACATTTATAAAACAAAGTCCCCGGCCGCGTCTGTTTATCCGCGACAAACTCAATACTACTGCACGGGTTTTGACGCGGTTTTTTTAAATAGATAGAGTGATTCAAGAGAAAAGTTTATATGTATAAAAAATCCCGAAGTTCCCACGGGAACGGGCACGACGCAGGTAAAACCGCGGAGCGCTGGTAGTTGACTACTATACCACGGACTACTTAACACAGTAGAAAGTTAGTTCAAATGGTGTCTACAAAACCTTTCAGTTGTTCAAAACGTATTGAAACTGGACCTAAAACCAGTTATTGTTTGTCCCCGCATACGTTATTGTGTGCACATACCATTGTTTCAACGTCATTACATATGCATCTGTAAACCTATAGGCAATTAAGGCAAATATGCCGAATTGATCGATTGTTACTCTGATTGCCATCAAACTCTACGGGCCATTCATGTTATTGTTCGTTTATGGCCCTTGATAGACACTGATCAAAGTGAAAATTGGTAATTAAAGTTGATTAATTCACTGTTTATAGTTTGTGCATTAAATATATTGTTTTTAAAATTGGAAACTTGTTTCTAGGTACTTTATATTTGGTTGGAAAATTAAGTAGAAAAAGATGATTAATATTTTTTTTTCTTTAACTATTTTTTAATGAAATTTATGAATGAATGCCGATGATATTTTAGGTTTTAATTATACATAGATGTGTATTAAACATTTGTTAGGACCACCGAAATGGTTTGGCATGTCTTGTTGGATGGAAATCAAATTATTCGCAGATTGAAACGCCCCGAGATGTACGCAAATCCTTCGCAAATCCCAGAAAAAATGAAGTAGGATATAATGTGGTGCAAGTCGCTCGCTGAGCCAATTAAATTATTAAGTTTATTATAATCTATTAAAAGGGCGAAAAATCAAAGTCATCTATACTTTGGTATTCTCAAATCGGTCGGTATTTTTTTAAAATATGCGTTTATTTGCAAATACTTTATTCAAGGAAGTTGAACAGGTTATTTTGACGATTTGGAAAAAAGTACGTTGTGTCCAAATGTATAAGGATTCTGTACCAATATGTAACAAAATTGTAAGGCTGTAACTGTTTACTTCTTTTACATGCCTGAACTACTTACCCGCTTTTAATGACCTAACAAAACCTGGCAAAAGCTAGAATATTATGAGCTACTTTACCCTGTAAACCTTACGAAACATTTAATCAGCCTGAAGCTTAGTAAGAGCGGATAACGGGCAAAAGACCAAGACTTGAGGCTGAAATCTTCACCAATTTTCTTACTGTCACATTTTTATCAAACTATGCAGACTTATGGTACCCCGGTAAATTTAGACATTCGAGTTTGCATAAAGTCCCAACAAGCTGAAAATCAGGAAAATTGTTCGAAACATAATTATAAACAATGTGTAAAAGTTCCCCATCATTCCCGTGTATGGAATTTTTTTTATTCAAGGTCAAATGTCAAAAATAAGTGTTTTTCGCGAATATCTGAAAAACGGTGCAATGTAGCAAAAAAAAGTGTATGATAAAATGAAAGCTTATAAAATTCTCTATAACTTTAATTCTATCCACTTTTTCCATATTCCAAACCGTTATTGAACTACACGCTCCAGAAATGTCAAAATTAAGGACCTCGGGCAGGTAACTATGGAGCCTGCCCCAATGCTCAACAGTGACATGACCCATGTCATTTGAAAGGTCTTGAAGAGTTGTACAAGTTACTCCTAGACAGTTATATCGAATTCGATGGCCAACTCGGTGTTTTCGACCACCGAAGAATTACCACTGGAGGTGCTGTGGAGCCTGGACGGAATGCTCAACAGTGACATGACTTACGCATTTGAACGCTCTTACAAGTCACTTTTTGATAGTTATGTCGAAATCGACGCCAAACTCGGTGTTTTCGACCACCGAAGCAAAAACACTAGGTGTATGTGCAATAATGTGCAGTTGACCCTGATCGTATTGCTCAACAGTGACATGACTAATGTCATTTGAAAGCTCTTACAAGTCACTCCTTGACAGTTATATCGAAATCGACGACCAACTCGGTGTTTTCGACCACCGAAGTATCGACACTGATCGTATTGCTCAACAGTGACATGACACATATCATTTGAAAGCTCATAAAGAGTTTTATAAGTCACTCTTTGATAGTTATATCGAAATCGCCGTCCAACTTAGTGTTTTCGACCACCGAAGAATGGAGTTGGGCTATGCCATACCGAAGTATCGACGCTGATCCTAATGCTCAAAAGTGACATGACCTATGTCATTTGAAAGCTCTTGAAGAGTTGTACAAGTCACTCTTTGACACTTATATCGAAATCGACCGCCAACGCGGTGTTTTCGACCATCGAAATATCGACACTGGGTGTATGTGCAGTTGACCCTGATGGTATTGCTCAACAGTGACATAACTTATGTCATTTGAAAGCCCTTGAAGAGATGTCCAAGTCACTCCTTGACATGTCTATCGAAATCGACCGCCAACTTGGTGTTTTCGACCACCGAAGAATGGAATTTTCTCAAGGTCCTTTATTAACTAATGTGTACATATATT
Source organism: Cyclophora punctaria (assembly GCA_951394245.1). Lineage (NCBI taxonomy): Eukaryota > Metazoa > Arthropoda > Insecta > Lepidoptera > Geometridae > Cyclophora > Cyclophora punctaria. The sequence goes on from OX596169.1 coordinate 5,687,290, forward strand.
TTTTTATTTTTGGTTAAAAAACACCGAGTTAGCCGTCGATTTCGATATAAATGTCAAGGAGTGACTTGGATATCTCTTCAAGGGCTTTCAAATGACATAAGTTATGTCACTGTTGAGCAATACCATCAGGGTCAACTGCACATACACCCAGTGTCGATATTTCGATGGTCGAAAACACCGCGTTGGCGGTCGATTTCGATATAAGTGTCAAAGAGTGACTTGTACAACTCTTCAAGAGCTTTCAAATGACATAGGTCATGTCACTTTTGAGCATTAGGATCAGCGTCGATACTTCGGTATGGCATAGCCCAACTCCATTCTTCGGTGGTCGAAAACACTAAGTTGGACGGCGATTTCGATATAACTATCAAAGAGTGACTTATAAAACTCTTTATGAGCTTTCAAATGATATGTGTCATGTCACTGTTGAGCAATACGATCAGTGTCGATACTTTGGTGGTCGAAAACACCGAGTTGGTCGTCGATTTCGATATAACTGTCAAGGAGTGACTTGTAAGACCTTTCAAATGACATTAGTCATGTCACTGTTGAGCAATACGATCAGGGTCAACTGCACATTATTGCACATACACCTAGTGTTTTTTCTTCGGTGGTCGAAAACACCGAGTTTGGCGTCGATTTCGACATAACTATCAAAAAGTGACTTGTAAGAGCGTTCAAATGCGTAAGTCATGTCACTGTTGAGCATTCCGTCCAGGCTCCACAGCACCTCCAGTGGTAATTCTTCGGTGGTCGAAAACACCGAGTTGGCCATCGAATTCGATATAACTGTCTAGGAGTAACTTGTACAACTCTTCAAGACCTTTCAAATGACATGGATCATGTCACTGTTGAGCATTGGGGCAGGCTCCATAGTTACCTGCCCGAGGTCCTTAATTTTGACATTTCTGGAGCGTGTAGTTCAATAACGGTTTGGAATATGGAAAAAGTGGATAGAATTAAAGTTATAGAGAATTTTATAAGCTTTCATTTCATCATACACTTTTTTTTGCTACATTGCACCGTTTTTCAGATATTCGCGAAAAACACTTATTTTTGACATTTGACCTTGAATAAAAAAAATTCCATACACGGGAATGATGGGGAACTTTTACACATTGTTTATAATTATGTTTTCAACAATTTTCCTGATTTTCAGCTTGTTGGGACTTTATGCAAACTCACCCTCATTTTTTGGTTTAATTTGACCGGATTATGGGTAGAGGTCTCACAAACAATGCTTTCCTAAAGACAATTCAATTGCGTCTACAATTAAATCTGTAATAGAAGGGTTTAAACAATGAGACAAACCGGTTACCCCGATTGTAGCTCAAGATCCTACCGCTCTTAATAGTACATGATCCATTGAGTGATACCGACTGTTGGCCAAATCCTCTCACTGATTGGATCTACTACTCAACGGATTACGGATCAAATGTTTAGTTAAATAAAGGATATATCCTCGTAAAACATTTATTTGATTTGCCTTCCAATTAAGGAATGTTTAACGTAAATTGTTTGTTGATTTATGTTCATTTTATTTGCGTTGATTTGTTTGTTTTTTCAGCGGCTCTTTATTACGTGATACATGAAAATGAAAATATGTTTTAAAATGAAAGTGGATGTATTTTTGTTTAAAACTGGAAAGGATTTTTGGATTTGCAGTACATACAAGTGGTTACCTCATTACATGTACAATGTGTTTGACTTAAACAGGTTTTCTCAAACGCAACTTGTTTGATCATTAGCTCAGTCGTTTATCCGAAACGTTCGAAAATTGTGTGATGATTTAAAATTATACATACAAATATTCTTGTAAAGGAACCGAAACGTCAGATAAAAATCACTATCACTACATAGTAAAACTTTTAAGATGATATTGAACAAAATGTAATCATCAGAAACATTTCTAATAGCGCAATTAGTACTTAGGTAATGAGTGAAATCATATTAATAGGAATGTCTTAACTTGTGCGATAAAAGCAGGAGAATCGCCAACAGCTGGATCTGAAACGGTTACGAACTTAGTATAGAAAGTTGAATAAAACTTAGCAAGTTTGATGAAAAACATATACACAATATTCTGCAATTTAGTCAATGGTTGTTGTTTATGTTGTGCAAACTGTTGTTAAACTAGTAGCGCCCGCGGTGTTACCCGTTCCCGCAGTAATTTTGGGATAAAATGTATTTGTTAAATTACTGGAAAGTTTCATAAAAATCCATTCAGTAGTTATTGCGTGGAAGAGTAACAAACATGCACACATCCATCCTCACAAACTGTCGCATGTTAATTAGTAGGATGTACTCATAGTAAAAGAACAGGTTGATCTTCTTCTTCATCGAGTGGATGGTCACCCTGACCAATCCTGGTGTCAGAGTTATTGAGCCGCCAAATGCCTCTGACATGGCTCGAGTAACGACTACAAATTATCTACATAACAGGTAGATAATTAAGGTATTTAGATACGTGAAAAACACCAACGAGCACAGCACGCACAGCGCAATAAAAATAAAGAAAAAGTTTTCGGTCCCGGTTCAATCGTCAGACCACGGGGTCCTTTAAGCGGGCTTAAAACTCTGACACTAGGTCTACTCGACTAACATACTAACCTACTCGAAATTACTAAGCGTAAACTTTCTTGCTTATATTTATCTAATCCTCTGCAGGCTGTAAATCTTAATACGAAAAAATACTATAATATTCAGAAGGTTTCAATTAAGCTTCCAAAAACAATACACGAAAATCAACACCAAAACAATTTAACTAAATCTCTCTCCAAATATCAAATTAATATTTGAAAAAGGAACCAACCTACAATTAAAACCCGATATTTTTCCAGAGGAAATATTAAACCGAACGATTTCGTATTTATAAGCTCGAAAACGGATATCACGTACATCGAAATCCTTTGAAGGAAATCGTGAGAAATGTTGAGAAAAACCGAAGAAAAACGAACTCACTGTTCCGTGGTCTCTCTTAAGGGTATTATGATCAGTGAGGACATTTAAACGTGTACAAGGTAGGACATTCACACACATAGGCTAAGAGCTGGGACATCATTGGTAATACTGATATTATCACGACATCTTACATTTTGAAGTATAATGTGGAATTACTATTTGCTTCTTACTCACATTTCTCGTTTCTCGTAATGCCGAAATGGTGAAGATTTAGGGAGCGAAGTAATCAATCCAAAATTAAGTCGATAGCTTTTAATTAATTTTAACTTAAGTTAATGTAAGTAACTCTAAACTAAATGTGATTTCAATAGTTTTTAAGTAAAGTCATCATTCTAACTTTCATTGATCATAATAAGTACGTTTTTGACAACTTTATCAACTATCGTAAATAGAGAAGCGATATTAAGTACACCGAACAAGTAGTAGTGGCAACGTGGTGTCACTGTATAAGGCACGTATCTTTTAAATCACCATCATTACCTACCCCAATCTCGAGGCTCTACGCCACTCTATACACGCCAAACATTTTTCAATCCCTTTAAATGGAGCCTCTTTTACTTAGTTATGGTTTGGATAACAAAGATTTACAGAAAAGGGTTTTTTATACCCTAACGTCACTTTAATTTTTTTATTATAATATTGTTTTGATTTGACTACGGGAATGCTACGGCGTTCGTAGCAAAACGTAGCGGTCGCGTAGCAATTTCGTAGTCGTAGCGCGTAGTAGTTTGGTTGGGACCAAACTTTTGAATACGATTATTATGTTATATTTATCGAGTAAATAAATTCCATAACGCGACCGGAATTGTTAGTAAAACCTAGAATTTACATTACATAATATATTAAATTTCAATAATTCTTAAAATAAAATAAGTTTTTACACCCCATGAACTCAGGAAAAGCTTTCCAACCACCAACACTTCCAAAACTAAGCTTGTCACAGACATATTCTTTTAAGGTGAAAATGGTCGTGCATTAAGGCCGAGTGTGATTAGGCCGTGTATAGACGTGCGAGGTGCAATCTGCGGCGGACGCGGGCCGCCCGCCTGCAAATAACTTCCGTTGAAACCTGTGTCGTTTCAACTTCCTATACACACCTTTATATCGACACCTACGACACTAAGTAATGAAAGGTTAGGTGCATTTTCGGGAACATTTTTGGTAGTTTTTCTTTAAATGTTATACTGTATATGACTGTATACTTAAGGTAACAGATCGCAATGTAGAATGGAAACCAATAATGACAGAATGTAATAATTTTCTGAATTATAATATTGTTACATAGATTTATATTCAATTTAATTTCCTGATAATTATGGGAAATCTTTCCACTAGCGATATGCTATGCTACGTTCGATATGATTGGTGAATAACAAACACAGCATAGCAACGTAGCATATTATAGCTCCGGTGGAATGGCAACCTTATTGCGATCTTTCATCTTAGGTCTTCTCTATGTTTCTATATTTGTCTACAAAATATTTAAATTGGTTGCTTACTTTTTTAACAAGTACCTAGCTGTCAAATAGCCAATATTATTTACTATACGTTAAATATTACATCTTCTTTACTGTAATTATGTATTTGGTGAGATGAGAGGCCTTTGCCCCGCATTGGGACATTACAGGTCAATACTTTACTTTTTAAATACTACGAATAACTAAACATACAAATAACATAAAAAACTATTTATAGTTAAACCTTCAATAGTTCTTTTCTACCAAACACCATACACAGAACCGAACACAAACCGAAATTGATTCTTTACAAATTGAACTTTAAGTTGCGAGGTGGTAAACGCGCGAAAGACATCCCATCTGTCGGTAGCGCACGCGCGAGGGCACTCGTCCCGACGCCGGCGGAGCGATCACTCATGCCTCTACCCTAAGCGAAGATTGTGATCGCGATAACTATGTGGCTATCGCGCGGAGTGCGGTAAACGCGCAATGCACGCCGTGCTACGTGCCCGCGCCTCGACCGCGCGATGACCGTGCGTCGCGCGCCGCGATGTCTATGCGACGCAACGGTGTTAATCCTGTATGTCATCTATATTGTGAACGCGCAGTGAGTATTTAGTTTTATTTATTTTATTAATGAGATGAAAGTAATCGTAATGAGTATGATATTAAATATACAGAATTTTCTGTTAGTTCTTCTCAGTAGGTGGCGCGTTGTGAACTAACTTAAACTTAATTTTAAGCCGATTATAAGTGATTGTAATATTCTCATGTAATAGAGAGAGTTTAATTGATTGGATTGGAAAGAAAGTTAGTTGTATGTTTGTAATGATTGGAAAAATGTGAAAAGAGTGATAGGTATGATAAACATGATATATACTTCTAAGAATTTGAAAATTATCTCAATAAAATGAGGGATATTCGGCGACAACGAGTATTATAATATTGAATGTTTCTTGAGTAAGTGTTTGACTTAGTTAAGATAACGTTTTTATCATTTTTCCTCAAGATAACTTGATTTTATTCAGCAGATTCGAGAAATGCCTTTTGACTTGTAAATTGTTTAAATATCGTTAGCTAGATGAGCATTAAATAGAAATATATTTTATGCTTAAATGTATGCCTTCATTTTTATTGAAGATGTTGTGTGAAGTAATAATACTACATTTTGTATGGTTTCAAGAAATTAGAATATGGGATGGTACTTTAAAAAATCTAACGTTGGTCTCACAAATCGAAATTTTTAACAAAGAGTATTTAATATCGGAAATGGATTCTTTATTCAATAAAATATATTTTTACATTATATTTCTATGATTACAGGCCAGATAATAAAATAATATTACGTGTAGTGTAAATGTAAAGGATTTTTTTGAAAAAGTAGAGAGACAAAGGATTTTAATAATGTATTTTGATAAATCTTTTGATATTATCAACATTATGCACTCGTATGTATTTCAATCAGCAAAAACAATCTAGTTAGCATAGTTTATATTTTTTTATTTTCTAACACACGATTTTATACTTATTTTATTAATCTGTGTGTGATCCAGAAGCTTCGAAACTACAGTGCAGATTAACAATATTATTGATTTGTTAAAATCTATACTAATATTATAAAGCTGAAGAGTTTGTTTTGTTTGTTTGTTTGTTTGTTTGTTTGTTTGTTTAAACGCGCTAATCTCAGAAACTACTGAACCGATTTGAATAATAATTTCACTGTTAGATAGTCTATTTATCGAGGAAGGCTATAGGCTACATTTTATCCCGAAATTCCCACGGGAACGGGCACAACGCGGGTAAAACCGCGGGGCGCTGCTAGTACAGAATAATATTGTATAAACAGAATAATATATAACTCGAGTGATATTTGATATTATTTGTGTCAAACAACATTCCAATGTTTTGCGTTAAGTACACTGGATTATATATTACACCAGTCAGTAAAATGCGCTATAGTTTTTACAAACCACGGTATAGTTTGATAATTATACTTTCCATGTTTCCTACTTTTCAAAAATTCCTCGGGTTTGAGATCACCACCGCATTAGGCAAGCGTGATGATTACGTCTAATCCTTTTCACTGTACTGATATCTTCAGTGAGATGAGAGGCCTTTGCCCAGCAGTGGGACATTACAGGCTAACACTTTACTTTATATGTAGGAAATTCCTACCTAAGCTAACATTTCACAACAAAGCAAAGTATCTAAGACAAGGATGCTTTAATTTTGTATCAAAGCAAGAGGCTTTTGTAGTGGAAGGAAATTGTAGAGACAGTAAAATGAGTTTGTAATTATGTTTGTTAGACAGCAGCGAATAACGGCAGTGGATCGACTGGAGAACGTGACTCACACTGTGTCGAGGATATTAGATGGATACGATATAAGGCTGCGACCTAACTTTGGAGGTAAATGACTAAGTACAAACAAACAACATAGACTGACTGAGAGCACACCTTAGTTTAGACAATCTTTAGACTATATTATAGTCTCTTCATCAATCGAGACTGTATCAACCCACACTCATTATAAATTAAGTAAATTGTGACTGTATCACGTTGATTTCGTTTATAAACTTCTGGTTTATGAAACACTAGCAGCTCCCCGCGGTTATACCCGCGTTCTGCCCGTTCCTGTAGAAATTTTGGGATGAAAAATAGGTTATAATCCTTCAGGCGATATAGTCGACTGTACCTTTCATGTTTAGTTCACTTTCAGAGTGACTGAAAATCAGAGTTTCGGTTTTACTCTGAAACAGCACATATTAAGCCCCACTACCATGCTCTACATTGTAAAGATCTACAACATAAAACATTCAATTTGATTTATTCAGGAGTACAAAACACAAATGCACTAACAGTGCACTTCAGATAAATAAAAACCATTACCTCAAAATGAATTTCGAAATAAAATATCAACCCAAGACAGCATTACACAACATTAGATGTAATCCCATGTAGTTGCATGTTCTCCACATCCCGTCAACATTTCATTTTGAATTCGCATAACAAATATTAGTTTTGATATGTCAGCGTTGCCTCGGCATATATCGACTAATGCCTCGTTGCATAAATGTTATTGCTTTCAGGAGATCCTCTGTACGTTGGCATGGATTTAACTATCGCTAGTTTTGATGCTATCTCCGAGGTAAACATGGTGAGTATGATGATTGGAAAATGCTAATCCGCTTTCTAATTTAGTTGTTTTCAAACTGCAATGGAGTTAGGAGATAATTTTAGGAATGGATTACTTCATCGGGTATATACTTATAATGGCATATTGATATTGTTCTTTTGGACACGAAATCTAGATGTGATATTAACGTTTAATTTTGAAATTAGCAATGTTAATAATGTAAAACATGTAAAACAAACAAACAACTTGATCTTTTAACATCGATTCCCTAGCTAAATCTCTGAGTTTAACCCACATGTAACTCCCAATGTTAAAGGCGGTCTAAAGCTGGCTTCTATCGTCTACTTAAATCGAACTTACTATTATTTGATCATAATGAAAAATACACGTAGTAGGAGGGTAAATAATCACCGCATGTTTGATTGATGTTCCACTTATTTCAAGGGCATTACAACGAGTTAGGTAGTGCAAAAATTGGGGTTACATCAATAAAATCTCATATTTTCCATGTTTTGTATATGAAAATGCGTATACACGATTTGATTGATGGTCGTGCCAGGATGACAACAGTGTACATTAGTCATGTGGAGACAAGACGTCACACAACCTTCAGCCTCTGATCAGATGATTCGGGTTCGAACTTCGAATCAAGCCCTCTTCGACGGGTCACATTAATTCATTAAGCTTTTAATAGCCAAGGGGGGCAAGGCCGTGATCTCTTGACATACATAGCGTGTAGGGCGGAATGCTGCCTCGGCCAATCGATGGATGCCTTTACTTGCCACCGCCACTAACCGCTTGCCTCTCCAGAGGTCACCGCCCACTTCACACACTCTTATATACTGCATAATATATAACAATATTTTAGAAAAGTTATTTGGCAATCGGCGTTATGGAAAGCTGGTAATATGTAATCTGTTTTCGTAATGCCTTTGTGATGAGGATGCGTTAGAATGAGGTGACAATGTGGATCTAAATGATGGTGATTTGGAAATCAGTGACAGATTTTATAGCGATTTTCAAAAGCCCATTAAACTGTTAAGGCTAGGTTATCCCAGCCGTTTCGGTCACTGTCACTCTGGGTAGAAAAGAGCGAGAAACACTACGGCGCGGAAATGGTGGTGGTAGAATTTTGCGACTCATTTTTAAGAATCACCACCTTTCGTTGGATTGAATCGAAATTTTACTCCAGCAGTATTGAGTCATAGTTTATTTTACATCACTCAAATTAATTTTAGAAATATGCGTTTGAAATTGTTTAACAAACTAAGTGTGAAAGTAAGGTATAAAAGACCCATCTTGGTGATTTTTTTCTATCGAGGAAATTAATAGTCAACGTGTTTCGGAAACAGTAGTATGATTAAACATATGATCAAGATTAAAAACAAACAAAAATTGATCTTGTAACGTTAATGTTTGACGTCATCTCTAATTGAAATAAAATAAGAAATACTTATTCAACAACATTCAGTTTAACAACGAATAGCCGAGTGCCGAGAGTAGTCGAATATTTTACCATAAAGTTATCATCTTTGTTGGAAAAACTTGTTTGAAATTCAAAATACTTTACAGATCCATAGAGACTTCAATTTTTATAACTTAACTAAAATAAATTCTTCTTTATTTTTTCTCGCTTTAACAACGGTATCATGAGTTTATGTATAGAACCATAGCAGAGTTAAACTTATTTCAACTTAGATAATTGTAAGATATTCAACGATCTTTACTGCGCCGATAACCTCAGTGAGTGATTCTTGTCATGCAGTGACCTTTTACAGGTCTTTGCCCCACAAAGGATACAGTTCATTTACTAACCAATTTACCGTTTTTCAGGATTACACAATAACACTGTACCTAAACCAGTATTGGAAAGATGAAAGACTAGGGTTTGGTTTACCTGAAGAAGTGTTGACGCTGTCTGGAGACTTCGCCGACAAAATTTGGGTTCCTGATACGTTTTTTGCTAATGATAAAAACAGGTAATGAGCATATTTTAATAAACACCAACGACAAGACCAAAACTACCAATCTTATGTTATCTTTTCATAGATTTTCATTGCGTCAATAACATTGAAAAATAAGCAATCGGGAATATGACTATGTTTTAGACTAAAGGGCGGAGTTGTTCCTATTTATGTAATAAATCCACGGGTGATGCAATTCTTGCTTGTATTTGTCAACCACTATGTCAACTTGTTGAAGGAAATATGAACCTTGTAGCAGACCCTATCATGCCCATGATTAAACCATGTAGCCCTCGTGTCGGAGGACACGGTAAGCTGTCGGTCCCGGTTGTTTCAATCGTCAGACCACGTCAGAGGCCTTTATTCCGTGGTTTCACTTGCTTCTTCTTTCCAGCTTCCTGCATGACGTCACGGAGCGGAACAAGCTGGTCCGGCTCGCGGGAGACGGGAGCATCACCTACGGGATGCGCTTCACCGCCACCCTCGCCTGCATGATGGACCTTCACTACTATCCCCTGGACAGCCAGAACTGCACCGTCGAAATTGAAAGCTGTGTGACTCCTACACTTGATATAGATCATCAGGCTTCGCTAAACACGCCTGATACCCACGCTTGATTCCCAGATCATGCTCGGTTGATCCATCGGCAAAAGTCCATTTTGCATTGGGCCTCGCTCTGTCTGGACTGCTTCTGTAGAGAGCTCTTTTTTCATTGGTTTCCGACGTGTTGTTTTGTGCTCGTATCTCTGTTATTTTTTATACTTATTCCATTTTCATCTGCATCCTTGGAGAATGCAAATTTCATAATCACTTCATCGAATCATTTCAAGTCAACTTCTAATGTCAATTGCAGAAAGGGCTCAACTGAAGCGATAAGTCCGATTAGATTAGCGAATAGCATGCTAACGTGTGTCTGATGTTGCAGATGGGTACACAGTCTCGGACGTGGTGATGTACTGGAAGGAAACCCCCGTCCGAGGAGTGGAAGACGCTGAGCTGCCTCAGTTCACGATACTGGGACATGAGACTAATGACAGAAAGGTAATATTCGTTTCGATTAACAGAATACTATATAAACTCTTTAGTAAAAGTATTCAGGTCTTTTTGTTCCATTATAAGAAAGACGTTGCCTTCCTTTGAGCTGGATCACTAAAAGAAGTTTTACTCACAACATCCGCAACTTTCTTGTAAACTTTCCATTAAGTATTCTCTACATAGAACAAGTGAAAAAATACAACATAATTATCTCCTAAAGTATTAGCAAGAAGTTTCACCGCAACAATGAGCGGTGTCTCAAGGCTTCCCAAACTATTTCTTACACAAATACTTGGAGAACTCAAGACATACTTTCACATTTCAGGAGAAATTGGCCACTGGTGTGTACCAGCGACTGTCCCTGAGCTTCAAGTTGAGGAGGAACATAGGCTACTTTGTATTCCAGACTTATTTGCCGAGTATATTAATTGTGATGCTCTCCTGGGTTTCTTTTTGGATCAATCACGAAGCTACGTCGGCTAGAGTGGCTTTAGGTACGTAAATAATAATTGTATGTTAATAATTAATTTTTATAAAAACCAATTTACCAGCACAAAGGTTAATATTGATAAAACAGAGTGAGAGAGAAGTATTGCCCTGCTTTGCGATCTTTAAGCGGATGATTGGTCTATAGCTAAGGCATCTAGAGCTTTCCATTCTAATCTTATGCAGACATGTTCGTCTGGCACCCTTTGATGTTTTTTAAAACCTCGAATTTCATCACCCAGGTATAACAACTGTACTGACAATGACTACAATCAGTACTGGAGTGCGAAGTAGTCTGCCTCGTATCTCCTACGTGAAAGCCATCGACATTTACTTGGTCATGTGTTTCGTGTTCGTATTCGCGGCGTTATTAGAATACGCTGCGGTGAACTATACGTACTGGGGCGCGAGGGCACGCAAGAGGGCCAAGTTAAAGAATAAAGACCAGATGTCGACCAGCACTAGTATGGAAAAGGATTTGAAATCTGGAGGTAAATATCACTGAGGTATGGTTTATTCAAGACTAGCAGCGCCTCGCGGTTTTACCCGTGTTATACCCGTTCCCGTGGAATTTCGGGATGAAAAATAGCCTATTACCTTCCCGTTGAATGTGGCTATCTATTACAAAAAGAATTATTCAAATCGGACTGATAATTCCTGAGATTACCTCGAACATACAAACAAACAAACAAACAAACAAACTTACAAATTTTACCTCTATAATATTAGTATAGATTGACGCAAGTAAGTGATGTCGTTAGTTTATGGACGTGATTTTGATCCTTCTTCTTAAAATACATTCATGTATCTACAATCGTAGTATAGATCTGTAGATTGACTGATGAATATCGACTTCATACCTGGCCAGTAACCAACACATACCGGTTGTTACGGATGAGCTCACTAAGTCACATTATTCCTGCCATCTTACAAGCAAAAAGGCATCTTATTGCTATAGCAAAGACTAGAAAATTGCTTGAGTAGATTTCAATAATATGCACACAAATTAAACTTACTCTATCGCCCCAGGTTCCCGATCTCCTGAAGAGATCATAGCGCTTCGCGAGTGCTCCGCCAGCGGACGCATGTCCCCGCTGCTCGGGCTTCGCACCAAGCCTCTGGCGGCCGCGCCCGGGGCTCCGCCCTCGTTGCGGCTGCAAAGAGACCACACGCAGCTCAGATACAGGACTAGGCCGCACTCCAGGAACTCTAGAAGTAAATACGAAGATCAATCCTTTCTCCTCTTCACTATAAGAGGGAGTAACAGTCCCTATTAGGTGTAGTCTTATTATCATCAATGTCAATGCTTCAGATAAAATTTGGCTGACGTTAACAATGTCGAAAGTAGAGTAACGCAAAGAATCTTGACATTTTCTTATGACAAAGTACAAAGCTGATGTCACAGCGGCCGTTATACCGTTAGGTATTATTCAATGTAGCATTGGTCTAAGATACTGAAGTTAAGATTGGATTGCTTTTGTTAACCCTAACATTACAGATAAATAGCAGACAAATAAGTGGTTAGTACAGTCAAGACATAGTATTAGGCTGAAGTTCCATGGGTGCGTCACGTTGCATCGCTTGACGTTTTTAGGCGTTTTTCCATACATATTTTATGTTATGCTCCATTACTGCGTTGCGATGATCGCGACGCTACGCAACGCATCTATGTTGAACATACCATGCGTCGAGACTAGCTAGCAACGAGCTATGGAAGAGTACCTAGTTTTCAGTGACCTTAATAACACCCTGATTTCTACTTTCACTTTCACTTAGGGATCCAGGCATATGCAAATAAATGACTATCAAGTATAATTACTAACAACTTAAATACACGTACTAAGATTTACATAACATATATATATTTTCCCTACAGACGGCTCCACAGGCAAACCTAAGATGATCCACGCGCTCCGCCGCGGCGCCACCGTCATCAAAGCCTCTATGCCAAAAATAAGAGACGTCAACGTCATAGACACCTACTCTAGAGTCATCTTCCCTGTCTGTTTCATGCTGTTCAATGCTGTCTACTGGACCTTTTATATATTCGATTAACTATACAAATATATCATTTAGTTTAAGTCCTTGTTATATTGTTTAAGGTAATATATCATGGGATGTGGATAAGAGCATTGTAAAGAGTGTTTCGTGTTTCATTCCTATATGAGTTTATTTGAAAAACGAGAGGGCCGAAGTCGATTTAGTTTTCTTCACTTTAAATGTGATATGATAGCTTAATTGAGATTGTTCTTTGCTAATTTTACTATTAGTTGAAACGTATGTTGATGTCATTATTATTTGTTCAAACGCTCAACAGTAAGTTTCCGTTTGAACGCATAATAATATTCTTTGCTAAGCTAAAATAATCATTTGGGTGTTTCATAATTTTAATTTTCCTATTTACAACTTTCTACTTCTACTTGAAAATTCTACTTGTCTTTGAATGGAACTTAACATAGTTAAAACGCATTGCAATATTTTCAATTTTATTTGTGTTCATTTCCTCTTAACAACGTTCTTTTGTTTTTTGAATGAAGTTTTAACGTTTCGTTTTGTTCCGCTATATCACTGTAATGTAATGTAATATAAGAATATTAGGTCCAAATACACTATTAGAATTATGTGTTCATTCCAATAATAATCCATTTTATTATTCATTGAGTTTATGAATTTAGCGATCATAAATGTCGTTACTGTTATTTTGAAACGCTTGTAAAAAGTTTGGAGATATTTAATGTATTCATTATGGTTTAAGGTAATGTTACATATGTGACAACCTCATCATTTAACATACATACTTTAAAAACTACCTGATTTTGTAAGTAATCTTTCGTGCCAAAGACAAAATGTTTCAGTAGTATTAGATTAGTCATAGAGAATTTATTAATAAAACTGCCAATACTTAAGAGTAATGTATAAAAAAATATATCAAAAACTATTAAATTTATTTTGCTATGTTCTAAGTTAATATAATGTAACTGAAAATTTTTTATTTTTCTTTATTTTTAGTGTTTATTAAATCATCTACGTGAATAAAATTCTCCGTAAATAGGTACGTAGTATATAACGATTAAAGTATACATTATTATAATTTGTAAATAAATATTCCGAAGTCGTGAAAATATGAAATTGTAGTAAATATTAATGTTCTATTCTTTGTTAGAAGATTGAAAATTTTAGCCTAAAATATATGTATTTAATTATTGTTTAAGGTAAATAAAGTTTATAATAACGTGTCGGATTTGTTTATCACATTTATTGCAATACAAAACGTTAATGATTTTCAATAAAGAGGTTAACCTTCTATAGACCTGTTACCAAATTCTGGCCGGTCCAAAAATCTATCTAAAAAGCAAACAAATACTGTTTTTTAATCCCTATATATAAAAATCAATGCCACTTTTTGTTGTTATTTTATTAATCAAGAACGCGCTCACATACTCAAACCAAATGTTTAAGTTTTGTTCGGACTATTTAGTAGATAGTTTATGTGAAGTTTGCACAAAATCGGTCGAGCGGTTCCTAAATTCCCACGGGAACGGGTACAACGCGGGTAAAACCGTGGAGCGCAGCTAGTTAAATAATAAAAAAATCAAATATTTTAATTATACAACCGATAAAATTTTACATTTAGTCAGACATACTATTTTCGATATATTTCTATGCAAATTATGTAGGCAAAGTGTAGACAACAAACTACTGAAGACATCTAGTCAAAAAATAAGAAAATATGTTAAACGAAAATTCCAAAGCGAAACTGAGATAGTACCTCTGAAAATCTGGATACGGCAAAATTGTACCTTTTAAGACATAAAGTCCAGTAAACACCCAGAGATGGCGCTAAGGAAACATTCGAGATTTGGTTGTATAAAATGGTTCATTTATGAAATTTCAGGAAGAAATGGTTCTGATCTGAAGCTTGGTTTGAACTTGGAATATGGTAAGTAGGAATAGTTCAGTTCACTGGGGAGTTAAAATTCGGAAAACGAAGGCATTCAAAGAAGAACAACATTCTTTACACATTAATTGATGATTTAAAGAATAACCGCCTTTTTCATAAACGATATTTAACTTAAACAGTGATTTAAAGTGTTTTGTCTCTTTCGCTTTTTGACAAAATAGCGTATGTCGGAAAGGGATAAACCATTTGATAGCTAAAGTGCTGTTAATAAGCGTTCATGAATGAGGCCATAAGTCGTTTGAGTGATTTCCACCTTTCTTAACTAACATAAACCAAAAATTCTTGAAAAGTTCTAATTAAAATTACATATTCTTAACACACATACTAAATTTCAAATCACGGGTAATCTAATATAAATAAAAATGAATTGCTGTACGTTAGTCTGCTTAAAACTCGAGAACGGCAGAACCGATTTGGCTAATTTTGGTCTTGAAATATTCATGAAAATCCAGGGAAGGTTTAAACGGTAAGCAGTGAGGAAAAAATGCAGGTGAAACCGCAGGGCACAGCTAGTAATTTATAAGAATGTAACTAATGTATTACGTGTACGTAGAAGAACGGAGTCACTTAAAAATGTAACTATTTAAGTATTACCAACTTCAGTTCAATATACATATCCTATCCTACTAATCCTACTAATTCCTACTAATATTATACTTGCGAAAGTTTGTGAGGATGGATGTATGTATGGATGTATGTTGCTCTTTCACGAAAACTACAGAACGGATTGGGATGAAACTTTACAGTAATATAGGTTATACATCAGAATAACATATGGGATGCATTTTATCCCGAAATTCATGCGGGAACGGGTACCACGGGGGTGAAACCGCGGGGCGCGGCTAGTAATATGTTTTTTACTAGACGTCTCCGACGAATTTCTTAAGCATTATTTCTCAAACAAAATTAGCCAAAACGGCCAAGCCGTTTTCGAGTTTGAGACTAACAAAAAAATCTAATACTATAAAAAAAAAGCTGAAAAGTTTATCTTTTGTATCTATGGCAATAATCAGGGGCTACTATTTCATCCTGAAATTTCCCTCGGGAATCGGCAACGCGGATAAAACCATGCGGTGCTGCTAGTTTTTATATGTATAAGTTTTATATTAGTTTTTTATATACACTAACTAATGTGATGTAAACAACAGGTTAGACTTAGGTGCGGCGCAGACGACAGACTTTTTGTGCGATCGAGTCTGCGGCGCACAAAAAGTCTGCATGGCGCGCAAAAAGTCGGTCGCGGATTTTTCACACTCAACGCACACGACGCACATCTTTCATGTAGTAACTATTTAGTAATCTGTGATTCTGTCGGCAGAGCTGTAGGGACGTAGATGCTATGGAAATCGTGCAGAGATCGCGAAGTATTATTATGTACATGAAGTACAGAAAAAAAAGAAGAAACAGAACATTTTGGGTACATCCTATACCTTCGGAAAGATCATAAATTTTTTTTACACACTTTTTGCGCGGAGCGGCGCGGCGCGGTGCCGTCTGCCCAAATTCACGGATTTTTTGTGCGCCGGACTTTTTGCGCGTCGTGTGCGTTACTGCATATAATTACATAGGTTCTATTTTCACAGACTAAAAAGTGCGTCACGGATAGTCTGTCGTCTGCGCTGGGCCTTAGTATATCATATGCGTATTATGATATTGTGCACTGTACCTAATGATAACCTCTACGAGTATGCTGTGAGCTTTGGTCGTGCAACTAGACTTGTTTATTTTTTGCTTATAGTAATTTTACAGCGCTTAATAATAATACCTTTACACGACATGTTTTATATAACCCAACAATCATCAATCACAAAATGCATCTAGAATTAATTTACGATCCAGTTAAGTTTTAAAACGACTCAAATTTAAAAACAAAAAAAACTGAAATCCCAATCTGAAAACTAGAATATGTAACACTATCCAGTTATCCGACTATATTTGTAAGCAGTTCATCTATTTCTATCAAGCGTATTCACAGGAGATACAATACAAATGTTGGAACCTGTAGGAACTTACATTTTATATAAGATACCTGGTCCATTCATCGGAGGCGAGTCGGCGCGGAGCGGATCACACCCTTAGTACTTACTCTGATCTCGAAGCGATAACACACATTTGCCTCCGCAGAACTAAATAACTGAAGTATACAGTGAAGTGACTATAAAGTGGTTTTGTGCTTGTGTCTGTTTATGGGGAATGTGCGTTTTGATTTAGGTAAGTTACTAATTAATAATAGTATAAAAAATCGTATAAAAAAATATATGTATGTATTTGAACTTTACTTCTGTTTTGTTGGAATATTTGTGTCAGTCATGTGTATGTTTAGAAGTTATTAATGGTTTTTAGTGGGTTTTTTATTGTATTTTTATAATCTATTTGAGACGTAGGCGTTGAGGTGTTGGGTTTCAGGGCTGGTTGGCAGGGCGGGGGCGGACGGGACGGGGGCGGCGGGGTGAAACGTAGGCGCCACCCGCGCACCCTGTTCGTATTGATCGGTCAATTTTCATACGTATATTGTCGCAATAAAACATCAATCATAATACTATTAATAATTTTCATCAAAACAAAGTCTTTTTAAAAGCCTCCTTGGGCAATATTCCGGATTAAAGATTATTGATATTGTTATTATTGTGGTGATTACGCCTAATTCTTTTCACTGTACTGAAATCTTCGTTGAGAGATACTACATAAACTGATGATGATGATGGAATAAAGTCATTACCCAAAATACTAAAGCTTTACAACATTCATATAAAAATATTAAGGAAAAGAAGAAGGTTCTCGTGTCGATTTTCTGGATTCTTCGTTCAATACACAAGATACTTATTTAGAAGATACATAAAGTGTATTAAATACAAGCATTTATTTCAGCAATAACACTCTGCAAGTAAAATCCACCAAGATTATAGAAAAATAACGTATCTATAGGTACTAATATCCAGTCCGATTTGAATAATTCTTTTTATAATGGATAGCCACATTCAACGGGAAAGTTATAGGCTATTTTTCATCCCGAAATTCCTACGGGAACGGGCACAACGAGGGTAAAACCGCGGAGCGCTGCTAGTTATTTAATTTCAACCCTCCTACGCGTATGACGTAGTTAATTACTTCGATTGCTTTAAATTGAGACTTTAGATTTGAAACTACGTCACAGGTACACTTAGTTTTTGTTTTATACTAGCTGTACCCCGTGGTTTCATCCGCAGCGCACCCATTCCAGTGGGAATGTTGGGATTTTCATTACTTATTATCCCATTCCTGATCAAGATAAATCTATACTTCAATACTCATCTATACTAATATTATAAAGCTGAAGAGTTTGTTTTGTTTGTTTCTACTCATCTTTTTGTTTGTTTCTATCTCAGAAACTACTGAACCGATTTGAATAATTCTTTCACTGTTAGATAGTCTATTTATCGAGGAAGGCTATAGGCTACATTTTATCCCGAAATTCCCACGGGAACGGGCACAACGCGGGTAAAACCGCGGGGCGCTGCTAGTAATCAATAAAATCGGTCGAGCCGTTATTCAGTTATAAATGGTGTAACTAACACGACTTTAATTTATTTATTCTGACATTTTATATAGCGTTTTGGCTCCTTTGTAGGAACCATGGTGGAACCAAATGACATGAATGCGTCTGTTCGCGAAACTGAATTAGAAAGCAAAATGTATCATAAACGTAGTTCCTGTTCGCGACACTATAAGATAGACTTTACTATAACATAGCTTGATTAGCATACAAGCTCGGCTAATTTACCTAACAGCTCACTAGGTATTCCAGGAAGTATTTTTGGCTATTAGTACCCAGTATATTCACATAAAACTAAAAAACATTTCTATGATTTTGTTCCTAGGTAGTCATCTCTTTAAATACTTTAGGAATCTAATATAGCCTTTAACCTGTACGTACTAGCATAATCATCACTACATAGTATAAAACAAAGTCGCGGCTGTTTGTCTGTTTGTCTGTATGCTTAAATCTTTAAAATTACGCAACGGATTTTGATGCGGTTTTTTGTAATAGGTAGAGTGATTCAAGAGGAAGGTTTTTAAGTAAAAAAATTCCCGAAATTCCCACGGGAACGGGCACAACGCGGGTAAAACCGCGGGGCGCTGCTAGTATCTACTAAATTGAAGGCAATTCTCTATTACGACATTTCCAGCAAAAATCTATAAAGTAAACACCATCGGCTTGAATGAAATAACATAACTGCGTAACCATTCTGCCGTCCTTCATAGACACTAGAGTCCAAGGATATCGCATCCATCTTTACTCTTATAAATAGTTTTTATCTGTATTGGATACACTCAATATATGTTTATCCATTTAATGATTTTATGATAGTGTGTTAATGTTATGTAAGCTACATTGAGCTAAATAAGATAAAACTTATATTTGAGCTTAATTAAATGAAGGGGGCCAAACATGTTCCGGATTTTAACACAAAATATATGATCACTACGTCGTTAAGATGATTTCGTCATTAATATCGTTATTTACAGGAGCCATGTAATATTTTTATACATTTCTTATCTAAAATACCCATCTTCAGGCATAAAAAATCTCTGTAGGTAGTGCTTAAATGTTTAAAATAGAATATATTTTCGAAAATATACTAGTCTAATAGGTGATGCGCGTCTCTGCGCGTAGTGAATGAAACCCAGGCTCAACAAGTAGTCTATAACGGTGATGGGCCACCGCGCATGCGCCGTTTAAGCTTTTAGAAATAACCAATATGTCCACCAGCTTTATTCAGCCCATATTTCGAGAATAGTAACAAAATAATACCTAAAAATAACGTTCTTAAGTTTGATATGCAAAATAATAAAACTGGTAAGTACTATTGAGAATTATAGTTAATATTAAGGGTTAATTTGTTTAAAAGCTTGAGAACTAGGGAAAAGGCCGTTTATTTAGAATTTGTGACTATTTGAGATCGGTTTCGTTAACGCCCGAGCGCAGTTTAAAATAGATTTAGTTGTGATTTGATTATGAAATCTAGAATGTGAATTAAAAGTTCGTACGAATTGTTTTTAGATATTAACACTAGGGATGTCTTGTGAGAGCGTATTTTGGATTTCTATTCGGAATTACTGAATTATTTCTTATATTTGTTTGAGTATAAGTTTAAGTACCATGGAAACTATTTATTTATTTTATAGACATTGTATTCTCTCCTTAATAACCTTTTGTTTATCTATATGTTTAGTCTAAATGTGCGAAGTCATTTTAGAATGACCATGTATCAAAGATTGAGGTTAAATCCTCACTTCATCAAGTTCTTTCGGTGATAAAGCTTTCATACATTTGTTTTTATGCAGTCTTTTCTTAGAGATTCTCATTTTCGTTTTTGCTCCTTGATATTATAGAACATTCTTGTTCCTGCTCTATGTTTAGTTGAACTAAAAGCTTTATTAGCCTACCCATTCATTTTCCCAAAGATTTTTCGAATTCGGTTCATAAACAATACTAGAAGTCAGGTAACAAATATACAAAAATAAAACCACAACAACATACCAAAATAAAGTCCTTTCAACATACAGACGAATTGAAAACCTCTTTTGATTTTTGAAGTAGGTTAAAAAGTAGTTAAGTGTAGGGCCATATCTGCGGAACGTACGGCGCCGAACCTTCCGCTAAATACGCTCGTAGTGTATTTCAAGTTATCTATGACACATCAGTACACGGCGTAATTTCGACTGATGTGTCATAGAGCGGAAGGTTCGGCGCCGTACGTTCCGCAGATGTGGCCCTACACTAAGAGTATTCTTCATTTATGTTCGTGTTTTAAAAAAGGTGTTATTCTACCAGGGACGGCGTAAGAACGGGCAGGGGCCGGCGCGCCATGGTGGAGCCCAAGGTTGGCAGTACTGACCCGCCATCAGCGCAAGTCACCTAACTCTCAGTGGTTCAACTAGCAGCGACCAACCATGCCTGCACCGGTTCTTTTGTACGCGACTACTGTCGCTTTGTTTTGGTTTTGCGGTAAGTACCTAATCAAAATCATATTTTCCTACTAATATTATAAATGCGAAAGTTAATGAGGATGTATGTATGCTTGTTACTCTTTCACGCAAAAACTACTGAACGGCTTTGGATGAAAATTTACATTAAAACGGTTATACATCAGAATAACACATGGGATACATTTTATCCCGATACTCTTACGGGAACGGGTACAACGCGGGAACACCGCGGGGCGCGGCTAGTATATTAGAAGTATAACAAATAATAATAAAATATGCATTGGGAAGATATGGTAAATTTCCAGAAGATCATTAAGTACCCAGACGCGTCAATTAAATAAATATACCTACCCAGACTAATTAACACGCTGTACCCTGTCGGCCTCTACTTGGATGGATGGCTGTCAGTGGCATTTCTATTTGAGCGTAACCGTGCTTCTGAGAACCCTGGTCGTTTCAATCTAAAACCATGTCCTTTAGGCGGAGTCCTTTAGGCGGTTCAAAAACTCCGACACCAGGCGGCCATTAACCTTTGAGTGAATGAAGTCAATTCTGATGAAAAGTTGCATTTCCAAAACATTCGGAAAGCATTGGTATTTGTTTGTAAAAATATTTTTTCTTAAAATTCAAACTACAAAGTCAACCACATTCGTCCACATTTTAATCATCGTAAGGAAAAATAGATTAAGTATATATAATAACTATAAAAAAATTAAAAAAAAACTAGCTGACCAAAAATTTGTTTAAAACACAAACGTTGTTTTGCCAGTTGAGTCCATCGCGGACAAATAACGTGACACGTAATCTATACTAATATTATAAAGCTGAAGAGTTTGTTTTATTTGTTTGTTTGTTTAAACGCGCTAATCTCAGAAACTACTGAACCGATTTGAATAATTCTTTCACTGTTAGATATAATTTATTTATCGAGGAAGGCTATAGGCTACATTTTATCCCAAAATTCCCACGGGAACGGGCACAACGCGGGTAAAACCGCGGGGCGCTGCTAGTTTTTATATATAAAGACTAGCTGCGCCCTGCGGTTTCACTCGCGTTTTACCCGTTCCCGCGGGAATTTCGGGATGAAAAATAGGTGTTGTCCGATTCTCAGGCCTACCCGATATGTACACAAAATTTCATGAGAATCGGTCGAGCCGTTTCAGAGGGGTTCAATTACGCACCCCGTGACACGAGAATTTTATATATTAAATATTTAGTCAGTGAGACTTAGTTACTCTCGTTATGCAGCTTCAGCTTAGCGCTAGGAAACAGCTATAACTAATAGAGTTATTATTACAAAGTAAAGGTTATCCATACTGTTCTATAAATAAATATGCAATTTTCTACTGAAGAGCTAAGGTCAGGGCAGATGAATCGTAATATACATTAAGTGGTTAAAGGAAACCGAGGGTCGTGTAGTCTCAACAAGCATTGTTTATTTAATAAAAACTAACAAGTGTATACAATACTTTAATATGGGACATTTATGTAAGATAGTTGTGACAATGAATACCCGTTAAGATTAGAAAGGAAATTATGTGCAACCATAATTACAAAATACAAGCTTACGTCAAATATTATAAATAAGATTATACCATTTCATTTTATACAATTGGGTATAGGTTATTGGTGTTTTTTTTATCATTGAATTAACGATAATTTCGTTAATCAAGCTTTCACATACCTACTTAATGTTGGCCCAATATTTATTTAAATTGGCTAAACCGTTTATTCATAGATGTTAATAATCAAACTTTGATTAATGAGAAGATGAAAGCTAAAACACTGACCTTCTTCATTGTCCTAGTGAGCGCGGACGAAAGCCCTGGCTTGGGCGCCCCGCGACCCACAAACGGCACCGCCGACGCCCCCGACCCGCGGTCGCCCGTGGGTCGGGTGCCCCCGTATCAACCGCCTGCGGCCGCCCCTGGCATCGGCGTGCCCATGCAAGCGCCTGGTTTTTGGCCACATAGTCCATACACACGCGTCGAATCGTGGCATCGTGAGTACTGTTATCGAAAGAATGAGATTAGTATAGATTTAGAACTAAGTATATAATAAGAATATCAGTATATATACTGTTAATAAATTTTCAAACGGCTTTAACTGTCTTATTTAAACCATAAGTATGATATTTCCAACCAAAAATACAAATCACTAAGTTTTAAAAATAGTAACCAAAAAATAATGAAATAAAGTTCCTCTTAACTTGAATGGCGTTAGATTGTTTGGCCATAAGTAGCATAAAACAATATTACATTCTTAAAGTAGCAATAGCAGAACACTAACGTGGTACCACATTGTAGATTTCGCCGGTCACCAAAACCAGCACGACCTGGCTCCGGAAGGCGAGGATGAAGACGACGACGGCGGCTGCAACCAACCATGTCTGATACACCAGTTCTCTTGCCAAGTAAGGCTTATATTTCAGCTGCAGCGTAGGAGGAAGGGTTTTGGAGAAAAACAATATAGTTCATTATCTGTTTCAATAATTGGGATTTTGTACAAAAAGATTTTAGACCTCCCAAGCCCACGCTTTATTAGAGAATTACCTCAATTAAAAAAATACATATATTCAGCATTTTAAATAAAAATAATTCTACCCCCGTGGGTAGGCCACTGGCTAACTTTACCTCAACGGTTTCATTCAACAGTTTCATTTTATATATTTCTGCGAAATACCTCCCTTGCAATAACGAGTACATGTTATAAACTGATTTTATTAACGCGTGGGCTGCGGGCGTAATCAGTGACGGTACAAAGTGGGCGTTCTAGCGTAAATGAATCAATTAATCCGGTTAATGGGAAATGCATCTAGTGTAAAAGCTGTACGTAATCGAATATCGGTGATAGTTAACCAGCTTTTGATATCGCAATATGGGGATGAAAGGAACTTTATATAACCTTTATATTTTAGGTAATAGAGTTTCATGAGTGATCGGAAATTAGTTTAGGGTTTATTTATAGTTTCAAGTGCACTTCTAATTTAAGTTAATAAGGTTTATGATGTGCTACAGAAACACATTAATTTGAATATGGTACTAATATATCAGTAGGTATATAATTTTATTTCTACTTCCTATGTTCTGCTTTTGGTTGGGCATGGCAATATGATAATGGAATGATAAGATATGCCTATGCCAATACACTTAGGGCTTTATAAATAAACGCGTATTAAAAATGTTTTAACTATCAAATGGTTCGTCACTTTCTGACACGCAATTTTCCGAAGAGCAAAAGAGACAAAACACAGTGTAACATTGTTTTAGTTACACCGCCTTTATTACTAAAGGTGATAAGGTCCAATTACAATAACTTGAAGCGTTGATAGCTTCCATTTAAAGTTTAAACCTGTAGCACCCTTAGTGCTTAATTATTTTCTACTGATATGGTTCGGCAAGTGATTTGCTGAAAGATCAAGGGACTAATTGAGAAACATAACCAATTTATTACCTGGGTTGATAACTTGTCTAAATACTTAGTGGATTCGCGCACTGATATCGAGTTTTGTGTCTTAGATATCATGCACTTGCATACCGATGGAGAAGCGTTGCGATGACGTAGCGGACTGCGCTGAGGCAGAGGACGAGGCGGGTTGTGCGCATGCGTGCACCGAACAAAAGAACCGCACGCTCTGTCATAGTACGAACATCTGTATTGCGCACGAGTGGATCTGCGACGGAGATAACGATTGCGGGGATTTCTCTGATGAAACACATTGTGGTGAGTTATTGAAGAATATAAGTAACTTTTTTAAAGTGGAAAAGATTTTTGAATTAATTGTTTTGGAACAAGCGTTTTTATAGAAAGATTTTCTTGGGAACAAAGCTGAGCTGCTTGACTTGACTTGAACTAAGAAAGCTTCCAGCGCACTAGCTGGTAGAATAGAAGCGAAGAGGTTTCTATATCTAAAATGTCTATAGTGAAAACAATCACATTTTTTAATACTTATTTGATGAATTATGACTGGCTCATAAATCTATACTTCTATACTAATGTAAAAGCTGAAGAATGTGTTTGTTTAAACGCGCTAATCTCAGAAACTATATACCAGTCCGATTCGAATAATTATTTTTGTAATGGATAGCCACATTCAACGGGAAGGTTATAGGCTATTTTTCATACTTAAATTCCTACGGGAACGGGTACACGCGCGTAAAGCCGCAGGGCTGATAGTCTTAAAATATAACCTATATCCTAATTCCCTATTGACTGGTCAGTTCATCACCACCGCCATAGTTGAAATGTAACCTATCGGCTTTTTGTTTTACCATCGGTTTTCCTTCTTAGGTGGAACAGCAAACTGTTCATCAGAACAGTTCCAATGCGGCAACGGCCTCTGCATCCATAAGAGCTGGGTGTGCGACGGCGACAACGACTGCCGGGACAACTCCGACGAAACCAACTGCACAAAGGGGAAGTAAGTTGTGTTTCAATTATATATGTACTCGTTTCTTAAATTTAAGCAAACACTATTCATTTTGAATTCTAATTACGATTACAGAACACTCTTCTGTGACCACGGTTTCTGTAAGGGGCCGAAACGTCAGATAAAAATCGTATCCTATCTTATCCTATGGATGTATGTTTGTTGCTCTTTCACGTAAAAACGACTGGACGGATTTGGATTGCAGCTAGTGTAAAATATAAGTGTATCCGTAAACGTAGTTTCTATTCAAAATGCATAATTATATGTTTTAGCGTATGTATATAAATAGCCACTCCATTACTGCTACAAATGCACTCCCATTTCCAATGAACCCAGCAGGAATTCCAGGAATCTCTTTTACTACAATTCTAAAACAGTTTCATCGGCTGCACTGTCAATTCCAATTTTCACAAACGAAATTACCTTAAACTATTTAAATATAGTAGTGAATTCTGGTTATTTACGCACGGTTGAATAGTACGTTTTAAGCCTATTATAGTTTCATGGGAAAGTTGGTTGTGCAATGGAATTAATTGAGCATTAATTGAGCAACGTTTACATTGGATAGAACTTGAATGGATGGTATACTGACAATCCTACTTCCTACTAAAATAATAAATGCGAAACTTTGTGAGGATAGATGTATGTATGGATTTATGAATGTATGTTTGTTGCTCTTTCACGCAAAAACTACTTAACGGATTTGGATGAAACTTTACAGTAATGTAGGGTATACATCAGAATAACATATGGGATACATTTTATCCCGATATTCCTGCGGGAACGGATACAATGCGGGTAACACCTCGGGGCGCAGCTAGTTTTTTATAATGAGTTATGAGGTGAGACATTTGTGAAGTCATATTTTGAACTAATAATCAGTTTGTGTCATTATTGTATTCTTTCTGAGCGGGTATATTATTCATACTATTTCCCTGAAAAAAATTAAAAATAATTCGTTTTTCTAGAACGGTCTAACCGTCGCTTTTACTTTGAAATGTTAGTCAAATTGTTTTACTTTCAAATAATTGGAAAATAGGTCACTTCTGTAAAGCGTAAAAAAGTACTTTTTCTTAGTAACATGGTATGTAATGGATTTTTCTAGAAATCGTAATACGTATCAAAGACCAAAATCAGATGTCAATCATAATTCAATCAAAATAAAAACCGAATTAAATGTTCATTTCTAAATTGTCATATTTATAATGTGGATTAAGTCTATTAAAAGTATACGAAAATGCATAATTAAGATATAACCCTACGGTATAGTTACTACGCAGTACATATTTACTAACGCAAAGTATAATTTTATTGAATTTTCGACATTTTATATCAAAATAATAAAATACAAAACGATTTTCCCTACCGTTTAATTTTAGAAACACAGCATAAAATTGAAAAAAAAAATACAGGGTGTTTCTTTTAGCCTAGTTCTGTACGGGGCTTAGGTTGGGCGATAGATCAATACGAAGCGGGGGCGGTGAAGGGCGGGCGGGACGCAAGGCGGGCGGGATGAGGGCGGCGTAACCATGGCAACGCGCCTACGCGCAACTCGCTTGCCTTAAAGGAGACCATTGCCAATAGATCTCGCTTCCGTGGGCGAGCTTATTATAGAACTAGTCATCGATGTGATTACAGAACGTTCGAATCGAGATTAACCGTCACATGTTCGAACACTTTTCAAAATTCAAATTCGGAACTTATTCTAATACAGAGACTTTAACAATTGGATTGCACTTATTGATGCACAAAGTCTTTAATCAAATGAGTCGATATCAATTTAATTAGATTTGGAGCGTTTGGTGCTACGCTTCACTGAACTTGTAGAACTACTAGAAGCGCCAAGCTGCCTGTAAAGCGAATTTCCTTTTCATTGACATGGTTCAGCAGTTAACTCCTTGAGAAGTCACATAGTTCTCACACAGCTGCATGTCAAGTGGTCCGTGTATAGCTTCTAATTGCACTACTTGAATACTTTCACCTCTACATCCAGAGTCAAGTAGTGAAATCTTGTATGAGGGTACTACTTAAATTAATTAACTTTCGTTCGAAAGAATTTCTAGGGATTCAATGACATTCACATGTCTTCTAAAGTTCTTTAGGTATTGAAATATCAAAGAAGCGGCAGATATACCTACTATGTCTTATTCTATTGCCTACTATTTATAAAACGACTTGGATTGATGTCGTTTATATTATTTGATGTTTAATATTGTTCCTTCTATTTCAAGGAATATAATTAGTGCACCCGATCTTTCTGGTACTATAAGCCTTCCAATTTTAATAACTACTAATATTTAATCGCTGCTTAAAGCAAGAAGTTCATGCATCTTCAGAGACTTGTCCATTTAAAATATAAGTAGGATATTGGGTGATGGCTGTATCGTCATTATGTACGTTAGGCACAACTATTTCTATCGCCGTCACTCCTTTAAAGGTACCAGTACCAAAAGATACAACTGTAAAGCTTGTAATGTCCCACAGCTGGGCAAAGGCTCTCATCATGTGAGAAACATGTTTTCGCTTGACCTGAGAATTGAACCCGGTACGTCAGTCTTGGCAGGCGAGAGTTCATACTACTAGACCACCAATGGATAACAATAATAAATTTTGTTTAAGGTGCCGAGACGATCAGTTCATGTGCATCGTAGGAGAATGCATTTCGAAGCATTGGAAATGTGACAAGGACTCCGATTGTTCTGACGACTCTGATGAAACTGAATGCCGTAAGTTAACATAAAAAAATATTGAGACTTTTGTGCTTTTGATTTGAATAACAAGATCATTTGTTGAAAATAAAAATATAACAGAACGATGACTTCGTTTTTAAATAACAGCGTGCATTTTTAAATATGATATAAACTACAAATAATTCAAAACCAGCCATAGTGGGCGGCATCAGGAAACATGGTCGTTATTGGTACTGTAGTCTGCAATAACCTTCGTGAATCGCCTACGGTTGCAGTTTTGGACTTGTACCGACACTCTTTTCAAGCATGCTTAAACACTCACCTAATCAATGTCATTTTCTTCAGCCGTCGACTTGCTCCGCTGCGGCGAGAACGAATTTCAATGTGACAACAAAAAATGCGTCAACAAGGAGTTCCAATGCGATGGAGACAACGACTGCGGAGATTGGAGCGATGAGGACACGTGTCCGATGCTTCCGGGTAGTTGCAGTGCTGGGGAGTACAAGTAAGTTTAAGATCATACCGCATGTAAGACTGTTGCAGAACAACGGACTCAGGTCTCATTTAAGGTCCTTGCAGGTTCCATGCATATCTTAGTGCCTCAAGCCCCTTCAAAATTATCTGACTCCTACCATAACAACATATGTCCTTTGATGAAGCTCATCGTCATCAGGGTCAAACCCTGAAACCATAATTTTGGGTTCCACCACTGCAGGCCAATGTTCTAGGTCAAAGTTCTTTATGCAAACGATCATAAAATAGTTAGTTCAACGTGCACACTAATACATTACCTGCTGTGTTCATTGAATATCTGAAATGGCCAAAGTCTTGTCTCGATGTGGTACTTACACAAACTATTATGTGTTAGATGCAATGACGGTAAATGTATTCCGGAACGATGGCGATGTGACAACGAAAGGGACTGTGCTGATGGTGGCGATGAGCTCAACTGTGAACCAAATAAATTCAGGAATTGTACCGAAGAAGAATTCACGTGTGCTGATCGACGCTGTATTTTGGTGAGTATCTTCAACAAATTATATCTTCATCTTCAAAAAAAGATGAATTATTCAACTAATTAGTAAGTAGTCTTCATGAAGGAAATCCATACGATAAAACATCTACTGAGGTTATCCCAAATCAACCAACCCCAAAATATTATGTCCATATTATATTGATGCAACTAAGGTCAGACTGAAACAATTTTCAATTCTCCAATTAGAAAACTTGGATTTGCGATGCTGTCCGCGACTGCGCTGGCGGTGAAGATGAGCTCAACTGCGAAGTACGCTGCGAAGAAGACCAGTACACCTGCAAGAGCCAAGAGCACTTGATGAGCACCGCTTTCAGAAACTGTGTGAGCAGGAAACACGTGTGTGATGGTATGAAGGATTGTCCTAAAGGAGATGATGAAGAGAAATGTCCTACACATAGGCCTTGTACTGCAGAAGATAAGTGCGAGAAGCAATGTATCACTACGTATGATGGGCATCCTTCTTGTGCATGTCCCCTAGGATTTCTGCTAGCTGCGAATAATTACAGGTAATTACTAAATTAAAACGTAATAAAAAAGTATTTTTGTATAATGATGATCGATATAAACAAGAATTTCTAGACCAACATTGGTGATATCTTTATGTTGTCCACAGCTGCAGAGATATCGACGAATGCATGTACGAGCAAGATCCTGTGTGCTCCCAAACCTGCTCCAACACAGTTGGTAGTTTTCAATGCGGTTGTATGACTGGCTACGTGCTACGACCCGACGGCAGATCTTGCAAACCTACTGGTGAATCGCCATCTTTGCTCTTCTCAAACCGAGTTGGCATCAGACAGGTATGAATAGCATTTTCATTCTTAATACAATTTTGTTCATATATTTATCAATTGACTTCCTAATATTGAACAATAACCTCAGGTTTGGCTGACTGGAACTAATTACATGTCAGTTGTAAAAGGATTACACAATGCGATTGCTCTCGACTACCATTATGAAAAGAAACTCGTCTTTTGGTCTGAAAACAATTTGAGGGTCATAAGAGTTGCTCAGATTGACAGTAATAACATCACAGGTGAGAACTTTTTCAAAACATTTGAGTATATTTGCGTACACAGAAGAAACTGGAAGTTATAGCTAACTTATTTATTATTTTTAGACGTTATAAGGTGGGGTCTAGAAACCCCAGCAGGAGTAGCCATAGATTGGATACACGATCTTCTGTTTTGGACTGACTCTGGAACCAGAAGGGTAGAAGTGGCTACTATCGATGGTTCACAACGAGCCGTTTTAGCTGCTAACGATTTGGATAAGCCAAGAGCTATTGTTGTCCATCCTGGCGATGCTTTGGTGTTTTGGACTGATTGGGGTAAGCACCGCTTTTATAATGTTGTTTAAATAATATGATATGAGATAAAAACTTAAACTAACTTGTTATTTATTATACAGGACCATACCCTAAAATTGAACGATCCGACATGGACGGCAGTAAAAGAAAGAGTATTATAGTCGATCAGATCTTCTGGCCAAACGGCTTGACTATTGACTACACAGAATCAAAGATCTATTGGGCAGATGCCAAACACCATGTTATTGAGAGAGCTATGTTTGATGGACAAGGACGGAAAAAGGTAAGTAATTTCTTCTGAAAGTCACAGCTGACCAGTATTGAAAGAACTTTGAACTAATAGTTTTTAAACATTCTAGATCACTAACAAGGGTCTGCCACATCCTTTTGCTTTAACGCTGTTTGAAGACGCTATATACTGGACTGATTGGCATACAAAAAGCATTTCGACAGTCAACAAAAAAACTGGAATGGGGATCCAAACTGTGCATTCTGGAATTAATGTTCCTATGGATATTCATAGGTTAGATATTTTTCGTCAACAAATATCTATAAAACTTCTTACAAACTTACAGTATATAACATTATTTTTATTCCATAGTTATCATCCACTCAGACAACTGAGGAACTACAAAAATCGCTGCGGTTCCAACAACGGCGGCTGTTCGCACTTTTGTCTGCCGAACAGCCATGATCACAGTTGCCGATGTCCCGTTGGATACAATCTTAATTCTGATGGGTAAGTATTACTAAAGTATGACTACTGTACGAATCCGGCGGCTAAAAATATCTTACATCGGGGTTGGTCACAACACAAGGTTGGTGGCTACACAGCGTTTGATTTATTTTATTATGTATCATATAATTTACGACTATGTTCATTGATTGTATTTTAATTTCAGCCGAAGCTGCGATCAATCTCCTGAAAAACTACTACTCTACGCTCGTAAACGAGATCTCCGGTTGAAGCAACTCCATCCAAAGAAAACTACTGACTCTTTAGATATGGTGATACCAGTAGAAAGCATCAAGTCAGCAGTCGCTCTTGATTGGGATGTAAATTCCAATTCTATTTTCTGGACTGATATAGACAAGGATACTATCAATCGAGCTTACGTCAATGGATCTCATCAAACTATTATTGTTCATTCCAATCTACGTAAGTCCCTTTAGTAAATCCTTAGGATTTCATGAAACTGTACGTTAGCTAACAACAGAGAATGTGAATTTATTACTTCGTATTTCAGAGTGGCCAGCTGGTTTAGCTTTCGACTGGTATACCAATAAACTTTACTGGACTGATGCCGGCACCAACTTGATTGAAGCGGCCAATGCTGATGGAAGCATGAGGACTTTACTAGTTTGGGACAACCTTGACAAACCGAGGGACATCGTCGTTGATCCAGCAGGTAAGGAAAATTACTTCAACATTTTCTAAAAGATTCGCAAAAGTACTTATTTCTTTGTAAGTACATAATTGTTAATTTGCAATATTTTCTTCAATTTCTCAGCTGGACATATGTACTGGTCCGATTGGGGCAACTCACCGTGTATCGAAAGAGCAGACATGGACGGTGGAAACAGAAAACGATTGATTTTCAACGACATGACCTGGCCTAATGGATTAGCCTTAGACTTTGTTCACAAGCGCATCTATTGGACTGACGGCGGAAACCAAACAATTGAATACGCTAACTTGGATGGGACTGGACGAACTATTTTGATAAGTAAGTGCATGATGATAAAGTCTCATCTTTTAAACATAAAGAAAGATAGAATAATGTCCCACAGCTGGGCAAAGGCTCTCACTGAATTCAGTACAGTGAGGAAGATAAAGTGATAATTTCTTCGTTGCAGACGAACACATGCCACATCCATTTGGACTGGAACTTTACAAAGATGAAGTATTCTGGACCGATTGGGAAACGCAATCGATTCAAGCAGCCAACAAGTACACTGGAAAGAAAAGACGAACATTGGGAGCTGGTCATCCTCATCTGATGGACGTCAGAGTCTTCCATAAAGAACGGACGGTTGGGATGAATAGGTATGTTTGTAGTAATAGGAAAAATACTTATTAATTAAAATCAGAAAAATGTCTAAATAAAAACTGTGTCTTGTTTAAAAGGTGTTCCCAAAATAATGGAGGCTGTTCCCATCTATGTTTGTTGAGACCTGGAGGAAAGAGTTGCGCTTGTCCTACTGGAATCAAATTAAGCGTAAGTATCTTCAATCTTATAGAAAAATACTTTAGAAGCCGTAAAGTTTTACATTACACTGTGTAAAATGATTTTTATTATTGCAATTACAGAAGGACGGAAGGACTTGCACGAACGGCCCTATAAACTACTTGATATTCGCTCATCGCTTGGATATACGCATTATTTCCTTGGACGTTCCTTATTTGATAGACGTTGTATTGCCATTGCCTTCGTTGAAGAATGCTTTGGGAGTTGATGTTGATATCAAAACCGGTAAATTGAATTAACTTAATATAACTTCTTAGTTTAACTTCTATAAAAATTATCATACCATTGTTTATAGGTTTCATCTATTGGACCGATACTGGTGAAAAGAAAATCCAACGCGCTACGCGAGCTGGCGAACTGTTTAAAACAGTCATCGGTAAAGGACTTCACACTGTTGACGGAATTATCATTGACTCTGCTGGTCGGAAGGTAATATGATTACATATTGTACAATAGAAAACTAGCTTATTTATCTCGGTAAGAGTGATGTCTTCAATAACTTTGAACAAGTAGATTGAACATATAGCCCTAAGTCAAACATGTTGATGTTTCTAAACAGATTTACTGGACGGATGGAGGTCGAAACAGCATCGAAGTCGCAGAGCTTGACGGTAGTAACAGAAAAGTACTAGTCTGGACCGGTTTAGGTAAGTTTCGGTTTATAAATAAGTGAAATTTTGTAAAAGACTTGATTATAAACAGGACACTCTTACAGATTCACCTCGAGCAATAGCGCTTCATTATGAACACGGGTACATGTTTTGGTCTGATTGGGGAACGACGGCGAAGATTGAAAGAGCTGATATGGATGGGAAAAATAGGTACGTCTTAAATTTAAAGGATGTGGAAACTATCAGGTAATTATTTACATACTAATCTTATTGTATTTTTAGGAGGATCATTGTCGACAATAACATCAAATGGCCCAATGGACTTGCAATAGACAGGATAGAAGGTCGTCTTTACTGGAATGA
Organism: Cyclophora punctaria; assembly: GCA_951394245.1. Classification (NCBI taxonomy): domain Eukaryota; kingdom Metazoa; phylum Arthropoda; class Insecta; order Lepidoptera; family Geometridae; genus Cyclophora; species Cyclophora punctaria. Next base: position 5,720,946 of record OX596169.1, read on the forward strand.
TGCTAAAATGCTGACCATCGAAAGTTCCGATTTCAATGGGAATGACCGTCGAGCTGTCCTCAATGGCGTGAAATATCCCTACGGGATTGTAATTGTTGGCCCACATATTTATTGGACCGATTGGAAGACCCAAAGTTTGCATCGAGCTGATAAAATTACTGGCAATAACTCTATTGAAATTAGGAAGGATTTGGAAGGATTAATGGATATAAGAGCTGTTCAAGTAAGGATTACCATTATCTTAAGAAACTGCGAGTGAATATCTTCGAACTAGATATAACTTTTAAATGTATTATTTCAGGGAGACCAAATAGTTCAAAACGCCTGTGGTTCAAACAACGGTGGATGTTCCGATTTATGCCTTCGATCACCTCAAGGCTACTCATGTGCTTGCCCAACAGGAATTATGTTTGAAAATGAGACCGACACATTCCAAAAAACGTGTAAGAGTCACCCTGAAAACTTTCTTGTGTTTGCGACACGAAGCAGCATAGCGTTTATATCACTTGATACCCCGGAACAATGGGACGTAATACTGCCAGTGAAGGATGTGCAGAACTCCATAGCTGTTGACTTCCACTGGGAGAAGAAGCTGATATTCTATACTGATCTTCTTTTGAATTCTATAAGGTAATTAATAATTTATTCTACGCGTAATTTAATTGATAAGTAATAAGTGCTCTAAGTGTTATGTTTTTTCCTTTCCAGGTCAATAGACATGATGGATATGACTCGATCAAAAGTGGTGGTTAACACAAGACTAGAAACACCAAACGGATTTGGGGTTGATTGGATCGCCAATAATATCTATTGGACTGACAACGATTTTAAGGTAGATTATGAAAAAAATACTTATTATTGTTTAAATCATTCGAACAATATGTTAATGAATTCATCAAATGTACACAGGTCATTGAAGTTGCTCGATTGGACGGATCTTCGCGGAAAGTATTGGTTAAAGGACTTACTGAACCTAGAGCGATTGCCATCTTCCCAGCTAAAGGGTATTTAAAATTGTTATTAATGATTACAAAAGTATGCTTTGTCTAAAACAGAATAGCGACTAATAGGTTTTCGTTTCTAGGTATCTCTATTGGAGTGACTGGGGAGAAAGCCCGAACATCGAAAGGTCATTCCTGGACGGTAGTCAGCGGAAAATTATAGTGAAACAGGATCTAGGCTTTCCTAACGGAATTACTATCGACTACAAGGAAAGAAGACTGTACTGGACCGATGCCCTTAAAGATAGGATTGATACGTCAGATCTTAATGGGCAACACAGAGTTCAGTTGATACCAGAGGCGAAGAATCCATTCGGAATGACACAGGTAAATGACTACCTGACTAAATGACTATATTGGTTATGCATACTGTCATAGCCAATTCTTCACTGTTTTACCTATATTTTTTCTTCTCAGTACAACGATTACATCTACTGGACTGATTGGTACAAGAAATCGATCATGAGAGCAGACAAAAGAACGGGCAAAAACATAACAGCAATAAGAACGGATATGGAAACGGCAATGGAGATAAAAGCAGTGTCGTCTGAGAAACAACATGGTTGGAATCCTTGCAAGGAAGACAATGGAGGGTGTTCCCATCTCTGTCTGTTTAGAGCTCACGATTATGTATGTGCTTGTCCTGATGAGCTTGATCCTCGGCAATGTTCTACAGGTAAGGCCGTGATAAACTTCTAGAAATATTCTCAACAATTATCACAAATATCAGAGTAGATTTTTTTTTAACTATTGTATCTAATTTTTGTTGTTCTTCTAGAACCAAAAATGCGAGTTGACGGTAAAATGCCGTCTCATTACCCTTCGTTCTATGACTACAATGACATTGAGATCACGAAAGGGGAAGCGCCTAGGCCGACAGAAGCGCCAGACAGCAACGTTGGCATCATCCTTACGGGAGTTGGAATCTTAGTGTGTCTTATCCTAGTTATTGCTGTTGTTGTTTGGGTTTTCAGTAAGTATAGAGTCACAACTGTTTTTCATTATTCATCGATTATGTAAACATAATCAACTATCATATTCTATTTAGAGAATCTGATGATTTATATTTCACATAGAAATGTTCAATTCAATATAGAAATATTTTACAGAACTCTTATGAAGTATCTAGCAAGCTAAACTCTTCAAAACTTAAGCTCCTTAATGTTTTTTTGATTTGAATGTTTTGCATAATTTTAGTTGGAACAGTGCGATCAGGTCACAGATCGGAGAGGAAGGAAGAATACAGAGACACAAGTCACATATCATTCCACAACCCGAACTACAACGGTGCTGCTGGGCTCGGTGCGCCGGTCGACCCTCTGGAGCGCAGGACTAATCGCTTCCAGAACATCTTCAAGTATGACAAAAATCAGGCAAGTCCTTTCAAGTACCAACTTCCTAAAGTTCTAGTTCCAAACGACAATATATCTTGTCTGAGAGTCAAGATTATGATGAAAATTCGAAATTCGAAATAATACGCACGCGTCACTAGGAAGAACGCATACCGATAGATTTCTCGGAACATACACAAAATTATCTATTATATTATATGGGTATGTGTGAACAGACAATTTACTAATACCAATGCTGAATCATACTTACTTGTTTGTTTTTCTAGGAGCGAGTAATAAACGTATACATCCCAGAAGGCACGAGCCTGTTACCGCCCCCGCCGCCCCCACCGCACCGAACGCGACCCTCGACCCACGACGATTTCGAACCAGTAACCCTTCATTCATTCACTTGAATACAAAGGACTGGACAACACTGCAATGTGGACGATAGGACTTACCAAGACTGTTTTGCTGGATCACTCCCCAAAGGAAAAAGTGAGACTTAACGAGAGTGATCCAACACCGACATTCAATAGCTAGCTGTAGCGGAACCTCGACTATTCGTTTGCATATCGTTCGTTCAATCTTTATGTATGTGATATGGATGTTAGACTCAAAGGCCAGTTGCACAAATCATAAAACTAGACTCAACGCCAATTAGAATTGATGTTAGCAACGTTATCCTGAATTTAAAGATTTGTACAATTGGCCCAAAGTGAAACGTTGATCAAACGCAATATTTTGATTGCAGAGTCAACTTTTGCTTCACGATTATGCATAAAAATGGATCTGCATTTGAGCGTCGATACGCGGAAATATAGGCATTAGACATAATATTATTGATAATCATATGACCCGACGAATACAAGCTAGATTATATTTTAATAAGTAATTTACTGTACTGTGTGTGGTCACGAATGTTTACCCAAGAGTCTGAGAAAACGATGATGGTTTACAAACTGATGGTGCGAATTAAACAAAGTATAGCTTGCTCAGTCTTTGACGATCAAAGAAAAGAGAGAACAAGATCGTGAAAGAGTCGGGCTGTAGAGAAGCTTGGTGGTCGAAGTGAATGAAAGATTTTTAGCACACATTTATAAATCAAAGTTTAAAATATTATCGTTCGCTGTTATACATCATAACTCATTTCTATTGCTTTTAGTATGAGTTTTAATACATGAATAGGTTGCTTCGGAAATAGTCCAATAAATAAATTGAAGGAATCTTCCTTAAATCTTGGAAGGAAGAAGATTAGATCTAGGTAATGGAGTAATGGACATTTTATATGAAGAAGATATCGATGTAAGGAAAATTCAGCCAAGTGAATTTATAAGTCTGGCAAAAGATTTTGATTTGTAAAGTATGAAAATGATTACAGCTCATACTAAAAGTACTGATAATCATAACGTAATAGATATAGTATCTGTATTAGATCGTACACTCAACTAATGGACGTCTATTTTAGAATCTAGAATTATTACTATCTATAACATGTAAAATACGAATAAAAGTTAATTTTCGACAGAGAATTTAATATTTCTAAAAAATCTAGTCAATTTGACTCCAATGTCTTTATTGATTAGTAAAATTAAAAATTAAAATATTATTATCATCTTAAAAACGTAATTTATATTTAACAAATATTTTATTTCTTAATAATTCCGTCAAGTTAATAATTATGTTTTATTACGAATAGAACATAAACTATGCGTTATTAATAATTGTTATTAAAATCATATTATGATATTATGGTACTATGTGTATAATTATGTAGATAATAATAATGATAACTACGTATTTTTGAAATACATTCGTTGATAAGTGTTTCACATAAATCTTAAGATTTAGTTCCAATATGTTGACATAATATCCTACTTCGAAGTATGTATTTTTGTAAGTAAACTTCAATAGTTTATAATTATTGAAAGTTGTGTAATTGGGATAGGTGTTAAATATATATATAAAATATATAATTACGTATACGTATATATATATTAAAAGTATATACATATATATTAAATCTTTATGTATATCGCCTGCATACCTTACGCTGGCTCTCGAAGGGTGTTCAGAGTGAAAAAAATAATAAAAAATTAAAAATATATATATTTATTAAAAGGTAAATTATACCCAGCATTTTGTAAAAAGAAATCGTCAATTTGTCACCAGATGTCGTGACTCACAAAGTCGTGCAAGTGGCGGTTCGACAAAATGCGGTTTGATTGTTAGCTGTTAGTCCATTTTAAATAACGAGTAACAAAATTATTAAAATTGAATTCGTTTTAATTGGTACTTGTTTTAAAAATAAATATTAATTAACAGGAAAGGACCTTTGCCTAGGGGATTACAGTGCCGAAGAGAAAATTATGGACGAATATAATACATTTATTATTACATTGACAGTAACATACATGTTATACCAACTTGGAAAATCATGTTACTAATAAAAAAACCTTTTAATGATAACAAGAAATATAAAAAAAATATTAATTGCCACACTCTAGAAAATAGCCCTTCACAAAATAACGAGTAAGCCTCCCTTATACATTTAACGTATAACTTCAAGCATATATGTTTAAGATTATTATTTTTATGTTAAACCTGTTATTGGTTAGGCTGACATGGCGTGGTGCCGTAAGCGTGGCGACGCTATGTTTTGACTAACACCAGACGCCACATTGTCTTAGTTATTTAAAAGTATATTATTAGCTGGATGTTTTGGTAATATATATTAGCATAAAAAGGCAAATATAATAAAAGGCTGAGTGCAAATTGGTAGCAATTCTGTGTTAACTATGTGCCAGTCCACTACAGAGAAAGAAATATAGTTAATAGTTAGACTAGATGGTTGTCAGCTACTTTTCTTGTTAACTGTACTTTCTGCCTCGCTAACGTAAACCTGCCCCCAAAAATACAAAATAAACAAATCAACGTTAAAGTGAGAAGTAGTTTAATTTAAGTTTTACCAAATGTTAAAGTATTTTCCGTGTTTACAATATAATAATAATTTATATATAGTATTAGTTGTAATTGCTACATTTTTAGTAATAGCTAGATTCTAGGGAATACCCATAGAACCGCTTTATAAACAAAGTTTATTATAAACGAAGGTTATTCTTAATATGTTAGTAGTATTTTTTACCGTTTTAATAATCAAACTTTTAAATTTTCAAATTCAAAAGTGTACTGATTACATTTTGAGTGTGGCGACAATGAATTCCACCTTCAGATTATAGTGATAGTAACAATAAATCGAAAACACGTAGATAAATCTAGAATAACACTCACCAAACTAAACATGGTGACAATAAGTATATATACTTATTATATCAATGTAAATATTTTATTACATACTTATTTTTATCTATATATCTATTACTTATATTGTAAATATATTTTTATTTTTATAAAACTTGATTTCCAATTCAAAGTTTAGGTTTTAAGAATTTTTAATTTCATATCAAAAATTTAGAAGATGAATAAATTTATTCATTGTAACGCCTAAACCATTTGTTAGCCTAATTGAAATCAATGCCTAATAATTAAGGGATTTTTTCAGTCGTCACATATTGTTACATAAATTACTGATTTCTCAAAAGTAATTATTTACTACGTTTACTGGTACACTTCGCTTTTATTTTCATATTTATCTGACGTTTCGGTCTCTGTAAAGGGGCCGAAGGTGATCACAGAAGACTTTAAGTTACTATTTTCTTCAAGCAAAAGAAAAAACGAGACCTCACGTAAAATTCTAGAAATATTCATAAAACCTGCCAAAAAAAACATTCTATTAATCAGTACTCCCTGATTAATATAATTTGAATTTCGTTCCAGCGACAGATATTTCGAACATCACTCTTTAATTATTTTTTAAAACATATTTATAAACTATTTTCATTTGATTTTAGAGTTTGAAATTTTGAACTTTTATTATTTGAATTTTTAATTTGGCGATTGAAAAACCTACCCTTAACTCGGCGGGAGGCGCTACCGGGTAAAATTTACCACATAGTGCATACTTTCGAAAATATTTATTTTTGTGCGTAATTTTGTGCAGCGCCGTTTTAGGTACCTTTCGACAGATGTTCCATGGTCCGCCATTTTGAATAAGGGGCCAGTTAGCGCGTGTTGTTGAACCACGACGGACGTAAAAGGTGCGTACGGGTAATTTTTACCCAGTAGATTTTTTTCAAAAAAGTGCCATATTAAAATATTTTTCGATTCGATTATAATTATAAGTAAAGATATATTGTCAAGATATATGTTCTTTTAAAATTGATCTCATTTTTTTGTTTTTTAATAAGTTTAGAGAATATTTTTCGTTTTGTGCACAAAATGGCTGAGCTTTAGGCTGTGTTTTAAAATTTCAAATATAACATATTATACTAAGCATTAATTAGTTTCCAACTTTCTTGTTTAATTGAAAATATAACACAATATAATATAAAAATTGGTTTATTTAATTACCCATAAAATAGCTCTAGTTCTTACAATGAATATTATTGTGGTATTTTTTACCCAGTAGCGACAGTCAGTGTTGGTATATGGGGCGCGCTTCCCGCCGAGTTAACAGATACTATTGTTTTGGTTTTATGACGTCACAAATCACGAAGATACGTCAGTAATCTACGACAGGGTTTAAAGCTAAGATAGAGTTAGGAAGGAAGACATCATCGGCAAATATTCAGGCACCATGACATATATAATATATATATATTTTCTTATATATTTCAAAGAATTTACTACGCATAGAATGTCATATCTTTTTATATATTTTTTTGTATGTAAATATTTATAATAGGTATTGTTACTTTTGGAAAAGATTATTGCTTCATTGTGTTTTCAAAACCGTTATGAATGTTATTTTATTATTTTCTATTTAATGTCTAGTAATCTATGGACACTTTTTAAATTGAAAAGATTTTGTGTAACATTTTTTCAACATATGTATATTTATACAGTATGTATAATATTATTACATATTTCGTTAATAGATAATGAGAATGAGCACCAATTTTATTATATAATTTAAAGTTAAGAAGTATCGCAAAAAAATCTCAACTTTATTTAATTTGTGTCAAATTATTTTTTAAGTGTCATTTTCTGTTAAGATGTGTTTACATTGTTTGACATAATACAAAAAGGTAAAGCAGCCAATAGGACCGTATCGATTCATTAAAAACGACAACCTATTGGTTGTTTCAAAAATCTTAATAGGCTAGTTGACAAAATTTGGAAATTAGTTTAAAACTATAGCTTAGCATCTATTTCACCCCAAAAATATATTATTTTAAGAAAAATAGTTTTTTTACGTTTGTATTTTGAGTTTTAAGAAATGAAATTGAAATTGACCGCGAAAAAGGCCAAGACTGTCATGCCGTCTTGAATGACGTCACATTTCGCAGAACAGCCGTGTTTGTGTATGAAAGTCAATTGTGTTTTTTAATAAATAATGAATATCTCGTATTATAAATACTGTATAGTGCCCCAATGTAAAAGTACAACGACAAATAATTCATATACGTTCCAAACAATAAAAAATACGAAGAAAGTCATTATCAACTAATTTCACAATGTATAGTCGATTTCTTTCGCATTGGCGAGACGTATGTACAAATAAATATGGCCGATTTTCTGAACAAAGATAATATAGAGGTAAAGATTGATACATTAGCCACGGCGGTAGGAGTTCATAATAATTTTTATAGCAGTGATAGTTATATTCTATATTAAAATATGACTGATATAAATTCAGAAGTTGCTTAATGGCTGACATAGTATCTGTTCATTGGTTTATACATTAATTAATTTAATCAGTCGGGTTTTTAAGTTTTTCTTTTAATCACGCAGATACAACGCTGATAAAAAACCGCGAATTGCTGTCAGTCGTTTAATATCCTACTATCCTATCCCATCCTATCCTACTAATAAATAACACACCAAATCACTAAACAAATCGAAGTCCAGAGAGAAAGCCAAGTTTTTTAGGAAATCGAACATAGAGGAGCACCCGTAACGTACGACATCAAGCAAACGAGACGAATGACGAACGAAGCATGGCGGCTGACTAGGTATCGGCCTGTCTTGCCAGCATAATGACAGTTCTTAGTTAACCGACAGTGGCAATACCGGTTAATTATCTCAAAACTGAACATACAACAAAAATATAATCGCTTTAGCGCTGGTATATTAACGTACGTTGCTAGTATATTAAATTAAAAATAATGTCGTGAGTTTTCAAAGTAATACGATGATTTATTTTAATTTGCCTTTTTGTGAGTTGAAAAAGTTCAATCACTTAGTTGATTTCATACTCTGTTATATTTTTTTGCTTGCTTTGCTCATCACTATAGCCATAATCAAAAAAATAGCATTTTACTATCTGTATTTTCACAACCTCACTTTTTTTTTTTGTTAAAATATGATGTTGAAAATTAATAAAATTCATGAATTCCGTGTTTAGAACTTAGGAAAAAGTGTATAGTGTGTGGCAAACTATTGAGTGTGTAGTTTAAGATAAATACGTGAATGTCGTAAAATCAAAGGTTTGTTAACATGAATTGCCAAAAAATTAGAAATCTACTATACATCGTAGTTTTATCCGAAATGTGACGTCACGCTTCTCTGATTGGTGTTTAATGTCACGTGATTAAACGCCTCATTTTGTCGATTTTATTTTCCAAAAATATTATTAATCTTTTATTATTTTAATAGCAAAGTTGATTATTTATTTACTAATTATCATGGTTAATCATTAGAAACTAAAAGCCATCCGATTCATTCTTAGTGGAAACAAGCCTATTCCATTATGTTAACCAATGTAAGTTCTTTATTTATATAGCCTAAGTACCTAAAACGATTTAAAAGTATGTTTGATGCGCTGTGATATTGATTGGATTGGAAATGGATCGTGAAATTAGATTTTCGACATACTTTAAGTATACATTCCTTCTTTTTTATAGGTATAAAGTTTTTTATGAACAAAAGCACAAATGCTGCGTTAGAGTCTAATTACACGATACCTGTTAATATGAACATCAGCGAATGAAATTCATATCGCTGTTTGTCAAATGTTAAAAGTACGGTGTGTGCCGCCACTCTAATGTGTCCGTTTTGTCAAAAGTATTACTTTTATTTCAATTTATTGCCACAGCGGAGGCAGTAGCATTGTGCCAAATCTGCTAATTATTGTAAGATTAATGAACTATGTATATTTAGGTAAAAAACTAAACACTTTTTACAGCTCAATGGGCCTCCCTATAGAGAGGTGTTTAAAGTGTTGTCAAATTTATTATTGTATTGATTAAATAGAATATTCAAATTATTGTTTTATTTCGACCTCCTAAGATTATTTGGGTATATAGCGTATACCCAAAACACATAATGAAAACAAATATATTCGCTTTGATATATGTATATATTTTGGTTTGCCAAATCTTTGTTTTAGAGAAAGAGTCAAACTGTCAGAGGTGAATTTAAAGGCGAGATGAGAGAGATGAAATATTAGCACATGCAAGTAATAACCAACATAAAAAATATGTCATGTCATGTCAGTGAAGACAACTAGGCGTAATACGCTGCCTAATACGGATTGGTGATCAGAAACCCTAGTCATGTTTGAAAAGTAGTAACCATATTTTCGCTCGACCTGGGTATTGAACTCGGGATCAGTCTTAGCAGGTGAGCGCACATGCCACTAGAACACCCAAGCGAGTTTGACATATAAACATAAAATAAGAAAATATTCAAACACAAACTTATCTATATTGAACCTTATAATGTTAATAACTTTATGTACTTCTTACTATTTTAACTTATACAAACCAGAACAGGGTAACAGAACTAAAAAAACACTTAAATAAAAAAAAATTACATGAAATAATTTTATTATCTGTTGTATTTCGATACATTTGATGTACATCAATTAGTTTATACTTAGGCAACAATAAGTAACAACATTTATTTATTCATAAACGTTTCTAAACACCATTTTAAATACATATATTAATTTCCACAAGAAAAGAATAGAAAATACAAGAGTTTATAGAAACTTTTTCCAGGTAGTTTATAAGACTGGTATTGAGCTCGAATTTTGTGCAATCAAGCAATAAAATCTCATTTAGGTACTTATCTAGAACATAATCTATTCTTTCTTAATTATTTAATCTTAGAATAAATATGCCAGCAAAATTTATGTACGTAATTTACAGCCAATGGTTCAATCATTGAATAATTTTGACAAGTTAATTTAATTACAAACATTAGTATTCATAGATGTTTGCGACAAAAGCATTTATCTCTGGTAAAAGTTACCTGGTTTTGAAAAAAATCACGTTTAATTTTGTTTTTCATGCCAATATAACAATGCTTTACAATAAACTTACCAACCAATATGGTAAAGTCACTCTATAGTTGTCTAAAATGTACGTTTTGTCAATTTATATTTGTCAAATAAGTCTGTTAGGTCAACTAATTGTCAAATAGGTACGTTATGTCATCTTTTATTTGTCAAATTAGTCCTTACGTCAACTTATATCCATTAAATTAGTCCATTATATTAACTAATATTTTTGTCAAAATAGTCCGTTATGTCATCTTATTTTTGTCAAATTAGTCCTCATTCCAACGTATATTTGTCAGATAAGTAAAAAAAAAAATCTAATTCAAAGTCTGTAATATCTGCTTATTTTGGTATAAGTCATGAAATTTCAAGTAATATACTCCCGGACTCCTAAATCGAGCCACCTAGCATAATTATTTAGTAACGTCCATAACTTTAATTTTTTTTATGAATTATCAAAAAGTTTTTATGTAATTTTGTAGCTGGCATAATCAACATTAGGCTCATGTATCTACTATTGTTCAATTTTTTTTTTTTAATGGCCTTCAATGACCTTAGTGTTGATTTTGCCATTGTACGATATAAACTCATTATGCTAGGTGGCTCGATTTAAGAGTCCGGGAGTGTAGTTGTAAAATGTCAGCAATAGGGTGGCAATCAGTGTCAGACACAGTAAAGAGTCCTAATACTTGGCAGAATAGTAGCACTTACAAGTGTAATATTATAACATCATTTCAAATAATTTTACCCTTCAAAAATAATATAAAACAAATAAATTCCTTGATATTTTTAATCATGTCATAAAATAGAGAGCATTTTGATATATAAAACTAAAATTATAAATGTGAACATTTCACAGCTTTAAGAACTATACATAGTATGTTTAGATTTTATTCTTCTCATTTCTAAGATAAAAAAATAAATTCATCGATTCGAGAAGTATTTGTTCGAGATCAGAACTAAAAGCAGAGATTCAGATAAAGGAATGTATGAAACGTATAGACAGAATCAGGTACGAAATTACTCTAATGCAGATATTTCTTCAAGAAATTCGAAATATAATACTTTTGAAATAGCCTCTTACATCAGTTCTAAATTATCTAAAGGTTTAGAAGAAAATATCGCATGTTTTAGATCTAGTACGTGACGCATGAGCGGAAGACTAAAAAACAAATGACGATACTGATTATTGTTCTATTCAATATTAATCTCAGGTCACAGGAGACAGTTGTCTTAGATTAATATTTACTTTTTGTCTGTAAGTACTAACTAATATAATAAACCTGAAGATTTTATTAAATGTTTGGTTTGAACGCGATACTCCCTCAACGGTATTTCAGACTCTACCAATTCGATTTAAATCATTATTTTTATAATGGATAGCCACATTCAACGGGAAGGCTATAGGCTATTTTTCATCCCAAAATTCCTACGGGACCGGGCACAAGGTGGGTAAAGCCGCGGGCACTGCTAGTGAATAATAATTTTAAATGTTAAAATTATTATTTTTTTAAAACAAACTTCGCTACACAAGGCGGAAATAGTGTACATCTTAGCTACACTAGTTGTTCCTATTAAAAATGGCTTATATTTTGAACCAAGACCCATTGATTATACTTATCACATAGATTATAAATATTTTGCCGAAACTCTTTGGCACTCTCGCCGCACTTAAATAAACCATAGACACATACAATCTGTAAACTCTATGAGATCTATGCTTTAACAACTACATAATACTTATGTAATATACAATACAAGACTTAATTTTAAAAGTATAATCAGCATAAAAGTACAATGGTCAATATATCAAATGAGATACAAAAATTGTATAGGCATAAAGTTAGAAAGTTAGGCTTTGGTATATATTTTTTTATATGTCAGTTTCTAAAATAAATAAGAAAATATGTCGCGTAATTCGAAATGAACACGTTAAATGCCACATGCATCATTAAAGATGGATAATAATTAATGATTACTTCATTGGCAGTTAACGTGTTAACAAGTTAAGTTTTAGAAAAATCTCATTGTTTTTATATCACTGTCAGTAGTGTAAAATTAAATAATTTAATTAAAATATAATATTTAAATCATCAGTTTTGAGATGTCAATTATTCAAAATCTACGAGTAAATAGGTAATAATAACCTTTATGGGCACCGAATATATTTTTTTAAACTAAAGAAGTTTTTATTATGAAAAATGAATTTCAAATCTTCGACGGCATTATTCATACATTCTGAATATTAATGCCTACACATTTTAGATATGCATTTTAAAGACGTTTATATTTTCAAGTTAAATATCTTGTATTTACTTGGCAGGACGTCATACGATCGGTCCCAATAATCTTTATTGATCATTTTATAGCTGATCAAGACTGTTTCTATGTAAACAAATGTATTATTTTAGCAGCTAGATGCACGAATATATTTATACAGAAACACTGACCAAACCTTATCCGCTATTTAAAATTGTCGGTAAAGATAGTTTATTGGGACTGTTAAAGCGATTGACACGTTTTTCTAAATAAATAAAAACAATACAGTGAAGATTATATCATTAAAGAGGTAACTAGGTTAAGTACTATATCATTATTAAAAAGTATGGATTTCTATATTCAAAATAAATTAATATAAGGAATGAAAAGAGCTTTGGGTAAAGAAAAATCAGTCAATAGTTAGACGAAGCGTTAGAGCGTTTGTCCACCGCCGCCGGCACCGGACCGTCACCGGGAACGAGATTATTTCGGGCCGATTTTATTATGACGTGACGGCGATCGTTTGTCCACCGCGACCGATTTCGCCGGCTCAGTTTGTTCCAGCTGGCATGCGTGGTAGTCGCGTTTTCGAATAAATAAAGTGATGGCTAGGTTAAACCGGCGACAACTTCTTCTACTAATTTTGTACCTTCGAAGGCGCAGGAAATTCCCACAGGAACGGGCACAACGCGGGTAAAACCGCAGGGCGCTGCTAGTATACTATACAATGCTATACACGGTGAGCCTTAAATAACCCGAAAGATTTAAACCAACGATTTTAGAGCCTAATCTATACTAATATTATAAAGCTGAAGAGTTTGTTTTGTTTGTTTGTTTGTTTGTTTGTTTGTTTGTTTAAACGCGCTAATCTCAGAAACTACTGAACCGATTTGAATAATTCTTTCACTGTTAGATAGTCTATTTATTGAGGAAGGCTATAGGCTACATTTTATCCCGAAATTCCCACGGGAACGGGCACAACGCGGGTAAAACCGCGGGGCGCTGCTAGTTAGAGTATATAAAGTTATATAACGTATAGTCCAAAAACCCATATTTTAAGAGATATTAATTATTTCAAGTAAACCACAAGTAAGAAAATCTCAATTGTAACACACCCTAAAGGCGTGACGTAGACACCTACTACTTTTACACGCAGACGCACTAACCGCATGGTTGATGCATCGTATGATATCGGAGTGATTCGTTCATGCTCGCTCCTTGTTTCTCAACAGAGATTAATCAAAACTCGCTCACTCTCTGAAGTAAAGGTTTGTGTACAAAGAAGCGTTCAATTAATATGATTTAATTTGTACTGAAATAGTAGTTTAATTAAGACACATAATTGGACCCATGTTGATATAGCATTATTTACTCGTACTGTCGTCACAAATACGTCGTTTAAATCTTTCGGGTTATTAAGGCTCATCGTGTATAATGATAATTGATGACAGACAAAATAATAACTGAGCTCGTGTACGGTGCGACGGCGACGGCAGTGTGTGGACAAGTTCATATGTTTTGTATTGCCGGCACATCGGCCCATCAAAATCTCGGGCCCGTTTTAGCGGTCACGCCGATTTACTCGCAAATTCGGCGTCCGGGATGACGGCGCCCGGTGACGGATGTGCGGTGGACACGCGGCTAAAGCAAAACGCTCTAAATGTATCTACCGCTACTTCGGCGCCGTCATCTCGTTACCGGTGACGGTCCGGTGCCGGCGGCGGTGGACAAACGCGAACGTCAGTTGAGATCCGCGTAAGGTGCGTTTCCATAGAAGTAGCGCAGGGTAGTGTGGAACTCAATTGATTAATCACTATCTACGCATTGAAAATCTCTGTATAATGCTTTGTGAGTAGGCAGTTGAGTTCCGCACCAATCCGCTCTATTTCTATGGAAAAGCACACAACGAGTTCGCCACTGACGTCATTGCGGTGTTGCGCTGCCATATAGAACAAGTCTCCCCACATTCGAAAGATATTCTCTATATGACGTCGGCGTAAACAACAAGCTTAGAAGTATATGCAACAGAAGTAGATAGAGTAAAAGGAATGAATTGACATAAAATCCTTCTTAGACTAACTAACAAATAGATTATTCATTTGATAATAAATACAGGATTAAATAATTATAGATAACATAATATCGATTTAACTTTGCATTACGATAATTTGCATTTTAGTTAACGGGCAATCAGAATGGGATACAATACTGACAAATAAAGATAAATTACAGTTGAAATTGAGATGTATGCAAAACGCTTTAAGTCTGTAAATCGTGTTCATTACTAAATAGTAATAAGGTTGCATCCCATTCTCTTTGCGCGTGAATTATAGCACAATTTTAGCACTAATCAGATCTCACAAATTGAAAAGAAAATATTTGCTTGCTTACGGGTGAACAATTCTTTCTTCCGATCTATGCTATGATACATTTGATATTCACCATCCACCAATCATATCAGTTGTGACTTAGCAACGACACTCAATAACCGTGGCATCTATCCCTACTAATACTAAAATTGTGAATGTAAGTTTGTTTGTTACGCTTTCACGCTAAAACTACTGAACCGATTTGAATGAAATTTGGTACACAGTTAATCCAGAACTTGAGAAAGGACATAGGCTACTTTTATCCCAGTACAGCGCGGGTGAAACCGCGGGGTGCGGCTAGTCAATTATATAAATCGTAGTATAGGAACAATATTCAACTATGTTGGTATAGACTAATTATATCAAATGTAGCACAGCATATCTTTGTTAAAACTTAACCCTAAGCTTAACCGCAAGCAAATATTGTAAATAAAAGTTAATTATACCATAAGGTAAGAAAAAATCTCAAATGTCCCTACGAGTAACCACTTTACATATTTTAAATATCAAGAGCCTTAAGCTTAACTAGAGTCAGCTGTAAGTGACAATATCAAAATAGTGTATCATCAAAAATGTTCCTTGGTTACAAATCCCTGTAAGGTATAATTATTCTCCTAGTTCTATTGTCATTCAGTTTTGGTACTCTGCGTGTTGTAGTGACATATTCGGCAGAATTCGGTCTATGAAGGCATGTTACGTCTTCCTTTTTTCTCTTCTGTACATATAATTTTCTCTCTCTCTCTCTCTCTTTCTATCCCCATGTGAAGAGAAGTTATATACGATACTGGAGTGCAGCTCTATCCTAGATATATGCAATCGTTGTGTATGAAAATTTTACAATAAAAAGTAACGTAATAGTAGTTTATGCAACTGTCATATAATGAAGGGTATTAAAACACGAGTGTGAGTTTATGAAACGAGCGCAGCGAGTTTCATAATAGTAACGAGTGTTTTAATATCCGTGTTATATGCAGTTGCATACACTACTTTATCTTCACTAATGCAATGAATCAAACAAAATTTTAAAAACAAAACACATTGCGAAACATTAAATTCACGCGCACGTGTATTGTCACAGTGAACTTGCCGCCATTAAAATCTAACCAATGAGAGCGCAGCTGCGCGCGCAGGGCCGCAGGGCGCGCGCCGCGCAGGGCGCGATGTTATAATGAGATTTTACGATATCGATGTGGATATTATAACATCATGTGCAATTGCTTAAATTGAGTGTTTTAGTTGTCTGCGCTATAACAGTAGTAATTATAAGTCAAGTATTGGAAACATAAGTAGAATGTTACAACATTAGTGTAGATAAAAGTTTTTATAGTATATCTAGTTAATGCCTACGATAGTGTCAGATGATTGGAAAAACTAAAATTGTCAATTAATTGAGTATATATTTTCGATCGTTTCCGTTTAAAATTTATCTTTCGCAACAGTTTCCTAATGGGGAAGAGAGCAAAATAAATGATATATCGTGCATATAAACCACACGGTTTCAAATATATTTAGCCGAACATCCAAGAACTTCTGCCAAGTGTGTCACTAAACCACTATAGAACCATGTCACTATAACCTTGACTTATGTTTCACCTGCCTACAGTCAACTGTGACTATTCTTTAATTTGACAAAGTAACAGATTACCTTACCTTACGTTCACATGTACCGTTTCACTTCAGGGAAAACTTCTAGGAGAACTAATTCGAAGAGATCCTGGAAAATAAAACAAACAATGTATTAAAACGAAATATTTGAAAAATATTCTACTAATCATTAATTCATTCATATCAAGTAGGTGGCCAACCCTGTCGGGGTTTTTAGACCGCCTAAAGGCCTCCGACATGGTCTGACGATTGAAACAACCGGAACTGACAGCTTTACGTGCCCCTGAAGTACGGTAGCGCTCAGATACTAATGTCACTATCGGCCATCCCACCCATCCAAGTAGGTACCGAACTGCTGGTTGCTTAACAATCGCAATGAACTAACATCGCTTTAAGATATCAGTAGAATAAAGAAGAATAGGCGTAATCACCATGCTTGCCTAATGTGGGCTGTAATCTCAAACCCGAGCCATGTTTAAAAACATGTTTTCGCTCGACCCGGGAATTGAACCCGAGACCTCAGTCTTGGCAGAAGAGTGCAAATACCACAAGACCATTGATGCGGGTATAAGTACATAAAATTAATTATAATAAAGCTATCGTTGCATGATATTGTTAACGCTTCAATAACTTTTAAAATGTCGTTGGCAGAAACGTATGATATGACGTAAAAAAAATATTATTAGTAAATGATTTTTCATTCTTTATTTATGTATGTATATGATCGTTAGGGTGACTCTACATAAAATATAATTATTTTTTGCGTAACATTTATTTTTTTATGGTAATAATTAATCTATACTAATATAATTCAATTTGTAAGTTTGTTTGTATGTTCGAGGTAATCTCTGGGATTACCGGTCCGATTTGAACAATTCTTTTAGATAGCTACATTCAACGGGAAGGTTATAGGGAATTTTTCATCCCCAAGAGAACGGGCACAACGCGGGTAAGACCGCGTGGCGATGCTAGTATGTTAATATAAAATGTTTACAAAATTCATATCATAAACTTACACCTATAAACTACTAGCGGCGCCCCGCGGTTTTACCCGCGCTGTGCCCGTTCCCGTGGGAATTTCGGGATAAAAAAAATAGCCTATAACCTTCCCGTTGAATGTAGTTATCCATTACAAAAAGAATTATTCAAATCGGTTCAGTAGTTTCTGAGATTAGCGCGTTTAAACAAACAAACAAACAAACAAACAAATAAACAAACAAAACAAACTCTTCAGCTTTATAATATTAGTATAGATATCTTTTTTGAAAGTTGGGCCCCAAAAGGGTGGTAACAAAATAAACTTTCAAGATATTCTTAACATAGCAACACTATAGATAGACCAATCAGCATTACACCCGGGATTTCGAATTTCCTATTAAAAATAAAACTTTCATTAGCGATAGAAAATTCTAGATACTTTAAATTAAACTAATAGGCTTGTGAATTAGCCTATAAAATGTAATATATCTGTTCAAACTAAAACATATAGGTACAACACAATCATTCTAATAATACAAGTGCGAAAGTTTATCTGTCTGTCTAAGACTTAAAAAAGAAACATTTGAAATGTTTAGTTTATATATCAACTAGCAGCGCCCCGCAGTTTTACCCGCGTTGTACCCGTCCCGTGGGAATTTCGGGATTTTTTATACATATAAACCTTCCTCTTGAATCACTCTACCTATTACAAAAAACCGCATCAAAATCCGTTGCGTAATTTTAAAGATTTAAGCATACAAACAAACAAACAGACAAAAATAGCGACTTTGTTTTATACTATGTAGTGATAACTAAATTTTACCATAATTATTATAAGTAGTTTTTGCTTGAAAAAGTAATAAACATACATACATATATGACAAACTTTCGCATTTATAATATACTAGCAGCGCCCCGCAGTTGAGCCCGTTCCCGTGGGAATTGTGGGAATTTTTACACATATAAACAACCTTTTGAATCACTTTATCTAATGAAAAAAACCGCATCAAAATCTGTCGCGTAGTTTTAAAGATCTGAGCATACATAGGGACAGACAGTGGAAAGCGACTTTGTTTTATACTATGTAGTGACGTAGGATATGTAGAGTTTTTGTTTGTTTGTTTGTTTGTTCATCCCGAAACTCCCACAGGTAAGGACACAACGCAGGTAAAACCACGGAGCGCTGCTAGTAGATATATAAAAAAGTGGGATAGGTAAGATTGAAAACCTATAACGTAAATATTTTAATTATACAGGTAAAACAAGATCAAACCATTAGTTTCTAATCACTATGTAGGTAAGAATCGGTATTTGGCACATGGTATCGTTAGCGTCCTCTTCAATCGATCACTTTATAAATGGTGACAGGTTTAGCGAGACTGAATCGCTTTGAGAGATTCAGACGGTGTCGGATAGATGTTGTGTAGTATTACGGTTAGGGCGGGGTTAGAATGAATAGAATATTGAAGGTTTTATTATTCTGAGACGATTTTTTTTTGAGATGTGAGCTCTTTGGCCAGCAGTGGTATGCTATATAATTTTATAACTCAAGAACGGGCTCACCTATCCAAACCAAATGTTTAGGCTTTGTTCGGACTATTTAGTAGAAGGATGTGAAGTTTGCACAAAATCGGTCGAGCGGTTCTTAAATTCTCCCGGGAACGGGCTCAACGCAGGTAAAACCGCGGGGCGCAGCTAGTATGAAATAAAGATATGCGCCCGATGTTAATGAATCTTTTTATTTTAGTTATCTTGGTCAGGAATAGGAAAGTAAATAATAAAAAAATCCCGAGATTCCCACAGGAACGGGTGCGCTGTGGGTGAAACTGCAGGGCGCAGCTAGTAGTAGATAAAGCATTTTGAAATAAGTTTAGAGTGTAAAAAGTATTATGTAGAATTATATTAAACTTTTGATTGACAAAACCACATTGAATCCAATGTGTAGTACGCGTTACGCGGAAGTATATATAGAATTCAATATTACGATATATCTGTTATGCCGCGGGGCGACACGCGAGCTGCGTGGGCGCATCACATTCTAACACTTGCGTTTAGATGTTACTCTCAGCTTGAACTCTTGACGAATAATATTTTTTGTGACAAAAAACCAAAAGTTTTTGACATATTTCTTATAAATTGGCCAGTGATTTGTGAGATTCTAATTTAAGAAAGATAAATATAGTAGTGTATTGAATTTGATGTTAAAGTAGTTAATATAACTACCGGTATATAATAGTGAATAAAAAGAAATATATATATTTTTAAGATTTTGGACTTCTGATGTGCTAAAGGTGTATAAACTGTCGAAGTTATCAGTTTGATTTACACAATATTCCAACGAGATGAACTTAATATACAAAACAAAGTAACAGAGACGAAAAGCTTTAGAAGTCCGAACTCCAAAAATATTGCATAAAAGCAGTCAAATTGGGTATTTCCGATTTTTTTTGGAGGTAAAAATTATAACAAGTGAAACTAAGGACCTGTATCCAAAATGCCGATCCTATACAGTGCAATAGCGAACGACCAGATCATAGTATCAGACTTTGCAACCTGCGACGGAAACTTCAGAGAAATCACAAATGAGGTGATAGCAAAGATACCGACCGAAGATGATAAGATGACGTATTACCATGGACCTTATTTGACAAACTATATGGTCGAAGATGGAGTGCTTTATCTGTGTATCACTGACAAGGTAGGATATTCAAATTCCATATTTGAGAACTTAACACTTTTTCTTCGTACCATTAAATCTTAAAGGTCAGTAAGACTTAAGGGGTGGGTCGAGGGTCTAAAAACCTTACAACTTTATGCCTCACAAGATTCTCACGGAAACTGGTAAACCCCTGGAGACTTATCTTATGGATTTTACCAGTTTTCGTGGTATTTTAGACATAAAGTCTATGCGACTGTCTTCTGTGATCCTATATAGGTCCAAGGCATAACAGTGTATAATTATTAGAGTAGTGTAATCGTAAATTTAATTCAAAAGTCCATGCGTTATTTTGCTGACTAATAAAAAAATTTGAAAGTTTTATCAAAATTCGTTCAGTACTTTTGAGAAAAAGAGTAACTAGAGTTATCATTCAGCTATTCATCATCACGGATTTTCATCTATATATTTAAAGTCTATTGAAAGTAATCTATTGAAAATCCTTTCAATTGTTTTCCATCAGTTCTATCATTTGTAGAAATAATTTATGTATATTGTGGTGAGAGAATAAATAAATATTATTATTAAATTGTTAGTTCTGTCAACGTTCCCGGTCATTTCTCTTCCTTAACGAGATTCAAAGGAACTACAAATCTGATGAAAAGAAGAACTTGACCGAAGTGCTATCTACCGAGATGTATCGATACAGCGAGGACTACAACAACATCGTGATAAGAGAGGGAGAATTGGATGTCTTGAACGAAATAGGCGTCGAGAGTAGCGGTGAGAATTTTATTTTACTATTAATTGAAACGTACGTTAATGTCATTATTATTTATTTAAACGGGAACTTACGTAGGAGGAACTCTCAACAGTAGCCTCCATCGTACCTAAGTTCCCGTTTAAATAAATAATAGTGAGAATTTTAGCTCTTAATTTAAGTAAATTCCTACGCATATTCATTTATTATGCCAATAAAAGGTAGAGAAAAGGTGTTACATTGTAAGTTAAGTTTCTCTTTATCCTGCCTCGTATGTAAGGCTTGCAAATATTAATGCTTTTCGCTTTTCATTATAATTCTGATTCCTATCATTAACTTTAATAAGTCAGTGAGTTATCGCAAAAGTTTTACTAGTATTGTTTATGGGCATTATGTTTTCTGTATTTTCCGTCATAAACCTCAAATATTAATTATTATAAAGCAATACGAGCATTGATCCTTATAAATCTCCAAGGGTTTAATACGAAACATCATAGTTTAATGTTTAATGTCCACCTATATAAACATTTTCAAGGTAATTGAAGAACTGCATGGCAAAGAAATACATTAAGATGCATTAGACACTCAAAATAAAACATCATTATCTACAAATATATAATTAAAAGGTCAATATACTTTCTTGCAGAAACTATACTCGGGGAGAAAGTAATATTAGTAAACAATCCTGAAGAAATTTCATACGGCGTAAGTATGCAGCTATTTATAAACATGCTATATTTTTATACAAGACTTTATTAATGTAATATTTATTTCAGACGGTGACCTACGTGGGCAAGACTCCAGTGAAAATATCTATATCTATTAGCGGCACTATAAATAATGACACGGAAGAATCTCAGGATATTACTAATAATGTCGAAGAAGACAAGACAGTTAAAACTGCAAAGAAAACCGATAAGAAAATTAAACCCAAGAGGAAAGATTCTAATGAGAAGGATCCAGACACAACAGATACCGAGAAAAAGATTAAAAAGAAACCGAAAAAGAAAGACGCTACTAAAGGTGACGAATCGGACGAAAAAGTTGTAAAGCCAAAGAAACCAAAGGCAAAGAAAGCTGAAAAAATTGCAGATGAGGACAACAAAGAAATAAAGGACGTGAAAGAGGAACCTTTAAAAGAAGTTAATGGAAGGATAGAACCAAAACCGTCTGAAAATAAAAAAGTTTCAGAACCAAAAACCACTTTAAAAAAGAAAGAACTTGAAGTGAAATCTGATGTCACTGAAGTAACGACAGATAAAAAACCTAAGAAAATAGTAATAGATTCTAAAGAATCCAAAGTGCCGACATTTGGTACGCTTATTATTAATTCTATTAAACCAAAATCTACAACAGCTAACGAAGAGACTCCTGCTTCTATTGATGATCCAGAAATTAAGATAAACTCAACGGAACAGGAGTCCGAAGGAAATGACAAATATGTCAAAAATACAACTGGCATTGAACGATTGAAGGAAGAATCCTCTAACTCAGTAAGAAGAGAAGAAATAATTTTAGAGAGGGACAATCTCAAGGAAATTGATACTGAAGTCCCTGAAGAAAAACTAGCCAGCGAAGACGATAATTTTGATACTATTTCAAAGCAAATCGAACATGTTTCTGGTGGTGAAGATGAGGAAACTATAGAAGCATTACCAAGGATCGAAAGACCATCAGAACACCGAGAAGAATCAGAAGAAGTTGAAAATACTTCTGGTTTGGAAACTATTAACGAGATAAACCACAATCAATTTGTACCAAGCCTTAGACAACTAGCAAGCACAAAGAAAACTCAAACACCTAACACTGCTATTGAAATTGATGACAGTAGTTCAGTATTAGAATTTGAAGAGAAGGATGAAGAAGAAATAATACCAACTGAAGATTCAACGTCCACTAAAGAAGTAAAGGCATCCCCTGTCATTGATAGAACAGAGAAAGAACAAATATCGGAAGAAAAATGGAAACAATACATAAACAATTTAGAAATCGAACCCATTTCTAAAGAACCCAATAACATTATAGAAAGCAACGATGCGGTTTTAGACAAAATAGAAACTGTAAAAGACAATGTTTCTATAGAGCCCGAACCTCAGGATAAAGCAGACGAATCAGTAATAGAAGAATTAGATACTAATAAAAATACTAAAGAAAATTTGCCCGAAATCAATAACATATCACCATCAGTACAATATTATATTCCTCAAGAAGTTAGCTACACACCAAATGGCACAGCCAAAGTAGAAAAAGAAGAGAAATCGAAAGACCGACTGAAAATGAAACGTATAGGGGCTATTGCAAGTGTGCTTATGTTAATAATTTCTGCATTGTACATGTTTGGACCAATGTCTTCCTTAGTAATCCTTGGCGTAGCAACTGTTTCTTATAAGAGGTATCTAACAGATGGATTTAAGTCTGATTGATTTATTTTATGTATAGTAAGTTTTTGGGGATGTTATTATATATTATTTTTAGTATATTTATTACGTTTCGGCAAGAGACAGAGTGGTGTTGAGTGTAAATAGTTTTGTTAAAAATTCTTGAATAAAAGTTGTATATCAACTGTTTTTTTGGTACTATAAACATCTACTTGGAATGCCGAAGACAGAATATCTATGCTGAATAGCTAATATAATAAAACTTTGATTTCCAATATGTTTAAACACACTTATCTTAATAACTATTACTCAGATTCGAATCATTATTTTTGTATTGGATAGATACACAGCTAGTGTATTTTATAAAAGTAGTTTCATATATCCATCCAGCTCATGTCCACCCCAAAATATTGTGCATTTCAGTACTTTACTAAACTATTGACTATACAAATCTATATATATAAAAATGAAACCCGTTTTCGTTTGTCGTGGCATCACGCGTGAATGGCTGGACCGATTTCACTAATTCTTTTTTTGTTGTATTTGTTATTATTAGGAGAAGGTTCTTACGGAAAAAAATATTAAGAAAATCTCTGAAATATTGAAAAATATACATTTAATTTTGCATATTTAAAAAAACACGCGTAACGAATGTCACAGCCATAGACTATATTGAAAGAGCATTGTTTGTTCGGAAAGTAGTGCATCATTGCTACGTAAGGCGGTACGAAGTTCGCCGGGTCAGCTAGTTGAAAATAAAATTGAGACAAATACCCCATACCCACGAAACTCCTGTCACGTAAAAGCTTGTAATAATGTAACCTACTTACATAAAACAACTGCTTGTTATGTGTCGTATTCTGCAGCGTATAAAACAGCTTGTGAGCGCCGCGAGCCGCCGTTTGAGCACCCACCAGAGATGATAGGGTATCGATAATACACTCGCTTAGTTGCTGCAAGGCCAACGTTCTGGTGTGTTCTGTGTGAGAGAAATAACATAAGTAAAAATATCAAAAAATTACATGTTATATCAAACACTTGTCATATCACTGAAGAGAAATACCATGTTTAGAAAATAAACGTGACCACGAAGCGAAAAAATCCACCAAAAAAATGTGCATAAAATCAGTTTTTCGCTACTTAAACTATTCAAACATGGCTCGGGATTGAGATCACCAACAAGCGTGGTGATTACGCCTAATCCTCCTAACTGTACTGACATCTTCAGTGAGACGAGAGGCCTTTGCCCAACAGTGGGACATTATAAGCTTCTTATTCTTCATCGAGTGGATGGTCAACCTGACCAATCCTGGTGTCGGAATTATTGAGCCGCCAAATGCCTCTGACATGGCTCATGTAACGACTACTATCCGTAGAAAGTAACCGGGGCCTAATATATATGTATTTTTAACAAACCTTTATCCTGATGGTTCCTATTGGACGTATTCTCTGACAGCGCACCGCCCGGCCACCATGACTTCAACACCACGCTAATGTAGTAATGCAGCATTTGTTCCGAGAACAACCATGATACGGTTTCCTTTATTTGCCTGTGGAAAGAGTAGAAGATTTAATAAATACTTAAGATGAAAGCAATGCCTGCGAGGCAATCATGTAACTGAAGACATATCTCTACTTTTTGCGGGAGATTTTATGTCTCTCTCTCGAGTGACAAAAATAGGACGCATATTGCCGTTTGTAGATAAAATGTAGGGACTTCTCCAACAAATAATAAACATTTAGTCTTTCGTCTTCACTTGAGATGCAATTTTTGATTCACCGGAGTATGGCAAGGACGGTTTGTTAGTATAAATAAAATACATTATTATCGATAATTCATAGAGGTATTTAGTAAAAAGTTTAAAACAAAAATAGCCTATAATCTTTCATTGCCGGAGCTGAGCCTCTTATCTCCGGAGATCAATAAAAAAATACCCTTAAACACATACCTATTAATAGTCCTACCGTACGTAATCTGTACGAATGTAACCAGAGTTTTCCTCAGCCATCTGAACACGCCCCTCATATCGAACACTTCACTCAACAAAGCGTATAACGGCTCCGCTATGCTATCTCTTTCTTCCGCTATGGCTGTTGGACCTGACGGAGAGAGATAAGAGATAATGGATAGTATAAGTCTATAGTTTGATTTTGATATTGGTATTAATTGTGAAGTAGGAAAGTATAGATCTTTTCAATTCAAAAGATATGCCAAGATATCCGCGTTGGCGGATACAGTTCGCTTTTATTTAACATTACCCTATGCAGTTACAGGAACCATGGTTACAACATTGACCACTGTTCCGTAAAGGTTCAGTTATTAGGGACACTCAACAGTAACCTCCGTCGTACGTAAGTTCCCGTTTGAACAAATAATAATTTCTTAACAGTTCCTTACCTCGCATAGAACTAGTCATACTTTTGTTATTCGAGTCTCCATTCCCGTCTAAATACTGGGACATCTCCTCTTCATCGGCTGACAGGTGCGCGAACGATTCCTTGTCTTGAGAAGATTTGGTTGTAGTTTCGCTACTTGTACTAAAACCAAAATTATGTCATTGTATCATTATTACAGTGTTACTCCTCGGATTGACGGAGAATCACAAGCGCGGTCTTTTTGAGAGGCATGCGAGGGGATACAGATCCAAATCGTAGAGGGAGTACTGTGGAGATGTTTAATGTAATGGACCATTGCAGAGGCACAAGTACAACATGTCCGGGAATGTGTAACTGCAGAGTAAAGACAATAGCAGGATATGAAAGAAATAAGAATTATCATTATCACTCTTATTGTCCCTATCCTCATTATCATTATGGCCATTTTGTCACGTCATCATCATAATCATCACATAGTCATGCAAACCGAAACATGTAGTACTAAATTTAAATTCAATTGTAATCCAGAAAGTGGGTTAAAAACTTAGGAGATATTAATACAGTTACAGATACAGGGGCAGGTAAATATATTTTAAATACTTATTGGTAACTGGTTGTGAATTTTAGTAGCGTTGGCGGACGGAGAGTAAAATGACAGAAACATTCCCATTAAAACTAACTTTCAAGTTAATAATATTAGTAGAATTATTATTCAAGAAACGATTACTTATCTAAACTATTGAAAATAGAAAAATAAACCCAAATACCTCTTAAATAAAGTTGAAAACGAAAACTTGGTTTTCTTTGGTAAGTCTCCTTGTTTCATATACTCCGAACTGGGATTCAAGAATGTGTATAAAGCTTCACTTTGGTTCAATCGATCATCTTCTAATACAAACTGAAAAAAAAACAAGAAAAACATGTTCATTGTTACTAATGTCACTAATCAATCGATAGATTATGGATCGATGGTGAAATGGATTAGTCGATATTGATCGTTTGGTATGGTAGTGCAGTAGGTATGTACTCTATTTTAAATCAATTAGATGATCAGAAATAAACAACATGTAAACAGTCGTTTTTACTAACATCGCACTATATACATTTATCGATTGACGCCGATTAATCGATTCCGATCCATAAGTCGATTTCGAGCCACAATCGATCGATTGGTACAGAAACCCATATACAAATATTATTTAAATGTTGTATTTAAACATAAAAATAATTGATACACTTACTTCTAAATATTTCTGTACAAGTATTTTAGTTTTTTCTAATGAGTTTTTATCGTTCTTGCCAAACAAAAATTTGAAAGAATTCGACGGTAACTCCAAGTTTTTCAACTCTGAACACAACGGTCGCAGTTTCCTGTGTAACTCCTGAAAATTTAATGAAGTAAAGGATATATATATATTTTGAGGAAGATGAGAAGGCAGGCGGGACGTGACGGGACGGGATGACGAATTCGTCGCATCAATAGACGGTAAAAACAATATCTCTTCTTCTTTTTATCTTTTTTCTTCATATAGATATCAGAGAGTAAGATATGTCTCAGAGAATAGAAAAACGTAGACAAAACCTTTGTCCAAATCCTATGAACGAAGCTTGTATTATGTCATCTAATTAACGAATACTATAACATATACATACACAAATACTTGATGTGAATATATAATGTCACATACTCTTGATTCCGGGTGAGAATTGAACCAGCAAACCCCGGCACAGTAAGCGCTTTCACAAACCATTGTGCCAACGGGCTTGTCAACTTTTATACTATGAAAAGAAATATTAGGGTAGTATGATCAACTTACTTGAAATTCAGTCAAGTTTCTAAGTAGGACCCATCCAGTGGTAATTTGTTCCGGGTTTTCGTCGACGTCCGTTGATTCCTGCTCGGCCATATGCACCACTATTACGAACGAAGCCGGCTTAGATTCGTCTACTATCTGAAATGAAATTGAATTTTATTTCAATGAACTTAAGATGCATATTACTTTGTTACAAATATTTTGGCCCAGCATCATCGGCATAAAATATCGAATAAAAAAAAACTATCCACTAAGTTTTCCTTATTTAGAAAATTAATAATAAATAAATAAATAATATAGATATAGATTTACCTCTGCACTATGCACGGTCGCCCGCCATCTTCCCAAATGCTCCGCCCACGTGTCCGTTCGCGCCAAATGTGCTTCTAATCTCATTTGTTCTCCCGCTAGCTTCTCCACTTCGTTTGCCAACATCGCTAAAGCGGGTGATTCAGGTTTTAACGATGCTCGGAGGGCTGCCAATGCCTAGAATAGAGTTAATGGAATTAAATATTACTTTATTTACAGATTTTTAGGACATTTGACGATACGTTTTGATTTTTATGAGCTACTAGATAGCCCATAACCTTCCCGTTGAATGTGGCTATCCATTACAAGAATTATTGAAATTGGATAAGTAATTCCGAAAATTAGCCGTTATCAGTACAGTGAGGACACAGTGAGGAGGATAATACATAGTACAGTGAGGAGGATAACGCATACCTGTGTCTTATTATTATGTCGTTCCTGCAACTGGTCTAGTTTCCTCCGCGCGTACGTTGAATGTTCCGTGAGATGTAAAGCGCCGCCCACGCTCTCAGCGGAAGATACTGATTCGTTGGATAGTTGACGGTCTTCTATTGGCGATCTTTCGGAGTTTATATCTAGAAATAAAGAAATAATTAACTTAGATTTTTCTAAGCGATAACATTATAAAAAAACCTTATTATATATTTATACTAGCTGACCCGGAAAACGTCGTTTGCCATATTATTTTAAAATAAATTCTAGGGGTGCCCTTAACATTTAGGGGGATGAAAAATAGATGTTGTTCGATTCTCAGATCTATCCGATATGCACACAAAATTTTATGAGAATCGGTCAAGCCGCTTCGGAGGAGTTTAACTATAAGCATCGCGAACTAGAATTTTATATATTA
The DNA here is from genome assembly GCA_951394245.1 of Cyclophora punctaria. Lineage (NCBI taxonomy): Eukaryota > Metazoa > Arthropoda > Insecta > Lepidoptera > Geometridae > Cyclophora > Cyclophora punctaria. Next base: position 5,749,976 of record OX596169.1, read on the forward strand.
GATGACACTCCCCATGTTACTCCCCACAATTTTTCATGTTAATTTCACTCTCGTTCAGAATGACATTTTGTGTTGACGATTACTGGTGCGTCAGCGTAACCTGAAGCAACCTTCCCTAAGTGAAAAATGTAAATTGGCTTTTTTCAATTATTTACATTTTAATACCTTTATTAGCCTCCTCCGTAGCCAGCTCGGCTATCAAAGCCTTGTAATGGTCACTCATTAGAAATGACTGGTAGTACTTGTCTTGTATTGTATCAACAACTGTTTCCTGAACTTCGTAGAACACTTCGGGGCCTTTGTCCCCTAAGAGAAAGGATTCCATTCTTTTCCTTGTGTCCTAAAAAAATAAGTTTGTAAGGATGTTTAGATGTATGTATGTTTGTTACTCTTTCACGCAATAACTACTGAATGGATTTGGATGAAACTTTACAGTTATATAAGTTATACATCAGAATAACACATGAGATACATTTTATCCCGAAATTGCCTCAGGAACGGGTACAACGCGGGTAACACCGCGGGGCGGGGTTAGTCTTATATATAGAAAGTAATGAGTATATATATTTAGGCCTAGAGACATTACATGCCTTATTAGCTAATGATTCTACGAACGTTTTTGGATACCCAATTAAGAAAAAAAGTATAAGTCTGTAATGTTCCACGGCTGGGCAAAGACCTCTCATCTCACTGAAGATATCAGTACAGTGAGGAGAATTAGGCGTAATCACCACGCTTGCCTAATGCGGGTTGGTTATCTCAAACCCAAACCATGTTTGAAAAGAAGGAAACATGTTTTCGCTCGACTAAAAAAAACTTATAGGGAAATATATGTACCTTATCAACTTGTATCTCAGCGCTCGGCGACCTAATGTACGTGTAGAATATCTCCGCGCCGAGCTGGTGCCAGCTACTTCTCGCACTATGTCTCAACTCCTCGACGGCGGACCAGAATCCGACTAACCCTTGAGAGCATAGCGTCTCGAGAAACATTGACAGGTATCGCCGCCCGGGAACGCTTGCCATGACTTTGTGTAGGGGCATTGTCTGGAGAAAGAAATTATGACTTATTATTTGAAACTACGTTTACGGAAGACCAGTCTTCTGTGACCACAGTTCCTGTCAAGGACACGAAACATTAGATAAAAATGTAAAATAAGAGATGTGTTTGCAATAATAAACGTAGATTCAATTCAAAATGTGTATTTAGTATCCGCTTAAATTTAAGAAACCAGTTATATTTTTTGTTCTACATGCATAAACTTGCGGGTTAATAGGTAGTATACTTTATATGAGTATCATATATGTAATAAGTCTTCAATTTACCTTATTATCCGATTCCACAGTAGGAAACGCGCCATCCCATCCTAACTTCCTAAGCGCCGTTTCACACTCAGCCTTTGCGATACTAAGCTGATTGATATACCTGAATATGAAGAATATATAAATTAATTTAGTTATAATAACGGAAAAAATAGTCGGTCGAGGGTGTCCACCTATTTTATTAAGTAGTACCGATGTGTCGGATATCCCTATTCGTATTCGCAGACATCCTAGAGACAAGTAAGACTTATATCTGTAATTTTTTTGGTCGATCTTTAAGTCTCTTAAGTAAGTTAATTTGGTGTCGAGATCCGCGGATACGGATTGTTTTAACCGACTTCAAAAAAGGAGGTTATTTTTCAATAACCGTACCTATATATTTTTGTGTGTTTGCGGATAACGTCGTTGTTTCTGAACCATTTTATCTTATTTACACCGTCCAATTTATTCAACTTTGAAATTAGTCAGGAAGTCGACTAAATAAATTACTTCTATCTCATTGGTTACTCGATTTTGAAGTCAGTTATATTTCTTTTGACAAATACAATTTTTTTTTAAAAATCGTATCCGTATCCGCGGATCTTGGCACCAAATTGAAACAATCCATTACAATACGAAATAAGTACCCACCTTTTCAACTTCTTCGCGTCAGTGACTTGTTGCCGGCTCACGTTGTGCGGCGCTCCATTCTTCTCTATAACTTCTATATCTATCCCTTTCGCTCGTTTAACGTTCTGTAGGGTTGTCGCTTGCATTATTTGCGTTACTATATCGTATCTGTGTATGGAATGTTCATATATTTTTAATAGATTAATAGGTTAAAAAACTTAATAAAAAGCGTCATATAATTATAAAAATGGAACACCCATTGAGTTATATGTACTAACGTTTTATGATGTTCTTATAATTGTCACAAACCCATTCCTATTCTCATTTAAGCCGAGTTATAATTACGAGCAAATAGTCAATTCCTTGACAAAAAGTTGTCAAAATGTGCAAAAGTTGACAAATAAAAATGGTTTTGATAATTATTGTAAAAAAAATAAAAACAAATACGTTCGTTTCAAATAGTGTTCTATTTCGTGCATTATAAAATATAATTTTCAACAAACAGCTTTTGTTTCTTTTACATATTTAGGTAGTAAATAGATCAAGCCAACCTTCTTATTGGACAGAATACTATGGGTGGCTGATAGTGCCATTTCTATATGAAGACCATACTTATAGGCGGGACCGTCAATTTTATGGAGGGTATAAAATTACGGTCCTGCCTTAAACTTCCGTCACTAAAATAATTTGAACTTACATACTAAAATAACTGTATACTAAGCGAAGAAGCGGCAATAAAAGCACACTCAGAGAAAACTGATAGCTCAAAACGATACTATCGTAACCTTAGAAACCTTGTGACGGCTACTAGAATAAGGGAAAAAAAGGCCTTCTTCAATCATTCTATAAACAAAAATATTAATAAACCGGCCTTACTCTGGCGAAACATAAGAAGTACCACTTTGATTAACAACAAGCATGAAAGATCGATTCCTAAACACCTTTGTGATCCGGATAAAATTAACTCACACTTTTTAAACCTTCCCCCAGTTAACCATTCTGAAATACGGCAAACCAAAATAAACAGCGATACAGATACACGTCAACAATTCGAACTAAAACAGGCATCAGAGGAGGACGTTAGAAGGGTTATTAAGAGCATTAACACCAAAGCCGCAGGTTGCGACCATTTAAATATAGATATGATTACCTTAACCTTAGATGCAACCTTATCTTCTATAACCAATATAATAAATAAATCAATAAGTACTCACACCTTCCCAACAATTTGGAAGAGCGCTTTAGTAACTCCCATCCCTAAGAAAAGCCCAGTCACAGAATTAAAAGATCTAAGACCTATCTCTATATTGCCGGTGCTATCTAAGGTTTTAGAGAAAATAATACTCACTCAAATTATATCCTACCTAGATACCTATAATATAATACCTAAATATCAATCAGGTTTCCGAAAAGGTCACGGTACTGAAACGGCCCTACTGCACATAACGGATGACCTAACAGAGGCCTCCGATGCGGGTTTGGCTAGTATTTTAATCCTATTGGATTATTCTAGAGCTTTTGATTGTATTCTACCGGAACTTCTATTAAGTAAACTAAAACACTATGGGTTTTCATATGATACTTGTAAATGGTTTGAATCGTTTCTTACAAATAGGGAACAAACGGTGGTCATTGATGGCGTAGACGGAGAAAAGAATTACTCCCTCCCTCTACCTGTACAGCGGGGCCTCCCGCAGGGCTCCTTGCTCAGTCCTATTCTTTTCTTGATTTTCACTGCTGATTTACCCTCACATATCTTAACATGTAAACACCATCTATACGCAGATGATACCCAACTGTACTACTCTTTTCTTGGTGTAAATGTTAAAGAAGCCATAAATCAAATAAATGCGGATTTAAATAATTTATATAACTGGTCAAAACAAAACGGTCTAAATATAAACCCATCAAAATCTCAGCTGTTAATACTTGGGACCAAAAAACAAATTAGTACGGTTTTAGATTGTGAAGAAGAGATTAAAATAGATAACGTTGAAATAGAGGAAGTGAAATCGGTACGGAATCTAGGACTTATCATGGACGGGGAACAGAAATTTACACAACATATAAATAATAAAATTAAAACAGCTTTTTTCAAGTTAAAAACATTATATAAAATAAGACCTTATGTTAAATGTGAGCTCCGCCATCGTCTAACAGAATCCCTCGTGTTATCCCATTTCACCTATTGTAGCGCAACCTATGGACCCAGATTAAACCAAAACATGGAACACGCCATACAAAGAGTACAAAATGCATGTATCCGTTACTCGTTCGGTATATCTAAAAGAGAATATATAACTCCCCACTTAAATAAACGCGGCATTTTGAACATGAAAGCGAGGAGAGAGTTACATTTCGCGTGTACTCTTCAAAAGGTTATTTACAATAAAAAGCCCCAATACTTATTTGAAAAGCTAACTTGGCTAAATTGTAACATGACAAGAAATACACGTTCACTTACAAAAAATTTACTTAAAATACCGTCCCATAAATCAACACGTTATAGAGGTTGTTTCAAGTTCTTAGCAGCCAGTATATGGAACGACCTGCCCCCTCCACTTAGAGACAAAGTCAGCTCATACTTATTTAGAACCCGTTATAAATCAGCCCTGATTAATAGACAACTGGCTGCTGAGAACGTGAAGCCCTCCTATGCTAAGGAACTCAAATTAAAAAGCTTTTTTGCACAACCATAATAACTCAACACTGAATACAAGAATTCTCAAACATACACACCCCTACGCACGCACCCACACCCTCCCACACACACACCCACCCACACACACACGCACACACACACGCACGCACACACACGCACACGCGCGCACACACGCACACACAACACACACACACACATTTATGTTAATATTAAGAGTGGATTTTTTATTTCTATGTATCATTCATTTCAATTTATTATTGTTGTTTGTATAATTAATAATTTGTAATTAATAATTCTATCATAACTTAATTCTATTTTCTACTATAAATTTTATTTTTAAATAGCGAGTGATGTTAATCGCTTTTGTTTTGTTTATTCTGCCAGAGCGGGGGGCGTCTGAAAACCAGCGCTGTACCGAGACTTCGGCCTCGGTACAGCATCAGCTGAGACGTCTCCTATTGCTGTATTATCCCTAGTTGTAATTTGTATTTTATATTTCTCTTGTGGCAATAAATGATTATTTTATTTTATTTATTTTTTTTTATTTTTTACTACAAAATTTAATAGTATAGTTATCGTATCTGTCAATGAGTTGGGGTCATCGAATATATACTTTGTAAGAGTTCAGTGGGTTAACAAACTGATTTTTATGTTGTAAGTATTCTTACTGATAATGAAAGTAGTTATTTTTGGGAAATATCACGTTGATAGGGTCAATATACTGTAATTATTGATAACGAAGTATGTGGTAATAAAGACGAATGTAAAAGAAACGGCAGTAAAAATTTATATCGCATCCTACTTTAATGTTTTGTTCGAATGCGCTTATCTCTGTATCTATCATCGGTCGGATTCTTTTTGGAATGGAAGGAAGATTATGTACAGGATTTTCATCCCGGAATTCCGACACGAACCGGGGCTAGTACCGCGGGTCGCTCATAACCTGGTACAATATGGGATTAGCTCATATATTGCTCTTGTATCTGGCTGTATTTTTTCGAATACTTTAAAATAAAATAAACTAAATATGAGAGACACAAATCTACGATTTACAAACAAACAAAACATTGATAGTGATCACAACTACACTCTAACCCAAATAATTAAAAAAACAGCGAAAGTGTATCCAATATGCGCTCACCGTAGCCTCTTGAGCGTGTCGACATTGTTACAACTGTTGATCAACCTGATATAATCCTCGAACGTTTTCGCGTATTCGTGCGTGCGGACGTGCATCGCGTCCACCTCCTTTTGTGCCTCCAAATATTGTATGATCTTCTGGTTTATGTAGTCCGGTTCGGTTAACATGTCTATCGCTGGTTGGAGGACTGAAAATGAACAGATAATTGAAAGATTTTTTTAAAGCAACTGCTGGCTAGGTATTGTTTTTCTAAAAGGCCTAACTCCTTCCATGGCTGTTTATCCAGTGCCTTCTTCTAGAGACCTACATAGACATATAGGTTCATACTAAGATGGATGTATGCATGGATGTATGTATGTTTGTTACTCTTTCACGAAAAAACTACAGGTCGGATTTGGATGAAACTTTACAGTAATATACATTCAGTTTAACACATGGGATACATTTTATCCCGAAATTCCCGCGGGAACGGGTACAACGCGGGTGAAACCGCGGGTTGCGGCTAGTTTTCTATAATCTACACTGTAATGTTGACACTTTTGCTGGTTTGAATGTTAAGGTTGCTAATCGTAATGAAACATAATAAAATCGATACAAAAAAAAAACAAGTAAAGCAACTTTTTTTAACTTTAAAACTTTATTTTGCATAAAATTTGTAGGTAACGGAAACGGAGGCGAAGCTCGGTTGCGCTAGAAATGACATTTCATGGCCTTAATTATGATTTTGCTTATTATTAGAATTTTTGGCTTTCCAAGACTGGCTAGGCAATTAACATTTTGAAGGTGCCGTTTTGAACAGGTTTTGTTTAATACTTAGATCATATATATGATCTAGTCTTGATGCAGTTGTTTCTAGGTTACTAAACACCTGCATAGGTAGCATTAGTAGTAGTATAGCATTAGCCTATAATGTCCCATTGCTGGGCAAAGGCCTCTCGTCTCACTGTACAGTGACGAGGATTAGGCGTAATCACCACGCTTGCCTAATGCGGGTTGGTGATATCAAACCCGAGCCATGTTTGAAAAGTAGGAAACATGTTTTCTGTCGACCCGGGAATTGAACCCGGGACCTCAGTCTTGGCAGGCGAGTACACATCCCACTAGACAACCGAGGGGTTCCGGATTATATTTAGTAGAGGTAAATAAAATAACGATACCAGAAATATCAATTAATGTAAGGGACAAAACACGGTTTTTCAGGAGAGGCAAAAAACGTTTTTATTTTTGTTTATGTGTCCATAACTTTTTACTGTCTACTCCAATTTTAATTGTGTCTAGATCAAAGTTTCTTAGAAAATCATCTTCTTTCATGCTATAAACGAAAGATTTAGGAATACCCAGCGGTTTAAAATATAGCATGTCCCTTACATTAAAAAAATATGTTTAGTTGTACCTTACGTTACTAATATTTTATGTGTAAACCGACTAGCATAGTGTAAGCAACAAGAGCAATAGAAAATTATACGTAATTCTGTTGTAAAGGACTTTTACAGTGTAGCAATTTGATGTAACCATAGATTATCTACTATAATTATGGTATTTTAACACAATGGAAATAGGTTATTTGCATGGTTAATGTTAGTTTCAGCTTAGTTATCACAGATTTAAATTAAATTTAGGGATACAAAAAAAAACGATTTATTGTTAATACAATTTTTTATTTCCGACTTTTATGTCTGCGTTATAATTATATTTGACACACTAATCAGTCTATAAAACTTTTCTAAAACTAACAGTTCTAATTAACAGTCTTACACACCTAGTAATCAATGTAAAAATAAAGTAGGCTATACACGCTACGGTAGACCTGAGAGGTTAACTCGTCAGGTCTACCCCAACGTGTATGGCTATCTTTTGACACCATTATCTCTTTTAATTAACAGTCTGTACTTTTAATAATTACGTTTAATTAGTTATAATTTAATGGATAAAAATAATAGTTTTCTCAGAATTCTTATTTATTTAGTAATTTAATGAACGTATTGGAAACGAAAGACAGATGAAAAATATGAATTGTCTGAAAAATGAATGAATAAAATACATAATATAAATGATATAAATATTAATATAAGAAATATATACCTAGTATTACAAGAATAAATAATTAGGTATGAGCAGACAGATTATGATGATAACTATTGGTAAATTAAACAATTTTAATGGTGAAATTAAAATAGCTTAATTCCCTAATAGAAAAAGTTATTCCGACCATTTTGGTTGGAATAACTTTTTCTATTTGGTATTTTATCTAGTTATCATCATCAGCTGTCATCACATCTTCATCGTCGTCGGTTTCATTGAGGGTATCTTTAACTGGCGATTTATTCGGAAGGTTCAAATATTCACAATGAAATCTTCTTGGTATTATACCGGTGTCGCACAATTTTTTGAGGTCATTGTATTTTGGAATGGAAATTGGGAGCCTCTCATTATAAAGAGATGGCAAATTGTCTGTGTTTCTTTGACTTATGTCATTACTAGTACTTTCAGCTGCAGATTCATTTTTTTGGTCTATATTTTTTGTATTTTTACCTCTAACAGCACTTCTTTTCCCAATCCCTTTACCCTTTCCTCTTGCGTTAAAATTCTTTGGAGGTAATTCTTTGGAGACTTCTATGTCATAAGTATCACCAGTCTCTAACATTGTATATTTAACTTCAATTTTCGTTAAAGCATTCTTTTTAAATGTGCACACTCTTATGTTTTTTATACGCAGGTCTTTATTTTTAAGAGTAGCTTGAGTGAATACAGATTCCGCCAGATTCTGGAAGTTGATGAAATCTGTATGCTCTAAGACACTCACTTTATATGGTTGAGGCCGTTTCCTAGCACTCTCTATAAAACTTGGCCATTGCGAAGGTGCCCAAACAATTAGTTTTCTTACTTCCCTCTCAATAACAGCATGCATGCTGTCAACTGGCATGTATGTATGCCCCGCTAGAAGGTAATTAATTTGTATAACTTTTAGATTTTTAGATTGTTCCAGGAAATGTTTGAACATTGAAAATATTACTTTATTCTTATTTTGCCCCGTGCAGTTGTCACAGTATAATAACAACGTGTTCACTCCTCTGTTATCGAGTTCTTTTAAATAGTTATACAGACATGTTGCTATTTCACAACTTCCTCTTTTACCATCAGCTTCACCCCATATGTAACAGTATCCGTTCTGCGTTCCACTCTCATATACTGTAAAATTGAACACAGCGTACTTTCTGGAATAATACAATTGCATACTTTCACCATACGGTGTCGCTAAAACTTTTTGAAGATCGAAACTAGATACAACAAACGTGTTATCGCGTTTTTGATTTTGGTGGATATGAAATCGTCTATATGTGGCTTCTTTTTCCAATAAATGAGCTTGTAACTGTTCATTAGTCGTCAAATCCGGATTATTTTCGTTTTTAGTACATAAGAGACATTTGTCCTTCTTAGGAACATGAAATGCATAGTTATACTCTTTAAACATAGATGTAAATAATTTTTCGCTCAAATAGTTTTCAGACCTTTCTTCACAATATTTAGTGTACAACCTGTACAAGTTTGAAAAGTTCTTAAAGTGCTCTGGCAGATACAATTTGGTAGATTTTTTTCTACTGTAGTGAGAAGGTAAAGCTGGTAATGCTTCTATGTATTTCTTTGCATTCAGTTTTGTGGTCTCATCATATTTATTTGGTGCTGTACGTGTTCGACTATCATCACAAGACAGTCCTTCTTTTGTATGGTTTAATGTATACAAAATGTAAGTTTGGCTTATATCGAGAGTCTTCAGTATAAATTGTTGGCACACCTGCCTCCGTCCTTCGTCTTCGTTAATAAAGTACTCATAAGTTACCGAACGTCTGCTAACTGCGTTTTTAGTCTTCTGACGCTTTACACTGATTGGTGTAGAACATTGCACAATCCAATCCCGTTTTTTATCGTCATTAAGTGCCCAAAAATAATTAAATATAGATTTCCTTCTTTCATCTGTAACTTCATAACACTTCCTGCTACATTTACTCTCTTTACAAGGATTTTCTTGTAACTTTCGGGCTTCTTTTACATTACCAGATATTGTCACGTAGGATAAACCTTTTTCTTTAAGCTGTCTTCTTGACTTACGTTTATTTTCAGGTATTTTTTTCTTCTTAGGTACGATTTCTATTTGGTTTGTTTTTGTTTTGCTTTGTTTTGACTTGGTTTTCTTTCTTTTTCTATTTTTCTTGTGATCTTCTGAATCACCTGAAGTTTCTTCTTTGTCTGACCAAAGATTAGAACTTCCCGAAGAAAAGTCCTTATCCTCGCTATCTGTTAGAAAATCCATGCAAGATTTCATAAATGTTGATGTTACACGACGTTTTTTGTTTAAATTAGCTTCAGTTACGACTTCCTTAGAAGGTACGTTGTTATCGATTTCGCTTGATATCAAATCATTACAAGAAGAATTACAATTGCCTAAAACATCATCGTGATGTAAGCCTTCAGCCATCATAGTGTCTTTGTCTGTAATATCAATTGGTATTACATTTGTAAGTATTGTAGGAGATAAGAAAGTTTCAGGACTTCGATTTTCCTCTTGCAATGAGTTTTCGAAATAAATTGTGCAAACAGCGGTGTCCTGAATTGTCTCTGTTGGCTTATGCATGACGTCTATGTAATTATTAAACAATGACAGTGTCTCTATATTCTCCAGTTCTTCTCCTGTATCCTTTAACTCACGTGATGCGTTTAAAGGATTTTCAATAACTTGACTACACGGGTAATTATTATTGTTTACAGCAGTACTCGTTGAACTTTCATTTATAGGTTTATTAAAAAAAGGATGTGATCGAGACAAGGAAATAGTTGATGTGTTCATGATTTCCATGTCATTTTCAACAGAACACACAGAGTCATTACTGCTATTAATAACAATGTTAGGTCTATTTGAACTTCTTGTTATCAACTGCGTTTCTGAGTCTACATCACTATTTTCTATAAAACTTTCTGAAGAATCTCTTTTGTCTTCAGTAGACCTAAAAAGAAAACATGAATACGATTACCAGATTTAAGGCATAAGGCGGATTTATTGTATGGGTCAACTCGAGTAAAAATCCGACAACACTTTAACGTAAGGGACATAATAACTTTAAACTCGCATTGTTTATAAAGTAAAGATCAATTATTATTCTTTTAAATAATCAAAAAATATTCAATTATGACAAGAGTATTATATTTGTAGAATTTAATTAATTACTATTAACGTTATAGTTTAGAACGACTGAAAATAGCTAATTTTTATAAACACTTAAATTAATGTAAAGTCAAACATAATAACAAATGTCCCTTACATTGATTTGTTGTATGCTTTTAATAATTCTAAATGGATGATGTAGACAAAACCTAGGTATTATACGCAATGTATAAAACATGCAAATAATACATAAACCACTATTGCGTAGAAAGCATTACATGGAAATACGAAAGCACCTGCAATTCAAGCATACTTACAAGAATAAAACCCGGGATTTGAGTAAGTACCTACTTCACCTATAGCAGTCGTAGGTACATTTTAAGATTGTTTTTATTTTATAGGTAAGTAGGTAGGTATACCTACTAAGGTGCGAGAAGAGCAGGACGTTCGCCTAATGATAAGTGTCATTCATAACTTTCATTTACTTTTACTTAAGTAGGTATCCGTTTTTACCTGGCCCGGTATCGGCACACGAGATCATACGAACTAGTTTGTACAGGACTTTGCAAATAATTAGGTACCTAGATATCTAAAACTTCAACCAATTCACCTATTCTCTAAATAATAAACAAGATCGTTACATAATGGTACATAAAAATTATTGTCATCGTAAAATTGTAAGTAATACATACCTTTCAATGGTTCTCTTCATGTTAATTAATTTTTCCCTTCGGACCAGTAAGGCACTTAACTTATCAGGAATATTACTATTGTTTTCACACATTATTTATTTAAATTACTTGTATGACACCTTATTACAATAACACACCACTTAATTCAAGCATTAGCGTTGATACTGTTGATAAATGTAATAGTATGACACAATCATAACAATAACAAACTTCAAATGCGCGCGAACAGGAACGAGCGGGTCCGTCGTAAGTCTTACCCCTCTCCCCCGTTTGTTTACACCGCAACACCTTACGCTCGTCGCGCGCCAGAGCGAGAGGTAATCATTATGAGAATCAAATTAATGTAAGTACGCGGTATTTTAGCAACGATCTTTTAAACAAATAAAGTAAAGCAAATACAAATTTGATTTCTAGTTGTTACGTAATAGGCATATTACTGTAAGGAGCTTAAAATAAAGATAGTTTTGTTAGATAATAATGTAAGAGAATAATTCTTAAAAAACTCTAATCATTCATTAATGTAAGGGACATGTTACTTAAATCGACAGATTTGCGGTTTAAGGTAAGGGTGTAAATTACTTAATACTATGACTTACTGTATTTTTTAGAGAAAACAAAAATGTAATCGTCTGTTACATCATTTTTTTGTCATAAATCGTTTTACGCAGGCCAAATTTTTTTACTGTAAGGGATTTTCTTTTGACGATAGAATTTTTTCAATAATACCATACAATAGAGCTCAAAATTCTGAATCCAATGATATATATAACTCATTTTCGCCAAAATGTCCCTTACGTTAATTGATACTTCTGGTATCGATAATATAGATTTAAGTAATAAAAAGATGCGCAAAAATTCTCTGAATGGCTAACAAATCTGGGCTCTGGGCCATATTTATAAACGTTTATTAAGAACAGTTTAGATATAGAATGGTTAATCACTTTCTGACATATACGTAATTTTCCGAAGAGCAAAAGGACAAAAAGTAATCTCAGGAATTACCAATCCGATTTGAATAATTCTTTTTGTAATAGATAGCCACATTCAACGGGAAGGTTATAGGGTACCTGTCATCCCTAAATTCCCACAGGAACGGGTACAACGCGGGTAAAACCGCGGGGTGCTGCTAGTCATTAATAATATTCAAACTTACCTTTACAAGCCAAAACTTCTCTCAACAAATGAGAGCCAGGCATCAGCGAATAGCATCTCGGCATGAGAAACATCACAATCATTTCACTGATTTGTCTTAAATAGTGGAGCTCAGATTCACTGGACATTAGGTGGGGGGATAACGCAAATACTGGGGCTTGGTTTAGTTCAATCCTGGAACATATGTTATTTAGAAAGATTATAGAAAAGATATTGTTGATAGTTGTTTATATTATCAGGGCCTTACTGAGCTTTAAAGTGGTCTAAAACCCCTGTAACATGAGAGTAAGTATAAAATCAGTTGATTGTAGTCTATACTCAACTGATTTTACCTTGTCGTTATTTTTATTGATTGCAAGACCTAAAAGGGTTCAAAAAGAGGTCTAATATCTTTTGTATAATACATTAATTAAATATAGCATGTAGTTCTATTTAAACAAAAGTTTTATATTAAGGGATACTTACGCACAATCTCTAGCAATTCGAATTCTTTCAAAATGCTGTGTTATCTTTGTGACCATATCGCTGGCCAGTAGTTTTTCCGCATCTACTCTCATTAGCCTCTCGTATAAGTTCTGTATGGCACCCCATAAATGCTCTTTAAACTTGTCTATGACTGGCTCTGGGTTATGTGACAGATCTTTAAGCCATCTAGCCAAGAAGTCTCTGAGCAAGTAGTCTATAAGCAGTTGTAACTGACTGTCAACTGTTCTCCCAAATATAACTGGCAGGTGAGTTTTTTTAGCTGTTTGCGGCCAGTTTTTTGTTTCTTCCTAAAATTGGTAATTATTAAACAAAAAGTAAATGAACAAAGTTGTCTCCGAGCGGGAATGGAACCCGCAACCCCCAACACAGTATGCTCTCTCACTGCCACTTTGTCAAAATAAAAAATAGGAAATTATTGGAAATTTAATTATTAGGTATTATAATAGTTATTTTAATTATAATCTTAAGAAGTGGTATTTAATTATTTTATTGATTATTTTGTTTGAATGGGACCAATGTGAAGCATCTCAAAAGTAAATAGCTATAAAGGTATGATCATATAGTATTTACATTTAATAATAAATTGATTTACCTTAAGGATTTCGTCAAGATTCCTAATAATAAATAAAAATATTGATTTACCTTAAGGATTTCGTCAAGATTCCTTGTTCCTTTTTCTATTGTTTCTATTAAATACAGAGGAGTTTGGTACGGAGACGAAAGAGCAATATGACCCCATAGTGTTAGACAGAACGCAGATATCACCACAAGTAGAGTAAGCACTATTAAATGCAGTAATCCATTTAGGAAAGGGAGATTCCACAATAAAAGCAATATTATAGGCGCTGAACAAACAACTATCCACTTCATGTTTCAGCACGCCTTCATTCTTCATTCGACTACTATCATAATGCAGCGGAATTCAATTAAAAAAGATACATCAATAAATTATTATTCACTATTTTTTGGCAATATGATATTGTTTATTTATTTTATTGAGTAGTAATAAAGTGCGCGACTTCGCCAATCGCTGTACAACACTGTCTCAATAATCACAAAAAATAAATTGATATAATAAAAAATAGAACACTAGTCCTTATCGTTGTTATGCATAAAAAAGAGATAGAGTCCGTAATGGCTTTACTAGAGTAAGGAGATACGCAATATTAACATTATTTGAAATATATTTTTGCAAAGCTCTACCCGATTCTGCAACATTTATTTTGCAATGCCAAATTGAAAAACTGTCCAAATGTCAAAAATCAAATGACAGTTATGACTTTTTGACAATAACATTGACATGACATTTAAAGGTAAACAAATAAATAGGTAATCAGCTGATTTCAACACTCGGTGAGCAGCAGATGTTAAATTTATTAAAAAGATGAAAGCAAAATGCTTTCTTTCTGTATCGATAATAAACTAAACACAGTTAATATACTATGCTAAAGCTATGTCGGAAATCACCACTACATATTTAGTTGTCGGCGGTGGCATAGCCGGTGTAACGTGTGTTGAAACATTAGCAATACTTCATCCTGAAGAAGACCTTGTTATCATCACTGCCTCCTCACTGGTGAAGAACGTGAGTAACGTCAGCTTCTTCGCTAAAACCATTGTAAAGTTCGACGTACATGAGACTGAAGCAAGTTCGCTACAAAGAATACATCCTAACCTAAGAATTGTTTACGATTCCCTGAAACACTTAGATACTGAAAATAAGATAGCGATTACTGAAGGTGACGTAAAAGTAAAGTATAATGTGATTTGTTTATGCACTGGTGGTATACCAAGACTGATATCAGATTCAAACAAATGCAACAGGATTCTAGGAATAAGGGATACAGAATCAGTGAAGCAGTTTCAAAGTAGGTTGAAATCAGGCAGAAAAATGGTTATTGTGGGTAATGGAGGCATTGCATCGGAAGTTGTTCATGCTACTACTGGTATACAGAAGGTTTGGGTCATCAGAGATGATTACATTTCAGCAACTTTCATAGACCCTGGTGCTGCAGAATTCTTTCAAAATACCTTCAAAAACAAATCTGAAGCTCACACTAATAGCTCTATCCTCAGAAGACATATATTTACCGAAGAGGACAATGTTGTTTCTCTGAACAAAGACCTTAAGTCTGCAGCATTAGGTCCAGATTGGTACAGAAAATTAGAAGGAATTAAGAATGAAGTGGGAGAACAAGAATTAGAGATTATTTATAAAACTGAAGTATGCAATGTAAGAGAAACCAATGAAGAATATCCATTGGTTGTGGAGCTCACTAACGGAAGATCTATAAAGTGTGACTTTGTAGTGTCAGCAACTGGAGTGGAACCTGCAGTTAACTTCACTTGGGACAAAGTACCGCTAAAAGCAACTGATGGAGGTATATCAGTCAATGAAATGCAAGAAACAAGTATTGCCAATGTTTTTGCAGCAGGAGATGTGGCCTCAGCCTCTTGGGAACATGCACCTCATTGGTTTCAACTCAGACTTTGGACACAAGCCAGGCAAATGGCAGCTATGGCAGCTAAAGCCATGCATGCAAGATTGACCAATCAAGAAGTATTACAAGACTTTTGCTTTGAACTCTTCACTCACTGTACAACACTTTTTGGGTACAGAGTTGTGTTGCTAGGAAAGTATAACGGACAAGGCTTGGGAACTAATTATGAGATTTTACTTCGAACAACTCCGAAGCAGGAGTATATTAAATTTGTTCTCAAAGATGGAAGGTTACATGGAGCCATATTAATAGGAGAAACAGATTTGGAAGAAATGTGTGAGAATTTAATACTTGATCAGATAGACTTGACCCCCTTTGGTGATGATATTCTAAATCCAGATATAGATATTGATGATTATTTTGATTAACTATGAATTCAGTACATATTTAAGCCATCTAAATATTGAAGTTTTAATGATTATTTATTTTATTGTGATGGTACTTATTAGCTATTTTTAAGTGCAAATGTAGACATGTACTTAATTTTATACAATAAAAAAAATGTTACATAGTACCTATAATGTTATGCATTTTATTTAACAACACCTTCAAATATAAAAGCATTTTTTCAGTATTTTAACTCTTTTAATTACGTTTAAGGAAGGACCAAGGACTTTCTTATCGATTGATCGTTGAAGGGAAGGGCATTTTACGGAAATCGGCGGACGGAATGAAACTCAGCGGGCTCGTAGTCTGCGTATAATCATCCAGTGTAGGAAACAAAGACAAGGTTTTTGTTTTTTACCTCCACTCCACTGAGGAATTTTAATTAGTACTCAACGAACTATCTGTCACTGTCAAGACTTAGGTTATGTTTTTGTCATAAAATTTTCTTATCAAACCAATGTCACAATGTCAATCATTCAATCAATCAAATTGTTGTTGAGGTGCTTGATGTCACATGTCACAATGTGTATTGTATTTTTTGGAAATTAATTCGTTTATAAAATCTATAGTGCTTTGTCTTCTTATTAGCCAAATACAGTGATATATTTACAACAAAACGAAGCCAGAAAACTTAATAAATACGTTCCAGGATTCTAAATAAATTGCAAAAAATCCAGATTCTCTGATTTGTATCAGAACGCATTCAGTTCCAGATTTTCTTTGTTTAGTGATTCACAGTTGTTATTCAAAATGCCTATTTTGTTTAGTGTTGTGGCGAGAGTGACGACTATATTGGCCAAATACGCAACATGCCATGGCAATTTTACGGAAGTTGCCGAGCAGATATTGTCTAAAATACCTCCTCATGATAGCAAGCTTACGTATTCACACGGAAATTATTTATTCCACTACATCGCGGAGAATAAAATTGTTTATTTCTGTATAACTGATGATGTAAGTACATAATGCATTTGATAATTTCATCAATAGGTCTTAAAGTTTAAGACTATTAAGTATGTGTTTTTTTCAATTTTAGAAATTCCAACGTTCGAGAGCATTCCTTTTCCTCAATGAGATTAAAAGGAGGTTCACTGCCTCCTTCGGGGACAATGCACAGACCGCAATACCCTATGCGATGAACGAGGAGTTTGCCCGAGTGCTTGCCACTGAGATGAAACATTACAGCGACTCGCGAGATCTTGATAACATATCAAGAGTCCATGGAGAGCTGGCTGAATTGAAGAATATTATGGTGGAAAATATTGGTGAGTAAAGTGTACTTAGTTTAACTTGCCTTTAACCTGAGGGACAAATTCCATACATGCAGTTATGATATAATTTATTTGATTATTCATCAAATCACTTTGTCAATTTTAGTTTATTTCAATATTTATGAGTTAATAACAGAGGAAGTAAAAGTTAAATTAATATTAAACAGTTGAGACTGATGTGACCTTCAAATAAGTATAATTGTATCACAAGAGCTTCTCTAAACATGTTATTCTTGAATAACTTATTGTTATTAAAGTAGGTATTGACATATTTTTAGACTAAAAGAATGGTGGTGAAGAAAAATTAAGAATGTTTTGTTTTTTTATGTTATGGATCAGAATTATCAATAATACCCAATTAAATCAAAACATGGTTCTGAGTTATATTTTATAACTATCAGCGCCCTGTGGTTTTACCTGCGTTGTGCCCGTTCCCATGGGAATCTCGGGGATTTTTATACATATAAACCTTCCTTTTGAATCACCCACCCATCTATAAAAAAAAACACATCAAAATCCGTTGTGTTGTTTTAAAGATCTCAGCATACTGACAGACCGACAGCGGAAAGTGACTTTGTTTTATACTATGTACTTAGTGATTAATGAATTGTAACAAAAACAGGACCATTAAGATAATTAGGGGGGGTATGGTATGTATAGTTGTATACAATATATTATTTTATTAGTAAATGAACGTACTGAGTTAAACACAGATAACCAAACACGTAATTGTAATTTATTGTAAACAGACATTGTTTACAAACATGAATCATTACAAAGGAAATATTGTAACTTTTGATAAAGTTTATCAATCTTTTGTTACTGTTGGGAAACTTTGTAATTATTTAAAACTAGTTACTCCCTGTGGTTCTACTAGCATCACACCCGTTCCCATTCAAGTTTCGGGATGAAAAATAGCCTATCACCTTCCTGTTAAACGTAGCTATCTAATACAAAAAGAATTATTAAAATCGAACTGGTAGTTGTTAAGATAACCCTGTTCAAACAAACAAGAATAAAACTCTTCAGTTGTATTATATAAGTCTAGAATCTAGATAAATAAAAGCACTAAAAACTGTTCCTGTTATGACACAGTTTGAAGGTCAGTTTAAGCAAATTATGTATCAAAATATTTATTTTTATTTTTAACCATACTATTTAAACAGAAACATTAATAACAGGCCTATTCATTGATCCATATTAAGCTTATCAATTGATAAAGATAACAACTAAACCGAGTCTCATTTACTTATATTTAATGTTTGTTGTATTAATTAGAATGCACACTAATTGGATTGAATTTGTTTTCGAACTAAAATTAATTGTAAGTTTGGGGAAGTAGGTACATAATATTATGTTGTTCATTTATAAACATTGTAGTTGATGATGGATCATCCTCTGTGAGATTAAAAGGCCTTTGCCCAGCAGTTATTAATTACAGGCGAATACTTTATTTGACTTTACTTGTACTACTAGTAAGAGTAGTAAGTTAACGCCGCGGTGGTCTAGTTGTATGTGCACTCGCCTGGCAAATCGGAGGTCTCGGGTTCAATTCCCGAGTTGAGCCGAAACATGTTTCCTACTTTTAAAACATGGCTCGAGTTAGAGATCACCAACCCGCATTAGGCAAACGAGGTGAGTACGCCTAATCCTCATTACTGTACTGTTTTTTTCGGTGATCTCAAACCCGAGCCATGTTTGAAAAGTATGAAACATGTTTTTTTAATTACAACTGGCCCATAAAATTACTTTATTTTATAACAGTTGTTTAATACATTCAACAGGTAAAAGTAAATAAAATTATCTAGGTGTTTATCTCTACAAGTACAATAAGTGGTTACATTATACCGTTTGTCATTATGACAGTACATAGAAATTAACTATGTATGTGTGTCACTGACTATTGCATATAGCGATAGCATGTTGTATCAGCTGAGCTCCATTCACATGGATAACATGTTTTTCTATTCAATATCGTTTATTTTGTATAAACGTAAAAAAGGTTTTGACACTTGTCTGACTGCTTGGATTATCCTCTCATCTCAAAGAAGAAATCAACATTCTTTAAAAAAAAAAAGCATTTTTGTTATTTGTTTAACAAGCATTGCAGACAAGCACAATTGCGCTAAATCAGCTCACTTAAATCATGAAAGTTTCGGCTGAGCGTTGATATACGAGTATGCCAGTGAATCAGTCAGTCTATATAATACACAGCTGAAGAGTTTTTTTTGGATTGAACGCGCTGATCTCAGAAACTACCGATCCGATTTTAATAATTATTTTTGTTATGGTTATTTTTCATACTGAAATTCCCACGGGAATGGACACAATGCGGGTAAAACCGTGGGGCGCTGCTAGTACATATATTTTTTATACTATCTTTCTAAAATATTGTTTAACAATAACAGTAGAATATTTACTTGTTTGTCAAAACCGAAAACAACTTAGTGTTGGAGATTGGAGATCACGAACGCTTAATTAAGCAATTGGGGTTTGGCTTTATCCTCATTACTGTATTGATATAAGCTAGAAGCCATTGCCCTGCACTGGTTGGTAGGTATCTAATGTGTCTTATATCAGTAGTTAGTTAGGATACACTCTATGTATTTACAAGATGACAATTAACGGTAATAATTTTCCTGACATTCCTGTGTGAATTATGTTAATAAGTGCGGTTTCTTGTAACTTAAACACTTTAAAAAATAGACTTTATCATCCGCTAATATAGCCGAAGGTATTACTTAATTTTGAAGTTCCGTAGCCTAGTAGCAAAAACGGAACTCTTTTATCAGACACGCAGAACGGTGCGTCACAAAGTTTCTTTGCTGCTACGGACGGAACTCTTCATAGGCGAGTCCGACTAGCTCTTGGCCAGTTTTATTATAAGTACATTATTTGAATACACACGCAAATTTCCATCAAGTAACACAATGTACTACTTCCAGTATTCAAATACTAAAAGGAATCTAAGCTAGGGTGACAAAACTAGGCCCTCTCAGGCTTATTAAAGTAGTATGATTATAGCATTCACCTTGAGCCATCTAACTATAGTTAGTTATACTAGTTAACGTAACATGAAGGACATGCCGTGTAGTTTCTATTCACTACATAATGCGTATTAGATATTTCCTCTTATATTTCCAGTTGATGAGTTTACTTGTGCTAATTTTGAACATTAATCTGCGTGATATTTTATTTGTGACTATTATTTAAAATAAATGAGGAAGGGAATGTTGTAGGCATTTTGAGTGTCGCATTATTTTTATATACTATGTAGTGATTTTGCAAATGCCTACTAAAATTACCTTAAATCTTTATAATAATACCCCGTTCCCGTAAGAATTTCAGGATGAAAAGTAACCTATAACCTTCCCGTTGAATGTGGCTATCTATTACAAAAATAAAGTTTCAAATCGGACCAGTAATTCCTGAGATTAGCGCGTTCAAACAAACAAACTCTACAGTTTTATAATATTACTAGCTGCGCCCCGCGGTTTCACCCGCGTTGTACCCGTTCCCGCGGGAATTTCGGGATGAAAAATAGACGTTGGCCGATTCTCAGACCTACTCAATATGCTCACAAAATTTCATGAGAATCGGTCGAGCCGTTTCGGAGGAGTACGCGAACGAACACTGTGACACGAGAATTTTATATAATATTATCTATAATATTATAAGATATAGCGACCCGCCCTCGCTTCGCTTCGGTTAATCAAGATTTCATGTAGGAAAATCGGGATAAAACATTGCGTGTCTCCCGCAGGAATATACACAATCAAAATTTCAAGTGGGAAATTGGGGATAAAATATTACATGTCTCCCGCGAGTATATATGTATACACAATCAAGGTTTCATGTGAGGAAGAATTCGGGATAATACCTACATAGCACGTCTTCGTCGTTCGTAGTTCGTAGGTAGGTACCTATATCCCCGCGCGCTTTGACCGTACGAAACAGTAAGTAGCCATAAGAGACCCGCCATCGAGCATTACTATTTTGTAAGCAGCGCCCCGCGGTTTTACCCGCGTTGTGGCCGTTCCCGTGGGAATTTCGGGAATTTTTTTACATAAAAACCTTCCTCTTGAATCACTCTACCTATTACAAAAAAACCGCATCAGAATCCGTTGCGTAATTTTAAAGATTTAAGCATACAGACAAACAGACACGAAACAGAGACGACTTTATTTTATACTATGTAGTGATATTTCTCATCATAACTCTGAAACTAACTGTCCGATTTTATTAATTTAAAGAGGTACACAAAGAAACATAATTAACCTTGATTGTAGAGCCATTTATTTTGATGTAGATTCATATCATCATATGAATATCATCAACTTAAAATTACACTCCTTTTTTAACTAATTAATTTTAACTTAAAACGGTTATTGTGTCTTAACTATAATAGTTAGACATATGCCCTCGCGAACTTATTTGTTCGCAATGATATGTACTTTGATTGTGTAGAACATTGTTTTTGTGTATCATCAATAGATTTAGTAGCGCACGCCAATAACCAATTTTTTTAGGCATGTTTTTCATACCTTGGGTTACATATACCCGCGTTGTGCCCGTTCCCGTGGGAATTTCGGGAATAAATATAGCCTATGTCACTCAGGGATAGTGTAGCTTTCGAGTGGTGAAAGAATTTTTTAATTCGGTGCAGTAGTTTCAGAGCCTATTCGAAACAAACAAACAAACAAACAAAAAATCAAACCTTTCCTCTTTATAATATTAGTATAGATTAGTATAGATTCGCAATATTACTGACAAATTTACGATGTTTCATCCAGATGAATTCTCATCACCAACTACAAACATGTTGAAATTCCCTAACGTATTCTGCCACCTTTATAAAAATAAATATGTATAACATTATTATTACCAAGTACTCTGTGCCAGGGTTTTCATGTTTATATTTGTACTAGCAGCGCCCCGCGGTTTTACCCGCGTTGTACCCGTTCCCGTAGGAATTTCGGGATGAAAAATAGCCTATAACCTTCCCGTTGAATGTGGCTATCTATTACAAAAAGAATTATTCAAATCGGTTCAGTAGTTTCTGAGATTAGCGCGTTTAAACAAACAAACAAACAAACAAAACAAACTCTTCAGCTTTATAATATTAGTATAGATTGGACTTCTTCACATTATTTTTATTCACACTGAACTATAATTATAACTTCTTCTGTCTGTTACAGGTAGCATGACGATGCGTGGTGACAAACTGGAATTACTCGTTGACAAAGCAGACGCTTTAGCAACAAATGTAAGTGTCCAATGTTTATACTCTATAGGTATATATTCCGATTCCTAAATTATCGGTCCCGGTTGTTTCAATCGTCAGACCATGACGGAGGCCTTTAGGCGGTCTAAAAACTCTTAACACTAGGGTTGGCCACTAATCAACTCGAACTTAATTTTGTTCTATATAGATTCCAACTGAGCCCAGCGGTTGGTCTCGTTCCCGCGGAAATTCGGGCTTAGCCTCTAACCTCTTGAATGTAACATTAGCTCCAATCCTAACTATATAATATATATCTATATATATATAAAATTCAAAGTCCTGACTGACTGATAATCAAAGCACAGCCTCAACCGCTACACCTAGAAGCATGAAATTTGGCAGGAAGGTTCTTCAAGTGACGTAAGTGCACACTAAGAAAGGATTTTCGAAAATTCCTACGGGAACGGGCTCAACGCGGGCAAAGCCGCGGGTCGCTGCTAGTAATATTATAAATGCAAAAGTAACTCTTTCTGTCTGTCTGTTACGCTTTCACGCCAAAACTACTGAACCGATTTGAATGATATTTGGTACACACTGAGTCCTGAGACTGAGAAAGGACATAGGCTACTTTTTATCGCGAAATTCCTGCGGGAACGGGTACAACGCGGGTGAAATTAGCGCGTTCAAACAAATAAAGAAAATAAAAATCTATTTCAACATTATTATGAAATATTATCTATAATGAATTAATGATCTAAAATCGAAACCGTGTTTCTTGTTTTTTTTTAAATTTTCATTAAATTATTTCTTTCATTTTAATAAAGTTAACATATTTTAACATATTTTTTTTTTATTTTTCCAGTCGGTTACCTACAGCTCGACAACAAGAACTCTGCAAAGGTCATTATATTGGAAAAACATCAAAATGTATGTAATAATGGCACTTATTGCTATTCTTGCAGTTTACCTAATAGGATCTTTGGCGTGTGGCGGTCTGAAATGGAGCTCGTGTGTCGGGTAACTTCGTGTGACATCGGGACGAATCGGGAGTTGGAAAGAGACAGATAATTGATTCGTGTAGCGCTATCTCGCTCCCTCTTTAGTTACTTTGTTTTGTAGGTCTGTTTTCAGTAAGTATAATCAGATAGGTGCATAGTCCTGAATTATTATTACTATTTGTTTAAATTACATTTTAAAAGTAGATTTTACCAAGATTTTTTTTGCAATGGATATGAGTTAGAACAAAATGAATTTTAAAGGGAACAAATACCAAATCAGTTTTGCAAACAATGAAGTAATGAACAACAAGAAGATACATGTATGGCAACCCTTCCCCATGGCTTCAAAATATGTAGTTCCCAATTACACCCATTTACCTAAAATACTATATTTATATCCCATACTATAATATCCTCCTCACTGAACTGATATCTTCAATTAGATGATGCTTTCGCCTAGCAATGGGACATTAAAGGCAAACACTACTATATTATTTATACTTCTGAAAAATCAGTAAACAATGTAATATTAAATTATTCATACACCTAAACACATAAAACAGGCCTACAAAACAAAATAAAAAGAATATTAGACATATTATATTAAAATAAATATATATTAATCATTATTAATGTAACTATCAAATAATAAATAGGTATGTTATCCAATCATTCCTGTAATAGTTGGCGCGTTATGAACTGAGTGAGGCTATGATATTGAAAAGAGATAAATGGATATTGTTGTCGCGCCCT
The DNA here is from genome assembly GCA_951394245.1 of Cyclophora punctaria. Classification (NCBI taxonomy): domain Eukaryota; kingdom Metazoa; phylum Arthropoda; class Insecta; order Lepidoptera; family Geometridae; genus Cyclophora; species Cyclophora punctaria. The sequence continues at coordinate 5,774,333 of OX596169.1, forward strand.
TCACTAAATATGGAATCAGACGGTTCACTCGAATGAATGTTCACTTGAGTGAATGCTTCACTTTTCTTTCATTCCACGTTTAGCTGGAACGATGTAGTAATAAACGTATGGATGTTCCTCCATGCGAAGTTTATTTCAATATGCCGTCTATTTTTCGTTCATTCACCCTGAGAATGAATGATGCCCAATGAAGTCCCAATATTGTTGAATCGGTTTACTAATGAATTGATTCAGCATTTTTGTTTCACTTTGCTGTTAACCGTCAAAGTGACTGAGATCTTATAGACGAAAAATGAAACAAAGGAATGAAAGATAAATTGAAAAATGAACCGTCTGATTCTATTTTAAGCGACTCGATAAAGTTCATAAGTGCATGCTAGATAGAATATGCAAATAATTGTGGCCGATTTAATTCATAATGAGCTTACTATAAATATTTATATAAAACGACATATTCCAAAATTTTTGTATACAGCATATTATTCCACCAATTATTTCACACTTGATCTTATTTGAAACTAGCAGCGCCCCGCGGTTTTACCCGCGTTGTGCCCGTTCCCGTGGGAATTTCGGGAATTTTTTTACATAAAAACCTGCCTCTTGAATCACTCTACCTATTACAAAAAACCGCATCAAAATCCGTTGCGTAATTTTAAAGATTTAAGCATACAGACAAACAGACACGAAACAGACGACTTTATTTTATACTATGTAGTGATATAGCACAATGTAATTTTTCTTATTAGTTTACGTACAGTAGTGGCGTTAAAAGCTGTGGGTTAAAATCCCGGCACCAAATTTTGATTTTGTATTTTATATTTTACCAGCAGCGCCCCGCGGTTTTACCCGCATTGTGCCCGTTCCCGTGGGAATTTCGGGAATTTTTATACATATAAACCTTCCTTTTGAATCACTCTATCTATTAAACCGCGTCAAAATCCGTGCAGTAGTATTTGAGTTTATCGCGAACTGACAGACAGACAGAGAGACGCGGCTGGAGACTTTGTTTTAATAATATGTAGTGATTTAATTATATCACAAAATAATTTGATTAAATACAACAGTCTTAACATAAATAATTTTTTGTTACATGCTTTTTTGACAGTACAATATGAATGCAATTTTAATGTTATATCCAAAATAATATGGTTTGTGTTATAATGGCATAGATTTCTAGCTTACTGATTACTTGTTACAATACAATACTATTGCGGGGAGGTCTTTGCACTGTAGTGATGACATAAAGGCCTTTTCTGTAGGTACTTTCCCTTGTCAAATATACTATCTACAACTTCTTAGCTATATTCTATCTTTATTTTCTTCTTATTAAACACACAATAATAAGGTTTATTATACACTAGCAGCGCCCCAAGGTTTTACCAGTTTTGTACCCGTTCACTTACGGGAATTTTAGGACGAAATGTCTATCTGTTTATCAATGAAACAAACTCGCAGATTCATTAAGTAGCCTTTGAGTTTATTGCGAAGCGACAGACAGAAGCGGCGAGAATAGAAGACTTGACTGTAATGTGATGTAAGGATGTACGATTTTATGAAGGTTCAAAAGGGCCAAAGAATTATCCCAATAGAACTCTTAAACCTTACTATAAATATATTTTCTACTAGCAGCGCCCCGCGGTTTTACCCGCGTTGTGCCCGTTCTTGTAGGAATTTCGAGATGAAAAATAGCCTATAGCCTTCCTCGATAAGTGGACTATCCAACACTGAAAGATTTTTTTCAAATCGGAGCAGTAGTTCCTGAGATTAGCGCGTTCAAACAAACAAACTCTGCAGCTTCATAATATTAGTATAAATAACCGATACAAACAAATGCCATTATAACATTTTAAAAAACTTATGTAAAATTATAGGCACTCGTAGTGACTACTCACTGTACTGAATCTTCGGTGAATCGTAAAGCCTTTTGCCCAGCTGTGGGATATTACAGGCTAATACGTTTACAATGTTAAAGTTAACTTTTAATTCCTATTTACAAAATAGTATTTAAAACGAAATATCCTTTAAAAGCAATAATAATATTTAAAAATGTAATAAGTATTTTGTTAAATATAAAAGGCAAAATATGTGTTATAAATGTATATCTTAACTTGAGTGGAATAAGGAATAAAATTGCTTGCCCTGTAAAGATTAGTCATAGAAACCTTTATTTAGACTTATAGTTGTCGGAAATATAATTGGTAGATACAGAATGTATTTTTCAGAAAATCACATCAACCGCCTATGTTCCAAGTTTAAAATATAAACAATCTTAATTTTTATATCTATTTTAAACATGGAACGGTGAAATATTTTGTTAATAAGAGGCTGAAAAGCTGAAAAAAGATTGCAAGATTGGTCATGCCTCGAGCACGGATAGCTTTGCCATTGATATGTAATTAAATCGCCCCGAACTGTACTGGAATATTGAATAAAAAGTACTGTTCATCTATAAATTGAACCAGTTATGTTCACAACAAAAAGTTATGCTAATAAAAGATACATTTTGACATCATTTTTCTCAACTTTTCAAATGAAACGTGAAATGATTTTAACTGACATTGAAAATTAAAGTTTTGGTATGTTGACACAAAATAAACAGGAAGTGTAAGAGTCCCTTCATACAGATTGACTCAGATAGGAGAGGATAATTTTCATTCCATTCAGATCCATCAGCAAAGAGGATTACTTTAAGCGCATTTAAAAAGAGGTAAGGGTCGTTGAAATACAGTTTTCTCATTATTTTTTTACTTCTTCTTAAAATGAGATTTATCAGTTCTCAATTTTAAAAATAAACCTTATTGCACCGATTCAAAACTCATTATTAAACAGGATAAAGTATTCTCTTAATACTCTCTGAGTGGCTATGTCTGAACGGACTCTTTATTATGTATAATTATAATTTTAAAGAAATATAATCATCCGATAAAGTATGTAATTTAATTGATTTCAGTGTTTATTGATATTAATTGTTTAAATTAATCAGTAAAAAAGTATTGTGATAACTATATGTATGTTATAATCATAAAGTGTTGGTAAAGTTTGTGTTATAAGTATAAAATATGTTATAGGATCAATAGTGTTTCATTTTTCCTATATCCTTTGGATCAGTTCATTATAGTGATGTGCCCAATATATGTGTCCGTGAATTTTTGGCGGATCTTTTACGTTATTAATTTGTTAATACATAAACTGATATTTTCGGTGAGATGAAAGGGTGAATACTTAATACTTTTCTTTATATACTTAGATTGATATGAAAACGTAACAATAGTCCGGTTCCAGGTCCTAACAAAAATCAATTTTATGGTACATTCGTGAAGAAAGCATGAAACTTGGCATGAATGTAGCTGTCATGTATGTGCTTCAATCTCGATATGGAAGCACGTCAGCAAATTAATGCTTCCCCCCTTTCCCCCCCATTTTATCTCCCTCATTCTGGTTTTTCGAATTTTCTACAAAAACTATACGACTGAGGAGTTTACTCTTCAGAGACCAAATCATCGTCGATAAATTGCCTACAAAACGATACTACATTTTATAGTGGTAAGATTAATATATTTTTATATACAGCCATCAACATTATGATGAAATTGTAAAAAAGGCACACTTTTTTCTTTCTTGCTTCATTTATAGGAAAACGACAAGATTGGTGATAAAATAGGCTAACATACAAACTAAATTACAAAGTTTACATTGAAGGCCGATACTTTTTAAATATAATATTAATAAGGACTAACTAGTAGGGAAGTAAGGATTAATATAATATCAATCCATAAACATAAAATGAAACACACAAAGTACTACCAATCCTCAGATTACCTATCTTGTGTCTGTTCTGACGAAAAAGTCTCCCGCGGTCAAAAATACTATTGCGCACTAACTAATTGAAGTGAATTAATCTAGTGTAATTTACTATAATTATCAGCTATAGAAAGTAAAAAAAACTCAAATTCGTGAAGTGGGCAACCGTAGTAGTATACATAACGGTTAAAGCCTAAAAAGTAGTAACTATAGTAACAAGAAAGAACTACTTATAAAGGGTCAAAGCTTCCATAATCCATCCGGCATAGTGACAATGCGATGTCAATGGCACTATCCCAAATACTGAAACTACCGGGTGTTCCGGGATTGATCCCCTACAGGGTGCATACCCCGCCCTTCCCTAACCGTGCGTTTCGTTTCAATCGCGCGCCAACCTTCGACGCGAGAGGGCGTCTGTATCGCGACAAAGTCCGTACAACACGTGCGACACACACCTTCAACATCTATTCAGTTTTGTGTGAGTGCCCCGTTGAATATTCCGTGTCAATACGCCTTCCCGTTGCGTGTCTAGCATAGGAATCGCACCGGACAAGTCGTGCCTCAATGAATACATCTAATACTTACGTTGTCCAGTTTGAAGTTGGTATTAAATATTCTAGCGTCATAAATAACAATAAAAACGTGGCTTATCTCTAATCTTAAGTTCCGGGACAAAGCCCGCCATTCTTACAATGTTTTTTTGTAAATTAAACTTTAAAGCTCTTGAAAGTTTCAAGTTGCAGTTTTGTTAATTAGACATTAATATTTATTAGATACGAAACGGTCTCTAAGGAGTTGTTTTGTAAATGAGTACGGTTTTGGCGGTCCCAAATCGAGAGACCAGTCATACATATTCAATATTCTTGATTTATAAGAGCGGGAGTTGTTTGATTGATTGTGTCCATTATTGTATGGAATCGCGAATGTTTATTAATAAGTAGGAGCTCCGAGTTCGTTTGTAGTGTCCGTATACATGTGCGTTAGTGTGCGTGACTTCGTGGTAAAGCTATTAGTTCGACAGGAAGCGAGGAATCGGTGTCGATTTTAGGGAAGGTTACATTAGGAACGGTTCACAGGTCATTGTTCTTTTTACGTTCGTTTTTGTTCCACGGCAAGATAAATGACCATTGTTTGTGTTTGAACGGTTTTTTGTTCGAAATGCCGTAAACAGACTACAATTGAACCGGTAGATAAATGATTGAAGTTATTCGTTCATTCGAAAACAAAACAAATGAAACGCGATGTTTAAAATAAACATTTCATTTAAAAGCATCTCTACTTTTACAGGGACCGGAAAAGTTCTAAATTCAAATATGGGTTAATCAATCAAATATGACTTTCAAGTGATTTCTCTTAAAAGTTGATACAAAAGTGCCGCGAAAATGGATGACTCTTCACCAGATCTGTCGCTCAAGTTGCGACGAGGATCGAGTGATTCGAGAGAGTCTTTTTATATGGATTTTGCTCAAGGAATCGATTCTGATATCGAGGAAGTGACTACTATAGAACGCGTGATCCCGGAACATCCTGGGGGAAGAACTGAAGGCGATGCTGATACCTTGGCTACTCCGTCAGGGTTGGATGAGAATAAGGAGCTGGTGCCATCATGGTGAGTCGTTAGATATAAGTTAAAATTTAAGTCTTGCTAAAATGACCCGGTTATCGAACTACAAAAATGGATTTTCTCATCATAATACAAAGGATATTAAAGTACTAATAGAGTTATGCTACGATACGTTGCTATGCTACGTTAATATGCTGCGTATCCGCACTTAATATGAAACATGACATAACATAGCAATGTAGCATTGCATAGCTCTGGTGGGAGAGCACCCTTAATATAGTTACACACTTAAGAGTTTTAACTACCTAGCTCTTTGTAATTCGCCTAGGCCTAGATTAAATGAAAAGTAAGCACCTATAGTATTATAATTTTATGTTTACGAAACACAGAAAGATATCTACAGGTACCTATGAACTTTCCTGCCTCGATAGATAAAAATTATAATGTCGGCGGCGATAACCTTCGTATGTATGTTCCCTCTGTTCCATAAGGTCTAGTGTCCTAAATCGTCTACTTGCTATAACGTCTCCTGTCCCAATTCGTCCAGTCTCACTTCGTCAAGTGTAACATAAGGTCTAGTGTAAAGATGTCTAGTTCCCATTTCGTCCAGTGAAGTTAGGGACATTAGATTTCTCCCAGGTATGCACAAGTTAGGTATTCAGATTGTTATGACTTCCTAGTAACCTCTAATTAACAATCGACAACCATAGGTTAGGTTAGGTTAAGTTTATATCAGGCCCGAAGGGCCAAAACACGTGTAGCACTCTTGACGTACTTTGACTAAGCTATGTTAGTTCATTGCGATTGTTAAGTAACGTGCAGCTCGGCTCATACTCGGATGGGTGACCGATAGTCCGATAGTGATATTACTATCTGAGCGCTGTCATGTTTTGTACGACACGTTAAGTACTTAGTCGATCCCGGTTGTTTCAATCGTTAGACCATGTCGGAGGGCTTTAGGCGGTCTAAAAACTCCGACACCAGGTTTGGCCAATAACCTACTCGAAATCAATGATGAATGAATACCTACTCGTAGATACTCATCCAAAAAAAGACGGTAAATATGAACCTAGTTTACTTCGAACCTTATTTGGGTCAATAGGCCTTACTTATCGATTATAGATTTCCAATATCCAAGAAGGAAAAGTAAACCTTTGATTACCCACTGACAAAGATATTAATTATTCAAACAATGCTTTGTCTTGGTTCAAAGGGAAAGTTACGGTAATAACTACCTTTGTATTGTTCGCGGTACAAATTGGTATCTGAAAGGATAATACAAACGCTTCAGAAATTGACAGCTTTAATGATAATGAAGGTGGTCTAAAATTAACATAGTTGATTGTTTGGATAAGTAATTTGAATTACCCGAATGAATAGCGAAGATCTCTCTCGATAAATGTAAATAGAAACTATTATCCTAACGAATATAAACTAGCAGCGCCCCGCGGTTTTACCCGCGTTGTGCCCGTTCCCGTGGGAATATCGGGAATTTTTATACATTAAAACCTTCCTCTTGAATCACTCTACCTATTACAAAAAACCGCATCAAAATCCGTTGCGTAATTTTAAAAATTTAAGCATACAGACAAACAGACAAAAATAGCGACTTTGTTTTATACTATGTAGTGATGCGAAAGTATAGGTATAGTATTTGTATTTGTATGTATATCTAGTAGTATCAATAAGTTATATTGCATAATACAAGCTTAGTGCTTAGTTTAGGTCTAATTAGCGTGGGAATTTTGTCCGGGTGTACTATTTTTATTAAAGAAAGCGCTACAAGGCATATGCAGAAGGAAAGCAAAACTTAATTGATATGGATATCAATTCATACAAGCAAAACCTTTTAGCCATAGCGGTAAGTACGCAAACAAACAGACAGGTACTAAATCATTCTTATAAGGGTGCCTTTATTACTTCCTTTGATACCGGTCGTTGGGTACGAGTCTAATAAAATATCTATTAAGAACTAGCTGTACCCTGCGGTTTCGTCCGCATTTATTCCGTCACTGCTTACCGTTTAAACCTTCTCTGGAATTTCATGAATATTTCAAGACCAAAATTAGCCAAATCGGTTCAGTCGTTCTCGAGTTAAAGCAGACTAACGAACAGCAATTCATTTTTCTTATATAGATATGATTGCAAAGCTTGAAATAGCTTTTAATTCTTTATTTGTTTTAGCTGTTGATTTTTTAGTAGCTTGAATTTAATTGCTTTTCTTCTTTTTGAACTTGTTCTGTTTCATTTATCATGTTTTTCATTTAATTTCTTTTTTATTAATTTACTCATTACGTACCTAAGTGTTGTCTAATGTGATATACTTATTATAAGAGAAACGGATGTCTAAACATATTCGTTATTGTTGTAGGCAGCTATATTTCTAGGAACCATTTAAAATGAATTCATTTATGTCGGCACGTAATGAATTAACAGATAGTTTGTAATCTTAAGTATATACAAGAGTTCATTTATAATAGCACTTGGTGAATGGTACTTCTTCTTCTTCATCGAGTGGATGGTCAACCTGACCAATCCTGGCGTCAGAGTTATTGAGCCGCCAAAGGCCTCTGACATGGCTCATGGTACTAATGTTTATGTTAGATTTAATGTTTACTATTTAACCGCATCAACTACCTTAGTCCTAACAGGACTCTTAAGTCTACAATTCTACTTTACAGTCACGATAAATGCATCAAGCCCAAAACCTAGATTACAAGTAGTAATGTCTGACAGCAGTGCCATTAAACATTTAGCATTACCAGCAACCGGACAGGGGCCTAATACTAACTCAGAGTTACAGTAATAACCATAGGTTAATCTGATCTGTGACAATAAGTTGGTTCTATGGCTCTATAAACCAGAATCTAGATTCATAGCGACTGTTAGGTAATCTATGGTCTGTAGATTAATTGAGCAAGTACACTGAGTCTGGTACAACTAGCAGTGACCTGCGGGTTTACCAGCACTGTACCCTGTAGAAATTATGCCATGACGTTTATTCCCAACCCTATTTACTTACTACTCTTACATATGAGCACCATGAAGTAAACACTCCCTTTTTCTGCCCATATATTCACAACCCAATATCCTACTACTAAGCCACACCATACCAGTAAGAACATAACCCATTTGCCCGTATCTCACCACATAGTTATGTTGACCCCTACCGGCATTAGAGAAAGCCTTAGGATCTTACGACTGGTCAAACTAGTCCCGGCTGACACAGATTTGTCAATGATCTGATCTTTTTGTACGGTGATGTGGTTTATTAACTTAGAGTAAGTACTAGGTTTATAAGTGAGGACTAGGTTTAAACTGTAGTAGGTAGGTTCTACTCCCGGTACTGTAGTAGGATGGAGGTGATCACCGTATGCTTATAAAATACTAGTCTATTACTTTCACCCACGTTGTACCCATTCCCGCGGGAATTTCGGGATAAAATGTATCCCATGTGTTATTCTGATGTATAACCTATATTACTGTAAAGTTTCATCCAAATCCGTTCAGTACACAGAGCATAGAATCACCGCTGTGCCGGCCGCTACCGCGTGATGATTCTTTGCTCTGTGGTTCAGTAGTTTTTGCGTGAAAGAGCAACAAACATATATGCATCCTCACAAACTTTCGCATTTATAATATTAGTAGGAAGAAGGATAGGAAGTAGGATAGTAGGATCTATCTTCCTAATTCTAATGACTAAATTGAAAAGTCAAAATTGGAACTAGGTACCTACTTATGTGCAAAACGAACTCACAACACAAAGGCCCTGAAGCAGGTGGATCTTACTTAATGTTGTTCCTGCAGGAATTCCGGGATAAAAAAATTGCCCATAAACTTCCTCTTTAATGTAGCTACCTATCTAATACAAAAATAATTATTAAAATCGGACAGGTAGTATCCGCGATTACCCCAAACATACAAACAAAATTAAAAACTATACCTTTATAATAATAATTAGTATAAAGATAGCAAAAATGTTTCCAGGTAGGTATATAAAAGGAGCAATTCGATTTGAATTAGTATCGTTTTAAATTCGTAAATCAGAAACAAGACCGGATCGTGCATAAATAATTGGTAGCCCCGCTCACTGAAGAGCGAAGCACTTACTGCGTGTGACCCCGCTGATCATTGACTTTTAGAGGTTATCGTTTCTAGATATAAAGAAATTAAATGCACCAAAGATACTTCTCACGATTTGGTATTGACTGGACTGAGGAAAATTTTTTAATTTACAAATTATCACGTAAAACCAAGACCCTACACTTGTCAAAAGCAATAGTGTCATTACGTATTCAACCCCTAATTGAACCAAAAACGTTTGAAATCGGTTCAAATTTAAACGTACCAACGCTTACCTTAGCATGATTATCCAATAAAAGCCCTGATAAGCTCACGTTCTGCACAGTCAGATAGATTTTATCACCCTTCCAATGTTGCATTGTTAACTCAAACCGAACTGCCAGTTAACTTAATGCATTTACGTTTAGGGGTCACAACTTGACGAATGTCACGTACAGTGACGTTTCAGTTTTAAACAGGTGATAAGTTTAAACGGAGAATTAAGTAATAGCTTGTTATTAAACTTAACATATGTAAGACGTTGATTAGATTTGCTTTTAATGGTAAATTGTATGATTAATTGAAAATATTAAGTTTGTGTCATGTGCGTTGTGACATAGTGAGCTCAGTAAAACTCTAGTTTTATTGGACTTACAACTTGTAAACATGTTCAATTTGAACTAAGAAAATGATGCTTAAGTTAGTAAAAATACTAACGCTCATTACCGGTTGAATATACAGTTCAATAAAGTTGTCATATAAATTTTAACCCAATCGCATCAGATGGTAGGTAATACGAGTAGAAGATACCCGTGAGAAAGTAATCTTTTTATAGGATTGGTACATACATTATACTATTAAAAATTTTAACCTATACAAATTACATTCTTAGGTACATAACATAATAGTATAAACGTGTCAAATATACGAAGAAAAATAATAATACATTTTAGTCACTTTTGAAACTGCGTACCTACTTCATTAAATTAACACTCTGACATTTCCAACACTGAAAATAGACTAACTGTAACCAACAGCTGAAAACACTGAATAAAGAAGTGTCTAGAATGAAAACTGCATTAAAAATACTCATAATATAATAAGCTTGATGAACTGTAGGTAATTAACTGAGCGAAATTCAATTAACGTCTGTATCATGTTACCGCTTCCACCGCCATATACGAGTATTTTATTATGTTGCCGTCAGGACATTTCATTAAAACCGTATAACCACAGTAAATTGATATTTGCCTACATGTACGGTTAACCTATTTTCGTCGACTGAATTAAGCTCAAAGTTGGTGTTAAATTGGAGCAGGTAACTTTTGTAGTGCCTATATTTGGTAAGGAAGTTTGAGTATGGAGGTAAATGGTTTGGCCTGGTGAATCGTCTAGAGACTTTTGACATACTAAACTTTTACCTGAATGCTACCGTTTACTCCCACCTGTTCTGTTGAGTAGTTCTGTTGACAGAACTACTGGGACTTTTTTACCATTAGTTCTGTGACTTAAAAGACTATGCTTTACATCTGACTTTTATCTAGTAAAAAAAAAATAACCCTAACCTACCGAATAGTTAGTATTGTCAACAGAACTACTCAACAGAACAAGTGAGAATTGTATTCCCAATTGTTTTGTGGACAAAACTAATGGTAAAAAAAGTCCCAGTAGTTCTGTCAACAGAACTACTCAACAGAACAGGTGAGAGTAAACTAATGCTACTGGAATTAAGTAGCATCTAATTCCATGATATTTTGACAAATAGGAGCCAAAAATATTTCTTTTAACTAGGCATGCCATGTTCAGGTAATGATGGGACATGCTGAACATTAAAAACTGTAAAAATCCAAAAAAAAAAATACTTACTTAAAATTGTTAACTGTCTCACGCGGGCCATACACGATCATTCATAACGAGTCTACTCAGGTATATCATCAAGTTTACTGGATGCCGCATCATGTCCGTGCAAACTTGACGGTGAACTTGGCCCGCATAAGTGTGCATCATGGGCGGCGTTAAAAGTGTATTTGAAGTAGTAACAGCACGGAAGGTACGGGTAAACGGAGAAAAATGATTCATACAAAGTTTTATTCCATTCATATCTTGACAACGGTTCCGATAGTAAGGCTAAGGACTCACGAAGCGGTTTTCACCCGTGCCCGCCGCGGTTACGGGCCCGCAGCCTTTGTAGAATACAGATATATATGTAAAAAATTAAAGCACATTTCACGACGCGTTTTACGCCCGCGGCGTGTGCGATTGTTTGCGGGTCCCGCTGCTCCAGCGGTCATCTTGTACCGGCGGGCGCGGGTCGCGGTCCCGCAGCCGCGGCGGGTTGCACCCGCGCGTTCTGCGGTAGGTTGGCGGTTTAAGTCATTAATAAGAGTAACAAATAATCCATAACGATCTCTTTCCGCAATCATTGGATGTATCCAGAACCTTTTAGGCCTTCTTTTTTTAATTCTTCTGTGAAGGAAGTATAACGCAACAGCTCGTTACTGGTGTGTGTCCATGACGGTCTGGAACTCAACTGATCGTTTAACCGCCCGTCTTGCAACCGCCCGTCTTGCGATTATCAACCGCCAAGTTTGCGGGCGATAATCGCAACCGCGACGGCTGCGTAACCGCACAAAACTCCGGTCTCGTGAGTTTTGGAAATAAAACTCCATTCCGCCACCGCGGCGGGCACGGGTAAAAACCGCTTCGTGAGTCCTTACTCTAACGCTTATAAAAACGCGTGTCGATATATGACAACAAGTCTGGCCCAGGGGCGGTCGAGAAATAAAACTTCTATTTTAAACTTTCCAACAAATTATACGAATTACAATAGGTTTCCATTAAAATGTTCATTTGGAAAAGCTCCATATCACAGTTTTCCACGTCAGCTCCGCAGCTTATCATTGTTTCAACACGAATTAATAGTTATTTTAAGCTTTATTCCTTTAGCGCTGTAATGGTATTCATACTTTATGCGATTTGAGTTTGTTTTATTTTGTATCATCCATCATTGAGCTTGATAAAGTTACTTAATTTAAAGTTATGGTGATATAAGTAGTACTTAATTAAGATGGTTCTTTTTCTGGTGCATATTATATATTTTGTATGCAGTTAGTTATGGAGTAACAGGTTTAAAGATATTTAAGAATACCTTTATTAAGACTATGATTTAAATAAAATATCGACGGGGAAGTGCGAACAACTCCTAACTTACATTTTTTACGAAAACGACTTTTGAATGCAGTTCGATAGAGAATGAATTTGCGCGTCTACTGATATATGAATTAAGTTGAAATTCGCAAAATTGACGTAGCTGGGCATCGAAGAAACATCTCTTAAGTTAAGGTTCAACATAACCTGATTAAATTTGGCAGGAAATATATTCTAACTTACAAATGGAAACAACTCGTAACTTCATTTAAAATAAAACTTTGAGCTAATATCTCCTATCTTCATACGCAAGTACAGTGTTCCCGCTCTAGAGCGAGACAAAAACGGTGCGTCTCTCGCAGTGTGAAAGGGACACCGGCTTACGTGCGCGACGTCTCGTCACTAAGTGCTGTGTTTTTAATCTATTTGCAGCGTTTTTGATTGTTTTTGAGTAAATAATGGTTACAATTATTGTGTAAATGTGCTGGACGACAAATATTTTACTTGGATTCAACAACCTTCCTCATAAAGTTTTTCTTTTACGTAACCTCGCTGTTCCCCTGCTGGGCAAAGGTCTCCCCCAATTCTTTCCATTTATCTCTTTCCATAGCCAACTCCTTCCAATCCTTATTAAAATCGCCAAGCTCTTTCCGCCATCGAGTCGGAGGCCAACCTGGGGGCCTGGGGCATCCTGGAATTCCCATTCCGTTGCAATCTTTGCCCATCTGTCCGGGTGTATCCTGCTTACGTGACCAGTTCAATTCCATTTGAGCTTGGCAGCTGTAATTCCCGCGTTTGCAATGCCTGTCATGGAACGCAGCACGGTGTTTCTGACGCGGTCTTGTCTCTTGATACCTGCAATGCTGCGTTCCATTGCTCTTTGACTAACCTTGAGTCGGGTCTTCTGTGCTTTGGTAAGTGACCATGTTTGCGCACCGTAGGTGAGGATGGGCAAGATGCACATGTCAATGAGTTTGCGCTTCAGAGAGATTGGCAAATCTCCCTTCATTAGCGTTTTCATGGACCAGTAGCTTTTCCAGGCATTGTCTATTATTATTATATTAGCCTTGGATGTCCCATTGTTGGGCAACGGCCTTCCCCCATCTTTTCCACTTCTCTCTATTTAGAGCTTCACGACGCCAACCAGCCAAAAATCTGTTTAGTTCATCTTGCCATCTCCTTTTTGGTCTGCCGCGGCATCGCCTCTTTGGGTCTGGGTCCCATAAAGTGGCGATTTTTGCCCAAGACTCATCAGGCCTGCGACAGATATGTCCAGCCCAGTTCCATTTAAGCTCAGCAGACTTGCGACCTACATCGGGAGCGCAGTTCGGTGTTTCGGACTCTGGCCGTCAGCTTGACACCCAAGATGCTGCGCTCCATCGCCCGTTGACAAACCTTGAGACTGGAGAAACTTGAGACTTTTTATTTAAGCTTATCTTTGATTCATTAAAGGATGTTTTATCAATAAATGTTACAGTAATTATAGGATTATAGTTTCAAACACTACAATAAAAATTGCAAAGGATAAACATTGATTTCTCAGAGTTATAACAGTGTTTCATTTTGAAAATACCTCCTATCTTAACCGATATAGTGACGATGATGTTGATATTAGAAAGCCAATAACTCCTATCTTCAAAAAAATCGCCTAGTTTGAATATTTGGTCTATTTTTAGCAATTTTTAGATTCCTTTGTTATATTATTACCTAATATGATTGAAAACTTCAACGAGAAATGATAATTTTAAATGATTTCTGTTACTTTTTTGAAGTATGGAAAATACTCCTATCTTCAAAATTTCAGCCACACGAGCTTGGTGATACCTCCTATCTTACATTATCTCGCCAAATACTTATTCCAAACAAATTTTGATTATTACCCTACATGCGGGTCCATTTAAGTATAAAATTGCCATTTACACATTTTTTCTTAAACATCTGGGAAAAATAAAAAACGGTTTTTTTCGCCTCCTGTAAAATTTGGTTTTTGTAAGTTAGGAGTTGTTCGCACTTCCCCGTCGATATGTTGGTTAATCTTAAGTATATATAAAATTCTCGTGTCACAGTGTTCGTTCGCGTACTCCTCCGAAACGGCTTGACCGATTCTCATGAAATTTTGTGAGCATATTGAGTAGGTCTGAAAATCGGCCAACATCTATTTTTTATCCCGAAATTCCCGCGGGAACGGGTACAACGCGGGTGAAACCGCGGGGCGCAGCTAGTAATATCTAAAATACTTCGTCTACAATTATGACGTTAAAGTTTTACAAATAAATATTACAAACATATTTTAATAACTAACAATAAATTAAAAACTTTACGATTAAACAAATCATATTGCGGAAATAATAAAAAGGAAATGTTAAAGACTTCTTAATAAAGGAAATAGGTTTTTTATTTATGGTTTCATTAGGTTTTTAATGTTCCCTATTATTAGAACGAGGTAACATACCTTTCTCTTCGGAACACAGTTAGTCAAACTCCTCATTTTGTGATACCGCAATACGCATAGAAATTAACCTGTCAAACCTATGGAAAGAGCCGGAAGATTTTAATAAGGATTGGAAGGAGGCACTGGAAAGAGAGACACGGAAAGAATTGGACGAGATCTTTTCCCAGCAGTGGAACAGCGAGGCTACGTAAAATAAATAATAAATATACCCGGACAAATAAACACACGGTTAATTAGACCCAAAGTAAGCTCTAAGCTTGTATTATGGAATCTATTTGACTGATACTATTACTTATACATACATAAATACTTTATAAAAATATATAATTGACACCCAGACGTCGTCGCCAACAACTATGTCTGCACATATTGTTGACTTCGGGCGGGAATCGAACCCGCAACCCCCGACACAGTAAGCGCTCTCACTGCCACTGTGCCAACGGGCTTGTCAAAAAAAAAGCATCTACTATGATCCTGCGTTTCACAGGGAACATTTTTTGTCTCGCAAATAAAATAGTTTTAAACTGAAACAAATAACTCACGTTATCTAAAAGACGTCAATGTTTTGACATTTATATGAATTCTGGGGACTATTAGTCCTATGTCTAAAAGTCCTCAGAACAAAACCATCAAAACGTTCGTTCTTCCATCCAGGACAAAGTCTCTCGTTTCTCTAACCTACTCGAGTCTACTTTACCGTTATAAGACTACGATTTAAGTTAAAAAATTAATAAAATCGGTACCAAAATAAAATTCCCAATATCACCGAATACACCGACCTCATTTCATTTCCTTGGCCCTCTAAAGCTGTAAAGCGAATTTTACGACAAGCACTTAATTCTTTAAATAGACCACCGGGCCCGGAATTAAAAAGTGTGAAGAAGAGGCGTTTTAATGTCGTTTTTACGTCCAACCACTTTCAATGAGGTGTAGAAATTAGTACCTTGTCATAGTAACGAGGGATGATAATAACATTTATGTGTTTATAACATGTGACTGAACGATGTTGGTTAAGCTACACTGGGCCTTTATTTTAGGTGGGTGGCCGATCAGAGAGCATTAAAACTACTGGATCCTATTCCAGTAGTTTTAATAGTTTATATCAAAGGTAGCAAATGAATTAAATGAATTTTTTAATTAAGAAACTGAACTTCGAGAGCTTCGAGACGCTTCTCAGAGTCATTCTTACAGATCGTTCTGAATAATTAAGAATCTGAAAAATCAGGATATGTGTGATGACTCGTTTTTCTTGGAGTTCTTAGCGTTCTGAATCTGATATATTCAATGTTTAAATTACCATGACACTCAGATGAATTCTAATTTTAAATTACAACAACCAAAACGAGAGCGCTAAAGGCGAAGCTACATCAGAGGTGGTGGAATGACTATTCGAACTATAAGTGACAACTCGAACTATAAGTGAACATACTACGACTATTCGTAGTTATCAACCTAGTACTTAATCTGAATTTAAAATATGCTAGAACACTCAACTGTAGCCGCAGTATTAATACCAGACACCCACAGTGTTGCAGACTGCATAATCTATGGCTAATTGTTTTGGGAACAGGAAACGGATAAATCTAGATAGATTATGTATGAGCGTAGAGATATTTTACTATTTACAATAAGGTGCACCTGGAATACAAATCCGAAATGTGAATTTATGTACCTAATTCACAATATTTTAGGTACAAAATCGAATTCTTAGTAGCAGAATTTTTTGCCCAATCTTTTCTGCTAATGTTCATTCAAAGTAATGTGTGTTGAAGTTATTTAGTGATTCTTCTGATTGAGACATCTACAGGAGAGAATTCGGGGCCAAACTGAATAAAAATATTTGACATCGACTTTGGTGTAAGGTTTAATTTAATTAAGGTTTAAATCGGTTGACTAGATTCCCAGTCGATTTTACCTCCTAATACCTAACGTTTAATTTATAAATGAAACCATTTATGGTTATTGCTACCATCTTTAGACTAGACGAGGATAATTTACGTAAATCAGCATTAGTTGCTCACTCTAACCTACCTCTATAGTGCCATTAGTTTCTGAAACTAATTGCTCTTTATAAACGTTATGGAGGTAAAGGGAATGTCAAGCAAGAGATAGAGTTTGTGCTTTCGGTGTCATTTGATATCGAGATAGCTTACAAGCCGCGAGGTGGAGGTGAGCGAGGTGGCCTTAAAATACCTCGTTATTCAATAAATTTACCTATAATAACAATATTGGATCACGAAGACGTTATCCCAATCCCAATACAAAAAAATATTCATAATTATTCCACTACATGTCCACCATATTATAAAGACTCTTATATATAGAAAAACGTAGTCAAATTCAGGTCCTTCTAGTTTTCCAAATAGTTTAAAATGAGTAGACCCCACTACAGTGCAATGGCTCTCACTTAACATCACTAATGATATTACTGAGAAAGGAAGCTGTAAAATGCTATTAAGATAGCTCTATCTTCTACCCTACAGCAACGTAAATATGTTCCAGCTGTGCTTATTCTATTTCTGTCTCCAATCTATCAATCAGTGGTAATAGAGCCGTAACTTAACACACCCTCGAAAGTACTCAAATATGGAGTGAGACGAATTGTATCTTTTTATGATTTGAAAAGGTATACATATTGATATCAAAACGTGGTACGTTCAAAAAACGTGGTACGTACGTGCCTCTATGGGGCCAAAACTGAATAAAAATATTTGACTTTGACTTTGACTTGGAAACCTGTAGTAAGAAGCTAAGGGTCACTTAAACTTGAGATGTTTATTGTATATTGACTTACACAAACTTTCGCATTTATAATATTAGCAGCATAATATATAGGGATTTAATCGGTATGCGTTCCAAACTTTGAATCCACACGAATGTATAAAAGTTCAACTTGTAGAAACAGAGCAATCTGTGAATCTCATTTATATGTGGTCTACCGCCATTTTAACTATAACGACACACATAGCTATAGGCTCAAACTCCCCAACTCACGGAGTAGGGTAAACCGTCGGGTAAACCACAAACAGTAGCAAGTTACACGAAAGAGAAGCCAGATAAAATACGTAGTATCCGACTCGCCTCGAGTGATGCTTGCTTGGTAACTGAACCGGTCATGGCGCAGTTTGACTAAGCGATGTTAATTCACTGCGATTGTTAATCAATGTGTAGCTCGGTTCTAACTTGGATAGCTAGCCGAGAGAAGCATTTCTATCTGAGCGCTACCGTGCTTCGGAGGGCATGTTAAGCTATCGATCGGCTGTTTCACTCTTTAAACCTTGTATAAAAACTTAATTATGTTATAACTTTGTTGCAATCTAAAATAGATAATCTATACTAATATTATAAAGAGGTAAATTTTTTAAGTTTGTTTGATTGTATGTTCGAGCTAATCTCGGAAATTATAGCCCGATTTGAATAATTATTTTTGCCACATTCAACGGGAAGGTTATGGGCTATTTTTCATCCCGAAATTCTTACGGGTACGGGCACTGCGCGGGTAAAACCGCGGGGCGCTGCTAGTTATAAAACAAAACCGTTTTCATCTTAAATTAATAAAATCATCCCAAACATTGTCATCAGTGTTTCAAGCAGTCATCGTGACTGGATATTTTAGCTGTTTTGAATAATGGCCGACGCACGGTGCTACAATTTTGATAAATGACCTGCGTTTTACGGGTAAATCACCCTCCGACACAGACATGAATCATGGCTAGATTATATAACTTTAGCTTAATCAGAACGATGTTTTATGTATGTTAGTTGTTTGGGTGGTAGGCAGTCGTAATTTTGTAGGATTATAACTACTTAAATATACTTTTAAACTCACACGATTTGCACTCATTATACTAAATGAAACTAAAATGAGTTATCCCATGACCACGAGCGGTGTAATCCGCTCGAAACGTCGGGTACGTATTTTAGTAAAATACGCTAAATAATCTAACGCGATACAGACCCGTTTCATTTAGTCATTACCTCCCTAAATGTGCAGTGGACGGCTCACTTCATAGCAAACGTATCACACAGTTAATTAAAATAGTCGAGTTAACCAATAGTTAACGTAGCATAAACTGTAGTGTAGCTATAAACGTAAACGCGGACACTCGACGTACGCGACGCTAATTTCACGCCAAGTCGGCTCGTCAAAAGCTCTTGTAAATCACCATACACCACGCACTATACATATCTAGATACACCTATAAGTCTGTGTAGATTTGTTACTTACATTAGTAAAGGCCACGGGGCAAAATGTATATTGAATACTTGACCACGTCTACATAATACGCTAAATGTTTTTGTTCCTTTTCTTATCGCTATTCGCCGTCGTTAACCTGGGCCGTAGCACTCCCGTAAACAGATAAATTCTTCTAACAATTACCGCACTCAGCGACATCCATTAAATCGACAATTAACTAATTGACTTCATTTTCAATATTTGACATGTCAAAATCACTCATAAGGATACATTTGACGTCTCTGAGTACGCGCGTAACTTTTCTTAAGACTCTTAATTTTCAAAATCAGTAAGTTATGATTTGAATTGTTTCTTCATTATAAAATTAATAAAACATATTATGTGTACTATCTACCTTTATATAAACAGTATACAAATCAAATAATACAACAATATTAAGCTGAAAGTTAACCAATTTAATAGACCATTATCTCCACGCCACAAACATTAGATGAAAAAGTCTACAAACAATAAATGTCAGCTAACATCAGTCTTCAGTGATACATTTCGCCATTCTTACGTTCTGAAATTACATAGTCTCAAATTCTTTCCTCAAGATTTTTCCATCTAATTTCCGTTGCTTCATGTTTACGTCAAGGAAGAAAAGGCAAAGGGAGAAGGTTCGCAGGTGTTTTATTGCCGTCCAGTACCTACTTGGAGAATCCCTACGAATTCAGCTTTATTTCATTTAGTTGTTTCTTTGATACATTTTCCTTTGTTTGTGGTTAGGATCTGACGTGAATATTAATGGAGACTTAGAATTCTAAAGCGGCGCTTATGTTCTTTTTATGGGGTCGATTCAAAGGCGGTGTCCAGTGAATAGTTTTATATAAAATGTTCTGTCACTGAACGGAAGACTAAAATCCGGGCACGATAGCCGATATGTAGAAACGGATTTTATAGATCCTGTTTTAAATCAATTAATCCTATCCTAACTAATATTATAAATGCGAAAGTAACTCTGTCTGTCTGTCTGTCTGTTACGCTTTCACGCTAAAACTACTGAACCGATTTGAATGAAATTTGGTACGCAGTTAGTCCAGAGCCTGAGAAAGGACATAGGCTACTTTTTATCGCGAAATTCCTGCGGCGACGGGTACAACGCGGGTGAAACCGCGGGGCACTGCTAGTCCTAACTAATATTATAAATGCGAAAGTAACTCTGTATGTCTGTCTGTCTGTTACGCTTTCACGCTAAAACTACTGAACCGATTTGAATGAAATTTGGTACGCAGTTAGTCCAGAGCCTGAGAAAGGACATAGGCTACTTTTTGTCGCGAAATTTCTGCGGGAACGGGTACAACGCGGGTGAAACCGCGGGGCACTGCTAGTAAGTAATAAATTAGTTCCAATTGGTTAGTGGCCAACGCTAGTGTCGGAGTTTTTAGGCCGCCAAAAGGCCTTTGACGTGGTCTGACGATTGAAACAACCGGGACCGACAATTTAATCTATACTAATATTATAATCTATACTAATATTATAAAGCTGAAGAGTTTGTTTTGTTTGTTTGTTTGTTTAAACGCGCTAATCTCAGAAACTACTGAACCGATTTGAATAATTCTTTTTGTAATAGATAGCCACATTCAACGGGAAGGTTATAAGCTATTTTTCATCCCGAAATTCCTACGGGAACGGGTACAACGCGGGTAAAACCGCGGGGCGCTGCTAGTCGTTTAATAAGATCCCACTAACTCTGCCAGTCCAATTCCCAAACTCAAACTTCAGACGGTACAACGCTACTTAATACTTCTTCTTGAAACTTCAAAACTGTTGAATAAATATTTATAAGCGCAGTTTATGAAGAGCTTAAGTTCCGCACTTGAGTTTGAAATGCACAAGCAGCTAGAATCGCTTGTATTAGCATAAAATAAGCCGTTTGCTCTTGAGCTAGACGTAGACAAAATCTGTTGCACCATTTGGGATTAAAGTAGGATTGAGTGGAGTCTGTTGATAGGATTATATTAAAGGTAGTAGTTTTAAATGTATAATTTTATTTATTAAGCGAGGAAATGGTTTGTTTGTCTATCATTTTATGGTTAATTTATTAGTTGAAACTCATTTTCTTTTACTAGTAGAGCCCATAAAAGTTTGACGGGATTGTTCTTCATCGATGGAGAATATATTGGATCAATGAATATAGGTTTATACATAAACTAGCAGCGCCCCGCGGTTTTACCCGCGTTGTACACGTTCCCGTGGGAATTTCGGGATGAAAAATAGCCTTCCCGTTTAATGTGGCTATATATTACAAAAATAATTATTCAAATCGGACTGATAATTCATGAGATTACCTCGAACATACAAACAAACAAACTTACAAATTTTACCTCTTTAAAATATTAGTATAGATATAAAACTTTGAGTAACTTAAACAAATAGATCTAAAACAATAGCTAGACCCTCTTAAAAGTATTAATTTTCATACATAAGTATGTTGTTGATCAACAATTATTGATCAAATTAATTAATAAACAAGTAGACGGTAGTTACTACGCAAAGTTAATTCAAAGCTAATGTGACCTGACATGTTTATGTTTAATAATATTTATTCAATATTCATGCGAGCTTTAAGGCTGGAGAGCGCTGGAAGCCGCCTCATACATAAATCAATTTTGGCTTGTTGTTGTGAATATGCAAATTGATATTTGGTACATCTAAATAATAATACCGTTGTGAGCTAGGCTAAATTGGTGTTCGATCAGTTTGATGTATACTCGTGGAAAGATTCGAATGAAGGGACTAGTATATCTTATAATGAAGTACGTCAAAAACAGAGTCTCTTGAAAGAGAGTATCTATTAAATACTAGCTGTGCCCCGCGGTTTCACCCGCAGCGCCCCCGTTCCCGTGGAAATTTTGAGATTTTTATTCCCTATAAACCTCACGGAGCCCGAGACCTTTCCAACGAATGCAAAACCGTGGAAATCGGTCCAGCCATTCACGCGTGATGCCTTGACCAAGAAAAACGGGTTTCATTTTTATATATATAGATACATAGTATCTCTTCAAGTAAAGTGAAGTATTAGCTTGTAATGTCCCACGGCTGTGTAAAGTCGTCTCGTCTCACCGAAGATTGATCACTACATTGAGAAGGATTAGGCGTAAAAGTATTATTTTTTTTCATCCCTAAATTCCCACCGAAACGGGTACAGCGAGGGTAGAATCACGGGCGCTTCTAGTATTCGATATTTTGCCATTTTCACAAGTGGTTCACGTTTCATTCAAATGTTGGGAATGACGTAGTTTGAGGGCCAAACCGCTGGATCGATGGGACCCCGCGCCGAGTTTATTAGCCGGAAACTTGCCCCAAACTTTCGTCACTATACCCGAGCTTTATTTACTATAAACCGTTCTTTGTTATGAAGAGGTTATAAGAAAACTCAACCGTATCGCCGTTTTATGACAGAATTGGACGTGGGTTGGTGTATGAGAAATGTTTTTGGAAGTAGGTTTATATTTTAATCCTATATGAAAATAAGGCGATGCGCATTAATATCATACTGACAAGCTCATTTGAGGGATTGACTTTACGAACAACTTTTTGAAATAAAATAAAAAGTTCTATGTTTTTTTTAAATGCTTGTCTCTGTTGCCGCCACTGCACCGTGGCATCTCTAAACTAAAATGGCGGTTACAAAATCTGCTCAAAAACCAAATTTAACAAACGAAGCATATCCCCAAAACGTAGTTTAATTCAATACGTTTGTAACGTCCATAATCATTTCTTACAACAATTTAAATTCCTCCCACATTTCAAATTCAAGAAAGCACCAATGTTTCTACGTTGGACTCGTAAAAATAACTTAGGAAGTGCATAATAAATCGTGGCTGAATTACTGCGTAGGGTGGCAACCCTTCGCTAAGTTTTACGACCAGGATCCAAAGATATTTGACGGCTGATTGTATTGCAACATTACGGAAACCATGAAGAGGCTTTTGATTTGATTAATTTTATTCTGGAATGAATATTTATAATGCCATTGGAAAATTGGTACCTACGGTTTTTGTATGATTTTATTGGTAGAAATAGTGTAATGTAATTTCTAGATCTTAGATGGTTTAAGACTAGCAACAGCTCATTGTAATTTTTAGAAGTTAGATGGGTTAGGTTACATATATTTTTTATTAATGTAATTTATAAATATGTTTTTTAAATCAAAACGAAATCCTCATAATAATGTTTCGTACACCTTTTAATTTAATAAAATAAAATACTAGCCGTGCCCCGCGGTTTCATCCACGCTGTACCCGTTCCCGCGGAATTTCGGGATAAAATGTATCCCATGTGTTATTCTGATGTATAGCCTGTATTACTATTAAGTTTCATCCAAAACCGTTCAGTAGTTTTTGCGTGAAAGAGCAACAAACATACATCCATACATACATCAATCCTCACAAACATTCGTTAATATTAGTAGGAAGGATATAGGATAGGATAGGATAATATAATAAAATAAAAATATCAATACCATATTATAACATATACGACTATTGAAAAGGAAAGTAGAATTGGATATAGTACAATTTAAAACACCGTATCCATTTTTCTGCGCTCAATCCCTTTAATTCCATAACAACAGCTGTCTTGAGTACCGTGGAATGGTCAATATTGTTACAATTTCTTATCTGCGCTTCCACCTGAGAGTACAATCGATTGTCTGCGATCCTCGTTTGATTCGCTTAGTGTTTCATGTAATGAAGTAAATATTTGTTTTGCTGTCTGAAAGCCGTACTGGATAAACAATACTCGTTTATTTTCATATGGTAAAGTTGAGAATTCTTGGCTATCGGTATCGTGGTAAATGTTTTTCGTTGTTTTATTGAGTTTTACTGCTTGATGTAACCTTTGGCGTCTCGTAGAGTTTGAACAAGTATAGTGTTTGTAGGTGTGTGTGTTGTGTAGTGCTTTATCAAACGCGAGAGAAGAAGAAATCGCAATCGTATTTAAAACGAAGTCCCGGGCCGCGTCTGTCTGTCTGTCTGTTCGCGATAAAATCAAATACTACTGCACGGATTTTGACGCGTTTTTTTTAAATAGATAGAGTGATTCAAGAGGAAGGTTTATATGTATAAACAATCAAGAAATTCCCACGGAAACAGGCACAACGCGGGTAAAACCGCGGGGCGCAGCTGGTTACTAATTAAATTGATCAAAGAAAGATCAATATCAAAGGATGAGTCCTATCCTGTCCTACCTATGTCTAATAACTTATTCATAAAAATAAATTGCAACAACAGAAGTCCAATTCATTTATAAGGGTTCACTAAATTTTTAATTTCCTATAACACAGACGACAATACAAGGGGTGATGGTTTCCCAAAATACGTAATTAAGTTCCCTCTTGTTCGCGAAATGTTTGCACTTACCTCTATGGTTAAATTGGGCTTTTCCAGTTTTTTTAGTGGAAAAAAAACAACGTTGTTTGTTATGAACCGTTTGTGTTGAATTTTTAACAAGCTACTGGGTGAAAGCAAATGAATGGGCGTGTTAACTGCGGGTTTTGGATGAATATTTGACGGTTTTATTGTGTACTAGTTTTGAATGTACGGTTTACCTATCGTACATTGGTTGTTCTATTTGGCGCAGCTAGTGAGCTGTAAACACTACATACTTTATTTATCCACTAGCAGTGCCCCGCGGTTTTACCCGCGTTGTGCCCGTTCCCGTGGGAATTTCGGGATAAAATGTAGCCTATAGCCTTCCTCGATAAATAGACTATCTAACAGTGAAAGAATTATTCAAATCGGTTCAGTAGTTTCTGAGATTAGCGCGTTTAAACAAACAAACAAACAAAACAAACTCTTCAGCTTTATAATATTATATATAAATATATAATATATATGTATCTATAGACCGTGCTTTAGATGCTACTTTACTAACAAGTAAACTACATTTCTAAAACATTGGTAACCTAAAAGTAAGTTCGTGAGGGTTAGTGGCTAACCCTGTTGTCGAAGCTTTTTAGAACGTCACAATCCTCCGATATGTTCTATCTATTGAAACACAATGTACGTGCCCTCTGAAACACGGTAGCTTTAAGATATAAATGTTACTACCGGCCAGTGGCTATCTAGGTAGAGGCGGATCTGCACGTTACTAACTTACATACGTTCCTATGCAGGTAATAAAGTTATATATTAACTATTTTGTTCGTTGAATCCCGTTAATATTTATTATTAAACGTTGGATATATATAATCTATACTTATAATAATCTATAATATTATAAAGAGGTAAAATTTGTAAGTTTTTTTGTTTGTATGTTCGAGCTAATCGCGGGAACTATCAGCCCGATTTGAATAATTCTTTTTGCAATGGATAGCCACTCAAAGGGAAGGTTATAGGCTATTTTTTATCCCGAAATTCCTACGAGAACAGTCATAACGCGTGTTAAACCGCGGGGCGCTGCTAATAAAATATATTGTGGGAAATTCACATTTATCAAAAAGGGCTAATTTGCTCCTTTGATATCTGGAAAACTTCAAAAACTACTGTTTTAGGTATATACTTTTAATTACTCAATTTTATTTTGATTTGAAACTACGTTGACGGAGACACTTTGCTCTTATTTAACATTTTTATCTGACGTTTCGGCCCCTTTACAAGAACCGTGGTCACAGAAGACTCACTTCTGTGACAACATGCGTAGTGTTCGCTCAAACTTAAGAAACCGGTATACTCAATTTTATATCCTTACTACATACTGTTTTTTCAATTCACGTACCTAATATGAGTATTGACGAAACGTCGGTAATGTTATTTTATTCATAAAACACGTGTACAAAATTCCCAGTACCATTTCTATTAAAACCAACTTCCCATATCTATCCAAATTCTTAGAACTTCACAACAGATGTGAGACGTGGAATCGGAATGATTTATATTAGAGTTTAATTAAATTAATTCGAAGGGTTTATTTCTCTAATTATATAATTTCACTTGTGAAAGGGCTTACACTGTAGGCCTTTGTTTCTTTATTGTATTGATTGCTTCAGTGAGAAAGCTTGTTATGTAAAGACTTTACAAATGTTTTTTGTTTTTGACTATCTATATCATGGATCAACATTGGTCCATCTTTATATTGATACTAACTGCGCCTCGCGGTTTCACCCGCTTTGTACCCGTTCCCGCGGAAATTTCGGGATAAAAAATAGATGTTGTCCGATTCTCAGGCCTACCCGATATGTACACAAAATTTCATGAGAATCGGTCGAGCCGTTTCAGAGGAGTTCAATTACGCACAACGTGACACGAGAATTTTATATATTAGAAGATAGATAATAAAACTGAAGAGTTTGTTTTCTTCAACTACTAATCCAATTTGAATAATTATTTTTGTAATGGATAAGCACATTCAACAGAAAAGTTATACTCGTAGGCTATTTCTCATCTCGAATTTCTCATGGGAATGGACGTAACGCGGGTAAAACCGCGAGGAGCTGCTAGTTATATGTGCAGTATATGGTGGTGCAGTGCATCGATGGTGACTAGTTAGATCTTTTTTAGCATAGTCCACTCTTAAACTAGAACTTAACGAAAAAATGACAATCGAAGTTGGTGCGCGGTGCCACCACCCTTAACCGTATTAAACTTATGTACAGTCAGCCAAAAATGTGGTCTACCACCCTACGGTTGAGATTCATTTGAACATCATGAAACAACAAGGTCAATTTACATTTAATAATAGAGGTCCAACTAAGTCACCCAATGATGTCAAATGTCAGGCATCTCAGATACAGACAAGACGTCATAACATAATTGTGCATAGAAAAGTCAACCTTAGCGATCGTTACATCTCGCAGAAACTTTTGTCAAAAGTGGTAGACCACTTTCTTGGCCGACTGTACCATCTCCATTCCCTAAACAAAACAATGTTTACTATTTATTATACTGAGTCTATAATCAGATATTAATTCAAACAGATAAAATCCTTCTCAAATACCACTAAGCCGTGGACACAAACGCGTATCCAATTTGTCAATAAC
Organism: Cyclophora punctaria; assembly: GCA_951394245.1. Taxonomy (NCBI): domain Eukaryota; kingdom Metazoa; phylum Arthropoda; class Insecta; order Lepidoptera; family Geometridae; genus Cyclophora; species Cyclophora punctaria. The sequence goes on from OX596169.1 coordinate 5,801,580, forward strand.
AGGGTAGAAACACGAAGAAAGATCCTAAAATAAACTCAACATCTAAGTGATCCGTTCACAAGGAAAACAAACATTTTAAAATGTTTTTGTTTCACTGATGTATGGGAGGTTACGTGGGGGAATGCTATGGTACCCTCATGATATATCGAATGCATGTGTGGTATCATCTTGGCTTGGTGTCGTGTGTTTACCTTCGTGAGAAATAGGGCATAGTGCTCGCGATGATCAGTTATATTTAAGGGAAATATGTTGAATGAATTGAATTAAATATGGTTTGAAGCGAAAAGCATATGAATGGTCAAATGCTTTATTTGTGATTGTGATAAACATTGGCACACAGAAACGTTGAGAAGTAATAGGAGTATTTATGAAATACTAGCAGCTCCCCGCGGTTTTACCCGCGTTGTGCCCGTTCCCGTTGGAATTTCGAGATGAAATATAGCCTATAACCTTCCTAGATAAATGAGCTATCCAACACTGATTTTTTTTTTAAATCGGACCAGTATTTCTTGAAATTAGTGCGTTCAAACAAACAAACTCTACAGCTCTCTAATATTAGTATAGACTAGCAGCGCCCCGCGGTTTTACCCGCGTTGTACCCGTTCCCGTAGGAATTTCGGGATGAAAAATAGCCTATAACCTTCCCGTTGAATGTGGCTATCTATTACAAAAAGAATTATTCAAATCGGTTCAGTAGTTTCTGAGATTAGCGCGTTTAAACAAACAAACAAACAAACAAACAAACAAACTCTTCAGCTTTATAATATTAGTATATTAGATTGATCTCGAAGCCTTCTATTTTGTAATGTTGCATGTTCAACAAGAAGACATGATAGCCTAATTGACGAGTAGTTGTTAAATGTAGTATATTTCTGGAACATAGTTTCCATAATTATAATTGTTATCCATAATTATATCTAAAAACTAGCAGCGCCCCGCGGTTTTACCCGCGTTGTGCCCGTTCCCGTAGGAAATCCGGGATAAAATGTAGCCTATAGCCTTCCTCGATAAATAGACTATCTAACAGTGAAAGAATTATTCAAATCGGTTCAGTAGTTTCTGAGATTAGCGCGTTTAAACAAACAAACAAACAAACAAAACAAACTCTTCAGCTTTATAATATTAGTATAGATTAAAGCTGTCAAACAAAACCAACATTGCACCTAGCTCCAACTAAATCCACTAACGAAAAAATCCATTTTCCAAGGAGTTCCACCTCATTAAGTAAGTAAAGAAAGACTACTAATTACACTTGGATAGCCATTATGCGCTAGGTTTAGCTGGTGTCTGGAGGTATTGTGAGGAAGTGCTCTGCAGGGTGCTAGACTAGTCTGCGAATCTCTAGCTTACTTACGTACTGTTAGGGAAAAATGCATTAGAACGGTGCGACGTGGTGAGGCGTCGGGCGTTGTAATTGGATGGCGTTGGTGGCGAATGCATTTTTGATAGGTCAAATGTACTTTTTAGGAATGGTGACTAGATAGATAAGCGTTCATTTTTTAAGTTGTAAGTATTCAAAGCTATGATTGAATTGAATTATAAATATTCCGATAATACTGTTATGCTAAGTATTACAAACAAACCTACTTACTACTTCTGAAAATGAGAAGTAACTATTCAATTCACAAATTTCCCATCAGTAGTATATTAGATAACAAAGTATGTTGCGTAAATACAAATAAAATATTTGTACCCAATTCAACAATCTTATACCAGTTCAAGCACCTCAAACATTTGCATGTAATCCATATTACATCTCGCGCAACAAATAAAACGTTCAAGTATCTTCGTCCCCTACTTTACCCGCCGTACCTTTTTAAGTGGAAACTTGCACACGTGTTTCTTTGTCAGTTATCCTGAAGGTATGGAGTGGGATTTAGGACGCACGAACCCGTCTCCATATAATAGGGAATGGGCACTTGTAACAAAGTGTAGTACAATAGGGTTAGGAATAATAGGGCATTGTTCGGGATATAAATTATTAAAGTTTAGTTTGAGAAATCTCTACTTCATTAGTGACTTAACCTCGCTGGAAAATAAAAAGGAGAGTTCACAAATTCTTCACCATTCTATAGGAAAAAATCGGCAGGATCGTTTTAAAGACAGGGCTGAAATTTCAATTGAGATACTGCTACTAAAAACTAATGCCTAAAAACTTAGATAAATTAAACCGGCTCTAAGACTTAAAAACCGAAGTAGACTACTACAATATCATTCCATTTCTGCTTTACCATGCTGGGCTAACATAAGTCGTTGGTACATACAGTCGTTGGTACTACATTAAACTTACTGTTCCGGGGCTTGAAATTGGCGTTCGTTATAGATCATGCATAATATATGATGTTGACGCGGTCAATACGACCCGAGGAATCGATGGCGCGTTTCATCTTAAATTCGATACAAAAGTTACAACAATACCTAGTTTAGTATCAAAGTAATGTATTTTTATTGTAGGTACAGAAGTGCACTGTCTGGGCACTAAGTTAAACAGAGGGTTAAGAGGTTTAAAAATTTAATGGTCTGCATTTGTATGTACGGAACTGCGCTAGTGTGGTCTCCGGAGTTAGACAAAAGCTTTTATTATTCATTTCGTTACCGCCTTTAAAGTTCCTAGAAAATAACTTTTTGTGTTCGGACCTAAGATATTGAGGCGTCTACATAATATCAACAAAGCGCCCGTGGCTAAGCGATGACAGCCCATTACGATTGTTAAGCAACGTGGAACTCGGCCCGGTTATGGTCGGCCGATAGTACCATTTCTATCTGAGTGCTACAGAGCTTCAGAGAGCACGTTAAATTGTCGGTCATGGTTGTATCAAGTAAGACCATGTCAGAGGCCGTTAGGTGGTCTAAAAACTCGGACACCAGGGCAACTCATTCCACCTTAACAAGGAAATATGGCTGAAAAAGGAAAAAACAGTTTCAAAGATGATCATCTTTGGGTGACATAGACAAATGTTTCCTTTTCTATGCCTCGTTTCATATGCCGACTTGCGAATTTGGGAAACTATGTGCCTTAAATTGGTAGAAGTATGAGCTCTATTTTGCGAAATAAGACTCTATCTATATACTTATAAGGTAGAATTATGTAGCTGCCAACGTTAAAGGGTATTAAAAAGGTACTCTACAGCTTTTCAAGGCTTGAGATTCTTTTAAGCTTAAGACTTACAGGCGACGTACTGGCCGTGGAGAACGAAAGTTTGTAATTTGTACTTTCTTTTCATCCGAGGGATTTTTCATAAGATTAATAAGGGATTTTTCATGTGATTCGGTACAGTTTATAAGAGTGTTGACGGACGGAGAGAGTGTCCTCCATTCGTTGAAGGATACTCAGGCATAGTCCCATGTCAAAGTAAGATTGAACTACCATCGCATACTATAACGCCAATCTTAAGACGTATCGGTCAGTCATGTTTGTCTTAAATAAGACTCACAATATTTCTTGGTATAATGATCTAGTCTAAGAGGCAAGGAATTCTGTAACGAAAGTTTGTTAGACGTTTTGTCTCTCTGGTAGGAATCCCTGCATAGATTTTATAAATCAGAGACTATTCTGTCTTATGACTGTGTGGATTAGGGTCTCGAGTTTGCGCAGGTTCTAAACAATAAACCTATAGCTGACTTCATACTGTGTTGTGGAAAATACGGCCATTCAATAAGGGCGTTCGATAAATTTTCTTTCTATTCACGATGGATGAATAGATTTCAAGATACGATCGTTTTCAGACATTTTCTAACAAACGCTTCTGAATTCTGATATCCACTGTTTTGTTCTGAAGCTTTAATTTTATAAGGCTTTGTTTCTCGCTCAAAAGATGGGAAGTAATTAATCTTTTAGAATGTCCGTTAGTAATTATCAAGGCATACTTACGTATTTGTTTGATTTATGAATGCTTGGTACTCATTGTCTGTTTGTGAATAGCGACCCAAAATTTTTAATTAACCAGTGCAAGGTTCATCAAGATTTGCGGAATTAGTTTCGGGTAAATTTAGGTTAAATTTGATTTTCAAAAAATAATAATCACCAAACTCTTTATATCGGTATCGATCTGCTGAGCCGATCAAATTTTTACCATTAGTTTGTTATTTGTGGTAGGAAATATTTAGAACAGAGCACAGTCTTTTATCAATATGATAAATGTGAAGAGATAGTTGAAGAGACTGCTCTAGTTATACAGTATTTTGCAAGAACAACACGGGTAGGCCTGTGGAGCATAACCTATGACAGGAACAAGGAAACCAATGAAAAGTTTCAGTCACCACCAACTAATGTATACGCAAATTAATGCTATGCATTTAGTGATTATGCTCAGGGTCGTGATTGCGAGAGTACCGGCGACAGTCCAATCACGAACATCCTCTTTGGGACCCCCTTGTGCCTCGGCCTTCGATCAAAAACGTGCGCGTGCGCATGACTGAAGTACGCCCCTCACACGTCATACAGCATAACAATCTGCTATTTATTGGTCGTAACAAATTGGGGGCTAACAGAATATACATACGCACTGTTATCTTCGGTGAGATGAGAGACTTTTGCCCAGCAATTGGACATTACAGGCTAACACTACTACTACTACATACGGGTTAAATACAGAATCCCTTTGTAAGCTTTACATTAAGGTACTATATAGAACTTCGTTAAGGTACTATATAGAAGCTGAAGATTTATCACCAACATGATCAAATCTTATTAACTGTATCTATAAGAAAGGGCGTCATCAGACCAATCCATTCAATTTGGAAATATGTTTTTGTTACATTATTATAATTATCCTTCTCACCAGACTGATGTCTTCGATGATATGAGAGGCTTTTACTCAGCAGTAGAACATTACTAATACTTTTTATTATTATAGCCAAATTGATAAAATCCCATGTGAACGAACGGGCACAATGCGGGCTAAATCGTGCAGTGCTGCTAGTCGTACATACATCCTACTAATATTATAAATGCGAAAGTTTGTGAGGATGGATGTATACGAGAATATGTATGTTTGTTACTCTTTCACGAAAAAACTACTGGACGAATCTGGATGAAAACTTTACAATAATATAGGTTATACAACAGAATAACACATGGGATGCATTTTATCCAGAAACTCCCGCGGGAACGGGTACAACGCGGGCAACACCGCGGGGCTTGGCTAGTAATATACATATAGCTGAAGTTTGGAGAAGAAGAATGGCTGTAAAGTTTAAAGGAACTCTGTGGATGAAGTTCTCAATTTGCACAGGAAGATAATTAGAATTGGAAATTGATTCTCGGCTGAACTTGGTCTTGATAAATGATGTTACATTGATACTTTCTCATTTAAACTTAAGTCTGTGAGCTTATTATTAGTTGATATCAATCTTATATCGTTGTTGACGATGAGATTTCGCATCTTGAAATCACCTGAACGATACTTTTGGATATCGTGTTTACACAAAAACAAGTTTCTTTAAATAACTTAGAAGAAACTTATTCACTGCATGAGAATTATTATTAATTTTAATATATTTTATTTAAATACAAAACATCATAGGGTATCTTTCAATGTAATAATTGTAGACGCAATGCTCCAAAGGAACGTCGGTGAATCCACTCACAGACGCCTAAATTATAGGAGCTTGTAAACTCCAAAATACAAGATTCCAAAACTCCGGTCGCCTACAGAGTTCCTGTGGTCAATTTCAGTTCTCACCAAAACAATCATCTGGTCACTTCGTGTCAGTACATTCGGACAATTTGGCGTTTATTTAACAATTCTCTGGAGAGCCGGTCTCCTGTGCCCCCATGCAGTAATAGCTACGAAATTGCACCAATCCACTGTCTCATTCAGTTAGATCAGTTAATACCCTTAGCTCTCATAGCTTGGGATAATTCAGTGCATGTATTGCGCTCCCGAGGTGATTTCGTGTTCGTATTTGCAAAACTTTTTTATTATTCCTTCTGAGATAAATTTCACAGTCCGTGCTGGGAACAACATTTTGGGACTTATGGATTAATTTTAAACAATTCAGAACAGTATTTCCGTGCTGGGTCATTTTTAAAATTTGAAATTAGAATCCTTTAGGGACACTTTCACCGAGGTAGGATTTTCACCGAGGTCTCGTATTGAAAGAAATCTCCATAAATCGTAAAATTAATTCAGTGGTCGTGAAGTGATGGATTAGATGTTTAAAATGAAAATAACGGAGTCTTTTTCTAATGGAAATGAAGCCGCTCCAGCGGAGGAAAGGTGAGACTCATAATTTATTTTTACAGACATTTTAGAAAAAGCAATTTCCTTTGGTAAAATATTCTTAGTAAATATTCAATGTTCAATGAGGAGAAAATTGGTGCCGTAATAATGTCGATGGCTACTGGGTATTGATTAACAGTGTCTGTATAGGATTTGTTTTAATATTTTTTTCGTTAACGACGGTTATTAACCACGGCAAGAAATAAACGGAATATTCGTTTAGGTTAATAACGTATTTCTGCCGTTGCTTTATGTAATCAATCATGTTTTCGCTAACACCATGATTACTTTGGAACATTTACCAAAAACCAAACCAAACAATTCTATTCACACTTGTTGTTGAACTCACTTGTCCTAAATATTTGAGGTCAGTGACCGCTTGTCGCATTGCTATGACAGGGGTAGGGCAACGATTAATTTTAAAATGCCATTGCATTTGAACGCACGCTACTTTACACGTGGTAATTGGTGGTTAACTCCAGTTTAAATGTTTTTACCATGGATTGCATGTGTTTGCTTAGTTTGAGGTTTCTTCGTTTCATTTGCTTGCTAAATACGTTGGGTCACAATTAAGCTGTCAGTGTTAGGTAATGTTTCTTCGAGAGACTTAAACGAGTGTAGTAATTTATTAGCTATGGTTTTAGATACTCTATCCAACAAAATGCTTACATTTAATTCATGGTATTATTCCAGTAACTAAACTAGTACCAATACCAATAATGTGTCCGAGGCCTTAATATGGTAGTTTAAAAACTCCGACACCAGAGTGGGCTACTAAATAAATTACTTAAAATATACAGTTTAAAACTTTTTCTTCTACATCCTTGAAACTACAACAAATATAAAACCGCATGTCTTAAAGACGACCTGGGACACAAAATTATTTCTCTGCAGTTCTTTCTTATTTCAAGAAAACACCAGGATGTGTGAAACATTCGTAAAGGAAAAGCAAAGCTTACTTTTACTCGTATTTTGCATGTGAAATGTGAATGCGACCCAACGCGAAGCCAGACGCCCATAACGATACATCCTTTGTGACGAATACAAAATATTTTGCCGCCAATATTCCGTGTGTTGAATATGTTTCATTTTGCTTGTTATGAGCCGAGAGTTTTGTTGCAGCTTGTTAGGTGTTTTGCACCTTATAAGTACCTTGAGAAATTTTGTTTACTTCTCACTAGAGACCAAAGGCCCAGCATTTCTCTGAAAATATCAGAACTGTGAAAAATAAACCAATACCACCAAAATATTAGACGATAGGTATAAAATAATGATGATGTTATATGAAAAACAAAAGTTAATTATTTCAACGAACCAAAACATGAAACAAAAACCAAAAACCCTCACAAAACTATAAAACCATAGCTAAAGACCTCTATACTCAAGCCGCCATTTTTAAATAGCATAGACTAACTTTGTAGGTTGTAGTCTGGTCGAGACTCATTGATCAGAGAGCGGGCGAGGCACCGACGAAAGTGAACGTAAAGGCCACTCTACGGTTTACTATCTACGGTAAACGTAGTAGCGTAGTACTACGTTGTAGTAATAAGACTAGTATTGAATAGAATAGCGACCAACCCTTGCTTTGCTTCTGTAATTAATATTGCGTAAAGTTCTCGTACGAATTTCTGGATAATATATATGTATGATTGCAATTCGCTTTGCTTCGGTTATCAAGATTGTATCCAGTAGGAATTTTGGGATAAAAAAAAATCATAAATGTATTAGGGAAAACTGCATGGAAACCTTTCAGTAGTTATTGAGTAGGTGGAGTTTGTAAATACATAAATAAGCTTGTTCAGTGGCCATATTACAGGAGATATTAAATAAGAGAAGGGCGTAATAATTATTATTCCTAAAAGATAATATATTATGAGAAATAGAGGAATGTCAAGCTTTTCATTGTGTTTGCTCTCTGTGTCCGTCAATACCAATATTCTTGATATAATCTGAAACTTGTGTATCATATTTTAAATAAAACTGATGTAATCCATCAATCCATTAATTAATTAGTATGTAAATAACCTCACTGATTTCACATTAATAATCGAACGCTATAATTCATGCATTGCTATTAATCCGATGCATATCACAAACGGACAATGTTTATTTAAACGATCAAAGAGCTAAATTATTATTTATAGGAACGATTCACGTTGATTTACAATCGACTACATACCTACTCTGTTTAAAATAAATGTTTCGTGTAATCTCGTAAGCCGTTGAGAGGACGGATCCGGAAATCGAAAGCCGCCATATTGGAAGCGGAAATAACGTCGACGGGACATCATTTGATTTGCACCGTCTGCCCTACAGACATGGAATCTTTAATATACTTACTCCAAGATGGAATATTTAAATTAAAATGCGCCTTCGAGAAAATTATTGAATCAGGTTGAAATTGAGTTTGACTAGAGTGCCTAGGAAATAAACTAGGCCTTTCTGTATAGATGGGTGCAGATAAATTACCTTATCAGGTTAGGTCTTCTATGGATGCAGATAAAAAATAATATCTTCATAATAAGTGATTAAAAGCTCGTCAGGAAACAAAGATTTATTCAGTGTCAGAATAATCCGATCAAAACTTAGGAGTTTTAACTAATTAATTTTAAACGGGTCTTCAAAACTGAATGGGAAAGCGTCCAACCCCTCAAACACCCAAAAAATACAAAAGGCTTATTTAAAAGTATCCCTATTTACTCAAAAACCTAAATACACTGAATCCTTTGGATAAAACCGACCCCTCATTGATTTACATTAATTAACATTTTATTTGCCTACAGCGCGTGTTTTAATGTTCCTGCTTCATGCAATACTATACAAACTGGATATTAATGTAAAAATAACATTAATTAGTAATAGGTACGTTACATTAATATATAGTTTTTGGGTTATGTTGTTTATAAAGTTTATGCATTATTTCGAGCATAATACTTTTGTGTACTCGTACTAGAATTTTGATCAATTTAATTCAAGTAGGTATATAAGTAGTAAGTTTTAGTAATGGCTACATCACTAGACAGCTTATACTACGGTGATTGCGAAAGTTTGAGGATGGATGTATGTTTGTTTCTCTTTCACGCAAAAACTACTGAACGGATTTTGAAAAAACTTTACAGTAACAAAGGTTATACAACAAAATAACATATGGGATACATTTTATCCCGAAATTCCCGCAGGAACGGGTGCAACGCGGGTAAAACCGCGGAGCGTGACTGGTAACAATATTAGTAAAACGCATCAAAAGGAATTACATCCTGTAAGGACATAACGTTGAGTAAATATTAGACATCAATTTTGCTTCACAACATAATTATGTCCTCAGAGATGTCAAATGCTTCCTTAGTAGAGATTTAATGAGTGATTATGACATGTCATGTATAAAAACTACGTCAATTAGTTAAGTGTCCTTTTAACGACGTCTCTGAATGTGTGTTAAAAACACTACAAACAATGTTGCCAACCGTTTCGTCCTTGTTATCTTCTGCTACCTTAGTGTCATCAACTTGACAAACAAAACAATCGCCAACGCATGACGTCACATTCAATATTCCACTAACACGCCAAGTTGTTACTTTACCAACTTCAGTATAAGTTGAGCTTTCCGCTTGGATTAATGTAAGCAGCTCCAGTATTCAGTTATGTCATGTCTAGTAAGATGAACTTGGTCGTTGGATTGGATAGTCTGGAAAACTTTTGGCTGAGGTGTGGACGGAATTGGATTATGAAACTAGCTGGGTGCTGCGACTTGGGTCAATTTTAGAGAGGAGTAGGAAGGTAATCCTTTGCAGTGGGGATTGAAGGAATTTATATGATTTGATGTTTTTTAAAGGAGTATATTAAATATTTGGTGGCGTTCGGAATCATAAACTTCTTTAGTACCGAGATAAAATATTTATCTTTTGAAGAAATATGAAAGCGTTTTGATGGCTCCACAGATGATTAACCGATCTTTACTAATATTTTATAGAGGTATTTGTGTACTTGTGTTTGTATGTTCAGGCTAATCTAGGGTCTACCTAAACTTAAAGCAGTCCGATTTCAGTAATTATTTTTGTAATGGATAGCTGCATTTAACGGGAAGGTTTTCTAAATTCAAACTCTCTCGAGAACCGCTAGCACCTTTATAAAGATAATATTTTTTGCTATACATACTTCCAACCGTTATTTCATACATATTTCCACTCGAAAAAACTCACGTTCCCTTTTAAAACGTCAATCTTTGCTCATTACCATCGAAATCTGCTTAACAAAAAACACTCATAAATTTCGCAGTAAGTGAAAATCTCCTAGTTACACTACGCCAGTGGGAAGTGCTCTCAAATATTAATGAATTCGGTTATCGATTCCGAGATAAGGGCAGGTGGAGTTTTGGCTCTCTCCCAATTCATTTTTGAGTGAAATATTCTACAGACCCTTGACAGGAGAAGTTATCGTATTAGGATCTGCCAGTCACTGTGATTATAAGGTACGAATCACGGCGGGCGATGTTGGTGCTATCAATTTTGGCTTCGTCTCCGAGTTTGTTGGTGCTCGGTGGACCGTACACGCGAATTGATTTGAGGATCACTGAAGTTTTATGAGGGGACTTGAATTATTGGAAATTGAGATGTAAAGATTGGGAAATGTTGATAGTGATATATTACACATGATCGAGTACAAAAAACCGTAGACGTATATGATACTAGCAGCGCCCCGCGGTTTTACCCGCGTTGTACCCGTTCCCGTGGGAATTTCGGGATGAAAAATAGCCTATAACCTTCCCGTTGAATGTGGCTATCTATTACAAAAAGAATTATTCAAATCGGTTCAGTAGTTTCTGAGATTAGCGCGTTTAAACAAACAAACAAACAAACAAACAAACAAACAAACAAACAAACAAAACAAACTCTTCAGCTTTATAATATTAGTATAGATTAAAATTTACCGAATAGAAAAGTTAAATATAAGGGAAAGTATGAAAGTGCTGTCTTGTAATATAATCATAAAGGCTATCAACTTACCTAAGCTACATAATTACTTCAAACTTATTGAAACCGTATCCACCAAACCTACCCTTAAATATGAAAAGAAATAGAATATCTAAAGTAAAACCCGGTTTTAATTAAAAAGAAAAAAGGAACGAATTTTTAATTAAACCGTATGCCGCGAATTCCGCCCGAGACGACGAAGATTTTGTAATTTTCTATGTTGGTGGAGGCATTCATTGAATTTGTGCCATAATTAATATGATATTAAATAATTTTTACGGCGATTATGTTAGTATCACTATGCTGATGGAAAAGTTCCAGGAGAGTTAATAATTAACAATTTTTTGTCGTTTAGTAGATTTGTACAACTTTCGGACAATGTTTTCTGAGATAATTACTATGCAATTTTGACCAAAGTGCCCTACGCATTTTCAATGATAGACGGACTACGAGTACAACAACGATGACAAAAGAACTTTGAACTCTATACTCTTATAATAAAGTTGTATTATAATTTTGTAAACTTACGAAAAAATATAGTAGTGGTAACCCTCCCAGATGCAAATACCATTATTTATAGAGCTCATGGTGATAGAATGGTGATCTTGCATTACCTATTAATTCTTTATTTCAAAATAAAACCTAGTTTACATATTCATACCCAATTTGTAAAACCAACTTTCCATTGTTACAGCTGCTACTCAATCCCAGCAAACAACATGTCTGGGGGTTCCCACGTCTCCAGGATGACGTTCGGAGGAGAGTCGGAAGTGTCAGGGGGTAGTGCTCCGCCCCTCCCAAGCCCGGCATCAGCGGGGGCTGCATTGGTGTCTCCAGAGACCTTGAGCAGGCACAGCTCCCCGCCTCCGCTGCCGCCGCATCCATCACACCAACCTGCACCATCGTGTTCCTCGCATAGGGTTCATATGGAGTCGCCGTTGAGGTAAGAATTTATTAATAAGTTCTAGCACGTATTTTTACTACTAGCATTTCTTCTTATGTGACCGACCTTTACCAAAAAGGGGATTTTTTAATTGACCACTGATTAAGAATGGGATAGACTGGGGAGAATTCGGCAAATATCATTGTTTATGATATATTTATAAAATACTAATAGCCTTTCAAAGTTTTGCTCATATCTGCACCCTGGGCGTGGAAACTGGAAAAAATACCTTAACTTCTCCATCTTCAAACAAATAATTATGATCCACTAGCTTCTCTATTCACTAACATTTTGTAATTACTTAACTTGTTGGTACTTAGTACAATTTGTCATTAAAATTAACCCTTCAAATATTTCGTTCAAAATAATAACGAGAACACGGTAAGTTCATACCTCGACGATTCCACTTTGAAAGCGTTCATTGTTAGAGTAATATTAGTTGCTGAGCAAACAAAGAAAGGGAGACATAGCGAGAACGTCAAACAAATCTTCCGTAATATAGTCAAATTGTCTTATTACACTGTTCACATAAATAGAGCAAACTTTGTGCCCTTCCAGCTGTATATTCGTCTTTATTAATAAAGTAGTAGAACTCAAAACAATATAGCATAAATGTTTCATACATTTATAGATTCAATTGAATGAACTTTAGTCAAAGGTCTTGAGAATTAGAGGATCTTAAAATTCCTTTGTTTAATGAATTATCTTTTTAGTTACACGAGATTAGAGAAGTTTAATTTTGAAGATTCCTTTGAAGAAATAATTGTTCACTGAGGTATATTTCGCGTTAAGCAACTTTTAGGTACGAACATTGGATGGGTAATCATGTGATCAAAAATTATCTGTAGTTAAAACTACAAAAGACACAAGTTTGACGTTGTTGTCTGTGTGTTTGTAGCTCCGTAGCTCTCAAACGGATAAACCGATTTCGATGCTGTTTTTTTTATTTGAAAGCTAGTTTACTTGCGGTGGTCCGTCCAGCGTTTTTGCGTAGAGGGGTTTTCAATGTTTTAATTTCACTTACTACGTAAAAGATAGGCAAAATCAATCTAAAATTTTTACTTAATCGGTACATTACTCTACAAGATTAGCCACTTAAGTACCTTATCTACTAACCTAACGTACGTATGTACGTATTAGTCACAGTAATCTTTTTCTGTTTCAGCAGTGTCACGATCAAAGTTTACCTAAAATCTTGTCAATATTTTTCCACTAAATCCTTACAAGTAATCCATGAATTCATGTTGATTTTCCTCATGAATACACGATAAAGATTCGTCTCCCTCTCCAACGTTAGATTCAACCTAATCCTCTTGTACCTTGTTAGTAGTCGACCCACGAAAATGTTTAGTAGCTTTGAACCTAAAAGCTTAGTTGAATTAAATCGAAGTTTCATTGAAGTCTGATATTTATTCAATACGCAAGTTTAATATATTATTTATGAGAATTTTTTCTATGTTATTTGAGTGGAAAATTATATTCTTGGACCAATAAATGTACTTGAGTTTTATAAGGATTTCCTTTCAATAGCGAAGCAAGCATTAATTCGAATAAGTTGTTATGTTCCTTATTCATATTTTCCATGAATACAACTTAACAATGCCTTATATTGTTAATGGAGGATAATAAGATTTCTTCTAAGTTTTGTATTGGAAGTTGGCTTGAAAACTGAAGTGATTCTGCTGGTTTCATTTATTTTATAACTATTGGTAAAAAATATTGCCATGAGCTTAAGGACATACACAGAGAGAACTAGGTGTCAAATAATTTTATCGTCTGACTCACGGAAGAGCGAAGCGCTTACTGCGTAGCTTCTCTATTTCGTAGTCGGACTACTCCAGGCATATTCATTGAAATAGGCTGCCGTTATTACTATACTTGATCGACGAGGTCTGGAATTATACTTGTTTTGATCGCACGCAAAACGATTGCCATTTGTTTCTGACTATGTAGGTACAGATGATATGACATTAGTACCTGATTGCACAATAAAAACAATTTATTGCCTTGCCAAAAATATAAATTATGTAGAAAAAGATAAAAGGCTGCAACTCAGTTGTTGCTGTACGGGGCGGAGCTCGCACGGCGCTGGTTTTCAGTTAGGGTCTTCTCCCTGAGGTGGAAGGCGGTCTCCTTCTTCATCGAGTGGATGGTCAACCTGACCAATCCTGGTGTCAGACTTATTGAGCCGCCAAAGGCCTCTGACATGGTTCATGTAACGACTACTATCCGTAGAAATTAACCGGGACCGACGGCTTAACGTGCCCTCCGAAGCACGGAATCATCTTACTTTTCGGGCAATCAGGTGATTCAGCTTGCAATGCACTAACTAAACTGAGGGCAGTCTCACAAAGGCGGTATATAAAGGTATCACCCATCTCCTATAATAAAGTTATCTTCCTCAGGATATCCAGCCCTCCGTCGATGAACCTGGGCGGGTCGCTGTCCCTGCAGCCCGTGGTCTTCAGCCAGCCCTCCGGTCTGCCCTCGCACGCACCACTGCCTCCGACAAGAAGAGCATCTCGACCTTCGCCTTTACAGCACGTGCACATAATCAGCGCGTGAGTACAAGTTTATTATTTATAACTGGTTTGAATTGCAAAATAACAACATATTAGGTGTTTTAGTTGATAAATATTTATTTTGAGATTTCAATAGCCATACATACATACATACATACTATGCAGTTAAAAGACAAGCATGTTTTGATGAATAAGAATAGATATATTATATATGATACGCATTAGAATTAATTGTACAATTTCGGAGTCAAAAGCTTCAATAAAGGTTTCTATTTATCTTTTTCATAAGGGTATGACTTGAGTACCATTAATTTTGGATGAAGTGGGCATGTAGAACGTACTATATTGTCCAACATTGTCAATATTGTCAACATCATCTACGAAATTATACCGAAACTTTATAAAATCCACTTAAGTAGCTTAAGAAACTTCCCTAGCTTAGTTGTAACACTTCAAACTTGCAAGACTGATGAGGCAAACCCAACAAAAGCCTGTAAATGCAAACAATTTTAAGACCAGAACTTTTTCCACATTATTCAACAGAAATTGGCAAGGGGAAACTGTACTTTACGGCCTCATTTCGACGTATATTTGACGTACTTTCGACGTAACCCCTACGTACTTCGGGCCCTCCAACGCACATATTTTTGGTACCGCATATAAATGTTTCTACTTTATTATACTTACTTCAAACGACTTGAATATCATAATACAACTCATACGTCTTTTCTCGTAAAAGTTTACGTTTCGTGAATTTTATTTCTTCAGTAAGTAATGGCTGAAGAGGTTCGCTTGGAAAACGCTGGTTCATTGTTTTTCATTAAATCGTCATTGTTTTAAACTGTTTATATTCAGGACATTTATGAAAATATTTGAGGTTAAACTTTAAAGTGCGCAGTTGAGCCTGTTCTGCAGTTTGTGGACAGGCAGTATGGCGCGCCATGGAACAGCGTTTGTGATGACTATTAAGTTTCATTTGAAAGATCACAGCATTGTATAAATCTAAAACAGCAAGTCGAACTAGGTCGAAACCTCTACACATAATGTTAGGAGCATCAAAAGACGCATTCACATTTGGTGCGGCAGTTTTTTCATTCATCAGCCTCCCCTACGTCCCTTGTCACACGTTTCACTTAACAAATGACCACTGAATCGAAAAGCATAAAAAAGTGTTCGCACCAATAGTATAATATAGTATAGCATCCGGCAAAAACTATGACCCTTCGACCCGAACAGTATCCGTCAAATACTAGGGGTGTTGCTCTTCTATCTTTAAAAGAAATTTGGCTAGATTCAGTTGTGTAAAGCACTAGCAGCGCCCCGCAGTTTTACCCGCGTTGTGCCCGTTCCCGTGGGAATTTCGGGATTTTTTTACATAAAAACCTTCCTCTTGAATCACTCTACCTATTACAAAAAACCGCATCAAAATCCGTTGTGTAATTTTAAAGATTTAAGCTTACAGACAAACAGACGCGACTTTGTTTTATACTATGTAGTGATTAACTCTCGCACACTAATGTTTGTAGCTAGTTTGTTAATAGTGTTAGTGTGACAAACTTCACGGTTCGGTTATTATCGGTTAATAACGCAAATTATAAATTACGCCACGGACGTTACTTTTGAAAGTGTCCACCAGTAAAAGCTCAGCATTTGAACCTACAAAAAAGAATGTCAAAATAATCGAATTCAGTATAAAAATTGTATCGGTGCAACAAACGAGATTACCCCAACTCTAGTGCAATCTACAGCTGCGAGGGAATTGCATTTCTCTGAATAGGTACTCTAATGAAAAGCTAGGCTTGGTTTGTCGCCTAGTGCTTGAAACTCGAGACGAGCTTATGCGGATCTTTGGGGGCTCTCTGCTTTCACATTTTACATCTTTTGAAGTTTGTGTAATGTTATTTGAGTGAAAATAGGTAATAATTGACGTATAAAACAATCTGATGAATATACAAATTTAAGTTACATAATTAAAGTAAAGTTACGAGTAAACAGATATATACAGTGTGTATTCTCTCCTGGTTTTATTATAAACTAGCAGCGCCCCGCGGTTTTACCCGCGTTGTGTCCATTCCTGTGGAATTTTCGGGATGAAAAATAGCCTATGTAACTCGTGGATAATGTAGCTTTCAAATGGTGAAAGAATTTTTAAAAACGGTCCAGTAGTTTTTGAGCCTATTCATTACAACCAAACAAACAAAGTTTTTCTCTTTATAATATTAGTGTAGAAATACAATAGACAATGTTACTTAGTAATTTAGTTTGCAACGAAAACTGAATGAAACAAAGCAAACAGACAAATTAATCCATAATATCGTTCCCCTATTCATAATAACTTAAAATGCGTCCAAAAACAATCTGAAATCTGTATCGTTGTAAAAAGAAACGAATGCTTCAAAGAATAAGCTGTTTTATTCAAAATTCTGTTTTAAATGGGAATGTTGTGTTTATTAAGCGAGAATTCCTAGTCTAGTATCATATGTTTAGGGAAAATGGACAGAAGAAAATATGGATTCAAGTTGCATTATAAAATGATTAACTAGTCACTACATAGTATAAAACAAAGTCGCTTTCCACTGTCTGTCCCTATGTATGCCTAGATCTTTAAAACTACCCGACGGATTTTGATGCGGTTTTTTTTAATAGATAGAGTGATCCAAAAGGAAGGTTTATATGTATTAAAATTTCCCCGAAAACGGGTACAATGCGGGTAAAACCGCGGTGCGTTGCTAGTAAATTATAAGTTCCATCTCACCAATTTCTCTGCTCATATGTTTGTTTGCTATCACAGATGCAATTAGCCGCGGTCGGGTACTCTGAGTGGTCCTTTAAACAGACATATAATTGTTTTACACCTTCCGTTTCATGTTTATATGAGCTTTTACGCAAGTTCTAACTTGAAAGCTCTTAGGAAAAATAACGTTAATTAATGTTGTTAGGGTGATTTTATTATGGAGTTTGTATGAAGAATCTACACGTAATAATAAACATTGTTGACAGTAAAAAAAATTGCCTTATCATTCACTACAGTTATTTCTGTATATGAATAGTATGCGCTTGGTTGTACATTAAATATGCCTAATCTTTTAAATAGGTTTTCCAAAGGCAAAAATTGGATTGTAGCTGGAGGTATACTTTACCTACATTAACTTAATCTCTTCCTTGAAGTTACCTTAAAAAAAATTGTATCACTGCCATGATCACCACCCCACTCAGAGCCATCAAAATAATCCTTGTTGTGCTATCCCTTTTCTTTGCTGCACTCATGAGACTAATGAGTAATTGTTGGCGTATTGTAATGTATGAAAAATTATGTCAAAAAGTTAATAGTAGAAATGTTTCATGCGTAATTTAAACACTATTTTTAGCTCGCTAATAATTCCGTGTAAAAACGGTTCTTACTTATTTAAAGACAATACGTTTTAATACGTAATTTTAGCGAGTGGCCAAGAAAGATACGTTGCCTTCTGTTTAAATATAATTGACAAGTTCAATCTCCTCTTTCTATTAAAGCTTATCTTATCTACTGCTTAACTTTAAACAATATCTAAGATGAAATATGATGTCTTTTGTTCCCACACTATGTATTACGCAGTACTTCGCTCTTCTATGGCTTGTATAAAGGTCCACGTATTGCCACTTCAATCACCATAGCAGCAAACAAAAGCTTCCTATATTAAGCACCAACACAAAGTAAGCGGTTTAAAAGTTTAGCAATTATGCCTGTGTTCTGTTCTTGACTTGTACTAAAGTTTGTTGTCGCTTTCACCAACTTTAGTCTGAAAGATAAACAATTTCGAAGTTTATAGTGTATAGTTACCGGGAGGGAGGTGTTCTGTCTTTGTATTTGGCTATTTTTCTTTTTAAGAATGTGTATTCATTAGGCAACGTGATGAAGCGCAATTTGTTACGCTTGATATTTTTTTATGAGCCATGTCCTGGTAACGAACAATGTAAAGTGAAGCTGACATGACAGAAACGTAGATATTATCACAGAAGGTAATAAATTACGTATGAACAAGATAAATACCTCACTCTTTAGGCTTTTGCCCAGCAATCGCCCTGGTTTCCCACAAATGGCTCATAATAATGAAGGCAACAATTCGCAACACAATTTAATGTACGGTGCCAAACGGTAGCCAACTCAAGCTCACAATGACAGAAACAAATCAGAAGTTCTGCGTCGCCCAACGTTGCGCCTCAAAAGTTGCCTACTGAATAGACGGCTTTATAGAGCCAACAAACTGAAAAAAGGTGAGTATCTCTTTATCGAGTTACATAGCCTGAAAGCTGCACACACGATATATTTCAGTCCGCTGATGACAAAAGTCCTCGCTAAAATGTTATTTTTGTTAATGTTAGCTAATTATGATTGTTAAGCTACGCGTAGCCCTGTAGCCGATAGTGGTTTATCTATAACTAGCGGCGCCCCGCGGTTTTACCCGCGCTGTGCCCGTTCCCGTGGGAATTTCGGGATAAAAAATAGCCTATAACCTTCCCGTTGAATGTGGCTATCTATTACAAAAAGAATTATTCAAATCGGTTCAGTAGTTTCTGAGATTAGCGCGTTTAAACAAACAAACAAACAAACAAACAAAACAAAATCTTCAGCTTTATAATATTAGTATAGATTGAATACTACCATGCTTCTGTTGTTTCAATCGTCAGACTATGTCGGGGTCCGTTAGGTGGTCTAAAAATTCTCGACACCAGAGTTTGCCACTAAGAATGCCGAAATGAATAAGCCGCTAGGCACGAGCTGGAGAGCGAGTTAGAAAGTAAATCTAAACAACTCCATTCATAAGTTCCCTTAGTACAGTGATTTTCTTCTCTCCGATGCTCTTAAAACAGGAGTTGTGCTGATAGCATCTGATAAATGTCAAAGCCCATATTGATGGCATTGCCGCGTAATCTATAGCCTCGGATTTAAGTAGATGGAGACCGTTCGGGTAGATTGGGTTCTCAAAGGGTTGGGGTTACAGATTTATGAGCTTATTGGTACTTGTTTTAGAAGAATTTATAAAATATTCATAGATGAGGTTACCATTTTTCATAGATACGTCAATTTAAGAATCTACCGTATTAAAGTGTTCGTAAAGTCTGTATTAAAGTACAGTCGGTTTAAAAAGTGGTCTCCCACTAAAGGTTGAAATCTGTTTCCTTATCTACAACTAGCAGCGCTTTGCGGTTTTACCCGCGTTGTGCCCTTTCCCGTGGGAATTTTGGGATGAAAAATACCCTATAACCTTCCCGTTGAATATGTCTATCCGTTACAAAAAGAATTATTCAAATCGGTCAAGTGGTTTTGGGTTTATTCATTACAAACATACACACAAAAATACCAATTTTTCCTCTTTATAATATTAGTGTAGATCTAAGAAAAACATTTTCTGATATTCCAGGTATAAAAAAGTCATTAAAATCGAAATTCATTTTCACCCTTCCATTCTGTAATTCAGCCAGCAAATTGCTTTCCTGTAAAATGCTTTCAATAAAGACCGGTCGAATTGAAAATGTTATTATTTTGTTTTCACCAACGACTTCATCATATAAGAATGTATAGTACTAAAAGTAAAAATATGTTTGCTTGGTTACTAAAAGTACACGCGGGAGTCGATAATAGCTTGAATTGCTTCGACAATTAATGAGCGTTACGGGCATGCTTTTTTTCGACTTAGCAGTAGTGAGACATTACAGATAGCCTGTAATGGCAAAACTGCTGAACAAAGCATCTCACTGATGATATCAGTACATTGGGGACAATAAGGCATCAACGTTAACAAAAGAACGTGACGAGGCAGTGGCACTAGTTCAACGAAGGTAAAATCCCAGTAAGTTGCTAGTTATTAATAAACTAGCCCCGCCCCGCGTTGTACCCGTGCCCGCAATAATTTCGAGATGAAATGTATCCCATGTGTTATTCTCATGTTTAACCTATATTACTATCAAGTTTCATCCAAATCCGTCCAGTAGTTTTTTCGTGAAAGAGTAACAAACATACATACATACAAAATTTTGCATTTACATTAGTTGGATTATATTATTTTTACTAGCAGCGCCCCGCGGTTTTACCCGCGTTGTGCCCGTTCCCGTGGGAATTTCGGGATAAAATTAAGCCTATAGCCTTCCTCGATAAATAGACTATCTAACAGTGAAAGAATTATTCAAATCGGTTCAGTAGTTTCTGAGATTAGCGCGTTTAAACAAACAAACAAACTCTTCAGCTTTATAATATTAGTATAGACTAGCAGCGCCCCGCGGTTTTACCCGCGTTGTGCCCGTTCCCGTGGGAATTTCGGGATAAAATGTAGCCTATAGCCTTCCTCGATAAATAGACTATCTAACAGTGAAAGAATTATTCAAATCGGCTCAGTAGTTTCTGAGATTAGCGCGTTTAAACAAACAAACAAACAAACAAACAAACAAACAAAACAAACTCTTCAGCTTTATAATATTAGTATAGATTAACGAACAACGTTTATAATTTGCCTATTTAACTGATAAGATCTGTTCACTACTGTTCAGGTCATCTTGTTGGAAATGGCGTCATAATTCGTACAATTCTAAACAGGAGGCATATCGTTGTCGCGAACGGAACTCCACAATCTAACAATGCAACTGTGTAGGTTCAGTGAGAACGCTTAAAGTGTGATCTTGGGGACATTTTGGTGTTAAAATTAATCATATTAATGTTATAATTTAATATTGTCATACTACTTCATGCCTACTGCCGTAGCTGCCAATTACAACGACGTCAAACAAAAATGATTACTAAAATCACTCATTAAACTCTAAGTGACCATTAAACTTTGACTCTGAGTGTAGGAGAAGAATCATTGTGATTTATGCTCAGCGGAAACATGATCCTATAACTGAATTTACCTCGTTAAGTAAGTAAGTGCAATAATAATTATCATTATTGTTGCTCTTAAAATAACAAAAACATATCATAAAATGTAAACAATCAACACAGCACTCAAGACCTACTGAACTTAACGACCCAAAAACGCCAACTTAACATTCAAATCAAGTCACCAACTTTTTTGCCAAGTCCTTCGTTTTTGTGTCGCTGTACCAAATCGTTGTAGGGAACCAATAACACGCCGTTGTCATGGCAACCGTGCGAGCTCCAGAGGGGACCCTCGCTTCCCTCACCCTCACAGAAACCATTTAGGCATGATATATCTAAGTTGAAGTAACTTGTAGAATTCTTTGAGCGGAAGGCCAGATCGTGCGGGTCTGGTTAAGTTGGTCGTGTTGTACCGAAGTTCCGGGAGCTGGGATGTTATTTATGTTCAATGTGTAGTTACCTATCTTCGGAGATGTGTGATGTATTTGTATGCATCATTCCGTTCGTAACATGTGGTAGGAGACAGCTTGTTACTTCAACGTTTGAACCTTAGGTTCACGGTAGTTGTAATTAGAACCGTGTGTTGGTTCTTAATGGTGATTAATTGGTTGTACTTTCGGTTGTTTTGTCATTTCTAATCAAATCATGTTTGTGAAACTTGTTTTTTGTATTCGTTTGAGGTTTCTCACTGTTTTAACTGTGAGAAAGTTACGTCAGACTATGCTCTTCTTTTCAACATAGTAAAATGATAAATGTGTTGGTAGTTCAAGATGCACTGCAACAAATACATACAAAAATACACAATTCGCACGCGGTTGATTAGGCCCAAACCTAGCCCTTTGCTTGTATTATGGAATCTAACTAACTGATACTAATACATATATCAATACTTTATATGACTGTTATACATATAAATAACTCTGCACATATTGTTGACTCTGAGCAGGCAACCCCCCAGTAAGTAAGCGCTCTGCATGCCTCTGTGCCAATGGGTTTATCAAATAAAATTAGTTGGTAATGCCTTTAAATTATATCTTAGATCAAATAACCTTTTATAAATTATCATTGCAACACAAACGCCTCACTGTCCCAATATATTTATATCAGTATTTTACTTGTACGAAGGCTAAAGGAAGGCTCCCATTGTCTGTTTTGAAAAATATGAAAACACCTAATCAACATTTTATCTTTGAAACTTTACATCGTTACCGAGTAATTTCAGGAGATGACGTTATACCCATCTCTTTGTTACCCCAATTCAAAACTGCACAAAGAAGGGCGGTACAAAAGCCTCGTTGCTTACCCCAGTTACATTTTATAACTTGAAAACTTCCAGTTAACCTACTTTGCGTAAATAGGTAGGTATATTGTTTTGCATATTTTTTTCATTTACATTGTAGATGCGATGTTTTGGAAATGAAAATACAGAATGAGGCAAAATGGCAAGATTTTTTTGTATACCTGTAGAATTGTTTATGTTTGTTTTCGGTTTGTCGTTTTTCTTTTAATTTTCTGAACGAAAGAGAGGGAAAAAGAGATGTAAGATTAGTTTTAAATTGTCATATTATTACCAGAGAAAGTGATTTCCTAGTTAAACATTCGCTTGAAAAAAAACCTTGCGTAAAAACCATGTAACTCAATTAGTTACGTACTTGTCAAAACTTCGATGCTAATTATGAAAAATTTGCGCACAGCTAATGAATGTTGTGCGAATTTGTAATACAATTATACGTGTATTCTGTTGGCACGTTTATTAATTTCCTGATTCAATTTCGTTCTTAATAATGAAATGTATGGTTAGCAGATTAAATGTACTCCTAATTATAATTGGTAAGTAAATAATTATAATATTGTAATACCTTATTTTTGTCTTCGTGTAAGTTAATTTGAGCCTTAAATAGAAAATTCGGAATAATAATATATAGGTATGATTTTATTAAAAATAAATACATTTGTTATGAAAACACTCTCTCTCTCTCTTTAAAAAAACTGATTTTCATTTGTTCACACACACAGGTAAATTGTAGACGTTCATTTGCTATCCGTACTCAGTATAAAGTTCTTCTTAATTGTTAAGAAAGGCTTACGACATCATTAACAGCGAGATTCATTAGTGGTGTTTGATAATTATAATGTTTGGAAACATTTAATTAGAGCGATGATGACGTTGTAATGAAATGCTCATTAGGAACTGTGTCTAATTAGGACGAGAATGTACAAATCTTTATTCGTAGACGACGTGTCGCCTTTCAAGGAAGGGTTGTTTATCTACCTACAGTAATAAGTACCTACATAAACAATTTTTATAGTAGTGTCAAGGAGCGTGCGACAGCGATTTCAGCTAGCATCAACGACAGGCGACAAGCTAGACTGAACATGTTTTACATATATAAAAAAAATTTAAGCTATTTATAAGCTCTGACCTACTAAGTATCAACATACGAGTATAACTGACTAGCAGCGCCCCGCGGTTTTACCCGCGTTGTGCCCATTCCCGTGGGAATTTCGGGAATTTGTATACTTATAAACCTTCCTCTCGAATCACTCTATCTATTAAAAAAGCTGCATAAATAGGGACAGACAGATAGCTGAAAGCGACTTTGTTTTATACTATGTAGTGATAATAAATTGATACTTTGTAGGTCAGAGCTATGTTCAATGCATTTGGAGTCAACAATATGTGCAGACATAGTTGTTGGCGACGACGTCTGGGTGTCAATTATATCCTTTTAAACATTTGTGTATATATAGATTACATAATACAAGCCTAGAGCTTAGTTTGGGTCTAATTAACTGTTTTTGAATTTGTCCGGGTAATATATTATATATATCAATGTTCCACGGTAAATATAATTCTGCCAACGTTTCACCATTTCTACTTTTATTGGACTTGCTTAATAATTCAACTGTCATCCCTACTTTGCCTAATAAACGAAACCTGCCTATCTAAGGTAGGGTAATAAAAACAAATGACTACCGACGATTGTAATAAAGGAAGTAACGGAATTTGTAGGGTTGGGAACTCGCTTAATTTCGGGATCATCCTGGAGATGTATTGAATTGTTGAGGATTGTTTATTAATGCGAGCATTAGCAATTAATAAGCAGGTTTTGGTTTTCATGGAGAATGTATAGTGCAAGAACAGAGTGCAAGAACGACTCACGTAAGAAATTGTGTGACAGAGATAAGATTATTGAGAGATTAGAAAATTGGTCTGGGTGTTTATTCCTAGTTAGATTCCATAATACAAGCCTAGAGCTTAGTTTGGGTCTTATCAACCGTGTTTGAATTTGTCCGGGTAATATATTATACTAGCAACGCCCCACGGTTTGACCCGCGTTGTGCCTGTTCCTGTGGGAATTTCGGGATGAAAAGTAACCTACTTGTAACCTTCTCGTTGAATGTGTCTATCCATTACAAAAAGAATTATTCAAATCGGATTGGTAGTTTCTGAGATTAGCGCGTTCAAACAAACAAACTCTACAGCTTTATAATATAGACTAGCAGCGCCCCGCGGTTTTACCCGCGTTGTGCCCGTTCCCGTGGGAATTTCGGGATAAAATGTAGCCTATAGCCTTCCTCGATAAATAGACTATCTAACAGTGAAAGAATTATTCAAATCGGTTCAGTAGTTTCTGAGATTAGCGCGTTTAAACAAACAAACAAACAAACAAACAAAACAAACTCTTCAGCTTTATAATATTAGTATAGATAGGACATGCTACGGAGATCTCATTTGGTATACAAATACAAGTATAACCACAAAGAGCGGAGTTCCTACTGAGTAAAGAGTATAAGGCTAACTAACCATAATAAAATCCAGCTAACTCAATCAAATCAAAAGCCACAACTTGAAAATACGACTACCTAACTAAATATGCTTAACTCCACAATGGAAGAACATTAATATGGATGAAGGGAATCGGGGTGACGGTGTCAACGTGATCTCGTTAATCCAGGATGCTCCAGTGTAGAGCTGTGACGTCATATTTCGGTCATGGGGTTGTAACCGTTAATATTCATTAGATTTGGTTAGTATTTTGTTTTATGTTGAAGTAGCTTTTGGAATATAGTAAGTGAAATAGGAATTACTTAATTTGGGCATACGTTTATTACTTCACTACATAGTATAAAACAAAGTCGCGTCTGTTTGTCTGTTTGTCTGTATGCTTAAATCTTTAAAATTACGCAACGGATTTTGATGCGGTTTTTTGTAATAGGTAGAGTGATTCAAGAGGAAGGTTTTTATGTAAAAAAAATCCTACGGGAACGGGCACAACGCGGGTAAAACCGCGGGGCGCTGCTAGTGTTTATTAAAATAAAAGCGAAGTGTATCCGAATAGTTTCAAAAACTCGAATTTTTAATATTCCACCAATCAACACACAGTATTTATTATACCATATCTTGTCGCCTTTTCTCACTTTCGTAGTGAGAGGGCTGTAACCAACTATCTTAAGAAGTCGAAGAGCGAGACATGTCACCCTCTACTTTACCTATCTCTGTCTACCTCGAACTAATATCAGACGCCATAATTTATAGGTCCCAACGCTCCCTATGTTTACTTCCAAGAAGTCCAAAGCACTGACCAATCGTAAAACAAATGGAAAATGTCTTCGAAGGCATTGTTCGATCTAATATATTGGACTCGGTGGATATTGGGATCGGGTGAGAAATGAGCGTTTCCTCGGAGCTTCCAATGTATTTGACCGGTTCGAAAGGGTGAAATAAACAGAGCGTGAACATGGTATTAAGATTAGATATAGGTACGATAAGAGTTCATTCATGAATTATGTATTAAAGTCAGTGGCTTTTTCGAAGAGTTAGATTTTTTATTTGAATGAACGCGCTAATCTCAGAAACTACCAATCAATTTGAATAATTACGTTCGATAGCCACATTCAACGGAAGGTTATTGACTATTTTTCTTCTTCCCGATATTTATACGGGAACGGGCGCCATGTGGGTAAAACAGCGGACCGTTGCTAGTGAAAGAGATAATCTTATATATAAAATTCTCGTGTCACAGTGTTCGTTCGCGTACTCCTCCGAAACGGCTCGACCGATTCTCATGAAATTTTGTGAGCATATTGAGTAGGTCTGAGAATCGGCCAACATCTATTTTTCATCCCGAAATTCCCGCGGGAACGGGTACGACGCGGGTGAAACCGCGGGGTGCAGCTAGTTGATATATAGATATACAATGAGATAGAGATGATGATATCAAAATATTTGACGCCCTTTTCAAAACCAGTTGCTATAACAACTGACGATCTTTCCTTTTCAAATCTTCGAAGATTTTCAAAGTATGTTTTTGTTTCACAGGAGCGATGCACTAGCAACAACTTTGTCAGCGCTTTACGGGAAGCTGTTGGTTGTGATGGGAGTCGCTTTTCCGATGGCTGAGGTTATCTCCACGTACATTCCGCCTTCGTTTTATGAGGTAAGCGATCATATACAATCATATCTCCTATGATATAAAACAAACTTAAAAAGCTGTAACGTAGCTGTAGCTGTAAACTGTCACGCAATAAGCGTGTCAGTTTTTTGAGTTATTTCGTTTAGACTTTATTTCTTTGTCTTTTCGACTCATACGGTTTTTAAGCTGTTTTTAATATCGTATCGGTTCCACTAGCTACTAACGCGCTAATGTCGGAAGCTTTCCATCCGATTTGAAAAAATATTTTTGTAATGGATAGCCACATTCAACGGGAAGGTTATAGGAAGGGTATTTTTCTGACGGAAACGGGTACAACGCAGGTAAAACCGCGGGGCGGTGCTAGTCCAGTATACAACAATCAGAATATCTCCTTGAGATATCCGAATTAATATTTTTTTTCATCCCTAGGGTTTTTACCTTTACCTCTACATCGGCAGTATGGTATTCTTGCTGTACATGTACGCCGCTCTCGTCAGGGAAAGATCGAAAACATCGGCAGAAGCGGCAGTTGTTACAAGTAAGTAAAATCACTACATAGTATAAAACAAAGTCACTATTTTTGTCTGTTTGTCTGTTTGTGCTTAAATCTTTAAAATTACGCAACGGATTTTGATGCGGTTTTTTGTAATAGGTAGAGTGATTCAAGAGGAAGGTTTTTATGTATAAAAATTCCCGATATTCCCACGGGAACAGGCACAACGCGGGTAAAACCGCGGGGCGCTGCTAGTACAATATAATTTCTTTAATTTCTTTTTAATATAAATATAAATATAAATATACCCGGACAATTTCACACACGGTTAATTAGACCCAAAGTAAGCTCTAAGCTTGTGTTATGGAATCTAATTCACTGATACTATTACTTATACATACACAAATACTTTATAAGAATATATAATTGACACCCAGACGTCGTCGCCAACAACTATGTGTGCACATATTGTTGACTCCGGGCGGGAATCGAACCCGCAACCCCCGACACAGTAAGCGCTCTCACTGCCACTGTGCCAACAGGCTTGTCAAAATAAAAAATAAAAAAATAAATAAAAAATAAAATAAATTAATATAAAAAAAAATATATTCATATAATTTAAAGCGTTGTCTCCGAATTAGTCTCCGCTCTACTCCGCTTTCGGAGCGGTGCGGAGCCCAATTCACCAGCGCATTGGGATTGTCAAACAACGCATTGACATTGTCAAAAATCTTTTCGTAATGCTTTGTGATTGGTCAGTGGAACTCCGCACTGATCCGCTCCAATCAAAACGTACCTTAAGAAGGAAGGTACCGTATACCGTGTGTTGTCTATTTACCAACATTAAATCAACAAAACTGGTTAGAATAACCGTTCAAATCTATCAACCTAACCAGATAAACGAGGTAATTACGGCTAATCATCTGTATTGATGTCTACTTATGTTGAAATATCGTCATTTCTCCAAAGTAATGATTATAGAGAAACATTAATCACGTTTGTTGCATAGTTTTTGTCTATGGTTTATTTATAGACTCGATGGCATTATGAGAGTTTATGAGCACAAGCTGCAAGGTGGTGAATTCGCGAATTTACTATCTTATTTAATGTAAGATATAGTATTTTATAGTAAGCTTATTTAATGTAATTTCGCTAGCTAGGATACATTGTAAACTATCTATAGACAAATCCGTGCTACTTTTCTCGCTAGTGTCCGATAATCTGATGCAAGTGACATTTGATCGTTTTTAGGGTGCATTTTCATTGAAGCAGAGTGGAGCTGTGCGCAGGTCAACTCCAATCCAACGGCCAATCACAATAATAAAAATAAAAAAATATTAAAATCTTTATTCATACAAACTTACTTCTATTACCTAATAATAAGTCTAAAAATAAATATTTCTAGCCAGGAGTAAACATGATGTATTACGAAAGATTTTGACAATATCAATGCGTTGTTTAATAGTCACAATGCGCTGTGATTGGTAAATCAGACTCCCATTGCTCCGCTCTGCTTTAGAAACGCACTCTAAATTTACCAGTCCACAGATTGTAAACTCGCCCACTATCTTCAAGATTTACCAACTAGTTAGTCAAGTGCGTCTGACAGCAAGAATTTTCCAGAATTTTTTCAGTATAGTAATTTTTACGGAGTCAGAAATTTCTCTAGATATAAAAGGACCTATTTTTCTGGACGCCATTTCTTTCACCACTTATTCTGGTGTCGGTTTTATATAGCATCATTACTCGTTCGCAAACATGAGGGTTTAATAAGAAAATCTCAGACGGTACAAATTGCTGACAGTAGATTTTTCTTTAGGAACTTCTTTGTGTTAGAATCTGTGCAGACCACAGTTCATTCTGTTTTTTAGACTGTCTTCTGTTTTGTGACAACCTATAAAGGACTCACTCTAGACATAACAAGTCTTATAGACTTTTTCATCAGTTTCACTCATTTTCATTCAATTTACACTTTTTTTTAGACTCAAACTAAGCTCTAAACTTGTATTATAGAATCTAACTTATACTACTACATATACGTCCACAAATACTTTATAAGAATATGTAATTGATATCCCAACGTCATCGCCAACAATTATGTCTTCACACATTGTTCACTCCGGGCGGTAATTAAACCCGCAACTCCCGACAGAGTAAGCGCTCTCACTGCCACTGTGTCAATGGGCTTGTCGATACATATTAATTGTATGTAAACTATTTGGATGAGTAACCTATAGTGGCATTTCTGTTTGAGCTCTACCGAGTCCGGTATGCACGTAAAATTGTTGTTTTCATCGTTGTCGGATGCTCAGATCGGATACCTGGATAATCGGATACGGAGGCTGTCTAAATAAAAACCTACTTACAACTGTTGTTAGGTAGTCTCAAGACAGATTTGTCTTAACCCTGTCTGAAATAGACGAGTCTACAATGGCCCTTATTCTTTACCAGATATTTTATTGCTGACTCAAATTAAAGTGGAATTGCTTCAAACTTTTCGTTTATTTCATGAGAAAGACGTTATACTTTACTTTATATACTTTATCGTTGAAAGTTTTTACCTACGACGGAATGGAGAGTAGGTGTGAGTTTGTTGGTTTGTGTATGCTCTTTTCAATGATATTAAGGTAGAGATATAGAGAAAGAAAGACAGATAAAGAGAGAAAAGTATAGAAAGATATTAGTGTAATCTTTCGAGTCGTTTATTTCTGGTAAGAGTATATACTTACCATTTTATATCCCAGCGACAAAAATAGAAAAAACCTCAAAAAAAAACACAACAGGAAAAAATATTTCAAAACATTGAAATCAAAGAAAATAAACCAATTCAGAAAAACATTTTAGCGCAAAAATACTTTTCTGTATTTCGAATGAAGCGGAATAAAAAATCCGTTTCGAAGGACAGCTTATCCTCAAAGCAAAATCTTGACATGTGACGTCGAGGACTGTGCAGACGGAGGACGAAAGTCCGTGGAAACCAAATTACATGAATATTTTAATCCTTCGTGTGCACCCGAATAAGCAAATCTTCATGATAAATAGCGTTCTGACAAAATTTGACAGTCAGTTGTCTGAAATGTATGAAATGTAGTAAGTACCTTTCATCCTAATTCGAGAGGCATTTTTGTAGATATGGCTCTATTGTTGATGGACAAAACGTCCCCGCTGACAGTCTCGTGTCTGAAAACACCTTCGTATTTTCCTTGTTTCTTTATTTATTTCTTTCAAAACACCGTCGAGCTGAAATTGTTAAAATCACTGCAGAAATAGCAAAGTTTTTTATTCCCCTTTATTGTAGAGCGAATGTTCCAACATTTGTTATTTAAATGACTTTGAAAGCCCAGCGGGCAGACCTGGTAACATGCATTGAATGTATTTTCACTCTAGCCTCCGGAGGTGTGTGAGGTTAATGTAAATTTTGAATTTAGTGCATTTGTAGTTGGATATGTTCTGCATTGGTTGGAATAGCTGTGGTACAAATGTTACGGGAGTGTCACGGTGCAAGTGATTAATTCTAGTGATATTTAGAAGCGTTTATTTAGTGTTCTGGTCCAATGTTAGTCTGTAATCAAAACTATTCAGTTCAACTTAAGACTTCACTTCTCGGTAACCGATTGAGCTGAAATTGTACATGCAGTTTGGTCTGGATGAATGACAATAGCACAAAAAGTAAAAAATAAAATTTTATAAAAAATAATGATTATGAAATACTTACTAGTTTAAAAAAAAGTTGATTTGTACATCGGTTCATAATATGTTTGTATTCTTTTTACGAACAATCGCTGTCACTCGTCGCAGTTGCCCCAATCGCGGTATCACCCTTAAGTATATTGTTTTCCAAGTTTTTAAAAGGAAAATCTTGAGTAATAAATCTGAAATTAGTTCGTTAACAAGGATTAGGCGCAATTAATAGAAGGATAAAAAGATAATTGATTTGACTAAATGAAAAAAAAAGCAAAGTAGCTGTTATCTCTCGTTTAAGGTGGGTAATGAGTGACGTTACGAGCCGTAATGTAACATTCACAGCGAGCAATGTTCTCACATCAAAGAGCTGCTCGTTGCTGGCTGCGAGCGCCGGTGCTTTCGCGTATTGACTGCACGAACGCTCACTGTAACACGTTACATTACGCCTTGTAACGACAGTCAGTACCCGTCTTTAGATTGTGCAAGACAAGTGCGAACTTAATCAAACTGATCGATCGCTCGCTCGCATTAGGGTGCGTTTGCATTGAAGCGGAGTTGCGTGGAGCGAAGCCAGCGCAATAGACCAATATTAACGCAGTAAGGAGAGATTTTGACAAGGTCAATGTGTTGTGATTAATCAATTATTATTGAGCTCCGAACACACCCTTACATCTTATAACATACTCTTTCCTTCTTTCAACAGAATCCGACACCAGCTCATCTCCCTCCGAATCTGACTCCTGCTCCTCCCGAACGGAGAACAGTATGGCAGCAACGCACCTGCCTCCACAGCTTGCAGCCAAGAGACTGTCCTTGGGATTCGCGCTGGCTTCCAGAACTCACCATTACGGAAGCTTCTACCTCAGGATGGGTGCTGTTGGTGAGGAAATAATCTTACTTCCTTAATATCTTCTGTGAGATGAGAGGCCTTTGCTGATGCTGTGGGTGGGATATTACAGACTAGTTACTGAAAAGATAAATAGGCAACCCGGGTCGAACGAAAAATGTTTTACCAATTTACTGTTCTTCTACACATAGCTCAGGTTTGAGATCACCAACGTGGTGTCAAGAGGGTACTGCAGAGTCGACAATGGCCTCAGGGACCTCAGTCTTGGCAGGCGAGTGGACATGCCACCGAGGCGTTTTTGCTAACGTAGTAAAACTATTGTCTTGTTCTAGCTTTCGGCATAGGTTCCATGATATACTCAGGCCTAGAGTTTGGTCAGTACTGGGAGCTGGAGAGGAACACCAACTGCCACAACGTGCTGCTGGCTCTCACGCCGGCCACCAGGATGGCCTTCATCTTCATACAAATGTACTTCATCTTTCTTAATAATGAAGTAAGTCTAACAACCGTTCTCACTACGTCAAATGCTTTCTTAGTTAAGATTTATCCCCTATATCACTAAATACCACTGCACTCGACCAATCAACTTAATTCTAGTTTACGAGCTAAAACTGAGATGAAATCTTCAAAATGTTGTTTAAAAAATCTATTGCATATAGCGATCGTCTTCCTTGAACCGCATCTTAATTACTATGATTATATTTCCAGATGAAAGTATACAAACATAAGATTGTGGCCCGGTTCGGTTTGATGCATATGATTGGGACCAATCTAAGCGTTTGGCTCAATGTACTCGTACAGGAGACTAAGCATGAGATCCTCACATTCTACGATCCTGAGAACAAGACTATAGGACTCTCTCATAGACTTGGTAAGTTAAATTACGGGATTAAAGTATGTAATAGTTATATAATATACCTTGTAATTACACTGTGCTCTTCACAGTTAGTTAGTATCTTGGATGCACCTTTTTTTCCGAAAACGATGCAAGTTCATTAAACTTAGAAAAAATGTCAGGCGCTATTCGTTAAAAAGATTTGCAAATTGATATTACAGTCATTAGATTTATCCTCAGCGTAGAAGGTGCCACGGTGCAGCTAAAAGACAGTTGAATTTTATTTTAAAAAAAAACGAAAGCTTGGCCCATCTTGGCCCATTAATATCTACTGACGTTGTACGCTCCAAATTCCTTACAACAAAAACTTTATAAAGACCCACAATTAAAGTTAATATCACAAATCGTCCAATGATTCCCTACAAAAACAATACACTTGCAGTAGTTTGTAGTCCCTCAATCATTCCCAACGTATCTGTAAAAAATATTACAGCTTTTAACTATAGTCTTCGTCGTAATCATCCAAACGACACGCTATCAACGCATTATGTTATAAAACGAGTGTCGTGTCGTGTCAGTATCCTATACCCTACATCGCTGCAACTTCCGATAACATGCTTTGCTTTGTCCCTGTTTATTGGATTAATCATATTGACTGAGGGTTCGCTGACTCTATCATGAAGCTCACTTCGATTGATTTAGTTTTCATGTTCGAGCTTTCCCACAATAATTAAATATAATATAACTAAGTTAGTATTACTTTAATTTGTCATTTGTGAGTACTTCAATTCGCACACGGTTGCTAGCTACTTAATAATATTTTTTACGGACAAATCATGTTTTAACTATTTAGATATATCATCATAATTATCATTTTAATCTCTTTTAAAAGCTTTGAGGTAAACACGATTTTGAAATCTATTTGTAGCGGTTAAGAACTAAGGCTCACTTCTATTTTTAATATAACATTTTTGCTTTTGCCAATTCAATTTCATAAATTTA
Source organism: Cyclophora punctaria (assembly GCA_951394245.1). Taxonomy (NCBI): domain Eukaryota; kingdom Metazoa; phylum Arthropoda; class Insecta; order Lepidoptera; family Geometridae; genus Cyclophora; species Cyclophora punctaria. Next base: position 5,835,367 of record OX596169.1, read on the forward strand.
AAATGTAAACGTATTGATTGAGCCACCCAGGTAATATCGTGGTTGACACATTTTAGTGTAAAATTAGACAGGGCACGGCGCCATTTTAATAATCCGTTTTTATATTACTCTCCCAGGAATTTCGTGTCCATTTTTCATTTCCGTAGATACCCTCAGCCCGCATAATTCGTTTCCTAGCGAAGCTCCCCTGGACACAATTTATCCTCGTTTAGCCCCTTCGAATATTTCAACACGTATTATTTTGGCTTATGTTTTTTATATTTTGTTGTACATTTACCTGTTTTGCTTTTGCCTATTAGATGTTGCAAGACGACGAAAGCGAAAATTAAATAATCTATTTTAAAGTACCAGGTATTATAAACTAGTTCACATTCTGCGGTAATTTGTCAAGCTGATTAATTCCTAGCCTTCCTGTTCAGGAAGTTGGAATACCTAAGTTATGTGAATGGCGCTATCGCTCAAACTCCGGAAGGCATTGCGACCTACATTCCTATTGTCATACCGCTAACCAATTGCCGATAATCGCCATTCTATTGCTGACCCAAATCGCAGCGGGAATTTAATTAAAATATCGATTGGTCTCGTTTCAGCTTTTCAAAAGGCCTTCGCTTCTCTCGCTACTGAAGTGCCACCTTCACATCCTGCGGCTGCTCATCTTAGAGTGCCTCGAGGGTTGAAAGGACCACATCACATCTTCGAATGTCGACGAACGAACATCATGGGAACACTGGTTCAAGATGCATCACCGTTCCTGTTTCCCTGCACTATTGAGTATTCCCTGATCTGCGCTGCGATACTTTACGTTATGTGGAAGAATATATCGAAATACCCATCGAAAGATGTAGCGGCCGCCATTGCTAAGGCACGCCTACTCGAAGGGCTGGCCTACAAGAAATCGCCTCATCTATACAGCGTCGATTGCGCACGAGCTCACAAAGGCCTATTCTTTGGAATTCTAGTCTTAGTACTGACAATAATTTCTCTGATACTCTTCTTTGTGCTTGTTTCTAAGAAAGATTATGCGACATTAGCTGTTGTCGAAGTTAACGTTTGTGAGTTGGCACTTTACGCGATGACAACACTTGCTAGTTTAGCTGGTATGGTGTGTGTCAGGAACCTGAAATACGACGGTAACAGGAACTTGGAACTGGATAATATTCTTCTGGTCGGAGCTCAGACCGGCATGTTCATCTACGGAACCTTTACAATCATCGGTGGACACTTCACTATTGAGAAGAATACGATCCTCATTTTAATAACAGCTCTTTCTTCTCTCATACAGACGACTTGTCAAACCATGTTCATATTAGACGCTAGTCGCAGATCTGCCAAAACTCCTGAGCAATTACGCAAGAAGCCTGGTCGCGAGATTGTTACATTCCTTTTGGTAACAAACTTGGCTATGTGGGCAATTAACACATTGGAAAAGTCTCGTGCAGAATCACACCCAGTACAGCTGCATTTCTACGGTCTTTGGGCTTGGACTATCATCACTCATGTGTCGATGCCTCTAGCTATATTCTACAGGTTCCATTCAACAGTTTGTCTATGCGAGATCTGGAAGCGGGCCTACAAGATGAAGCCAGCCTTCATGTAGCGATGGGCGCGAAGATATTAAGTCGTGCAATGAACTGTGCTAATAATGTAGCGTAGATGAGTGACTGTGCCATAGATACAACTATATTATTCTCACTGGATTGGCATACAGGGCGGTGTTACAAAATTGGCCAGTATGGGCACGTTTGAAACTTCAAGAGATACGAAGTTCTTTTCTTAGAAACCATATAATTGATCTTAGCGACAAAAAAACTGCAATCATGTTTTTTAATTAAAAAATGATGCAGTTTTTCCTATTTCTTAAATTAGTGACATGGTTTCTTCGAATAGAATTTCGTATCTCTTAAGCAAAAATATTTGTATGTCTTATAGTTTCAGACTAGCCCATACTGACCCATTTCAAAAAGCCACCCTGTATACCACATTTATTTATACTCGTAATATCTATTAATCGTGATTGTTTCGCTCCGATAGCATATTAGTTTGAGTGTTGACTGCTACGTTAAGTTATTGTATTTAAAATATTTTAATATGTTATTTATTTGTAGCATTATGAACGCTTTAAGTATCGCGTTGGATACTATTATTGAATTGAGTACAGTATTCCTAGTAACGGGTCAGATTTTGTTTTTAGCGGTTTAGATAGTATTAGTAACGTTTTCTGCAATTGTAACTGCATATTTTATACCTACTTTGTTATCTGTGTTTAAAATGTGACCTTATCCGTAAGTTATTTTCGTATTTATCTACTAGATATAGTCGTATATTTAAGATGTATTATCTGATTAGAGTTTAGTGTTTCCCTACATTCCAGACTTGCGTTTTTATCTGCAACAAATTTTGCGTTTTAGAACATCTGTACTGCACTAACATTTTATACAAAGTGTCTTCCATTAGGTTATGTTATACACAGTTTTGTTACAGCATTTTTGATAAAAATATTGATAATCGAAATTCAATAGACAGCGGGAACAAAGTTAGAGTCGACCCTATACTATGTTTTTGATAAATTTTGAACTTTACAAAATGTAAATCCTTATGATTTTGACTATAAAATTGACTATAGAAATGTAAAGAATAGTCTGAACAATATATTTTAGACGTTTAGCGATATATTTGAGGTATGTAGCGTCTGTATTTTGGAAATATTTTATTAAAAACTGTAGTAACTTAATATTTGAATACCGCGGACCCACTAGTTAGGCAAACAAGACACCAAAGTTTTATATGAACGTAGGAACAAAAATAGATTATAATTTGGAGCTTATACATAGAGGTAATATGGGATTTTGAAGGAAATTTATTTGAATAGATACCAAGTTTTATTGCCGATAGACTTAGCTATTTCGTCCAAGTAGATACATTATATAAATGCATTATTTATTCGCAAATCATATGCCAATATTTATATAAAAAATACATTACAAATACCTTTAGAACGAGTTCTGGTAGAACAAACAATAGGCAACAAGTAGGTGCCTATAATCTACTACCAATACAAAAAACAAGTTTTAGACTGTAGTTTTTACTGCTGGGCAAAGGCCTTTTGTTTTCAATAATACTATTAATATATAGGTTCTCCGATATGGGCTATAGGGAGATATGCACAAGGACAAAGTAAAGAGACGTCAAATAAATAAATAGTCATGTGGTAGTCTAGTCAAGACATATTCTCATACATTTTAATAGTAGACATATTGCCACTTGTCTATTAAACGGTGGTTATCCATAATTTGAAAATGGAATAGAATATATTTTTCAAGATTCTAAATATGATATTCTGGTTTCTGTATACTCACCAAGAACTCGAGCTAAAGGTTAAAGCTTTGATATTGAAATTTCATCTCCATTGTAGCTTCATAAATCAAAATCATATTAATTGACTACTTTTTGATAGTACAGTACGTATATTAACATTATATCATCATGACCTATTTCATCGTTATGCTATTTTTACTGTAAATAATTATTCATCAATAATATATTATTCAAAATGAAGTATATACTTAAATTTGTGTTACTGTAATATATTCGTATTGGTTGCTTCGTGATAACAAAATCACAGAAAACCAATTCTGATTGGATATTCGCTATTTTATAAATTAGACGTGACTATGTTTATCTGGTTTTAGCTTCCACGCTGACGTCAACTGTGAAAGTCAGTTGCTCCACTTCATCGTTTCGCTGAACTGACGAACTGACGTTGGCTACTGACGACAGCGTAATCGAAAACAGCCTTAGTAGACAAGAGACAATCTCTGCATTTGGTTGCCATTCTGTTAATATCACTTTACAGTCATGAGTTGATGACTCATACCGATACATTTTAACAGTAGACAACGAAATAAAAGAATTCCGGCGAATTGAAGACCTTTTTGGATCTTTTTGGGAGTCTTAGTAGACAAGTGGAAATAGCTATGCATTGTCTACTAAAGCTGTCTTCGACTATATCTTATTAACTTTTAAAAGTAATCATTAATATAAATTAGTATTAGTACAAATAAGTATCACACAAGGATTTGTTTATATAGTAATGTTTCTAATGCTCTTATGTATACTGTGATTACATACATTTAGCTGTAGTTTTACAATACTTTTGCTCAAACTTTATTTGCAATAATTATCATAAAAACAATATTCTATGAATGCGACAAATGATTGTAATGTCTATGGTTCATGCTCATGAGTTGCTACGTTATATGATTTTAGTTGGTCAACTTTCATAGGTTTCCATACTTTTAAAGGCGATCTGAACTTGACCCGGGCCAAGTGCTGGGCTGGTTCAATTTAGTGTCAGTGACAGGTAAAGGAAAAGAAAGGCGATCTGTTTTAGACAGTTAAAATTAAATACAAAAATGAAAGTTAAAGAACTAAAATTAAACATGTCAACCGCTATTCTGAAAATGTCAAATACTTATCTACTACAAAATCTAGGCGTTAAAATCACAAGAAAACCTGAAACTGGAAAGTCTGAGTTAACTATAGTCACAATCGTCTTAAGACTGTCTTATCCAATGCGAACAAAACTGCATTTTGACAGTCTAACAACAAACAGTTTGCTTAGTGTAACAGCCAAATTGTATTTAGACGTTTGGTCTCTTCAGTATGCTCAATACGAACTAACATCAAGCCATACAATTGAAAAGGTACTGTGTTTGCTCCTTCATATGATTTAATAGGCAGGTAGATGAATGAATGAGTAGACAGGTATGTCTAATTATCTGTCTACTATAATATATTGATTATAGTGTGCTTAGGCTCATTCTTGGGCATCTGCGTTTACATTTCCTACCAAAATAAGTATTTCTATTCTTCTGCTAATAAAAAATAAATAAAAATGTTCTTGTTTTGTATAACTTAGCTTAAAACTTTATATACATATGTTTAAGATAGCTGTAGTATGCTGTTTGTATAATTTGACATTTTGTCAGGTTTCATGATATCGAAATTAATTGTCCGATTTTATTAATTGTTTGAATTAAATCACTTTGCATTCTGTTGGTAATTAGTCATTTGTTTTAGTTGTTGAAGATTAGTTTTCTTTATGTTATGCCAGGTTTGCACTGTTGCAGAGATATTATGTGATCTCGAGATTCAGCTTGAAGTCATGCAGTTCGGTCCTATAGAACCAAAGGACACTATCCCTTGGCCCTTTTCCTTTTCTGGGAAGAATAATTACCACCGTGACTTTATTGACTTGACTCTGGTTGGTGTAAATCTATTTTACTATTAATTAAAACGTACGTCAACGTCATTATTATTTGTTGGGAATTTACGTACGACGGAGGCTACTGTTGAGAGTTCCTCAACACGTTTCGGTCACGTCCGGTGGGTGACCTTCATCAGGAGGTGGGTGAAGCGCTCGCGACAGCGTCTCTCTCGGGTAAATCTAGCATTTAATATATGTATATTGAATTGGTTAAATAAACTAAAATTGATAAATGGTTTCTTATATGTAGTACCATCCACAGTACGAGAAATTTAAGTTATATTTTTTATTAAGTACATATATAAATATTTTTAAGTTTAAAGCAATTGTTTCGAAATGTATATTTGAGTATCAAAATATATTTGAGTTCCGAAAAAGCATGCATATATAAAAATATATCAATATAATAAAGTTACTTATTAAATACTTTTGAACATTTTGAGACAATTTTATCTAATGCTTTGTGTGGAATTGATACTAAGAGCCCTATTACACTTGCGTTTTGTAAGCGTCTCATAAAACCGAACAATAAGCGAACGCTTAAAAGCATCAAAACAAAAGAGTGAAATTGCTCTTAAAGAATGCGAGTCTCATTATAATAATTATGAATTATTTTTTATTAAATTAAGTTATGATTTTATTTACATTACTCGAAAACACGAGTTTTATAAACCAAATATTTGTTTATTACTTAGTTTAAGAAAGCATTATTATGTATTGAAATGCATTTTGTAAATTGATAGTGATATTAGATTAATGTTTTTTAATTATATATTTGTGAAGTATTTATTTGTTTTAGGAGAGACTGTGAATAGTATTTAGATATAAGTTTGTCTCCTCGATGTTTAATGTTAACATGCAAAATAAACTTTTCTTGGAATCATAGAACAATAGTTTCATTTTAGATTACACTAGCAGCGTCCAGCTGTTTTTCTCGCGTTGTGCCCGTTTCCATTGCCATTTCGGGATGAAAAATAGCCTATAACCTTCCCGTTGAATGAGGCTATCCGTTACAAAAAGAATTATTCAAATCGGATTGGTATTTCTGACATTAGCTCTTAAAAACAAAAATACAAACAACAAAGTTAGAAACTTAACCTCGTTATAATAATAGTATAGATAACATATGTAAAGAGCGTAGGTAATATAAAAAGTAAAGCTGGCATGACCCGATTCGAGTTTCGGTAGAGCGTTCAAGTGTTTTTGTGACGTAACGCGAGTGACCAATCACAGGAGTGTAATCAGTTGACAGCAAGTGCGAGTGCAATGTGCCCGGTCAAAGCTGACTGTAAATATGTAAACCCTACTTAAGGCGGAAACTGCGTTAAGCGTGCGCCCGTCGCTTGCGCCCGCCGCGTGCGGTTTCATTCAAAAGTGAACCGTCGCGTGCGCTCGTCGCGTGCGGCTACATACAAAAGTGAACCGTCGCGGGCGCACTTTTGTATGAAACAGCGACGGGCGCGCGCTTAACGCAGTATCGGCCCTAACTTTCAAAATATTTATCTAAAAAGTAAAAATAAACTGTATCACAAACAAGATTGCGATTTCATTGTCTACAACAAAACATACCATTCTATTACGGACCAGTCATAAAGCGGCGTCTACATTGTACTTTAAAAGGTCCATGATAAAAGAATGATGAATTATTCAATGAATCAATTGGAAGATTATGGATTCAGATGTATTATTCACATTTGGTACAAAAGGCGTGCGTGAGCGACTCAATACGAGAAAATGTCCGTCTATTATTTAAAGCTCGTCTAGTGTGAACCTTGACTTAAATTGAAAAGTGGTATTCTTATGTTAATTTTCTCTTTGATAAATGGACACCCATTAAGCTTGAAGGGTTAAGTACTAACTTTCATTGCTCATACCATTAAAAGACTTTTTCTTTTAAAAGCGACTAAAATTGCAACAAAGCTTATCTTAAATAATTTATTAAGTACTAGAAAAGATCTCATATTCGGATAAACGTGGGTGTCTTCAACAGACTAGGTTAAATATAGGTACTTACATTTTTTATAAGCGCAAAACACTTAAACGAACTTATTTTAAACGAAATATGAAAAAAGAAAATTATTACGTTCAAAATTTTATTTAGTCTGTTTTATAGAAAAAAATACTTTAGAGGCCAGAGCGTGTATAAGTAGTTTATAATTTCACTTTTTTTTTAACTAGTCTTCATCTATACTATAATATTTTATAGAGGTATTTGTGACTTTGTATGTTCGAGCTAATCTCGGGAATTGCCAGTCCGATTTCAATAATTCTTTTTGTAATAGATAGCCACATTCAACTGGAAGGTTATAGGCTATTTTTCATCCCGGAATTCCCATGGCAACGGGTACAACGCGGGTAAAACCGCGGGGCACGGCTAGTATTAACTATATTGGAACAATCCATAGATCAAACTATCATATCACATTACAAAACTGACTAATCTCGCCTTTCTCAGAACATATCTTATTTAAGTTTTTATACTTCGTTAAACATTGATAAATAGAACACATGTTCAAGTGAAAACCCATTGGAGAGTCAATAATTTGTCCGTTCGCCGTATAAGAGATAAGTGCTCCCATGTCTTGCCATAAAGGTTTATAACTCTCACCATAGCGGTTAAGTTATCATCTCGAAAAAAAACAACAAGAAATAGACACAACACGTGTTTGAAAATGTGCCAGGTTTATTATCTATGTGCATTTTTGTCACGTTGTGATGAATTTGAATTTGGAATGATGCAAAGAGTATGGAAAAGTTTTATTCAAACTTTTTGAATAAAAAGGTGTTTTTATAAAGATATTATACCTTTTTTTATCATTACTCATCTTTTTTTATACTTAGAGCGGATTGCACAAGCATTCTTAATTGTATTTAGCGTATAAATATATGTTTAATAAACATATTACCTATGTGACGTTCGTTTTAAATAGCGCTCTGTTATAAAAATGAATCGCGAAATGTTGTTGTAAGCAAATTTGATGATTCTTTTATTTTATGTGTCATTGTCAGAACAAGGTTTTATATAAGAAAATAAGTAATAAAAATCTCGATATTCCCACGGGAACGGGGGCGCGGCGTGAAACCGCGGGGCACAGCTGGTAAAAATACTAGATATTCTAGATTAGACTCTTGAGACTCTTGACCTTAATAAATACTATAAACCATTAGAAAATGTTTGATCGTCATAAATATGAATTAAGATTTTAATTCCAGGTAGAGCAACCAGCAAATTGAAATCGCTAATAAATTAATCGCAAGCGATTATTAATATGTTTTAATGCGCATAAGTACTTTCCATTTCTTAAAAGTCAAGCGCGTTTTACTTTAGGAATATTTTAAGACCATAATACCTTACAATAAGACAGTAAGTAGACTGATTTTTTCGACACAGAGAAGTCTGTTTTAGTCTAGTTTTTGATACAAATTATACCCGCGGTGTTACCCGCGTTGTGCCCGTTCCCGTGGGAATTGCGGTATGAAAAATATATAATAACCTTCCCGTTGAATGGGGCTATCCATTACAAAAATAATTATTCAAATCGGATATGCAGTTTATGAGATTGATCCGTACAAACAAACAAAGATATAAATTTTACCTCTTTATAATATTAGTATAGATTGAAAAAGAGATAAAGTATAAATAAAATGTATTTCTTTCGGCGGTTGTGACAAAGATCTGCTTTTTCTCTTGCCGTACCTACTGATAAACCATAAATGCACGTCATCTTTACACTGGTATTACTATTCTTAACTACTACCAGTTAAATTTGGTCCACCTTCAATATAGCTAACCCTCATATAACAAGGAGTTTCTATTGCCCCTTATTTATGAGTCCGATCGATATTCGCTGCCCCTAACATGCAAGGGAAGTGCAGTGCCGGCATGTTGGTATCGCCAGTCAAGGATTATATAAGGTGTGGTCCTGATATACGTGGTTTTGATGCGGCATTTTAATGTTGTTATTTTCATCAGCCCCACAGCGGGACATTACAGGCTAATTAATACTATAAGTTACTTTTTTATTTATTTTTGATAGATGAGCTCATGTAGAAGCATTAGAGTGCGTTTCCATAGAAAGGGAGCAGACTCACTCAATCGCTCATGACCAATAACAATGCACCAAAATAGAGCAAATTACTTTGTAAAGCTCTGTGATTGGTCAATTGATCTTCGCACGCTCCGCCACTTTTAGGCACGCGCGTTGCCTAATTTTTAGTAGTGACCGAGTGGTTTGCTGTTCATTTTAATATAAGGTACCTATTATTTTGATTTTTGAGACATTTTTTTTTAAATACACAGTAAGTATATAAGTCCTATATTGCATTTGATTTGCATCTTGTTACTTACAAGAACTTTCTTTTTGTTTTTCACCACCTACATTGTGAAAGAACCTAATAGATTTCTAAATATTACATGCCATAATTCTTTTCATAGTCTTATCTCATAAAACATATAGTCCAAAATACCTTAATATTTTCCAATCAATGAAGACTAAAATAATACACCCAAAAGCCACCTCCAAATCTTAATACCTCCGTGACCCACCCACACTAACTACCGTCTCATCTGCGCCCTATTCCAGCAGACACCCCACCGTAATGACACGTATACAGAATGCATCTAAAGCTTTCACTGACAAACTACTTTCTATACTGCGATTGAGTGACTGATCGATCTCGTACCGATAGATATGTTTATGAGGAAAGTTTATGGGAACGGTTTGAAATGATAATATAGTGCAGTAAAGAAAGTAAAATAACCTAAGATGGTATAGCTAGGTAGAAAAATGGTCTTCACTACATATCAATATAAACAAGCCAAAAATAAAGATGATACCTACATCAAATGTAACTAAGGTAATAAAAACGTATTAATTTTCATCTCAATACCTTTCTTCTCCTTATCCTCCTCACTGTACCGTATATCTACGCCTTTGCGAAGCGTAGATGCCTTTGTCTTATAATACGTATCCCAAATTCCCTATAGTAATACCTATTTTACAGGTCGTTAAAGTTGCATGACACCGCTAGCTATAAATAATAGCCTTGACTCTTGGCACTAGTAATAACAATAAAAATAACAAGCCAATGACATTTGTAGCCAGATAGACGTCTAGGTTACGCTTAAATTAGGTATCTATGTTGTGTTGTTGTAAACAATATGGCGTCCTAATTACATGCTGAAACGAATACTTAAATTAATAAATGCATTCACAGAACTGGATTATAGCGGTTTCTTTTGTTTACATAGTAACGGTATTCTTAATAAATATTAAAATTGGAATTCAAGTTCAAAGACATCAAATAGACAAAAGATGTCCGGTAGTAATGCAAACTATTTGATTGACATACACTTGTTAAAAAGGTCGATAAAGAGGTATAGAAACTCTTTTGAAACTATCTACTAGTATCAATAAATCTGTGGGTGTCATACTCAACAATCGGAATCAAGAAAAATGTTAATTTAGGTCATATTTCAAATGCATTAAGTTTTATGCAATCATTCATTGCCACGCCTACGCATACCACCTACTTTAATAGTAAAATACAACCTACATGCTTCCCACCTATATGATACTAGAAATATGCATTATCAAACCTTTTCGTTCCCTTTTTGTTAAAAATGTGTAGTATTTACTAGTACCGCTTTCATACTTTGAGCTCATCAGAATGGGTGCGAGGGAGTTTCAAATACTTACAGCGATGGTGGTGTTAAATAACGGGGGGTTCTGTCTGGCAATGGTGGCGGGTACAATAGACCCCGTAGTTTGGTAGCTAGCTATACTTGTACGCCGACGAAGTGGCGTTCCATTCGCGAGCCGAGTTGCCGCCGAGCGTCAGAGTTGACCGCGCGTTCGCATTTGAATTTAGAAATAATATTCTTTTTCTAATTCCAAACCTTCTTGCTTTACTCTTTTGTTTTACTCAAGTATTTGACAATTGAATTTCCCGCGCTATCGAGCATTCTTATTCTGCGTTTTATTCGAAAGTGGGTTTTTAAGGATTTTTTGTGCTCATCAAAAGTGTACTACTGTCTGGTTTCGTGAATGGATACAATGGGACATCTCAGCGTGTAATTTTCGTCGTGAGAAGATGAAAGCGTAAGCATTGTGTGTTTTGTTGATTTTGTTTTCTTTTAGACGCGCGACAGCTGTGCTGTGTGTGTACTGAATTTATGTCACACATGTACTCGGTATGAGTCCGAACCGGATTAGTTACTCTATGGTTACTGTATAACTATTAGTTACTTGCTCTATTTCGAAGTACAAATAAATAAAGATACTTCTTCTAAGTAAGAAAATAGCTTATGGCTTGCAGTATCTATGCGGTGTGTGTGTTAGTAGGTATTTGATATAAAAAATACCTTAAAAGTAGTTACCTAGTTATCAGCATACTGTTGTTTATATAAAAGCATTTAATGTCCAACTGCAACGAGATCTTGATAAATTCAGTTTCTTTTCATATAAATTTCCACAAGGCGTTTTTGTTAAATATGTTTGTTAGGTATACATAGATCTATCTAGATTTCAAGATTAATGCAGTCACCTTAAGATGGACAACAATGATTGGCGTTCAAGGTTTAAGTCACAGTTTAGTTTAGCATTAAGCGTAAGCGATAGGTATTACAAGTTGCGTATGAGAGCCCCTGAGTAATTATTATAATACAAAGTCCCCGGCCACGTCTGTCTGTCTGTTCGCGATAAACTCAAATACTACTACACAGATTTTGACACGGTTTTTTAAAATAGATAGAGTGATTCAAGAGGAAGGTTTATATGTATAAACATTCCCGAAATTCCCACAGGAACGGGCATAACGCAGGTAACACCGCGGGACGTCACTAGTTTTAGATTTAAAAAACATATCAGTGAACACTAAAAACAAGGTTGGATAGACGCCGGTTTGTAGCTTGTAGAATTGTTTAGCTTTTTGGTCGAAGAATCCGCCTTTCCAGCACAAAAGTACCAGTTCTGAAAATAGCTTTCAACGAAAGTATTGGTCTATATCCATACAACAAAAGCGATCTGTTTGTCCGTCCGTTGAATGAACCCGTTCAAGGCTCATATTGCGTTTAATCCGCTTGGATACCTAATATCTTACCGCAAATTACTTTTTAACTACTAACTTGGAGTTCAATTAGTGCTATCTAGTACTGTTCAGGACAAATGACGAGATTACTATCAAGTTTGTCATAAGTATGACATTTGCTCTATTCGTTCATTCTTTTCGTTTAGGAATCGGGGGGCCAACCCCGGTGTCGGAGTTATTATTGTTTTATTTGCTGTATGAAAACCTATCCAAAACTTTATGAGACGTGTCAGTGTGCATGCCTTCAAGCAAAGTAAAAGTACTTAACAAATTTCAACGATTTTTTATACGTTTGTATAATATCCCGACTCTCCTACGGGAACAATTAAAACGGGGATAGAACTGGGAAGCATTTGATTGCTAGAGTCCAAAAATGACTGAACGTGAACATGTAGTCGGTAGAGTTACTTTAAAAGTAATTATAAAGACATTAAATGCTTATAATATATTCATAGAAGCGAGAATTCATTGAGTCTAACACAAGCCGGCAATTAATTATTATCATTTATAAACTATTCTTATAAGACTTTAATTGACGTAAGATAAATTATCTTTGATATTGGAGAATGCGTCATTCATTTGTATTTATAGATTATACAATAGACAATTATGTACCTACTATGTAATACAACCATCTCGAGACGAGAAGAAAGATAATACAATAAGAGAATCCACTATGTCAGTATTCATGTTTATAAACTTAGTCTTGTACAGCCTTGTTTTATACCGACACTAAATTTTCCAAAAAAAAAAGTTAGTTCACGTATTGACCAAAGATCCAAAACACTTTAAAATGCTCTTGATTTTGTCAAAATCTTTCTTATAAAAGAGTCAGTTTTTATCTTAAATCAATTATCCAAATGTCACACTGTCATGATTGAGCCATTATTATAATAATTCAAACAGCATACAGCAGACGGCAACATATCTTACTCGCTGACTAGTGTTATACCACACGCTTGCTTTGTGAATTTTACTAATCCAATCATTAAGACTAGTGACAAAGTTCACACTAGTAGCATGATGCTGTAGACCAAAACTAACTCCGAGTTGCTGATTCTCTATCTAAAACTCGACGAGCAAGCCATGGCGTCCGCTGCTGTAATTTGATCACGCTTTTTAGACAGTCTAATATAAACATGACCTAATTTTTGTCAATATTGACACTCAATTTGATCAACATCAATGAAGGTTATTGTTTGACAGTAAAAAAATCTTGTTTTGTTCAATGTGTCTGCTGTTAATGGACTCAACTGGCCTTTAATAGTCTTCTCTAATGAGCAATGCCCATTTCATTTGTCACTCGTATTGCGCAAGACGATGCTAATGGTGTGGCATAAATACCACGGATTTTAAAACTTGTTTAGAAAAGAAAACAAGTTCGAGTTGAATTTTATGCAAAAGGTTTTGTACGATAAAGAAATCAACCTTGAAGCTTTGTTAAAGATAGCGAAGCATTCATTTTACAGTTTGCTTGCAGTGATTGAATAAGCAATGCTAGAGTGTTTATATTTGCGCGAATTCCTGGAGATATTCTAGTCTCTATAATATTATTTTAATCTGACTTTTGGTCCCATTACCTGTCCGAACGGACCTACTATCCCCAATAAGTATTGTTTAAATTGTACTTCAAGAAATCTTGGAGCGGCGTTTTCGAAGATATGAAGATGCGAAGATATGCATTATTACACCGTGACACTTACTGCCAGTACCATTAATCGATGTAGACAATGCTGGTATAAAAATCCAATGAATCTCCTACCGTATCGAACGGTGTCAAGCCTTCAATTACATGTCTGGTTGTCAAGGCCTCGACTCAATTCGTTGATTGTGATACACGATTCCCACAGCTGAATACCGTTAAAAATGCTGCCTTTTTGTCCGGCCGACATCAGCGTTACTCTTACTATGAATAACTGTAGTAATAGTTTCGTTACTGTACGTTTACATTGTACATATACCGCTGCTGCATGCGTCGGAAATATTCCAGTGTTTATATTCTTGCGCCGTCCAATTTCCCTGGTCCCGTTCCCCCGTGGTCTAATTAAAATTAGGATATTTTAATTTTAATATAGAACACCGAAGGTAAACTTGTCATACTGTGCTAATTCTTTTGCTAGTTTTTATCTCATAACATTTCAACAAAGTCTTTATATCATAAACTTTACTATCACTATACTAAAACGTACCGAATTCGAACATGGTAGTGGTTTCGAGTTCATCGGTCTACCGGTTGCACATTGTTTCACGGTAGTTGTTGCAGATTAAATTGAGGTTTTATTATCAAAAGTTAGACAGTAAAACGATAAAAGTTAAAACTTTCGATACGTCTGGATGGTTTAATTGGCAAAGCGTGAAGTATGATTTATTCATATCTTCTTTAATTTGGATAAGGATAAGATGTGAATCGTCTTTGATAAAACTTGATATTATCATGTAACATTTGTATATCTATACTAATATTATAAAGCTGAAGAGTTTGTTTTGTTTGTTTGTTTGTTTGTTTGTTTGTTTAAACGCGCTAATCTCAGAGACTACTGAACCGATTTGAATAATTCTTTCACTGTTAGATAGTCTATTTATCGAGGAAGGCTATAGGCTACATTTTATCCCGAAATTCCCACGGGAACGGGCACAACGCGGGTAAAACCGCGGGGCGCTGCTAGTATTAAATATACTGCACATAGCTTGTAGGTAGACTCACTCAACCTGGACGAGCCTCCAAACGCACGATACTAAAATTATTGCGGGCACCGATATAAAACGCGAGACATACAAATCTCTTCAACTAACGATATTTACAAACGCCAAGAGTCGAGTTCAAGGCTCTTTTTGTGACATAATGACTGTCATAATTGCATCCGCGATAGAGCATTGATTCGCTCATAATCAACTTCTTTATGAGTTTTTTACCATTAAATATTATGTGTTATTCTTCCGCATTTTTATGAAGCTTCTACTTGGTAATGTTTATTTTTGGATTCAAAAGTAAGAGGACACCCAAGTTGGTTGAAAACGATGTAAAAGACACAAGTATTAGATCTGCTAAAATGATGTTAGTTTATATATAAGTATACATTTTTGTCTGGTTTCCCCTGTTAATATTGCAAATTTAACCCACTTTCCGGTTTCCGGTTTAGTTGTTTTTTGGGCAAACATAGACTGGAATAAAAACAAGCATTATTGTTTTATTTACAAAATATTTTTAATGTTCTTTTTTGTAATTTTTGCCAAAGATATGCCACGTTTCTTAAAATCGATGAATACCATATATGGCAACATTGCATAACATACCTTTGGTAAAGCACCACAAAGCTTTTAAATAGAGCTTTTAAAGTTAAATTTTAATCAAAACTTTGGATCCCCCTATGCATTCATTAAGCGAAGTGCATCATATGTACCTACCCAGTGCCGTGACTATCGCGATCTAATTAATACTATCATGTTTAGAGGGGTCTCCTCTCAGGGGCATGGATTAAGCCGTTTCGGATTTGAATAACAAATATTTGTAATCTAGCCAAGTTAATCTATGCACTTAAAAATGGTAATTTATCTTTATTTGATTATTGAAGAGTGGTCACTGTAAAATTGTGGCGTATGGAGATAGTGTTTTTGACGAATAAGACGAAAGTTAGTAACCAAACTTAGCTATAGTGTTTTTATAAAACTCTTTTAATATATTTTTTAAAATACTTGCCGGTTGGTCACATGTTTAACAGATTTAAAAAGATGGCAGATTTTACTTAATCTTAGATTTTTATTCGAGATCTTTACTGTCTTTGAGAGCATTGTACAGAAATGTTCAGCAAATCTAGTGGCAACCAAAACAACAAATATAGCTTCACTTACATTTCAAATAATATACTCGTATATCAAATAACTTGGTTTGAATGGCGTCACACACTGCCTTATCCTTTGGAAGGCTTCCTTACGGGTATTTGAGAGCTATACATAGTTAGATACATATATAAAGTAACAAAGTATTGTTGAGAAAACCTTGAAGTTTATACGCAATGTGCTGTACAAAGTTTGGACAAAAACTTGGGTTTGTTTTGGGTATGAATTTATTTTTGTTTAAGTTTGAAGAGTTTCAAATGCTTTATTTCAAGTTTTTGTAAAGTTTAAAATTAGATGAGATTAGTGGGCGTGTAATCTTAATCCTAAATTAAGTTAAAAGATTAAGTTAACAACTTTGGCAATTTATTTTACGAACAGTTTTTAATGTGAATTTGAATCTATCACACAAAGACGATTCGTGCCGTGCTTCGGAGGGTAACGTGCCCTCCGAAGCCGTCGGTCCCGTTTACTTTTGGATAGTAGTCGTTAAATGAGGCCTTTGGCGGCTCAATTACTCTACACCAGGATTGGTCAGTTTGACCATCCACTCGATGAAGAAGAAGAAGACAAAGATGATTCACAAAATAGAGCATTACAGCGCACTAAGCCTAATATCAACATAATGGATGATCATCTTTCCTTGAGTTCTACAGTGGGGACGTTTCAAGCTATTTTGCACTATAAACTAAAGCTTCTAAGTGCTATCGATCCTGGCCATCGCCGGGCCACAGGTGAAGGGTGGATCTTTGTTTTGGTGCGTTCGTTGACCCCTCCACCCTCGCATCGACAGACACCCTCGCGAGTCTATACTACATCAAGTTAATGTTGTTGTTTACGTTTTAAACTCGGCGATGTTACGTAATGAGATTTTAATATTAAAAAGTTGAGTTTTATGACACCTTTTTGTAGGTGTTTTCTTTTATTAAACATTTATAAGTTGCGTTTTATAGCTACTTTTTTCAGGTATTTTTTCTGAATTGTGTTTTTTTCTGTTTGTATTAAAACTCCATGATTCTGTTTTTTGAAGAACGCTTGGGTGCTTGTTCTGTTTAGCCGACTAATCAAGAGAGGAGTGGTAAGTTTATAGGTATTAATAGCAGCGCTCCGCGGTTGTACCAGCTTTGTGCCCGTTCCTGTAGGAGTTTCGGGATGAAAAATAGCCTATAACCTTTCCGTTGAATGTGACTATCCATAACAAAATAATGATTTAACTTGGATTGGTAGTTCCTGAGATTTGCGCATTCAAACAAACAAAAAGTAAAAAACAATCTCATTAGCTTTTTATTAGATAGAGTATGCTCCATACTTTAAAGGTACCTACCACGCTTTGAAGGTACTACCTACTAAAAACCACTTAATAAACTTCGAGCTGTAGTACGATACGTAAATAAATTGCATTATAAGAAACCCACTTTTTAATATTACCAAAACAAGTTACAAACCAGTTTAGATAAAGTTAGAGGTCAAGAATATTTTTTATTCATGTTAGAGATTGCAATTAATTTTCTTATAGATAAACGAACAAACTGGTCATGCATAGAATGTGGAATATTAGACTGTGAAATTCAACTAGAAAAAAGCGCTAGACCGCTAGAGGATAGATGTATGTTTGCTGCTCTTTCACGAAAAAACTACTGAACGGATTTGGATGAAACTTTTCAGTAACATAGGCTATACATCAGAATAACACATGGGATACATTTTATCCCGAAATTCCCGCGGGAACCGATACAATGCGGATAAAACCGCAGCACGCGGCTAGTATCATATAAAATATCTAAAGGATTGTTTAACCTATAGTCAAGGACTTTATATTCAAACTGCATTGTCGAAAAAAACGTCTTTGACAAGGAAGTCATAGAGAGCCCTTCATCCCTTTTAATTAGGGTGTCCAGTTGGGTTTATGAAAACGGTCAACAAAGTAAAGTTTTAATGAATAAATTCTACTGCTTTGTTATTTAACTTTTGGTAATGCCAACTGTGCGAGCGGGACACAGGGCTCTCTAATGCCTCTCATGCGAGACGTTCTTCTCTTTGGTTCGATTTAAAAAAAGTAAAATTAAGACTTATCATTATGTCATATATTAATGTAACATGTTATATGTAAATGTAACTTACGTTGCTATGCCATGTTTGTTATTAACAAAATTTTGCAAAACGTAACATAGCAACGTAGCATAGTTCACGTAACGTAATGTATAGCTATGATGGAAACTGGAAAGGCACCCTAAAGTATACATGAAGTAAAATCTACTTTTTTTAACACGTTTCTAAAACTTCCATTCCATTCATGATAGTAAACGTACTCACAAGGGTTTTGGTAGAAAGTACGATTACTATGTGTAGACATCGCGTAAGTTTAAAAAAGATTAATTATAAATTGAAAAGTTAAACAAAACTAATTCCTCTATCGTTAACAAGCTCTCTTTGTTTCATAAAAGCGATTACAAATCTGTAATGGAATGCTGTTGCGTAACGGGAATAGATTCTAGTCCAGTTATTATTCGTCGTGATTGTGTCTGAGCTGTGTTCTTGGTTTATTTATTACTAGCAGCGCCCCGCGGTTTTACCCGCGTTGTGCCCGTTCCCGTGGGAATTTAGGGATTTTTTTATAAATATAAACCTTCCTCTTGAATCCCCCGCCCTATATGTCTGTCTCTCTGTCTGTTCGCGATGAATTCAAATACTACTGCACGGATTTTGACGCGGTTTTTTTAAATATATAGAGTGATTCAAGATGAATAAAAATTCTCACGGGGAAGGGTAAAACCGCGGGGCGCTGTTAGTAGTATTATAGATAAATGCATTGTACATACGTACGTATGTTTGTCCGTCCCGTTTGCCACAATTAATATCCTGTGTAGGCGTGTCTGTATGTTGCATAATGAATGAGCTCTTTGTTATCAAGAAAGTAATTTATTCAAGGATATTGGTACACGAAAAATAAAAACAAATGACTAACAACTGTTTGGTTAAACAACTTATCATGCAATAAGTTGGTGAAAACTGAAAAGACACCCTTGTTTGTTTATTTTTATGAAGCGTAGTTCACATAGCTAGAGTTCAATAACAGAACTTTACCCTTTTGTCCTATCAATGAGAAACTACTTATCTTTGTTATATTTCTCAAAATTGAGACAGAAATTTACGTACTGAAATGAAACCCGGGGCGGAAACTTTAGTACATCACTACACCGAAGCGAGATATCAGATAATGAGAAGAATTAGAAGTTTTCACCGCTTGCATAATAAGTACTAATTTCTCTAGGATTTTCAGCTTGTAAACTAAGCCTTACTCGAAACAATTCAGCATGAGTTACGCTAGTTTGACATAAAAAGTTTATCACAAAATAATACACTATAACTATTCCTACACTTTACTCTATCATATACCTACCTCCTTACTGTACTGATATCTTCAGTGAAATGAGAGGCCTTTGCCCAGCAGTGGGACATTACAGGCTTATACTTTACTTTGTATACAAATAAGTTATTAATAAAATATACCTATTATCTTAACGTCTTTCGTCTATTTCATTTCTTCTTTTTATCGCACTTTAAAAATCCGCTTGCGTTAATGAGACCAGTATAATTTTATAAAAAACCCAAATATTCCCTGCATACATTTGAGAGGGTTTCTAATACATAAAGGTAAATTACTTTTGTACGAAAGCAAAATGGCAAGAGCGGAGTTTGAAGATTAAATTACTTACATATCGTATCTCAGTACAAATTTACCTTTACGTGTTTTATTTGATCGTCAAAGTTGAACTGAGCGATACGTTTCAACAATATTAGGTTTCTAGAAGGAATATTAAAATGAAGTTCTTATTTTTACATATGAGAAAATATAATACATAGCTTTCCGCCGCGTCTATTTGTCTGTCTGTCTGTAACTTAAAAACTATGGGACGGATTTTCATGCAGTTTTTACCGACACATAGCAAGCTTTATGAGGAAGGTTCGGAAAATACTGAGAAAACATTAAACATTCTTGGTTGCCCAAGCGAAGCTAGGGCAAATTGCTTATTGATTATCAATACCTACTAATTAATAGTCGACTTAATGATAATTTGCACGAAAACATCAAACTGATCTACATTTTGAAGCACCATAATTATAATTATAATTAGAAGTCAATAAAGGATATATAGCTCAGTTTTAAATCGATATTGATATACATGTGACTAGAACCGCCCCGCGGTTTTACTCACGTTGTGCCCGTTCCCGTGGGAATGAAATGAAAATGAAATTTCAGAATGAAAAGTAGCCTAAGCCTTCCCATTGAATGTAGCTATCTATTACAAAAAGAATTATCCAAATCGGACAGGTAATTCCCGAGATTAGCTCGAACATCCAAACAAACTTACAAATCTTTATAATATTATTAGTATAGACGGGAATTGGTTGGCAACTCGACTTTACTTGGATGGGTGGTCGATAGTGGCAATTCTATATGAGTGCTACGTGGCTACGGTGTTTCGGATAGCACGTTAAGAAGTCGGTCCGTTTCAATCATCAGTCCATGTCAGAGAGGTCTAAAATCTCCAACACCAGGGTTGGCCACTCACTTACTCGAAATTAATGAATTAACTAATGTTGTGTTATCGCCGATACTCGCCTGCAACATAGCACCCACTAATCGTGTACTATTACTGTTTGGAAACCCTTAAACCTCTGCTCCTCAAAACGAACAATACGATAAACCATGACCCCTACTACGATTCTTTTTATCGTTTCAAATTGTCGAAGAAAAGATAACCGAAGTGGTATCAAAGACGAGCAACGCTTGCATAATGATTACATTAAACGTACAACGAACCTGTTTCCGGAGCGCAGTCGTGTGAAGTTACGAGATTCATTTAATTATACGTAGTAGTAGACTTGGTACAGGCGAGCGCGATTAGGTTTACTCGTAAGAAAGGAACTAGCTTGTCACTACTAATATACAAATTAGTAATGCTGGTCACTGGATTTATCTGTTACGCTTTAATATCTATATATAAAAATCAATGCCACTTTTCGTTGTAATTTTATAACTCAAGAACGAGATCACCTATCCAAACCAAATGTTTAGGCTTTGTTCGGTTTTTTTCTTTGTATTTAGTAGATGGTTTATGTGAAGTTTGTACAAAATTAGTCGAGCGGTTCTTAAATTCCCACGGGAACAGACACAACACGGGTAAAACCGCAGGGCACAGCTAGTTTTGTATAATATCAAACCTTATTAACCCTTGAAGGTATGTGAAAAATATGTTACGATCTGTAATGTTCATCAGCAGGGAAAACTTGCTGAAGATATTAGCCTCAGTGGGCTAGGGGCAATAATTTCCCATAGCACGTACCTATTTGGGTGGCAACTAAATGAGTGTGATACAACATTTTTACATATTGCTAAAAGAGAACCAATCAAATATAATCCGAAACGAACGCCTATTGACTGTACATATGCAGTAAGAAGGATCACGAAATTTTGTCATGCACAGTAATCACCGTCCTTTAAGTATAAGTTATTGATTTCTGTCTTCAACTGTACTTATAGATTTGTATGCGGTATTATCGGTCACTTTGTGCGTGTGTATAGCCCGGAAACGATCGGAAAGGGTCTTAAGGACCGCGGTTAAGTCCTTTTAAATCAGGTCAATGGGTTGTAAAGGCGATTTTTAAGAACTTTCGAGGACGACAAAGAAGGGGCGATTCAGATGTTCTTTAAAAAGTTTTTGTGAGGAATGACAATTAAAAGAGAAGTTAAATAATTTTGTATTGTTATTTTTGACAATATTTAATGAGTCAGCAAACTGGTCGTATGTCTTATTTAAAGAACATAACACGTCCAAAGTTAAGGCCAAATATTGAAACCATAGTCCCATTAACAACGTAACGATAACCTTTTTGTTTTTTGAAGTCGGGTTAAAAAGAGGGGTATGTATGGGGTATGTATCAACTCATTAGTATTAAATATCGAATATCTCATAAAACATATCGCTTCTAGAAACCATAATGCACTTGAATTGTACCCGTGAATACGATTCATAGTATCTCAAAGTATTTCTATGAAACTGCATCGCTCATGTAGTTTAATACAATAAAAATAACCATTGAGAGTCATATGAGTATAACAGGTAGCTACTATTATGACAGCTGCCGTCACGTAAACAAACCGTGCGCACGCGCCGAGATAAGTTATTTTAATCTGTTTGTTATGCATCTGCCGATTAGAGGCTTGAGTGGACGAGGGATTATTGTCCGCTGACGACAAAAATTGAAGAATTTTCATACGGTTTGGGTCCTTTGAAAAATAAAAAGACTTCTGAAGTAATACAGTAGCACTTCGCGGTTTTACCCGCGTTGTGCCCGTTCCCTTATGAATTTCGGGATAAAAAATAGCCTTTCTGTTGAGTGTCACTTTCCTGTTGAATGTGACTATCCATTACAAAAAGAATTATTCAAATCGGACCGATAGTTTCTAAGATTAGCCCTTACAAACAAACAAAGTTAGGAATTTTACGTCTTTATAATATTAG
Source organism: Cyclophora punctaria (assembly GCA_951394245.1). NCBI lineage: Eukaryota > Metazoa > Arthropoda > Insecta > Lepidoptera > Geometridae > Cyclophora > Cyclophora punctaria. Next base: position 5,858,083 of record OX596169.1, read on the forward strand.
TGTTATTTACTAGACCAAAAGTTTCCTCAGACAGTCTGACTAGTCCCTCTTCTAAGCACGCCGAAAGTCAACATCCAACATGAATGCATTGTTCGTTTCTCAGAGAATCAGGGAGGTATTTGCCTCAAATACCTTATGAGAAAGTAACTTGGTAATGTGTGTTGCATTTTAAGTCCTATGTTCTAGATAGATGTTTGTTTTTATTAAACTGTTGGCAGTTGGATGCAGTTAGGTATTTGTCGGTACTAAGCAATTGACTTAGATGTGACTGTTATCTATGTGAAGAGTTGGCATTCGTAATAGTTTGCTTCAATGGAAAGAAATGGTCGATTTTGAAAATATTTCAAGAGTATGAAAATGTTTTAATTGGAGAGAATTTGAGAAGACTTTACCTTGCAGTGAGATAATTATCAATATAAAAAAGCTGATGAAAATCAATTGACATTTTTAAATGTTTTTGTAGGAAAAAGCCGATACTTAGAAACCACAAGTTGTTCTGTACATACAGTGTTAACAAAAGCTTTTTTCTTTGTAATCTATACCCTATAATATAAAACGTAATCCTCCAATTCACTCAACCAACCTCCATAGTCATAATTAAAACCCTCATCACAACACATGTAAAACTAACTAATAATCTTCCCAGACCGATGATATAATACAAAGAAGACCAAATATTATTTATAGAAGTGTGAAATACCACAAATGTATGAGACATTTCGAACCCCATACCGCGTCATACACCCTCATATGGGCTAGTTCCGACGCCAATCAGTGACCGTGAGAATATTATGGATTTATAACTATAGATTAACATACAATGAAATATATTAAACACTGTTATAGAATACTTGCTTATTACGGCGCGATTATGTCATCTATTGTCTGGTTTTGTAATCAATTTGTATCTATTTGTTTACAAATGGGATTAATACTAGAATATTGTAGAAAACAGCGCAGCACACTGTTCTTATTCACTTGCAAATTATGAGCTTAAACCAATGTAAAATAGAAGAAACAATTTGTAAACTGACCCACATTAGAATGTCTTATATTAGTCTTATTCTACGCAGAAAATACTTCGCCCATCCGTGGTCCTATCCATATTTTGATACCACCATAACTAAATGTGCATCAACATCGGAAGTTGCCGAAGCTTACCGAACATACCCGAACGTCCATGGTGTTTTTTGTCTCACTCACTCACTCCTACAAAAACACGGGGAAGCTCAAACAAAGCTTAAAGCCCGCTCCCGACCGAACGTGCGTAGAAACGAGCACTTCACTATTGTTTATATTATTAAAAGTGTACTATGTTGCGATTTATTTGTGTATAATAACCGGGTTGTTGATATAAATTGAACATTTTGTCGGTGTGTGTTATTTTAATGAATGTGCATAAAATAGACTCTTTCTAGGAGGTTGAATTGTTTTCAAAATGTATGTATACTTCATTGTTTGTTATAAATTAGTTGTTATTATTTTCGAGGCCATGACTACCTTAGTACCTTACCACAGAATACTTAGTAGTGTATATTATTAGTATACTTTCTGCAGAATACTTAGTAGTATCTACGTAAAGTATTTTTACCGAAAATGTGTGGTTTCGTGTTTCTTTTGTATTAGAAAGGGCGGCAGATTAGTTTTGTTCCATTTATTTTTATGTTGCTATAACAAAAAGGGGATTTTCAATTTTGTTTACTGATTCCGATGGTGCTGAAAAAAATAAATTACTGTTATCGATCGTATAGTCTGCGACAAAAGAAACTATGTTGAACGTAGAATACTGTCTAATTACAAGACTGTAATTAGGCAGTCTAGTCTGGACTATAGTGTGTTAAGGCTTTAACAGACCAAATACATTTTAGTATTTGGTCTGTTAAAGCCTTAACACGTCTATAGAGGTCTATAGAGAAATACCCAGTAGGTAACTAGTGAATTGGTAAATTTTGTTTGTATATTCGGGCTAATCCATAAGCTACCAATCCCATTTGAATAATTATTATTATAATAAATAGCCACATTCAACGAAAAGGTTTTCGCTGATTTTTCGTTTCATTCCTAAGGACTCAATGCGGGTAAAACCGCTCGTCGTTGCTAGTAATTTTTATGTATACCAATATTATAAAGAGGTAAAACTTGTTTGTTTGTATGTTCGAGCTAATCTCGGGAATTACCTGTCCGATTTGAATAATTCTTTTTGTAATAGGTAGCTCATACATTCAACGGAAAGGTCATAGGCTATTTTTCATCCCGAAATTCCCACGGGCACGGGCACAACGCGGGTAAAACCGCGGAGCGCTGGTATAAGAAATATTTATATTATACCTACCTACTCCAATGTAAATAGCTTTCACGTTCTTCACATGAAATCGGTTCAGTCATTTGCTCTACGAGTTAGCGCTAAGGGTTTTATAGTTACACACAGGTTACTTAATGGGAATAATTAAAATCGAAATAGAATTATTACTTACGTGCAGTTGAAATATTTGGAATTTCGTATAGTTATTACCAGTTACCAGGTTAAAGCGATGGTGGCGTAGTATTAATAAATGATGTGAGGGCAGTTCGGCACCTACGGGATGGGTGGCCGATAGTGGTATTTCTTTTAGAGGCTAGTGTGATTCAGAGGGCACGTTAAGCAGTCGGTCCCGGTCGTTACAATCGTTAGATCACATCAGAGGCCTTTAAACAGTCTCAAAACTCCGATATAGTTTTACTATTCAGGACATTGTGACCCATTGTAATAACCCTCTTGCTTTGCCGCTGGCAGGAAATAAAATACTTATTACATTTTTTCTAGAACAATCAAGAAAATAAAATCATACAAAAATCTTTAATACTTAGAATTACTTCAATTGGAAGATATAAAATTATTTCCATACCACCCACCGAGCGTTAAAGCAATTAAAATGCCTTCCGCTTTCGCAAGTGAAATTAAAGCGCAATTTTTCTCATTATTATTTCTGGTAGAGGCTTTCGAATAGACCTTCCTTATGAATAGGTAACATTGTGTTGTGGGTATAATTAATAATTTGTTAATGACCTGTAAGTTTTAATTGCAGGGCAAAGGTCTTAATCTCGCTATAGGTACTTTCAATTTACTTTTACTTTATTGAAGGCCTATAGGCGGTCTAATACTCCGACACTAAAGTTGGCGACTAATCCAATCGAACGAAATGAATTAGGTACTTTTACTATTATAACGCTGCCATAGTGAAAAAAAAAAGCTTCTTAAAATAACGTTGTAGGTATATAATATTTATTTCTTTTCACAATGTAGTACATTAACTAAAGAATGAATAATTTTACCAAGTTTGAGTTATATATTAACCGCCTTAATTTCAACTTGCCAATAAATTTACGAGTATTCTGTTCTATTTTACGAGGTACTTTAGGTAGATAGTTTTATATTTGGAAACTTTAGGCCGATCTTATCAAACAGATTAGGCCTTTATACATTCACTAGCAGCGCCCCGCGGTTTTACCCGCATTGTGCCCATTCCCGTGGGAATGTCGGGAATTTTTATACATAAAAACCTTCCTCTTGAATCACTCTACCTATTACAAAAAACCGCATCAAAATCCATTGCGTAATTTTAAAGATTTAAGCATACAGACAAACAGACAAACAAACAGACAAAAGTAGCGACTTTGTTTTATACTATGTAGTGATTTCGAGTAGGTTAGTTACTATCCTTGGAACGAAGTTATTATACTTCATATAGGCCTTCGACATGGTCAATTGAAACAAGCAGGACCGACTGCCTAACATGCCCTCCGAAGCACGGTAGCGCTCGGATAGAGATACACTATGGGCACTATGCCACTATCGCCTACCCATCCTAGTAGAGGCAGTGCGGCACATATGCACAAAATTATGTGCGATATCGTGATGAATTAAGTACTCAGTAGTTTAAGTCTTGTGTTGGTAATTGATGGCTTAATTACATTCAATTAAAACAAACTATAGCGACACGATTGTTTTTATTTAGATGTGTCACGCTCATTCAATTTATATCGTGTCCACTCCAATTATAGTGAATATACTTCTAATAGTATGGTAAACATGTGATTGTAAAACAAATGTTATTGTAGTTCAAATATAACTAACAAAAACCCTGGATACACACAAAGGTTTACAAATAAATCGTAAAATGGAGTAAATATACCAAGTTTCACAGGTTTTACTTATATGAAGTTAGTTAAATATAACATTTTCTAGTATACTAGCAGCGCCCCGCGGCTTTGCCCACGTTGAGCCCGTTCCCGTAGGAATTTTCGAAAATCCTATTTTAGTGTGCACTTACGTCACTTGAAGAACCTTGTTGCCAAATTTCATGTTTCTAGGTGTAGCGGTTGAGGCTGTGCGTTGATTATCAGTCAGTCAGTCAGTCAGTCTGTCAGGACTTTGAATTTTATACATATAGATTAGCATAATAAAGCTGATAAGTTATTTTTGTACTACAAATTAGACTACAAAAACATTATTGTACTAGCCGCGCCCTCGGTGTAAACCGCCTTGTACCCGTTCCCGCATGAATTTCGGGATAAAATGTATAATCATGTGTTATGCTGTTGTATAACCTATAATACTGTAAAGTTTCATCCAAATCCGACGAAAGTACATACATCCATACTTACATCCATCCTCACACACTTTAGCATTTATAATTAACTAGCAGCGCCCCGCGGTTTTACCCGCGTTGTGCCCGTTCCCGTGGGAATTTCGGGATAAAATGTAGCCTATAGCCTTCCTCGATAAATAGACTATCTAACAGTGAAAGAATTATTCAAATCGGTTCAGTAGTTTCTGAGATTAGCGCGTTTAAACAAACAAACAAACAAACAAACAAAACAAACTCTTCAGCTTTATAATATTAGTATAGATAGGATAGGTATGATAGCCACATTCAAAAGGACGATTATAGATGTATTTTTAGAGTTAATCTTCAAATCGAAATTCCTTTTAGAGAGTGAACAGCTTGTATAAAACCTCGGAACACTAGTTGTTATAGCTGTTAACAACACTTACTCTTTTATAATACTATAGTGTTGTATCGATGTTGAGTTAATGCATCAGTTATATGGATTAAATACCGTAGATATACGGGTATATTTATGTGCTCCCTGGAGTAAGTAAACGCATTAACTTGCAATGGGGCCACATAGCGACGGTTCTTGGAACGTGATGGTTTGTTAGTATAGATCGACATTTGTGATTGAGCTGTGTTTACTCCTTTCAATTCTCGTTGCTTCACCCCTTTAATTGTTAAAACTAAAAAAACAAACTAACGATTACTATTGACTCGAATATAAGTAACTAGGTAACTATGATAAGTATATTTTTTTCATTTTTTCGCAAGTAAAATTATCTTAAATAATCAAATATTTTATGATGAAAAATGACAAAATTATACAATAGATAACATACCTATACTCTGAATAAATTTTTATTAGCAAGCTAGTTAGTATAAAGAGATTAAAAGGGAAATCTTTAAGAACATCGCTAATTGAACTAATAAACACGACAGTGTAAACAAAGCGCGTTTTCAGTTGCGTACTATTGTGTAACGAACGGACTGAACTGCTATTTTGTGAAGTTGTCCGCAAACGGTCGGCGGCGTTCGCAGAGCAGTGTGAGCCGACGGCCCGCTTGAACAGCAGCCCGTTCCGGCGCGTAACAATGCAGGCTTGATGTGCGCACGCTCTCGGGAAAGCGAGGAGGGAAAACGCGCGAAGTTGCCAGTCTCGAGCCGCGAGCGCGAGTTGCCGCGCGCGGCGCGATACCTACGCTCGCGACGCCTGCGCCCTGGCGTTCGCCAACAATCGCCGCGCCAAACGCGGCGTCACCTTTTCCGAATCGACCGCGGACGGCAACACTACCATCGTGACAGAAATTCAGTGTCAAAAGGTTGGTGAACCACCCGAAAAACAACCTAAACACAAACCCTTAAAATCTATTTCGTGCGCCCTCCGACGATGTGACTTAAGACTTCCTACCCTTCGCATGTGCATTTCCTCGTGTGCCACAAATGTCAAACGTACTCGATTAGCAGGAATGGTAGTTTATGGAATGATTTCCCTATTACGTGTGCCGTTTAACCCTGTTATGTGGTTATAACTGATGGTAAATAATTGTACAATTTTGTGCTCTTCAAACTTAATAGATAGGCCGGACAGGAACTGATTCATTTGTTAATGGACCTGAGAACCAGTCATAAAAACAAGCTCGTAATTTATGCCCTATTTGAATTAGGAGAATTACCAACTATTTTTAGTTATCGATGATCAACAGGTAGGCTTAATATCTAAAGATTTTTCCTGTTACGCAACGGGAGCAAAATTTCAATAATTTCAAGGTCTCCTGCCTGCCCCGTTTCCGGAAACAAGGACCCCTGCGTCCAATTCTCAGTACATTCATTTTTAAAGACTTTCGCAATTCGTAATATTTACGAAGTTCTTAACGTTGAAATTATGAGGAACGTAAAATGATTTCATTCGGTAAGCGAACTGAAATTAGATTGGAGTAATGTTGGTCTGGGAATATAAACTGTGTCGACCGAATTATACCAAGGGATATGTCATGCCCCAGAATATAGTACGCATTGAATATTACAAGTTCGATGACATCATCCTATGCAAATGACACTGACACTACAAAGAAATCGATATAAATAGATGATTTTGTACGTTATACATACTACAGGTAGGTTACTAGACATACCGAAATCTCAGGCACAAGAGTTAGCCACTAACCAGCTTTACTTTTGTGTACTAAAAGTAGGTACCTACTCATACTATGCTTCCAAACCTTTATATCATGTATGCAGTTAGTATTATGTAGGCAATTTTAATGGAAATGAAACGGTTACGATAAAATATGTGAACATGTTGACATTTAATTATAACCCAAGTGCAAATGATATATATTAGGGTAGGGCCCTTATTAATAACCGCGGTCTAACTAAAAACACTGTTAAACTGTATTTTGTCTCTTTTGCTCTTCCGAAAATTGCGTACGTCAGAAAGTGACAAACCATTTGGTAGCTAAAATGTTCCTAATACGCGTTTTTTAATAATAACAGCGCCCCGCGGTTTTACCCGCGTTGTGTCCATTCCTGTGGGAATTTCGGGATGAAAAATAGCCTATGTTACTCGTGGATAATGTAGCTTTCGAATGGTGAAAGAATTTTTAAAAACTGTCCAGTAGTTTTTGAGCCTATTCATTACAACCAAACATACAAAGTTATCCTCTTTATAATATTAGTGTAGATTGCTCTAGTAGGTTAAGGTAGGTAATATTAAAGCAGTGACAAAAAATATTTCGTGCTTCAAAGGGTCACAAAACAAACACCATTTTATATTATCACTCTCATATCTATTTGTTAGAATATAATCTACTGCAAAAAAACACTAAAGTCTCTCAATTAAAATACTTTAAAGACTAAACAATGAATTATATCTCAACGAACTTTCTCAAGCCGTTAGAAAATAAAACTGTTTGTTAAATAGAAAACTCTTTAATTATAACGAGTAATAAAATACCTAAAAGCAAGATTCACATACCTCTGAGCACTTGTGTTACTTCTTAGATTCCCACTTTCAATGAGCAAAAACGTTTATAGGTTCATAGCTGTAAAGCGCAATTAATTAAGCTATTGAAGCTGTCTAGAGATTTCTTTGACGTCTATTTTATTAGGTTTTAAGACTACGAGCTTATTAGGTCAAACGTATTTATTTGTAGAAAAAAGGTACATACGATCAAGTTATCGTTGAACCACTTTATTTTGTTTGTTTAAAACTTTACTATGCTACGTTTGACATGATTGGTGGATATTAAACGTAGCATATTCATGATAACTCGGAGGCAGGGTAACCTAAACCATACAAGCACATCGTTTTGTTTTAAAAAATGGTTGAATGCTAACTTTTGTGTTAGTACTAGAAATAATTTCGAATTTCAAATTTTATAACGGTCTTAAAAATTATTAGCGCGTGCAAATTACGTACAAAACATTCATATATAAAATGTAATAAAATAATCTCGCAGATAAGTCGTAAAACAAAGCACATCCGTTTCCTGAAACGTTTTTTAAAACTGTAAAACTACCGGCGAATGTGGATGAATATATGAAAATATGAAAAGTTTTTAATTCTCCATTGAAAAGGGGAGAGAAAATGTGAGTGTGTTTTGTTTGAAACTGGATGGCATTCATCGAGTTTTCATCTGTTAGATTGTTTCTTTTTCAATCTATTTGTATTCAATGCTGAGGATTATTAAAAGCTACACGGTTTTCACGAAAGCGGAGATATCAGCGTTTAAAACAACCCATCGAATTTTAGAGGCATGTTTTTGTTTTGCATAGTAGCGGAGCGGGCCGCTGTGGAGCTTAATTGATCAATCGCAAATGTTGACAACTTCAAACAGTTTTATGTAATTGGTCAAACGAGCTCCGCCCCGCTCCGCTCTTACCGCTCCGGAAACAACCTTTTAAGACCGGCTTCCACTGCAAGCGGAGCGGGCTCATTAATGACTCCGTTAGGCAGCCATTACGTGTTTTTGTTAAGACTGAGGTGTTATGCGTCTATACAAGTAACGCAATGGTAATTAAATGGAGTCATTAATGAGCCCGCTCCGCTTGCAGTGGAAACCGGGCTGAATTTTGTTGTTCTTTTTGCCATGAATTGAAGCAAACGCCACACATACCATTTAGAATTCGTAGACTTGATGCTTGTATTTTTTGTTTAAAATACTTAAAATATTTTATACTACAGATTGAGAAAATATTTTTTATCTATAGGTACTTAGGTATACTTTATTATAGAGAGGTAAAATTTGTAAGTTTGTTTGTTTGTAAGTTCGAACAAATCTCGGGAATTGCCGGTCCGATTTGAATAATTCTTTTTGTAATAGATTGCCACATTTAACGGGAAGGTTATAGGCTATTTTTCATCCCGAAATCCCCATGGGAACGGGCACAACGCAGGTAAAACCGCAGGGTGCTGCTATTCCTTTATAATTTTGCGTAGCCTACTAAAACAAAATAGTCACTTAAAAATTCAGTAGAACTTCTTCCCTATGAATTAATGAACAACACTGCTCTCCAAACCATATGTTTGCAACGCGTCCTCAGTAAAATATAGTTATTCAAACTTCCTTTTAAGCGTATAGTTATAAAGTTCAGTTATATTTGGACACTTAATGGTTGCGATATATATCAAGTTTCCGGTAATGGTGTAACCGTTACTAGGCGATAAAGTTGAGTTTTGCTTTCGACACTTAGTCGGGTTTGAAGGAGTGATGAGTCTGTAAGATTTTAGATTGTGGTTAGATGATTAAGAGCACAATAGTTACGTCATACAATATATGAATATTGTATGAGGTAACTATTGTACTCTTTATCATCAACACAAAATATTTTGATTGACATGTGTGTGAGTGATAAAAATTATATTCTATACTAGCATCGGTTCGTGGTTTTAGCCGCGTTGTACTCGTTGCTGCGAGAATTTCGGGATGAAAAATCTTCCCGTTGAATGTGGATATCCATTACTAAAATAATTATTCAAAACGGATTGGTAGTTCCCGAGATTAACGCATTGAAACAAACAAAAAAGTAAACAATAAAACAAACTCTTCAGCTTTATAAAACTGATATAGACTATAGATGATTTAATAATGTACTTTTCGGGGGTAGGTGGACTAAAGTGGCTTTAAAAGTAGACCTAAATTATATCCCTAATTCCTACTAATATTATAAATGCGAATGTTTGTGAGGATGGATGTATGGACGTGTGTTTGTTTCACGCAAAAACTACTGAACGGATTTGGATGAAACTTTACAGTAATGTACACATCAGAATAACATATGGGATACATTTTATCCCGAAATTCCCGCGGGAACGGGTACATCGCGGGTAACACCGCGGGGCGCAGCTAGTACATTATAATTCCAATTGTTTAGTGCAATTCTAACTACGTATTTGTAAAAGATGTGCATGATGCATTGTGTGTATTGGTACTGTTGCTTTTAAGATTAAGATAAAATAGAATAAAGATTAAAAGCCTTCTTGAACTAAGGCGTAAGTAAGTAATTAGGCTTACTACAGCTTGCTAAATCTTAACGAACGAAAAATAATCCAAAAACAATGCAAAAAAAATCGAAGTATATTAAGTCATTAACAATCCAAACTAGTAACCATTAGCTGCTAAAAACATTAATGCACAGGAAACCGGGAATTGGGAATGGCTCTGATGATAAACAAACATAAACTTGATGGACGTTCATTGAGCGAGCGTTTTCGGAAATAGGACTTCATTTTACCAACCTACTAGTGTGTTGAGACAAATTCGTTTGGTTTTGGGAATATTATTATGTTAGTTTAAACTATATAGGGATTAGTTGTCATTTCGACTGTATGTATTGATGTATATTTCTTAGGTGATATTGGCGTCATTGATGAACCGATTTCGAAAATTCTTTTGGTACATGATTTTTTATGGTTTTGATTTTTTTTTCGGTTAGTATATGAAAGGGTGTGAATGAAGAAGTGGTAGTTCTTATAAAAGCTTTAGGGTTGAAATTGGTTTTTTGCTTGAAAAAGTTATTGTAGTAAAATGCCACATTACTAGTACATCTACGATGACGACGCCTAGCGACGACTAGTTTTTTTTAAAGAAAATATTTATTACACTTTGGCTCTTATGTAATCTTTATGTAAATTATGTAAGTCCAATTTGAAAACATATTTCCGTATAGCATAGCAAAATTCAATATTAAAAGCATTTTATCCCAAAATTCCTCAGACACGCGTTCAATACAAGCAAAACCGCGAAATGCTGCCAGTTACTATGATAACGAATTTGGTGGTAAACGTTTTATCAGATCCACAGAATCATCGCAACTATTAAGAAACAGCAAAGTAATAAATTATTTTAAAACTACGAGAAGCATATTTATAAGATAATTTTAGCAATAACATAAAATTTTATGATCAGTTAATATTGAACAGCAGTCCCTTAGTTCGGGAACACAAACACATTAACGAAGGCTATCCTTGGCAACGAAACTAGAGTCGTAGTTGTATTAAATTATGACGGTTATGAAAAGGAATGGAGTAAAGAACATTTTGTGATTATTTTAATATTTAATTTTATTACCCATATTAGTTTATAAGTTCTAGTAATTGCACAAGTTCATGAAGGTGGAGTTTGGTTCCCAAGACTCAGACTATTTTAGTTTGGGAGTCAAAGGTTTTGTAAATTAGATTAAGTTTTTGAGGAATAAATGATCTATTTATTTCACTGGAATTACGAAGATTCTAAACGTTGCTTTTACGATTATAAAGCACTAGCAGTGTCCTGCGGTTTTACCCGTTGCAACCGTTCCCATGGACATTTCAAGATGAAAAATAACTTTTTACCTTCCTGTTGAATGTGACTATCGATTAAAAAAATAATTACTAAAATTGGATTAGCAGTTTCTGAGATTAACGCGTTGAAATAAACGAAAAAAGTCTTCCGCTGAATTACTTACTTACGGGATGTACTTACAGCTTCTTAAGGCAATCTGTTAAAGACTCGAAGCTAAAATGATTTACTTACAACCAAGTCATCGGCTTCTTGTCGAGCCAATCTGCTAAAGAATTGAAACTAAAATAGATTTATGATCAAGTCACTTCTTTCTACCAAACATGGCAGGTTACGATTGATCGGATTACTTATTTAGAATTACATACACACACACGACACAAACTTGTTACTAGTAACTCATAAAGTTACTGGTATAATTATGGAGAAGTCATCATTTTTGAATTAAGAATTAAAGTTGCGAAAGTTCTTCTTTCGCATTCGACGCCCATCATTCGGTCAAGTGCGAATATCCCTAAAACAAATGACAATCACTTCGCTTGACTTCGCCACTACGAAGCGATTCAGTCGATCTCAGTCAACGCTATCAAAGAGAAGATCCATCTTTACTCAAAACTAAACAGACACCTCTCAAAACCAACTGAACTCAACAAGTGAGCATCCATTCTTAACTCAATTGTTTGCAAACCGTAACTTATTTAACTGTATTGGAAGCAAGTTTACCTCAACGAAGGCATTGAAACGACGTTAATTTCCTCCTCGCAAATGGGGATGTGTGTTGTTTCTTGCAACATACGTATGAAACACACAACCTATATTTGTTTCCGTCTGGTTTGCCCTATATACTCGTATCGTACAACTTGTTTATCGAGAATTGGTTTATGTTAGGTATTTGAAACTAATACAGTTTTTTTTGTTATTGATTTACTTCAAACGGTACTGTGTATCTGCTAAAAAAATCACCTAGTATATAGTTTAAAATGTTTCATCTGTTTTAATAATTAGTACTGAGATAACAGTTTGTACCTTAGGACTTATTACGACTTTTATATACTAAAAGATAAGTACTTAAATGACGTAGACAGTAAGCGAATTTTAAAGCTGAAAAGTTTAACAGAAAATAAGCTGCAATGCTCAAGCGACTTTCAACCCTTGTCATTACAATATGCCATTAGCCTGTAAACTCGCTCAATATCAACGACGCTTAACATAAATACATAGGCCTTAGTAGACCATGTCAGACTTACGTCCGTACTCAAAGACATCAAATAAGCTTCCGTACCTCTACTACCTTTAATTAGTGACTGACATATGTCAGTCATGATATCATGATATCATGTATGAAAAATTTCGTTACCTATATAAGTGTCGATTTAATGAATTTTCTGCGGCTATTAGAAACTGTATTGCTCCTAGATTTTTGGCCCCAGGGCTCCGCGGAGAACAGTTTGAGTATGGCTGCTCTAGATTATACTCTCCCATGATCTTTATTGGGCACTTGTACTTGTACGTACTTGTAGTTAAACAAGGTGTAAGAAAAATAATGGATATGTTATGAGCATGAACCAACACGCTCGATATAGCGTTTACGTTGCGGCTAACCTATAAAGCTTCATTACACATTGTTCCACGGCTGACCCAGTTTTAGTAAGTTTATATTTAAAAAGCATCTATTTCCATCGGTTCTTGTGAATCGTAAAGTATAAAATGATTACACAGTTCTTTAATAGACGATATTTTTTAAATCCACCTGTTGCGGTTTGATTCGTTTTTAATGAGACTTTTAATAATTGGTTTTTGCTGAAGATTGTGTCGTGATATAAAATATAGGTATCAAATAGTATTACAGTGTCATATTTTTACAAAACTGAAACTAACAGAAACGTTTAAGCATACATCCATTAATTCATTTTGGTATCTACATTCCACAAACATCCATCCATCTTCGCTAGCTTTCGCGTTAACAAAAGAAGATTTTTTAATTGATGATTATTGCCACTAACCTACACGAACCCACTTATTTTTAGTGACGTCATTGCTCGCAAAAACCGTCAAAAGACGAAACTAAACTTGTACAGAATAAGAAAAGGATATCGTTATGGTTTAATTTACTTGTTTGCAAGATTTTTAAAGTCAAACTGCCTACTGCGGTAGTTAAGAGATCGTTATTTTCTCCAAGAAAATGCCAGCACTTAAGAAATGTTGAGAGCGGAAAAATGGCGAATGGAAACCAGACTTGAAAGTTTTAATTTAAAACTAACATGAGTTTTAGTGGATAACTAGCGGCGCCCCGCGGTTTTACCCGCGTTGGGCCCGTTCCCGTGGGAATTTCGGGATAAAAAATAGCCTAGGTATAACCTTCCCGTTGAATGTAGTTATCCATTACAAAAAGAATTATTCAAATCGGTTCAGTAGTTTCTGAGATTAGCGCGTTTAAACAAACAAACAAACAAACAAACAAACAAAACAAACTCTTCAGCTTTATAATATTAGTATAGATATAATCATGTTCGTTTTGGCACTAGGACAGTTATATAAGTCTGTAAGCTGAGCATAGGTATAGCAGCATAATTGCAATTGGTTTTCCGAGTAGAAGTGAAGTTTTAGCAATAAAAGAAAAGTATTTACTTTGAAGACTCAAAAGCTACTGAGCTCGAGAATATAATAAAACTGTAGAGTTTGATTTTTGTTTGTTTGAACGCGCTAATCCCATAAACTACCAAGCCGATTTGAATAATTATTTTTGTAATGTATAGCCACGTTAAAAATTCCCACGGGTGCATGAGTAAAACCGCGAGGCAGTGCTGGTATAAAATAAGTGTTATTAAAAATTTAAATTGCCAAGCACTGCATGTTTTTAAGTTGATCAACATATTATAAGGTGGAAAATATCTGATCTTCTCCTAAAGATTCATCAGAGACATCATTCAAAACTAATTAAGCTTTTTAATGTAGATATGAGCTGCTATTAAAATGTGTTTTATTTGAACTGAAACAATTTCTCTACATCAAACGTGGTTATTAATTAAAAAGTGAATTGAAAATGTAATACTATAATTAATAATTACCTTTAATTATTAGATAGTTATCATTTTGCTACTTACTTTCTAATTCCCACTTATTAAATGTGCTATAGCAACCATAGATTGCTTTTTAATTTATAAACGTTGAGAACTGTCATGGCGATGAACAACAAAGATGGCGGTAAAAGCATACACAACTGTTGTTTTTTGAGAACCACACATTATATTATTATTATAGCTAATAATATTCAGTAAAGAAAACGCTCAATTTAAAAAAAGCTAGACACCTATTCCGTCGCTTGTACTATCGCACTCCCTTCGCGTCTATAACTTTTTGTCTACCTATGTCCGTAGTTTTTGTAGTTACCGATTACACAAAGAGGTTTCATTGTTGTACACGGACGAATAGCGGAAACAAAACATAGTTCCCGTAACTACAATTAGGTCACAATTATCTTTAATTTCAAAACTAGAGCAATAACGGGCAAGATCAAGTTCCAAAGAGCCTTGACGGCCGAATTGCCGTGAGATTAGTTGTCAGTGCAAATAATATTACGTTTCGTAGTACACTGACCTATTGGCCTGGTTGCGTCGAATCGATTGCACTATCCTTTGTCTCATTACCGACTACCGTTGCATTGTTCGTTTTTATATCAACTTTTTAATTACTTTTATCTACACTAATGTTGTAACATTCTACTTATGTTTCCAATACTTGACTTATAATTACTACTGTTATAGCGCAGACAACAAAACAATCAATTTAAGCAATTTCACATGATGGTATAATATCCTAAAACATCGATATCGATATCGTAAAATCTCATTATAACATCAATAAAACGCGACCAATTAACCTGGCGAGCCTTATGTCAAAATCCTCATACAAGTTGTATCAAATTTTGATATTAGGCTGGCTTTTGAAAACAGTTGGGTTATACGTGAAAACTTCGTCGAAACTACATACACAAAACTCTTTGGTAAGATCTCGCTCGCTCCTGATTGGCCCTACGCGCAGCTGCGCTCTCATTGGTTAGATTTTAATGGCGGCAAGTTCACTGTGACAATACACGTACGCGTGAAAAACTATTGTCAGCTTTTACTCTTGTTGTTTGATTAATTGCATTAGTGAAGATAAAGTAGTGTATGCAACTGCATATAACACGGGTATTAAAACACTCGTTACTATTATGAAACTCGCTGCGCTCGTTTCATAAACTCACACTCGTGTTTTAATACCCTTCCTTATATAACAGTTGCATAAACTACTATTTTGATATTGTGGTCGTCTTTTGTTTGTTGTATTGACTTTTTGTATCGGGTGGGAAAGATTAATGATAGTCTTATAAGGAATGATATGAATGGTCAAAGATAAAAGCAAAAGTTAGCTACTAACTATAGACGAATCTGTGTAGTTTCTTTTTTGTTTTGATTGAAGCGAAGCGGAGCTGTGCGGAGCTCAACAGAACTGACCAATCACAATGTATTACGAAAAGATTTTGACAAAGTCATTGCGCTGTGGTTGGTAAATCGCGCCCGCTTCGCTTTAGTGGAAACGCAGCAACCTATCTAATCCACTTCTTCGCAAAATAGTCCAATAATGATTACTTTTCTTGTGTCTATTCTGTGTTGACATCATCCATCTCTTTCTGTCATTCAACGAAGGCTTGGAAACTTAGTTCAAGATATTTACAACAAAAGGCATGTCGATTTCACGTTTGAGACAGGCATGAGAAATTAGTTTTTACGTAATCGATTTAAATGTAAACTGTGTTGAATTTTCATGGGAAACCACAAATAAGATCGGATTTACTCGTCATGATTGTAAACCATTCGCGACATCCCACGCTGAAATTATAAAGCAATATTTAAAATTTAAACAAATTCACACTTCTAAATTTTCACATAGGAAGTAACTATCTAAGTATTTTTTTATAAATCAAAGTAGGGACCATATTAATTGCATTTTAATGCATTTGCAATTAATTACTTTGGTAAATATACCTCTACTTTACCCTACTTTGGCATCGTTTATGCTTTTAAAGTCATTCGATAACATTTTTGTTACGACTAGCAGCGCCCGCGATTTTACCCGGGCTGTACCCGTTTCCGTGGGTATTTCAGGATGAAAAGTAGCCTAAAATCTTCCCGTTGAATGTGGCTATCCATTACAAAAATATTTTTTCTAATCGGACCAGTACTTCCTGAGATTAGCGCGTTCAAACAAACAAACAAATTCTGCAATCTAGAAGGAGGATCTATCTGGTCTAAGTAGGCTAAGCTTCGCAACGCAATCAATTCCGCATACCTATGTAAAGAACACTAATTAATTAAACTCGCGGTCCCTTAAAAGACCTTTAAACTAAACAGCAACATTAAATTCAGCACACATACTAACTTTCGGAAACGGGAGATTCTTTAGTTAAATACCTACGTTTGTGACGTCATTCAGTTGTCATTGAACAAAGAATCCCCTCGGTTGATGGGCCCTTCGATTGTTCCCCGCCGAACAATAATTTGTTTACCAAAGTACATGAGAACGAGTATGTGTGGAATTGCTTTGTTGATGCTACTGTGTTGACCGTAACTGTGTTTCATGAGAATTTAGACACAGTTTCAATTTGATCGATATATCATCCTAATCCCACTCGCTTAGCCAATAAACTATGGCATCTCAATAACTAATTTGCTACATTAACTATCATAAATAAACTGTTGCTATATTCATAAAAAGTATTAGCCTGTAATGTCCCACTGCTAGAAAAAGGCCTCTCATATCACAGTTAAGAGGATTAGGTATAATCACTTGTCTATTCATACAATAAGTAACTGTCAAAAACTTAGATAACTTGCCATCAAATATTAAGCTCTTTTTATACCAAAAACACTCATGAATAAGCAGTAATCATAAACATAAAACTACAAAACATTGTATGATATATCTAATATAAGTCAGTAATACGCTATAATACCATGTATAAATTCAAGACACGAACGAACCACCGTATAAGAAGCCAATTCATTGAGCGTCCTGATTACCACACAAATATGGCAACTAAAAACCGGGTTGAAAGACTTGGAGTTATAGGTCCGTTTCCGTGGACAACAGGTGGGTTATAAAGAAAAAACGTGAACGGGCATTGATTGAAAGAAAACTGTTTATGAAAGTTGTGTTTGCATCAAAGATATGTCTCTGTGAAGTAAAACGTCGAATTCTGGCGTGTGTAGTTTGACTTAACTATGTCAACGCATTATGATTGTTAAGCAACGTGCAGGTCAACTGCTACTTGGATGGATTCCAGCCTAGGTATAGAGTACCGCATTGCTAAGAGGTCGGAATTTTCCATCTAAGCGCTACCTATATACATACTTCGGTGGTCAGTTTATCGGCCCCAGTTGTTTCAATTGTTAGACTATGACGGAGGCTTTTATATATTAGGGTCTAATATAATCGTACAGTGTCAGCTTATAGACCGCGTCAACTTTGGCGGTAAGGCTTACGCCGTAGTTGACCGCTGACCTGTACTATACATATTAAGTATTAACCCTCGGCTAAAATGCGTGGTGCCATATGGCTCATATGTATGGTGTTGTCTGTTATATGGATAGTGGTGTCATGAATAGTGGGTCCATATATTTATATTACACCACTATTCAGTGGTGTTATATTTATAGCGGTGTTATATATATTTGGCATCAAATGTTAATCTAATTCGATGTACTGCTACAGTAGAAACATCATGTATCGCCTTCTTTGTTTCATACTTACGTCTTTTAATCGCAGGTCCGTGTCCGCGAGTTCTACATCGCGATGCAGCGCTGCCCCTACATCCACGAGATGAAGGAGCGCCTGCTTGGAGCGCCAGCAGACGGCGCGGACCCCCAGCCGCCCCCCGCACCCCCTCGGGACCTCCCAGAACCACAGGTCGGAACCATCGTCAAAGTGAGATATCGTTCATTCATTCATTATTTAATTTGCAACTTCTTTTTTATGATCTGTACTGGGCGTTGACTGTGTGGAAATCGGAGGCTTTGATTCATTCAAGTTCTTTAGATTATAAAAACGGTGATCTTAAATTCGTCTGTCATATTTCTCGCCTGTACTCAGAGACATTAAATGCTTCCTTAGTAGAGATGAATTCAAAAACAAATCATCTTCTACTATAGATACGAATATTATAGTAAAGAACTGTTTCTTCCTAGCCAACTAAATCTGATATAATAATGATAGCGAGGTTTAACTAGGATCCTAGCGCCATCTATGGAGTATGGTTGAAAGCGCGGAGAACAGCTTCCGATAAAGTGATCGCACTCCAATACACCTCGATTTCGATTCAGTCAACGCGCAGTATATAAGAGCGTTGTACTTATTCCGATTCGAATCATGCAACAATTAATAATACCGATTCCGAAAAAGTATGGCCGTAGATGTATCCCAAATTATATCCAAAATCATTGATTTATAGTCGGTTTTGGCCTCTAAATACACCATAGTGTTCTTATAAAGTTGTTCATTGTTGGATTCGGATCGGATTAAGTGAGTAAACGCCTCATAATAGGGTCGGTGCACATTTGACGCTGCGTATTGTGCATATCAACATTTCACTCTGAACCGATTTTCCGTTTGTACGTCGGTCATACTAATTTTACTAGGGCGACGCCTTTTCCGTCAAATGTGTACCGACTCTACACTAAACAATACATTAAATTTCAGTTTGAAACTGGACCTTATTCATAAACGCTTATCAACACCATTTGAAATGGTTTGTCCTTTTTCGACATACGCTATATCTCCAAAGAGCAAAAAGGACAAAACACACTTTATAACAGCGTTTATTAATAAGCCGATATATGATTATTATCCGTCGTAATGTTAATTGTAGGTATTTTTCAGTGTCAATCAACATCGCACATTACAGGTGATATTTTAAATCGGTAGATATCTTCATACTTATCATGAAATAGGTATATTTTCATTGGCCTTTCGATAACGTTAAATCTTTATTTCTTCTGTCTTTACTGCTGCATTCAACATCATTTTAGAATCACTGATGTAGTTGTAGTGATGCACACTTAATTTTTATTTTTATTGATTTAGAAAAACTAAATTAGATTTTTGTTTATCAGTGTTTAGCAATGCAGCTATGATATGGGTATATGATATTGTTTTCCCAATTCTAATGCCAATAATTATACCTCGAGTAGGTCAATATTTATCAACTCTGGTGTCAGAAATTTCGGTTAAAGATGTCTTCAGCACCTCAAGTTTTTATATATGATAAGTGGATGCCGTTGTAGCTATGTTGCGTTGCTACATGTAGCATAGCAACATAGCTCGAGAGAAAAGATTCCCTTAAAATTTAATAATTTGTCTGCGTAGATAAAACAACGGATCTCCATTATAGACCAAATCTTTTCCGTACAAAATGTTTCCTGATTAAATTAGCTAACCCCACTTTGGTCCAGCACTTTTTGTCTCACAAAGTATTCCCATTACACTGTCTTCTGATATTCCAGCTGAATTCAGACGGTTACGGTTCCCACACCTCTCCGGCCAGGGCTCCGCTAGTCTCGGACGAATGCGAAGCCCCGCCGGAGGAGATAGAGGCCTTGACTCCTACAGACGCCATCCTGAGGTACAGAACCTGCTGCCAACCAGACACCACGCCTAAGAATGCAAAGTAAGTAAAAAGCATTTTTTTTACCGTAACAGCCTTTTCTCACTACGGTTATGTTTTTTTCAAAACGTTATTATACCACGCACTGATTGGAAGAAATTGGGGATGCAGTTGCTTAACAATGGGACACTTAGTGGTCATATGCAATAACCGGAAAATCGCTGAAGCATCTGCTTTATGAGCCGCTGGAGAATAATGCAAGCGGGCTGCTTGTAAAAGTTTTTTGAATCGCAATACCATATGAAAACCATTGAGTTATATGTATTAACGTACGTACCTACATATGACTCAATGATGAAAACATCGCTGCAATATACAATACACGTAGTGAGGTGGGCTTTGAGAGGTAAAATTAAGAAAAGAGATAATGAGGAAGACCTAGGATACAATGTTTAGGGGAATTCAATGTCTAGGATACATTTTCTCTCTTTAATTTGAGGAGTCAAATTAATGAGAGAAAATGTATTTCATGTCGTAAAAAGATGTAAAGAAACATGCAAACAATATAACTTAATAGTCTTATTTTCAGTAGGTCTACCCCTCTTATTAATCGTAATAAAGCAATATTGATGTAATCGTAGGGAATAAAATTATACTATTCTACCTGCAATTGGGAATTTATGTTTTTACCAAAGGTGTTGATTGCAAAATGCATAAAAAATGAAATGAATTGCGCAAACGAGGATAAAGTCTATATTTATCCTCCCGGGACCTATGTATCCCAGATACAGCCGTGCTGGTACGGAATATTGATCCTTTTAACCCCAGGCAATAAGGCCCATTTTTATGTGATAGAACTTTTTTGTAAAGGTCAAAGTTAAATTTTTTACAAGTCATCTTGTAAAACTGTAGCTATTTTAATATCTCAGTTACTGATGCTTTAGGGCATTACAACATTTTCTTTGATTTGAATCGGGCCGACACAAATCCGGATTCACGGAGGACTAAGAACGTCCGATTAAAATCCGAGCCCGACAACCGACAGTTAGGAACGGGTGGTTATTCGATAAGATAAACCTTATCTAACTATTGAACATTTTGATCCTAGTACAATAAAATAAATACGAATTGAAGTATGGATACGTACATTATTAAGGTATACTAAGACATCCTACTAATATTATAAATGCGAAAGTTTGTATGTATGGATGTATGGATGTTTGTTGCTCTTTCACGCAAAAACTACTGAACGGATTTGGATGAAACTTTACATTAATATAGGTTATACATCAGAATAACACATGGGATACATTTTATCCCGAAATTCCCGCGGGAACGTGTACAACGCGGGTAACACCGCGGGGCGCGGCTAGTAATATAGGTACTAATTTAATAAAAGGGATAAAAATCCTGCTCTACAAACTATATGGGAACGCGACCCCACAAAAACTGGAAAAATAACGTAAGGATGATCTACAAAATTTCTGCTATAGATGGGTCCGCACTAGCGCTATTGAGGCAGGTGGAACCCCGCGAGGAACAGCTAATAAATTAAAATATATGCTTTATTATATAACTAATTAATGTACAAGTAAATCCGTACTAATAAGTGCAAAGACCATGCGAAGCCTTATATTATCCTTGGGCGACCTCAATACGTATCCCAGGATTGGATTTATATAATAATGGTATTTCCTGTACTGTGACCTTTTGCGGGTAGTAGGGGATTGTGGAGGTGCCTATTAAAATCTTATTACTTTAGTTACCCATATATTTTTCAACATGTTGTAATGAAAATTTTATTGTGTAAATATCTATGAATGTTTGTTGCTCTCTTTTACCTACACCATTGGAAATCAAGATCACCAATTTCCCAGTGTGCCATTTGATCGATATTGCCAATTTTTTACTAAAATAAATACTGTGATTATTATTAAAATTGAATTATCTTTATTAATTCAAATAATATTTATCAAATAAGAGTTTACCGCGATGCATCTTCGGCGATGCGTGACTTTTGCCTAAACGATCAACTAGCGTGACCATTTTGTTAGGTAATCTTATAATTAATTTACCTAATTATGTGTATTTTTAGCGCAATGGCCTTCGTAACATTGCTTTATTTAATTGGAACCGTAAACAATTGTTCTCTTCGGATTGAGATAAATGTTTCTACACCAAACATAATAGTAATTTCACTATTGTATGGTCAAAATCACTCATTTAATCACTACTAAGAAAGCTTTTGACGTCTCCGAGTACGGCCTTTAGAACAAATAAACCTATAGAAAGATTTCGTAAATCTAAGCGGAAATATTTATAGAACCTGCTTACTTTAATCCAACCGTCAATTCTCAGGAATCCGTTATATTTCCGGTCAAACAATAAATTAAGCATCATTATATTCACAATAACATAGGAAACGATCATAAAAGAATCTTAATACCCTATTTTATAAAAGAGGATGTCACATTAAAGTTATGTCTAGTGTATAATCGATGGACAATCGATTAAGCTGATGCACATTGTACGCTGGTATAACTTTAATAAGAGCATATTAGGGAGAGTGTTGAACAGCAAGCGCGTTGAGTTGAAAAAGAGCATTATTCAAGGTAAACATTTTGTTGATTAAAACAGTTTGTTGGATGCACCTTGAATAACGTTGTAAACTTACACTCGCTTCGTTCAACCTGATATTATGTAGTAAAACAATTAAATTCTACAATTAAAGCTACTGAGTTTATTTCAGCAATGATTTTGAGATTTTGTTGTATCAAGCGCTCGTCATACTTATTCTCTTAATTAGTATTGAGTATTTTATTAGCTTGTCTTGAATTCATACCTTAAACTATTAAGGTGTGAGTCAGTATCGAACATTATATTTCTTATAATTTTGTCATTCATAACTTGTTAGATAATGGAAATGAAATATTCAAAGTAAACCTATTAGAACGTGGATCTTAGAACAAAACTAAGGAACACAGTTTCGCGGCTAAAACGTAAACAAAGTAGCCATTCTGTAGCCGTCTGAAGTAGGGATGTTATAGATGATATTTCGGATATGGATTGGATACGGATATAAGAAATGATTATTATACAGGATACGGATTCGGATACGGATATTAAATTATTTCGGATTGTCCGTTAGTTTCGGATAATTTCGGTTACGGATGTTAAATTTTTTAGGAATTTAACAAAAGAAATCAAACAATGCGTGTGGCTTGTGTGATGGTTGCGCCCGGCCGATCAAAACAACTTGTCATAACGTGTCTCAATTAGGTTCCGCGCCTATCCGATATTATCCGAAACTTTTATTTCGGATTCGGTTCGGATATTTTTTTATATTGGATATCCGATAATTTCGACTACGGATATTTTTTATATCGGATATCCGATAGTTTCGGTTACGGTTACGGAGCTCCCTAACATCCCTGGTCTGAAGTACCAAGTTTATTTGAAACAATTATGTTTACAAAAAGCCTCGGGATATAAATAAAATTTAATTAATTTCCAACTACAAGACTCAAATATTTAGTTACTAGCCGGTAAAGCCAGTATACTTACTTTAAATTGTGTGTTTAGTTATATAAATATACTGATCTACCTACCAGAAAATGTTGACGTAAATTACACTCCGTAATCATCGTCTCGCTTCTAGACTCTAGGTTCAATTTATTCCGTAGAAGTTAATTATAAAGACATATGAAGTACCTAGACAACATAAATAATACAAGCCGAATAAAACGTAGACGCAAGCCATTAAAATCCCTGATTATTCATTGTATGCAGAAACGCAGACAAGGCCAACACTTGTGTCGTGTTAATCTTAGACCACAGCCCGCTAATATTAATGCTTGTCGTTTGTGTGTATGGATGTAAAGGCTAAAGTATAATAATTCCGCTGTAGTCTAAAAGTGGAACTAAGTGATGAGGTTTTTATACCGATGGATTTTAATAAAACTTCTACTAACTAAGTAATATCTACCTTCTTCTCGCTATACTGATAAATATCCTTCAGTGGGATGAGATGACTATGCATTACAGGGTAATACAATTTTTAAGTGATAGCTCTAACGCTGTAATTGTGTTCATTATACTAAATGAAACGGGATTGTATCGCGTTAAAATATACTCATATAACGTATTCATTAAATTAGAGACATACCCGTATTCTTTTTTCAAATCATCACTATACGCCGTCGTTGCACCCTACCTAGTTTTTCTTTACCTCAAATATTCTAGCGAGTGCATTACTGGTAAAGCCATGTGCCAATACTAATACAACACTATTCATTACACCATGTCATTTACGATTACAAGCTTAGCTAACCGAACGATGATTGACCACATGATGTGCTGTTTATTGAAAGTGTCTCGGAAGTTACGATCGGCCTAGAGCTGTCGTTTGAGATGAGTTTAACTGTTTGTTTTGGTTGCGCGAAGTCAAGACCTCGCAGTTATGTGATGATGGGATGAGTTGATTTGCAAACAGATTTAGATTAGGTTACTGTTTTTTTAATTGTTTTTTAAAGCGTCTCTTCTAATAGTTCTAATATTTTCAGTGAGAATAGGCATAGATTTTCAGTTGTTCCTAAGGGCCGAAAATGCGTTAAGGGGGCGCACGCGTACACTTTTGTATGAAACCGCGCGGGCACCCGCTTAACGCAGTTTCGGCCCTTATAACGAATTTCTACTGGCTACCTCCCTCCAATAGCAGATCGAGTTTTTACATTCTAAATGTTTACATGAAAATGTCATATTTAAATCTGTTTAAAAATAAACATTTATCTTGACAAAGACGATCAATAATATTTTAAATATCGGTTGGGTTAGGTTATTAGGTAAACCGCTTGCAATTATGTTCTTCGGCTTACCACGGACAGGTTAGCTTTAGATTGAGACTAATTAACCAACGTTTACACTGAACGTTATCTCAAACAATATGTCATAATGAGGTGCAATCTGATTAGCATGCAGGTGAAGGTATTAGCTTCTGTCTTAGCTGGACGGTACTAATTGCTATTTCTAAACATGACATTATGGACACACTTAAGATGTATAGACGTCCGTTCTTACAACATCGAAGTATTTAGAACACCGGTTAACTTAATTGCTTAGTTAATAGTGGAATACTGATTTACTAGGAAAATAGTAAAGGTGATGAGACCGTGTAAGTGTGACGGCGAAGAGCGATTTTATTGAAAAATAAACATCATACATTAGTTTTTACGCAGATTTTTTTCTTTTTCCTACTATGTTACTAAACTAGTAGTCTTTTGTTAAAATAAACTATTTGATGTGGGTATTCAAAGAGCGAAGTAAAGTAATAAACCAAGTTCTTTATCGGAACAATCGTCTAGCAGATTTGTCCAGATTAGCACGACTTTAGAAAGGAAAATCCCCTGAAGAACAATGGTAGAGTTAAGGACCGACTATTTAACCTGCCCTGAAAGTCCAAAGCGCAGTAGCGCAGAGTACAGAGTACTCGGAACACGGTATAACGCTCAGATATAAATAAGTTCAATAACAAATTAACAATTATTAAAGCACTATTTATATTTTACTAATGTTAAAAGTGTAAACCTTGAAAAACTTTGATAATATCATTTGAACAAAACAACAACCTACGTACAACATAACAGATAGGTATCTACACTACAGTGCTCGATCTAAACTTGAACAGTTCAACGACCTCATAAAACGGAAGGTCGGTTCAATGAAAGGCGCAGCATCTTTCATCCTTTCATCTATTCATTAGACCGAGACTCCTTTTTCTGTGATATTGCGTCTTTAGGCACGTGCATGTGCATTATTAGGGTTGTCACAAAGCAAGGCGTAGTGTATGGGGTGTGTTTGGGAGGGTTCCGGCCGGGTCAGTGGGTCGCTCGCGCAGCCTCCGAAAGCTCGCACCGAGTTGCGTCTGTATCGACCGTGAGCTTTTGGTAGGGCTGTCCGGATCAAGTTGGAGTTTTAATGGTTTTATTTTTGTTCAGTTGGAATCGAATGGAATCAATGTTGAAACAAATCTGAGTAATGACGTAATTTATTATATGTTTTAGTAATGGTGTGGTCGGTAGTGCGAAATATTAATAATATAATAAGTGGACGTTGAATTGGTTTAGATACCTTTTTGTAAAACAGTTTGCGAATTAAATACGTAACTCCGGCTGTTTGTGGATAAAAAATACTACAGTTTAAAATTATTGGTATCGGACGACTGTCAAGTGTATACGGTTGATTTTTTCAAGGAAAAAATATATGAGAAACAGGAAACCTATTACAACAAAACATTAGAAAAAACCTGACTTACACCACGTTATAAAGCCATTCAAGAGCTCCTTGTCCCTCCGATGCACATACCCTACAACAACATTCGTAATTGCATCCAAGCAGACATTACGACCCTCATATTTAGGGGAACCAAAGCAGGGGAGTGCCGCCCCTAACAGCCGCGCAGCATCCAGTACTGCGCAACTCTCAAACAAGAAGGCAGCTTCGGCCGCACCTACACATTTCCGGGCTTTCGGTGCTCTTGATCTGTCCACTGTCCTTGAAAACGCCGGGTAATGAAACGTTAGCTCGGTCTGATCTTTGACCCTTGCGATGGGGAAGGATAGGCATCAGGCAGCCGAGGCTGAAGTCAAAGTGGCGACGGTAGACTTGGAGGCTGTAGACAATATGGCGACTCTGCCCGTTGGCCAGCATCGACAGCAAGGAAGCGACATCGCGATCGCAGAAAAGAATAACAGCGTCAACAAGGAGATGGAGATGAAATGTGTCCAGCCGAAGCCATCGAAAAAGTACGTCCTTTGTAGATTTGAGTTTCCTTTGTTCGCGGTGTAGTTCCGGTACAGTGAATAGAAATTGTCATTGATTTTTAAAAGCTTTTCGATTTATTTTTATCTCTTTATGTTAACTAATGAAGCATATTGATAATTTGATATTAGGTACGTACTCAATTTTTAAGAGTTTAAATTGCCTATATGTTAAATAATCAATATTATTTTGTTTAGCTATAAGTGTTTAGTTGTATTGAATCCATTGTTTACTGTATACAATTGGTGCATTTACTTCAATAAAAAAAAGCGCGGTACTTATTTGTGTATTGGATCAAGTACCGTACTCGTACAAGTTCTAACTTACGCGGCTTTTCCGCCATACTCAAAATACGCCATACTCAAAATACGCCATAATCTACCATTTATCCATTTCATTAGCTAACAAGAATTGAACATAAATCTATGCAAATCTATACTAATATGTAAAACAGAAGATTTTTTATTTTTTGTTATTTTGTTTGAATTAAACGCACTAATCTCAGAACTACCTATCCGATTCGATAAATTAATTATTGTTGTATTGAATAGCTACATTCAAGGGAAAGGTGATAAGATATATTTTATCCCGAAATTCCCAAGGGAATGCGCACTATGCGGGAAAAACCGCAGGGTGTAGTGTGACCATAAAATAAGACTTTACAGAAGGGTTTGGTGCTTGTTTCAGTTATCATTTTAGGGAGAAGAATTATTACAAATAAGCGCTTTCCTAAAACGAATTAGTGAAGTACTGCTTAACGTAACCTACAAATCATTGACTTTTTTTGAGTGCATTTTAATGATAAGGTATCGATCGTTTGATCGCTGCCAATTTAAGAGTTATCTAGTAAAACAAAACATACAAAGAAATACTTAAAGAGTCAATTAAGTTTGTTATTTTCATCTTCACTAACAAAGTGGAATAAAACGCCGGTTAAAAATCTTCGTTATTTCCGGATTTGTTGTTACTTACATAATAATTATTCATAGCATAACGACCAAAATATACTCGCAACATGTACATTCATTCATTTCCAATAGGAACACTGGCGTCGGAGTTTTTAGACGGCATAAAGGCCTCCGACATGATATATCAATTGAAAAAGCTAAGATAATTTTCCCTACAAAACACGGCAGCGCTTAGTTAGAAAATGCCACTATCGGCCACCCATCCCAGTAGGGCTCGAGCTGCACGTTGCTCAACAATCGCAATGAACTAACATCGCTTAAACAAATTAAACCACGAGAATGTTCATAATCACCAAAGGGTTTTTTGGTCATTACTATTCTTATTTTCACTTATGACCCCATTCTGTATTTTCACCCACAACTTGTAATAAGTATTTATTACATATACGGTCGCCCATAAAGCCACCTTCCCTAGAACATAAAATATTTACAGATCTCACCCCCATATCTGCAGCTCATGAAATAGTCCTTCATTCATACATATTAAATCAAAGACATTTAATTTCTATATACGGTTTCTACGAGTGTTGTAATCGTAATTCACTGAAGATTGGACGGCTGGAATGATATCATCGGAATTAATAAGGTGCCTATGTTTTAACGACGCGACGTTCGTTTCAAACTGTATTCTTATTTTAAAACTCAACTTTCAACAATTAACTAATTGCATATCTAATAGGTGTCTTTACTAATGTAATAAAAGTGAAGAGTTTGATTTTTTGCTCCTTTGATTGCGCTTGTTTGATCCCAAAAACTATCTATCAGATTTGAATAAGTATTTTTTTATGTCCAGCCACGTTCAAGGAAATTTAAAGGTTATTTTTTAGCAGCGTTTTAACGCACCCAATGCTAAAACGCTGCTTGTTAATAGTATAATAAAACTCAAGTAAAACCACGGTAAATAATGTAATCCTTACATTACCAAGAAAGAATAAATGTATAACTAACACAGAAAATTAAACTCAATTGAATCTGTTTAAAGCTGGTACAAATAAATATACATACAAGCAAACCGAAACATTTTATCAAAAAAGCGAAGTTAACTGCATTCAAGTAAAACCAGCATACTTGACTTAACTACGTATTTAAAACTGGTTCACACAGTGCTTCTCACCAAGTAGGTTTATAGGTCAATTCGAGTACTTTGTATAAGTTCCTCAAGTACACCCCTTTTATGCAAATCGTTTTTGTTTCAGAACTTCCCTGTTTATCATATCCAGTTTCATCTATGCGAAGTTACTGGTGGTGGTGTGTGTGGCGTATGTCGTCAGTGACGTCATAACCCACAACCTACCACTGTACTACTATGAAGGTTTCTTCACCTACCTTTATGGCATGAGCATATTGTTCTTGCTGTACGTCTTCTGCTTCTTGTTACAAGGTTTGTTTGGTCCAAATATGTAAGAATTTTTGCTGTCGAATAATGAGGCCTCATAGATGGATGTCTTTTGTATAGAGAGCGCATGCTGCAGCGGCAGTCCCCCGAAACCGAAACCACCTCCAAAAGAGAAGAAACCCAAGAAAGAAAAGGAAAAGAAAACCAAAGATAAAGAACCTAAAGAAGGGAAAGACAAGGACGCAAAAGACGGCAAGAAAGATGGAAAGAAAGATAAATCGAAGGACAAAGCTGACAAGGAAGGCAAAGAGAAACCAACCAAAGAATCAAAGAAACAAAGCCAGTTCCAGGTAAATTGTTATCACCGCATCAACGTACACAGCACATCCATTACTCTTGTTTTAACATTTTACACGTTCTCTTGGCTTCGCGTGTCGTCCTGTGTTAGTTAACCACACTTTGTTATTATTAAATGTTAATTTATTTAACTTTTGTAAACCGCACTATGTACAGTTTATTATATTTTGAAGTTATTTTCGTTGGCGTCACCAGGCCGCATGTTCCCTTTTTGTTTACGCTGCCTACTTTTTGTTTTTTCCATATCATTTGGGCAGGAGGTGTATCCACGTAAGATGCGCGATAAAGTTCGACAACAACAAATGCAATTGCAAATGGCGCAATTGTATGCGCAAGAACAGGTGAGGTACTTGACGCATCACGCTTCCAATCATGTATCCATGCCACATTTGTTTCAGTGCTTTGGATGTGCTGTTGTAGACATAAGTAGTGCTTTATATGTTGTTTTTATACGCTGCCGAGTTTGCTTCTACGGTGTTGTCGTGTGAATCTTCTCAAAGTACAGTTACAGTACTATTGCATTCATTGATCGAGTGTCATCATTAACAAATGTCAAACAAATCAATCCCAACTAATTCGCATCATTATGCTAGTGCTCATGATTTTGACTATACTTCTTCGAATACATCCTCGAGAAATGTAAAAATAGGTAATAAAATTTCCTTTATGGCGATGATTTAATACAGAGATTTCACATGTTCATGTAAGAAAAGAAGCATCGTTAAATATATTTTGTACTATATATATTACATTGTACAGCAACAAGATGTGGTGGAAATGGAAGCTGGGCCCGTTGCAAGACCAGTTCGCAGACGCAAGACTTCGCAGAATGATCATAGCCATGGAAGTTTCTTCTTGAGGATTGGTGCTATTGGTAAGGATTGATACAAAAATAAACTTTATTGCGTCATGTAAAGAGTAAATAATCTGACTTCTTTTCCATTTGATTTCAGCTTTCGGTCTCGGTACAATGATCTATAACGGTTTGGAATTCGGAACCTTTTTCGAATTGCCTCTCGAGTCGCCATGCTACCTGATCCTAAAAGGAATCAACCCTGTTCTGCAAATGGTCTTCACTTTCATGCAAATGTACTTCATTTTCATGAATTCAAGGGTCAGTTGACTAAATTTTGTTTTTATTTATATCAAAAGTTAAAAAAAGAAATAAGATTGCTGATTTAGAAGAAAACATATTTTTTGTTTCATTTTTAGCTGAACATCCACCGATTCAAAGTCATTGCGAGATTCGGCTTGATGCACGTTGTTGCGACAAATATCTGTGTCTGGATCCGGACTCTAGTTCTAGAGTCGTTGAAGGAAATCACAGACTACCATGTGAGGAATCCCCAGGGTATTCCGGGAGAAGGCGTACTTGGCAGTAAGTATCTTCAGCTTGTTTCTATGCATATGTTTGCGTGTTTGAAGCCTCATCCCCAACACAATCATTCATACAAACATTTTTATATCTTGCAAACTCTTCCCTAGAATTAACTTTAACTTTGTTTTGTACCTACTAGAAGTCATCCGTAAGCACACTCTGAGGCATTCTGGTAAAGTTTTCGGTGCTACTTCTACTGCCGCCGCTAGTATTGCATCAACCGTTGTAACTACAGCCAAAACAGCTGGAGAGCAACTAATGAATGTCGTAACATCAACCACCTCCGCACCAACGACCATTACAACTACCACAAGTTAGTATTGCTAATGGAAACCATTACAATATTTGGTGTTCACTGTATGGAGTCATTTCCTCTGTGCATGCATGTACGTCAATAATGCATTTTGAACTAATTTCAGCGACTACCACAACGCCCTATCCATACATGGGCGGTGGTTATTCTAAGTCTAAGCTACTCGATGCTATTAAAAGCACTGTAGGCTACGACAACGGAAATTACGGTCGCGATTACAAAGAATGGCCTAATGATAACCCGTTTACTACCACCTCATTCGCGCCACTAACAACAGAGACTGATAAAGTGACACAGACACAGACGGCCATGTTGGAAGTATTCCAGTACCTTCGCACTTCGACTTTGAAACCGATCGTTAACGCTATGTCCACGGTGCTACCTTCATCGGTGTCGCCTGTCTCGTTTGTTACCGATAAAGACGAATGGGGTAATAACGTTGAAACGTATCGTGTAGACGAACCACCACATTTGCCAGGTTTGTCGCTGGAGTGTCGTCAAGACTTCATTTAAAATTTACGCCAATGCACTTTTTATTTGCAATGTTTCGTTATTTTACCCCATACCGTTATATGTTGATTGGCGTTGTTTGTGCACTCCACATGTTCGTTTTTAGGTTAACGTTCGTTGCGTCTTCTTTGCATGTTCCGTTTAGTTTATAGTAAATACTTATTTTTTTAAACATTTCTTTTTATTGTTTGAAGTATATTTTTAATAAGGTTTCATGTGGTTTCAGATAACCGATCTTCGGAAATCTTCGAGTCTTTCGACAACTTGAACCCGGCAGCACTGATTGCTAACATTGATAACTCGACCATTTGCGGGCGAAACCCAATTATGGGCACGATCGTAACTGACTCAGCCCCTTACCTTTACCCCTTCATTATCGAGTACTCTCTTATTGGAGCTGCCGTCATCTACGTTATGTGGAAACACATTGGTCGCTACCCCAGGTAAGAACATTTACATTTCATACTAACTTAGATTCCTTAGTTTAATAAATATAGAAGAGTAGGTAGTTAGAATTGGATTCTCATTAACAAAGCATCATCATGTACCCAAAACCATAAAGCACTAACCTTGTACCTGAACCTCACAAGCCTAAAGCATCAAAGGTCAAGAAATAACCAAGCACGTAAAATTAGACACAAACCTATAAAATGAGAAAACAATAACAAATATAACCACTTTAAACTAGTCACAAGCGTTAGTCTATCAGCGAAGTGATTGCTTGCGGTTTGTTAAATAGATAAAATTAGAATCAACGGCATGTGTGATAGAGCTGAGAATTGAGTGGAGATTGACGGTGCGCACGCGTTTGGTTGCAGCGTGGCCAACGATGAAGATCTGGAAAGACGTCTGGAAGCTGTTCTCTCCCGCAGGGCGGCAGCATTGGCGGCAGCACAACGAGGAAACAGGGTCGACTGCGCGGGCGCATCCAAAGGACTATTTTGCGGACTACTTTTACTCGTCGCCTCTCTCATCTGCCTGATCCTATTCTTCGTACTCATTAGACACCAAGAACTAAAACGCCTCTCGATTTATCTCGCTGATGTCTCGCATTGTGCGCTGATGGTTCTCTCGATACTGGCTATATTGATCGGATTTATACGGTAAGTTTTGTGTGTGCTGTTGTGTTAATTTAATTTGTGTGCTATCTGTTTGATGGGTACTTATGTTTTTGTTAATTTTTTGTTTATAATTTCGTTTTGTTTCTTCCCTTTCCTAATTCACCTTACCCTAAATCCAATGGCTCCAATTTGTTGCACTTGTGTGCTATTTTATTTAATGTTATCTTTTTGTTCAATTCACTCTCACATACTTTTAATAATATTCCCTTTTTCATTTCATCTTTTCCGTTTTGTGGTTTGCTTGTGCCCCGTTTTACCATAATTGGTTTGCCTTAAAAGTGGTCGAGTATTAAAATGGAGCTCTATTCCTCCTTCCTATGCCGAACCTCTCCACAGGGTGCAATCTCTGAAGTTCCGTTCCGAAGAACAATCGGACCTGAATGACATTCTGCTGCGCGTCTCTGCCTTCGGACTCTTCGTGTATGCTGTGTTCAGCGTGATCGCTGGAGGAATGGGAGCATTCACCCAGGAACCCAACCTACTCGTGATGATCACTGGCTGCTTGAGCGTACTACAGGTACGTTTTATTTGCATATACTTAATTTTTTAAATTGAAGTTTTCATCGCATTAACTTTTGTACATTGATCGAAAAACTGTAACAAAAGCTTTACTGATAATTTCAACAAAACACTAATCTCTAAATTATTATTTAATTAATTAAACGTTAGAAGTGGGAAATAGGGTTGGCCAATAATCTATGCCACTCTTTAATAAATTGAACTAAACACTAATTGCTAACAATGCTACCTGATAGACCATAAACTGATCGACTCTCACACGTTTCAGGTGGTACTCCAACTCCTGTTCATCGCAGACGTCTCCCGCCGCCGCGTCCACCTTCCAGAACAGGAGCGCAGCAAGCCCGCCCGCCAAGCCGTCACCTTCCTACTCATCTGCAACGTTACCATGTGGCTCATCTACACCTTCGAAGCTCAGAAGGTTCTGGCTAACCCGGTAAGTGGAAAGGCATGAAGAGATGACGAGTATTATTAGGGAGCCGGACAATTAAGTATGGAGTATAATATGCCTTATCAACTTTTCTATTTTAAGAACATTGGTGAAATATGTTTACTGTGTGTCTTATTTATAACTAGCAGCGCCCCGCGGTTTTACCCGCATTGTGTCCATTCCTGTGGGAATTTCGGGATGAAAAATAGCCTATGTTACTCGTGGATAATGTAGCTTTCGAATGGTGAAAGAATTTTTTAAAACGGTCCAGTAGTTTTTGAGCCTATTCATTACAACCAAACAAACAAAGTTTTCCTCTTTATAATTTAGTGTAGACAAATTCTTTAGCCATCCTTTGTTCTTCTTAGTATCAGAATCTTTCTCTTGTGATCCATATTACTGGCTTTTTGTTAATATTATGTAATCCTCATTTTCAGGTACAACTAGACTTCTACGGTTTCGTAGCGTGGTCCCTCGTCCAGCGGTTTACTCTCCCGCTTTGCATCTTCCATCGTTTCCACTCGGCCGTGACCCTCGCCGAGATCTGGAAGACTAGCTACAAGGCACGTCTTGAGTGAACCGGCTCCGAAAGTCGCAGTCCATTACATCATCCACATATGTAGATCCTAGGTCCACTGGGAACTACCAATTTCGTCCTACCGCGGACAGTAACGTAGTTAAAGACAATCAATTCGCTGCTAGTTTCGATGTCATCTCGATAATCAAGTGTTAGTCTAGTGTCGTTTACGAATTAGTACGGTAACAGAGTAGGACCTTTTAAGAGGTTTTTGACACTACATAGCAATATCGCACACGATTCTACCCCGCCTGTCATTTTTACATTCAGTTTGTTCATTTTTTTCAGCTGTCTTCTTTTCTTTCACATTCCATACTTTAACAGTTTCAGTAAAAATTAGGTTTCTTGAAAGACTGAGCGTGGAGACTTTAACGTGACCAAACATATTTTCGGCTCATTTTGCTTTTATACGTAATTGAAGTTGCTCATTTTTCGTATTTCTATTCTTGTAACTTTGTTTAATTTTATCTTTTACAAAAATACGATCTATAAGTACATCAGTGTTCCCAGTTGTGAAGAGTTCCCTCCTTCGTTAGGTATAATTTGTGTGCCATGGTTTTAGGGATAAGATTCAATTGAATTCGACAATATTTTTACATTTATTTCATTTAAAGAGCGAGGAACTAAAATTAAAGTCTCAATTTTGGAAGGAATAGCATAAACCGCGAGAGATGAAAATTTATTGTTGGCTAAACTTTGCGTATTGATTAGAGTCAGTAACTTTTTGAATTTAATACTTATTGCCAATATTAATAATGTTTCTGAAATTTTACTAGGCGACATAATATACTAATTGATATAAGAGTAGAATTATGATATTAATGAAATTTAAACAATGATAGAAAACGTAAGGGGTAGTTAACATGTAATAGGTAGGAACATAAATATCTGAAAAACGTACTTAAACATATAGGTCAGGGTGGGATTACTTGGGTTCAGAAGCAGCTTTGTAAATTGTGTTACAAATTATGAATGGACTAAACAGATAACAAAGGTTTTAATTATGTACATATTTTATTGCAAAGGGGCCATAAGAATACAAGAGAAATGTCACAAATGCAATTTTTGGTAGCGCAGAAACCAGCTAAGTTATATGAGAATTAATATTAGAATTATACGATTAAAATTTGAATGTTGTGCTAACATTTTGATCTAGAATTAGTGCTGTGGTTAAGGATTTCGATTATTAACGGTAGATTATCAATCAGGCCACAGGCTTTAGCCTGTTCTATATATTCTTGGCAAATATTTTCGTAATCATTTTATGTGCAATCTATTTTCATAAGCTGAACGATCCTTTTACAAAGCGTTGTTTCCTAAACGCAGGATATCATTTCAATGTTATGAATTTTGTATAAATAGTTCATAAACTATACTATTATTTAAGATAATATATTTATTATTTTTTGTAATATAACATTTGGAAGTGACTGCTCTTTCGAGAGCTTGCGTGTGCTTACTTTGTAAGATTTTGAGTGATCGTAGAAGTTTCTTAAGTATATCATTTTTAATTGTAATTAGTTATTTATTAACAAGAGATTTAAGATATATTTTAGAGCTATTCGTATTAATTTCTAGTACGTGTATATCTAATAAATTACCTATAAGAGTAAATGTTTCGATGTCATATTCAATGTTAAACTTAACTAGAACCAATCAGCATGTTTGGCTTATTTATCACTGCCGATATTTTAACAATAGAGTACCTAAACATATACGTTAGTAAGTTCTTTGATAAAACTTATATTATACTATTTCTAACATGTTCAATTTTTGTAGGTGATATACTCTTTACGGCGTACCTATAAATGTTTGGAACAAATTGTACCGTATTACAAATACATAGGTTTTAACAATTATCAATATATATGTGGATATTCGATCAGTGTTATTTAGAGATACCAAAAATTTGGAAATCTACTTTAAAATTATACCTATCTATATGAATAATTATTATGTAAATGTCTATTTGAATAAATTAATTAAATAATTACCCGTGATTGTTCGTTTTATTCAACCACCAGGACCTGCTTCAATAATCTTCACTTCACTTTATCAAATTAAGTAACACGAGGTTTATTTCAATGAACCTATATAGGTAGTATGTAATAATTAAGATTTTCATTGCTCATCATTTTATTCTAGAAACTAAGTAGTTATTTATGTGGTTTATTTTGTGGCAGAGATTGTAAAACGTAGGTTCCTTATTTACTTGATATTATTAAAACAAACTGTGGTGTACCGCAAGGCAGCATTCTTGGCCCATTGTTTTTTCGTCACCTAATAATTCACAGAGCATATAAGCACCGCCGGGCCGGCAGGAGAGCGCGGTGCTTCTATGCTCTGTGTAATAATTATTTAATACTTAACATGTCTAATCTGTGCCTATACGGATACCAACAGGTAGGATCTAAAACGACCTCTATTAAATACTTTACTATTGCTATTGTTAGAATAGATAATTGTATTCTATTCGATTCACCAAACAGAACGACTGAACCAACATAATTATTAATTAGTAGGAACTTTGTGTCGGAGTTTTTAGACCGCCTTAAGGCCTCCGGCGTGGTACGACGTGGTCAAACGATTGCACCAACCGGGAACGACAATTTTACGTATAAAAATATAGATGAAAAAATAGATTTATGTATTCAATCATTAGGTACTAATTTTATCATCTATTTTACTTAATTAATCATTAATCGCATCCGTAATGTACATACGCATTTCTGTTTAATTTTGAATATCATATCTGAGGTATTATGTAGCTAAATCAATTGTTACCAGTGTTAAACTAAAAAGGATATCAAACGTATCATAGAAACATACTAGCTCAGCATTGGCCCTGTAGTTGGGTTATGGAGTTGGGTAGTCGCGTTTTCTTGTGAATTGGTTCCTTTAATTTAAATTTCACTGCGGTGCTGTCAATGTCTTATTATTAAAAAATGTCAGTGTTAATTCTACGATTTTGACATCACCTACGAATATGTCAATGTCAATGTCAATATTTAAGTCAAATAATTGTGTTAGCCGTCGACGCTGTTTCTGGTCTATGGGTTGAATAGAATTGAGTAAATAATTTCAGTTTATTACGCCACGAATTTACGTTCTCTACTCATTACGGATGAGTAATACATGTGAAATAGGCTAATATTCAAATAAATTATGATAAGAAATCGCACAATCCCATAATTATCGTTGAAGCTGTGTCTATATTAGTGCAAGATGCAATTCCGTGTGATAATGTTGATACATTTTGGTTTGTTGCTGTTAGTAGGTTTTAGTAATGCTGAGAGTTATGTGCAAAGTGATCCTAGTGTGAGTTTTTCTTGGTGGCCATCTGTTCATAATGCCGCTACACTGATGAGGTTAAAAAGGGTGAGTCAGGTTATGGGGAACGTAGCAGGTGCTAACGAAGGCGTAGCTCAAACTGAAGAATTGAAACCGTTGCCGCCAGCGACTGAAAAAGTGGTTCCGAAGCAACAAGTCGTAAATAACACAAATGAGACGAAACCAATCAAAACCGAGTCTTCTACAGTAAAACAAGAAGTACAACCTCAACCTATTCAAAGTAAGTGTTTAAACCTTCGATCAACAATACACAACTAGATGTCGGGTCGCCGCAAAAAATACGTCTCGGTGAATAAGGCCTCATTTGAAAAGTGAGCTCTTATTTTATTCATAGGATTTGCTCCTTTATTGCTAGGTGTCATGGTTGTAATCAGGTTGAACTTCGAACTGTTTTAAAACTTTTGTTTCAGTTCGGTAGTAAACAAAATTAGCTGTCACACATCATCCACGCAGACAGTATTTAGCTTTGATATTGTATGTGACCCGATATCTAGTTGTGTATTGTTGATCGAAGGTCAATCAAAGTTGAATCATTTTCAAGTTCTAAATTTAAAAAAGATGTTCTTTCTACTATCTTTTTAAATCTGTAAGTGGTTATGTTGGTTTACTGTTCTGCCACTGCAACAACACTGTTATGAATTATTTATTAGATAAATATTAATATCTGCTTAATGATGCAACATGTTAACCTTCATTCTTTCAAATTCAAATTTGTTTTAATTAACAATGCCCATCGGTTTGTAAAACAGGTTCATTGTTTGATAATTTACTGTTACTGTTATGTGGCCTTAACTATCGACATTGATATTTTGAATTGAAACTATGTTTACAGATACACTTCGCTTTTATTTTATACTAGCAGCGCCCCGCGGTTTTACTCGCGTTGTGCCCGTTCCCGTGGGAATTTCGGGATAAAATGTAGCCTATAGCCTTCCTCGATAAATAGACTATCTAACAGTGAAAGAATTATTCAAATCGGTTCAGTAGTTTCTGAGATTAGCGCGTTTAAACAAACAAACAAACAAACAAACAAACAAACAAAACAAACTCTTCAGCTTTATAATATTAGTATAGATTTTTATCTGATGGATGTGGTCACTGAAGACTGAAAATGAGTAGTGTTCGCTTAAACTTAAGAAACCAGTATAGGTACATTGATATTGTTGATAAATATTTCTGTGAATAAGTAGGTAACTAATAATAATAATAAAGGTTTTCCATCATTTAGTTACATGTAAAGTACTTAGTTTATATTGAACATCAATTCGAAACACCTTCTAATTATATAAATAAGTAACTTTTTTATTAGTAACTAGCAGCGCCCCGCGGTTTTACCCGCGTTGTACCCGTTCCCGTGAGAATTTCGGGATGAAAAATAGCCTATAACCTTCCCGTTGAATGCAGCTATCTATTACAAAAAATTCAAATCGGACTGATAATTCCTGAGATTACCTCGAACATACAAACAAACAAACTTACAAATTTTACCTCTTTATAATATTATTTTATTATTAATTGACTACATTTCTCAAGGGTTACAGAGGTTATGTTTACATATGATAAACACACTATCAGTAAATAAACCAAGTTCATGACCAATTCATAACATGTTGATTAATTCCGAAAAAAGATTCATGCTCATAATAAGTGCATTTAATAAAAAATTCTAGTGTTAAAAATTAGCAACAACCTGCGTTTATATCCAAACAGTGCCTGTTCCAATAGGAATTTCGGGATGACAAATAGCCTATAACCTTCCCATTGAATGTACTCCCATGCTAATCCATGTAGTAGTTAGTTTATCACAAACAGACGGACAGACAGAGTGGGACGTTGTTTTTAGAGATTATAACTAATTGATACTGTTTTAAAGTAAGCAAAGTATGATTAAAAACTAACCATAGTGGTTTTTAAACCAAGTTACTGAAAGTCAAATTGACAAATAAATTATTCATTTTATAGTTAATGTGACCATAAATTAGTTTGTTCATCTAAATTGCTGCCATTCTGAATCAATTAGCTTGTTAATAACTGTTCACATTTGTATCGGACAAGTTTGAACAACTGATGGTTTATATTCTTAGTAACAAGGAAAATAAAATATTTTACCTCACAAATTTCCCAGTTAATAGTTCTAGTTCATTATGGTGTTATTTTTAACATTTTCCCTGTTAAATCTATGGCATAGAATCTAGATATTAATAAAACAAAGCTGTAGACTTTGTTATATTAATATTTTTTGTTTGTTTGAATGCACTCTTCTCAGAAACTACTCCCATTCAAAAAATCATTATTTTTTAATAGATAGATGAGGAAAGCTATTTTTATCTCGAAATTCTCACGGAGACAGCCACATCGCGGGTGAAACCGCGGAGCACAGGTAGTCCATTCTAATGCTCAACTTTTTGGGCTAGATGTTAGTCGTCAAGAGCTTATCTTTTTGTAATGAACTATCAAATATTTTCAGATGCAGCCAATATCACTGAAGCGCCACTTTTAGCAACTAATGCAACATCAACCAATGCCACTGTATCGGATAGTGCTGTAAAGTTGGATCTGAACAAGCCTGGAGTGGTAAAGAGAGGTCTGATTGTTTTCGGGGGATTTACTCTAATGGCAATAGCGTACTTTGTGTTTTATAGGTAAGATTTTGTAAAACGAAATGTTTATTTAACTAACCCATTCTATGGGAATTGGCAGTTTGTTAGCCTTCTAAGCCCGTTAAAAATAACCAGTATATATTCTTACCTATTTTTTGTTAAATACCTATGACTAACGGAATTGAATAAACATATTTGAGTTTAAATATCCCACTCCTAGGTAAAAGATCTGACTGAAGTACAGTAAGAAAGATTGGGCAAAAGTCTCTAAAAGAGAGAACAGAAAGAGAACAGAGAGAAAAAAAGACGCTGGCCTACTGTTGGTTGGTAATCTCACACCAGAATAGAAATATTGTTATTTTGATTATGACGCCAAGTTTGATTAATTAATATCACCCATAATCGACTTTGAATTGAAACGTTTACGGATACACTTCTGCTTCGGTTTCGACCCCTTTACAGGAACCATGGTCACAGAAATGACTGCAACAGACTGCCTTAAGAAAGCAGTATCTGTAATCTAATTTATACATTCCAGGAGAAAGAGCAAGAACACAGACCCTTCAAACTCTCACTCAATAGACGCCAACCAATTCCGCTACGGCGTCCTTCAATCGGAAGACAAAAGAGATACAGAACTTTCTAGAATACCTCTCACCATGGAGTCTGATGACGAAGAGGATGAAGACTTAGAAATATTCGACTTAGAACAGAAGAAAAAATCACTCTCATACGTCAACCTTCAAACAAACGACGAAGACATAGTACTAAGTCCTACAGAAGATATTGAAAGGGACAATCTCCTTCTAGATATAGAAGATGTGAACTCCGAAGCTCTTATCAACTGGAGCGGTAATGGTAGTAAGTCGATATTATAGATTTTTGAGTAAGAAATATCTATTTTATTAAGAAGTACTGTTTGTAATGTAGTATGACTCGTATGGCGGCTACTTTCTAATACAATTTATAAAAAAAGAATGTAATAATTGTATGTATGAGAGCTGTCTTGGGTTATGTTACAGTGCAAAATTTATAATTGGGGTTGATTCCTTTGGGTCGTGATTTGTTTCTGGTAGCATTGAATCATAATTATTAATTATCATTTTGTAGTTGCATCGGATCATGGTGATCTGTTGGTCAATGTGTTAAGCACACATTATGATTCGATTCTACTACCAACAGATGGTTAATAGAATGATAATTTTGACTTCTCTGAAAGTGTTTTGTTAAATTGTTGGTTGATTCTAATCACATTTAAAATTGCCTACATTCAAAGCAATCAGAAATGATGTGATTCGTTAGGAAGAACTCCTTATTTTTTTACTTTGGTTTTAAATGTGAAAACTCTAGTAATGGATACAATTTGTTGTTTTTGGGTTGTTATTAATGAGAATGAAATAAGTACAATATCTTGAAACCAAGACGACCCTTCGGCACTAAATTCCAACGTAACAAAGAATACCAATATCATGTATTTTTTTAAACTTGTTCATTGTTATATCTCTTGTGGTAAATTCTATGCATGACCTAACTAACACCAAATTCTGTCCATTACAATATAATATTTTTATACTTCATTCAAGTATTCTATTGTGATCTATTTAAAATGTAGTTAATAGCTAGTCGTTATTCTTGGATATTGAAAGCCTTTTCACTGGAATGAAAGAAAACTAGTTAAAAACGTGTATGGTGTCTTTACATACAGAAAGATTTATTTTTAAAGCGAAGTAGGAAAGTAGGCAAATCAAAATGATCTGTTGTATTGACATCACGCATTGGTAGTTTTTGGTGGAAAGGCAATAGTATGATCAGTTAACACTGAATGGAATTGCCTAAATTGTTTAAACTCGTGTTACAGCATTGTTCCGAAGCAGGAACAATTCTACTTATTTACGTTTATCTATCTGTCCCTGTCACTAGTACACAATAATATTACTGTCTCACTCGCACAATGGCTTGACGGCCAATGAAACGGTAATACTTATATGTATGAGTGACAAAGACATAGATAAAAATCAATGGACGAAATTGTTCCTACTATTGGACCGCTATTTTCAATTAGCTCTTTCCTTATAGACTTGTCATGTCCCCTAATATTCCGTTCAGTTAATACTGAGCCTAAGTTTATAAATATTTATGATAATGCTTTATACTAACCATTCCGTAGCTTACAATAACTTTAACATAACTACAATGTCTATGTTTTGATAACTTGAATCCATTACAATACTATTAAGGGCTTATAATAGATACATAATAATAGGTATCGTTAATACTTAGTTTTTTATCTATACTAATATTATAAAGAGGTAAATTTTGTAAGTTTGTTTGTTTGTTCGAGGTAATCTCAGCAATTATCAGTCCGATTTGAATAATTATTTTTGTAATAAATAGCCACATTCAACGGGAAGGTTATAGGCTATTTTTTTTCCCGAAACTCCCACGGGAACGGGAACAACGCGCGGGTAAAACTGCGGGGCGCTGCTATAATCGATAAAGCTACATAATAACGCTTACTTATTTCACTTCGTTTAACCAAGAGATTTCATAATTTTATTAGTCCTAAAGGAAGTTTGACATTGATGATATAAGTACAATATATGAGAGCATATAGTTTGCTCAAAGTTTAATTTGTCCATCAACATAAGCTATCCGTATGATCTGTTGATAAAAAACGGACTATCTAGTCCTAATTGTGATCTGTTGATACTTTTCATAAAGTAATTAATTAATACCGTTAATCTGCAATCATTAAGCGAACATCGGCTCTGTATCAATACAAAATAAACAAATGTTTTATTCAAACGGATGTTCGCTCAAAGTGGAAAACACGTGCTATTCAAAGCATTTATTCCTATCCGATTACCATTGAACATGCGTTCGCGCAACGGTTTTCATTTACCACATGAAACTGCGAATATTCGCTCAAAACTGTTTAGAACGTGAAGTGAAAACGCGACTTTGGAATCTTCGCACTTCGCCGCAACTTAAGGAAATTCACACTTGTTATGTTATTACTTAACACACCTGTTTAACACGTTATAAACTAATACAAACATTGCGTGTATGACGTATCCTAGTAATTGTATCAATTTGCGCTCGTCCTTGAATGAGATCACATGCAATGGATGTTTCTATGATGACAAATAATTTTAAACATGATTTTTCTAAGGATAATTGTTTGTGGTTGACTACTAGGTGATAGTGGACTAGAACTGAGGTCAAAAAGTAGTGGTTAACCTTAGTTAGCGCTTGAGCGTAGTTTTGTTAAGCGATGTTAAATCATTGCGATTGCTAAGCAACGTTCGACACGAAAGTGGCATTTCTATTTGAGCGCTACCGTGCTTTGGAGGGCACGTTGAAGGTGTGTTTTCGGTAGCAACCGCAGTAGAAGGCAGTAACTGCCGATCGCAAGCAGCAGTGTCGCCGCGCTTTTTAAAAGAGATTTATAGAAATCAGTGGTATTTCCTGCGGTTGGCAATGAATCGGTCGACCCCACAGAACACATAAACAGAGGTTAGAATGGCGATCATGCGCCGTTCGTATGAAAACCGGTGTCGCCGAATCCGCCCCACCTTTCACCGCCAGTGCATCTGTGCGTAATAAATATGAAGCTTACGCACATATTTGCAATTTCAAATCTAGCCTATCTTAGCGCCGCGCCATCACGCGATTTCAAACGGAACCAATCATGCGCATGCACGCACACTGATGCACATTTTATAGCTTATCGCGTTGTCGTACAAATATGAGCGTTCGCTCATATCCTTGGCGCGCCTGCCCCGCCCACATCGCCTTTCTAACCTCTGTTTATGTGTTCTGTGGTCGACCCTGTTGAAGGCATTTTGGCGGTCCCTAAAAATTCCGACACCAGGATTTTGACAGTGGCCTTCTCGAAATGAATGAATGAATGAACCTTACTTGTATAACCTTCGTAGTACCTCTGACTAGTGGTCAATCTTCGTTCGATTGAGTAGTATCTGTACTCATAAACTTATCCACGACTTCCTTTAATCTCACCAAAATCATATTATGCATTTATTTGTTTGTCGAAAAACGACTATAATAGCATTTATTAACCCAGTGTATTTATTTATCTTAGTATTTATATAAAATAGTAATAAAAATCAGTGAATCATATTAGGGTGTTGTTGGCTTGCATTTCAGAACGT
The DNA here is from genome assembly GCA_951394245.1 of Cyclophora punctaria. Lineage (NCBI taxonomy): Eukaryota > Metazoa > Arthropoda > Insecta > Lepidoptera > Geometridae > Cyclophora > Cyclophora punctaria. The sequence continues at coordinate 5,902,546 of OX596169.1, forward strand.
AAACACAGTATGAATGATACGTACAATACGACTGGCTATGCAAGTGAATATCGCCTTAAAGGTCATTGGTGACTTTGTTTGTAGTACATAACAATGTTTTTTATATGTGGAATTAATTACTTATTGCATTAATAAATGATCGTATTCATGCCATAATATAACTATTAACTATTAGTTATCTTGTTAAAAAATTAAGTGATTTTGAATGTATTTCCTTATCTTTGAACGCCTATTTGTGAATGATAAGAGATATCTATCTTTATTACTTATTTGTGGGATAAGAGCTGATTAGGAAAACGTGAGATTAGGAACACTCTATTTTTTCTTACGAAAGTTAAATTTGGACTAATGAAGTCGTATATCAACCGAAGACGATTCCTTCAGAAGAGGAAAAAGGTTAAGTGACTTCATTCCATTCTTAACCACACCGAACCCCCTCAATGGCATAAGTTGTTTTTGGTTTTAAAATCGATCTTGATGACTTGAGTTGTAACTCTCGTACAGATTATAAAAACATGCTCGTTGAATGTTGTCTGTGAAAAAAAAAACACGAATAGAGTATTTTGGAGTCAGTTAAAACAATATTTATCTCTATGATAAGAGTTAAATATGGATTAGAAATACTTGTATTATTATGGCCTTTCCTAAGCGTTTGAAGTTAATACTAATAATGCGTCCATGTTTCATCAGCTTTATATTAAACGGAAGTAAAATATTCTACTGCCATAACAACGAAACATATCTACATGTATCTGTTTATTATTTTAAAGAGCACTATTTTTTAAAACCTATAGAAGTACTTAAAAATATCTTGAAAGTTATTTATTTAAATTATCAATATTCTAGCTGCGCCCCGCGGTGTTACCTGCGTTGTACCCGTTCCCGCAGGGATTTCGGGATAAAATGTATCCCATATGTTATTCTGATGTACAACCTATCTTACTGTAAAGTTTCATTCAAATCCGTTCAGTAGTTTTTGCGTGAAAGAGCAACAAACATACATCCATACATACATCCATCCTCACAAACTTTCGCATTTATAATATTAGTAGGATAGGATACTCATACTTCAAATTTAAAGTTACTTAATTTATTTATAGTTTAGAACTATATTTCCATATACATAGAGTATATTATTCATTGTACATGTTATGGCTTAGTTTGGGTCTAGTTTGAGTTGAATGAATAAATTAGATTCATAATAACTTTTATCTTAATTGCTAAACCAAACAAAGTTCTAAGCTTGCAGTATAATATACATCAACTACATACATTATGAGTACACATTTCACTTTAAAATACATAATAGCTGTGTCTCGTAGTTCCACCCGCGACCAACAGATGGCGCTAGTACGCACGTTAGAACACGCTATCGTTATTTTATAAAGTTTAGTGCGGTCGCGCCGATACATTTTCATAATTTTCGCACTTATAATACGTATAGTTATAATACGATCAAACCATAAACAACACTGCATTTCTCATAAACGAATTAACATAAATAAGTAACGTTATTTAGATTCTCTAGAATATATACCACCTTATTCGTAAACGCTCTTTAACTAAAACAATGTTAGTTAAAGTGTTTTGTCTCTTTCGCTCTTTGGCAAATAGCGTATGTCGGAAAGGGACAAACCATTTGTTAGATAAAGTGCTGTTCATTAGCGTTTATGAATGAAGCCCTAAGAGCGTTTGTCCACCGCCGCCGGCACCGGACCGTCACCGTGAAAGAGATGACGGCGCCGAAGTAGCGGTAGATACATTTAGAGCGTTTTCCTTTAGCCGCGTGTCCACCGCACATCCGTCACGTCATAATAAACTCGGGCCGAAATAATCTCGTTCCCGGTGACGGTCCGGTGCCGGCGGTGGTGGACAAACGCTCTAAGAATGTAAATCGTGTATCAAAAATGTTATAGACTTGCCGATAAACTATTTTAGAATTCAACTAGTTTTAAAATTTGTCGGCTAATATTTTTTAAAGATATATTTGGTTTATTTTTCTATGATTAAAATGTTAAGTTAATTAAACAACTTATAGCTGTAAACTTCCCGCTTATTAGTCTCCTATAACACATACTATTGGAATAATTTACCTTGTATCTGCGGAAATAGGATTCAAAATCCTTTAAAATTATTTCCATTCATGTTACTAGGGGAGTAATTTGTTATAATATAAGACATTATAGGTATTTTAGTTATCACATAAATCTATAAAGCTTTGGTCTGTGATAATGGAAAACGAGAGAGGTGGTAAAATTTTGTTTATTAATAATAAGTCAACCTCTTTGAAAAGCCAATGAGGGTTTTCTGAAATGTCACCCACTAGGCGGCAGCACTGAGACGCGAGGTCCAGAAATCTGTCAAAACTGTCATTTTCGTTAAAACCCTCATTAAAAAGATATATAAATATTAATAATACTAGCTGTACCGCGCGGTGGTTCCACCCGCGTCTAATAGATGGGGTTAGTGTGTCTCCATATTGTAGATCGCTATTTTCCTAGATTAAAGGGAGTAAAGTGGGGTCGCGCACGTTACATTTAGTAAAGCAGGATAAAATCTTCCCCTTTATAATAGCTTAGACGAGAGATTCCTACCATTTGACAATTGATTGTTTAATATCATGTTTAAAGTTGCAATTAAACAACTTAAGTAGGTTTTTTATTACTAAATTAATCAGATGACACCTATCGTTCTATAAAATCAATAACATAATTCTGAAAAAACGATCGTTCTCGAAATTTCTATCATCGATTGAACGGTCGATATTGATTAGTGTGGTAAAATTCTAAGTTATGATCTGTCATATTATATAACTACAATTTCGCGCAATATTCTCTACTACCAACAATATGCCTAGCCCTATTTTGACGCGTAAAATGTACTATGTCACTGCATTAATTAAACGAATCAAAGTTAATTAAGAAACTTTTACATTTAAATTACTAAGAATAAATAAGCTTTATGGAATTGCGTTTTATTTTATAAAACTTGTGTGTCTGCCATTTATTGTAGAAAGCTTTAGGCTGCAGTATACTTAATAATAAAACTTGTAATTCTTAAAGTTATTGTTATGATGTTTCTCAATAATTCTTGAAAACTTTCCTATTTTAAGTAAGATAGACGACTCAAAACAATACATTAAAATTATGTACAAATCTGTCGAAAGTGCGAATACTACACAATATTATGTTGCCTACTCAAAAACAATTACTAAAGTTGAAATTGGTGTGTTGTTAATTAACCTGTTCATTTATTTTGTTTATTTTTTTACACGAAAAGTTACACATTTTAGTTCACCTCCTTTCCGCTAGAGGCGCTGCTTTATTGCTTACAAAATGTCACTAAATTCGGAACACCATACCTTGTAACGACTTGCTTGTAAATGATAGAATTTTGAAGTCGGTTTTGTAACTTGTAAGGCGTAATTATGAAGCTAGTATTTTCATTACTATGTATTGGATTTTGTTCATTCGAACCGACGTGTAAATAAACTTTGCTCTCTTTCAGTAAGCCTTCTACGAATATGAACAGATTATAGTGCAAAGTACTACTGTTAGACTACTGTAAGTTGAGGTTGTTTTTAATTTAATAAAGAGTTATATCTTATGTAAATGTTATTTTATTTATAACACCCTTAGTAAAAATAATTGAATTCGCACAAATGTAGAAATACTAATACATTTTCTTAAATTTTCATACCTACTTACACAATATCTTCACAATTACTAAAAAATAAAATAACTAGCTGCATCCCATGGTTTTACACTCGTTGTGCCCGTTGCAATGGGAATTTCGGGATGAAAAATAACCTTTCTAAACTAACTGTTGAATGAGGCTATCTATTACAAAAGTAATTATTTAAATCTAATGCGTAATTCCCGAGATCAGCTCGAACATACAAACTCACAAATGATCAACTCGAACATACCTCCTGATTATGATAAACTAGCTGCGCCCCGCGGTGTAACCTGCGCTGTACCCGTTCCCGCAGGAATTTCGGGATAAAATGTATCCCATATGTTATTCGTATGTATAACCTACGTTACTGTAAAGTTTCATCCAAATCCGCTCAGTAGTTTTTGCGTGAAAGAGCAACAAACATACATACATCCATACATACATCCATCCTCACGAACTTTCGCATTTATAATATGAGTAGGATTAATGCTATACCTAGACCTTATTATTCTATTGCAGGCTCCAGGGTAAAAGTCGTATCTATTATGTACTGAAACTATCAGTATCTACAGCGTAAGTGTGTACTTATTATCGTTACTGGTTACCTGGCTACCATTAAAATTACTCAACGGGTCAAGCATAAGGGCCGAAACACATAACCGCGTTGCGGCGCCGCGACGCTAAAATCGGCGGTTTGCGTTGCGGCGTTGCGGCGCCGCGAAAAAGATCATTACGGTAGGGTAACCACTAACCAGTTCCTCGTGATTTTTTATTGTGGATAGACGTGTCTTTGCCATGGACAATCGTAAGAAACTTATTGCCTCTTTGTTATTAAAAAGACATTACTCTGTTTTAAATAAACGACAAAGAAGATACTGGATACATCCATTTAATAAGGCTATGAATCCCGATGGCAAGTACTTTTCTCGAAAATACAAAGCATTAAAAACAGACGAAAATAAATTTTTCGCCTACTTTAGAATGAGTATATCATCATTTGAAGAGCTACTACGCGGGTTATCAAAATATATAAATAAAAAAAATATTAAAGGAAGGAAACCTCTTACAGCTTTAGAAATGTTGGGCTTGACTGTAAGGTAAAGTAAAACAAATACGTTTTTATTGATAGTTTTTATTGATTAATTACTTACTTGAAGAATACTTTAATTAGTCTTTCAAAAATACAATGTTCAAGAACAAACAAACTAAATCATTGTCAACAAGTATGACATCATAACGCTGAAACTAGCGCCACGCTGCGGTGCCGCGCCGCTACAATCGGCAGTGCCGCTACTGCCGATTCTCGCGTCGCGGCGCCGCAACGCGGTTATGTGTTTCGGCTCTAAATGGTACCATTCTCAACACCATGCTAAGACAGTACCAAATATAAAGTAAAGTAGTTCATCAATCAACAGGAAACAATCAGTTGAATCTGTAACTCGCTCACGTGCCTGGACTCACTCGCCTGCGATATTGAGACAAACGAACCGATACATTGCGTTCAATATATCGGGTTTATCGATACTTTGTAGGTGTAGATGTCTTCGTGTAGAGGTGGAATCTTGACCGAGATTCTTTAAGATTTTGTTTAGATATCTTTCATAAACGCTTATTAACAGTACTTTAGCTATCAAATGGTTTGTCCCTTTCCGACATACGCTATTTTCCAAAGAGCGAAAGGGACAAAACACTTTAAAACAGTGTAAAATATATAAAGCTGAAGAGTTTGTTTGTTTGAACGCGCTAACAGAAACGACAAATCCAATTTCAATAATTATTTTTGTGATGGATGGTCTCATTCAACAAAAAGATTATAGGCTATTTTACATCCCTAAATTCCCACGAGAACGGTCAAAACGCGAGTAAAACCGCGGGCCGCTGCTAGTATCTAATATGCCTAGCTAGATTGAATGACTTCTCTGATTACTCGACTAGGCTGTTGCTTACAGGATTTACAGGAATTTGACTCTAACCATGATGCACACTAAGACAATGTGCATGTACACCTACACAAGTATGATTCAGGGGCACTGGTGAGATAAATCTAAGTATAATACTATAGCAAACTTTAGCAAACATGTTCGTAATACGTAGTCCTATTGTATCTAAGTAGTACCTTAAATAGGTTTGGTATCTATGCGTAAGTATCTAAGTACCCATGAGTACCTACTTACGTGACGTCAGTATGTAGATTAATTAGCGCGAAGCTAAACGGTTCCTTAAATAAATAATCTAACTTGGAAGCCATTCTGCCGTCCCTCTGCGCATAAACCATCGTATTAACATATTTAGGTATTAACTAACGTTCACAAGGGCAATTAACAAAACATCTGTAACGACCTAAAGCCATATTAAAATATTAATTCTGATCATTCTACGGTCCACATCTCAACTACCTACGTCGTGGTGATGTTTGTGTTTGGTGCAACTTATAAGAGGTGGCGGAAATTTTACGGTCACGTCACTTTAGTAGTTTTTCAAAGAGCAGGGACATGGTATAGTTGCTTAGGGGTACGTAATTACATGAATAACTATGCGATGCATAAGCATTTTATGTTATCAATCATGACAAAACGAAAGAAGAAAAACAGTTTTAAACTCACGCGATTTGCACTCTGGAATGTATTGTGTTAGAATAACGTATAAACTTAGTAAAATACGGTATTCCCGTCGCCACGAGTGGTGTAATCCGCTCGAAACGTCGGGTACCTACGTCTCTTTCTCTCTCTCTCTCTCTCTCTGCCTGGCTATGTATCCCACATGATGGTGGGGTCGGCCTTCCTTGTTTGTCTCCTCCACTTCGCTCTATCGCCGACGTCACCTTCAGAAATCCTGCACTCAGCCATATCCTTGGACACTACATCTGTCCATCTTGTCTAAGTATACGTCAGGTACCTAATTATTTTACTGCTATTAGTGTATCACTTAACCCGCACGCCAGAGGCGCAGAGTCCCAAAGCCCGAGGGTCGCCGGACCGGGCGGAAATGAAAAATAAACATGTCCGTCGTGCGGCGCCGGCCGCGGAAAATGAAGGGCTATGTACTAACAGACTGACGGACTGATAACAAACTGGTATATGTACCTACGTTTAGTATCTTACGGTTTTATAACATGGAATTTCGAGGAAGGTGGAATTTAAAGGAATTGTTACTGAGTTACTCGCCTCATTGGTGTAGTGGTATGTTTCACTCGCCTGCCATGACGGATGTCCCGGGTTTAACTCCCAGGTCGAGTGAATACCTTTTCCTTTTCAAACATAGCTCGGGTTCAAGATCTCCAACCCGCAGTATATTTTATAACTATATTTTATAATCTTCAGTGGGATGAGAGGCCTTTCCTCATTAGTGGGACATTACAGGCTAATACTTTACTAATTCCTACGGGATGTATACAACGCGGGTGTAACCGTGAGTCTTTACTATAATATCAAGCGCTACTATTATGTAATACACGTTGGTTTCTAATGGAGAGCACCATTGAAGTGAACGCCGCATATCAGTATCAAACCCAATTAATTACTATGATTAGGTATTCGATTGATTAGAGCTTGTATGTAACCCGTATTGAATTAATTAACCTCTACTGGATTAATGGACGTGGTTTGGGCACACTAGGTGAGGCGGTTGAACAATGAAGGACTGAACATTGCTTCCTAACGGTAATTAATTATTGCTGAAGAAATTTCAATAAAAACATACCTATTCACACACTACTTCACACTCGAGTAAGACCTAAGGTTTTGGCTCTGTAATTCGGGAGGAAATAAAAAAAATATAAGATTGGTGTTAAGGTTTTTGTAATGAATAGGGTAGTGTAGGCAATGATTGTCAACACCATAAATAGTTCATAAGTCATTTGCCAACATGAAATAGAGAAGTGTACCCAGTAAGTGCTTCGCTCTTCCGTGTTTGCCATCTTCTTAAAACTCGCCAACTTCTCTAGCGCAAAATCAGAATTCGCCAATTTGATTAAATAGGTAACGGTGTTTTGTCAATATTATCGTTCGTCTTCATCCTTTTATATGTACTGTCAACGTTCATAACGATACTGAACTTATAACTATACTAAGACGAGACAAAAGTATATTCACATCAACATTTACCGGAGTAAGCTGGCTGTTGTATCTACGAATCGTAAGTCATGCATTCATTTAGGTTAAGGATCAGGACAGGATCGAAATTCTTATAGTAAGAGATACCTAAGAGTAAGAGATAAAAATATACAACATGCCTTTGATAAAGTCTAGGCCACTTTCCACTGTCCAAAATAAACCTAGTACGTACCTAGATATACTACAGTTGGCAAAACCACCTCTATCCAATTGAAGCAAGCAGGTAATGTTTGAACAACGAGCGCCTCAAACTCCCGTTTGTGTTTCCTTTAACTTTGATTGAAACTCTCTTTATTCTAACAAATTGCTGAAACTTTAGCAATTGCTTTTCTTATTCTTCTGTAATGTGGAATATTTATGTCTTCAAGTTGACAACTTGTGGTAAAGTAAATATTGATCAGAGAAATTGGATTGTTGTTGGTGTTTGTAAACAAACAGATTCGTGCAAAAACTGAGTCTTTGGTTCATCCGTGTGGCGTGAGGTGAGATGATACCTACTATACCTACATACATTACTACTATACATTCATTTTGAATAGGTTAGTAGAGTAGCCCACCCTGCAAAGGAGTCAAATTGGCCCACATATTATGTTAATTTCCTAACACAAACTTAAAACCCTTAAGGTATTTTAGAGAGGTTACAAATTTAAAGGTAAAAGAATATCATTTCTATCTCTAGGTATCTAAATTTTCTAAAAATTCTTATCTACTAAGGTGTTTGATCCCGACAACTAACCTCCCTAGTTCTTGTAACAAAGAAACGAATGACCAATACGAATAAAACATTCAACAAAAGTAAGCAAATACTTCTCTCAAATAAATTAATCTCCTTCAGTGTTTTTATCCACATTGCTTCCTCGAGTATTTTTAATTAAACATCTCGTGATATGCGAGATCAGCTAAGCAAGAGTAAAAAGGATTTTGAATGGGAAAATAATAGCCGTACAGATTACCATCGCGTATTTAGATTAGTGGAGAAAATGTAGAAAAGCACCCGAGTCCCGACCTGCATATTTATGAAGTTTAAAATAGCTTTTCTGTATCAGTGTTTTTTAATTTGGTATTCTTCTGATTATTTAGGTTAGGTTAGCTAGGTTGGATTGAATAGGCGTCGACTTTTCGTAGCTTAATTGTCTAGTACTCTTTAGCTGGTCTACCGAATGTATACTTTATTTTTTTTGGATTAGCACAAAATGTGGACCAATGTCGCCAATTTTCTAGCCGAAGACGATTGCTCCTGAAGAGGAAAAGGTTTAGTAAGTTTATTTCATTCTTAACCTATCTCTAAACCTTTTTCCTCTTCAGAAGCAATCGTCATTGACGACATTTAACCACATTATGTGCCAATCCAAAAAAAATTGATTATAGCCGGATACCATTCCACTAAGAGTGCTTGCTTGATACGGTTGGTAAGCGTAACATACGTTCGTTAAAAAGTCACGGCGGGAAACGCTGTTAAATGTCTGTTCAATACAAAGCGTTGTTTCATAACTTAAATGACAGTTTCTTTAAGTTATTCGGGATGGCCACGATACGCCACGATTTTTATTTTTTTAGTCTGTTGAGATCACCAACCCGCATTTGGCAAGCGTGGTGATTAGCCTAATCCTCCTCACTGTACTGATAACTTTAGGCCTTTGCCCAGCAGTGGAACAATACAGGCTAATACTTTTTAAGTCTGTTGAGATTTACATTTTGTGTTAACCCTTACTGGTGCGTGACCATAAGCTGAAGGAAACCGCACTTAATTTTATAAAAAACGGGAGCGTGGTATAATATTTAATCCTAGCACCGAAAGTGGGTGAAACCGCGGGAACTAGATAGTTAAGTAATTGGAAGCTTCGTAAGGGATTGAATTTAAATGGGTCTTTACTACCGACTCATATATAAAGGTAGAGCAACTTTTGGAAAGAACTCCATCGACAAGAGCCTAGCTCTTAGGTTTAAGAGAGAGTAACTTGGATCAAAATGTAAGCTGATCCTATAAATAGCTGCTTTTAATTAAATTAAAAGCGTAATGAGCGCAAACTTCTTATAGTTGTTAAACTATAGTTGCTAGTAGTGAATGTAGTTCGTACAAACTTAAGGTAGTAACTTTACCGACCCTTAGTATTTAACTTCGCTGTTTTCAAATTAAAAATGCAGACGTTAACGTGGGTAGTTTAAAGTTCAGTTCGAAGCAAGTTTTCTTTTATCCGGCAAAAGTTGTGACCAAGAAAAATAGTTGGTTCCGTTATTAGTGGTGCGGGCTCACAATAAACTAAAGGTGGGTGCAGACAAACTTCTTTCGAAAAGCATAAATAAGGTATTTTGTAGAAGAAACATAGTTTAAACTGGATTATAAAGAAATTACCACTATCTGAGTTTAAACGCTAACTTACGTTCGACGGAGGTTGCTGTTGAGCGTCCTCAACACGTTTCGGTCACATTCGGTGTCCCTTCACCAGGAAGTGGGTGAAGCGCTCGCGACAGCATCTCTCCCCGCAATCAATTAATAGTAAAAAAAGCAACTACCACTGTACATCTAATCTTATATAGATGGAATATGGAAAAAGGTTCTTAAAGGACACGGACATATTTGGGTAGATTATGGTACACACATTAAAAAACCACACGAATTACGAACCTCTGCCCAGTTTTTGGTCGACAATGTAGTGTAAGACATTCAACACCTAACTACTTATTACTATCGCTACATAGTATAAAACAAAGTCGCTTTCCGCTGTCTGTCTGTCTCTATGTAGGCATAGATCTTTAAAACTACGCAACGGATTTTGACGCTGTTTTTTTCAATAGATAGAGTGATTCAAGGGGAAGGTTTATACTTATAAAAATTCACACGGAAATGGGCACAACGCGGGTAAAACCGCAGGGTGCTGCTAGTTAGATAATAAATTAGATAGGTATTATCTTTAACAGCATAGTTAATGCGGTTTAGGTGCTTTCAGTAAAATATAGATTTACGTTATTGACCCACCAGTTAATGTCAAAAAGCCATAATCAGCCAAGGAACATTCTTTCATACATAAAAATAAAGTATATAACAAGACAAACGTATCAATACGACATTAACCTCGTTACATAAAGTTTTCTGGTTCACCTGTTGGTATTAACGACGTTATGATCAAGTAATCTTTTGCTGCTCAAGTCACAATGGCTAATGTAAGCAATTCGAATATAATTTCCGTACTTATTTCATACATTATGACTACACATAATGGTTATGTGCGTATTCATATTAGTCTTCAAGATAAAGCTAGATTTTATAATAAAATGTTTGAGCTTAATTTTGGGTCTTATTTTATAGATAGCTCCCAAACTACAGTCTAAGAGCTCAGGTTGTTTCTAATTAACCGTGGGCGAATTCGTTTTATTATTTTGTGTTTAAACAGTAAATAGTAGTGTACTTGTACTTTGAAGCCAAACAAAATGTTAAGACTATATCATAACTAGCAGCGCCCAGCAGATTTACCCGCGTTGTGCCCGTTCCCGTGGGAATTTAGGGAATTTTTATACATAAAAACCTTCCTCTTGAATCACTCTATCTATTTAAAAAAATCACGTCAACATCCGTGCAGTAGTATTTGAGTTTATCGCGAACAGACAGACAGACAGAGGCGGCCGGGGACTTTGTTTTATAATATGTAGTGATATTCAAGATATAGCCAGATTCCATAGTTACAATCTTAGAATCTTAGATAGAGTTAAGTTTAGGTTTAATCAACCGTGTATGCATTTGTTTTCTTTTTGTGTTTAAACAGAACAAAGTTATGTACTTTAAAGTTGAACAAAATATCAAGACTCCATATCAAGTACTATCATTTCTTTAGTAAATAAACGAATAAAATTATTAAAACAATCTTCCGTGTATGTAATAAATTGTAAAGCTTGCAATAACATGAAATGGAAGGAACGCTTGTGGTCGCCGTTTCGATACAGTGCTGTCCAGTTTTTGGAACGAAACGATATGTTATAGATTCAATTGTGAGGAAGTAAGTCGGTGCCGTCTCAGCATTTATGATCGGAAAATAAAAACCAGTACCACTACCATGGGTATATGGGTTCTTTTAAAGTAGATAGTATCTATACTAATATTATAAAGCTGAAGAGTTTGTTTTGTTTGTTTGTTTGTTTGTTTGTTTAAACGCGCTAATCTCAGAAACTACTGAACCGATTTGAATAATTCTTTTTGTAATAGATAGCCACATTCAACGGGAAGGTTATAGGCTATTTATCATTCCAAAATTCCCACGGGAACAGGCACAACGCGGGTGAAATCGCGGGGCGCAGCTAGTTCTAAATATAACTAAACTCTGCAGCTTTATAATATCAGTACCTATAGATTGTTCAAAAATTAATAGTGGACGAGCAGTAACTACTCCTCAGTTTTATTAGTATTGTGGGCGTTGTGGGTTGCCGAAAGGATTTGGAAGTGTTAGGTTTTGAAATACATTCACAATTCAAATATAATTCTCGGCCAATTTTAATCGTATCTAGATCGTTGAGTAGTTTTTACGTGAAAGAGTAACAAACACACACCACATTCATAATATATGTAGTAAAAACCTGGCAAGAACTCAAAAATGACGTGAAATTATCGTTAACTGTACGTTTACTTTACTATCGCGATGCAGACTGGTGTTAGGGTATGTTACAGTTATTCAATTCTATTTACAAACCCCAAAGATTTTCTCCTGCTTGTCTTTTAACCGAAGCTTACGGGCCGTTCCCCTTAAGCGAATCCTTCGAACTACCGAAAGCTAATGCTGAAATGCATTTCGCTGACCACTACAATCGTAAATAGGTACTTTCTCGTTAAAGTATAAGACACATAGCGAGTCGCGTGATGTTGCTTGTATTTGTATGAAAATGGCACTGACCGGGCTAGATGCTGGTCATGCGGGCGCTATGTGTGTCTTGCGCCTTAAGAAAGTGCAGTTTAGTATTACATTCTTTAACTATTTAGGTTCGTTGTAAGTAAATAACATATAGGTAACCCGAAAATGATATTTGTGTTGCCTATTTAAGTTCTATAAGAGTCTATAGGGGTTCTTATAACAAAAAGGTGTTAGCCAAAAACTGCAGAAAAATAATTAAGTTTATTCTGTAGATAGAAAAGTACAGATAAGTACTACCCACCTATCTCCGTTACATTTCTTGAAATCCATTTAACAGAAACAAAAAACGGACAGTTGTAAATTATTACTCTCCTATCAAAACAAAAAAAGACCGATAACAAAGCAATTAAAAGCGAGACAAAGCTTAATTACGGTGGCATTTTCGCCAAAACAAAGTTCAGTAATATATTTTCTTTTTTTCCTTAAAAAAGAGTTGGTGTCGCGAGTATCGTTGGCAGATTGTCGTTCTTCAACCCACAAACTTAAGCTATTATGACGACAAAAATAGTTGGACAAAGTTTGTGAAGTTGGCAACTATTTGCCTCGTTATTGCCTTCTTATTACCGTAGTTGAGCAATATTGTTGTTGTTCATAAGAACACACTTGTAATAGATAGTTGTCTATTGACGATAGATTAGTTTGGGTGGATAAGATTAGTTTTATTTGGTTTTTGGTCTTTGTTTAATTAACCAATTAAAACTAGGCACGTTTACGGGTGGCTGAAGAAGCGGACAAATTGGTAAGTATGCCAAAAGGTAGCCCCGCGACTTCAGCCTAGGCAGGAACACGGATGGGGTTTAGTGAGTATTACCCGACACGAATTTCTGTGCCGGGGTTGAGTCCCACATACCCCGGTTGTTTCCCCAAACAACCGGGGATGCGTAAATGCATTCCCCATCCATAAAAAAAAAGGCACGTTTACGGATACACTTCAATCTATTACGACACCCATCCTAAATATACACCACATTTTCATTAATACCTACTACACACTAAGGGCCTTATCAATAAACGCGTATTAGGAACATTTTAGCTTATCAAATAGCTTGTCACTTTCTGACATTTACAATTTTCCGAAGAGCAAAAGAGACAAAACACAGTGTAACAGTGTTTTAGTTACACCCCGCATTGCTTCAGCTTACACTCTCGCACCAGTAACCGTTAATACAAAATGAAGTCTCAACAGCTGCAAAAAAAAAAAATTATACGCGCAACTCAACATGACGTCACCAAAAGATTGCTTAACTCCACATCCAACGAAAATCCTTTCTCAATTGGCTTCAACATTCTCAGAATCCAAGAATTAGCCTTCAGTTTCGTAACGGTATTACGATCCTCTTACAAGATCCATTGTCTTTAGAGTCAAAGTGACTTCGTAACTAGCGAGGATTGTAGAGGTAATGCGGGGAGATTGGATTTTTTCAATGGGATTCAGTAATGAGGAGTGCATTGGAATAAAGACTGTCATAGGCAGTGGCATGCACAGGTACGCAAATTAATCCGAAGCCGTTTGATCTAGCCTGCCGGGTTGTTCTATAATGGTTACATTTTAGAAGAACTATTTAAAGCGATTGGTGGGTGCTTGCAAAGGACAGGGAGGGTTGGCGATGCTTGGGGGAGACCTTTGCCCAGCTGTGGGACAATATAGGTTAAAAAAAATCTATTTTAAAAGTTTTATTATTTATTATTACTTTCAACCTGACTTGTCCCACTGCAGGGCAAAGGCCTTCCTACCCTCTTTCCACCTTTATCTATTGAGTGCTAGACTGGGCCAATTCTTCATGAAGGTATCGAAGAGTTTTATTTAATTATATTTAGGATTATTTATACCCTTCATACCTCACATTATAATGTTTACTGTCCAGCATATAAACTTTAAACCACGTAAATATTGAAAGCAAAGCCTCGAGATGAAAATATCTCACTACATTTGACTAAGGATATTTATGATTGAATGAGTTTGTTAATAAAACGCAATACTAAATGAACTTAACCGGCCTTTAGGCGGTCTATGTCTCCGACTCCAGGATTGGCTTACCTACGGGAACTTAGTTAACTTTATTTCCAATTACAACTATCGCTTACGAAAATATAAATTATTTGATCTTTAATAGTACGTAGATATACAAGATCTGACAGCTCTATTTTGTCTCCTTGCACTAATCGGTTCTTCTTCTTTCGAGTCAATGGCGCAAAATAATATTCAGTATTTATATTTTCCCGGACCAGTAATTCACAAGAGAAAGGGCAGCGTCTGATACGTTCAGTAAGTCCTCTTTAGTGCAGGTGGTAGGGCACAGAGGACAGGGCATAATAACCCAAAAGCATATTATAAACAATATATTTTGTGGACATTGTAGAACCCTGGAGCCATATTTAATTGGCCGCGCTCAGAACAACGAGCATACCCAGACTCAGTTGTCCTTTTGTAAAATGACATAACCCCTCCAAGGGTTATTTCAACATTAATTGAAATTCACAATATTTTATGCCCCATTTCAGACATTAATGGGATTTAGACGGGTATGTTCACACAAGTGTTTTAAGGTTTAGTTAATTGAGTGATTGGGTTTAATGGACGGTTAATGCAAATGCTCACTACGAATTAACTGTAGGTACTGTGTGCACTGCACCCTAAATGTGTAGTCAAAAAAGGGTGGTCGTAACGAAAAGTTTTGAGGAGTTTGGAGTACGTTAAGGTCCGCGGCAAAAAGACAAGTGTGCTGGACTTTTTGGGACTTACCTAAGTTTAGTATAATTATATCTGTATGTTATCATCCTTTTTGAGGTACTCGTACGCTTTTGTATAATATGTAGATAGACAAGTGTGTCCCTGTGTGCCTACAAATTCTATTACAAAATTCTCAATTGCATGTTAAACATATTATAAAAATCAAACACAACTATCAAAAAACATACAATTTACATGCCACAGCATCGGTATCGAATCTCGCTTTCTAGCCTTCCCCTATTCAATAAAAAGAGAAAATATACCCAAATCTGCAGCCGCGATCGGTTGAGGTTATCAATAATTCTTCTCAAGATATGCATTAAAAAACCAGTTGTGCCTGCCGTCAAAGGCTGGGGTGTTTTCTTAACAAAGTGAGTTCGTGATCGGAGAGGCAATGAGTCGGAGTCAACCCTTGTTTTTCTTTAAAACATCTCACTTTTCAGACACTGACCGAACGGACGATGCTTTGGGGAATTTGGGCTTCCTCAAGTGTGTGTATGGCTTCTCAAATAACTTCGCAAGTCGGCCGAAGATTGATGTAGATGTAACTGTTTTGTTTTAGTAGGAAATAAAGTTGAAAATTCTGTTATTTGTTCGGTGAACGTCGAACGTTGATGGTGACCAAGCTACGATCTATATTAGCAGATAAATAAGTTATTAGATAAATCTGCTTTATGTGCCGAGGAGTTCAATATCTGGCTTGTAATATCACTCAATGTCGCCACATTTTACCAAAGGTTACTTTAAAGTCTATGGGAAAAGTTATCATAAATATTCTACCGTTATTGAAAAAAAGCGCTTAAAAGTTTTCTAACTCGCTTATCAATAAAGTTTCAAATTGCGAACATGAAAACTGTAATAAAAAAATTCATCGGCATAAATTCTAGTAGGCCTTAAACTCGTCGAGTTACGGTGAAACTTAGCTCATTTTTCAGAGCAAATCCGTCTCCCCTTCTAAGGAAACCTGAACGATTCGATTTCCGAATTTCTTATCCTTCATTCATTAGCAAGTTCAATCAGAGGGAAGCAAGCTGCGGTTATTTATTACCTTGCATCGGCCCTTGCAATTACGGGAACGAAAAACTTTCTCCATTACTGGCCCTCGAAGGTTTTCATATAAAAAAAGTAAATCGTACGGCAACGTGTGGTGTAATGGATCTGATAAGCATTCCGTCCGATTTCGATTTCGATTCTGTGATTGTATCGAATGAACGGAACTTGAAATGGATATACGATATATTCGATTATGAGGCCGAATGGAAAGGGTTTGTTTAGGAAGCTGCGTAGAAGAGCGTTCTCTGAAATATATGCGTTTGAAACTTGGAATACAAATGTGGGTATTACGTTTGTGATTTAAAATATTTTGCTATCCTCTTTATTTCCATATACTCGTATACAAAGATAGGACGTTTGATAACGTACCAAACTAATACCTATATTTCAATTTTGTATCTTTTGCAATACCCTAAAGTTTTTGTAAATGATGTATTGGAACTAATTTCAAGTTTTTTTCCATTGGGAATTCATCATTTACCAAGGACTTTATACATATATTAAATCCATGAATCTACCTTTTTTACAACCATAAGTAAATATGTAGGTATTAGCAGCCTCTGATGTCCCACCAATGAGCTAAGGCCTCTCATTTCACTGACAGTACCACTGTACTGTGTACGGTGTAGTACCCACACTCAATCCATACTTTCTTTAATCAGTGTCAAATCAATTCCAATAGTCATCTACTCGTATACTAATTAAGTTAAAGAGTTTGTTTGTTTGAACGCGTTAATCTCAGAAACTACCAATCCGATTTGAATGATTATTTTTGTACTGAATAGCCACATTCAACGGGAAGGTAATAAGCAATTTTACATCCCAAAATTCCCACGGTATAAAACATAGAGCGGGTAAAACCGCAAGGCACGGCTAGTTTTGTCATAGCCTTACGAACCCTCAAAGCCTTCTAGAAGTCGTAAAGTGTTGTAAGCGGGAAGTTTTATTAAATCCCGATGTGTGTGTATGTCTGAAGATTGTAACACCTGGTCACTGAGTTACGGTCTACGTGTGGCACTTGGTGTAGTCGTTAAATCGGCTAAGGTGACATTATGTGCTGGCTCGAGCTAGCGACGACTATGCGAGAGCTTATGCTTAGAGTCTGAACACAATGTAGTCAAGTCTGTATTTAGACAATCTGGTGTTAGATAACATAGTATAAGAACTTTTTGTCTGTGAGTGCTTCCAGGCTATATACTAACATACCATATTATAAAACACTAGCAGCGCTTCAGGGTTTCACTTGCATTGTGAGCGTCCCCATGGGAATTTCAGGATCAAAAATAGCATTTAACTTGCCCCTTGAATGTGGCTATCTATTGAAAAAGAATCATTCAAATCGGATTGGTAGTTCCTGAGATAAGCGGGTTGAAACAAACAAAAATTCAAACTCTACACCTTTATTATATTAGTATTTTTTGTTGTTCAATTTTTAAATAACGTGGACGTGTGCTGTAGCAAAAAGTATACATCTATACTATAATATTATAAAGCTGAAGAGTTTGTTTTGTTTGTTTGTTTGTTTGTTTGTTTAAACGCGCTAATCTCAGAAACTACTGAACCGATTTGAATAATTCTTTTTGTAATACATTCAACGGGAAGGTTATAGGCTATTTTTCATCCCGAAATTCCTACGGGAACGGGTACAACGCGGGTAAAACCGCGGGGCGCTGCTAGTGTCAAATACTCATTACCATTAGACCAAACAATTTGTATTGAAAACTGTGGTTAAAAATTCGTTTTTTCACTTCGAACAAGATGTGGCTAGTGAGCTCAGACTCTTATAGTAGGGGAATAGTACTGGAATATGTTTACCTGCAAAAAGTCTATAGTGCAATGAAATTCTGATTTTATCACGTTCAATATTGTACCTATGTAAGTCTTTGTGGATCCAAATATTTTGAAAACATATGGGTCCCTATTATGAGAGTGTTGGTTGTTTCCATCAAAAAAATCAAGAGTTAAAGCTAGGCACTATATCTATCTCTTTTCATAACTATATACCGGCATAAAATGTAACCCATATGTTATTCTGATGTATAACCTATATTACTGTAAAGTTTCATCCAAATTCGTTCAGTGGTTTTTGCGTGAAAGAGTAACAAACATACATCTGTACATCCATCCTCACAAACTTTCGCATTTATAATATTAGTAGACAAATATATTTCAGTTTGAATAAAAGCATCGCCGATCGTGTTTTCCCGAACATGATACAAATTACAATCTTCCTCACATCTCATCTAATGTAAAAACTAACCGAATAACTATTCTTACAGCCCTGCGTTATCCGCTCCCAAATTCCATCAAGGACCACCTGCGCGATATTATTATATCATTAGAATCCCTTCTTTTCCTCAATTTGTAACAAACGAATTTCTAGCATTGCGAAGCTTTTTGTAATCGCGAGCTCTGTTATTGCTATGAGTGAAACAATATTTAATGTATTTTCTTATTAATTTTTTTGCCGGTTTCCGCTTCAAAGGTTTCAGAGTTGAATTTTTTTGGGGTATAAAAATATGTTATCTTTTCGTTTGTAATAAAAAATGTTCAGTGTTTTTCATCATATACTTAAATTATAGATTTACATAATTTTGGTAGATACGTACAGATTTTATATTTTATGTTCCTTTACGAGACTTAAAATCAGGAGTAATAATATATCAACCATTTATTTCCAATGAGGAAAACGGTTCAATGATGGGATACAAATGAAATTAAATCATTAAACCTTTTTCGTCCTCAGAAGGAGTCGTCTTCGGCTGGAAAATTGACATTAGCCCATATTTTATTTGACATCAGTACGCGGTGAGTCCGTTTTAGTTGAAAAAAAAGTTTACAATATTAAAAAGGTATTTTTTCCTTATCTGTACACGTAAAACCCTTAGAAATTAAACTTTACTACAAAAACAAACTGTCCAATATCCCTGCCTAATGCAAAACGAGAAACACAATTCCATACTATGTCAAACCAAACTAATATCACCGATATAAACATATCTGTTATCCAAATAAAAGATTGAACAGATACACACACAAGCTGAGATCTGGCAACCTACATACGATTATGATAACCGAAAGCAAATGATACGAAAACTCTTGATAATTAAACCTCGCTGGTATTGCTTCCGGCACAGAGTGTTTCGGCAGAATATGGTACGTCCCATATTCCTACTTATTTACATTTCATTTGCTAGAATGTGCACGGAAAATACGAAAGACACTTTTCTTTGATGTTTGTTTCAATGGATGTGACTCGACTTAGTTTGTTTGTAAAGTAGAAGTTTTGTTACAGAAATATATTTTCATAATTTTATTCAGTGTTTAGAGAATCACAATGACATTGAATAATTAGATGAAGTCGTGTACAATGTATTTATGTTTGCTTTTTCGAGCTGAAACTCTTCTAAATTTTTTAAATATATGTTTATATTTTTATTTTTTGATTTAGAACGCTAATTCCACTCGAGGCAAGTTCTGACGATCTGACGGTCAATTAATGACCTAATAATATTAAATTTGAGTTGAATTAAATAGTTTTATTGTGTTTCTCCTCAGAGTCACGGGATAAGCCCATTCAATTTAAGAGGCCCGTGATATAAACAGATCCAACTCGTAGAGGCCCTTTGGAGAGGTTTAATGTAATGGATTACAACTGAAGTGACACACTCCCGACCAAATGGTTTTATTCTTAGTATATTTTCTTCAATAATTACATACTTATACCACATCTAGTACCCCTGCCTCTTCGTAAGTACACAAGCGAGAAATTATTTTTCAGATTTCACTGTTCTACATACCGTTTCATATGGAAAGTATCAACGGTACACTTCTAGATGGCTATGCATACTTAAACTAATTTTGTCCTTTCGCCGACGAAGATTTCGAAGAAACTCATCATGGGAACTTTGAAAGGTAAAACGTTTCTTTTGGTGCCTTGTGGTTGCAACTTTGTTTGATTTGATTATTTTGAAGGTTATATTTTTTCACAGTGTGATTGTGTTTGAAGTGTTTGTCTTTTATGGTTTTTCAAAAGAAAGCGTTTGTATATTGGACAGATAGACGGACAACGGAATGCGACTTTGTTTTATATTATGTAGTGACTATAAAAACGTTGAACGTAAAAAAACAAAAATAATATGTAAAACTATCGCTTTATCTAAACAATTGTATCAATCGCAGCATCTCAAAGGTACCGCTGCAGGTACAATACAATCTCGGAAGCAATGTTCGAGTATTTTCCTTAAACTTAAAAAGATTTACTCGTATTCAGATAAGGTTTCTCTAGTAGTGGACATTCAACCCTCTTTGGGTAGATAACAATGCAATTTACGCGGAAACAGCTGAGTGAAATCGAGTGAGAAATGTTACGAATAAAAGACTTAACGAAACTAGCCTTAGTGAAATGATATAAAGGAAAACATTAGTGTTTGATTTATTTACCTGTATTAAATGAAGAACTATGTATGTACTTTCTGCCACGAAATAACTAGATATTTTGTAGATAAGTGACATATTTTTCAAGTTTTCGGTGAGATGGCGTAAAAAATAATTTATAAAATATAATAAATTAAGTCACATTTTTAACTATGGAGCTCTCCATTTAACTGTGCCAGCAATTATTGTTATGTAGATACTTCGTCTTGTAGTCACATGAGAATAATTTTTTTTGAAATTCCTGTTTCAAATTCGGCAAGGATTTTTACAAAATATTACAAATTGTTACAAGTAATAGTGTGATATTATTATATTACATTTTCAACTAGCAGTGCCCCGCAGTTTTACCCCTATTTGTGCCCGTTCCCTTTGGAATTTCAGGATAGAAAATAACTTATAACCTTTCCGTTGAATGTGGTTATATATTACAAAATTAATTATTTAAATCGGATTTGTAGTTTCTGAGTTTTGAGCGTTCAAACAAACAAACTCTTCTGCTTTATTATATTAGTATGGATGTCAAAGAAAATACGATATGTATCAGACAAATCCACAAAAATCTTACAACATATATACTTTTTTCAATATAAGGAACAACGCACGCATGTAATAATGTGTCGCCCGACATTAAAACCCACTTCAAAGTCGCCCTCAATTCTATTTTCTATTGTCACTTGACGTGATTTTCTGAGTTGACGTCGACGTTTACGTACGAAACCGTGAACGTAAATGTTGCTGGCGTCATGTTCTGCATACGGAACGTAGCGGGATGGAGTAAAGAGTGCTTACACCGGCAACAAAAATTGTGCAATTTTTTGAAAAATAAAATTGACTGTATGATTTTGTACAACTTTATGTAGTTGAAGTTTTGCTTTCTAGCAATATATTGTAGTATAAGCAAAAGTAAATAGTTATTGGTACAATTTTTCCCTTGTGGAATTTTGAATCACGACATCATAACCATTTTGACTTCTATTAAAAAAATCGATTAATTAAAACAAATGCAACAATTCGCAAAACAACAATTAATACATTTAATAAAAAATACTCCATTTATCAAGTTGCCTTTTAATTCTTCAAATTGTTCCATTAGTTGCCACACAATTATTAGTTCAGAAATTGCCAGTATGAAAGCACCGTTTCTACTACGACGCTACGACAGCGACACGTAGCCATACGTAGCGCTACGAACTACGCCACGTAGACAAATTGAGGAGACTATTATGTAACAGTGTATCATATTGGAAAGCTGTATGTGTAACATTATGGAGATAGAGTATATATTGTTGTGTTGTTATTGTTGTGGTGGAGATATTACCGTTTTTATCAGTTACTAGCAGAGTCCCACAGTTTTACGCGCATTGTGCCCGTTCCCGTGGGAATTTTGGGATGAAAAGCAGCCATTAACCTCCTAGTTGAATGTGGCATTATAGTACAAAAAGAATTATTCAAATTTGACTGATAATTCCTGAGATTAGGTCGAACATACAAACAAAGAAACTTACAAATTTTTCCTCTTTATAATATTAGTATATAAATATAATTATGTATAGTTTTGTAATGATAATGTTTCATAAATAATAATAATAATTCATAATTGCTATAAATATTTCACAGATATATTGACGTGTCGATATTTCATGGTAGTATTTTTGATCAATTGGCTACGAATGTGCTACGCAGTTCGTAGCATTATTACCCGTAGCAAATTATCGTAGGCATAAAATAAGTTTGTATAATATTGAAAAATATTTACTGAAGGTGAAAATCAATTCTATGATTATGTTTTGTGCCTACCATCACTTTAGCAGAGTGCGTGACGATCCATCACCCTTTGATACAATCGGTCAACACGATCGATCGATTTGATTTACCGACCTCAAAACAAGGAGGTTCTTCAATCATATGGTTTTGTTTTATCATGTAAAGCTGTTGTTATGACACCTGTCACGACTACAAAAGGCAAAGTTAGTAAAACATTATTGGCCTTATTCAAAAACGCTTACTAGCAGAATTTTAGCTATCAAATGGTTTGTCCCTTTCTGACATACGTTATTTTTCAAAGAGCAAAAGAGACAAAACACTAGCATAACACATTTAAAATTGCTTACTCGCTTCTATATTCAAAGGATTAAAGCTTGTAAACTCGCACAATTTATACGATTCCTGCATAATTATCTGCCTTAGCCGCGCCCCGCGGTGTTACCCGCGTTGTACCCGTACCCGCGAGAATATCAGGATAAAATGTATCCCATGTGTTATTTTGAAGTATAACCTCTATTACTGTGAAGTTTCATCCAAATCCGTCCATTGTTTTTTTCGTTAAAGAGTAACAAACATTCACACATACATCCTCACAAACTTTCGAATTTATAATATTAGTAGGACTACGGACTTCCGAAGATATAATGGTACTAGTAGACCATTCAATCCATTTAGGAGAATCACAATATAGTTCAAATTTGCCTCTCTATCGCTTAAAGCCTTGACTGTACCTAACCGATCTTGACCAAATCTAACCGCTTGAAATACAAGACATTTAATACCAAGAGGTTCTGTACTGAATAATACATAGTTTCTGACCATCTGTGTGTCTTGCAGTCACGTGCCGAGTATAGATGACGTGTTTGCAAGGGTCGCTCATACTACTGACTTACTTGAAATATTTATGGTGAAATGCTTTCTACGCAAACAGTGTTTGATCTGATTTTGAACCAACTTGTAAAAAGATGGAGGAATATATATTTTAAGGCAATGCAAATGATGTATATTTTTTTCAATTTTGAGAAGATTAATAATTCACATTTTATGTCAAGCCCGTTGGCACAGTGGCAGTGAGAGCGCTTACTGTGTCGGGGATTGTGGGTGCGATTCCCGCCCGTAGTCAACAATATGCAAAGACATCTGGGTGTTCATTTTATATTTTTGTATATGTAGTAGTATCAGCGACTTAGATTCCATAATATGTATAAGCTTAGAGCTAACTTTGGGTCTAATTAATCGTGAGTGAATTTGTCCGGGTATATATTATTTATTATATATTATGTAACAGGTAAAATTATTAATTAATACATTTTATTTTAGAATTTCAAATATTCATGTATCAAAATGGCGTCATTGCAACATAGGTACTACAAAAACTCAACACATATCTTTTTCATAAGACTTGCTTTTATAATTTTTCAGATCTTTATTTGTGGTGTAAATACTTTACGAAAACAGATTTTCACCAAAACACTTCACTTCTGCCCCTCAAGTCCTCAACCATAATAAAATACTGTCTCTATTTTATAGACAGATCGAATTACCCTTAGCCATGTTGCTGTACCCTAATAAACGTCAAATGTGGACCCTACACGGGTCCGTATACGATTTCACACTACCGTCATTTTGTATTAGATGGTGTTAATATGTTGCGTAAGAGCAAGTTACCTTTACTGAGTCAGGGAATCGGCGATAGTTTTGTATTGCCGGGTAAATGGCTTTGGAGAACTGACATAAGCTTGTTTTTGTATAGTTGGCAAATTAAAATGCTGCAAAGTTTAGTACTTTGTCAAATATACTTTTTAAACTCACACGATTTATATTATCTAACGCGATACAGACCCGTTTCATTTAGTATAATACTTTGTCAGATTACAAAATTGAGTAAATCGTATTGAAATGTTAGCAGTTATTCTACAAGTATGAATCTGAGTAGGTTGTTAGTATGCCTAGTGTTTGATATATTTATAGATACTATAAGAACCAGTAATGTCGTTGTTTTGTTTTGATAATAATCAATATGATATCGCTGCAATCTGTATTTTTTAAATATGTCTTTTTTAAATAGTAGTACACAATTACTAGATAAGGGCAGATAATATATTTGGTATTCATGTTCCTTTGCAATCTGCCTTAAGACAGAGTAAGTTTGTGAGCTGCAAATTAATACACCAAATAAAACAAAGCGTCTCCACAAAGCGTCACGTATCAATTTCGCTCGCTCGCTCATTCTCCATTCTCCATTCTCTTTCGCTCAATATATTCGCCGTCTAAACAATACAAAATCCTAACCTCCAGTTATATCAAGAAGTATTCTCAAAATACCTCATGCTCGAGAAGTGATTCACAACTGTTGTCTTCCGGCCTTTGAGTTTGTTTTCATGTCGCAACTACATTATGAGGATTGTTTACTTTGCATTCATTTTGAAACGTATTTTTACTTTAAATTATTTGTAGTTTTAAAGTTTAGTTAGAGTTTTTTTAACTGTATATATGTAGGGACTTTGGCACAAGTAAGGCATGCCAGGGCTGGCATTGAACCTTAGACAATAATCTAAGAAATACGAAATTTAAACAACATACTTAAAATTGTTAACAAACATTTGTATCAAAAACTTCATTTCATGTCACCATGTCAAATGAAGGAGTACTTCCTATAGTTAGAGTTCCTAGAGTTAAATAGTCATTGAACTAAAACGAAACTTTAGGCATAACGTTCATTTTAATTCTTATTTCCTAAGTAAGATAAGTAAGTAAGTAAGACTTAAGTAAGTAAGTAACTAACTTATTTTAGTAAGATGACTTTTAGTTTGATCTATGAACACAAGGTGCTTGTCTTAAAGAACTTCAAAGAGCTCTAATTATAAAGAAAAGAAAACAAATTCTACAAAACACTCATTCATAACAGAAGAAATACATGCCATTAAAAACTCCATCTGTTTTCATAAAAGCTCGTAACAAATAATAATAAATAGGTCCCACCTTGGTTCTCAAGTGCGATCCCAAACGGACCTTAAATTTTATTTTTACGAGGCGTCCCCTCAACCATCTCGTGATATCATAAAGCAGATTCTTTTCTAAGGTAAAAATTATTTATAACAACCAAAAAAGCCTTTCAGCGGATCGCTGAGGATCTATTGTACTGAAACACAAAGAAGCTCGACACAGTGTATCGTCAAATATCAACGGTAGCAATTTATTATGAAAATAATCGTTTGTGGTTTTATTTAATAATAGATTTGTCCTTGGTTGTTGGTTTTCGTGTTTTGTAGATGAGGTTTTACGATTGTGTTGTAAATACTAAAGTGTTGTTGAGCGTTTTCAAGCTTCCAGCTTGTAAATGCTTTCTTTCTTTTGCTTACGATTGTACTCGCCGTCTCGTAATTAGTTATCCGCTCAATATCATCTTGTTTTTTTGCCAATTATGAGGGTGCGTTTTCATTGTAGCAGAGCGGAGTTGTGCCGAGCTCAACTGACCAATCGCAATGCGTTACAAAAATATTATGCCAATGGCAAGCAATTCAAATGTGTTGTTTGACCATCCTCAACTCTCTGTGATTGGCAAATCGGGCGCCGCACGTTTCTGCACCGCTTATTATTATTATCCCATATATATTATCCCACTTTACTATATTCTCTTTAAATCGATCTACAGTCTCATTTGATTAGGTTTTAAGCCCTGTTTAACCATCCGAGTATTTATAACGAAGACATATGCCACACGAAATAACCTTTATAAGGTCTTTATAACAAGTTAATTTATCCATACCCGCAATAAACATTAAATTAAACATTTACTTATAATAGAAAACCTAGTACTAAAGAAAACCTAGTAAAACAAGAAATCTAAAGTTAAGACAGCAAAAACAACGTCACAAAACCATCACCTGTCCAAACACAATGTCGATAAAATCCCAAACAAAGTTCCCTCAATAATAAACACGTAGGATCACATTTGCATACGTCTCGTTATTTGAACGTTCCTATGCCTGTTCGTTCATAATCACTACAGCTCGTCACAGACCGGGATTCATTCCGACTAAATTATTCGTGGTCACGTCTCTGTGGCAGTGGCTTCTGCTTTGTACAGAAATTTTAATTACATTCGAGGCTTTACAAACTGCAATCCTGATAAGAAAAATTGAACTAATCTAGAGAATGGGGTGCAAGGGAGATTTAGATATTAATTTAGGGTAAAAGTTAAACTTGAAACTTTTGATGGCGGGGACCAGATGTTTGAGCTAGGATTTTGTACTTTATGTTATGTCATTATGGGTCGGTTTTGCATCTTAGGGTCTAGACAGACGGACTGCAATTCAACTGCAATCCGACTGCCAAATGGCAGTTCAGATGCAGTTTGAATGCAGTTGGCTCGACTGCAATCAAACTGCACGTCGACGGGCAGTTGGCGTGCAGTTGGATTGCAGTCTGAGTGCAGTTACAACGACTAACTGCACTCAGACTGCAATCCAACTGCACGCCAACTGCCCGTCGACGTGCAGTTTGATTGCAGTCGAGCCAACTGCATTCAAACTGCATCTGAACTGCCATTTAGCAGTCGGATTGCAGTTGAATTGCAGTCCGTCTGTCTAGACCCTTAACTGTAAAAATAATAGTGGAGTTAATTGTTGTAGTAGTTAAGTTGTGTTCTCGTTATTAATACTAATTGTTTTAGATTGAGGGAGTTTGCAAGAAAGCGATTTCAATAAAACGCGGGCAAGTGAGCTAATGATTTCAGAAATATGAGTATGATGCTTGCGTGCTAGCAGCTTCTAAAGACGCTCAATATTAATAACTCCATAGATATGGTCGTAGTGGAAATATTAGAAACACTGCATAAAAAATTACAAATGTGAAATATTTCGTTTTACCAAAGTATGCATACTTTCTCCATTAAGTAGGCCACGAATTACTTTCAAACTGTAAATTGCTTACAAAATATAAATCTGCATCGTAAAAATCTTAAACGCCATTCCAAGTAAAACTCGTCTAAGATTGTATTCTTCCAAGTTTTGTTGAAAAAGCATTAAAACTTCAAATTGCCCGGACCAAGTGAGCGGTGACGAATGGAAACTCCGAAGTTAGTTCAAATGTTGGAGGTGCGTACACCACAAGTCTGCTTGTGGTGAATACTACCCAGTATTAAAAGGATAGACATTGTTTTTTCAATTTTATTTTATGAGTATGTTACGGTGCAGCGATAGCAACGGTGATAACCGAAGTTTTTTGAAATAAGAACATTGATAGTTTTGCAGGACTAAGATATCCGTACATCCATTCCGTTGTGCTTTCCTCTTCTTTAATTCTATGAAGGAAAGAGATAAAATATATTAGAAATTATGTCTTTGACATGCAGCTCAGTCCAGTTGGTCATGGTATCGTGATTTGTGGTCTCATCACCTACTTTCTTATGTATTGCCTCTACTTACTACTTTGAATACTTTTTCATTTTTAATGTAACTCTTTTTCAGTATTTTTTCTATATTCGTGCTATTTTTTACGTTGTTAATGTTATGTTCCATTATATTTTCCTACATTTTTCTTTACCCTATATAGAAGCGCCCTCTACCTCACAAACCTACCTGCTGGTTCTACTTTACGCACATTTTTCTGTTACAAAATTGACAATCAGTCACAGACAGTGTACGTTTATTTCCCTTTTCCCACTTTTCTACTTACTTCCCTGATTTGATTGAAAACTGAACGCACCTGAGGTTCGGGGAATGGAATAGTTTCAACATTATTTTCGTTTTACTACAATATTATTATCGTGTCTCCTTAGAGTCATACGACAAGCCCGGTATATTTGAGAGGTATGCGAGGGGATACAGATATTATTATTATGTTGTATTATATGGCACATATTTATTAATAATTTAAATACTTAAATAAATATACCCGGACAAATTCACACGGTTAATGAACCCAAACTAAGCTCTAAGTTTGTAATATATAATCTAATTAACTGATACTACTACATGTACATACAAATACTTTATAAGAATATATAATTTATAAGAATAAAATTCAAATTTCATACTTTGAGTAATACAATTAACCCTTTCCACTGCAAAAATACAAATGCACTATTATTAGTTCTAACGGTAGATAACTATTTTAAACTTTACGTTACGTACTTTGCCTCAAAATATACTTATTATATCTAGCCAACAATTTAAACAAACCTTCAATAAAAATGCAGCCATTTTAATGCGCCAACTTAACTCGTTAAGACAATAAAACGTATTACATTCAAAAACGTTCACCTCTGCCGTGGAAGTTAACTTTGGGTTAAAATTGTTCACCCAAATAAGTTTAAACGTATGAACGAGGGGGGTTGGATTGGTCCCTCGATACCCACTCTGTTAAAATGGTAGGGAAGGCAGCAAAACTGAATTTGGAACCGAGTAATATTCAGATTCCTGTTTATTAGATATACTGTAGTCAAGTTGAGTTCGCTTTGTTTTCAATTATTTAGTTGTCTGTTTATACGTAACTTGATTACGGTTTCAATGAAACGTTTTATAAATAAACTTTAAAAAGGCGTATAATGTTGTAATTGGAATGAAAAAATGTTTGTTGTTTGAATATTCAGTTACTAGCAGCGCCCCGCGGTTTTACCCGCGTTGTACCCGTTCCCGTAGGAATTTCGGGATGAAAAATAGCCTATAACATTCCCGTTGAATGTGGCTATCTATTACAAAAAGAATTATTCAAATCGGTTCAGTAGTTTCTGAGATTAGCGCGTTTAAACAAACAAACAAACAAACAAACAAACAAAACAAACTCTTCAGCTTTATAATATTAGTATAGATTAAAAATTGTAATCCAGTTTTGTTTGAATGAATGAATGCATTTTGAATTGAAACTACGTTTACGGATACACTTCGTTTTTATTTTACATTTTTATCTGTCGTTTCGGCTCCTTTACAGAAATTGGTCATAGAAGACTTAAACAGTATGAATGAATGCAATCTAGAAACCTCGACCCAAAGGTTGGCTTACAGACCATGTAGGTTATGCCTACGTGAACTTACTTTAATGAATATAAACTAAAATTACTCTTACAAAAAAATGCCTTCATGCCCTTACAAACTCGTTGTTATAATTGACCTCAAAAAAGCAAATCACAGTCTCTACCTATTTAAACTAATTAAGTATGCTCAAAAACTGTCTTTAAAAGTCCTTAAAAATATTATACCATATAGCAGCGCTCCGCGGTATTACCCGCGTTGTAACCGTTCCCGTGGGAATTTTGGGATGAAAAATAGCCTATAACCTTCCCGTTGAATGTGGCTATCTATTACAAAAAGAATAATTCAAATCGGACTGATAATTCCTCAGATTACCTCGAACATACAAACAAACTTAAAAACTTAAAAATTTTACCTCTTTATAATATTAGTATAGATATAACGAAAAGTTTTCAATATGGGTATTCTAATTATACTTTAAAACAGAGAGTTATATTGAATCCTTGTAAAAACAATATGAAAATCTTCTTTGTGAAGTTGATCTCATTTGTGATTCCTAAATCGTCTCGCGGCCGCGTCTGGTGGACTTTTATAGTTTTCCGTTGAAACTTTGCGAATAATAATTTTTGCTCCATTTTTTGTAAAACTGTTTGATCCTAGTTTTCTATCATTTTGTGAATAAAATAGATATTAAGTAAAGAATATTAAAAGTAACTGATTATTATTAGTCCTATCAATACGTATTACATACTTTGCTAAACCACGTGATTATTACATTATACTTTTTCAAAGTAAGTTTCTTTGAAATACCACTTGGTTATAAGGATTTATACCGTACTCAGAGATTTCCATGAAATCAACACTTAACTAATTGATGTAATTTTTCATACATAACATTACTCATTCAACACCAGATCTGATATGGAAGCATTTGACGCCACATCTTCTTCATCGTGTGGATGGTCAACCTGACCAATCCTGGTGTCGAGTTACGTCACATAAAAGGCATATAAAAACATTTAAAGCGATGTTACAAATTTCCTAAAAAATATTAATCTATGATCAGTATGAAAGGCCGAAAGTTCGTTCAGAACGCGTATGATCGCAAGTCCGGTTGCCCGCATTGCGACTGGCAAGACGTGCAAATGTACTCCCATTCTAGTAAGAAAAATATATACTGAACATCAAGGAAAATTTAATAAAAATGTAAGCTAACAACGTTAAGTAAATAGTAGTGCCGGGGTATCTTGTAAGTAAACACTCGTTAAAGAAATTGTGTTTGTTTTATTCTGTGTTGGGCTATTGGTGGTTCCTTGGTACCATTTTCACCAATTTCATTTATCTATACTCGTAAATATTTGGGTTAAGTGGTAACTATGTTTTCCTTGTTTATTTTTCTTACTTTTTACCTCCAAAAAAGGAGTGTTATAAGTTTGGTACCAAGTATGTCTATTCATATATTATCCGGACAAATTCACCCACGGTTAATTAGACCCAAACTAAGCTCTAAGCAGCTCTAAGCTTGTATTATGGAATCTAACTAACTGATACTACTTATATATACGCAAATACTCACAACATCGACATACTCATGTCGTCGCCATTAACTATGTCTGCACATATGTTGACTCCGGGCGGGAATCGAACCCGCAACCCCCGACACAGTAAGCGCTCTCACATGCCATTGTGCCAACAGGCTTGTATATATTAGTATATGTTTTTTTCTGTAGCACAGTGGCTCCTAAATGGGAAACCTATACGATTTTCAGTCCAGTCGACTTGTCTTTGAATTAATTGCATAAAATTTCACTAGCATTATCATTAAATATAACATTTTGTTCATATAAAACTCATTTCAATCTTTTTCAAATGTGTTACAAGTAAGTCCAATTTGTCAGTGCTCGTGCTATTAATCTACATAAATTCACTTATTAACTTTAAAAACGTTTCAGAAAAAGTTCGACGTCTGTTCCAAATCACCATTTTACAGCACCTAACACACCATTACACCGATCGTCTCACAAAGTAGAGTTCCAAACAAATCCCAGTCTTCTTACTCCAGGATCTCCAACAAAGGAGATGCCATTTAAAAACCATTCCTTCATCTATCTGAGTGACACGCAATCAAACAATACAATAAAACTTCTCTACCGAAAAATACTTGAAAATAATTTCCCCATTTAAATTCAGTGGGGGAGGCGCTAACAAAGGTTCTAAGGTAATAACCACGAGGTGCCGAACTTACCAACGTACACCCTAATACGTATACCTTTACATTGTAAGGGTGTTTGCGTATACAATCGGGAAGGAGCAGTCCAACAGTACACTAAACACCGGTTCCAGACCGAATGTTTAGTGCGTCCCTTATAATAAGACAACAGGGTGAACGGGACAGTGAACGGGACAAATAAGATGTTATATAATATTAAAATAAGATTATGATGTAATATCATATATGTGCTGCAGTAAGTTCTAAGTGCAACTGTTTATACATGGCTCTTTGATTATTGAGTCAATACCATGGCGTCTTACTATTAAAAATTGATCTTTTAATAGCCATGTAAAAAAAACATTGCATCTTGAAGACGAATCCTGTCAGTTAATTTATCTGTGGCGTGTAAGACTGCCAAAATGAAAGAAGCACATCCAAGGGGAAGTTTAAAAGAAACAGCATTTGTTTCCAAGCGTTCGACCCTGTTTTATGTTAGGAAACTTTACAGACTTGCAATTGGCTGATTAATTTTCTTAAGTAAAGTGTCGTTTACGTCATACATTTCCGGTTAATAAGTATTTTTAACGCCTTCATGTTGTCTTACATGGTTTATTATATCCATGTTAAAAAGAGTATGTTGTTTGTATTGAAGTATGAAAAAGATTATAGATCCAAATGGTTGTGCCATAGATATTTTTCCCCTTTTAACCTCTAAGTTGCAGGATAGTTAAATGCAAACTTTAACATTGAAAAAGTCAATACAGATATAAGGTAGGCTTCAAATGAACCAAAGTTCACCTAAAAGCTAAAACGCAAGAAACACATAGTTCGACTGCGTTGCACATTATGTGTGTTGCGCTTAAGCTTCTTCTACAGTGGTCTAATAAATCTGATAAACTTCAAAATGAATCGAATATTTTCATTAAATTCAGATATATGAACGAGTATCATCTAGCACTATTATAAATAATGTATACCTACATTTCATTCGCGCAAGAAAACTTTTAAAGTGGGCAATTTTAATTCCACACATTAAACATATACAGTATGTATGTGAATTGTTTTAATAGCACGAGGCAGATGTGAGCAATTATTGCAGTTAGGGAACTCATAACGGTGCTAGGGCCTATCATCGCCGTCGTTACGTTGATCACTTTTAAACTCTGTTCCCGTTGGTGCTTGATGCATACGACTAAAGATAACATTTATCAGCTTTTAATTTTATTAGTACCTATTTTGATAGAGCCTAAAGGTACGAGTTGGATCAGCGACTGCAGCAGTCGACTGCAACTGCAGACACAGCTTCACTACTAGTTTCTATGAAATTTCGAGCGCACGGTGACACTTCTGCTGCGGTTGACAGTCGCTCTGCTGCCTGCTGTCTGCAGTCGACTGCAGCAGTCGCTGATCCAACTCGTACCTTTAGGCTCTATCAAAATAGGTACTAATAAAATTAAAAGCTGATAAATGTTAAATACTCTAAATCTAAAAAGGTATAAGTATGCATTGTGTTCACTGACAAAAAATAACAAGGGGAAAAGAGGGCCTGTAATGTCCCAATGCTCGGCAAAAGCCTCTCATCTTACTGAAAATATCAGTACGGAGAGTCAAAATCAGTATCAGTGAGGAGAATTAGGCGTAAATAAATACCGAGCTTATATGTACATATATTTATATCCCATACTAGATGAAATGAAAGCTATAAATCAAAATAAATAGCGAAAAAAACTGGGTTATTTTTGGCCTTTACAAAACCGAAACATACGTAAATACCTCCCATAAAGCACGACAATCGCATCTTTAGACCTGTTGGTCTAAATGTCCATGTTTGACCATTAACCTATTCAAACGTACTTATTAATAAATAGTTAGATGTGTCAATGCTTTTTTAAGAGAGCAGGACAATTCCTCGAATTATTTTGATCCAAAATATCGTATAGGTCAAATATTTTGTTCAAGACGTAACACTAAGAACCTGCCGCAACAGTACCATTCCGTCATGATACATATCTTCAGGATTCATACTAACGGCAGTGATAATAGCCTTTCTATGTAGATTGGTATAATCTTACACTTCAGAGGCTTCTCAAGTTAAATAAGATATATATCTCTCGTGTGTTTATTTACAACGCTTCTGCGTCTGGTTGATAGAATACTAAAGGCGTATCTTGCAGCGGCCTCTGGAGGGAAAATATCTGTTGGGTTTTGTATAGTGTCACACACTACTGATATCTAGTGTCAATCTACAAGAACTGAGTTACTAAGACCTAGTCACCTAGCCTACTGAGATATCGGGGAGCAAGACATGTCGTCCAGTGTTTGTATCTTTATTAACAATTAGCAGCGCCCCGCGGTTTTACCCGCGTTGTACCCGTTTCCGTGGGAATAAAAATAGCCTATAACCTTCCCGTTGAATGTGGCTATCTATTACAAAAAGAATTATTCAAATCGGTTTGATAATTCCTGAGATTACCTCGAACATACAAACAAACAAACAAACTTAAAAATTGTACCTCTTTATAATATTAGTATAGATTTGAAGTAATTTATATGGGTTTAGATTAAATTCATATACTTCATAACAGGGCTCCTTCTTTATTACCTACATACAAGAACAAGGTGATCTGGATTTGTTAATTCACTTATATCTCATCTGCACTAAGGTAAGGTGCAGGTATGAAGAAAAAATGCTATAAAGTTAACTTTAAATCTTGTAAAACTACTTCAATTACCTTTATCAAAAGAATAGCTCATTTTATGAAGTAAACCGTGAAGATAAGAATGAAGTATTCTAGAGTTTATAAGTTACTTACAAATTACGGGAACTTCACTATTTCTTCGCAACTTAAGTTAAGCCTTTGTTTTCTACAAGTTAATAACTAACTTTCCAACTTATGATGTTGAGTAAAAACATGACTGTACATTAAGAAGAGTACTAGTTTATTTACTAGTTCAGTCAGTAGTTCAGTCGTTTGTAGAGTGTTTTAGAGGGAACTAGTAGCGCTCCGCGGTTTTACCCGTGTTGTGCCCGTTCCCGTGGGAATTTCGGGATTTTTTTTACATAAAAATCTTCCTCTTGAATCACTCTACCTATTACAAAAAACCGCATCAAAATCCGTTGCGTAATTTTAAAGATTTAAGCATACAGACAAACAAACAGACAAAAATAGCGACTTTGTTTTATACTATGTAGTGATAATAACGTTTTATCATGTTCTAACCGACATTAACCTTTCCATCAGAGTTAAAAGTAAGAAAGTTCGTAAAGGTTAGTGGGCAACCTTGGTGTAGGAGTTTGTAGACCGCCTAAAGACCTCCGATATGGTCTATAGATTGACACAACAGGTATAATTTAACGTGGCCTTCGATGCACTTAAAATTGTTAGAGCAACTACAATGATACTTTTGGTATCACCAATTATATCAAACATAGTATATTAGTAGCAGCGCCCCGCGGTTTTACCCGCGTTGTGCCCGTTCCCGTGGGAATGTCGGGATTATTTATACATATAAACCTTCCTCTTGAATCCCTCTATCTTTTTATAAAAACCGCGTCATAGAGTGATTCAAGAGTTAGGTTTATAAGTATAAAAAATCCCGAAATTCCAACGGGAAGGGGAAAAACGCAGGTAACACCGCATGGCACTGCTAGTAAAACATATAGAACAGTTACTTGTTTGCATTCAATTTTCGTGAAAGCGAAAAATTCTCAACCATTTTACAATTTCGTAAGTTAATATTGGTTACCAAAACATTAAGTATTGCGTATTCTTTATTTGTAACTTCGTGTTTCATTAAAACTTTCCCCATAGGATATTGTTAGGTTTATGAGTGTTTTTTAGCAATCTATTGTTTCGGGAGTGTTTTGTTTCAAGTTTTAGGTCAATTTGGTTAACAATAACGGAAAATCTGGACACGTACACTTTGTGTCCGTTCCCGTGGGAAGAATTTTTCAAATCGGACCAGAAGTTCCTGAGATTAGCGCATTCAAAGAAACTCTGCAGCTTTATAATATTAGTATAGAGTACCTTCATACTGAATCACTACATAGTATAAAACAAAGTCGCTATTTGTCTGTTTGTCTTTAAAATTACGCAACGGATTTTGATGCGGTTTTTTGTAATAGGTTGAGTGATTCAAGAGGAAGGATTTTATGTTAAAAAATTCCCGAAATTCCCACGGGAACGGGCACAACGCGGGTAAAACCGCGGGGCGCTGCTAGTAATGAATAATACCTTGATACTGTTAATACCTTCAGTGGTAACATCATGCTTTTCCATTAACTAAAATCTCCTTCAACAAACACAATTAATATACAATGAGCACTCTATCTAACTTCAATTCATTGTTGTGAAGACAAATCGTTCATATCGAAAAGTAATCGGCTTTGTACGTTTCTATTTTCGAGGGCTCTATAGTAATAATACTTTTGGATCCCTCTAGAATTGTACATTAAGCTCCTCAAAATCAATCTATAATATTTTGTACAAGACTTTTGTCTGACTGCGAAGTAATTATATTGACTTAAGCTTCTTACTAGAAATATATGTTGTTTATTCAGTAGCAATATCATTTACTAGCAGTGCCCCGCGGTTTTATCCGGGTTGTACCCGTTCTCGTGGGAATTTCGTGATGAAAAATAGCCTATAACCTTCCCGCTGAATGTAGTTATCTATTACAAAAAGAATTATTCAAATCGGACGGATAATTCTTGAGATTACTTCGAACATACAAACAAACAAACTTACAAATTTTACCTCTTTATAATATTAGTATAGATATAGGGCTTGTTTTAAAAGAGAGTATTATTCAGTCATGTTCCATTGCTAGGCAAAGGCCTCTCAACTCACTGGAGATATCGGTACAGTGAGTAGGATTAGGCATTATCACCACGCTTGCCAAATTCGGGTTGGTGATCTCAAACTCGAGCCATGTTTGAAAAGTAGGACATATGTTTTCGCTCGACCCGGGAATGGCGTCCGGGACCCCATTCTTGGCAGACGAGTGCAAATACACTGGACCACCGAAGCGTTTAAAAGAGATAGGAAATATTTACAAATGCTTCTCATTTAGAGCAGGGTTGTAGTTTATGACTGCCTATTTTTTTGTGCCTTTGTTTTCTCACTGCAGGGCGAAGGCCTACCTTTCTCTTTAAATATTATATAAGTATATAAAATAACCCCCTTTTTCACGAGCGTTATATAGTTATTTTTAAGATGAGGGGAAACTAATATCTGCCAAAAACGGATAAAGTATTCCTTCCCAATATATAAACCTTCCCAATATCTGCATTTTAGTCAACAGTCTCAACCGTCTAGTTTATTTTTTCTAGTTCGTTTATTTCTACAAGTAAAAGTTTCATAATTCACGATGAAAGCACAAACAATTCCTTTTAAAAACCTGCGTAATTAAAAAACAAAATAAAAATAATTGAAGAACACTCACGCGGAATTATAGTCGAGGATCCGTTGAAAGTGTGCCACAATGGATTCTAGCATTCTCATTACCAAATGGGATCGTCCCACTTTTCATTTCAACTCTTATTTTTTATAAAATGACGTTGAAAATGTAGTTTTTGGTCCTTTTTTAACCTATTTTTAAAGTGAATTAAAGTTAGCATTCTAAGACATTTTGAAATAGTATATATGTAGTTGAAATAGTTCCAACGTTTTTAAACTATACAAATAATCAATAAACTCCTAAATATAATAAATAGGCTGCGGACGGGAATCGAACCCGCTCCCCCGACACAGTAAGCGCTCTCACTGCTATGCCAACGGGCTTATCATTACACTTATGATATCAATTTAAGCTTACATCGACGTCTAGTCACTGACTTTTATGTATCATCGGATAGAAGAAACCTTTTTACTACAGTTCAATCTTACAGGCCAATAGGTATAAGATAAAACTGCAAGATTTTTCTAATTTGAAAGAATTTCTGAGATGATGTATCCATGAAGCATAATAAATCACTCATTTTTATATAATTTATATTTCACTAAAGGACAAAGACCTCGTTTTTACTGATATTTAAATTAACACCGTCAAAATAATCTTATTAAAACCTTAGAAAGTTGAATCTCTACGAGGTAATTTTCAATTTAGCCACAGAGTACAAAATTTAAATTGCTCAAATCTGAATTCGATTCACCCAAAGACGGTTCGAGATAATGGCTTCCTTTGACTTCGGATCGAGGAAGTTGCCATCGAATTTTGTAATTATCACCGTTTTTCAGCTTTCAGACATATATCGCAGTTTCACAGCTATTGCGTGTTTCAATTGAATTATGCGTAGTGCCAGTAGGTTTATGTTATTGAATACTAATTCCAGGTGACCAGTAGGTTATGATAAAATGAAGGTCAATTCAAATCAAATCAAATTTAAATATCTTGTCATATCTTTAATTTATGTTGGTTTTATTCATTTCATTTTTATTCATTTCAAAAGTTGAGCGTCTGATACCGACTTGAGACGTCTCCTAGTTTTAGAAATCAATAAAAAGGATCGTGCTCTAAAAAAATAAGTGAACCAACAGCTTATCACTACTTGTAGCTAATCAATAATTTGCAATGCATTAACCCGTTCAGTTGCCACCAACTAAAACAAAATTTAATCTTGCTAACCCTTTACCTGCCATTACAAAAAAACCTTCACAAACCAGCTAGAAATCACGTAAACTTCCAATGTTCCGGCGTATAAAGCATATTTCATGGATGCTATCCATCTAGTGCATATTGAATCCGAAATGTGAGGGGAAGCACGTTGGAAATGACAACGAACCTCCAAGGTACCGTAAAGGTACTCGAACGTACCTTTTTATTATTTATATCGCATTTTCAACGAGTGTTTGCGTTACTTTGATTTTGGAAAAGTAGCGGTGTAGGGTGCGTTCTGAATACATGGCGAAGTTAAGGGTTGGCCAAGGAAGTTGATGGCATGGAATGGACTTTGTTCTGAATGATTTTAGTTGTTGAAAGTTGACTTATGAAAGGACAAATATATTAATAATATAGGGCTTGAAAAACAGTAATTATCCCAGTTATTACGTCTAGTTTATTAGTTCAAAGAAGTTAAATATACTTACTATCAGTAACTGACTTCAGGGTAGCAACGCAATGCAAGAGCAATAGATAAAAATAATTCACCTATATCGCTGTACTTATTATCCATTAAATATCTTCTACTTACTCTCATAACCATCTTTATCTACAAAACACCAAACAAATACTCCAACACATAACCAAACAAATCTCATCAGATCAAAACCACATCTACGTTATCCAGTGTCCCCGGTACTTCACTATCCCGTTTTTATGGGAAGTGGTTACGCAGTGCCAGTAGTGGTTTCAGGACTCCCCTGTGACGCTCATGTTTACTGACGTTTGAGGCTCTAGACACGTATGTTAACATGTTTTATGTACCTTGAGATGTAAGATAGTACATACCTCTTCGTATTGTACCAGTATAGTTAAGTAGAGTAAGTATACTATACTTAGTTGTTTAAGGTTTTACTAGCTCTGTAGCTGTTCCTGTTAAAATTTCAGATAAAAATGGAACCTGTAATGCTTAATCTGTAATTCTTCATAGCTTTTGTATATAAAAAAAGTGTTTTCAATTTCAAACGGTAGTTCAAGAGATACTTATGCGTTTCCTAAGTTACAAACAAACAAATGAAATCTGCTTAAACGTAGTCATTTTTATGGATAAAAATCCTACAAACAAGAAAAGCGAGCACAAGTTGAATAAGCATTGGTACTTATAAGAATTAGTAGATGTATTTTCCATTTTATTTACTAATACTGTTGAATGCTTCACAATGAATACACGCGTGTATAATACACTAACAACAAAATATATATTTGTCGAACATTCACACAAAACCGCGAATGAATCATAAATGACAATCATCACAAATTCAATGAGCACAGATCAAATTACTAACTAGAGTGTTAACTTGCGATGCAGTTATTTTAATCGTACATTAAATAATACGTTGGTTTTCAAATGAATAGGCTTCTAGAGAGCATTAACTTAACGCAGAAGTACGGAAACACGCTCCAACGCTTTCAAATTGTTGTCAAAGATTAAATATTCAGTAAGTCATTTTTAATGCCTATTTAGAGTCACCCTACTCGAAATGAATGAATGCCTATATTTTGATTTCAAAGCTTGTGACTGTCGGTCACGCAAGTGTAAACACTTTCAAGGATATCAATAAAAATAACCATTTGTTGTTTTAAGTACAGGTGGGAAGTGAGTGGTATTAACGATTCGTGTTGATAAATTGAGTAAAACACGAAGGATATTTATGGATAGTCAAGTGTGAGAAATCAGTGAATATTGAAGAATGAGTTCTAATTATAGTTGAAGAAAGATAGGTTGTGAGTTGTGGTTAATCTTTTCGTACAGTAAAAGACAATAGTTAAAGAGTTGTTAAACTTTCCAAAGTACCTCAAATCTGTTGAGTAAATAAAATGAAAGAAAAATCGTAATTACACACACATACACACACCACACCACACATATTGTATTAACAATACACGTCTTATTAAATATAAAAAAAATATATCACGTAAAGTTACGTTACTACGTAATTTACAAATAGGTTTTATTGTATCTATAAAATTACGTTTTCAAATAGGTAATATGCCACCTCACTGCGAAGCATACCGTCTGTAATATTTAATCTTCATTTTAAAATCAACTCTGATGAAACCCCGCCGTGCTCCGCTGTTCATTTGTCACTGAAAATTACAAAAAGCTTGCGGTTGTTGGCTGCGCCGCTGTCACCCTAATGACTTTAATAACGCAACAATTTCACTAACTACTGGAGTACACATGTTTTAATAGTTCTTACCGAGATGCTTTGGCGCAGCTAGCGATTTTTTTAAGAACATTGGACATTATAATATTAGTTTACTTAATATTACATTATATTATTAGTTCCTATAGTTTTTAGTGTTTTTTAGAAACTTTGACATGTTTTTATTTTCAACTGGTTGTGTGTACTATGCACTTTCCTTAAGGCTGGCACACGTAACACATCTCCAAACATAATCAATCACTGAATCTAAATAAATAGAAACAGTCAATAAGTAAATCCCCTTAATAACAAATGAACATTATTAATTCAAGTATTAAACTAGGAAACGATTTGGTCTCGCCCCGGGGACCTTGCTACCCAACTTATCTGTTTCCGATTATACTAAGGAATAAATTTTATTAGAGGGCACATCTAAAACAAAAGGGCGGGACACGGAAACTGGAAACTTTTGAAGATTAATTCTCTCGATAAAATTTCACGGTTGAATTGTTGTAACTACCATTTGAGAGGACACTGGTACGGGGCGTAGAGCTAGCAGTGGTTAGAAGGCACAAACCTACTTAATATTATAAATGCGAAAGTTTGTGGGGAT
The DNA here is from genome assembly GCA_951394245.1 of Cyclophora punctaria. Classification (NCBI taxonomy): domain Eukaryota; kingdom Metazoa; phylum Arthropoda; class Insecta; order Lepidoptera; family Geometridae; genus Cyclophora; species Cyclophora punctaria. Next base: position 5,943,825 of record OX596169.1, read on the forward strand.
GAATGTATGTTTGTTACTCTTTCAAGAAAAATCTACAGAACGGATTTGGATAAAACTTTACAGTAATGTAGATAATACATCAGAATAACACATGGGATACATTTTATCCCAAAATTCCCGCGGAAACGGGTACTACGTGGGTTACACCGCGGGGCACGGTTAGTACATTTTTATCCATGTCTGTCAATTATACATTCTTGTAAAGTATTCCTGTATGTATATGTAGTAGTAACTGTGAGTTAGATTCCATTACACAATCTTTTACTTTGGGTCTAATTGGTCTGAAATTGTCCGGGTATATTATATTATATTAATACAGTTAAAAAACTATGCATATATCCTCATTAGTGCTATCCTCTTATTTATTTTCTGAAAATAAATATAATAGCTTATTTAGTAAAAGATACGCCCATAGTTGCAGATTCAAATAAGAATATTTCAATTTACAAAATTGTCAAGTCTATAGATTAATTTGGTTCTACGCAAGCGAGTCTTGTCTGTGGTCCCAACGGGAATACGGGACCTCCTTTTTACGGCTCCGTTTCAACCCAACAGCACTTTAATGTACGCTAAGGAACATTTTATCTTTTTTAGTTTATCTTCTTCAAGAAAAAGGGTTCATTTACTCTGTGACACACTTCTATTAGATAAACCCAACTGGTTTTTCCGCCTTATTCAGTTTTTCCGCCTGTCCGGATTAAATGAACATTTTAGAATGTAACCCATTGGTTCACTTACTGAATATGAGCCTTAGAAGTTAGATTACGACATTTAGATATAGCGAGTGGTGGGAGACCGCGAAGGAAAGGGAAAGATGGAAAAGTTTGGGGGAGACCTTTGCCCAACAGTGGGACGATATAGGTTAAGGAAAAAATATATAACTAGCTGCACCACGCGTTTTTACCCGCATTGTATAACATCAAACGTCCCGCAAAAACTCAATCATTAGTTTATAGATTGGCTAAACGCAAACGTCACTTTTGTCCTCAAATTGCTACAAAGATGGGTTTACCAAGAACCAATCCGTCTTTTACTGTTAGTGAAATATATATCGAGTATTATCGAGTAAATTGCACAGTTTTATCGACAGGGGGTCGGTGGACAAACGAAATAATAATCTGGCGCCATTTTGACGCATCAGAACGATAACACAGCGATATAACTAATATAATGGAAGGTAATTTACCAAAAAAACCTTTTTTTATGAAAAATCTCATTCCGTTGACGTAATGATCCCATGCCGGGAAGATGCCTTAATAAGCATCAGAATATATTTTTCGTTTCCGCAATACGTTATCATTATGTACGCTTTACGGTAATTTTATGTGTAAGTGAACGCTATTTTCATTAACCTGTTTTTGAACTAAAGTTATTAAGATATTTTGAATAAGTTTTACTAGTGTTATTTTCCTAAACACTTTACGGTAGTTAAGTTAAGGAATGGAAAGGAATGTCCGTAATCACTACATAGTATAAAACAAAGTCGCTATTTTTGTCTGTTTGTTTGTCTGTATGCTTAAATCTTTAAAATTACGCAACGGATTTTGATGTGGTTTTTTGTAATAGGTAGATTGATTCAAGAGGAAAGTTTTTATGTAAAAAAAATCCCGAAATTCCCACGGGAACGGGCACAGCGCGGGTAAAACCGCGGGGCGCTGCTAGTTTTGATATAAAATATAATACATTATTTTAGAACTAATATTTAATACAACTTTTGACTATTGTGCTGCAGTTCATAACCTAAATTTAACCTAAAAACTAACCTTTTTCACTGATTAATTCAAACATAGATCAATGTGAAATTAATTGAAACAATGCTCTTTTATGTAACTAAGCAGGCAATAAAAAATACACATTCCGCTATAGGAGTCGTCAAAAATATATTTCTTTTAATGTATTTTCACTGACAACAAAGAACAGACAGCAAAAGAGACCAGTAATGAGAAAATGAGAATTGGATTTTCTTTGTCAGCCTCCTGTGGAAACTACGCGAAGGAAAAAGGGATAAAACTTGTATTTAAAACGCATTAAGAGGAATTTTATAAAGAGAATGAATGCAATACGTTCATTTGTTTTTGTTAACTTTTAAACAATTCTGTTTTCAAATACGTTTAAACGAAGGTCTTAGAAAAAAGGTTAATAGCAAAATGGAACTTTATGGATGAAATTGGTGGGTGATCTGCAAAACGAAATTTAAAAAAATGACTTAGATTATTTGAAAGCGCTTTTTCGCTGATTAACTTTCCTTTAGTTTATTCAATCGTTCATCAAAAACTAACTTATACCTTCTTTTCCCTAGCATCAATTTCCATTGACATTTCACCCTAAAACACGTAAAGCGTAGACAAAACGATGATTAACAAAAAATTAAGCGCTAAGCTAGGCGACACGAGAGACCCATTGTCATGGGTCGCCATTTTACAGAACGACCGATAATGGAAGCAATTAAAATGTATGGAGGCTTAACTGCAATGCCCTGCGCCGAAATTAATTTATAGTCACGCTAAAATAACCCCTATTTTGCGAACCAACCCTCAACCGTAAGCGTTCTATTTAGGTTGTGTTAGCAGCCATCATATTTAGGCGTGTAAAATAATTTGTGCAATTTCCTTTTGCTGTCATTTTAATGTGAGGGAGTAAATGATATGGTTAAGTAAATCTATAGAAGTTTTAAAATTTAGTACACAGGCGTAATTTTTCATACTTATGCTAAGTATGAATACTTATACTTATATACTTATGAGTCAAAAGTAAAGTCACACTAATAATATCATACTTTAATAGGTATTATATCGACCATAGTCAAAGAAAATCAAGTAAAGCTAATGTAAAAATTTTAAATCTACTTAGAATACTCGTATAACATGATTTTACTAAGTAGATTGTGTGGCGAGGTTTTCGAATCAGAGTTTTAACGAACACAGTATATTACTATTTCAATTGACCATTTGTTTTAGTACACCATCAAAACATACACATATAAAAAACATGCTATTTGCCATTTAAATACAAATTGATAATTCCTATTCAAATTGCTAAAAATTACGACTATTTCCATCGGTGTAATTTTAACTTCTTTAAGTACAATGCCAGCAATCAAATCTTGATATTGATTTTCAGGTCTAAATTTACCCCAAAACAGCATCCAACACCCACAATCTAACGCCCAAGTAATCGTAAACATCCTATAAGTGGAATCAAATTTGAAGAGTAATTCCAAACACGCGGTCCTCTAACTGTAATTAAAGCAATTGTGAAACACGGCACCGCATAATATCGGAGGTCCGTATCAATTTATTGTCACCCTAAAACAGCCTATTAGTCCCTCACACCCCCCTCATCACTCCAATTAGAGGACGCGTCAACGAGCTTAAATGTCTTTATACGGGCGTTTTAAAGACGGTGTTTCGGTTTTTGAATACTGACCAATGATTTTCGTAAACTACGGTTTACGAACCGGAGTGCGGTTGAACTCTGCTACACTCAGAGTCGTCCATTCAATTCGTACTTAACTAATCGACATATTCTTTTATATGTTACCTGTCAAAATCACTCATCAAATCTCTAATAAGGAAGTATTTGACGTCTCTGAGTATAGACGTTAGACAACCATGCACGTGTGAATAACGAAATCCATAAACTGACTTATATTATAAGAACTTCATGCTCAATAGGCTAGCTTAGCTTAATCATTAAAAAAACAGATAATTTTTTTGATTTAATTCAGACACAGTGATTGCAGAACAAATTGCAAGTAAATTATCAAAACAGGCTCATTATTTTCGAAATTGGAAACCACTTTGGCACTTCATAAAGAAAAGGTGCATTCATCAAAGGGAAGTCGATTTCAAATATTTTCATAGCGAGCCAATTAGGGGATGGGCGAAACCAACTACCAGCAACAGATAGGGGGTTCCGTTCAAAAGCACCGTAATTCTATTAAATGATTAAATAATTCAAGCAAGTTCAAAGGAGATGCGCTTTCAGAGCAAAACGAAGCAAATAACCTCGTAAATAGAAAACGGGGGAGAAAAAATGTGGACGCATTCGTTTAAAGTTTGATGTGGATACAAAATATTATAATGTCGATAAGTTTGTACTTGATTCTTGCTCAGTTTATAGTTACTTGCAGACAGAAGCCAGCGGTTAAATTAGTCACTTAATTTAATTGACTTTAATTAAACACTTAATCCAATGTTGTTTTGTTTGAACTCTTCTAGGTTTAACTCTTCCACTATGCTATAGTAGCTAATAAGTTGTATTATGTAGCTATACGTAGCTATAAGACCTCAGCGGTTTAAAATCTCATTGAAATATCGATATATTTGATTGGTCACATTAACGATTGTTATTACCTTTTTAATACACCATACACATAAAGAAACACACAGTAAGGAATTCAAAGTCAAATACTTTTATTCAGTTTTATAGCTGCAATTAGCAGCGCCCCGCAGTTTTACCCGTGCTGTGCCCGTTCCCTTGGGAAATTCAAGATTTTTTATGCATATAAAACTTTCTATTAAATCACTCTATCTATTTAAAAAATCGCATCAAAATCCGTTGCGTAGTTTTAAAGATCTAAGCATACATACAGACAGACGGACAGATAGACAGCGGAGAGTGACTTTGTTTTATACTATGTAGTGAAGAGGCTCTATTGAACGTAGCACCTATTCAAAAGAACATCAGCAGAGAAGTATGGGCAAGAAACTCTGCTGATTATATTTTTTAAATAGTGTTTATAATACAAATTAATATTTAAAGATAAAGTTATACCTAATTAAAAAACTCGTACCATTATTTGGAGTCGTATCGTTTTATCGATAAGATTCACATACATCACTAGAACCAAATCGCTGTGCAATGGCTTTCAAACGAAAAGGGATGCAATAAGTTGCACGACACAAATTAGAGCAATTTTACTTTTGAACGTGTTTCAATGTACGTGTTGTAAGAACGGCTAATGGAATCAGAGTTAATTGAAGGTATCTCCATTTTGAAAGGAAAGGGTATGGAGGATGGTTAGGTTACGTCTGTATGTTTAAGGTCCTTTTGAAAGGGCGTCGCTTTTGCAGGCAAGAAAAGTACGGAAAAGTATTAGCCTGTAATGTCCCACTGCTGGGAGGCCACACGCATCGCGCAACGCCCCCGCGTCTCGTTAGCTAGACGAAGCCTCACGCTAAAAGCTTTACCGTAGCGCAAGACGCATATAGTGTCGGTGCGAGCCGAGTGCGGGTCGGGTAACGTATTCCTTGTATGTGTATGAATGACGTCACACTGACCCGCAGTATAAAGTATACAACAATACTCCTTGTGGAATACCTTGTGGGAATACTATGACCAGGATATGGCTTACCTGTTGTCCTGTCCTTTGTGCCCTACCCCCTGCTCCAAGAAAGACTTAATGAAAGTCTCCGATGCTGCCCTTCTACTTACCAAATACTGCACCGGTAAAAACGATAGAAGAAGAAGAAGGAATACCGTTGTATTCCACGCGACTCGTAACTGCACTGTGTGTGTAATGCACCTCGTAAGTTATCAAACAAATTTTTAAATACTGACATTAACTAAAAAGTTTGGAACTCAATGCTTGTAGAAAAAGCAGGAACAGAGCCTTTGAAGATCAAAGTACTATTTCAACGTTAATGTCAAAAAAAAGTATAGCTATCTTAGAGAAATCTTGTTAAACAGCTTCTTTCATAAGAAATGAATATATTTTATGCAGAAGAAGGCAAATTTTGAATATACTCTCTACACTTAGTTAATTAATTACAAACACATTATGATATTATATTTTCTTTAAGAGTTCTTGTTTCATTCTATTTTCTTTGCTGTTTGTACCCGAAGGCTATTTTCTGTAGCAGTTAGAATTTTATAAAAGCATCGCAAAGGAAACATAAGAAGTATTTAGTAAATACCTATTTACTTGGGTTTAATTAGTTGAAGAGAATTCAACAAAAGTAAGATGAAAGTAACGATTATAGGACAAAAAATTATTGTAAAAATAATTGAAAAAAATGAAATATGCTATATTTATTACGAATTGAGATAGAAAGTAGCTACTGTAAATAGGTAGGCTTGCCAGTACTCTCGTAAAAATTAATACCTTTCTGAATACAATGTTCGGTGACAGAAGTAGATTGAAACACTCTATTTTGTACAGAAAAAAATACTTTTTTTACAAATAAAAAAGGAGTCCTAAATAATACAAAAAAATCCGTAAAAACCTTGAGAAAAACTCCCTCAAATTGCCTTTTATACACTTTTTGATTTTTCACACGGTATGTTTGAGTTTTTCTAAGGTACGTATACATAACAAGGACACGGTCCCTTCCCGGGTCCCGGCAATAAATCCCGGACTTATTTAATGAGTTCCGTGAGTCGTTAAGCGGGCGTCCCACAGGAATAAAGTACGGTTATCATTGTAGACATTAAGGAAAATGTCGTGGAAACATATGTGAATACTTTTCTTGTACGTACTTTAGTTTAGTTGTTGAGTGTTTTATTATTATTTTGTGCTATTTTAATAAAAGAGATAGCTGTCTGACCTGACTGACAGGTACAAAATTATACCCAATATATTTTTTTATATAAAAAATCTATTTAAAAAGGTGACTTGTGTAAATATCATTGAAACAGGTACCTACCTAAAGAAAATTTCAATCCGTGAAATCAATTATGAAAAACTAATTTACACCAATAGTTGTACATTTTACGAAAATGCTTCGTTCAATCAACCAATAATTGAACTCGGTAAGTATTTTCGACAAAAAAGATATTTTAAAATATTTAAACGTCTACAAAGTTAGCTCTTACCAATAAACAAACTCCAGATTAACTTTCCCCTATAATTTAAAATAAAACTGTCTCCTAATAATATGAAGGTAAATTAAATTCTACCAGTGAAAGAGATTGTAAAGGTGAGTTCCCTCTTGATTAACTTTGAAGGGTCTCTATCAGTCTTATAAGCCTGATTAAAAGTCGAACCGTAGAATGTATGTCCTTAGACGTATTAATTTACAGAAGGAATCTCTTTGCGAACTAATTAGACGAGAGAATATTGAGAAAATTTTTGATTCATTAGATTCTTCGATATTAAAGGTGGATTAAAATTTAATGCAAGATTATGAGTGGATAGAAGTTTGACAAGTCTTTTGTTGTTTAAAGTTAGCAAGTTTATTGAAGTAAATAAACTGTCTGTTGGTTTTCTCATTGAAAAAGAAATGTGAAGCCGCTTTATCGATTTTTTAATTATTGTGTTTATCAATGATTATTTCCTTTACGATATTCAAACTTTTCAATACAAAACACCTTACTATGGCATCATAATTCTCGATTAAGTCTCATACTTATATCCCTTATAATACTCACGATTAAAAAACCGGCCAAGTGCGAGTCGGACTCACCCACGGCGCCTGGCGACAGACGGACGCACGGACTGACGGACAGACAGCGAAGTCTTAGTAATATGGTTCCGTTTTTACCCTTCGGGTACGGAACCTTAAACTACTTATTATTCATATTAAATTAACTACCTTTATAACACAGAAAGAAAACACTATCAAGACCACAAAGAAGCGACAATTTATTTTATAACAAACCAATGTAAAGCTACATACCCACACTCGGAAATAACGTGTCCGTAACAGCGCTGTCGCATCACAAGACTCAAGGGAATGTAATTAATATGATCCCGTATAATATCTAGTTAACCTCGTGTGTTCTAGGATTAATATTTGCATATGTTAATATTTACTCTGGCTCGTATTTATTAAGTACAAATCAATCATCCGTGATCGGCTTCGTTAGGGATAGTGCAGATTGTTTTACCCGCGTGCCCTTTCCCGTGGGAATTTCGAGATGAAAAATTATCTATAAACTTGCCGTTGAATGAGGCTATCTATTTCAAAAATAATGATTCAAATCGGATTAATAGTTTGAAATCAGCTAAGTTACCTTCTATCTAAACAGACGATCGAGGTTTGTTCCTAATTCATAATTTCTGTATCTATCCATAAATGATGCAGCGAGACGCGGGTTCAGTTAAATTCTCAGAGTTTTTTTCAGTGACAGGAATAAAACCGCCTATAGATTAATGTTTATTTCTATCTTCAGTGAGATGAGAGTCCTTTGCCCAACAGTGGGACATTACAGGCTAATACTTACTTTTTTCTATAAAAACATATTACTTGAAAAAAATTAAAAAATGTCGTTCCGGTTGTTTCAATTGTTAGACCGTATCAGAGAGAGTTTAGAGAAACACACATATATTATAGCATTATATTCTCGAAATTATTATATTAGTATTTGTATATTTGACTTCAGTAGTATAATAAAATTAATGTATATCAATCATGATATCTCTAACTAATGTGTACGCACCCTAACGTACATGGTAAATAAATCAATTGGCGGTGTACGCACCAATAAGTTCAATTAAGTAATTAATGAATGCGAGTCATAAATAACCGAGGAGGTATTTCGGTTCAATAGTGTTTGGGCATAGATTGTTATCTTAGTGTTGTGGTAATAATTTGTTCATGGTTGTACTTATAGTATATATCTATATGAATATTATAAAGAGGTACTTTTTTAAAGTTTGTTTGTTAGTAAATCTCGGGAAGTACCTGTCCGATGTGTACAATTCTTTTTACAACGGACAGCCACATTCAACGGAAAGCTTATAGGCAATTTTTTTATCCCGAAATTCCTACAAGAACGGACACAAGGCGAGTATAACCGCGGAGCGCTGGTAGTTTTGCTTTCATCGACAGTTAACTAATGTTAAAAATCTCTCAATAACGTCTCTTAAGGAATCATTGATTTGATTTGAGTGCAGCATTAAGTATTTAATATAGCGGCTGTACTCAGAGACGTCAATATTTAATGAGTAATTTTAACATATAATGTATGAAAAGTTAAGTCTGTCAATGTCAAGTGATTTAATGGATAATTAAGTCGATTTAATGGACGTCTTTTAGTGCGGCAGTAAATTTATTCAAGATATCTAGTAACTCTCTGAATAACATTAAAAAAAACGGTTTCGTTTGTTTCAATCGTTAGACCATGTCGGAGGCCTTTGGGCGGTCTAAAATCTCCGACACCAAGGTTGGCCACGATCCCACTCGACATGAATGAATAAATGTAAAAATTACATTACAATCCAAAGTTAAAGCGTAAACAAAACGGTCCAATAAAAACAAATGAAAGTAAAAAAGCATCCGGAGAATCTTTTTGCTCCAACCCGCGGTCGCTGCTTAAGTTTGTAATTACGAAACCGACGTAGTATTAAACTATGCTATAAATTGTTAGTCGCAATTAAGCCTGTAATATGTGGTCTGTGAAAGATTGCCAGTTGTATTAACGATACCTTTTACTGGGGAATTTTAATTAGTATTTGATATATTCAACGCTTCGGTGGTCTAGTGGTATGTCCACTCGCCTGCCAAGACCGAGGTCCCGGGTTCAATTCCCAGGTCGAGCGAAAACATGTTTCCTACTTTTCAAACATGGCTCGGGTTTGAGATCACCAACCCGCATTGGGCAAGCGTGGTGATTACGCCTGAAACCTCCTCACTGTACTGATATCTTCAGTGAGACGAGAGGCCTTTGCCCAACAGTGGGACATTACAGGCTAATACTATTTGATATATTAATTGTTGAGGGATATTTTGTGTTTTTGTACTAATATGAAAAGCTTACTGTAAATATCAGTACAGTGAGGAGGATCGACATCCAGTATTTTCATTAAAACAAACACCTAGTGAACATTGTTTTTCTTAACACGTTCAGTTTTCGCCTAAAGTCAAATTGGGTTTTATCCCTAAAGTTATATGGTTAATTAACCCGAAAAGCTATGCGATGTCTACAGCTTGCAACTTGGAGTTTCTCATCACGTTATGCCTAGAGCTATGAGCTCGTTAACTTGTTTAGTTGTGTTATGTTTCGGTCCTTGTTTTTCAACTATGATCAAGGATATAGTTTATAACCTACTTACGACCAGTCTGAATTCTATAAATGTATATAAATATAAAATCATTATTCGATTTTGACAATGTATATATGTTCACACACGAAATCAGTAAGTACTTTGCTCTTGCGTGTGTTCACAAATGTGATATTTCTGTCAGTTTTTATTTAATGGTTTTTTGGCCAACATTTGAGATTATTTTTTATAGAAAAATGACATCTGATCAGCTACAGAGATTGTCGGTAGAGACAGGTTTGTTGGGACAGTTAGAGGGGATTGACGGATACTTATTTTTTTTCTCACTTTAACGACGAAAATCAAAGTTCAATAGGAAAAGTTCGGTATAGCTTTACATATTTTTTTAAGGATTACATACATATTTATTAACATATATTACGTAGTCATTAACATCATTATCGAGGAAGGTAAGGCTATGGGCTATTTTTTAACCTGTAATTTAAATTAAACGCGGTTTCACTCGCACATCTCAGGTAAACTCGAGACGCGATTCGTTATTCCTAAACTAGCAGCGCCTGCGGTTCTAACTTATAACCTATAAACCTTAAACCTAACCTTCCCGTTGAATTTGTCTATCCATTACAAAAACAATGATTCAAAATGTATTAGTAGTTTCTGAGATTAGCGCGTTCAAACAAATATAAAAAATCTATCTCGTCAGCTTTATTATGTTACGAGTAGTATATAGATAATCATGTTCAAACGTCGGCAAAACAATAGCACGGAACAACTGCAAAGTATACCACATTTGTCAGGGAAGCCTCAGTGCACATCGTTTCCAGCGCGTTATTTAAAAATACAACATTTGCTATCGCGGCTCAGTTGTTTTAAGGTGCGTGTTCACAGGATACATTCGCATTTATAACAGAGTTTATCTAAAAAGAAATATAATGTTTTGAAGGGAATTCAGTATTTTCACAGAAAAACATGTTAGCGTTGAAATGAGAACATTCTGTAGCTGAGAATTGGTTTAAAAGGAATTCGAATAGGTTTACCTTATTCGTAAATACTTTATTAAAAAAACTGGTTTAAAGTGTTTTATCTCTTTTGGCTTTTGGAAAATAGCGTATATCGGAAAGAGACAAAACTTCAAATAACCATACGGGGTTTTGAGTTTTATTTCTTCATTCATTTTGGTTGGCCATTAACCTATTCGAAATGAATGAATAAGTTTAATTATAAACCGTAGACGTAAAAACCTCTTCGCGTTGTTAATTATAAACGCTAGAAGCATATAGGTCGATAGATTACAATAAAAATGCACCTTCACAATGCAGAATTGTCCCATAAAATCAATTTGAATTATTTATTATTTAAAAATATGTTGCTTGCCATACAAATATTTGTTTTTAGAAAATACAATTATGTTTTTATTAAGGTTCATATTTGTTTGCACGTTTTGATTGAGTCCATTGGTTTGTTTGTTCAGAAATTAGATTATATTGTTGTTTTGATATTTTTATTCGAATTCATTTGTTTTGAATAATTTGTTTTTTATTACTATTGTGTACTATAGAATGCGTTGCACTTTAGGCTGTGAAGGACAAAAGCCTCTAAACCATGGATTTACATAAAGTCCTCGACCTAAACTAACAATAACCTCAAATTTTCTGATGTCAATGGACTAATGCCACAGTAGGTATGCATGCAACGGTGACGGTGACTGGTTTAAAAACAGCTTTGTCTCTAGCCCCTTGTGCTCTGGTCTTCTTCTTCTTCATCGAGTGGATGGTCAACCTGAATAATCCTGGTGTCAGGGTTATTGAGCCGTCAAAGGCTAGGTCTGTGCTCTGGTATGGGTTGTACATATTATGACGGACAAAAATTCCACCGAATTTTTTTCTTCTAAGGCAAACTGAGAGCGTATTATTTTTATTAAAAAAATCATAAATGAAACATTTTTCAGAGTTGAAGACGTAAATGCCCCAAATAATTACAAAACTTTGTTGACCAGTAAAAAAAGCTTTTTCAAAAAAGTTTCAGGATTCTTTCGGGTTGGAACGCCTGAAATGTTGACGTTAGAATTTTGCGGGAACCCGTTTGACCTCATTCAAAAAGTTTCCCCTTGTACCAAGATTGATGTTTGCGCAAAATACTTTTAAAAAAAAACTTTAAACTTTGTTTGTTGTAACTTTAAATTGTATTTTGCTATATTTTTTGTATATTTAATGGAGTATACCTTCTTACCTTTATGTCTACTTACTTTACCGATAATTTTCCAAGTAAATATTTACTCATACTTTGATAGAATAGCATCACGGTTCAAAATAATAAATGAACATCAACAAAAATCTCGCCAACGAACGATCCTTGCGACATAAACATTTTTATTCCCGATAATTCGTTTAAAATATTGAAATCTAAGCAATATAAAATGACAACCACAAAAACCGAGGATTGAGAAACAAAGCCAATAATAATTTCTTCTGTACAGTCAGAACAGTCGATCTCTAAAACCAATTAATGTTATTAAAATACGACAAGCAATTAATTTCTTCTTCGTAAGTCTTCTAAATAAATTTCGACTCATATCATGTTTATGATTTTATATTTGCATCATCTGTGCCTCTCGTTACGTAATCAGAAAGAAGATATCCCTACATCGAGGATGATTAAGGCTGCCTGTCTATTGCATTGGAGCGAGGCTTTGGCGAGGAGAAACTGAGAAATATTAACCAATAGTATTGCGTACTGTAATCACTTCGCTTGAATAACATGGGTTGGTGGCAAGCCTGTTCCATGTTTGAAAAGTAAAAGTAAATTAATTATAAAATCAGGAACATGCTTCGCTCGCATTCGCGGAGACTTCGGGATATACAACACCACTAATACCAATATATACACCACTAATACTAATACCAATAATGTACCGAATAAGTACTTCGCTCTTCGTGGCTAATACCACTAAAAGACTATTCAACTTTGAATCTAACACATTTTAGTCATAACACAACAGTCAGACAGTGGGTTCTTTGAAAACATATGAAGGAGTGCTCTAGCAAAAATACGCGTAACAAAGTCGTAGTCTTTGTTACACTAGCGCATGCCAGAGACAAGAGGTCTAACATACTTTTTACTTTCAATAATTTGTACTAACAACTGTTAGAAGACTAAAAATAGTTTAGTTATCGTCAAACCAGTCAATCTAAAGACGGTTCAACTATAGTCATCTGGGCGTAAGCTCCGAATGAAATGATAATAAAAAGTGGTTCCTCACACATTTTTCTGAAAGTATCTTAAGCGGTTTTCGCAGTTGTGTATCTCTTTACTTTACAAAGATCACGTAAACCGACTCAGCTTGGAAAGTAATACCGTGTTATTACGCGAGCCAGATGCTTGCTTTGCCTTTTTTCAATCTCGTATCAGATGGTTGCAGAGTGTTTAGAATCTTTTATATTGTGGTTATTGATAAGTCTTTTTTATCTCATAACAAGATTGGTGTTGTGAGAACGCTGAAAAAAAATTGGAGATTTTTTGAAGAGTTTATTACTCTTTTTCTTCAACCTATACCGTCTTTCGAAGATGTTGCGGAAGACTTTTGCTCAGAATTTATTACTTATCTTTGTAATTCTCTATCTAATGAACTTTTTTGATTTAGTGACGCGCTAGCACTATGTAAAAAAAGTTGCGCAATATCTTCTGCTTTCAGTAAAAAGTACAGAGACGCATAGTCTTTACTTGCAGAAGGCTTTAGTAAAAACAACACAACACGAGAATATCTGAATTAAACACAGCAATAAAGCACCTTAGTTTTAATTAGAGCTACAAAAATCTCAATCAAACAAATACCTTTGGAAACAAATGGTGCAAACGAAACAAAGTTAAATCTCAATAGGTGAATGCAAACAGAAAGGAAAAAAAATCACAAAGGAAGAAAATCCAATTAAACAAATTGATAGATCGTTCGACCTCTCTCAGTGAGATAAAAACGGGGGTTGACTATGAAAACTCTAACTGTAAAAACCCTCTGTATAAGTCTCGTTCAATGAAAATAAATATTGTAATGATAAAGATAGAAAATATAAAGTTATTACTAATTAAATAGTGTACCTCGTACTCTACTATTAGTTATAGTTAAAAGACATCATAAAAGTAAAGATGAGAGTACTAGGTTTAACTACATAACATTTAAGCCAGCTTGAATTCGATTTTGGCTAGCTTTATTAATGCAAAAAAATAACTATACGTGCTGCTAAAGGTAAAATAACTTTATTCATTTCCCTCTTTACTGATTTTTTTTTGTTTTGTATAACTTAATTTCTGAGCTTTACATTTTACGAGTAGACCCCGAGTTTTTGCTTTGTGATCGACACAAGTCTTCGATATCAACACCACACAAAGGAGGCTTTCAAATTTATTGTGATTGTATTCAAGAATAAGACGATAAAATGCGAAGTTTGGGAGGAAATTTGTGTAGATTTTTGTAATAAATTGTGAAGAAAACTATTACCTACTTTCTTCTGGAAACGTAAAAATTTAGGTCAGCGTCAGAAGTAGACATAATAATGACCCTGTTTTTTTAGATAATTATGTTAAAAGCTTTATTCTTATGCCGGATACTTTAATGAGAAATAACCAAAAGCTACCAGCAATCTTGAGTTTTGACCGACTTTAAAAAAAACATACTTAATATCTTTTGAATAAGTATTTACCTAGATTTGTTAATGTAGAACATGTAGTTATGCTTTTTTTCTAAAAAACTAAAGCCTGACTTTTACTTTGCGACGGCCGGGGCAATTTGTTAATTTAGATTTTTAAACAATTACTTAAAAAGGTTTTAAGAGTTAACTTTTGATGGTCACGTTTAGACACTAATATATACGAGTAATTTCAATTATCATTGACAGGCATTCAATATCAACTGCGCAAGAAAAGGCAATTAATCTTTATTTTATTACAATATAAGAAGAACAATGAATAATCTGTAAGAATAGGTGTGAGACTTATTGTTTGCCAGAATTAGCTGTCTCACAGATTGATGAATCGTCTCCGAAATCAAGTAAAAGTGGATCCCGTGATACCTTCCGTTCTATTCAATATATTTTTTCCTGTAAATAGGTTTCTTGTGCGAAAATTACCCAAAATGTTTACGCACTGGCATTGTCCTGTTGTTTTACCTGTTTTGTTAACGTTACCATGGGAATATTAGGATAGAAGTAACCTTCAATCTTCCTTTCTTTAATGTTCTTTCTTTCTTGGAGCTGTCTAGGTAGTACTGGAGATAGAAATTAGACTGTTTATGTGAATATTTTATTTTATTTATTTACGGGGTACATTGACTAAAGTGAAGCAAGGCTGTGTTAATATTAAACAACTAGCAGCGCCCCGCGGTTTTATCCGCGTTGTGCCCGTTCAGGTAAGAATTTCGGGATGAACAATAGCTTATAACCTTCCCGTTGAATGTGGCTTTCTATTACAATATAATTATTCGGATCGAATAGGTAGTTTCTGAGATTAGCGCGTTCAAACATACAAACTCAGCTTTTATAATATATTAATTTAGCTACACCAACGGACAAATTTACACACATGGTGGGATGGATGGTATTATGGAATCCAACTGACACTCAGACGTCGCCGCCAACCACTCTGTCTGCACGTTTTGTTGACTCCGGGCGGGAATCGAACTCGCACCCTCTGACACAGTAGCAACGGGCTTGATGACATTCTTATACAGTTTGATATAGACTCAATAAACGCAAAACGATGTCTATGGGGGCTGTTTTAAAAACAAAACAAAGTATCGTTACAAACATTTCAATGCTTATCTCTTCTAATTATTCAAGAAAAAGTAACACTCCTTAAAACAAGGCACATTGTAAAGTAAAACAACACTTAGGAGTATTACGTCACCGTTGTTACGTCACAATGAAGACATAAAAATGTATTTAAAACTTCTTAATGTTGTTGAAGTAGGAGACAGATTGTGTTGGGGCGTTTTGTTGACTGCTACGGAAAAGAGTGCAACTTTGTTTACTTTAGACTTTGAAGTATAAGCAATTACTACTTGCTACCCACTGTCAGTTCTTTATAAGTTTAAAAGAATAATCTAATAACTTGAAATAACCCTTTGCAGAAGAAAATTATCAGTACAATGGATAGATAATATTTCTTCCTAGATAGACATAGTATTTAGGAAATGAATACGGGACTTTAAATCTTTTACTCAACATATTGTTGAGATAAAATTTAAATAAGAGTCATACAAGTGTGTGTGTGTATTAGCCTGTAATGTCCCACTACTGGGCAAAGGCCTCTCATCTCACTGAAGTTATCAGTACAGTGAGGAGGATTAGGCATAATCACCACGCTTGCCAAATGCGGGTTAGTGATCTCAAACTCGAGTCATGTTTGAAAAGTAGGAAACATGTTTTCGCTCGACCCAGGAATTGAACCCAGGACCTCAGTCTTGACAGGCGAGCGCACATACCACTAGACCACCGAGGCGTTATATTATTAGTCATACGAGTATTTAGAATAAAAATTTAGCTGAAGAATAATTATAAATTGTAATTATGTACGACAATAATGTTAATAATACTTACAATTCTAGTCACGGCAACTGTTGAAGAATGTATTATATTAAGGAAAAATTTTGTATATTATATTTTCTGAGAAGATTATGAAGGAAAATGCGTAATGGATTGTTCGTGAAATATTGTATAATTAAACATAATGTTAAAGAAAGAATTGTACTTCTGGCTTTGGGCTATTTTACAAACATTTTGTAAGAGAAAATGTTTCTTCTTACTAAGTTCATATTACATGTCTCCTAGTTATGACTTTCGAGTAACTTGTAACTTTAGTTACATAACTTCAATTATATGACATTGTTTTGGGACATAAACATGTTACTTACTTACTTATAAATAGAGGCGGTGTAACTAAAACACTGTTACAATGTGTTTTGTCTCTTTTGTTCTTCGGAAAATTGCGTATGTCAGAAAGTGACAAACCATTTGATAGCTCAACTATTCTTAATGCGCGTTTAGTATGGCCCTTTAAGTACTTTGAAAACATAACATCATAATTAAACAAAAATTCAACTGTTTAATGGTTGAAATCTGTTTTCGTAGTTAAAAAGCCAAGCTGAGCAAAGGTAAAAGGTGTAAAATTTAATAATTCTTTGTACTTTTTTAAATTAATTCACTAGTCGCCGAAGCCGTTATTTCACTTTGGAGTCGAGTCACAGTGACGGTAAGATTGTAAGAAAGTGAACTAAAGGTTGAATAGCGTAAGTTTATCAAGTTATTTCTCCAAATAAAACCTTTTGATTAAGTTTGTGTCGAATTAAGAAAGCATTTTTGTACGTAATCTTATTGGGAAGGCTATCAAGAGAGAGGAATCGGTATATTAGAATAGATTTCCAAATAAAGGCGCGGTAATGATCGAACTTATTCCATCCTAATGTATGTTTAAACACTTCCCTACCTTAAGGACGCTATTTCACAACAAAGCTTTATAAAGGTGCCTTTCCACTAGAGCTAAGCTATCTTGTATTGGTATGCTAGGTTTAAATAAATAAATAGGATAAAATAAATATACCTGGACAAATTCAGACACGGTTAATTAGACCCAAAATAAGCTCTAAGCTTGTGTTATGGAATCTAATTCACTGACACTACTACTTATTGATACAAAAATACTTTAAAGAATATATAATTTCAGTTTCACTATAACTGTTTTATGAGTGAATCTATACCCAAAATCAGTGAAGTCAAGATAAATTTAAGCAACGCCCCGCGGTTTTACCCTCGGTGTCCATTCCCGTGGAAATTTCGAAAATCATAGCCCATAACCATCCCGTTGAATGTGACTATCTATTAAAATATTTAAATCTAATAGTTTCTGAGATTAACGCATTCAAAGAAACAAAAAAACAATCTTCAACTTTATTATATTAGTACTAGCTGCGCCCCGCGTTGTATCGGTTCCCGCGGGAATTTCGGGATAAAATGTATTCCATGTGTTATTGTGATGTTTAATCTATATTACTATAAAGTTTCATCCAAATCCGTTCAGTAGTTTTTGTGTGAAAGAGCAACAAACATCCATACATCCATCCATACATCCATCCATACATAGATCCATCCTCACAAACTTTCGAATTTATAATATTAGTAGGATAGGATAGATAGATAGTATAGATGGAAAACCGCCTTTACTATAAGGGAGGAAGGTGTACCGTGTGTTGTTTCTCACGTTTATGAGAAAACTAAGAATAGGAACAGATTGAGAAACTTTCCCGCGAATCCCGTTAGTTGTAATGAGGTTTTGTCTGTTTAAATTAAAGACTCGGATTGAATTTGCTCGAGTTCTTCGCTTCGGATAATTTGATGGATACGTTTTTGAGATGCATTGCAGGTGGGTAAATTTAGTTGTGTAGTGAGAAAGTTGAGATCTTTCAAACTAAACGATTTGAAACGTACATAAAATAGTAGGTGTTTGAATATATGCTTATATTTGTACTAGCAGCGCAACAATGATTATAAATGCAAACGAAATAGGTTTTCTATTCGAATGTACGTATGTTTATATTTACTTACTAGCAGCGCCCCGCGGTTTTACACGTGTTGTGCCTATTCGTATGGGAATTCTGGATGAAAAATAGCCTATAACCTTCCCGTTGAATGTGGCTATTATAAAAATAATTATTGTCAACTCAAATCGCTTTGGTAGTTACGGAGATTAGTTCGGAGAGTGTTCAAAAAAACTAAAAATCATATACAACAAAGTCAACTTCAGCTTCATTATATTAGTATAGATATTCGTTCTTGATGTTTCTCTTTATAAGGGAACTAGCAGCGCCCCGCGGTTTTACCCGCGTTGTACCCGTTCCCGTAGGAATTTCGGGATGAATAATAGCCTATAACCTTCCCGTTGAATGTGGCTATCTATTACAAAAAGAATTATTCAAATCGGTTCAGTAGTTTCTGAGATTAGCGCGTTTAAACAAACAAACAAACAAACAAACAAACAAACAAACAAACAAACAAACAAACAAACAAACAAACAAACAAACAAACAAACAAACAAACAAAACAAACAAACTCTTCAGCTTTATAATATTAGTATAGATTTGCAGTCTTACGTAATCAGAGAATCTGCTCTCCAGATGGCACTGATATAATTTCCCTGTTCAATCTGTAATACCTTACAAATACACTCGCCGCATCGAAAACAGACACACAAAACTACCACCATATTTTACGAACCCAACAAAATATTTTTACCGATCGTAAACGTCACCAATTCAATTACTGGTACAAAAACAAGCCACTGTAAAATAAACCTTTTGAAGCCCGCTCTTTTATAAAACGTATTGACATATTTGGACGGTCCCCGGCGCCCGGGGCGGCCGCCCTGGGCGAATTTAACCCGCTGGTAGTGCACTTAGTTCAGTTAATTTTATCTTCGCAAAGTTTAACAATTTTAGTTTACAATTTACAGTTGAAAAAGTTTCGAATAGGTAAATGGACAACCTTGGCGTCGGAGTTGTGAGACCGCCTAAAGGCCTCCGACCTGGTCTACCGATTGAAACAACCGGAACCGACTGCTTTACCGGCCTCCAAAGGAATAATACTTGTTATATCCGCGTAATATCTACAAACCATTAAATTATTATTTAAACTAATATTATAAAGCTGAAGAGTTTGTTTTGTTTGTTTGTTTAAACGCGCTAATCTCAGAAACTACTGAACCGATTTGAATAATTCTTTTTGTAATAGATAGCCACATTCAACGGGAAGGTTATAGGCTATTTTTCATCCCGAAATTCCTACGGGAACGGTTACAACGCGGGTAAAACCGCGGGGCGCTGCTAGTACTTAATGAAACGGGTCTGTATCGCGTTAGATAATTTAACGTATTTCACTAAAACACTTCCGTTTCATTTACTTAGTATAATGAGTGCAAATCGTGTGAGTTTAAAAAGTACATTAAATTATTGTCTTAAAAGTTTGATATTATCCCTATAGATACAAAATTATTATTATTTATTATTATTTTAATCATAACCTATATAAATACCTATATAAACTGTCAAAGCTTTTATATCCTCGATAAATGTATGCGGAAATAAACTTAGTAAAGACCTCAACTTCACTGCTAGCAAGTACTAACTTAAAGCCAAAACAAGCTATTTAAATTACACAGAAGTGACATTATTGTGCAAGTGGTATTGCAACAAGTCTTTTATTTAGCACACATTCTACTGTTTGCTCGTTGAAAATGCAACCTGAATAATTTTGATACCAGAATAAAAGTTAATCTACGGATTACAAAATGTACTGAATGTAGTAATCACGTTGTTAAAATGTCATCAAATAAACCACAACAAAACAGCGTTTGTTAAAACCGTTAGCTTTCGGACATTTTGTTAATTTCCACCAATGGGAGGGCGGGAGCGTTCTAAAACTGAATTTCGCCGTGGGCAAATGGAGTCGGCGCGGCGCGGCGTTCTGAAACCACAATTCTGTTTAGATTAAAACAACGAAATGAATTGTTATTCTGCGTTATGAAATACGAGTACAATATGATGTATTGTGCTTATTTGCTGTTGCGATGTTCATTTGTTTTGGTTATAAATAATTAATTATTAGTTTACTAGCAGGGCCCCGCGGTTTTACCCGCATTGTGCCCGTTCCCGTGGGTATTTCGGGATTTTTATACACATAACCATTCCTCTTGAAGCATTCTATCTGATTTTCTATATTAAAAAAGCGAAACGCTGCTAGCAGATTAATAAAGAGCCGAAAAATTTATAAACATTCACACAAAATCATAAAAAAAAACAAATCTTCAAAATATTCCTTCAACGGTTTAAAAATGTATATTCAGGTTAACTACATAACCCTCCTTAAGACTTCACCGCAGTCGGGTAAAAAGTTGAAAGTAAACATACACTGATGTCGTGTCAACAAACAAAAAAAAGAGAACTACCAGAATATCTCAAACATACCATCCGTTTATTTTTACCAAATAAACTAAAACCGGGTAAAATGTACCCCGTTTGTGATGTCCCGGGGCAAACCGCCTTCACCTTTGTTCCCGCAAACTTGGTAAAATAAATAAATATTTTCAGAGTCCGGTCTGTATTGAGAGAGAAATAGTTTATTAAATTAAATAGTTACAGTTTAACGCAGACTAGTCTAGTCAGTTTTAAGACTGCTTTTTGTTGGACTGGTGGCTGACTTACTTATTCTTTACAATAGTGCTGTTGACTATGTTGCGTTATAATTATGTCATTTTAATTGACTTATTTTGTTTTCAATGGTCATCACTACATAGTATAAAACAAAGTCGCTATGTTTGTCTGTATGCTTAAATCTTTAAAATTACGCAACGGATTTTGATGCGGTTTTTTGTTATAGGTAGAGTGATTCAAGAGGAAGGTTTTTATGTAAAAAAATTCCCGAAATTCCCACGGGAACGGGCACAACGCGGGTAAAACCGCGGGGCGCTGCTAGTTTGAACATAAATCTCCGTAAACGTAGTTTCAATTCAAAATGAGTAGTGTTCGCTTACACTTAAGAAAACAGTACATACATATATGTTAAGTAAGTTTAATTAATTACTTATTTTATCTTATCTTAATTTTCAAACAACTCATTTATATTTGTTAAGTTAAAACCATCTCAATGTTTCGGACGTTTCAATTCAAGTTTTGAAGCTAACTGGAAAATACACTGCAATAGTTTTCACTAGAACCGACCAGTAGTTTTTAATGAATTTTACGTGTAGAGGTTTTATTTTTCAACCAGTTCAATAGCATTTTCCTAATCTTTTCTTTATAAAACAGTATAAATGATTAAGTCGTTTTCGAGTCATATTTGTGCTCAAGTAGCATTGCTTCATAAAATAACACTAGCCACGCCCCCCGGTTTTACCCGCGTTGTGACCGTTATAATTTATATTTTGATCCTTTTTTTCTTTCTTCTGCTTTTTGCAAGCGAAGAATGGCACTTTTTCTTCTTGATCGAGTGGATGGTCAACCTGACCAATCCTGGTGTCAGAGTTATTGAGCCGCCAAAGGCCTCTGACATGGCTCATGTAACGACTACTATCCGTAAAAAGTAACCGGGGACCGACGGCTTAACATGCCCTCGGAAGCACGAAATCGTCTTACTTTTAATGGCACTAAAATTACTAATGCTAATGTCACATCCATTAGTCCTATATCCTAAAAACTGCGGTGAGAAAGGGTCAAGTCTGTCTGTGATATATGAATAGAGAGGCCTTTGCCCAGCTGTGGGACATTATAGGCTAATACTTTACTACTACTACAAATGGCCGTCTGTTTTGTTTGACACTATTGTAAGTATCAACCCTTTTAAAGATAAGATGAATATAAAAGACTCAATCGGCATTTCTTTATATAACTGGTATTGTAGATTAGTACGGTCTCGGTTGTTTCAATCATTAGGCCATGTCGGAGGCCTTTAGGCGGTCTAAAAACTCCAACACCAGGGTTGGGCACTAACCTACTTGAACTTAAGTTATATAAGACACTTTAAAAATGATTACACACTATTTTACGTAAGAAACGATCTAAAATAGCGAGGATAAAATAGGAAATAAATAACAGCTTATCATAAAGACACTATCGCGTCTTCCAAGTGAATGCAGTTACTTGGAGGGGATCAAGAGTTCATGCTTCATAAAGCAACCAATTTCGTTTTTAGATAAAAATACGTAACTTATTTAGGTTTATGATACACATACCTACTACATTTATTTCACGTTTTTGATCTACGTCATACTATATACACTTTATTACAAAGGTATAAGGTTGAAAAAATACATACATATAATCGACTATACCTATGAAGAACAAGAGTATATATATCTCTTACAATGATTCGTTGAGGGTGCAGCAAACTCATCCTTAGAAGATGTATAGGTTCTCGTCAGCATTTAGAAAGAGATAGACTAGTTTCGTTTTTGTAGACGCGATTTAGAGCGTTTGCGACACAACCACCAACCAACTAAGTCATACCATGGTTATTTGGAGATGTCAATTTTTAAATTAATTTAATTTCTTTTTCCCGTCCTCTCAGTGAGATGAGCGGTATTCGCCCTGCATAGGGTAATAAATATAATTATATGTTTATGTTATTCATTTTACAAAGTAATCTATGAAATGAAAACCATAAAAAGTCAAATGGAATTGGAAATACTAGGAATTGCGAAGAAAAATATAAAGTGTAAACAGAACTTAGTATGCATGCAGGCTTCGTCATCCAATAACCTCGAAATACGGTTCTATTTTATGACAAAATATTTTATTTATAACCAAGTAGGTCAAAGAAAATGTAACGAAAAAATCGGACATTTCAAATATTACCTCTTATCAAGCTTGTAAAAATACTAAACAATATCTGTTTCAAGATGTAAGCGAATAGCGATTTTAAAACGTTTTTAAAAAGAAAAAAGAACAAATTACATACAAACATTGAGAATTTAGAGAGAGAGAAACAATTTGTGAGTCAGCAGATTCTATAGATTTGCCGCCTTATTCATAACGATATTTAACTTATACAGTGATTTAAAGTTTTTGTCTCTTTCGCTCTTTGACAAATAGCGTATGTCGGAAAAGGACACACCCAAATGGTGTAGCTAAAGTGCTGTTGATAATTGCTTTGGGCCGTTTATGAGTACGGCCCAAAGTGTCTAATATAATGTCTCACTCACTCAATGCCAATATAGCTTAAACTTCAATTTGAGAGTATCTTTACCAGGATATTAAGTGTAACATCCTACCTTCATGATAACCACCCCCTTTCTAAAAGACAAAAGCTCAAAACTTATACCGCAGTAAAACCTTTTTGGTTATCCCGGATTCGGGTCACGAGATCCGGCTATAGCCCATGTCCGATGGATAGCTGCTCATCCCGGATCAATCGCCGGAGACGCCCTTAATGGAGATTTTACACGTGATTTCCGGACCCGTCGACATTCACCGAATACCTCCCTGTTTATGAAACCCATTAACCCCGTGGAATTGGTTGATTGATGCAAAAAATATAGGATTGGGTTTGAATTAAGAATAATCATTGATGTTGGGCAAATCGTTGAAGCGATGTAGTGAAGATTTAAGGTACAGTCGTAGTGTCAATTCGTTTTACTACTATCTTTATGTATACCTAATTCATTTTCCATCTTTTTACTCTATGCAAACCGAGCAGGTAATACACTAGCAATAACGTACTTGGGAATGCATGTTAAATTGTCGTAGTCATTTCAATCGCTACACCAATCTGAGGCCTTTAAGTGATCTCTCCTAGAGGTAACGCTTTGACACTGGGTTGGTCAATAACCTAGTCAAATTACTACCGCATGTAGAGACGTCCATTAAATCGACACTTAACTAATTGACGTATTTTGTAAATAATTCATGTCAAAACAACCAATTAAATCTCTACTGAGGAAGCATTTGACGTCTCTGAGTAGGGGTCGTTCCAAGAAAAGATCCTTTGGATTGAAGTCCTTCTGGACTTAGGTATGGGCCCGAATTCATTAATGAATCTAGCTCCTTAACTAAGTTCACACAATATAGATATCGTAATACACATAAAGCCCGACTTCCAACTAATCTATTTAATCGTCCACAAAAAATAAGCAACATCACTGCACAACGCTGTGAGGATGACGTTTTGTTTAAGCTTCATTCTGCCGCGATTTCTGCCCTTTTTCCGCAAACAGGTGATGGATTACTTCGTGTTTTCTTGTGTAATTTCCGGACGCTAATTGCTGTGGGCATCCGTCACGTTACGGGGAAAATGAAGAAAAAAATGCCTTGGTTTCGTACGGTCCGAAGATGGAAATAAATAACTTTCTTACAGGTAAAGTTCAGGATTAGTTGTACAGGAAAAGTTTGTTTTGTTTATTATGAGAAGCAACAATGATAATTTTTTGTACTCAATTTTATTATACTTCGGATAACTCATAGGATTGTGTAATGGATATGTTTCCTGATGAGAGATAAAACTGCTAGATAGATAAAGATGAAATGGCAATAATCATGAGAAAGATGAAATGGAGAAATGGCAGCGCCCGTAACGCGATGCTTTTCGACTTTTCAGTTAAGCACACCCTGATACTAAAAATATAAAAAAATAACTTACACACTCATTTCTGAGTACTTAATGAATTTCCGATGAATTAAGTAAAATATTATTTGAGTGCAGCTCTCTGACATACCAATTAGAATTACACCGCAAAAATGTTATTCTCTTCAATTATATTATTATTGCTTGATAAGAAAAACTAACAAGAATAAATATGGCAAATAAAAGATGTAAAAGTCATAAAAACATTCCAGACAGCCCAGCCAGATATAATATTAAAAGATAACATCTTGATCGCGTTATAAAAATATTTGATTGGCCAAGGGCGAGGGTAGTTTTATTGGTACTTGCTTTCGAGGTTTCCGCTCGTTTATTCATTTAATTGGTGTTTTGTTTTTATTGAACGTTCTATTAATGAATGTCTAAAGTTATGATAAACTCGCCGGTTTGTAGCTTGGCCTATATTTTGAAACATAGCGAAGTGATATGAATAACCATCTAACAATTTTTTTTTTGTTTTTCTCTTCTATAAAGACATCTCTCCTGCTTTAAGGGCTATCCACACATTTCCGGGTCAGGGCTATCCGTGTTCCGAGTAGATCGTTTCAGTGTTCCCGTCAGGGACGTGCCATCCGTCACCCGTGTTCACACATATCAGGGAAATCGGTATCAGTGTAATCTGTGTCGTTAGCTGATACGCACACAACACGATGTCGATGTGGATTACGAAGATCGTAAAGTATAGCATTCTGCCGTACAAGTTCTATCAACCTTTCTGTATTCATGTTGCACTTGCAGATAAATCATTAACTTTAACAAAAATCGGATAGCACTGTCAGAGCGACCGTGCGACCGAGCGTGCTCCGGGACACTGACGCCTGATACGGAGCTGTGTGAACCAGTTCATACAATTTGTACGTAACCGATTTTTTCCCCGTCCCTGACGGAACACGGCAGGGACGAGTTCCCGGAAATGTGTGGATAGCGCTTTATTTCTATACTAGCAGCGCCCCGCGGTTTTACCCGCTTTGTACCCGTTCCCGTGGGAATTTCGGGATGAAAAATAGCTTATAACCTTCCCGTTGAATGTGGCTATCTATTACAAAAAGCAAATATATGTGCACAAACCCACCAATCTGAAGAAATAACTATAATATGTTCTGACGTACTAACGCCATCTATTAAGATGCGGATGAAACTCCGGTTAGCTTGTCGGTTAATTATGTAACTTTGTGATAAAATTAGATTTAAACATTAGTTTTTAATGACCATAGAAAATTATACAGCATTCACCATATTGTTGTTAACTTTTGGGTCTGCTGATTCAAATATTATCTGAATTAAGATTTCACGGAAACCGGAATAGCCTTCGTAAAAGTTTTTGGGACGATGTTTCTGTTTCCTTGTTTTGATAAGCATATCATTGTATATTATTAGGTATGTTTGTACCTTTTTATTTCCAAAATATGTCATTTTATGATTGAGTTTGATTAATTTTAACGTGACGTAAACCACGACTACGTTCAGTCAACAAATAAAATAAAAAAACGCTTTTCAAAAACGGGTTGGCCTATTTTTACCAAACAGCTAAAACAGCACAGCAAGGAAACTGACTTTTAAATGACAAAAACTGCATTAAAATCGGACCATCCGTTTGATAGCTACATGGTGAATTAATTTTGTTAAGTCTTAACTGGAAATACAGACATGCGCCGTGCGTAATACCGTTTTTTATTATTATTACTATACTAGCCGCGCCCCGCGGTTTCACCCGCAGCGCCCCCGTTCCCGTGTGAATTTTGAGATTTTTATTCCTTATTTTTCTTATATAAAAACCTTTTCCTGACAATAAGGAACACATTAAAAAAATAATCGTCCAATTTGGTGCAGTCGTTCTGAAGTTATGCGCTTACCAACACATTTTGCGATTCATTTTTATATTATAGATAAGTTTGTCTGGTAAATAAATAACTTCTATATATTATTCAGTGCTTTAACAAGATTGACATTATAAATGAGTAAAGCGTAAAGCTGAATAAAATCAGAACAGGAAGAATAAAACAAAACAATTACTCTAATAAAAAAGGAATTAAAAATTAAATCTCTAGCTGTTGACCCATTTTTGTTACTCACTTAACTTTGATTTAAATAAAATACTTTTCCTTCCTTTTTGATTTAAAATAATTTGACTTTACTCTTTTAGGTAAGATTTTTTAACTTTGATATTGAATTAATAGGTATACTATGAAAGTAATTTATAATAAACTTTACTGAATATTTTCAGGAAAGATTAACTTGAAAATAATTAACCCATTTTAGAGCAAACATCATTTAGTTAATTGAAAAAATCAGTACAGAGAAAAGGATTAAAGCACAACTAGACAATGTGGATTGCGGTATGCGACATGCGTTAATTTTACCTTTTTATAACGTAAACTAGCAGCGTCCCGCGGTTTTACCCGCGTTTTGCCCGATCCCGTAGAAATTTCGAGAATTTTTATACATATAAACCTTCCTCTTGAATCACTCTATCTATTTAAAAAAACCGCGTCAAAATCCGTTGCGTAGTTTTAAAGATCTCGGCATACATAGGGACAGACAGACAGCGGAAAACGACTTTGTTTTATACTAAGTACTGATGATGCATTATCAAAAGTCGGAATTCTTCATTTTCCGCTTAGAGAAATAAAATTAATCTTTCTCATAAGTAAAAGTGACTTGGAAACGAAAAAAGTATTTTCATTTAAATTCCTACTAAAGTTTGAATCGGGATTTGTTGAACTAAGTAACAATATTCGTGAATAATTCATACAATAAAGATTTTTTATTCTTTTTGTACTTTGTGTTTCTTATTTGAAATGACTTGGCTTACTTTTTACGACCAAAGGATGTTAAGTTAACAGTGACTGACGTGTTAAAGTAAATTTATTATGATGTCTAGACTACTACCACAGCTACCACTGAAAACGGTACCTATGTACTTCCTACTAATATTTATAAACTAGCAGCGCCCCGCGGTTTTACCCGCGTTGTGCCCGTTCCCGTGGGAATTTCGGGAATTTTTTAACTAAAAACCTTCCTCTTGAATCACTCTACCTATTACAAAAAACCGCATCAAAATCCGTTGCGTAATTTTAAAGATTTAAGCATACAGACAAACAAACAAACAGACAAAAATAGCGACTTTGTTTTATACTATGTAGTGATGCGAAACTCTTTCACGCAAAAACTATTGAACGGATTTGAATGAAACTTTACAGTAATATAGGTAATAAATCAAAATAACACATGGGATACATTTTATCCCGAAATTCCCGCGAGAACAACGCGAGTGAAACCGCGGGGCACGGCTTGTAGTTTATAAAGTTCGACTTCTTACTAGAGAATAATTAACTTCTCATGGAATCCGCTAGTATTACTGAGTACATGTAATTTAATCTGAAACGAATTCCAGCAAAATCAATTCAAAATCCTTATAGGACTTCTTTGAGTAGTTTAAAGGTAATATATCAATTTCTCTTTCGAAAACAAGCTAGATGCCCTCCTTTTCCGTGTAAAATGCAAATAAAAGCATCCACTGAAATCAATACGATTCGAGTATTTGAGGTACCTTGCCTACTGTTTTAAATTCACCTCTCTTCTTAAAACTTCAAAGAGATTGATTATTATTCCGTGCGATATTATTTCCATACAAGAATAATTATTATTGAGACGCAAAGAGCCTACGCGCTTTATTGATTTTATTCATATTTCAAGTATAGAACACGATATAGAATCTTTGTTTGTATTCATTTGTTTTCATTAGGTACTCCACTTCTAAAAAAATCGCCGTGGACAAAGGAATCTCTATATAGTATAACAGAAAGTCACTTTCCGCTGTCTGTCTGTCCCTCTGTATGTTTAGATCTTTTAAACTACGCAACGGATTTCGACGCGGATTTTTTTAAACAGATAGAGTTATTCAAGAGGAAGGTTTTTATGTATAAATAGGCGTAACGCGGGTAAAACCGCGAGGCACTACTAGTATATTTATAAAGATTTATTTTCATAAAAAAACTATATATAAAACACACATAATATTAAATAACCTGTGGTCCCTTGCTTTGAGTAAAATAATAACATTAAAAAGTACAATTTTCAATTAAAATGTCCACAAAATAATCTGTATACAAAATTGATTACCTACGTGTATAAACTTATGTGAATCACAAACTCAAACAAGTTGGATGTAAACACAGAGTTTCTGCCGGTCAGGTTTAAAATATGAATATAAATTGGGAAACTTTAGGGTTACTCAAATCCACTAAGAACTTTAAAATTATTAACACGACAGACCTGCTTGATTTACGTTGGTGAATCTGTTATCTGTATGAAGTGGCTTGTCGGGTTACTTTCAATTATGTTTTTAGTTTTAAGTAGTCTGTTAATTTTAGTCAGTTGTTTATCAGACTAACATGATTAAACTTCGACTGAGTTTTTTTCCATATAAATGAATTAATGATTTTTATAGATATACTTTTATTTTTTGAAGTTAAATGTACGGTATAAATTCAATGATAAGGTACCAAACTCCCTTAAAACTATACCCTTTTTGTCATACAATCTTATGGGCTCATCAACAATTTCAATGCATATTAGTTCACTCATATCACACTCCCTCAGAAAACTTCCTTAAAAAAAACATCTTCTTTTCCTGTAAACATAACGTTAAAATGTACTATTTTCTCATCACATCACATTCTGAATTCCGATCACGATAGTCTGTGCTGCGGAGACGGGACCGAATTTATTTGTCTCTCCAATCAGCTCTAGACGAACAAGACAAAGAGTCTTCCACAGTCCTGTGTGATACTTGCGTTTTATTTGCTTCCTAGGTTTAA
The DNA here is from genome assembly GCA_951394245.1 of Cyclophora punctaria. Classification (NCBI taxonomy): domain Eukaryota; kingdom Metazoa; phylum Arthropoda; class Insecta; order Lepidoptera; family Geometridae; genus Cyclophora; species Cyclophora punctaria. The sequence continues at coordinate 5,973,761 of OX596169.1, forward strand.
CGTTTGAGTGATTCGGGATTTCAACAGTATTCAGGGATTTTAAATTGAATTTTTCATTCTTACTGGTGGTCTTACCAGACAAGAAAAGACCCGACAGGTGGACATAGTCATTCTGAGGCATGCTCCGCAAGTGCCTTACCACACATGCCTCAGTATGAGATATACGACTGTAATTTTACAGATGCGTCTATAAAATAACTTGCACTAATGTGGTACAAGTAACGCATTCGTATCGGCCAATGCTCACAATCTTCACACATCGTCTACGCAGTCCGAGGCATGTATGACGAACTTGCGGCGTATTCCTTAAATTATCTATGTCTTTTTTCAGATGCTTAAAATTTCCTTTGATTTTTCAGTAGTACCTTTTCAGTCAGATATTTCTTAATACCGTCAAATGCTACCTTAGTGAAAAATTATTATTATTAAGTGTCTATTTGATAGACGTTCCTTAGTGCGGCAGTAAAAGTAGCATCTGACTAAAGTTTAAATTACTACTATGTATATAAACTCATATACCTTTTTTTATCGAAAAACATTAAAGCATAAAGTAGATCAATAACCCGGATGTTTTTATCGGAGATCATACATCATTCTTTTGACGGGCAATTTTCTTTAATTTCTTTTGACCTTCATTGTTTTTCTCATTATTAGACGATTTTATTTTTCGTAAACGTTTTATTTTTTGTAAAATATTACACAATCTCATAATTTAATACTAATTTTATCAGAGCCAAGGTTAAACAACAAAGTTGTTTTTCTGAACCATTAACTTCAAAAACATGTTATCAGTGAGATGCTTAGTCACAAATAAAATGTACATTTTCCAACATAGTTTTCTTCTAAGTAAAGCAATCATGACCATCTGAAGGCACTTAAAGGAATATAGAACAATTTCATGCAACCATACCGGCTAATCGCCGTCACTATGCTCTCAAAATTGCCCTTGATTGCTCCACTAATTGCATCAGATTGATCCATCACTGAAGCTAGGCAGTCAGTACCTATTACATGTGAAAGCATTGTTTGAACAGTTATATACGAATAATTGTCTTGTTACATAACTTGAGATAGTCTTTATGAAAATAAGAGCACAAGTAAGTAAGTAAAATTATTAGCCTGTAATGTCCCCCTGTTGAGCAAAGGCCTTAGGATTAAGCATAGTCACCACGCTTGTCTAAAACGGGTTAGTGAATTTAAACTCAAGCTATGTTTGAAAATGAAAATTAGGTGGTTAAAATATAAATTCCATCTCCTATAATACCCTTACCTTCAAACAAAACCTACGTACGCAGGTTTTGTGCCCAAATATTATATTCACGTGGACCGGACCGATTTCAGGCAGTAATAGGATTACTGGTTTTATTACTTGCAGCAGAAATATCGTTAGGAAGGCAATTTCGGCGTCAGATATTGGCTATTAGCGATCCCGGTAATACCTTCTCGATATTCATGTAGGTATAACGACCAAACTTGGGTTTATTTTGTGTTACCTCTACGGTAACCGATCTTTATGATGCGTCCGTGATCATCCAATAATTATAGAGTATTTAGCCAACATTAGTATGGTAATGGTTGAGTTTGATACGCTTGTAATGACTGTCGTTTAAGTTTATAGCTGTAACCTCGACAGCTATATCGTTATGTTGTAAGCTGAAAACAATGTCAATGGATGAGGTTGAAGATATAGCCAATGGAATCGTCTTAATTCGTCGTCATTACAGCCTAGTTACATTAATAAACTTTATGATACTGTTTTCACAAACGTATGTAGGTATGTTTTTGTGTGAGGAACATGCGAAACTCGTGCTATCGATGCATTGACCGTAGGGATACATAAACCTACGCAAACATCCACACATCCTTATCTCGCATTGGAACCACACATGCAAAGCATGGAAAGCCATATAAAACATAACTTAAGCGAGTCTCCGCCATTGCAATGCAATTTTATTATTGATATCAATGTAGCATTGCATATCTCTGAAAGCCAGTCCTAGGATCAGATGATTCTAAGTTCAAATGCTGTTCAGATAGGCTCATTAGAATTAAAAGAAAAAATGCCCAGCTTGAGATATTATAAGCTATTATTTACTAACCTAACAAATAGGTCTATTCGAACATGTTCAAAAATTAAGCTCAAATATTTTCTCCTTTATGAACATTGCTAACATGCCCTAGACATAATTTTCGGTTATTAGAAACCATCAATCTTTGTAATGAGGTCAGGTTGGATATCATTAAGTTCATAATTAAGGACGATGTACGTGATCTGAGTGCGAAGCTTACGATTCCGTTTTAACGCTGGTGCTGGTGTAATTTTTCTTGGAAATTATATTTAAAAATGTCTTAGTAAGGAAGATAAATTGTAAGATAAGGTCCTACTTAATTATACGTTGTAATGGCATGGGAATTGATTTGTAGGTGTAAGTTTAAGGGGTGGGGGGGGGGAAGGATGACTGTCACAACTTAATTACGTAATCATTGGGTTAACCCAATAATGCATCAGGCATCATGCTCAGGCAGGCAATCCTTAAAGATTGCCTGCCCGGGCATTTGTCCAGATAGGTAGCATTTGCTCAGACATCGCTTAGATTAAATCATATTACCAACCCCGTACTTTTCTCTACAACACAAATAAATAAAATTGAAGTGTCTGTTTGTAATATTAAAATAACTGCTTTTTACTAAGTGCATTTAGATATACACAAGACACATATTATACCAAAACCACTTTTATAAAAAAATCTGTTTGTCTGTCGGTTTCCTCCGGCTAATCTTTGAAATGGCTGGACCGATTTTGACTCGACTATCACTGGCAGATAATTTATGTAACAAGGAGTAACTTGGGCTACTTTTATTCCCGAATTCCCGCGGGAATGGGTAACACAGCGAGACGCGGCTGGTTTCTAAATAAAGAAAATATGTACGTACATTTCGCGTTGTTAATTTTTTTTATCATATTGTCTTTGAAACTGGTAATAATCCAATATGTAGCAAATATGAAAACAAAAGACTCTCAATATTGTTAGTACCCATACAAACCGAGCTTGCCTTTCTAAACTGTAGTCTAGTCTATCGCACCCGTTCAATAAAACCATATTTTTATTTTCAAATTCTATACCTGTAATTTTTTCAGTACCAGCTATTTTGCACAAAAAGGCAATTTTGAATGGGAATTGAGCGGTCGCGATGGTTGAACAAGCCAATTAGTGCGGTGTGTCGAAATCTGTCGGGGTTTCGACGAGTTTGTATTTTAATTTGTTCAGTACATTCAGTAGCGGGTCCAATGTTTTATAAAGTTCCTACCAAATGAGGGTGCGTGCGGCCGATTTCGGAACTAATTGCTGCCAAACAAAAGTGTTGAAATGTTTTTTATTTGCACAAGTGGCGCCCTCAGTGACACGCAGAGTTGCTTGGTGACTACTTTGGTAGGTAAACTTTTAGTCCCAATGCGATAATTACACCGGTCCTCGCAGCGGAGTAATTGCCATACGAAATACCCGAATTTCTGCGTCCAATCAGTTATGGAAATGAGGTGTGGGTATTGATACCTTGCTACAGATTTACCTGTCTCACTTTGAGTCAAAATAACTGTTACGAGTATTACGGAGTGAATTGTGAATTGAATCTGTGTGTCTGAATCTTTACCACTTTTTTTTGTGATGGAAATATTAAGCACTAGCAGCGTCCCGCGGTTCACTTGCGTTGTGCCCGGTCCCGTGGGAATTTCACGTTAAAAAATAGCCTTTAACCGTCCCGTTGAATGTAGGCTATGTAGTAGAAAAAAAGTTTGTATGTTCGAGCTAATCTCGGGAATTACCTGCCCGATTTGAATCATTTTTTTTGTAATAGATAGATACATTCAACGGAAAGATTATAGGCTATTTTTCATCACGATATTCCCACGGGCACGGGCACAACGCGGGTAAAACCGCGTGGTGCTGCTAATATTATATATATTGGTTTATTGGGATATATCAGCCTGTATGGGGTACATATATCAATGGTCTGTTGAAGACTGGATTTGACATTCTGAACATTTCAAACTCAGGCTTCAACAGAACATTGCCCAGTCTTTAGACCATTCCGAAGGATTACATTCGGTCTTCTCTAAACACCAAACAGAATTGCACACATCAACTGTTTAGTGTCCTAAACGAGGCGTAGTCTGGACGTGTAAATTCACATTATTTTTCACTACACAATTTCATTTAACCTTTGCTACGGCTGTTAACACTTAACACACACATTTCCGCATAGTCAACCCATGGTTGATACAGATCTATGTCCAAGTCGGCCATAAGGCAGAGTTTCCATTGAAAACATTTTTGTTTTTGAAAATGGTGAATCGCTATTAGTGTCACAGGTTTGTACTTGCTACAATCATAATAGAGACCATGCCGGAGGCCTTTAGGCGGTCTAAAAACTCCGATACCAGGGTTGGCCACTAACCTACTCGAACTTACGTAAGTAAGCTACCTGATAGGTAGCAGAATTGTTGACTCAATTAATTTGTTTGTCTGTTTCTGGTACAGTATTGAGTTCTCTCATAATTAAGTGCAAGACACACACAGTGCTAGTGCGAGCCGACTGCAGGACGCGTGACGTCGTTTTCCTTTTATGAAAGACTAGCAGCGCCCCGCGGTTTTACCCGCGTTGTGCCCGTTCCCGTGGGAATATCGGGAATTTTTATACATAAAAACCTTCCTCTTGAATCACTCTACCTATTACAAAAAACCGCATCAAAATCCGTTGCGTAATTTTAAAGATTTAAGCATACAGACAAACAGACAAACAAACAGACAAAAATAGCGACTTTGTTTTATACTATGTAGTGATGTCACACTGGCTTGCTCACTCGCACCCGCACTATGTACCTATGTCTTGCACTTTAACAGATTGTCATATAAACTATGAGAAAGATAACGAGGAAGTTAATTATATTTATTAGTCAATAGCTTCTTCCTAGTACCAAAACTATGAAAATTTAACTACCGTCTCCGAATTGGTTTCATAATTAACACAACCAGGATATACAATTCAACATGACATTTAAAGCGGTAATAAGTTTGTCTACTAAAGTTAGAATAATTTATAACACCGTAAACAAACCCTTACTACTCTGACAAAACCAAATGCAGACACAAAACAAGAAACAAAATTCAGTGTAGTGAAAACAAATATCACACTGGAATTTCGGAGTACAAACATTTTGATCCCAAGGGCGCCCTTCCATATACCGGCACTAAAGTTATCACACGATTCGTTGAGCCCGTACTAATGAAATTAACCCCCATTTACCCAGGAACGAAACGTTCGTAATGAGATGTTTCCACTGTAACTACATACGTGTTAGTTACTGACTCGACTACACTCATTAACTGAACAGAAAATTGTGTTATTTTGACCGTAGCTCGTAACGCTACGTCGAAGATGTAACTAACCTTGTTTGATAGGTATTTTTCCTTTTTGTCACATATCTACGGTGTTCGTGAAATAGAGACGAACTGAAAACTTCAACTTAATTAAGCAAAAACAAAAGAAGGCGGGTTTTAAATGATTTAAAAAAAGAACAAATATCTGGCATTCTTTTGTTACTTGACAAAAAAGACATAAAACAAATTAGTGTCCTAATTGTATGTAACGTTATTTTAAACACAATACTATTTTGATATTATGTTTGTTGTAACTGTAAGAAATCACAGATCAGAAAAAAGCCGTAAGTAAGTTTGCAAGATTCCAAGTACGAGTACCTAATCTGTTAAATAGTGTCACAAATGTTTTCTCATCAAATTAATGGCAAAAATCTACAAAGTGCGTTTTTCTGAAAAAACAGAGTTGTCGCAGTTGGACAATAGATTTTTTCTAAGGGAAAATCAAGGCATTATTCCCCTCATAAACAGTCTTTACTTGGTTTGGCGTGAAATTGAAAAGCGCCTAATGGATTCGTATGGACAAAGCATAAAGAATCTTTAAGTATAATGGGGAAATACATTATTAATTGGTCGGCCCCCAGTTTAAGATCGACAATAGGTACAATTTTTGGTGTTTCTGAGTGAAAAGTTTTGGGTGATTTTTTATTGACCCCCGACGCAAAGAGGGTGTCAAAATTATGACAAATCTGCGCGTCTGTGTTTGTGTCTGTTTGTGGGATCGTAGCTTGAACTTTATGTAGAGTATTCAAGTACATACTTTTCTGCTCCTTTATAAAATTTTTAGCAGTGGCCTGCGGTTTTACTCACGTTATGCCCGTTTCCGTGAAAATTTTGGGATGAAAAATAGCCTATAATCTTTCCCTTGAATGTGGCTATGCATTACAAAAAGAATTATTCAAATCAGACTGCTATTCAAGTCAGATTAGCGCGTTCAAACAAACATAAAATCAAACTCTTCAGCTTTTTTATATTAGTATAGATTCGTATAATTCTCTTGCACAAAGTGACGTCATCTTACATCTCCCAATTATTTATTCATAAACTACTCTACGTAAATATGATAAGGATTGTTGTAGATTAATTAGGATTACCAGTAGATGTGGCCCGGTCGTAATTTACCTTATACCCGAGGGTACGAAGTTACTCATGTTTCTTTTCTCTACTTTTGTTTACACGATGTTTTGTTTTTGCAAGGTCCATCGAATAAGCTTTCGTGCAGAAATGTATTGCTCGGATGGAGTAATTTAGAACTAATAAGATAATCACCCTATTTGGATGGGTGGCCTATAGTGGCATTTCTATCTGAGCGCTACCGTGCTTTGGAAAGCACGTTAAATTGTCGGTCCCGATAGTTTTAATCGATAGACCATGTCGGTGGCCTTTAGGCGGTCTAAAACCTCCGACACCAGGGTTGGCCACTAATCTATTTGAATTTACTTACTTAGTACGAAAAGGTAGTTTTTTCAGTTAGTTATAGTTAACAGTCTCTCATAGACCAACAGGCAAGAGATTGCGCCCACTTCTAATAAATTCAACCAAACGCAAAGCTTAATAAACCAAAACTTGAACCAGCTTTTAAATAAAGTTTCCGCATCAAATTCCTAAACTTACCACTCAAACTACATGCAATACATAAACTATAGAACACAAAATTTCAAAATGTGAAACAGTACTTCTATTTTAACACCGCTAAAGTATTCTCTATATAGTTTTAGGTAAGTTTCCGACGTGCAAGCTCAACACTACTGAAACAAAGCTTTTGTTCGCTAAGTCTTCCTACAGAGCATTAAAGTCAAACCTTTCCGCGGAAACTATAACACTAATAACAACTTATAATGACTGCGTTCAAGAGTGTTGATTTAAAATATTCTATTTTGAGGTTATAAACTAATTACCCGCTTTGTGCCCGTTCCTTTGGGAATTTCGGGATGAAAAATAGCCTATAGCCTTCCTCGATAAGTGGACTATGCAACACTGAAAGAATTTCAAAATCAAAACGGACCAGTAGTTCTTGAGATTAGCGCGTTCAAACTAACAAACAAACAAACTCTGCTTTATAGTATTAGTATAGATGTATAAATTTGGTCCAGTTAAGGATTTGCTTGCTTGTACGTAATAATCTCCTAGAACAACAAATATTGGAATTGGCAAGTGTTTGTTTGGTTGCACCACCTGGTATGTCAGCATTAAAAAAATGAGAATTTGTGATTAAACAATTAAAACTATATAATTTTGACCAATAGGGAACTAACATATACTAACAAAGTATCTATTTTAAATGAGTTAGTTCGAGTACACTGGTTCAAATAGAAAATTCGTAACATTATTCCACTTACTCAATTTCGTAATTCAACCATTTACTAATGCTAGTTTAACTATGGTTTTGTCAAAGATAAGTTTTCATTCCTAGAATAATTTGTCAAAGATACATTTCCATGAAATCTATTCACTTATCAGTCAAAACCTAGATCCAATCGCAAAGCCTGCGTCTGAACGTTGCTATCTACCCTCAAAGGCTTTCACTTCCACAACGGTCATTCAGGTGTTCCCCAAGGATCCCATTTGGGCCCAATTCTGTTTCTCCTTTTTATTAATGACATCGTTGATGTAATAATAAATAGTACCTGCTTAATCTTTGCCGACGATATGAAACTTTATAGACCTATAAAAAATGCAAATGATTCTACTCTATTACAAAATGACTTAATATCTGTACAAAACTGGTGCAAATCTAACGGAATGATCATAAATGTCAATAAATGCAAACAAATTACATTTTCGAGAAATAAAACAATAATACATACCGAATATTCTATAAACAATGAGTTAATTGAAGTAGTCGAAGCTATTAAAGACCTTGGGGTAATTTTTGATAATAAACTCACCTTCGTGAACCACATTACAGAGATCACCAAAAGAACCTGGAAACTATCTGGCTTTATAAAACGTAACTGTAATAAATTCAAAAATATTTCCACCCTTATTCTCTTGTACAAAGCAATAATTAGAAGTAATTTAGAATATGCATCAAGTATATGGAACCCCCATTACAAAATACATATTCATAGATTAGAACGTATCCAACGAACTTTTACGCGTTTCCTGGCATTTAAGGACCGAACTTGCCCATACCGCGCCGACTATAAACAGCGACTACGTCACTTTAAAATCAGTCCCCTTGAAATTCGCCGCAAAGTAATGGACTTGTCAACGCTCCAAAAAATAATACAGGGATCATTGGAATCACCTAATACATTGAACAAGATTAACTTTAGTGTTCCGCGAACTATTCCTCGACACCCAATTCGTAATACATTTTCACTTCCTTACTTCAAGACTAACCTTAATAAAACCTGCCCAATTAACCGCATGATGCAGTCCTTCAACCAATTAGATGACTTAAGATGTGACGTCGATATCGCGCACGACAAACCCAAAACTTTCAAAAACAAGTTGTCTTTCTACTTCAATAACATATACACGTAGTTCATGTGCAGTTTAAATAAACATTCAAATAGTGTTATCATTTTAATAATTGTGTGTACCTAACTTTAATACTGTTGTGTCTTACTCTAAATTTTATATTATTATTATTAGTTTTTAATTTAAATTTTATTTTGTTTTTAACGTTTTTCTAATTTTTTAATGTTTAATTAGTAATTTTAACTTACTCTTCTTTTATCTTTCTTAATTTTCTTCTTCAGCTGTTGTAATACCTATTCTTTATGAGTGCTGATTACATCTATAATTGGTGTTGCACACCGTATTTGAATATATGTTATTTTCTAAATTTAATGTCATGTGTAAATGCCGCTGATGTAACAATTTAATAAATAAATAAATAAAATAAATGTACCTATTTCATATTCGGGGTCGCATATTTCTTTTTACTTTCATAAGTTTGGACAAAAATTCTTTAGATAGTTTTATCCAATAATAATATTTATAGTGGATAAAACGATCTAATAAAGTATATTATAGAACTATTATAGTACTAGCGGCGTCTTGCGGGTTTACCAGCGTTGTTCCCGTTCCCGTGGGAATTTTGGGATGAAAAGTAGCCTATAACCTTCGTTCTATAAATTATTAAAATCGGATTGGTAGTTCCTGAACTTCAGCGTTCAAACAAACAAAAAATGTAACTCTTAATTTTTTCTAATTTTTTTCTGCTAGTACCCAAATAAATTATGAAACCAATAAGCTTAAATTGTTGTAAGGTAATGTCCATATAATGACTTTTTAACTGACCGAAAAAAGGAGGACATTTCTCAATTCAACCGCATTATTATGTCTCTATTTGAACTTTTTAAAAGTTTCCCATTAGCGACGCGGTTAAGGATTTGTATACAGATAAACACAAAAAAAAACAAAATAAAAGCTTATAAGAATAAAAAGACGATCTATTAGCCTCGTGTCTCATTTTGATATGCTTAATCCATAATGTTTACTCATGTACTAAGAACAGGTTTACTTTACCTTCAAGTAACGGTTAAGTTCTACAGTATTATGGTATAAAAACAATGTCAGCTGTCAGACAGCTTTATGATAAACCGGGTACTGGAAGCATCAAAGGGTATCATGACCGTGCCTTAGGCGGTCTTTGTTCACTTGGATTACAGCTTATCGCAAGGGGCTTATCACTTCGGACTGTTAGTTGCTAACCTTCTGTTAGATAGTGGCTGGAATAACAGGTAAATTGAGTGTACGCTTTGTATAGCTACAGCGATTTGCCCAAGAATTTTTAAATCTATTATGTCTTCTTCTTCTTCTTCTCCATCGAGTGGGATGGTCATCCTGACTAATCCTGGTGTCAGAGTTATTGAGCCCTCAAAGGCCTCTGACATGGCTCAAGTAACGACTACTATCCGTAGAAAGTAACCGGGACCGACGGTTTAACGTGCCCTCCGAAGCATGGAATCATCTTACTTTTCGAGCAATCAGGTGATTCAGCCTGCAATGCCCTAACCAAACTGAGGAAAGTCTCACAAAGAGATTTTTGTGAGATAACCCCACCGGGAATCGAACCCTGAACCTCCGGATCGTGAGCCGGTCGCTCAAACCACAAGACCACGGAGGCTGTTATCTATTAAGTAAGTTTTAAAAAATCTTTTGTTTATTTTACAAAAGATCTCTACTATGTACTTCAATCTGTATCTTCACCGACTGAAAGAACTGAACCTGTAGCCAAAGAGAAACAAGGCTCAAAAATAATGCACACATTAAAAATATCCAACATTTCTCACTTGAAGCGAACTCTAAACGAGCATAACTATTTATCCTGGTACCCTGTTTAATTAATTTCACTGTTAACTGCGAGCGAGGAAGTACTTACAAGTTTAACTTTGACGATAATGTTTCAGCATTACATTTGAGGGAAACCTCGACTCCCAGAGGAAACCTTAAACTCCGGTAGAACAATACGACAAGTTTCATAACATTATATACTTAAGTGGGTACATAATTAAAGTGTATCATAATTTTGTACAGATAATTAAGCCTGGAATGTTAGTAAATTCTTATAGACATTTTCAGTGGGACTAAGGGTGGAGAGATGGCCTTCAGTTGAAATGCTCTTTGCAAGAAAACTTCATGACTTTTGTTATAATGTATATGATTGTTGGTACCTTTGATATCTTTACATCTCCTTCAGTGACGTTACGTTTACTAAGTAAATACCTTTTTCCCACACTATGTATTCATTAATTCATTTCGAGTAGGTTAGCGGTCAACCCTGGTTTCAGAGTTTTTAGACCGCCTAAAGGCCACCGACATGGTCTAACGATTAATAAACAAGCGGAACCGACTGCTAAACGTGGCCTCCGAAGCACGGCAGCGCTCAAGATACTCAAGACAATAAAGGCCACTATCGGCCACCCACACTTTCCATTGTTTTAACCCCGTCATAACAGTTTCAATTAAATTATCTAAATCATGTTTTGTCATACACATAACAATGTAGGTAGATAAAGCTGGAACAATGCTTCGTATTCACATGTGGCCAATAAATCATGAGAGGTGGTTTGACTACAATTTCAATTTAACTTTTGCCCCAATGAACGAGACACGAGACATGTAATGTTTCAGAGTTCCGTTTATGAGAAGCAATTAATAATTATGGTGGACGTTTTTAACTGTATACTGTTTTAGTTTTTGTAAAGGGATATTTAAAACTCCGACGCCAGGGTATACTAGCTCGATGTTACACATGTACTCATTCCTGTAAGAATTCTGGGATAAAAAAGGCTTGAAAACCTTAGGGCTCTTTTAACGAAGGCTCTTTTGACCCACTATTGACCCTTATCTATACATGGTTATAAAGTATTAACCTGTAATGTCCCACAGCATGGCAAAGGCATACACTCATCTCACTGAAGATATCAATACAGTGAGGAGGATTATGTCTATACATAGATTAATTAAATACATGACAAAAGTTTCTAGGCGGTATTAAAACTTCGGCACCAGGGATAGCCTCTATCCTACTAGAAATACATGAATGAATGACCTTATACATCATATAGAAAAAATGCAATATTCATTTTTTGCAGGATAGTTAACCGTCAACCAAATACACCACCAAACAACATCCTTAATTAAAATAAGTAACTCCAAAACACAAATTCATAAAATAATAGCACTAATAAACATCCATTAATATTGAAACTTTACGCGTACACGCAAAAAGGCTTTCCAATAGACTCTCCGATTTATCGCCGAAGCAATAACGACGGTGTCATTGGAATATCGTCTCTATTATTGAAGCTACAAGGTTTTTCGCGTAGATTTATTGGTTGAGTGTTTGTAGTGTGCAGGTAAACAATGGCTAAAAGCCGAAAGCCGCATCAGAATTAAGCCCATTACGACGGGACCGCAACAATCGTTGTGTTTCCGGTGTAATGCACTGCCCGACCCAAACGTACGTTGGTTTGTACAATGTGAGTACTCACTTGCTTGCATGAATAGATAACTTTGTAGAGTAACTTAGTTATGTGACTTAATTGAATACGAGGCGGTATGGGAGGTTTAGGCTATGATTAATCTTTGAGATAGACATATTTCTCTCTCTTTCGAATATACTTGACCTGACATTAAGTATTGTCAGGAATATTCGAACGAGTATAACTAACAAAATATAATTGGCGGTAGATGCGATATTTTTACTTTTTTTCTTATATAGACGCATAACCCCTCAGTTTTCTGTGACCACGGTTCCTGTAAAACGTCAGACAAAAACGTAAAATAAAAGTAAAGTGTATCCGAAAACGTAGTTTTAATAAATGATGGAGGAAAATTTTTACGTATCAAGCTAAACAATAAGTTGTCCAAGAAGTCTTAAGAAGTGGCGATAGAGATCTCACATATTAAGTACTACCAATCTTACGTAAGTAAGTTAAGTTAGTTCAAACTACGTTACAATCTCACAGCCGTAGTTACTAGCTACTAGTACCTTAAAGAAACACCCGCCTTCAAAACTTAAACTCTACCACAAAAAATAACACAAAGCGTATAAAAAATTCAACCTTTAATTTCCCTGAACATGCTCGTTGTTGCGAAAGTCTAGACTAAACACTGTAACATAAGTTCGCACATTGTGTTGTAATTAACGGTACTACGTGGACGTGGCGGCTACACGGCAATTTGTCATGTCCTACCCCAAAACAAGGGTTGGTAAAATTGTCTGATTAATATTAAATAAAGCGTTTTATTAGATGATTAAAGGTTAGTAACTTTTCATGTGTAGTAAAAAAAAAGTAATATTTGAAAAATTTGATATTGTGAGATTTTTTTACTGGGAGATATGTTTTAACAAACGATGAATAAAAATACATTTATAAAACCATCGCACAAAAACCGGTAAACGAGTTTTATCTGGTTTGTAAATTTTACATAAAGTCAACAAAATTATGAAAACAATTTCATTCTCACAGGGATGTTTTGTTTATTTACACAATACGTTAACGATATCAATGTGCATTTTATGATTTTTAAAATTTGTGAGCTTATTTAGAAGACGGCAAAGGATAGAGATCGGTTATATTTCGGTAAATAAATAATATAAATATGCACAGGACTAACCAGCGCACTCAGAGACGCCTCAGTCAACACTTGGCTCATTGGCGTAATTTTTCATACATTACATGTCAATATCACTCGGTTCTTGCACTTGTATCACTTTTTCAATTTGATTTAAATTGTATTTAAATTACATCTGTCCTAATTAAATGAATTCTACTACAGTTCACTTAAAACAGACTTAAGAACAAAATAACGTCATTCCCTTGATCCAAATAGATAAGCAACCTCATTTATATTTCCTTTCACAAACTTTCCATGCGGAATCGAATAAATTCTTCAATAATAAAATGGAGAAAGAACAATCAAACTATGAGACAGTGCAAAGTTTCACCACTATCGATCCTCAGGGCGGGGACTAAATATAAAGTTCAATAAAAGTCCCCCATTCGCTAGAAAGTCCCGGATTTATCGAACTAACCCTACGTAAATAAATAAAGTGGAAGCATGCGTTTGGTATAGGGAAACTATTGTTTTGATCGAGTTATAAAAATTATAGATTTGTTGAAGAAACATTGAGATTGGAGTTTTTTGGGATATATTTTTACATATGATGATTTATGATTTTAATTTCAGCCGGTCCCGGTTGTTTCAATCGTCAAACCATGTTGAAGGCCTTTAGGCGGTCTAAAAGTTAAGATTCTGACTAACAAAACAGCTGTTTAAAATGATACACGGCAGTTACTTTACATAAACTTCGCTTTGATACTATTTATGTACAAGGGTGCATCATGGATTAGGATTATCAGTTGACATATCTGAAAATGATAGTAACAGAGCCAAGCAAATGCAAAACGATTGTCAACTGTTCATAAAGACCGTAAAGTAAAATAAAGTAACTGGTAAATTGGGGCTTCTCCACCAAATCGAAGAGTAACTGCGGTGCCCCAGACTTACAGGACATGCTTACAGGACTCTCTGCCTCTGTACATTACCACCTGCATTAAAGAGGACTTACTGAACTTATTAAACGCTGCCCCTTTGCTTGTGAATTCCTTGTCCGGGAAAATATAGTAGCTCAAAGGCCTCTCATCTCACTGAAGATATCAGTATAGAGAGGAGGATTAGGCGTAATCACCACGCTTGCCTAATGCGGTTTGGTGGTCTCAAACCGAGCCATTTTTCAAAGTAGGAAACATGTTTTCGCTCGACCCGAGAATTGAACCCTGCATATACCACCAGACCACCGGGAAAATATAAATACAATTATTAGTTTACGCCATTGACTCGAGAGAAGAAGAGACCTTACACGAATAGAAACGTAAATACCAACAATCCTTTTAAAACCTTTGATTGAATACACAACATTATATAACTCAACAATTTCAAACTTCACATGTCTCTAAGTCCATTCATCTACGTCACGACTTCAATCAGATTAAAGTACGTTTAAGTAAAAGTTCGATTTGGGGTTACGGAAAAAGAAACATGGCGTCAGGTAGCGAAGATTCAATTCAATCAGCTCCCTCGTGCCGCGCTTTGATGAGATTGTTGAAAATCAGAATAGGTCGAGAAAAACTGGCAACATTGGCTAATGGAATACTGGAGATACAAAATAACGTGTACAAGACAGGGTATTAAGAATATTCACGACATGGATTAAGAAGAGTTTGAATCTGATAACATCGTGCGCAAAGATGAGTTGGTTTCCATACATGGTATTTTATAATCTTGGATATGTTTACGTACTATTTTAAACTCACACAATTTGCATTCATTATACTAAATTACACTACTCGTGGTCACGCGTAGAGTCATCCTGACCACCAGTGCTGTAATCCACTCGAAATGCCGGGTGCGTATTTTTATAAATACGTTATATATTCTAACGCAATACAGTCCCGTTTCACTTGGGTATGTTATTCAGGATTAGACACTCGTCACTGATACAGTGGCGTGGTCAAAATAGCCTGCGAGTTGAAATGAAAGCCAGTGTCAAATATGATGTCTTGCAAACATTGTGTTTCCAGCATATTACCTCAGTTACAGTAAATGGATTAACAATTGGTAGATATTCTCATAATCTAGTTATAATAATCGGAGCTTTTAGAATAAAAGGTACTGTCAAAATGATTACCTGCTGCGATAGTGCTGAAGCATGATAAAGGTGAAACTTTACAAATCCAAAAACATTTAAGATTTCATACACATAGAATGAGCTACCACAACTCCTGACCGAACCGCCCACTACTATACCTCGACTACGAATAGACATACACCACCCTGTGCGTTGTATCTCTATAGAACGATTTTATTTCACATGCACAATTGCACACAACGCATTTCATCCAAGATTTTATTGCACTATTAAAATGTTTTGCCCAAACTGAAATTCAAAAAACATTTCGTATTTCATTCTCCCCTTACAATTACCGAACGATGTTTTGGTATCGAATGAATAATCGCACGATTCGATACCTCAGTGTAAAAGATCGGACATCAAAAAGGCGGAACTGAGTAACGGCCGATTTGTCAACATCATTGCGGTTATCCGACTGTCGACCAAATAAATTGAATGGGCTTTAAAGGTGCTTGCTTGATTTTTAGGGACGAATTTCCATTTGATACCCTGTTGTCGGTATATGAAGTGGATAATTCATTAGACGTGAATGACTTTGACGGGTTAAATATCACTTGAAATAAGTAAGTGATGGGCTTGACGATTGGTTTTATATAATTTACTAGCTTTTGCCCGCGGCTTCGCTCGCGTGGAATTTAGTCTGCCGCATTAAGTTTCGTAATAAGAAGATTTATAAAAACTTTCATCCCCTATTTTATCCCCTTGGGGGTAGAATTTATCAAAATCTTTTCTTAGAGGATGCCTACGTCATAGTAGCTATATGCATGCAAAATCTCAGCCCGATCGGTTTAAAATTGACAAAGTTTCATACAAATTTTCATCCCCTATTTTATCCACTTGGGGGTAGAATTTACCAAAATCCTTTCTTAAGGGATGCCCACGTTATAGTAGCTATATGCATGCACAATCTCAGCCCGATCGGTTTAAAATTGACAAAGTTTCATACAAACTTTCAACCCCTATTTTATCCCCTTAGGGGTAGAATTTATCAAAATCCTTTCTTAAGGGATGCCCACGTCATAGTAGCTATATGCATGCACAATCTCAGCCCGATCGGTTTAAAATTGACAAAGTTTCATACAAACTTTCAACCCCTATTTTATCCCCTTGGGGGTAGAATTTATCAAAATCCTTTCTTAAGGGATGCCCACGTTATAGCAGCTATATGCATGCAATGTCTCAGCCCGATCGGTTTAAAATTGACAAAGTTTCATACAAATTTTCATCCCCTATTTTATCCCCTTGGGGGTAGAATTTTCGAAAATCCTTTCTTAGTGTGCACTTACGTCACTTGAAGAACCTTCCTGCCAAATTTCATGCTTCTAGGTGTAGTGGTTGAGGCTGTGCGTTGATTATCAGTCAGTCAGGACTTTGAATTTTATATTTATAGATTAAAAAGCTAAAGAGATTATTGTTTGTTTGTTTGGCCGCGCTGATCTCAGAAACTAATAGACCGATTTGAATAATTCTTTCACTGTTAGATAGCCTATTTTTATCGACTGTATTTCTATTAAAGTTAGACCTGCCCGTGCCCGCTGAACGTTTGCTATGTGGCTGGTCCTTAAATAGCTGCACTATCTATTGGAATGCTTGGTAATATCTACTACTGCGTGAGTGAAACCGTAGTCGCCATGGGAAAAGTAGTATGGAGTCTAGGCCCACCCCTCAATAGTGACGTGTGATACACCGTTGGATAGGGCCTTTGAAGTTTAAAGTATTGATAACTTTATTTTTATTAGCGCCATTTCTGTTTTTAACTTTATTTCATTTAAATAACAATAAATAACTCTTTAGTAGATATTTTTATCTCAATTTTTTTTCAAAGTACATATGATGAATCAAATGAGCCGAAACTCGATAGGGCTTCGACTTTTAATTACGGAGTTCCTATGGCCACCTTCCGGTTCCATCACCAGACCCTGGTTACCATATAGTATCAAAGTACTCGTCAAAATGAATCAAATGAGCCCAAACTCGGTGGGGCTGCGTCGTTTATGTACGGATTTGCTAGAACCTACTTCCAACTCCATACAAACATTTATACCGCTAGTTTACCCTCTTAGGGGTTTTTATAATTCCTTTTAGTAATCCTTATCTACGATAAATAAAAAACTTACATGTAATATTTTAAGCAAATGCATCAAAGGAATAAAAAAAGTCATAGAACAAACTGTCTACCCCTAAAATAACGTTTTAGGGGTGGATTTTCCAAAATGTTTTTCGCGGGTAGTTACTTTTGTTATATAGAGAACCTACATGCAAAATTTGAAGCAAATACATCAAAGAAATAAAAAGTTGCATGTAAGCGATCATCCCCTAATTTACGCTCTTAGGGCTGGAATTTCCAAAATTCCTTTTGCAATCCTTAACTACGTTAAATAAAGAACCTACATGCAAGATTTGAAGCAAATCCTTTAAAAAATTAAACAAATATTATAAATCTTTCAACCCCTAATTTACCCTCTTCGGGGTGGAATTTCCAAAATTCCTTTTGTAATCTTTAACTACGTTAAATAAAGAACCTACATGTAAAATTTGAAGCAAATACATTAAAGGAATTTAAAAAGTCATACAAACTTTCAACCCCTAAATTACCTTATTAGGGGTAGATTTTCCGAAACTTTTTTAATTAGTGGTTATTTTCTTTGTATAAATAACCTACATGCAAAATTTGAAGCCAATACATCAAAGGAATAAAAAGTTGCATATAAGCGATCATCCCCTATTTTACGCTCTTAGGGGTGGAATTTCCAAAATTCCTTTTGTAATCTTTATCTACATTAAATAAAGAACCTACATGCAAAATTTGAAGCAAATCCATTAAAAATTTTAAAAAATTGTAAAACTTTCAACCCCTAATTTACTCTCTTAGGGGTGGAATTTCAAAAAATCCTTTCTTAGCGGATGCTTACGTCATAGCATCTACCTGCATGCCAAATTTCAGCTCGATCCGTCCAGTAGTTTGGGCTGTGCGTTGATCCCTCACTAACCACTTTGAGTTTTATATATATAGATAGATAAAAAAAACGTTGAATATATTACTAACAAAGCTACTTTCAATATCTATACTAATATTATAAAGCTCAAGAGTTTGTTTTGTTTGTTTGTTTGTTTAAACGCGCTAATCTCAGAAACTACTGAACCGATTTGAATAATTCTTTTTGTAATAGATAGCCACATTTAACGGAAAGGTTATAGGCTATTTTTCATCCCGAAATTCCTACGGGAACGGGTACAACGCGGGTAAAACCGCGGGGCGCTGCTAGTACTAATATAAGGCTATCCTTTTATAACGTTGACTTGTGATAAGACACTACACCTATAGATATCTATTGTAGAATATTATGTACTGTAATATCTCAAGATAACCTACTAATCTACACTATACTTCCTTTTTCCAATTAAAATGACACAACCAAACATCAATTAAGTCACTCAATGCCAATAACAAAATGAAAACTACTATATTTATTGAATATTAACATAAAATAAACACGAGTCGTCCACACGTCGCTCTATAAATTACCGAAACAACGGACATTGATACAAATACATAGTATATTGTGTATATTTATCGGATTCCGTTCGATCAAAGGGGGACTTTCGCCCGAGGGCTGAATGCTGTATAAATGTTTCAGTACTGAATTTACATCCGAGCGGCATCACCCAAATGAGGGGTAGGTATTTGTCTTTATATCAACGAGATTGGACGTTTTCAGCTGTGTGGGATGTTCTTTTCATTAGTTTATTTGTTCCTTTGTTTTAAGGCTATTGTTACGTTTGAGCTTTTATCATGTTTTACGAACGAGTTATTAACGCAACTTCCGTCACACAAGATTTGTAATACAATAAGGCTAGCGGCTTGTAAGCTTGTCAATCTAAGCAACGCATAACAATACAGCCTTATCTCAATCGATTTAGGCCAGAACTACACTAGACGGCTCACAATTCGCTGCGAAAAGATTTTGACAACGACACTGCGTTGTTTTTGGTGAATCGGGCTACGTACAGCTCCATTTCGCTTCTATTGAAACGCACCTTAAGTGAACTAATCTTTAGAGTTACCAATCGAATTTGTATCAATATCTTTGATAGTCAAGAAGTACCAAAATAAGAGGAAGGTAATAGAGTACTCTTGTACAGTCAGCCAAAAATGTGGTCTACCACCCTACGGTTGAGATTCATTTGAACGTCATGAAACAACAAGGTTAATTTTCATTTAATAATAGAGGTCCAACTAAGTCACCCAATGATGTCAAATGTCAGGCATCTCAGATAACAGACAAAACGTCATAACATAATTGTGCATAGAAAAGTCAACCTTAGCGATTGTTACATCTCGCAGAAACTTTTGTCAAAAGTGGTAGACCACTTTCTTGGCCGACTGTACCTTTCATCTCGAATTTCACACACAAGTGCACAAAGTAGGTAAACCCGCGGGGCACTAACAGTTTATAAACAAAGCTCCTAGTTTAATTCAGTGCTTAAGTTTTGTTGCAAGAAATAACACTCAACAATGGAAGGTAGGTCACATTAGCATATTGCACGTAAACCGCCAGATAATCGCAGCTAACGTGTCGGATAAGATAGTGGGAATAAATTGCTGGGTTTGTTTTAAATTAGCCAAGGATTTGATTAATTAGTAAATTAATTATGGTTGGAAAAAATAAAGAACGATTTGCCTTTGTTACTCTTTTACATTAGAATCAAATACAAGTAATAGTAGTTATTAAATATATTAACTTGAACTCTTCAAGAGCCTTCAAATGATATGTCATGTGTCTGTTGAGCATTGGGCGAAAGTTTCCCAAGGACCTTTGTAGAGTATTACTGATATTGAACGATTTTAGAAGCTGGAAGCTGTCATAAATGTTCAATAACCATAATATGGTATTATTATGGTTATTGAATATTATTTGATCTAAAGTCGCTTTTTTAAATATTGCCTTTATCAATCCCCGCACTTGTATGAAAAACAAAATAACAGTCATCCAAAGATCGAGACCAAGCCAACGACTAAGCAGTTCAATTGATAAAGCCCCTATTACTCTGTAATTCGCGTATATATTTAGAAACCTTGGCCAACCAACAGCTGTAACATTTACTACCAATACTTCACCTAAATCAAGTCTTCATAATTATGACAAGGTACTTTCAGCGCGCAGTACCTTGAAAACTTGAAACAATAGCTAACAAAAGTCAACGTCTAAACAAAGACGGCCGGTAATACCCGAATAATACTCATAGATAGACCGACGCCGGAACTTACTTCCAAAGATTAATCTATTCAGCAAAATGAATTATGTATAAACTATTGTGTTACTACGACAACTAGAACAAAAACAGTCGCGGGTTGTTTGCAACTCACGTTGGGACTTACAGAACATTGGCGAAGGGATTTGTGGACGTGTGAGGATTCGTTTGTTTGTAACTAAGATTTAATTTCGGTCTGTAGTTATTTGATATACTCGTACATTCAGTATGTAGTCGATATATAAGACCTGAAACTGCGTTAAGCGGGCGCCCGCGACGGGCATCCGTCGCGTGTCTACGCGCGTGAAAACACGCGTGAACTCTGTGGGATCGGACTGCTGTTTTGAATGGTTACTGACAACCAGACAAATAGACAATCGTTGGTACTAATTTCAACAATACATTTTTTACTCTTGAAAACATGAATGAAAAATTATCAAAGTTGAAATTAAAAATTGAAATCTCAGTATTACTTGAAAGTGATATAAGAAATACTACGTTTAATTGACAAGGTTCGAGAACCAGCACAGAATCGATAGACCGATATCAATGGGTTTATCAAACTACCCTTTATAAGCCGCACATTAGTGGATTACAAGTGAAAGCTCTCTACGCTTCTAAGGCGACCTGTAATCGGCTTTCTGACCCTTTCCCGACGTAAATAGCCGAGATATTCATTGAATAGACTCGAATATGAATAGTGCTGGATTAAGATACTTCAGCCCACTTAAATTCGAAACATTTTTGGCACAATATAAAGGCACTAGTGAGATATAAAATGACTACACGTGGGCATTTTCCGCAAAGCATTTAGGATGAATAAAATGTAATTTTGTTTTGGTGAAATGTTTGTTGCATTTTTGTGTGGTTTGGGCAACATTTCTATTTAAATGTTGGTTTTGTTTTAAATGGTTTTTGCTACTGACGTTAAAACTGACCGAAAACTTCGAGACCTGTGTTTTCGTACATCTATTTATTATTAAAATTGGTTTTATTTTAATTTTATGAAAAAGGCTGGTTATGGTAACGTAGCTAAATTAGACAACTATTTTATATTAGGTTAACAGTCAAAGTGTGATTTTATCAACTTGACTAAAAAATAAATCAGTTGCGTAAAAGGATCTAGTTAAAAAGTACTTCTTATTATAATAAAACGTGCATGAAAAAACTTTCTCAATAAACATGTGCGAACAAAACGGAGTTAGGTATTTTATTGCAGCCCTCTATCTGATCAGGCTCTAAACATTCCCCATCACGCACGTTACATACACACTCAGTTTTATTCACATCCATAAACACCGAACGCAAACATTTCCAATAAAACAAAAGAAAATTCAAACCACACAACTCGATAAAGCATATTTATTATTCGTTCCAAATACCTGTGTCACGGTTTTTGTAACCGTTTTTCGGTAACTTTACTGTCTAACATGCGGCTTCCGTGAGAATCAAAGTGTTTCCCACTAGTAGATAGTGGTGGGAGTAGTTGCGGAAAATAGCTTGTAAATAATAAAAAGGTTTTTCTGTAACACGTGAAGGACTTTCTTCGTTTCGTTATCCTTTTCAACGAATGTTGCGTGCTCTGTTTTTAAGGTAACTACTTATCTATTGTTGGAATACCTTATGAGATGTGCGAGGTATTTGTTTTGTTAACAACACAGTAGTTTTTGTTCGGGTTAGCAGGAAATGTGGGCGAGCTTTCATGATATATTTTATCTCTGAGAATGGAGGTCAGCACTTAGAACTTATTGTTAAAAAGCGGCCAAGTGCGAGTCGGACTCGCCCATGAAGGGTTCCGTAGCAGCGAGTAACATAATAAAGAAGTTCTTGAAATAAATGTTTTTTTATTTACATTTGAGTTATTGAATGAATAATCAGTATTTTTTTGCGGTTTACGATTTATGTCGTAAAAAAAAAACTACTAACTAGACCTCGTTCAAACCAATTTTCGGTGTTAGATTACATTGTTATGTACATCATATATTTTTTTTAGTTTTATCATTCTCTTATTTTAGAAGTTACAGGGGGGGGGACACACATTTTACCACTTTGGAAGAGTCTCTCGCGCAAACTATTCAGTTTAGAAAAAAATGATATTAGAAACCTCAATACCATTTTTGAAGACCTACCCATAGATACCCCACACGTATGGGTTTGATGAAAAAAAAAATATTTTTTTCATTTCTATGTATGGGAGACCCCCCTAAAATTTTATTTTTTTTCTATTTTAGTGTGAAAATATTAATGCGGTTCACAGAATACATCTACACACTAAGTTTCAACAACATAGCTCTTATAGTTTCGGAGAAAAAAGGCTGTGACATACGGACAGACAGACGGACAGACGGACGGACAGACAGACAGACAGACAGACAGACATGACGAATCTATAAGGGTTCCGTTTTTGCCATTTGGCTACGGAACCCTAAAAAGATGGTTGTAGGAATTGCAGGTAAGAGAAGAGAATAAGTCTGGGAAACTTCAGCAAAACCCCTATATTTAAAATCTTATGCGATGTAAATGAAACTTGATATTTTGAGTTTAATTTTCTTTGAGCTTTTTTATTATTATGGAATAGAGAGTAACCTTTGAGATTATCAAAGAACTAGATGAGTGCAGTGAGGAGGTTTCTATGTCTATGGAGATTACCAACTCGCATCAGGCAATCATGCATCTTATCCTTTATACTTCTTACTTCATCTTTGCTCTGCAATTTAAAATGTACCATTAATTCTTCATTAATTTATTAGACACTATAAAAATATCGTCACTTGCTTACTTAACTTAAATAATATTAAGTCTACTAATCTATACCTACACAACAACTTAACCAGTTAAACGCTAGCGCCATTAAACAAAACGTACCCATCAAAAGGAAATAAACTCAACAGAAAGTAGGATAATCTCCTGAGATTAAGTTCTGATAGATAATAAAAGCTACAATGAAAGTAAACAAAACTAACAGCTCTAAGAAACTTTGTAGATTTTAAAAACAAAGTTGACTATGTACCGTCTGAAACTTCTGAGGAACTTAAAAGCTGTTTAAAATATGTATACGTACGGAAACAGATTGTGCTGAGCATATTTTAAAATATTATGAGCTGGTAAGATCGTACTGCGCGGTAAGTGAAGTGAATACGGGATTTCTCTTAACCTTTTTGTATCATATTTGCACTAAATTTTAACATAAAATGACGCTATGAATTTAAATTATGATTGCTATGATTAAAGATTGATATCATAAAAGCAAGTGTCATAAGCAGTTAAAATAAGGCAAGTTTACATGTTACGTTAACATTTCAATGTCATACATACCAGTATGATATCTTTGATAGTATTACTCGTGTAGTGCACGTGGCGTAGTTTGACTGAGCAGTGTTAACTCATTGCGATTGTTAAGCAACTTACAGCTCGGATCGGATCCTTGGATACTTAGATACACGGATACTTGGATCGGAGGCCGATAGTGTCATTTCTATCTGAGCGGTACCGTGCTTCGGAGGGCACATTAAATATTCGGTCTCGGGTGAATCTAACCTCAGACAATGCTGGAGGCCTTTAGGCGGTCTAAAAACTCTGAGACCATGGTTGGCCACTAATCTATTTGAACTTAATTATTTTATTACTAAATGAATGTCAACACCGCTTTACACCTCACTAGTAATTCTTATATTCGAACCCTAAACACAAGAATTTCTCACAGCTAATCAAGCGTTCTCGCCGCAATACCGGCCCGTATTTTTAATATTTTAAGCCGACATCAGACAACACGTTGGCAGGCACTCCGTTGAAATTGGAAGGGAAAATAAACAGAAAAGTTCACGTACAAGATTACACCTGAGTAGTGGAAGAAACACGTTTCGGCAAGATTCTGTCTACCAGCTGCTGGCGTTTCGATTAACTGGAAACAGAGGAAAATATTGCCGCTGGCCAACTTTAGGGGTAGTTTTTAGAGGCATGTTTTGACAGCGAAATACTAAAACTGGCACGTTTAAGCTGAAGCTGGTTTTATTATAAGCTCTGTCTGGATGCTAGACGTCTTTTAAAATACAATTTTACCTGTGTTAAGAAATAACCAAAGTTAAGAAATAAAATGTTGTGTTTTTGTAAAATTGAATTTGTTCTGTTACTACGGAACGTAATAATTTGGTAGGTACCAAATACGGTCCGTTTTTTAATCCGTTTTTCGTTTTTAGGTATAATATTTGTGCATTCCTCATTGAGTGCATTCAACATGAAAACATATGAGGGAGCGCACAATATATATACAAGACAACCGCAAGACACAGGAGACGTCTGACAAACTTTTTTATCTGATAAACTCGATAATTTGTAATACTGAAAACGGTTTTAAACCTAACTACAGACAGTCTTTTTTAAACTTACACGATTTGAACACACACGAAAAAATCCGTGTGAGTACGTTTAAACTATAACTACAGACAGTCTGTTCGAGTCGACAAAGGCACTCTAAAGACTGTTATTACTATAGTAGGCGTTGGCTCTTATACAGCTCTATTCAAATTGTATCAAATTTGTCACAAAGAATTATATTCTTTATCACACTTAAAAGAAATGCAAACATTATTAATTATTAAATTAAAAACACTCAGTTTGATAACTTACTTACTACTTGTAATACGTTAATAATGTGTAAAAATCGCGAAAGTTTAAAAAAGATAAATGCAAACCTGTTCATTACTTTCACAAAAAGACTTCTAGTCACATCTCCCCTTTCCAAATTCTATAACAAATCACTTCATAAAACAATGAGACGTTTATCTGTACATCAATCAGAGTCATACATCATGTCGGGACGGGATTGGTCAGGATCCTTCGCATCCAGGATACCTCAGGGCCTTGAGGAATGACGGAGGCGTGCAATTTACCTCGTCCCCGGTACCGTGACAGATGGGTAGACTTGTCACGTGGTTCATATGAGCGGAGAATTTTGGACGTGGTAACTTAATTTGGTAATTAATTTTAATATATACTCGTATTTGAAAGATAAAAAAAAAGTCTTTGTTAAAGACAATTCATTGTTATTAGATCCTCAGAAGCTCCTGCTCTCACTGCTGGACAAAGGCCTCTCATCTCACTGAAGGTATCAGTACAGGATTAGGCATAAACACCGCGGGTTGGTGACCTAAAACCCGAGCTATGTTTGAAAAGTCGGAAACATGTTTTCGCTCGACCCGGGTATTGCACTCGGGACCCCTTTCTTGGCAGGCGAGTGCACATACCACTGGACCATCGAAGCGTTATTAACAACGTTGTTGGTCTTAAATAAGTTCTTTCTGAAATCCCTACAAATTAATTTCGAAAGCCATATCCATAAAAGACAATTGCCTTCTTAGCTCGTGGACTCAAAACGTAGGGCTCATTTACTAAAACATCCGGCACAGCTGCGACCTTATGGCTGTTTTGGAAGATATAATTTTATCACTTCGGCCGTAACATGCAATGTTGGTGTTATATTTTCTAACGTAATTGGTTATTAGCTTCTTATTACCTATTCAGGAGATTTATTTTTATAAGACTTTTCGTAAAGTTCTTTTATAAAAATGTTTTTCTTTTCAAACTTTGATTTTCAACTGTTTTGAGTGCGATTTTTTTCACTATACTGATATCTTCAGTGAATTAAGATGCAGTTGCACAATTTGAATGTAATGGACTGGAAAAGAGTAAGGGGGTGAACCTAATGAAACATTAAGTAAACATTCTTCATTGTAAATAACCTTACTAGCAGCGCCCCGCGGTTTTACCCGCGTTTTGTCCATTTCTGTGGGAATTTCGGGATAAAAAATAACCTATGTTACTCGTGGATAATGTAGCTTTCGAATGGTGAAAGCATTTTTTTTTTAGAAAGTTTTGAGCCTATTCATTACAACCAAACAAACAAAGTTTTCCTCTTTATAATATTAGTGTAGATTTATTTTTAAAAACAAGCATGTTTTTACTTCCGTAACGCCCTATCTATCCCATGAAAAAAATACCTTAGGTATAATAGCTGCTTAAACAACAATTAACCTTAGTACTAAACTAACCAGACGTTTGTTCAGAATATTACGTCTGTAAGCAAGTTGAGAGCTCCTGAAATATTATTCTAATATAACAATAACAAGATCTCAAGGATTCATAAACAGAGTGTAAATTATCCTGTGTTTATGCA
The DNA here is from genome assembly GCA_951394245.1 of Cyclophora punctaria. Lineage (NCBI taxonomy): Eukaryota > Metazoa > Arthropoda > Insecta > Lepidoptera > Geometridae > Cyclophora > Cyclophora punctaria. The sequence goes on from OX596169.1 coordinate 6,000,777, forward strand.
ATATGAACTGCAGCTGACATTGTTAGTGAATGCAGCTAAATTATTATAATACGTATTGTGAGTAGCTATTCAGCAGTTGCCACAGAAAAGTTTACTAAGGGGCAGATTTTCACACGATATCATGCGTATGTATGATTGTAAGCTTGTGCGTTTGTGTGTAGTTTATGTGGCATAATTCATAGCATAAGTTTCAATTCAAAATGAGAAGTGTTTGTTTAAACCAGTATTAAATTATATGTTTTCAGTTGAAATGCTTATCTATACTAAAATTATAAAGAGGTAAAATTTGTAAGTTTGTTTGTTTAATAGTTTTCGATTTGAATAATTCTTTTTGTAATAGATAGCCACATTCAACGGGAAGGTTATAGGCTATTTTCATCCCGAAATCCCCATTAAAACGGGCACAACGCGGGTAAAACCGCGGAGCGCTGCTAGTCATTTATAAAATACATGGAGAAAATTACTCCTTAACAAATTCAACACTTTTTCCTCACACGCGAATCCTTTGACAACTTAACGAAAACACCCGAATGCTATTCGTTTATTTCCGTCATTCAATAAAAGGGATTTGATATACAAAATGGCTCAGAATACAGAAAGTACCAGAAACGGCATTCAAATGTATTTACAAGCTACACGCTGTGTCCAAAAACAGAACAAAGTCCCTCGCGTAGTGTTGTTAGCTCTCGCATTATTTGCTCATTTTTGGGGTAAATTTTGGGAGTTTTGGAGGTAATATGATAATAGAATAAAAATTGTCCTTTTCTATATAACTATGTACCTACCTGATTATCTCAAGAAATAGATATGTATATTAAATAAAACACGGTGTTACGGTGGATGTTTGCACACTTTTAAGGGGTGATGGAAAAATTATATAATTTTATTTTATTTTAAAGTATTCGGAAAACTTACAGCTAGGTACAAGAGTTACATAAAAAAAGAATAATAAATTAAGTCAAAATACATCGAGCAAACTACGCTTCGCTTCGATGGTTTCCAGAACTGTTCCAGCCGTGCTCTTTGTATAATTTTTGTCCACACCGCTTTCATCAGCAGGGAAGCTAAAATTTAAGATGGCTAATATAGAAACATAATTTAATACCCGCTCCCCCTCTCCCCTTCTCCCACAGGCACACCAAAAATTTGTTTAGAAATCCTATACACTAACATACTTACTACTTAATAGGATTGTTAGGTTAGGTACATACGAGCCACACTTACGCTTTATACTTTCTTTTTTCAAGTTGGTTGATTTTTATTATATTACTTATTAATATTCTACAACGAATTAAAGCCCTCAAAAGGTAATAAAAAGAAGGGTAAATCAAAACTCTTATATTGGCAACACTAACATAAATTGACGCATCACTCTCTATGACAATTGAAATCTGAGAAAATAATTGAATATTTAAATAAGACGATACCTAAATGCGATACTTACACGTGAAATGTGATCCCATCCTGTTTCTTTTTCAGACCCACTGCATTTTTACAGGTAGGAACGACACAAGACGGCATAGTTTCGTGAAATTGGTCACGGGTAAAACACGTTAGCGCGTTCCGACGGTCACAAAGTGACTGATCGGTTGCGCATCAAACTACACTATTTAAGGCTAGTTTGAGTACCTTCAGTATTAGGCGCGCTCACGGGTTCTGGTACTTTCTGTATTCTGAGCAAAATGGTATAATTTCCCTCTTTTCAGAGACAGTCAAGTGTAAAACAGTTCGTTATTAAAATGCTACTCGAAGACGGCGATGTAATTCAATGTTCTTTTGTCACTTTGTTTCCATCAATAATGTCGAAAACATTTCTTATTAGCGTATTATTAAATAGCTAAGTCGTTTTGAAATCGCATTCTTGTTTATGGGCGTTAAGTTGGGAGATAAAAGCGGTATTTGTATTATGTTTACTAATAAAACGAATGTAGACAATGTGATTTTTGTGAGGTTTGATAATTCTCTTTGAAAGTTAAGTTATTATAAGGATCAAAATTTTATTACAGAGCACTACACAAGCCGTATTACTCCAATTTCCATACAACCTCAAACGAACACATAACCAAAATACCGCATCGCAAAATATCTTCATAATCACAGTAAATATTCAGCATCTTTCACTAATAATATAATATAACAAACCGGATTAATTTGCCCGGGTGTATCCGACGTGATAGTGTGAGTTGACAAAATGTTCAGTGTACCATTGAAAATCTTCTGTATCTCAGAGATTCACGCTTCTCTCGAAGCGAATTATCCAATAAACATAATGAAATATTAAACCTATAGCTCAACTGTTTTAGGGGCGACGTCTTTTGCAGATTATCTTATAGGTATGATGAAATAGATGTATTTGTTAATATCAATTGACGTTTGCTTTTGTTTTTAGTGGTTTGGTGATATTAGACCCGCTTGGAATGACATAGAAGTATATATTAGAAGTATATAATATAATAGATCGAACCTGTAGCCTTTTTTTTTAATTTGCCTATAAAATACGTATTAAAAGAGTTTTTTAAAACAACTGTACAAAAAAATAGTTTTAAAATTAATAGCTTAAACATTATCAAGATACTAGACTATTACTTATTAATTAACTTAATCTTAATCATATCTCAGATAACGGAAATATCATTACGAAAGAGAATATAAATATAAGACTTTAACACATTCTATTAAAACAAAGAAACCTTCACATCAATTCAGCAACAGTACAAAAATGTACAACAATTTAATTAAGCTATACCTTAATATATTACACCGCAAATTAATTTCAAAGGCATGTTTCGTCGTGACACAATTACAATAATTCCTAAACGATGTTAACGTATAAAACATTAAGGGGTAAGTACCCCTTCCCGAACGCTCTATGAATATAAACCATTCACTTTCTATACCTGAAACTTTATTTCATTAGAGAAAGTTTCAAAATCACTGAGATACGTGTAATTTCAGACCTGTTTCATTTTATCTCGTGTTTTAACTGTGGGTTTAAATGGAAACTGTTTTTGAACTATTTTGTCGTTTGAGATTTGTTTCACGTGAATTATTTTGTAATTATACTAGCAGTGCCCCGCGGTTTTACCCGCTTTGTGCCCGTTTCCGTGGGAATTTCGGGTATTTTTATACACGTAAACATTCCTCTTGAATTACTCTATCTATTTTAAAAAAACCGCGTCAAAATCCGTGCAGAGAGACAGACAGACGCGGGCGGGGACTTTATTTTATATGTAGTGATTTGGGAGTCGTTTTTCAACAATTTTTAGCAGTAAGTTATTTTATTTATAGAATAATTTTACCGGTATATCTTATCAAGCCCTCATAACTTCAACCATTTTGAATCTATAGATGGACATAGAGGCTTTATCCAGCATTTTAAGTTTGTTTTTAAAACATTAAAAATACTTTAACAAACCTTATCATTTTGTATGTACGTATAAATATTGAAATATATTCATAGCAACAAAGCATGGTGTAAGTGCATTTAAAATTCCTTGGCGATATGCTAATTGCTACATTCATTGCTTATTCTAAACACAAGTTGACCTACTAAATGGAGTTATGTGTTACAAGTAGGCTTAAAATAGGCTTATGAACCTTTTACTGTAAGAACTTGTGAGTTCAGTCTTCAGACTGTGTTCTGGTCTATGAAAACATAAGAAAGAATATACACTAGAAATAAGTCTAACATACTTCTTCGTCAGTCACAGACTGTTTTGGTTGGCTAAATAATTTTATTATACGTACATCTGTTTCTAGACTGACAAAAACTAGACATAAATACAACAACCTTGTCTAAAAACTCTCTGAGATAGTCTACGTTGGTACTATATTTCTTTTTTGTGTTGTTCCGATAGTACATTTTCGTATAAATACCTATAAGTTGAAACATTCAATTCACGACTACGTCGTAGGGTCGTAGCAGTCAGCGTAGCGACAATGATGGCCGCGATTGCTACGAATATGCTACACTGGGTAATGTCGCTTGCACTTTCCTTCTGCCTAGATTTAAGTTTACAACACAAATAATGATTCATCCAAGTGTGAGCGACTTTATCTCAACACCACTGGATAAGTTTCTACAAAACAGCGCAATATTTTACCTACATTTCTAACACTAAAACTAAACTACTAAAAACTAACTTCAGTTCGGATGTACATTATTCTGTGTGAACCATCGTTGCAAGATCAAGAAACTCGGCCATTATTTCACTTGGTGTCTGTCAGATAAATCTGTCGGGTGAGCATGCGTTTAACGTTACTGTAGTGAATGCACTGCCGAATGAAAAGATTCGTTCACAGATTTCGTGTTTGGTTTTCGTTGGGTGGCGAATGTTTGAACTATGGTTTGTTTTGAGTTGGAGGTAATTTTAATATACGTGTTTTATTAATGTGTAACTGACTACCGACGACTCTGAGTAAGAATACATGACTCTGAGCAAGAGTCGTCAATTAAATCGATAATAGGTGCGGGGTGCGGGCTGGTGTGAAACATTTGATACAAATACAAGGAGTACAACACCACGCTATCAAAACCGGCCCGCACGCGGCCTGCGCTATGTGTGTCTTGTGCTTATGCGCTACCGTGATTCAGTGCTACAGTGAGCGTCAGATTGGCGGTCTAAAAAATTAAGTCAACTCAATTATTTTTAGTCCCTGTAGTGGTTTAGTGCTTCGGAGGGCACGCTTTATTATCAGTCCCCGTTGGTTCAATAGTTAGACCAGTCGGAGGCCTTGGGGCGGGCTAAAAACTCCGACACTAGGGTTGCCAGTAAGCTACTCGAACTTACTTAGTTTAGTCCCTGTAGAGCCATTTCAACAGTTCCAAAGATGTTGGGTATGTCTGCTGATGACATCTTTTTATCGAAATCGGGACCTATCGATTTACTTTCTCCCGTCTAAGCCATGGGTCCAATCTGGGAAATCTATTTGATTAAAATCAATTATAGTACGATTGAATTGATACTAAAACCAATTTCAACTCTAATTGAGTAGGACTTAAGCCCATAATCTAGATATTTAGATCAATTTAATGGAACGAAAAAACTTAGAATATTGTTAAAATTTAAAGAAGATTTTGAAGTACATAAGTTTTTTGATAATATACATTCTATCTGGGGTGTATTATCAAAAATAAAAATAAATATTACATTAAGTTATTTAATGCTTAAGTTTGACAAGTTTTTTTAAGCCAAAACCAACATCAAGTTCGTTAATATATATAGAATATAAAATAGTCTACATTGTCGTCATCACTACATAGTATAAAACAAAGTCGCTATTTTTGTCTGTTTGTTTGTCTGTTTGTCTGTATGCTTAAATCTTTAAAATTACGCAACGGATTGTGATGCGGTTTTTTGTAATAGGTAGAGTGATTCAAGAGGAAGGTTTTTAAGTATAAAAATTCCTGATATTCCCACGGGAAGGGGCACAACGCGGGTTAAACCGCGGGGCGCTGCTAGTCTTTTATGAACATGACAAAATCACTGATGTCTTTGAGTAAAGTTGACGTCTCTGAGTACAGCGGTATGTGTGTTATTGCCCTACTTTCCAACTAAATTACCCCACACTCTATCACAAGGGTTGGCTAAGAAATGCCTAGAAACCCTCAACCATAAAACACAATATGGGCTCTCAAAACATAACTATACAGCTATCTTCATACACTCATACCACTACTTAAAGAACGCATCGCGAGGAGCACGTGAATATGCATACAACGGTAAGAGCTCTTGACAACAGACTACAATAGGCGCACTGTAATTTCAAGCTTTTATAAACCTTATTGTTAACAACGGGACTAGTTTTCGTACCTATTTTTATACGGGATATTGCTTTAGTGATTATTTAAAGTGAATGAACTATTGGCTTGTATGGAGACTTAATATAACGGATTTTAGAGGTTTATTTTCTCAATTATCTTTTTTAACCTGTTTTATTTTTAACCTGTTTTATTTTTAACCTGTTTTATTTTTAACCTGTTTTATTTTTAATCTGTTTTATTTTTAACCTGTTTTATTTTTAACCTGTTTTATTTTTAATCGTTTTTTTATAGTTGATATCAATGTACATAAACTGAGAAATGAAATCAGAAGAGCAACTGAAAATAATATCGTATAGAATATTGAAGAATTTCACTTTGCCCTATTATCTTTGGTTTGGCTAATCTTTGGCATTGAATCGATACTAATATAATAAAGCTGAAGTTTTGTTGCGAAGTTTGTGTTTTTTATTTTTGTTTTATTTGAACGAGCTAATCTCAGGAACTGCCAGCCCAATTTGAATAATGCTTTTTGTAATGGATACATGAAGATTATAAACTAATTTTTATTTTAAAAATTGCCACGGAAAATGGCACAACGACAACGCGGGTAAACCCTTGCGGCAGTGCTAGTACATTTATATAAAGGTACAAAATTATCTAAAAATCTGACATAATATACTTACACACTGTTGAATACACCACACGTTAACCTACATAAAATAAAACACATTTGCAAATCAAATAATATACCAACACTTCCGTCATACTTTAAGTAAATAAACCTTACGCCACACGAGTACTAAACATTGTGTAGGACAACCTGAATACATGAAGCTAGCTTTACATATTTACCACATTAAGTGTACTTAGTACCGCCGCCACATCCTATGTTATAATAAAAACGGGCTCCTCTAACACTGGATGTGTTTACTACTTCTGCTTTCAGTATTTGTGACTTTACGCATTTTAGTTTACGATCGTTTTGTTGCCTGCTTAGTCCGTTTGTCTGGTTGTTTTAAAACGTAAATGTCCTCGTTGAAAAGATAAATAAAACGGTCCTGTTTTAGTATTATTGGGAGTTATGTAACCGATGTTAGTATAGTAGTAGTAGTAGTATTAGCTTGTAAAGCCCAGCTGCTGGGCAAAAGCCTTTCAACTCACTGAAGATATCAGTACTGTGAGGAGAATTAGGCTTAATTACTACACTTGTCAAACGTTGAAGCCGAAAGTAGGTAACAGGTTTTCGCTCGACCGGGGAATTGAACCTGGGACCTCAGTGCACATATGAAGCGTGATGTTAGTAGGTATACAGTTATTTTAAAAGAATATATTATTCAATACATTCTACAATTTACTTCACTCAAATTCAATGTACTAAATTCATTTGTATATAACCTACGAAATTACAGAACAAAACCCTTGACGATATCAAGGTTTGTTGGAATATGTTGTTATACATAAACCTACCAAGTACCCTAAGAAAATGAAATGCAAAATCCGATAATTTTATTTGCAAACCGTATTGTCACACACACACAGCACAAGACTTCACGGTAGGCCTTCTACTTAGATCACATTTATATTCATATCACCATGTATTTACATTTTGCCCGGAACCTTATTTTGTGGGGTTGTATAACGGAGCTAAGGGTTTTCGGTTTCGAAGGTAAACCTGGGGTGAGTCTCGCTTATGTTGACATAAGGTATTCAAGAAGTTTAGTCATCAAAATCAGTTATGTATTTGAGGAGTTGTATTCGATTGTACATCTGGCTGTTTGGGTTCACAGAACCATTTAATACATTTTATAGAAAACTATTTCAATCAGAAGTTTTGTTCAGATTTCTAAGTTCGTCATAAATCGCGTTTAGACGGTCCCAAAACACTGAAACTAATCTGACTACTAATCTACACGAACTTACGGTACTACTTACTTCTGAAGTCTAGTTAAATTATGTAGGTACGTTAAATATCAAGACAAGCCCGGTGGCACAGTGGCAGTTTACTGTGTCGGGGTTGCGGGTTTGATTCCCGCCCGAAGTCAACAATATATGAAGACATAGTTGTTGGCGAGAACGTCTGTGTGTCAATTATATATATTCTTTGTTTATGAAGTACGAGTAGTATCAGTGAGTTAGCTGTATTACAAGCTTAGAGCTTACTTTGGGTCTAATTAACCGTGTGTGAATTTGTCCGGGTATATTAAATTATATTATATTATTATGAAATACATAATTTATTCTAATAAATACCAATAAAATGTAATCTACAAGATAGAATAGCAATGATAGACAAGAATGCGACTGTTATATCAAGAATTTAATATTGAAAATTGTAAGCTTGAATATTCACTTGAGGAATGTTCGACGCGTATTTGAAAATAATGTTGGAGTACAACAACAAGAAAATTTTATGAGATTTGTGTGAAGTCTGAGAAAGGATTTTGTTCAGATATTTTTTATTAAGATCTCGTATCAGCTCTCGATATAATTCGCGTTCTAATATTTTGATATTAACTATCCATCAATTATCCTTAGGTCTTACCAATATAGTCTTCGCAGTCCGTATTTAACTTAATTTAATATTATTAAACATGAACTAACAATTAAATATAGATACCGAACTGCAACACATCTTTTTCTAGAAATTTATATGTTTATATGTAAATGCCATTTTAAATTGAAATAAGTATTTTGGTGTACACCAACCTGCCAAGACTGAGGTCCAGGTTCAATTCCCGGGTCGAGCGATAACATATTATGTTTTCTACTTTTGAAGCATGGCTTAGGTTTGAGATCATCAACCCGCAGTAGGCAGTGTGGTGATTACGCTTTATTCTCCTGGCTGTACTGATATCTCAGGTGAAACTAGAGGCCTTTTCCCAGCAGTGAGATAATACTTTACTTTTTAAGGTTCCGTAGTTACTCTAGGGTCTAGACAGACGGACTGCAATTCAACTGCATTGTAACTGCACTCAGACTGCAATCCAACTGCACGCCAACTGCCCGTCGACGTGCAGTTTGATTGCAGTCGAGCCAACTGCATTCAAACTGCATCTGAACTGCCATTTGGCAGTCGGATTGCAGTTGAATTGCAGTCCGTCTGTCTAGACCCTACTTAAAACATATGACTGAATCGAATTGAATAGACGAGAAATTCCTCGCTCAAACGTTAAATGAGTATCTTGTGTATCTGCTATTTGACTACTTACTTATTAACTTCAGGCTGAATTTACCTGCAACATTATTTCAACGGATTAGACACAAAAGCGAAATACGGATCCCTTAATACTTTCCGTTTACACCGTTAAAACGTACCTAACATTCACAATAGCACACTTCCAACAAATTCAAACTAACTTAATCCCGTTTTATTATCTTACAACAAACACGAAGTACTTTTAAGTTCTAAAGTAGCGTTCTTGCGACTTTAAAGTATACATTTCTATGTAAAAGAGCAGACATTCAAGGAACCGTCCAAACGAATTGAATTGTTAAAAAAAGTCCGGATGTCTTATCCATTAGTGAAACGAGAAGTCTACGGAAAGTCGCCTCTGAAGACGGTATTAGTTTTTGATGAAATAAATCGTTTATTTTTTGTTGAAAGTGAACTCGTATTAGTGTTATTGGATTTTTGATTATACCTAGTTTGTCTCTTATAATATCTAAAACTTTTATAGTTCTCCTGGGAGTCACGGGACAAACCTAGTTTTTTGAGAGGTACCTACCCTAGATACAGATCCAATTTGTAGGGCCTTAAAGAGCTGGATCTTTGGAGATGTTTATTGTGATGGTATTATTGTAAAGATTTAATGTAGATATTTTTGTAAATCAACATTTTTTGTTTATATATCAGTTATGATTGCTCCTTGTTTAGTTGTAGCGGTCTTTAAGCGGTCAGAATAAATTAAACAATCTTTACAATTTCACTTTATTTGATACTAGCAATGTCTCGTGGTTTTTCCCTCGTTTTTCTCGACCTCGATCTCGATTCTCGAGTAAATATTGGATAAAATTTTAGCCTTAAACCGTCTTCTTGAATTTGACTATGATCAAATAATGTTTCAATTCAGACTAGTACTTCCAGATGTATTAAGATAAATAAACAAAAACCAAACTTTTAGTTTCATCATATTAACTAGCAGCGCCCTGCAGTTTTACCCGCATTGTGCCCGTTCCAGAAGGAATTTCGGGATGAAAAATAGCTTATAACGTTTCGGTTGAACGTGGCTATCCATTACTAAAATAAAGTATTCAAATCGGATTGGTAGTTTCAGAGATAAGAGCGTATAAACAAACAAAAGAACAAACTCTTCAGCTCATATTACGTACAGATGTAGATTCGATTACATTTGTTTAGTATAAAAATAATTATCCTTTCTAGTTGCACTTTGTTATTTCAACACATACGCCTTAAAGCTATTTTCTATTTTCCTCCTACACCCTTTCAACACAAATGAAACTTAACACTTTCTATTCACAATAAGAAACAAACAATATCGATACCGGGGTAATAGAACCTCGCAATAATAGGATTATACCAATATTAGTTTAAGGGAAAACTGCGTTATGAAAGCAATTTCGGCTTCGCATATTGGCTATTAAGTACTGCTTATGTTCGTGACTTCTTTGTGTGAACTAGTTCGGTGCTTGAATATTCAGCTTTATTTTTCCATTACTATGTAAAACGAATGTAAGTTTATAAAAGTGATTTTTAAGTCATAAGTAGTAGAGTCATAATTTTTTTGTTATTTATAGGTGAAAAGTGCTTTCTTGTTTATATTGTTTGTTTAAACACGATAATCACATAAACTACCGATCCAATTTGAACAATTATTTTTGTAATGGATAGCCAAATTCAAAGGGAAGGTCATAGGTTATTTTTCATCCCGAAATTCAAAACGCCTTAGCGCCTTACGCCTTAAAGCCTTAGGGTCTAGACAGACGGACTGCAATTCAACTGCAATCCGACTGCCAAATGGCAGTTCAGATGCAGTTTGAATGCAGTTGGCTCGACTGCAATCAAACTGCACGTCGACGGGCAGTTGGCGTGCAGTTGGATTGCAGTCTGAGTGCAGTTACAACGACTGCAATCAATCAGACTGCAATCCAACTGCACGCCAACTGCCCGTCGACGTGCAGTTTGATTGCAGTCGAGCCAACTGCATTCAAACTGCATCTGAACTGCCATTTGGCAGTCGGATTGCAGTTGAATTGCAGTCCGTCTGTCTATACCCTTAGGGTGCTGCTAGTAGTTTAATATAAGTTACGTATACAAAAATGGTGGTGACGTGCCGTTCATTACATACTAAGATAATTAATTACAATGAATTGACTGAAAAGACATTGTTCTGTTCATATTGGGTGTTATTTATCGTTCGGCATCAGAGATTGATTGATAAATAAGCTAAAAAGCCGTCGCGGGGTAAATATAATTGAGCGAATTGCCTCACATTGCGTTGAGAGGGTGTTATAGGTAGTTCCCTTAATAAATACACACAGGGGTTTAGTTTAGAGAGCCTTATTTATTATTTTAGTACTCGTAGTAGTAAAAAGTGAAGGTAGAAAAAGTATTAGCCTGTGATGTCCCACTGCTGCGTAAAGACTCATCTCACCGAAGATATCAGTGGAGTGAGAAGGATAGAACGATTGAAAGAAAAGTTGTAAGAATGTTTCTTTATCACTTCTGATAAGAAATCGTAATGAATACTTCATCAATAAACTATGTTGAGTGTACTGTGTTTTATATCAAAAATACTTGAACTCACTCTCACTATCACTACAGATGTAGTGAATAATCCTTTCCTTTCGTATTTTCTCGGAAATGTTCGTTTTTGTCTTAGTACTTCATTCGCACTCAGTACCCATCGAGACAACGTCAAACGGGCAGTTTGACATTTGACATTGATAAATAAAGTATGCGATTTATTTTATACCTACACGTAATTTAATAATACAGTAATTCATAGACACATCGGCACAATTCGGGTGTTATAGTTGTTCCGAGTTTTGCCGATAGGAAAGGATTATTGACTACATCTGTACATGCCATTTATAATATTTAGTAGGATTTTATTTTCATAGTCATTTGAATCATAGTTAGCGTATTAAACTAACAGTGTGTATTCAACATTAGGGTGTGCATTGTACCGTGCGACATATCTCAAATTAATTCATGTTTTTCATTCCCTCACTTTATATTCCGAGTTTAATGACTTAGCACTACCGCATTCAATAGTAGATGCCTTCATACGCAAGATATCGCGAGCGTACGTTACATTTATGTGGAAAACACGGGTTTGCTTTTACTGGACGCACTGTGGCCAACAAAAACCAATATTTAGAAGGGGTGCCATTGAAACGCACCCTTTATGTGTAAAAAACGGATATCTTTTGATTAATATAGCTCTCACCCTGCTACAGTTGGCAGACTGAAAATTTGAGCAAAAAGTTTATTTAGTTTAGCGAGGATTTTTGAGTTTTGATAAAAAGGTTTTTGCTATAGATTTGGGTAAATTGTTAATTTTTTGTTAAGCATTATTATTTTAACTTGCAGATAGTATTTAGTATACCACAACTGAATCAGAAAACCCTGTTAACTATTTTTACTTTTAGAACGAACAATCACACATCATACCAACGTACATAAAACAGAAAGGTCTCTCACGATCAATAATGACCCCAAAATAGAAACACGCGCAAAACCCAAAACATTATCATAATAATTTAAATAAATTCGTCATACTTCATTTACCGTTCAAAACGTAGCGAGAGAATGCAAAATAAGTTTCATATTTCATAATTAATTCGGGCCGTGGTTTTTAATCAAGCTGTGTGTTGAAAATACGCGGTCAACGCTCATGCATTCATTAAGCACAACTATTTTCATTATTCAGTGTGAAACTCGTATTTTGGAACTATTCGTTTATATCCTGTTGATGAGTGTTCGTGGTACAGAAATAGTGATGAACCTAGACAACTTCGCTTTTGATCAAAATCGACACTATAGCTACTAGCTTATACTACGAATAGGCCTAAAGATTAGAACACATTATAATTTACTAGCAGCACCCCGCGGCTTTACCCCCGTTGTGCCTATTGATATTATTTTGTTTTTAATGTTTCGTATAATGTAGAAAGGCTGTGAATTACGGTCACACCTGTTATATCCAAAAATATCACAATTGATATATAATAAAAGAAATTGAGAATATGTTCGCAGGTTTGTATGATTTATTGGAGATATTACAGGAAAATGTGAGCCCGTTATTCAGGCGCAGGTGTTCTGACGACTTGCTAAGTTGCCATATTTTTATATGAAAATTGAGTTAGGAAATGTCTTATAGGTAAGATTGAACATAATGGTAGGCAATATGGATGTGTCTATGCCCTAGGAACCATCGCAGACAGTCTCAGAAAGTTCTTGTTCGACAGTCACGTGTGATTTTAGTCTGTCTAAAACAGTTGTCAGTAAACAGATTTAGGTAGCAAAAGTGTTAAACATATTGTTAATTATGATAAATTTAAGAGCATCTAGAATCAAGACGGATATAATGTAGGGTAAGGTTTGCGCAGGCTCTTAATAACAAAATAGTTCACCTATGAAATTTATAAGTTTTTCTTATCTATATGTCGGAGCGTGGCATCAGTGGCGCCACACCAGATAGCGGTTTATAACGTCACTACATTATTTTAGTCTGTAGAAGTTTAAGAGTAGTTTGTAAATTCAGTTGACTGATGGAATCGGTAGTGTTGTTATTCCGTGACGTGAGTTCTATCTTCGTGGTGTAGTCTGTGGTATGAGAATAGACTATGTTAAGTCTGTGGTGTTACGCACTATGACAGATGACAGTGGTTCGATAGAGGGATGTGAGCTGGTTTGGTGGTCTGTGGCAGTGAGTGAGTGAGTCTATGATATGAAAAGATGAGACATTAGAGTTTTGGAGGGAAATGGAGACGGTTGGATTGGGATCAGATGGGAAACGTAGATTGGAAGGATGAGGTGTTGACGACATCACGATCGTATTGCGAATCGAGTATAGAATAGGGAAAAGATATTCTATGGCGTGGACAGGACGACTGATGGGGTGAAGGGAGGTCGTTTAGGTTCCATCAATTAATTGAATCTAGACGTATCCTAACTGTAATCTGTAATCCATGATGATCGTGTGTAAAATACAAGCAATGTCATTGTAATGAAGTCCTGTGAGTTATTATTTCAAGATCAAGACCTAGGAATCCTAAGATATCTGATGTTGTATTGGCGGTATAATGCTCGTGCTTATCCTGATGTGACATGTCCCCGATAGTGGGATAAATATCGCTGTTTCCCCGACATCAGAAGTGGGATTAAGATCGCTATTGCCCACCGAGCGTTCAGCAGAGAATGATAAAGATCGCTATTGCCCACCGAGCGTCCAACAGAGAAGGATAAGGATCGCTATTGCCCACTGAGCTTCCAGCAGAGAATGATAAATTTCACCATAGCAACTGAGAGATTGGTGCTGAATATCATATCGCCATGGTGTGGTATTTGGAATTTGGATGCTATATTCCCACGGGTGGACGAAACATAAACGATGTAGTCCACATAACTACGGCGTTGATGGAAAAATGGCTTCTTATGATTTGAGAAAGAAATTTAAGATTTGTTATTTGTTACTGGAATGGACGACGGCGACGACGACGACGGGATTGAAATTCATGTACCTTCCACTGGATTATGAAGCTCGTGGTATTCAGAGATATGTCTGAATCATCATCCCAACGACTATGGTGCTTTACGTAATGTTTATTTTGCAATTGGTTATAAAACTTGGAATGTTCTGTGAGTATAGTTAGTTAGTTTTCTACTCTATTGTGGAGTTAAGAAGGTTCAATGCTGGTAATTATTGCGAGCGTTGATGAACCTCGTCTAGGGAGGAGCGTGGTTCTCTTCTCGGTCCTGTTACCTGAGGAATATGAGGGATTGCGGTATTCCAAATTATTCAAGAATCTATCACGACAAATTCACATTGGATGTTAAATTGGTGATGTATTGCGGTATTGATTGGTTTGTTGGGAAATATCCGGTGAGCTATTTTGTGATATTTGAGTCGGTTAACATTGAGAGTTTTGTAGTGAATCTTCGTACCACTTGATAAAGTAGAAAGCTTATTGAAAGTATTTTGGATGTTTATTCCGTTGTAAAATATGAGAGTATGAGTAAGGGTTTCATGTGACTATGTGACTTATTGAGTTCAATGTTCGAACTCGGCGATGGTCGTGGTCTGGATTGACCGTACTGTGGAGTGGTCTGCTGAGACCGTGTGTTGTTGAGCAATGTGATTGCTCGTCGGCTAGTTGCCGTGACTAGACGTGACTAGACAAGCTTACTGTTACTTACTCATGGCTCATATTGTAAGGTGCATTTGAGATTAATAGTCTATTGAAGTTAAAGTTGAAAATGACGTGGTACCTAGTATTCATGTGTTACATAGCATTGAAGATTCCCGATTGATAATAATTGTAATTAACTTTTGATTGAAATCAAGAATTTAAGGAAGAACAAGCTTCTTAATAGTCAGGTTGACCGAGCGAGTGCAAATTACTGTGGCCGCGAGGTTTAGAGGAGAACGAGTACACAATATAGTGTCATTGACTGGTATAGGAAAATGCCTGAAGGGCAAGTACCCATTGTTAGTAATTCTGAGCCTTGTGATGATGAACTGTAGTCACTTTTGACTGTGTGGTATAGTTGTGCGTGTCCTCTTGAGTCTGGGATGATCACGGGAGTGACTGATCACAGGGATGATCAGGGTTATGGGTGATCACTGGGATGATCACGGGAGTGACTGATCACAGGGATGATCAGGTTTATGGGTGATCACTGGGATGATCACAGCTAGTCACAGGGATGACTGCGTATTAGGGCTACGGGGATAGCCGGACAATAGAGACACACACACTTGACCTTTACTTTGATTTGAGATTAATTTGATTTTTTAAATGGGTACTTGTGCCTGACGATGTTCTAGTATTATGTTGAGATAAGCAATGTAAAAGTATTTTGTTGAAGTAGAGTTATTTAGGTCAGGAGTGAGCGAACGATGGTGATCGTTACACGTTGAAAAGCTTTGAACTCTAAACGTACTTACAAGTATGCACATGATCGTGTTAGGAAGATGCCTGTGGGGCGGGTAACAGCTGACTCAGACGAAGGTGGAGACAGTGAGGTTGATTAAGCTGTTGATTGTTACTGGGTTTTTATGTCGGTGGGTCATTCTGAGACCGCACCAGGGTGCCGTAGCTGTAGCCCGTTAGAAATCGGTGTCTACTACTTGTAGTAGTCCGTGGGTAGGCAGTAGGCGGTAGCCCTGGGTAGTGTGGTCGGGTCTTGCCTGGTAGCGAAGACCGTAGAGTCATGGGACGACTCGGCATTCCGAAATGGAAGTGCATAAAGGGCAAATGCGTTTGCTAAATCTTGTGTTGTGACCACGAATAAGGGCTCAGTAGTAAATCAATTGTGATTAAATTGTTAATTGTGTGTGAATAATGAACCAGAGTCTGTCACTGTTACTGGCCTCAGGGTTTTGATAGATGAAACGTTATCATAATTTACTTTGTGATTTCTTACGCAAGATGCCAGTAGGTCATGTACCAGTCGAAGTTGATGTTAATAGTGATTCTGATGAGGATGAGTAAACTTGTTTTGGTGGAAACTCGAGTAAGGACTCTATCGGCCGTATTGTGTTCGACCGTACCAGTAGCTATTACGTGGTCGTAGCCCGGTAGAAATCGGTGTCTCTTGGGGTAACTCAAGTAGTCCGTGGGTGCGCGGTGCGCGTTTAGCTCTGGCGGAGGTCGGGGTCTGCAGAGACCATAGTGTGCAGTCACAGGGTGATGCACGTGTGCGATCCACTTGATGGATATGCATAGTGTGAGAGCAATTGCGATTGCTGGTCGGCTGGAGAGCCGTGGCGATAGAGGGGCTTACTCTTGTGAAGTTTAGATTTGTGTGGTTAATTAAATTGTGTTAATTTGTTGTTACAAGCGACAGTGGTACATGGCTCTGGTTGATATTTTCTTATGGCTCTTTTATGGTTTTATTCGAGTAATTTAAAAGAAAAAAAACTATACAGTTACGAAGTTTCTTTATTTGAGTTGTGTGTAGAAATATGATTGGTCAGAAGTGGCCGAGGCGAACAAATACTCTCGTTGGTTATTTCTGTGCAGGTTAGCCAACACACGAGGACGTGTGCTAGCAGGATGGCCGTGTCGGAGCGTGGCATCAGTGGCGCCACACCAGATAGCGGTTTATAACGTCACTACATTATTTTAGTCTGTAGAAGTTTAAGAGTAGTTTGTAAATTCAGTTGACTGATGGAATCGGTAGTGTTGTTATTCCGTGACGTGAGTTCTATCTTCGTGGTGTAGTCTGTGGTATGAGAATAGACTATGTTAAGTCTGTGGTGTTACGCACTATGACAGATGACAGTGGTTCGATAGAGGGATGTGAGCTGGTTTGGTGGTCTGTGGCAGTGAGTGAGTGAGTCTATGATATGAAAAGATGAGACATTAGAGTTTTGGAGGGAAATGGAGACGGTTGGATTGGGATCAGATGGGAAACGTAGATTGGAAGGATGAGGTGTTGACGACATCACGATCGTATTGCGAATCGAGTATAGAATAGGGAAAAGATATTCTATGGCGTGGACAGGACGACTGATGGGGTGAAGGGAGGTCGTTTAGGTTCCATCAATTAATTGAATCTAGACGTATCCTAACTGTAATCTGTAATCCATGATGATCGTGTGTAAAATACAAGCAATGTCATTGTAATGAAGTCCTGTGAGTTATTATTTCAAGATCAAGACCTAGGAATCCTAAGATATCTGATGTTGTATTGGCGGTATAATGCTCGTGCTTATCCTGATGTGACATGTCCCCGATAGTGGGATAAATATCGCTGTTTCCCCGACATATATATTTGACAAGCCCGTTGGCACAGTGGCAGTGAGAGCGCTTACTGTGTCGGGGGTTGCGGGTTCGATTCCCGCCCGGAGTCAACAATATGTGCAGACATACTTGTTGGCGACGACGTCTGGGTGTCAATTATATATTCTTATAAAATATTTGTGTATGTATATGTAGTAGTACCAGTTAATTAGATTCCATAACACAAGCTTAGAGCTTACTTTGGGCTAATTAACCGTGTGTGAATTTGTCCAGGTATATTTATTTATTTTTATTTTATATATATAAAATAAAGTCGTGTTAGTAACACCATTTATAACTCGAGAACAACTGGACCGATTTTAATTATACTTTTTATTTTATTTTACTTGGTCAGGAGTAGAATAAGAAGTAATAAAAATTCCGAAATTCCCACGGGAACGGGTGCAATGCGGGCGAAACCGCGGGGCACAGTTACTATACAAAAAAAAAAGAACTAACGCGTAGGTTCTCTGCAGGTAATTAAGGTAAAAGTAGATATAAAAATAGCTTCAATCCAATTTGCTGAGTAATTCTTAGTATAAATAAATAAATAAAAAGTACACTTAAGAAATAGCTTCTATTTATATAACTTGTTTTATATCTCCTTCATAATGTTTTTTTATACTACGCAGTATACTAATATAACAGCGCTCGTAGCGTAGTTTAATTAAGCTATGTTAGCTCATTGCGATTGTTAAGCAACGTGTAGCTCGACCCCTACTTGGATGGGTGGCCGATAGTGTAATTTTTAACTGAGCGATACCGAGCTTCGGAGGGCACGTCAAAATTTCGGTCCCGGTTGTTGCAATCGTCAGACCATGTCGGAGGCCTTTGGGCGGTTTAATCAAGTCTTTTTTTGCAATTTCAACCTTAGTAACTTATAATCCAGATAAGCCTACTGTCCCATTAAAATATACTAAAGTAAATGCACTTTTTAGATCGAAATCTACATAAATACACAACACTACACCCTAAAATCGGCAATACTTTCCATACCAATTTGCCAACATCCCTCAAATCTAAAGATTCTCAGATTGTATATCTAACTATCTACGCATGTAATACACATTAGAGGTTACGACAGCACGTATCTAACGCGTGCCTAATGAGGACACGTCATTAGCTAGGGTCCCTTAGGAAAGGGTGTTTTTTGAAGCAATCGGCGCAATTTATCAAATGCAGCGGTCGAGATTAAAATCGGAAAGTTGGTAATAAATTGGATGAGTTGCTGTGTTTATTTGTACTTGGTTTTTAGGATTCACAATAGATTATCTTATATCTATACTAATATTATAAAGCTGAAGAGTTTGTTTTGTTTGTTTGTTTGTTTGTTTGTTTGTTTGTTTGTTTGTTTGTTTGTTTGTTTGTTTAAACGCGCTAATCTCAGAAACTACTGAACCGATTTGAATAATTCTTTCACTGTTAGATAGTCTATTTATCGAGGAAGGCTATAGGCTACATTTTATCCCGGATTTCCTACGGGAAACGTCAACAATCTTCTATATATATAAAAATGAAACCCGTTTTCCTTGGTCACGGCATCACGCGTGAATGGCTGGACCGATTTCCACGGTTTTGCATTCGTTGGAAAGGTTTTGGGCTCCGTGAAGTGAGGTTTATAGGGAATAAAAATCTCAAAATTCCCACGGGAACGGGGGCGCTGCGTGTGAAACCGCGGGGCACAGCTAGTACTGACTATATATAACGACTGATATCTATACTAATATTATAAAGCTGCAGTGTTTGTTTGAACGCACTAATCTCAAGAACTACGTGTTCGATTTGAAAAAATATTTTTAAATACATTCAACGGAAAGGTTTAATTAAAAGGCTTACTTTTCATCCTGAAATTCCCACGGGAACGGGCAAAACCGCGGGGCGCTGCTAGTAAATTATATACAGTAATTGCGAGTATTTATTGATATGCACAGTTTTTTTACAAATTAATAACTATGAAAACTGCCGGACACAGAGATGTCCATTTAAATCGAGACTTGTCTTAATGACGTTATTTTCCATACATTTCATGTTAAAAATTCTCATTAAATCTCTATTAAGGGAGCATTTGACGTTTCTGAGTACGGGCCCTAACCCCAAAATAACAATAGAGCAACATAATATATTGTTTTTCAGGAAAATGTGTAAAATTGCCAATTTTAGTTTACAAATGCATCTTGTTTTATTAATAACATCATGTTTCATTATCAGACATCAAGGTAATTGGTTGTTACGTGTTTTGAGTTTTTGAACTCGACACATCTTGTAAACGCACTGAATCTTAAACAACGCTTGGAAAGGCACATCCTTATTAAAAGTAACAATCTATTGCACTTTAAATAAAAGTTTCAATCACCAATGATATTATACCAGATTTTAACACAATCCGCTATCATTTTATGATTGGGGCCTATCTTTCAAGTCGTACAAAAAGCACTCTCAACTTCAAATTGGGATTCTACGAGTGCAGTAATTATTTTAAAAATTTCACTTTAATTGTTGCTTTTTGTTCGGAGTAATTGTAGAATGATTATGATCGATATGAAACGTCAAGTTTGAATGGGAATGAACTTATTCATAGTTCATAGCAATAGTTATACTAATCGGCTAAAGATGTGAACTGAATCGCCAGCGACAGATTGACAGGTTTATTTTGAACTCGCGGGCTCGCAGCACATAAAGTAGTTTAATATAAGGAACACTGAGCTATCCTTGTAACGCTAAGTGTATGTTAGTTAGGTTATGATTTCTTCTTCTTCATCGAGTGGATGGTCACCCTGACCAATCCTGGTGTCAGAGTTATTGAGCCGCCAAAGGCCTCTGACATGGCTCATGTAACAAAGGTTATGATTTAACAATAACTCATTTCCAAACGAAACATATAAAAAAACTAGCAGCGCCCCGCGGTTTTACCCGCGTTGTGCCCGTTCCCGTGGGAATTTCGGGGATTTTTATACATATAAACCTTTCTCTTTGCTCTATCTATTAAAAAACCGCGTCAAAATCCGTTGCGTAGTTTTAAAGATCTAAGCATACAAAGGGACAGACAGACAGCGGGAAGTGACTTTTTTATAGTATGTAGTGATATCTCAAATAACTAGAGGCTTAGTTTAGAACTGTTTTCTGTGTGTTATCACTGAAATAGAAAAGTATGTACTTTGCTCTTCCGTAGGGTTATCCTTGTTTTAACAAACAACGATTAACCGAGGCTCACTTCAACGAGAAGATTCACTGACCACACGTAAACAATGGTCATATTTAATTTGATTTCTCCATAAAACTCCATGAGATTTTAATGATTGTTATTGATAAATTTTCACTCCTCATTAATCAACGCACTATCTCAATAAAGGTTTATCTCGGCACCAATTAATTAACTACTACCCACAAAAGAGGTATCAAAGAAATAATAACCACTTACTGACGTCAAAGGAGGCCGCCTAAATAATGGCTGCTGCTTCCGGCGATATATTTCCGCTATCTCAACACCAACATGGAGGCGGTACTTCCGGTTGACCGTTATGGAGTGTTAATCGAGCTTTATGTCTCAGATGAAAAATTATCTTTGAAGGAAAATGGGGGTATTTTCTTAGGATTTTAGTTTGTCAGTTTGATGTTCGGTTTGTGTGTGCATATTTTATTGTTTGGGTGACTTTAAAATATGTTACTTATTTCAAAGGATTAGAAGTACTTACAGCTCAATAGTTGGTTATAATTATATTTTAGCTTTGATTTAAAAATGGTATCATAAGTTTGTCATGCTTCTGTATGTAGAAGCCTGTGATATTGAAATTACTGATCTGATAAACATCTCAAATTAATTTGACATCCGATTTTAATTTTCTTTTGGTTTGATTGCGGTGAAGTAGACCTGAATTGTACACGGAAAAAAAGGTAGAACCACTTCTTTGCAAACATTGCCTTAATAAATAACTCAAAAAAATCTTTAATTACAAAAAAAAAATAAGACTATTAATATTTATTTAACCGGTTCAATACACAACTAATTACTCAGTTTTCTCAAGTTAATATCGATTTTTGATGTCATGAATGGAGGCCCATCCAGAAGGGTTTATAGTGAGCAGACATCATTGTGTTCTGATCCCCTGTCTACGCTATTGTTATTGCTGCCTTACCTACAAACAATAGGACTTCTCGGCAGAACAAAGACGTAATTATGAAAGAGATTTCCAAGGAAAAAATCCAGGGGAAAATTCCATGGTATCTTCCGATTATTTAATCTTTTTCTTTCATCGGCTTTTTGTGCCTGATTGGTAACGAACACTGTTGATGTTCCATTTTTAAAAGCGCCGGTTTATTATTGGTTTTTATGAAGATTGTTTTTGTTTGATTGGAATTAAATATTAGAGTTTTGCTGTACCTTTGATATACGTTTTATACTATGATTAGTAAGTAGCTAAGTAGCTTACTGGACCTAACAGTAAACGGCAACCATTTCTTGCCGTTAGCGGCAATTGTCGTTCACTGTTTCCTCTGCCGTTTATACCTAACTATTACCTTGCCAATATACTTTTTAAACTCACACGATTTGCACTCATTATACTAAATGAAACGGGTCAGTATCGCGTTGGATAATTTAACGTATTATAATAAAATACGTACCCGACGTTTCGAGCGGATTACACCGCTCGTGGTCACGGGATAACTGGCTGGAGAGGCGAATGTTCACTGCGTACACAATATTGTTTTTTCCAATTACCCGCACAAACTACCCGCACTTAATGTTTATCACCAAATTGTTAGTCATTAAGTTGGCGACACACCACGCTCACTACATCCGAATTTTCGGTCAATTTTACGTGTTGCCTACGACCATTAATTACCGGATTCCACATGGATGAGAGCTTAAAACCACTTTCCCGGTTGAAATTCGAGTGTTTTTTGATTTCCACCGCTTCACGAACAATCCTGGAGTAATAATGTCGTTCCGTGGAAAGAATTTTCGGCGCATGCAACTCAATCCAGTGGTTTGGTCCTGATGATAATAAATGGTCGGCAATCGCGGACTTTTCGACCTGGCGGTTTTTGACCGCTGCGATATGTTCTCTGACCCTCTCCGCTATCGTGCGCTTGGTCTGTCCAATGTATGAACTACCGCAGCTACAGTCAATTTTATAGACGCCTTATATAATACGTTAAATTATCCAACGCGATACTGACCCGTTTCATTTAGTATAATATTACCTTGCCGTCCGTGTAACAAATACTTAATTTAGTTTTAAAGTTTAACTACTTGTCTACTAATGTACTGAGTTGTTAAGCATTTTTTGTTTCCGTTTTTGTTATTACTAATAAAGAGAATAGTTCAAATTTCTTTATTCTATTTAAAGATAATTAAAAAGGAGTCGTTTGTTAAATATAACTTTCATTTCATAATAACAGCTTTATTCAAAGTACTTTAATAGATGCGCAAAAAGTTTTCTTTTATTAGCAGCACACAAGTGACTCTTCAGTACAATTTTTCCACGTCCCGCCTATCATTACCGTACATTTATTCTTTATGAAAAATCAATCGTATTTGCAGGGGTTATCAACCTTGTATTACCCGTGGGTAAGTTTTAAGGGCCTATGAGTTCCTAAAACGGGCTACTTTAAACAATTTTTTAGCCAAAAGTCTTAACGTTACAAGAACAATTTTTGTTTGTTTTTAATCTTGATCATATGTTTAATGAGACTACTGTTTCCGAAACACGTTGACTATTAATTTCCTCGATAGAAAATAATCACAAAGTTGGGTCTTTTATACCTTACTTTGTGAATTTTAAACACTTAGTTTGTTAAACAATTTCAAACGCATATTTCTAAAATTAATTTGAGTGATGTAAAATAAACTATGACGCAGGACTGTTGGAGTAAAATTTTTGTTTCAATATTATATTTGTAATTAAAATAAATTTCCAACGAAA
This sequence comes from Cyclophora punctaria, assembly GCA_951394245.1. Lineage (NCBI taxonomy): Eukaryota > Metazoa > Arthropoda > Insecta > Lepidoptera > Geometridae > Cyclophora > Cyclophora punctaria. The sequence goes on from OX596169.1 coordinate 6,024,438, forward strand.
GGTGGTAGATTCTTGCGAATGAGTCGCCATTACAATTTCCGCGCCGTAGTGTTTCTCGCTCTTTTGTACCCAGAGTGACAGTATGCGCTGAGGCGCCGTGCTAGTCGGACGTGTGTCGCTTTTTTCATTCCAGTGCTACGAAACTTCATAGTGTTTTCTCATTGAGATCTTATTGTTTTTTTCTATATTTTAAGCTATTGCATAGCTTCTATCGCGGGCCTTGAGCGCGGGGACCGAATCCAGAAATTCCGTAACGAAAAAACCTCGCGCAAAAAACCTAAGGCTCCCCACTAACGCCATCTAATGATAGAAAAAAAAACCTATCGCTCCCCACTAACGCCATCTAGTGATAGAAAAAATAACTATGCAATAGCTTTACCGCGGCAGTCCCCGAGTGCCACACGTCTTTTTTTTCTATATTTTATTAAGGCGGCCCCTAAACGATCAATTATATTGAAAATTGTGCAATATAATTGATCGTCTTGGGCTAATATTGAAGACTGCGCAATGATTGAACGAAAGTTTGAGCGAGTTTAATTTTTATTGCATCATATTTTTTATTGCTTCGTGTAGGGTCAGTATTGCGCAATATTTGATATGTTGCTCGGGATCAAACTATTCTTCGACTGAACAAGAAAACATTGCACGATTTTCTTATTGTGCAATATAATTGACCGTTTGGATCCAAACGCAATTCAATCTTATTGCACAATTAAATATATTGTACAATGTTATTGTAGGTCTAGGGGCCGCCTAAAATGTGATTATTGTGACATTATAATAAAAATAAACTTTTTTCAGAATAGGTTATTATAAAACACTAGCTTTTGCCCGCGGCTTCGCTCGCATGGAATTTAGTCTGCCACATTAAGTTTGGTGATATGTATATGGTTTAAAACATTTTTTTATTAAACCGAAGCAAAAAGAGGCGCCTTTTGCTTTCAAATGACATGGGTCATGTTACTGTTGAGCAACACGGTTATGGTCCATAACATAGCCCAACTCTATTCTTCGGTAGCCATAACACCGAGTTGGCCGTCGATTTCGATATGACCGTCAAAGAGTGACTTGTAAATAAGTCATGCCACTGTTGTGCATTGGGCCAGGGTCCATAGTATCCCAAGTTCCTTTAATTTACTATTCTATTTTAGTTACTACTTGCTCGCCCGCACGTACACGTCACTTGTGGCCGTCACTTGTGGCAATATAAAAATATCTTAAAGAAGTAAACATAGTAGGTAGAACCACCATTAGCAACAAACTATCATTTGGTCAACGACATTATGTGTCTAATATTCTTCACACTTCCGCCTCCACAACGTAGCGCACTCCTACCTCCGCATCGTAGCTACCTCCGCGTCGTAACACACTCCCACCTGCGTATTGTAGCACTCTCTTGGTTCCGCATAATATACCCATATGTCACAAAAGCGGCCCGCCTTACTTTATTTGGCTACTTTGTGGCCCTTGCCTGTCAAAAGGTTGCCGACCACTGACTTAATGCGAAAGACAAACGAGTACATCATCTTTGTGTAACTCCAATAGTTTAGGCAGCGCACGCCAAGATAGCTCTTAGAGTGCAGATTTTTTTCCATCCATACATCCATCCTCACAAACATTCGCATTTATAATATTAGTAGGAAGTAGGAAGTAGGATTAGTAGGTTAGTAGGATAAAATTTTATAAGACGGTTTATTTCCAAAAGTAGTCAATAGATAAAGTGGTAAATTAATTAAACGAAAAATACCTATAATAGGTGTTTCGATTTTGATAATTTATTTTATACAGCATATTTTTTAAGATTTTTTCTAAAATATTAAGGTACTTTACACAACCTCAAATGAAAAAGAGTTTTGATAAACTAATGTGAGAAAATAAAAATGAATCGTAATGTTCGGATTTGAACCCGCGGCCTTCGAGATAAGCAAAATGATTCTTCCTGTACTTAGGTTTCATTCACTAATTGCAATGTTATGCTATCGTAACGACACGTCACATGTTGAAATTAACGACTAAAATATAAGACATACGTATATCGGAACTACTCGGCGATGCTTCGTGCTCATACGGAGGCCGTCGCATGGCGACCATGTCACATGTGTCAAACCAGTACGGTGGTGATTTTTCTCCGACTTGCTTTACAAATACTTATTTATTACGACCAAAATTACACAAATTCATTATAAATTGTAGCTTATATAACCTGTTCAGTAGTTTTTGCGTGAAAGAGCAACAAACATTACATACATCCATACATCCATCCATACATACATCCATCCTCACAAACTTTCGCATTTATAATATTAGTAGGATAGGATATGTACGTAATTTAGATAAATACAAAATGCGATAAAATGTTGATTGTTAGAATCTATTTTATCAATGTGATGACTATTCTACCCAATTCAATATCTACTACTGATTTTTATTATGTGAATTAGATAATTAAGCGCTTCGCAATCTTCTGTTACAAAACGACCGCACGCGGGCCCCGTATCTCATAGAGTGACGTCAGCGCCGCGCCGCCGCGACGGCCGCTGCGCGTACTATTCCTCCCCGGCTTCACCGCCTGCTTCACCCCCTCAAATGTCGAAATGGCTGGGGTATCCAAGCCTTAATACAAAACCGATTGCTCGCACAATTACTAAGACGTTACTAAGAGCTCTGCAATTTTCTATTCTTTATTACTAGACGTTTGTCTTCGATAATCGTATAATTTGCGACTAAAAAGGTTGCTAACGTTTAAATCTTTTTGTGACTAGAACTTGTCGACCATAATATTATAAGTGTAGAGTCTAGAGTATAATTTGCATTGTATTCTTGCTGGCCTAGTTTAAAATGAAGACGTTTCTGTCATATGATGATATGATGTTCTAGTTCAATTACATAACTATGTAATTGAACTAGAACATATGCAAACTCGCACAATGGAAACGATGCTTAACTCATGTTGAAGTTTTAACTTAGTCTTATTTTATTTAACGCCTCGGTGGTCTAGTGGCATGTGCACTCGCCTGCCAAGACTGAGGTCCCGGGTTCAATTCCCAGGTCGAGCGAAAACATGTTTCCTACTTTTCAAACATGGCTCGGGTTTGAGATCACCAATCCGCATTAGGCAAGCGTGGTGATTACGCCTGAAACCTCCTCACTGTACTGATACCTTCAGTGAGACGAGAGGCCTTTGCCCAACAAGTGGGACATTACAGGCTAATACTTTTTTTTTTTTTTTATTTTATTCGTTATTTTACTTACTGATGATGTCTGCAGAATAATCAAACTTTATTAATTAATGTTCAGTGAATCACTCCTGCCTTTAACAATAACCTTTATAAATTCACATTAAATTCACCACATTTATGATGAAAGCAATAAAACCATGTATTCACACGATTTAGACAATTCAAAGAAAGGTAATTAAACTTAGAAGGTATTAATGGTTACGTATTTTCACAGCTTATACTCCTTTCAATACAACCGCTACTTGTTGAGCCCTCCTGTTTGTAGGCCAACATCTGACTTTGTACTTTAATATTTTAATTACTTCCTTCATTTACGAAGTTTTGAGTGTATTGTGGGTTCTCCGCCTAATTAACAAGACGTTTAATTAAAACCAGTTCAAATATTTCTTGAGTATTCATGTGTGAGTAAATGAAGTGTGTTCTTGTTTTAGAATTATTTATGTTTATGATATGTAAAGTAAAAAGTACTTTTTAAGCCGATAACGTCATACTACTGGGTACCTTATCTCACTGAGGTATCAGTACAGTGAGGAGGGCTAGACGTAATCACCGCGCTTGCCTAATGCAGGTTGGTGATTTCAGACCGGAGCCATGTTTGAAAAGTACGATACATGTTTCGTTTGACTCGGCTATTGAAACCGAGACCTCAGTCTTGGCAAGTGCACATACCATTACACCACTGACGCGCTGTGTATTTTTTCATTGTTTTTGGTTAGGCGAGGTTAAGCGAGTTGGTTAGCTTGTAGTATCTGCTGTGAAGCAAACCCAAGGTATCTCATAAGATAAAAGTATATGATATTCTATTTTAGGGCAAAGAGTAAGAAGATATTTAGACTTAGCAGAGAAAAGAAAGCCTATGCAACTCGGAAGAGCAAGACACGAAAACCCAACTAATGATTTATACCAAGACTAGCAGCGCCCCGCGGTTATACCCGCGTTGTGCCCGTTCCCGTGGGAATTTCGGGATAAAATGTAGCCTATAGCCTTCCTCGATAAATAGACTATCTAACAGTGAAAGAATTATTCAAATCGGTTCAGTAGTTTCTGAGATTAGCGCGTTTAAACAAACAAACAAACAAACAAACAAAACAAACTCTTCAGCTTTATAATATTAGTATAGATGTTAACAAACAAGATCCTTATTAATCTAAAGTAATACTAACTACAATGTTCACCTCATCCAGCTTCAATCAAAATAATTTTAACAAACCATCATTTGTGGTTCATTTGAAGTATTAAAGTCTTTAACAAAAAACTTCAGCAACGCACATAAGCTCTAGCCAAGGGTCAAACAGAATAATAAATCAAGACAGACTATGTAGTAGCTAATATATTATTTATATGGAGTGTTACTTATGTTTGTGTAAGAGTGTAAAGTAGGGCGTGTTAACATACTTGATGTTAGGAACATGGAGTACCCAAGCGATTATCTATGAAAATTAAAATGTGGTGTGGAATTAGGTGTTAATATTCTTTATGGTTGTTGGTTATGTGTGTTTTTGTTTATTTATTTTACTAGCAGCGCTCGCGGTTTTATCTGCGTTGAGCCCGTTTATGAAAGAATTTCAGGATGAAGGTGAGCTTATAATCCTTCCATTGAATGTGGCTATCTATTACAAAAAGAATGATTCAAATCGGATTGGTAGTTTTTGAGATTAACACGTTTATAAAAACATGAAACACTGTCTTCAGCTTTTTCATATTAGTATATAGGTGAGAGACTCGGTGTTTCACTCTACTTATATATACCCCTACAATAAATAAAAGCCAGTAAAATATCCACTAGAATAATGAAAACAATCCTGTATTTACTGCCGCTTATTTTTCATTAATTACATGTCAAAATCACTCATTAAATCTTTTCTGAGGACGTATTTGACGTCTCTAAGTACGGGCGTAAGTGGCGTAGAAAAGAGCCGTTTTTATGCCTTATCCTTATAAAATCATGCATGGGTCCAATTATGTACTACAATTTCTTTATTAACATAATATAATAATAAGTTATTCCCACAAACAAAATACTACACCACGAGTAACGTTCTTTACAAAAGCATGAAAAATAAATACTAATATAAAAATCTATATTTTTTTAACCGTCCGTATTCCGTCGGGACGGTACAGTCGGGGTAACATAACGATTGTTTGTCCACATGGAGGATCCCACGAGCTCCTCTGTTGTTCGGTATTATGTTAATTTTGTGCACGAACAAAATAATACACCTTCGCTACCTAAATTGTGTCCGTGACAGTACAACAGTACGTGAAAATAACATAATAATTTAAACATTTTAATTTTCCTGTCATGAGCCGGTGCTTGCTCGTATGCATATTAATTGCTGTAATTTTTTACACTTACTTTTCATAGTTTATTATTATGAAATTGTATGAATTTTACGTTCATGTTACTTTTAGTTTTTTACAGTCAATATTTTTAAAATATTTCGTAAAATTGAAGACTGACGCACTTAGCAAGATCTGACAATCTCACTCTTGAATTACTCTGTATATTAGTGATTATTAAACCGTATGATTTTTTTAATAGATAAAATAATTCAGGAGGAAGATTTATATGTATAAACATTCCTGAAATTCCCACAGGAACAGGCACAACGTGGGTAAAACCGCGGGGCGCTGCTAGTTTTAATTTGCTAGTGTTCTTGTACAATGTATGATGTATCTAATCTTGATTTACTGGTTTCTTCTTACACCTTTTCGAACGCCGCTTTATCATTACCAAATCAACTAAAACAGCTACTATATTGAAACCTCAACTTTTTCACTGTCTCTACTAAAATCTACTAATATTTCATACAATAACACTGGTATGGGTAACTAAGACCCTCAGGGTTCCGCTTCTAATCGGCGAGGTGGAAAGTGCAGACATCTGTTTGTTCTCTGGCTTGCTGTGTTTGCTTCAGATATCTAGGAAACTGAGTTTGTGGATATTGTATGGATAAATAAGGGGAGATTCTCACTGATACTGTAGATCATTTTGCGTAAGATTAAGGAATTGTTTTAGACTAGCAGCGCCCCGCGGTTTTACCCGCGTTGTACCCGTTCCCGTAGGAATTTCGGGATGAAAAATAGCCTATAACCTTCCCGTTGAATGTGGCTATCTATTACAAAAAGAATTATTCAAATCGGTTCAGTAGTTTCTGAGATTAGCGCGTTTAAACAAACAAACAAACAAACAAACAAACAAACAAACAAACAAACAAACAAAACAAACTCTTCAGCTTTATAATATTAGTATAGATATGTATTAATATTTTATTGATTGTCATTACTTAAATACTTGGGAATTCGGATCCGGTAAGGTAAGTTTTGCTAGGAAAGTATTTCGGTATATTTATGGAGATTCATCTGATTACTTTGTTTGCACCACATTTTTGGATCGGTGGTCGTTAGCGGCATTTATATCTGAGCGCTACATGTGGCGCTACCGTGCGTTGGAGGGTATGTTAAATTGTCGGTCCTGGTTGTTTCAATCGTTAGACCATGACAGAGGCCTTTAGGCGGTCTAAAAACTCCGACACTAGAGTTGTCCACTAACCTACTCGACTTACTTATTACGAATAAAAATAAAATTGAAACGAAGTGATTTTGGTTGTGAAAGATAACTAGATTCCTTTTTTGAACTTAATACTAATCCAATCATAGCAGTGTACGATACAATCAATTATTCTTCCATCTATTTTTAGTTTTGACAGAACATGCATTGCTTCTGGAATGTTCTATAGAACAGACAGGAACGGGCGGACCGATGTCACGGCTCACTGTCTCATTAGCTATTTATGATTATCAACTTATATTATCGACTTTGATGTTTAGGATTTAAAGTTCAATATAGTTAGTATGAGGTTTTAAAATAATTTTATGATAAGTTATTTTAAAAATGGTTATAATGTTCTATATTAAGTCTATAATATGATTCCTACTTTGAAGTCGATATACTCGTATGCCTGATAATTATATCTATAGTGCTTCGGAAGGGATGTTAAGCAGTTGATTGCCAACCTACTTGAATTTTAATAGGTAAATATAGCAAATTAGCCTCTATTTTATAGACGTTACATACGCTTTGAAAGTAAGTATCGGTTTGTAGGTCGTATCTGAAAAATGAACAACAATGTCTACTCATCGTAAACAAGGCAGCATACTGAAACAAAAAAAAAAGTCCACATTTAACATTAACAGCTGTAGCTTAAGGCACGTCCACACAGGTCGAAGTCACAGATTGCGTCTATTATTTATGTGAAGTACACACGACCCCAGCAATTTCGATCCGTGCCCTCCCGTCCTTTTATTCCAATTTCGCGATGTTAGAAAAAATATGACGTTATTATTGGACCAGCCGAGTTATGAGGCGCCGCGGTCAAGCGGAAGGGTGAATTTATATACAAACATAATAATATCACCCTGTATATCATGCTGACATATGACTGAAAAGTTTGGAGTAGTTCTGTGGAAATATGCTTCAAATATTGGATGCGCAGTGCTTAATGCTGGGGAAAAAGTTAAAATATTTGCGAATGAGAGCATGAAATAAACTTTGATATGTCTATTGATTTGAATCCGATAAAAAAGCTAGGGTTTAATAAACTCTCCATCCCTGAGAACTAGTGGCAGACCCAAAACATGGTCGAGAATGAAGTGAAGTTACTAAAATTAAAACTTTCCAAAGTTGATAGCAAAACGAAAAGCACTTAAGAGCAAATAAGTAAAAAGCATTCGTTTAATTCGCTCTAATATCATGAAGTCAAAGCGAAATAATTTGATAATAAATATATACTTTCAAGATATTTCATAGCATCATGAAGAAAATAATTTAGCCAAATGAAATTCCAAGTCTCTTAGCTACCTCGGCCATGGCATTTTTGCATTGCTAAAGCAATAGAAATATTTTTTAAAATAATTCTCTGCTTCAGATGCGTACGAAGAATTTAATAAGTAACCAAAAATCTTTGCTATTTAAACAAAAGGTATTTCGAGTTGAAGATTCCGTTTGTTGCGTATTTTTTTAAATGTTTGTTAGATTTTTTCTTGACCATAAGAAGGTACTGAGGAGAATTTCTAGAATTAACAGAAGAAAATACAAAGATATGAGAGGAAAGATGATAAAAATATAAGCCTGTACAATTGAGATCCTATTTTTGGTCAAACTCTGTATACTTAGGTGTAGGCGTCCACCTGCGTGCGTGTGTGTGTGTGTGTGTTTGTAGTAGGCGTTGTGAGTACCTTCGTAATTAGTATGTGACGATTTTTCGCTGTCTTCCCAACCACCACTCGAGTCAATAATTTAAATAATAATATAAATTTAGTTCATCGGGGTTTCATTGTCCAAAGAAAAATATGTATGTTTACAAAACATCCACAAAACGCATCACAGCATAATATAAATGATATTAAAAAGTTAACCCTCTGCGACGAACCGAAGTTGACCCGTTTTGTTTAAACGATAAAATTTAAAATTCCTTTCCGTCTTCTATTACATATTTATGAGTTTTGTTTCAGCCCAGAGATCGGAAAAGAAAGTCAGACATTAATGAACTCTTAAATATTCCGTACATGTAGATAAAGAAATGAATTTTTACATCATAATAGGGTTTCCCGTTGGTCGCATTGCGATGCAAATGGTGTTGACTCTTGGGGGTATAAAAACTGATTGTTTTGGTTTATTGATATGCCTGCGCTGTGATAATACAGAGCTCTGTTTCGTGTGTGGAATTGTGGACGAAATGTTATTGGATGCTTCAGGGAATGAGTTGTTTACACTGTAATATTGTTGACAAGCAAATCATCACTACATAGTATAAAACAAAGTCGCTATTTTTGTCTGTTTGTTTGTCTGTTTGTCTGTATGCTTAAATCTTTAAAATTACGCAACGGATTTTGATGCGGTTTTTTGTAATAGGTAGAGTGATTCAAGAGGGAGGTTTTTATGGAAATAAAATCCCGAAATTCCCACGGGAACGGGCACAACGCAGGTAAAACCGCGGGGCGCTGCTAGTTAAAATATAAAAAGCGTACAATCATATACTAGTAGCGCCCCGAGGTGTTACCGTAGGAGTTGTGCCCGTGGGACTTTTGGGATGAAAAATAGCCACGAAAATTTCAATCCATTTAAAAATAACTATATTCATTTCTGAGATCAGCACGTTCAAACAAACATAAATTAAAACTCTTCAGTTTTATTTAACTAGTATGGATATATCCTAGATAGTCTTGAGTCTTAATGTTGGATATAGACAAGTCTTTTAGACAATCTAATAAAAGTCCTGGTTACATTCTTTAAGTTTAAGCCATGAAGTAGGTACATTAAGATATCGGGTCTCTCTAGTATGTCTCCTTTATAGGATTTCATAGACAAGAAGACAGTCTGACAACTGTCTTGACTAGCTTTGGAGCTTTGGAGCTTTGGAGCGGGCTTTAAAATCTAATATATAAAATTCTCGTGTCACGGTGTTTGTTGCTAAACTTCTCCGAAATGTGCTTAATTTATGTGGCAAACCAACGTTTGCTGGGTCAGCTCTTGGTTAAATAAAATATTTACTTAATTTTGAACAGATATAATTACTTAATTAAATTTATAAGAAACTTTATTCAAACATAGGTAAGTACATCATAAGAGACAAATAAATGCATCGGTAATGTATGTATCGGTATGTATTACCGACCAAAGCCATTAATTCAAATACAGAATCCCCGAAACATTTATCTCAAACTCATTCCACACAACACCCTCTCAAAACGCCAATCGCCCGGAAAGTACGTTCAAAGATACCTCACCAAAAAGGCAAAACCACCGTTTTAGGAGCTGATTAGTAATGATTCATTAGGCGATTAACTGACCAGTGCATGCAGGAAATACATTCACAGGATGTGGCCCGCTATAACTCAGTATAGGGATGTTTTGATAATGTGGCGCTTTGGTATTAATGTGTGGCGATTGTTTGGATTGGAGGCAAAATTAAGAATGGTAACGTTTGAATTAAGAATCGTTAACGAATGAACTTGGTTGAAAGAAGTAAAGTTGAGGTTCAGTTAGACTCACTACTTGAGGCTAAAGAACTTCAGTACTATACATGATTACAGTACGGCGTATTGGCGTACTTACGTTATCACTACACATTATAGGTTAATGTTCTCGACGAAACAGCAAGTAGGCCTGCGCTCTTCTGTGGAAGCCATTTTAGTTCATATTTTATGGAGTATTCAACGCGTGGTTAGTGAGCAAGTTTACAAGCCGTAAGCTGATGATTTTGTAGAAAGCGAGTTAGCGAGCGAGAAACTTGCCATGTGCACGAAATAAAGTTTAGTATTTCCGTGGCCATGTGAGACCTTTGTGTGAACTCGTTCAATATCGCCGTTTCTATTTCTAACCACGGTCGCTGATCTCGGTCAGTGAGTCAATTCTGAAGTTTTGATCTCAGTTTAGCTCCAAAACTTTATTAATTTCAACTGATCGAGTTCACTTGTAACGGTTTAATCGGACTAAGTAGATATAATAACAATGAGTACGCATTAAATAATAAACATCTACTAACAAAAACGTAATAAAGGTATAATCTAATCCAACATTATCATTGAGGAAAATTCATTATGCTGTACACAAGAACAGTAGAAAACGTTCCGAAATAACGTTCCAAAATAACGGTTCAAAATGTTTTATGAAACGGAGCGTCTTAAATAATTAGTTACGTGCATTCTGACCCTCGTTTCGGCCCAAAGAAAGGGAGAGGTCGTGCGTAACAGCTTATTGTAACAGTTATTTATGAAACAGATTTTTGGACACTTAAAATAACTTTTTCCATTACAAAACTTACAAAATAACGAAAGTCTTTGATAAAGTTAGTGACAGATATGAATAATAATTAACGGACACAATTTGGGTTCCGTTATTAATTAAAACCTTATTTTCAGCTGTATTAGCAATTCTTGATTAAAGGTTTATGCGATAAGATTGAGTGGGAAGATAACTTTTAAGATTACGCCATTTTATTAACTCTTCAAATAAATTAATTGGAGAACGCTTCTGTGTTTTTCGACTTTAGGTGGGAAAGGTTTATTTCTTAATATTCTAGCCACGGGTGTAATTTTTTGTAAATAACTAAAAATAATAATGCTAAAATATATTCAAAAAAATATAGGTCAATCATTTTATGGTCAACCTTTTCGACCAATAAATTTTACGCCTACCAAAACACAATAGCAAGAATAATTACAATTGCTATTAAATTTTACTCAGGCGTTAAGCATATCTGTCTTGTGCAATGTCGGTCCCGGGCATTGTGGTTACTATCGGAAGTTTAAATGTCTTCGCTGAAGGAAACCAGATGTGCTCGCGGTGCAGACCTCGCTGAAATGCCAAATAAATTACGACTTGTCTGTCCCTTGTTACTATGTAAAGAATGGTGTGACGTTTGTAACAGGCTGTTGGAGTAAGTACCTTGATAATGGTAACCGGGTCGAATTGTGCCTTAATTAAATGGAGATATCGTGTGCAGATTTGTGAACTAGTTAATCCTTTTTGGGTGGGTAAGGAGTTGGGATTGATTTTACTGAAACACAGTCTTTGTTGGGCCTTGCCATAGATTTTGTTAAAATGAGGAAATTATTTTTATGAGTAGTTTATTATGATTAAATTAAATCAAGAAAGAAAGGTAATACAAATATATGTCGGAGATGGACGTTTTGACGGCGCCTAACCTCATCGGATGAAAACACGTGCAACGGTTAACCCCACCACTTCGATCCTATATAAGGCGATGTGAACAGAAACACGTCTCACTCATTCGACGTCGGTTGCCCGGTGCACACGTTATGATTGTTATGAAATAAACCAGTGTATAAAAGATTAAGCTGACAGCAGAGTTTCTTGCCCATTCTTCTCTGCTGATGCTCTTCCGAATGGGTGGTAAATTCAAACCTGAATAAAGATAGTTGACTTTGACTGATTTGGTGTTTTCAATATAATGGCGGACGCCATTCCGACATCAGAAGTGGGATCAAGATCGCTATTGCCCACCGAGCGTCCAGCAGAGAATGATCAAGATCGCTATTGCCCACCGAGCGTCCAGTAGAGAATGATCAAGATCGCTATTGCCCACCGAGCGTCCAGCAGAGAATGATAAAGATCGCTATTTTGCCCACTGAGCCACCAGTAGAGAATGTTTGAATTGGTCAATGATTTGGTAATAAAACTTGGAATGTTCTGTGAGTATAGTTAGTTAGTACTCTATTCTATTGTGGAGTTAAGAAGGTAATTATGAGCTTCCGAAAGAGTCAAGTTTAATCTTGTACGTAATGTGATATGTTCTAATATGTTTTCTTATTTTCATGTTGGTTCAATGCTGGTAATTATTGCGAGCGTTGATGAACCTCGTCTAGGGAGGAGCGTGGTTCTCTTCTCGGTCCTGTTACCTGAGGAATATGAGGGATTGCGGTATTCCAAATTATTCAAGAATCTATCACGACAAATTCACATTGGATGTTAAATCGGTGATGTATTGCGGTAATGTTTGGTTTGTTGGGAAATATCCGGTGAGCTATTTTGTGATATTTGAGTCAGTTAACATTGAGTTTTGTAGTGAATCTTCGTACCACTTGATAAAGTAGAAAGCTTATTGAAAGTATTTTGGATGTTTATCCCGTTGTAAAATATGAGAGTATGAGTAAGGGTTTCATGTGACTATGTGACTTATTGAGTTCAATGTTCGAACTCGGCGATGGTCGTGGTCTGGATTGACCGTACTGTGGAGTGGTCTGCTGAGACCGTGTGTTGTTGAGCAATGTGATTATGAATATTGAGATAGTTAAAATTGTTGATCTTTGTTGAAGTAGAGTTATTTAGGTCAGGAGTGAGCGAACGATGGTGATCGTTACACGTTGAAAAGCTTTGAACTCTAAACGTACTTACAAGTATGCACAATGCACATGATCGCGTTAGGAAGATGCCTGTGGGGCGGGTAACAGCTGACTCAGACGAAGGTGGAGACAGTGAGGTTGATTAAGCTATTGATTGTTACTGGGTTTTTATGTCGGTGGGTCAGTCTGAGACCGCACCAGGGTGCCGTAGCTGTAGCCCGTTAGAAATCGGTGTCTACTACTTGTAGTAGTCCGTGGGTAGGCAGTAGGCGGTAGCCCTGGGTAGTGTGGTCGGGTCTTGCCTGGTAGCGAAGACCGTAGAGTCATGGGACGACTCGGCATTCCGAAATGGAAGTGCATAAAGGGCAAATGCGTTTGCTAAATCTTGTGTTGTGACCACGAACAAAGACTCAGTAGTAAATCAATTGTGATTAAATTGTTAATTGTGTGTGAATAATGAACCAGAGTCTGTCACTGTTACTGGCCTCAGGGTTTTGGTAGATGAAACGTTATCATAATTTACTTTGTGATTTCTTACGCTATTTGATCATATTATTAATCTGAATTTGAGTTGTTAGTAATCATGAGTAAGGTCCTTTAATTAATAAATTGAGAGCCAATGAAGGCTAGATCCCAAGATTGGCCATGAATAAGAGGTATGGCCGAGCGGAATTGTTCTCTCGTGATTTTTGGTTGCAGATTAACACACGAGGACGTGTGCTAGCAGGATGGCCGTGTCGGAGATGGACGTTTTGACGGCGCCTAACCTCATCGGATGAAAACACGTGCAACGGTTAACCCCACCACTTCGATCCTATATAAGGCGATGTGAACAGAAACACGTCTCACTCATTCGACGTCGGTTGCCCGGTGCACACGTTATGATTGTTATGAAATAAACCAGTGTATAAAAGATTAAGCTGACAGCAGAGTTTCTTGCCCATTCTTCTCTGCTGATGCTCTTCCGAATGGGTGGTAAATTCAAACCTGAATAAAGATAGTTGACTTTGACTGATTTGGTGTTTTCAATATAATGGCGGACGCCATTCCGACATATAAATGTTTTCATTGTTAATAAAGCTTCATAAAAATATATTAGTTGCTGAATAAAAGTCCTTGAAGATCTGAATAAAGATAACAGTCCAAGTTCGACCGCAGACCGCAAAGTGGTCGACTAAACACGTTTTTGACAGAAATAAGAATAATACTAAGTTGCAATAAATCAAATAAAAACTGCAAATGGTTAAAATCTCGGTCTAAAATCTTGCTTTATTTACCAAAATATCCTTTGAAATATGCTTTAAAAAACATTCCATTTTACACTGGGTTTCTCTAAGTCTGGTGTAGGTGCAAGAATGTTGCGACCCTAATTGTGTAAAATAACACCAGAGATTCGGTTGGCTCATAGCAAGAGGTTGCACAAACAACGCAACTAGCATTACTAAGTTTCTGGAGCGTGGTGCGTCGTGATAATAGACAATGATGTAGAGATTATAGAAGAGATACAAGTCTATCTTCTTCTTCTTTTTCTTCTTCTTCTTTCACCTTTAAATGTCAATGGCCTTTAAATGTTTCCGGTCCAGTATTTACTTAACAGAAGGACAGCATCTGAGACTTTCACTACCACAGTATATCATAATGTGTTATATTGCCGCACTTAGAGACATTACATCGGCACTTATTTATTTATTTATTGATAGCAAATAAGAAACGAAATTTTGCATTACATGTCGAGCGCTAGACACTGTGTAAATGCCTCCTAGATTTTCTTTAAAAAGTTAGAGTAAGTAAGTTAGTAGGGAAACCTGTTATAGGAAATTTAAGACCGTTTAAGACCTCAGATATTAAGTTTGTATGTTCGCGATATCATTGAAAACTACAAATTCGTTTTTATTACTATACAGTTTTGTCTTTTATAATTTTTACATAATACCAGTAAGAAATATTACCAGTATAACATGCGCTATCCAGCTAATGAACACACACTGTATCTTTGTATTACAAACAATAAGGTCTTGAAATTGTTGCTTGCAGTTTGTGGCTCAATTTGGTACTTAATTTTGGTAGTTTATCTAACATTGGCCGCTTTATAGACCAACTCTGAACAAACTACTTGGCGTTACTAATGTAATAGCTTCAATACTGGTACCATTAAAGGTTAACTATGCGTTATTTATAGACACTTAAGTCCATTTGTGCCTGGCCTACGAGCGAGAAGTTTCAATAACTGTGATTGGTCAAATATAATTCATTACCAATACTGATACACCGAGATAAACCACACGGTCAATTAGACCCAAACTAAGCTCTAAACTTGTGTTATGAAATCTTACTATATGATACTATACAGACATACACCAATACTTTATATGGATATGTAATTGACATCCAGACGTCAGCGCCACCAACTATGACTGCATATATTGTTGACTCCGGGCGGGAATCGAACCCAATACAGTAAGTGCTCTTACATGCCACTATGCACGGCTTGTCAGTTAGAGTTAAACACCATTAAATAGCCTGTAAAAATTACCCACTATTCTTTGCCTTTGATGTGGTGGCACATATAAATGTAAAAAAGAATAACGAACAGTTTTCGTAAACCTGAATTGAATATCAACATTTTTCTCAAAGTATTTGCTCAATTCTAATTAACTAGTATCACAAAGCTTTTACAGAGATTTTTTGAGAAATTAAAGGTCGTCTAACTATTTTGCAAGACTTTACCTTCGTGTACAAATACAATGAACCAGTGAGTAAATTTCCTATTGTTTTCTTTTGTAAGACTGATTTTACTTTCAATGGATTCTTTTCATTAACTCTCCTTTAATTCAAACTCTTTGAGAAGCTTTTTGTAAATTGAATAGCGTTTTAATTAATTCATAACGCACGTGACGATTTCATTTGAAAAACACATACTAAGTAAGTTCCTAATAGGATGGTATCAGTATTTATTCATTTTCCATCATTATGAATGATAATATAATTGTAATGTTTTCTCCAAAAAATGAAATCTTTCCTTTCATTAATATGTATGTAGGTAGTAAAAGTGTTTCAGAAATAATTTCTGCTTTGAATCCGGCTAAACATTGTAAGGCTACGGGCTACGGAGTTCTATCTCTAGGGAGTCGTAGCTTGCTACGAACCGTAGCAGCGTAGTAGACGCCTACGGTAACTAATGCAGACTTATGTAATACGTAGACTTGATATAAATAAAACTGACGGTTAACCGTAGTCTTTCTTTTGTTTTATTAGTTTGTAGTTTAGTAATAAACTGCTTTCTTCGATGGTTTTCATAACTTTTTTAAATTATAACTTTATTATGATTGCTTGTTTAATAATCATGCCGAGTAATTAATTCATTAAAACTAACTTATTTACTCGAATTTATCATATGAATTTTTAATTAAACTCAATTAATTTGATCAAGACTGGAAATAAAATAGGCAAATAAGAAGTACAACTACAATTTGCTTCACCGCAATGAATAAGTCTGTAATGAGATTTATTTTAACACTTTTAAACAACAACACAATAGGAAAATCTATGAAGCATGTTATTTGTATAATCCATTGTGAAAAACCAGGACAAAAGCTTTTTTACTGCCAAAGAAATTCAGTACTTACCAAAAAAAAACAGTTCTGTAAAGTTCTAAGAATAAACCGCATGCTAATTCTATCCATTCTAAACGTTACAAAAAGGCTCGTTGAGACGAATGTAATCAGTATCGTTCATCGCCCCACGCAACCGGTAGTTGGATTTCTTGAACCGTGAAATTTTATCAAGAGAATTAATCTCTCCTGCTTCTTATTGGACAGCCAAGTTTTTATTTTATAATTCAACACAAAATTGATTTCAGTCTCACGGATTAAACTGGCTTTAAAGGTCAACTTTTATTCGGAGATCAAAGAATTAGAATAATTTACTTGGCGAGGCAATAAAATCTAGAAAATGAAGTTACTTTTTGATGAATTTATTATTAAAATTCTTGGTAATCTTTTATCTTTTGAGTGAGTGGAAAGGAAAGTTGGGAAAGTGGGACAGGAGGCGACAAAGAGTTCATTTTGAAGAATACTCGTAGATTAAGGTTTAAAGCAGAGTGATGTGAAACCTGAAAATTCTTATTCAGGGCAATGGCTTCTGATACTAATAATTGGTGTATAGGAGCTTAAAAATTAGGATAATATCTGACCTCTATCAATAGAAAAGTATACAAAGGTCTCAGTGTAAAGGATTTATCTGGCTATTGTTCTTTTGTTATCTTCTTCTTTGTAACTCTCCTTATCTCCTTTGACAGCGTGTAGGATACCGCGATGGATAGACAGGGTTCGAAGTGTTTAGGTACCTTCGCCCAGCAGTGGGACCATACATAATTTTTACTAAGTTAAGATTTACAGACATTTTAGACAGTAAAGAAATAAAATCATCTCACATTGCAATTACGTTGCGTTTCCTAGATACATTCTTACGTATAAACATTTTGAGTTATTTTGTGTATTCGCCCCGCGGTGTTACCCGCGTTGTACCCGTTCCCGTGGGAATTTCGGGATAAAATGTATTCTATGTGTTATTTTGATGTATAGCCTATATTACTGTAAAGTTTCATCCCAATCCGTCCAATAGTTTTTTCGTGAAAGAGTAACAAACATACACACATACATCGTCACAAACTTTCGCATTGATAATACTAGTAGGATTTAACGCTCAATGTATCTGTAATTGTTTGCAACATGCAAAAGGCGTTATTGACTGGAATCGCTAATATAGAACCACCCTCCATAATTGTGTACCGTCAACATGTGACTAAGGACATTGGCTCTATATGAAATCGGAATCAATGCGAAAGGCATGCTTATTGTAATGTAGAGCCTTATTAATAAACGCAGTGTAAAAACACTGTTACACTGTGTTTTGTCTCTTTTGCTCTTCGGAATATTGCGTATGACAGAAAGTGACAAATCATTTGATAGCTGGAACGTTCTTAATAAAGCACCGAAAGTTGTTGATAATGTGTGTTTGATACTCCTTCACGCAAAAAAACTACTAATTGGACAAAAATTCAAATCAGTAATACAGTTACAGTTATAGTACAGAACATACTTACATACACCCCGCGAGGTATAAGCTGAGCTTTGCATTAGTGTGAGTGATCACCAAAAGTACCAAGCGCGGCGAGACAGAATGGCGCCGCGCCTCAAGCCGGTTACCCAAAATCAGGTTTTTACCGGGCGAAAATGGCGCCGCGCCTAAGGCCGGTTATCACACCTACACTATCCATGTACACTCACACAATTGCAAAGCTCAGCTTATACCTCGCGGGGTGTACTTAATTATCCTGAAAATCAAATGATACTGTTCTAAAAAAAACTGCAGTTATTTTTTCAAAGAGAGGCTAGTAGCAAGACATTACAGGGTACTACTTTACGTAACTTTTCTTTTTATTAATCAACTAGCAGCGCCCCACGCTTTTACCCGCGTAATCCCCGTTCCCTTAGCAATTTCAGGATTCAAAATAGCCAATAACTTTCCCGTTGAATGTCTCTCTACAATCTGAAGTCTATACTGAATACTGAAATCTATTACAAAAATAATTATTCAAATCGGACCAGTAAGTAGTTCTTGAGATTAGCCCTTACAAACTAAGTTAGAAACTTTACCTCCTTATAATATTAGTATAGATACAATTTATCCATATTTTGAAATCTCTTTTTAATGAGTACTTCAAAAACGTACACAAAAAGCACAAAAAGCAAAAGTAGCACAACTTTTCAAAATCGAACAATATTAGATTATAAATTCTCGATCGTACTTTGAAACTTGGAATAGTATTTCCGAAGCGGTATAAAGTGATGTATGAACATGAAACATATCATTATGAGCCGACCCTTCCAACCTTCAATGATATGTCTTTGGTAGAAGGCTTTAATCATAGTCATCAATAAACTTATGAAGAGTTTTCATAGCGATTTTATGGAATGAACTGTGTTTTTTTGTTAGTAGGTATTATATTACTTGTGTATCTATATTGTACTAGCAGTGCCCCGCTGTTTTACCTGCGTTGTATCCGTTGCAGTGGGAATTTTGGGATAAAGAATTATCTAAAATCTAACCGTTGAATATGGTTATCCATTACAAAAATAATTACTCAAATCGAATTAGTAGTTTCTGAGAAAAACAAACTTTTAAAAATTCAAACTCTTCACCTTTATTATATTAGCATTATTATATAGATTGATGTGAATCTTTTTTTTAATCAGATATTATTAATTGATAGAATTGACACTTTCAACCTTTTATGAACTTAGTTTATAACAGAACTAACTGTTCACCCGCGATGTCATAGATGGCGATAGTGTGAAAATATTGAAGATCGGACTTACGTTATTTTCCTAGGTTTAGTAGGGTCAAATATCAATTTGTATGTTTAACTCAACTCTAACAATATTTAAATTCTTTACGATTACAATTGCTCTTCAAGTTCAATTCATAATAAATTAAAACTACAACAAAAGCAAAATTGAAACCCAACAGCCCTTGCACACACACATATATACCTCAAAACACATAATCAAATAAATCAAATATTTTTATTTTATATCGAACCATCTGGGAGGCAAAGCTTTTGTTCCAAACATCGTTCTCATAAATAAGGTTGAGTTTGTGAATATTTTATAAGTACGCCACCATTATCGGATAGGGTAGGATGTCCGGATTCGATCCGGGAAATCTGTTATGTCAGAGTACTGTGACGAGCCTTGGAGTCTAGTGAATGAGGTTCATCAAGATTTTATTGTATTATTGTAAACGTGGAATTGTATTGGGTGTTCTGTTGTGATGGGGTAATGTTAATGAGCATGCCAGTAAGGTTATCATCAGTAACCTCTTAAAACTTACATGAGGTTAACATTTTGTGGAACCAAAAATTAACGTTAAAAAGTTTATTATTATAAACTAGCAGCGCCTCGCCTCGCGTTGTGTCCGTACCCGTAGGAATTTCAGGAATTTTGATATGTATAAACCGTCCTCTTGAATCACTCTATTTATTTTTTAAAACTGCGTCAAAATCCGTTTGCGAAGTTTTAAAGATCTAAGCATACATAGGGACAGACAGACAGCGGAAAGCGACTTTGCTTTATACTATGTAGTGATCGCAGCGCCCCGGCTTACTGCAATACACATACGTAGGTACTATCTTATCTAAACTAATATATATTAAAACTGAAGAGTTTGTTTTGTATATGTTTGAACGCGCTTATTACAGAAACGACCAATCCCATTGAATAACTATTTTTGTATTAGATAAAGGGAAGGTTATATGCGTGGGTAAACCGCGGGTTTTCGCTAGTAACCTGAGATCATAACTCGTAATCTTTCATTTACTTCCATAAATAAGCAAATAGTATAACACGTTTAATTTACAATTTCTTAGCAACAATCTGACGTAAAGCCCGATTGGATTGGATTTCTAACAGACATCAAAACTCGTCCAATACAAATGCTTTGGATTTTCATTACCAATACGAATGACGAAGAAAATGAATATTGAGGGACGGAAATACAAATGGTAAGACGGATATTTATTAGTAGATAGATACATCATTCGCATTTGTGAAATCAGCATTTTGAGATAAACATTGGTTATTAAAAGATATTCAAAGAAAGAACATCAATTAAAATAAAGATACAAACATTTGTAGAGATTAAAAAAATAATAAGTTTACACTATAGAAAATCGATCAAACTTTTCGTCGAACAAATGAAACATCGGCGAAACAATACAACAACAGTCTTTCTAATAATCAGTCGGTCGTCAGTTCTTAATTCAATTGAGCTACAAATATACTTACGTAAGGTTAATGTAGCTCATTATATCAATAATTAAGCTACCGCATACAACGTAGCCTAAACAGGTTAATTAACAAGACACTTCAACCCCTTATTCTACCCAAAGAAGCGCAAACACTGTTAGTCTAAAAACTTTAAAGTTTAAAATTGAGAACCGTTTAATCTAGGATAACCACTCTTTATCCGGATGACGGTGCGAGGCCCAGCTCACCCGGGCATCATGAATGAGTAACGGCGCCTCCCATGAATGTTTTATAACCGGTTCCCGTGATACCCGGTCGATCACACCCGGCTCACATACTCCTATGAGTTGTGAACGAGTCTTCGGGCTTTTGTCGTTCGTCCAGTTCAGTTTTTGTCGACAATGTTTTTTAGTTTGATTAAATTTTATTAGAATGATGTGGTTTGGAGCGATTATCTTAAGTTGATAATAAATAAATAAGTAAATAAATGAATAAATAAGTAAATAAATAAATAAATAAGTAAATAAATGAATAAATAAGTAAATAATTAAATAAATAAGTAAATATCTATTGTAAAGTTCTTCTAATTAGACGGAACTAAAGTTGATGCATTATTTAGATATGAATAAGGTTCAACATTAAAATCATGTTCCTAGCTGCCAAACCATGTATGTAATATACTTAATTTGTGTCAAATATTTGCGTTGATAATGTTATGTTATATTGGCGTTTAGAATAATAGTAATTTTTTCAATATAAAAAGTACAGTCACACAATAAATTCCACACCTGTTATTCAAATACCTAAGACTGTGCCTGAGGCTAGCAAAACTGTAATAAAAATGACATTAAAATACGTTCAATAAACAACAATTTTAATGTAAATTCTTATTTTAAAAAGTAATTAATTTCCACGTAAGCTGCTCATATTTATGCCTTTTATACACGGTACGATGTTGAAATACCAATGAAACACACAACCTGTGCCTGAGAAATAATGGCCGGTCATCACGAGTGGATATTACGTGAAATGGACCGTCGATCGCCTATAAATCAATGTGTATGCCGAATTTATTTATCTAGGACGACATTCGTAAATGTTTACATTGGATTTTTGTGGATAAAAAATGTTTTATTGTTTGGTTTTTAATTGAAAATTTTAGCTTTGTGTTTGAGATATATAATGATTGCACGTCCTACTTCAAGGCTTGTTTTGTAGAACTATCGAACTTTAACCGTACCTTTCGACTTTACATTACACTAGCAGCGCCCCGCGGTTTTACCTGCGTTGTACCCGTTCCCGTGGGAATTTCGGGATGAAAAATAGCCTATAACCCTCCCGTTGAATGTGGCTATCTATTACAAAAATAATTATTCAAATTTGACTGATAATTCCTGAGATAACCTCGAATATACAAACAAACAAACTTAAAATTTTACCTCTTTAAAACCCATACTAATATGTCATACTGTTAAACAAATATACCTACTACTAAAACTGTTAGTTGTTTTGTTTGTTTAAACTGACTAATCTTAGAAACTACTGATGCGATTCGAATAATATTTAATGTATTGGATAGTTCCATTCAAAAGCAAGGTGACTGTAGGCTATTTTTATCCTGGTACCCCCACGAGAATGAGCAAAACGCGGGTAAATTCGCGTTACGCTGCTACTGTAATAGAAATAAAAGTTCATTGAATTTATAACTGTAATACATATTACAAAAAAGTTTTTTGTTACAACAGTATTTTACTAGTATGCTTTCACTAAAACGAAGGAGCATTATTGAATAAAATGCATATCGCAGTGAGTTACGCACTCGAACACGGCGAACGATAACGAATGCAATTTTCCGAGTCCCTGAACAGAGTTTAGGCG
The DNA here is from genome assembly GCA_951394245.1 of Cyclophora punctaria. Taxonomy (NCBI): domain Eukaryota; kingdom Metazoa; phylum Arthropoda; class Insecta; order Lepidoptera; family Geometridae; genus Cyclophora; species Cyclophora punctaria. The sequence goes on from OX596169.1 coordinate 6,047,230, forward strand.
GGGTAGTGAATCCAGGGACATAACCTGGATAGAATACTTACTTGAAATAGAGGTACGTTTAGTTTGGAATTGGTTTGCTTCCATAATGCAGCTGCTCAATATCAAAGATTATACTCGTATTGTCATTTTTATCGGTATTATGATAGAACAAAACGGCTACCGCTAAATATATATAAAATCTAGCTGCGCCCCGCGGTTTCACCCGCGTTGTACCCGTTCCCGCGGGAATTTCGGGATGAAAATAGATATTGTCCGATTCTTAGACCTACCCGATATGCATACAAAATTTCATGAGAATCGGTCGAGCCGTTTCAGAGGAGTTCAACCACGGTACCCGTTCCCGCGGGAATTTCGGGATAAAAAATAGATGTTGTCCGATTCTCAGGCCTACCCGATATGTACACAGAGTTCAATTACGCACCCCGTGACACGAGAATTTTATATATTAGATATTACTAGCAGTGCCCGTTGGTTTTGTCTGCTTTGTATCTGTTGCCGTAGAAATATTGGAATGAAAAGACATCATTGACAAAAGTCATTCGTGATTTTAAAGATAACCGCATTTGATAGATAACCTTTTTTTATATGTTTTAATAAGAGAGTGTGTAATTTCCAAGACCAATTCATCTATACTTAATAAATTTGTGAGTTTGTTTGTTTGTATGTATGTTCGAGCTAATCCCGGGAATTACCAGCCGGATTTGAATAATTCTTTTTCCAATGGATTGGAGCTACATTCAACGGGAAGGTTATAGGCTATTTTTCATCCCGAAATTCCCACGGGAACGGGCACAACGTGAGTGAAATCGCGGGTCACTGCTACATATTACCCATTCTAAATCATTATGACTACTACATGCTTCGTCTTACTATAACGAGCCAATCAATCGATACCCCACCGAATGCTAGAAGCATTTCATTTCAACATAATGTAGCTAATACCCCCGGGATCACTATTTAGTACGGATAATCCCCTTTTACAGAAAAATGAATGGCCGCCACTTTATGTAAATTAAATGAAGGGATAGATTCGTGATTTGATACCGTTAGGGGTAGCAGATTCAGAAATAGTCATAAATCCTATAATACCAACCAAATGTGCTTGTATTTAGAATTGGTTATATTTTTCAAAATTGCATTGTTCATTATTAAAGGTATATAATTACGTAGATCAATAATTATGTCATTTAATATCAATATTTTTATATCCTACATGAATATAAAGAAAAGAAAACACCTCCCAAACACAGTGAAAACACATTTCATGTTATTTTTTTATTCATTCATCGCCGCTTCCACCGTGGCACCCACGTAACCACTAATACCACTAAACATTTTTCTATAGGTACATTACTTTTTCGATAAATCCGTCATAACTGTCTAAACAATAAATCGACTATTACCAACCATTAATAAGTGAATAACTACATAACTAAGTAAGCCGGTATGAGTAATTGAGTATAGATAAACCAAACTCCGAACTATCTCGAAAGATTTCTCCGAACGTCACCTACCGGTGAATTAGACACGTCTTCACACTATATCTGCTAAGAGCGGTAAACCCGAAAATCGATGGGGCCGTCTGAGCCCCCCAAGAAACTTTCTAACGACATAACCGCGTGCAATTGATATGCCCCAAGAGTAGGCCCATTGTAAAGAAAGGAAAATCCCTATCCGAAAATCTTACAAGAGTTAGCTGCATCAGTATTCTGGTCTCGTACCGCCCCGGTGTCGGTTGCCCCCTCCACGAAATGCGGTAACCTCCACCAGTAATTTGACTTTGTTGTTATAACTTAGTTGTAGTTTGTCGTTGGCAGATTTATTACTTTACTGAAATATGCTAAACTGTGACAGTTATTGTTGTGTTTGGATATGACGCGTTTGATTTTAGTTGGGGTTAGTTATCTTAGATTGGTTTAGCGTTAGTTTAACGTTGATTGGTGGTTGTTTCCGAAGTAAATACTCGTCATTATCTTAGGACTGTAGAATATTGTTGGAATGTACTTGGCGTGAGATCACATGGTTGAATTTAGTTTAGACTTAGTTACAATAGTAAGTAATGAGATCTTCCTGAGAGACCTTCCTCTTGAATTGCTCTATCTATTTTAAAAAATCGCGTTAAAATCCGCAGCGTAGTTTTAAAGATCTAAGCATACATACAGACAGACAGACAGCGGAAAGTAACTTTGTTTTATACTATGTAGTGAAGACGCAGTAAGTACTACGCTTTTCCATGTTCTATGTAGAAACAATTTCAAAACAAATGAGCATCAATGGTTTGATACTCCATTGAAATTATTTGGCTAAAATTCGTCAAATTAGCGCACAATAGCAATAGCAATCATTCAGTTGTGTAATGACGTACGAGCCAACATATTCTCTAAAATCGATCCATGTGAACAATGCGCGATTCACGTAAACCAGCTATTTTGGTATGGCTCTATTAAATCAGGAGCATTGTCGTGGCCAATCCCATTCAGTTTGAATGGCGAACACCGTGGCTTCATCAAATTGCATTGAATGAACGTCGAAGCTCTCATCGAGCGAGCTCGGAGCTCGGAGTAAAAATTTGAATGGAATATACGGACAGGGAACCATGAAAGGGAACCGACTCGAACCACCATCGAGCACACTTCCGACCGTTGGACCATGGTCACAATACCTCCACGAGGAATATTGAAATTGGAAAATGTTCCGCGCACATTTTTCTATCGTTTTTTTCTAAGTTTGTTGTGGAATCCAATTAGATGCTATTCGTAGCGCACCTGAGCATATTTGTTAGAGTTATTTTTTAATATCTTACTGGTATTTATTGGTTATTGTTTACATAGTTTTGAGGTTAAAGAATCTGCGTATTCATACAGAAATTATATTATTTTTAGACAACCCTTTAAGCCGGTTTTACTTGCAAATCTACATTTGCTTTAGAATTTATTTGATATGAATTTAGAGGTTAGATGATCAAGTAGTAGGTTCCTTTTTCATTTCCGGGTAAAAAATCAAATAAAACCGCTTATTTTTTTAACAACTTTCTTATGTATATTCACTATACTTTATTATTATATGTAAATCATTCAATTTTTCTATTTCCATAAAAATATATACATCGGCAAGGCTGGTTTCACCAAAATCTTTAGAAAAATAAACAAAATATTTAAAGTTAAACCTTAAAGCAATTTCAAAGCTTAGAGAGTTTCCTCGTCAAAAGAGAATTCAATGCATTCATAGTCACGGAGGGTAGCGTCCCCAATAATGGCTCTTGATCATTAATGATGCCATCCCTTATGCCCTATATGTAGGTTACTGTGTAAACAGATCTAGGGTGGTTGCCCTTTGGGAACCAAGACGTGGTTACGTAAAGTTTCTGTCCGGTTTAATTAAAATCTTAATTGTTAGAATGAAATAATGTTGTTGTTTTTTCTTATTGCGGTTTCAATGCCTTTAGAGAGATGTGTTTTCTTTGTGGCAGAATAAAGGTTTAACAGTTTACTAATTTACCAAGTTTTCTTTGACCTTTTGTACAGAATTGACAGATTTTCTTGCTTAAGCTTTGACTTTATGCAACAATAGTCAAATTTTAAACTATATGAGGAAATATTATCAATTAAAACTCCAAACATTTTCATGAGTATTAAAACATACTGCATATTAAAATAAAAAAATCCTGTTATGAATTACGTTAAATAACACAAACACATTAATCACAGTCCACAAAGAAGCTCAGCTTGGTTTACACGTGCGAACCCGAACGCGATATCTTGGCTAAATTTATAGCCGACAAAATAAAACCACACTAAATTGACCGTAAAATATTTAAGATTATGTTGACAATAGTTAATCTGCACCACCCTTTACTTGTGAATTGAATGTGTTTCTAGCGACGCATGTCTCTAACAAACTCTAATGCAATAGATGCAAGTTTTGCGACCCTATTCGATTTCTACTGCATTTGTTTTATTAGTGAAAACACAGCTCTATGGGTAACGAAATAAGTTTTAAAGTAATATTTTATTTGAATTATTTGGTCTAACAAAGGATGTTGAGCTTTATAGTTAAAGAAAGAAGATGGATTATCGTATGAGTGGATTATTGCAAACATACTGACCTACATCTCCAGAGAGACCAGGGAGCATTAGTAGCATCCTCTGGGGATAATATTTATTGGGTGCATTATGCACGTGACATTTTTATGTCTTTGGCGTTAGTTTGATAGTGAAACATTTCTCTATGATATTTATCTATTACTTGTGTATTCATGTGCTTATTTTGATCTTGATTTAAGCATGGTATGTGCAAATGATATTACGTTACACGAGGGTTATACGTCAAAGATATAGTATACTTAGGTTATGTTGTATGTGAGTTTGAGTTCATTTGATTGATAGATATGATCTACGTAGTTAAAGGCATAATTTTATCTCAAAAGACTTTAACATCACTCTCGAAAAATCTCCCATACGCTTTCGATCGTAGCCGTTCGTGATGATGTTTCTTTAACAAAAACTAGCAGCGCCCCGCGGTTTTACCCGCGTTTTGCCCGTTCCCGTGGGAATTTCGGGATAAAATAGCCTATAGCCTTCCTCGATAAATAGACTATCTAACAGTGAAAGAATTATTCAAATCGGTTCAGTAGTTTCTGAGATTAGCGCGTTTAAACAAACAAACAAACAAACAAACAAACAAACAAACAAACAAACAAACAAACAAACAAACAAACAAAACAAACTCTTCAGCTTTATAATATTAGTATAGATAAGGGTCACTCAATTTAAATGTCATCAGGGTTAATTGCTTAACTTTAAACTAATTAAAACAAAACAAACGAATGAATATTCAATACCCATTTCCAAAATAGGTACATTACAATAACATCGAGTTAAAACAACGCCCCTTCCAACCGTCAAATTCGTCACAAATGACAAAAACAAAGTTACGTTTGTCATTTCTAGCTGTCCCCTTAATACCAAGAAAATATTGTTTAATTACGTTCTATCCAACACAGCTGCCATCTATTGTCGACTAAATTACTATTTGGATTTCACTACTCTGTTATTTGCGCATGCAAATCAACATTTTGTTTTCATCCAACTCTAGATTGTAGGAAAGAGAACGCAATATGCTTTGGGACGCCTTCAATTGTTTGTCATACATTTGCATAAACTATTAAGAAACAGCTGAGATTTCCTTTTCAATATATGGTCTCTAAATGCAGTTTAATTAAACGTTTCTTTATAAGTTAATTTACTTTCAGATGGAAGGGAACATGTGTTAAGTTGTGTCTATTTTAAAATTGCTGGCAATATATTAAGGGGCTAATTTGGAACGGAAATTGTAGAACCGATTAATATGATTTAGTGATGATAATTCACGGTTGTTATAATTTATTTTCTGATTCATATATTAAGATATCCAGTTCTTAGGAATTTGTTTCTTTTATTTCTAGTCAGAACTTTGATAAATGTGTTTTGCTTAGTCAAGCATAAACGAGTTTACACTGAATTTTCGTTACTGAAATCACGTATATCAAAAAAGTATAAATGCAAGATTTTTCTCGGCGTTTTTCTTTAGTTTTTCCTTTTTGACTTAAGTGATAAAACGTCACAACGTCTTATCGTCCAATAAATCAATATTTAACACATTAGTGACCCGAAAAACGTGTTACAAGGAAAACAAGACAAGTGAAGGCAGGTGGGGAGCAAAATGAAAATATTGTTTTATCAATAATCACTTTACCGTTGGTCAAAATATTTTTCTCTTGATATTGGTTCGTACTTTTGGAGTACTACTGTCATGTTGTATATACGGTACCACAATGATATACTTTTAGTATTTAACTTGTACTTTTTGTGAAATATTTCGTTCTTACAACATTCCAGCATATTGTAATTTTTCTTTTCAAATCGTGTCAATTGACTGGTTCACGCAGGGAATCAATCTCAGTGAGTAAGTAAGTATTAGCCTGTAATGTCCCACTGCTGGGCAAAGGTCTCTCGTCTCACTGAAGACATCAGTACAGTGAGGAATCTCAGTGATCCAATAAAAACCGAATAAAGCACCTGCATAAAGGTACCATTACAAATGGTAACATCAAGGTTACCATGTGGGTATCCAATCTCAGTATTCCGATAAGAAATGAATGCATGCACTCAATCGAATCAGAATCGGATCGTGTCAACCCGGCTTATACACTTTTCTACATTAAGGTACCACTAGCTGTTGGATAAAACACTTTTCCCCCTGCATAGTGGTAAAGTGAGACAAAAATTGGTTGAAAATCAATATTATAACTCCCCTCTAATGCAATGATGGATCGGGCTCACTTATCTGTTGGCGACATCGCTGACCACACTGTAAACAGTTATTTTCACTCTTTTGTTGTTGAAACATTCTGTTTGATGAACGACTCGACTGTAAATCGATCGAATCTAGATAATGAATGGGGATATTTTTACCCTAAATGAAATTTATTCTAATTTCATTCAAATTTCATTTTTAAAGAACAGTTCGCTAATTCTTTTGCTGTTGTGGTTGAACATAATTCGAAGCGTCTGATGTTGTGAATAAAGTAGATGACGTCACCTCATCGTAATTGCGATTTGACGAGTACTTGGGTTGAAGGCTAATTGCATTTCTATTTGAGAGAGAACATGTTAAATTATTTCAATTATTAGACAATAGTTATCTTAAATCTTCGAAACCAAGGGATGTTAGTAAATTGACTCACCTTAGTGACCCTACTAAAATGTTCGTACTACGATTATACAGGGTGATTACGGGGTCGTGGAGCAAGAAAGAAGCATTTAACTTACTTTCTCCTAAGCATCACGATAGGTTAGGACTAACAGTACACCAGCTACTTATTTTAGTCAGCAAAAAAAACTGCGATAATTCGAGATCATGGTCACCCTACTATTTCCCAAGAAAACCTTTGTCAAGTAATATTAAAAGTAGGGTGACCACGCATTTTGAGTCAATAATAATTTTTAAATAAAAATATGTAAATAACGAATCATCTTTGTTTAAATTAAAATAAATACAGGTAGCATTGCAATCATTTATTTACTGAGTCAGAAAAAAATGGTTGGGATCACGACCCCGAAATCACCCTGTATACTAATATACTAGAGCTGAAGTTTGTTTTTTATTTGTTTTGAACGCGGTAACGCGGAAACTACCAATCCGATTTTAATAATTCATTTTTTAAGAGAAAGCTACATTGAACGGGTTTGTTAAAAAATATTTTTCATCCCGAAATTCTCACGGGAACGAGCACAACACGGCTAAAACCGCGGGGCACTGCTAGTTTACTTATGAACACAGTTCCCTCCCCCATGTCTTTTTCGAAACCCATGAATACAAACGTTATTATAAAACCTTTACGTGTCCAGATACAGTAGAGGAGTCCCGTGACACACCAGTATTGCTTTAAATACGAATAAAAGACACTCCGTATTTATGTGACGAATACACGCAGTACAAGGACTATTCAAAATAATGGGTGGCAGTAAAAATGCATGTCTGGAAAATTTACATTGGACCCTATGCTAGACATCGTGTTGCGTACTGAAATTAGAGGAAAAACACTATCAAAGTTATATACTGGTTTCGAAGGCCTGAAAATGCGTTAAGCGGGCACCCTCACGATCGTGACGTAGCACTATTGAATGAAACCCCGCGGGTGCCCGCTTGTGACCGGGCCCACTTGTATACAGGCACGGGTCCACGCGCGTGGACATGCAACGGTTGCCTGTCCGGGCGCCGGCTTAACGCAGTTTCAGGCCTTAAGTTTAAGCAAACACTAATCAATTTGAACTCAAACTACGTTTACGGATACACTTCGCTTTTTATCAGACGTTAGAAGTTAAAATATAACCAATAGTCACATTCAACAAAAAGTTATAGGTTATTTTTCATTATCGAAATTCTTACAAAAACGAGCATAACGCTGGTAAAACCGCGGGGTGTTGCTAGTTATATAATATTTTGTAGTGGGTACAATATACACTCAACTGGAAATTATGTACTCTCTGATTAAGTTAACGTATAATAAAACAATTGAATTCTAAATTAAGTTACAATTTGGTCACAAGTTTAGTTCGAGCATTAATATTTCGTTTCAGTCTCCTGAAAAGTTTAATGTAACACTTTGACAAATAGTCGGCTTGACAACTCCAAATGGTAATCTATTCAAACCTACACATAGTGATGGGGGTAGTTGTAAAACTAATTGGCGTAATTCGTTGGCTCGGTTTTGGGATTAATGTTTCATCATATTTCCTGGTATGAGCTGCAAAGTTGGTTACAAATCACGACATATAATGTGTCCTGAGAACTTTGAAGTGTGTGTGGCTTTTTATTAATTCTGATGAAACTTTCTTTTTAGGAGTTTAATCTTTGTCAGCATCTATCTATAATATAAAAATGAATCGCTGAATCTGTTGCTAAGCGCATAACTTCAGAACGACTGCACCAAATTGGATGATTCTTTTTTTAATGTGTTCCTTAATGCCAGGACAAGGTTTTTATATAAGAAAAATAAGGAATAAAAATCTCAAAATTCCCACAGCTATGTAGTACTAATATAAATAAAGCTGAAGAGTTTGTTTTTTTGAAAACGCAAACCTTAAAAACTACCAACCCGATTATTTTTGTAATGGATTGTCACATAAAACATAAAGGGTTTGGGCTATTTTTCATCTCAAAATTTCCATGGAAACGGGCACAACGCGGGTAAAACTGCGGGGTGCTGCCTTTACTCACAGACGGTTGATCTAACAGTATAGACAGAAACAGTATAAAAACTCTACCTACAAAGTAAAAACATTCAAATTCAAATATCTTTATTGCTACAACGTTGACATTTTATGCTAAAACCGAGATTTATATAACACTAGCAGCGCCCCGCGGTTTTACCCACGTTGTGTCCATTCCTGTGGGAATTTCGGGATGAAAACTAACCTATGTTACTCGTGGATAATGTAGCTTTCGAATGGTGAAAGATTTTTTAAAAACGGTCCAGTAGTTTTTGAGCCTATTCATTACAACCAAACAAACAAAGTTTTCCTCTTTACAATATTAGTGTAGATGTCACTCCTCTACATACACATATAACACACAGATGCCAACACATCCCAATAACTATGTATCAAGCCAAAATTTCAATACCCATTATTGACATACCGGTTTCAATGGTCGCTAACACCGTGTATTTCATCGATGATCCCATTCACCCCCAATATTAACCCGTCGAAACTAACGACTTCACTATCGCTCACGGGCACACACATGCGAATGACAGTACTGTTATTACATCATTAATAAAATTACAAAACTCTGGCCCCATGTGCCAGGCCGTTCAAAGTTTACAACCCATTTTGTCCCTTCGTATCTAAAGGGTTGGATGCAGTCGTCGTAATTAAATTTAGGCAATAGTAGTGTTTAAGAGAGGATGGTAACAATGACCCGATGTGTTTGAATTGAGTGAATTAAGTTGAATCACGTATGATGGGTTTATCGCGTGATGCAGGCATCAGTTGTGCTTATTTGATTAAATTGAGGTTTGAGTAGGAAGTTGGTTTTGGCACTCATTTTTTGAAAGGCGTATTAAAAGTGTATTCATTTCGTTCACATTTGGAAAATAAGTTATTCTGTCTAAAGAGTTGTTACGTTGCAGCGCGCGTAGCTGGAAAACTATGTAAGAACACCAACTTATAATGTTATGAACCAAGACCCAAAATTGTTATCTTTTCCAAAAAATCATCAGTCTCTGTTACTGTTGTTGTGCCCTGTGGCATTCCCAGAAGTTGTAATCAAATTGACAAAATAGTGTTTATTAAGATGAAAATAATACCTCCAATACCAAAATGTTACCAACAAAAACCCACCCAGTATATTTTTGCAACAAGCTCAAACAACACTCCAGTGACCTAAATAAAAGTAACATAAAAATAAAACGATTGAAGTCCTGTTTTTCCAGTCGACAATACAATACCACATTGTTGACCGGACCAACGAGATTTAACTGCAAATACCATTAAAAAGGCAACATTATACGTAGAAGAGATCCCGATAAGAGCAAGCCTCTACCAAGGGTGCGATATTAAAAGGCTTAGAAGTGTTGGGTTCTGAAAAGCCTCTGAACATTTCTGTACCTCGCTCACTTAAGCACAGTATTAAGGGCACTTTGGAGTTAAGGACCACCGTATATTATCGTCGCCTTTCACTATATGGCTCAGGAAAAGTTATTGAGGTTTATATTTTTGAAAAATATCGACGTTAGGAGTTATGGAGGGGATATGTTATAAATAATCAGCTTTATTCGAAAGGTTGGTATGAATAATGTTGCTTTATTATCCTTTTGCTCTATCTGCATCAGTCTTTTTAATATTATCACCCATTGAAGTATATTAAAAATAGCTTGTGATATCCCACTGCTGGGCAAAAGCCTTTCATCTCACTGAAGATATCAGTGCAGTACTAAAATGTACTAAAAATAATAAACATCTAGTCTCCCACTACTAAGTGTCTAACCTCACTGAAATTATAAGTATTTACAGTGAAAAGAAACATAAAAACGAAGTTTATTTAAATTTTCATAAAAGTTTACATAAAATTGAATAATTGGGACGAAATAAAACTAATAGCAATAAGATACTCAAATGAATATCATAATATTGAACCACAATATTGACCACAAAAACTGACTTCATTATTTCGTTACCATTTAATTAATTAGAATGAAATCGACTGCAATAATTAGATTAAACCACAGACCACTTCAACCAATACAAAAACAGAACCAGCAAACATTCCATTACGGTAAATTGATGTCAAAAAACACACCTTTCCCGTCAAAATCATATTTTGGGGTTTCGACAAACGGATGGACGAAGTCAACTTCATTTAGCAATTAACCCCTAATTGAATTACATCCGTCATTGACTGCGAGTGGGTCCAAGCGATTATCAACCCTATCGGCACGTAGGTACTATAGTATGTTTTAATCTACGGCCTTTGAAAGGGTAGAGATTTGTCAAATTAATTAGGGTGGTTATTGGCTTGAAGTTATATTGCAGTTGTGGGTTACGTTTTCATATTTCGATAATCATCTTTTGGATTTAATGTTTGTCAAATTCTTACTAGATCTATCTTGTAGAGACATTGCAATTTTTCATTTATACTTGTGCTGACGCCTCAGAGGTCTAGTGGTATGTGCACTCGCCTGTCAAGACTGAGGTCCCGGGTTCAATCCGGGACGAGCGAAAAACACGTTTCCTACTTTTCAAACATGGTTCGAGTTTGAGATCACCAACCCGCATTAGGCAAGCGAGGTGATTACGCCTAATCCTCCTCACTGTACTGATATCTTCGGTGAGACGAGAGCCCTATGCCCAGCAGTAGGACAAAACAGGCTAATACTTTTTTATGCTGACATTTAAAGGTCGAGTTATAAGCTTATAATCTCGATTCACAACTGACTACAGCGAATGAGGAAATAATTTTTTATCCCCGTCATACTATTTATGCTTCTTGTTTCGCAATTTGCTTTCCAGCCAACATGAAATCATAAAATGAAAGCAAATATGCAGTAAAATAAACCAACTTTGGACTGCCTAATAAAAATATGCCCACCTCTGTTCTTGACATGCCACATTTCACCTGCACAGTGATCAGTTAACTTTTAAAGTTCATTAAAATAGATGGTTCATTCATTCACTGTAAATTTTCATGCTGGCGGAAAATTAAAACGATACCCGAGGCATACACGCCTCCGCATACCAGAGTCCATTGTAAAAATGCAAAAGTGGAATGAAAGAGAAAAAACTTGGCATGTTTTCATACGTTTACTGTTACGGGAGTTTATCAGGCGCGCTTTCGCGGAATTCGTTCGTTTTTTAATTTAACGGTAGGAACAAATGTAATATTTTTCGAATTTCGAACTTATTCCGAACGATTTATAAATGGACTTCAAATGCTTTTGTTTTGTGTTTGCAAAAACAACCTTAGTGTATCTTTGCTTGCCGTGTGTTTTAGCTACTTTTTTTTAGAGCTACATTGTTGTAAATATAGCTCGAGATTCTATCTTGATTTCATTTTAAAAATGTGACATAGATAAAGTGCATCAATTACAAAAGAACGATCTTTCAGTTCAGTTTTTAAATATATTCTAATTAAGTAAGTACATAAAATTATTGCTACAAAACCTCAGCTATGAAAATGAATATGATTAAACCAAACGGTTATATGAAAAACGTTTATCAGAGAGCTACACAGGCGAGACGACACCAAACCGCAGTGCATTTATATCCACATATACTTAGCGGACGACTGCCCGACAGAGATTTGGTTTATTGCAACCTCATAAATTGAAAAGCGGGTTAACAATAGTACGTAGTACTTTTGTCTGGGAGGATTTAAATTCCCATTCAATACAAGCGATCATTATAGCTTTGTCTGCGGACGCTATTCAAATATCCTATTTGAAATTAGGTGCGAAAATAAACTCTATTATTGCGTCAACTGTGTTGTGATTGCTTTTTTGCAGTAAGAAGCTTTTTGTGAGTTTGTGGGTACATATTTTTATTTAATGAACTAAGAACTGGATATTTGTATGGGGTTTTGTGTATAGATACATAATGCAATGTATTTTTATCAATCAACAGCCATGTCAGAGGCCTTTGGCGGCTCAATAACTCTGACACCAGGATTGGTCAGGTTGACGGTCCACTCGATGGAGAAGAAGAAGAACAATCTTCCAATGTTAGAGACTTTGAGTTGAAAATGTTCGATTAATACTGTAAAATTTCTTTACCCAAATCAATAAAACCTATCCTAATTTAATAGTTTATTTGTTAAGTTTACTGTGATTATTTATTGGTGTTCCTTTCATATTGGTTTAAGTACCACTTATATGACTGACACCTAAGAAATGTGTGAGTACTTGACTATTTTAGAGCAGGGCATTTTGTTATTTGGCCGTGATACAATAACGTGTTAACCTGGGCTACCGAAAGCCAGCTTACAAGTTGTCGGTGAATTATAAAAACAAAGTTTGAAATTCGACAAGGCTGTGTGAATCTCGCTTTATCTCGCCAGTTTGCAGCTTGAAACTAGATATATGTAATCGACGCTTAAGTATCAAAATGAAACAAAACTGCTAGTAGTAATCAAGTCATTTTTATTAAAAAATAGGTATTCAAGACTAATACAAAAATTAAAGTTCTTCGTAAATATAAACGGAATTGAATCGTTCAGAAAATAGTAATGGATCCAATCACACAAAATAGGCCTTAATTAAAATAGAGTTAATACAATAAATACTTATAATATCTGCTCAATAAAGTGGTAATACAAACAAATAAAGTGTACTATTGCGAATATCTGTAAATAACTTTAAACTTTATGTTGAAGTGATAAAATTCAAATTCAATAAAGGTGTGATATTTCAGTAATATTGCTATCATTCTCGAGTTGCTAGAAACTGGTCTGGTACATTTATTGACCTATAACATTATGTAAACTGCCTACTGAATACGTATTACATATAAACGAAGTGTCAAAATAGGAACTACTAACTGTTTATTGAAAGCAATCTTTCTAAACTACTTGGTAAAGGTTTGTGCCCATTGCGCTGTAATATTTTGGTTTGGTTATAATATGTCGAAGAGAGAATATAATCAGAAAATTTTAATAAATATCCAGGTATTAATTTTTGTAATTAGTATCCCAATAATGTTCAAGAAAGCTGTTCTAGGTTATAATGTTAAGCCTTGTTTGTGTAAGTAGAGTTCAGTGACGTCACTGTACTGATAACTTCAGTGACATGATAGGCCTTTAGTGGGACAGTGGGACATTACAGGCTAATACTTTTTTTAATGTCATAAAAGCTTCAGTAGAGTCGGTTTGGAATAAAAAATAATAATTTAAAGTCACACAAAAATATCTGAATAATAAAATGGTTTTGGACAATGGGCTGAAACCTTTACCATAACCGAACTTTTAAATTGAACAGATAGATTGTCAGAAGTATAAAACACGTTACGAATATATTTACACAAGGACGATATCCGGGTTTGCCAGTCAATAATGGAAGCGTCCTATTACAACATTTTGGACCGAATAAAACTGTTACCGTTTGCAATAAATCACACAAAATTGATATTTTATAATAAATACGAATAGTATAGTAGTAAATTTATTGTTACCACAAAATTTAATATAATTATTATTTATTTGCCAATAAAATAAATGCATAATGGAATGACCGAAGTTTTCAGGAAAGAGACGGTTAAAAATGACCGTAAACCGGTTATTAAACGTAGATAAACTTATCAAATCGTGTGTGTTGTATTGAAGTTTTTAAATTTAAACACCTTTAGTACGATGTGATTGATACATTCAGAACTATCGATGTCGATTCAGAATTGTCGTTTGCTTGAAACGGTTATTTATTGAATTAATTTTATTAAACCGGTTATTATTAACCGTAACAGTTTTATCATCCGATTATACCCTAATAGCTAATTACAGTTGATATGCGATATAATGTGCTATTTATAACTATAACAAGTGGTTACATCATATCATAACTCGTATCACAATATCTTACGTAGATTATAACTTTTTGTTTTTGTAAATGTATTTGATTTTTTATCTCACAACTCCAATGTTTATTAACACGCTTTTATTTTATCATAGATTAAACATATAAATATCAGCTGAAATACCTACTTATGGCACATGAAATAAAACTAAACATTTTTTTAAACTACCTAACTTTACTAATTGAGTCTAATTGAAGAGCTTTTAAATAAATAAAGTTGTTTAATTTTTACATGTTTTTGAAACACTAGCGTTGGTTTAAAATAGATGTATTTGACATAAGAAAGTCTTTTCTATGTGTATATGTTTCTACAGGATGAATGAATTGAAAGTTTAGGTGTAATATATTACCAGAGCTTTATATATCGAGTGTGATAGTGATAGAGCGAGTATAAGAATACCCTTAAGGATAACAATAAGGATACTCACGCGTATCACAGTATGTATTCTTGCTTTGTATAAAATTATGCGATGGATATACTTTTAGCTGTGTCTTTGAACCGGTGAATAGTTACACCTAAATCTTCAAGTCAATGTTTTAAGAATATTACTCTAGAATTGTCTATGTACAATACAGTGTAGGCTTAGCCAGACGTCTACCGCAAAGCGAGCGGATTATTAAGGACTCTATTTAGACTCGATTGCGTGTTTCGTTTCAGTTTTAGATGCAGTCTAAACAAAAACCTGCAATGGATGTTGAATTCATAAATACAGTCATTGACCATGCTTCGTTTGCGTTAGAGTCTGACTTGCATCTAGGCTATTGTTAAATACAAATTGTTGCCAAGCGTTAGAACTCATCGGTTTATCTTAAGCTAATGATATATGGATTACAAATTCGATTATTGATATACAACAAGATATCAATGTGAATTGTTTCAATTCCAACAATAACATTTAAACATTTATCAGAATTGATCGTTTAAACACATGATTTAAAAATAAATATTTACAAATGTACAAGGTTAAAAGACTAGTCATATTTTTAGATAATACATACATACAATACGAAAACATATTTGTGCGCGCACAACTAAGTAGGCCAATTCTAGATTTAGGCCTTTTGTATACGGAAGCCAGAAGGAGAGCGGAGTTTCTGTTCCTCAAATCAGCACGTGATGTTGATAGTAAACATACTTTAAAGTTTGTAAGCGTGCGAATCATACAAATACACTACACTAGCACTTCAGTTTAAACGTCCGTTTGGCACAGATCGCCGAAAACCGGCAAGGCGTGATACTACCGATTCACTGAGTCCACCCTTAAATTAGGAGCTGGGGTATGAGATGCTGAATGGGACGTTACAGCAGTCATAACACCTTGGCCGTGTCTAAATGACGTTAAGCGACCAAGCGTCCGATTGGCGTCATTACCGTCGAAGTTAGGCCGTTCGTACTGATGATGGGGTCGCTTATGAGGCTGCATAGCCTGCAACTCATCATACCCCGTATCATCTCCATAGTTATCGTCATCAGTATCATCCTCACCGAACGCTCTATAAGTAGTCTCAGATTCAGAGTTCTTTCTAGAACTAACGTATGTTCGACCGATCAGCGACTGTGTCACCTCAACATTCTGACTCTTATCACCTTTGTCGAGACTCTGATTGTATCTCAACTGAGCTTTCTGAGTTTTATCCATTGAAGGTAAATCGTAAAACTTTAACACATTCGGATGGCCTTGGAAATATTTCTCGCTGTACACGTTCCTATTGTAATAGCCACCATTGCTAGCCGGGTACATTTCTTCATCCGGTACATAGCGATTTTCAAAGGAATCCACATTCTTGCCAGGCGGAAACCATCCCTGTTTAAATGAAAACATAGACGGAATTACTTTAAAGTTCTATTTAAGTGGAACATTCTGCTTTAAATTCAATTTAAATGAGTTGTGAGAGGGAAAATTCACTTACCAATGAACTCACACATTGGCGTGTGTTGGCGACTAAAGTGACCGAGGCGTATGCGGCCGGGGAAGTTGCGGTTTTGCTTGTGTTCCATTCGTTGCCAATGCCCCGGGAAGATGTCACCTCGGCGTATTCTGGCAACTGCTGAGCAACTTTGTCGTATTCAGAATTAGCCTTCTCTTTACTCTGATTCGTTTGATTGCCGGTCATGCACACGCCCGGTTGATTCTCCATCCACAGTAATGACTCAGTTTTAGTGACCGTGTTTTTGTTGTAGCAGCTACTGAGTGGATGCGACAACGATACCGCGGCTTTGATATTCATCTGAGTCACCAAGCTTGTTCCGTTTGAATCTGAAACGAAATCTCCAATTAAGACCCTTCATGAATAATGTCAACCTCGTTATCGATTTCATAAAGACATGAAAATGATCTCGTTTACCAAAGTCTTATGATATGTAAACGAACGGGAAATAAAAACAAATAAATGACAGAAATTGGCTTAAAGGTAACTGGGTGAGTCAACAAACGAATCGCCTCGTGAAAACAAAGTAGAAAACATTTACATTTACTGGGTCTTTATTTTTCGGATATGTATCATTCCTTTGTGCCCCGAACGTGAATGCAAAGTGAAAGAGATCCACTGCGCTCACGAGAGGGCTCGTGCTACCTTTCAACTCGAAAGTAATCTAGCACCCCTCCCTACCCCTCGCGGCAAAGCCTCCATCAAACAAACGCTCGGCACCCTGCACCACCCCTCGACACCCGTGGAATGTTTTTAATTTTGAAATTCTGATGCTGATTCTAGGGAAAAGTAACCGTTTTGAGATAAGCTGAATAACTGTTTATTTTCCAGTTATGTGGGCTGCACGTTGTTGTGACTATGCTTTGTTCGGGACAATAGTAATACCAAAATATGAATACAATCATAACAAATGCTTACCATAAATATTCGGCAAAGCGGTCTTTTTAGCAAAAATGTTGTGTTTTCGTACGTAAATAATGCCGCCAATCACAATTATTTTGAACAAGACAATCGCTCCAATCAAAAAGTAAAACCATGTTTCCATCACGAAGTCCCCAGCCACTATAGACACTTCGCCATTTATAGGATATCTGAAACGAAAAACATTTTGTCAGATTTTTCCAATGTAATGATATTTTTCCTTTTAATATTTTATGTCTAATGGTTACCTCGATAATGGATCCAATCCGACCGAGCGAGAATCAATATTTAAGTAGACTTTTTGACTAAATGGCCCCAACCCTACGATCGTTTCGGCGGCTATTTGGATCGAGTAACTGACTCCCGAGGACAGGTTGGTCATTATAAGACTCGTCGCTTGATGAACTGTTGTGTTAATGGCCACCATAGATTTGTTTGCCGGTATATCGAGCCAGTTAACAACAACATTGTAGCCTGTTATTATTCCATTTTGTAGGTGCAGTTCGGGGGGCGACCATTTTAGATGAACCGTGGTACTATTCAAAATAAACATTTCAATGTTTATCGGTGGTCCGTCGGGCACTGAAAATATAAAGGCTTGGTTAGTCAATATTCGCAAAATGGAATAAAAGCAACACGAAAAATGTTGATATATTTACCATCATCCAAAGTTTGAGCCACTCTGGAATTTGAGGGCTTTCCCTCGAATTTTCTATAAAAGGGTATCAGGAAAAATTCGTATTTTGTATATTTTCTCAAAGACGTAATTTCATACCCGGATACGTCGTTGGAATGCAAAATAGTTTTCATTTCGTAGTCTGTCGTCATATTGTCTATAGGACGGAAATAAATGAAAAGTCCTTCCAAATAGTAAAAGTTTAAAATTTCCCACATAAGTTTTATAGTCTTGGCATCTATAGGAGTCGCTTCTATGAGTTCTACAATGTTATCTGTGAGAATATTATTCCTGAACTCAGTGTTGTTTGTGTAAGCCCCAGTGTCCCATATAGAGTTGGCATCTTCTCCAATAGTAACGGCCTCTGAGACCGGACTCGGTCCTGAGAGCCCATGAGAGTTCTCCGTCCTTACTATAAACATGTAAGTTACGCCAGGAATAAGAGATTTCACAGTATATTGTGTCTGATATACTCGTCTAGTAAGTACGACCCATCCTCGTGAATTTCTCGGTGTATTATTACCTTGTAGAGTTTCTCTCGAAAACACTTCAACTTGATAACCAAGTACCGAAGACGATCCTATCTTGTTATTTTGATTCCACATAATTGTTACACTGTTCTCTGTGGCATTATAAATTTGTGGTTTTGTTGGCGGTCCTGGTAAAGAAGAAACATCGGCCGCTCGAAAGAAATGTATGTTAGGGTTGGTGGGACTGTCTACTAATAAAGACCCACTCCACACGTACTTTCCGTGATGTGAAGACGCGACACACGTATAAGTACCGCTGTCGGTTTTGTCTAAATCCTTTAATATGAGGGTGCCGTCATTAGATATGTTCCTTCTATGATTTTGTATTAATGCTTCCCCTTCGAAATACCAAGCGATGATTGGTTCAGGTGTGCCGATGGCTGTGCAGGGGAAAACTGCCATCGATTTTATAGGTAACGTTTGGTTAGAGGGCCCGTTTGTTATGATTGGCGGTGGGCGGTCATCGTCTGACGTCACGGTCAGTTTCCCTCTGACAAACGAACTGCCAGCGAAGTTTACCGCTGAACAAACTACAGTGTGTCCGCTATCGTTTTTATTGGTATCGTTGATTGTTAGCACCGTGACTCCATCGACTACTGCAGACGCGTGATATTTATTCCTCGATGTACCCGGAAAAATGATTGTTCTGTTGCCTTCGACGCTCCAAAATATTGTTGGTTCAGGCTTTCCGTAGGCCGAACATGTGAATATGGCGATTGAACCACTTTCAATATTTACAGAGTTGGGTCTTAGGTTAGCTGACGGGGGATCTATAAAATAAATTGTTATTATAATCCTGTCCCTTTATTTTTAACTTGCTAATGAATGTCAATATAAATAACGTATGGTAAACTTACCGTAAACAGTTAAGAACCCGCTCGCACTTACAGCACCAACAGAGTTGTCGGCTTCACAGGAGTATTCTCCTTCATCGGACAAGTCTACATTGTTTATTCTAAGGCTTCTATCGTCTAGAACTTTGACGCGGTCGACGGGCATGTTTCCATTCCCCGCGGTCCTTCGCCACAACACGTCGGGGATAGGATCCCCTCCCACTCGACACTGCAACGTCACACTGCCGCCTGTCTGCGCCACCACGTCCTCTGGGCCCGTGATTAAGTACGGCTTAACTGCACAATGAGAAACGTCTCCATGTTATAACATGACAAAAGATGCAACCGTGCTCGCAAACCACGGAAATTAGTCTAAATTGCTGAATACAAGCCGTTGAAATGGAAATTGTACGTGGAAATTAATTTTGTACTTACTGTGTATTCTCAACGTTGCAACGGCTGATTCTCTAGTGCCAGCAGCGTTTCGCGCAATGCATTGATACCTGCCGGCGTCGCTTTGCCTCGCATCTTGTATAACGAGATTCCCGCCATCAACTAAATGCATTCTGCAATAAAAATACTTTACTCTA
This sequence comes from Cyclophora punctaria, assembly GCA_951394245.1. Lineage (NCBI taxonomy): Eukaryota > Metazoa > Arthropoda > Insecta > Lepidoptera > Geometridae > Cyclophora > Cyclophora punctaria. The sequence goes on from OX596169.1 coordinate 6,067,311, forward strand.
ACCACGGCCTTAATAGCGTTAAATGTTTAACATAGTAACAATGCCTATTCATTATTGCAAACAAAGTGCTATGTAACAAACTCATTGAAATATAGGGCGGAATAATTCAATGGGAAATTAACATTTAATAAGGGGTCTAGCGAGTCAGAACTATTGAGATTTTTACTTGATTGCTTGTCGAGCTCTTCAATTTCCCCCTTCTTTTATAACTTTGATCTGCTCTCCCCTGACTGTTAATTATTTTTATGCTTCACCATACGCGGCGACATGCTCCCTCAAGATGCTCATAAAAATTCATACAATCAAAGTGAAATAGATTGCCCTTTATCAATATTTGCAATATTCAATTACTATTCTGATTGGTTATTTAAGTTTTAACCCTCCCTACATAAAAAGACATCATTTATGGAGATTGAATAACGAAAATCTGTTTTTATTTATCTGACAGAAAAACTTTAACGATTACGTAAGCCACAAACTAGACTGATTTTTTAAAGTCACTTAACGACACAACATGACTACATTTAATTGTTAATGAAATAAAACGTTGTTCGGGATATCGAATTTCAAACAGGAATATCACGAGATGTTATTCACAAGGCTATCTAGTTTCCACATTCCCACTTGGCTTCTGAAGAGCACTCAGACCTACCCTCGAATTTGCTCCAAACTACGCTTTATCAGGCTATTGATTCATTGCCAACTTTTTCGCGATACCTCAAAGTTCATATTTTAATAACGTGGCCGGAAAGTTGAATTTGACCCCAAAACTTTTGTCTGATATTAGTTTTTTCCAACTTGAAATGAGAGTAAGTTTATTTCTATTTTTAGGTCTGGTACTGCTCATGTTGAAGGAACAAACCTAGTGAAGTATAACAAAATAGTAGAAAAAGTTTTTCTTAAAATGTAGGTAACAATTCATCGGAACACACTTTTGCAGTGAAGCGAAAAATATGTAAAATATACAAAAAATATAAACCTTAGCCTAAATCTTACCTAGAGTCACCATCAAAGTGCATATTCTGTCCATTCTTCTTCCAATAAACAGTAGGCTCAGGAGACCCTCTTGGTGGCGAGCATTCTAATATCACAGTTTCGCCTTGTGCCGATTGTGTTGACACTGGCTCAAGTCTAAACTCTTCGCGAAGAACTAAAAAGAAAAATTAAATATAAATTAAAATAAAAACCAATTTCCTCAGTTTAATGTTCTACAGTAACCGGATCGTAACAGTTCCAACTGTTGGCGAAGGTGGAATATTTTACCGAAAGAAATAAAAACAAGATCGTAAACACTTACCAGCAACATGCAAAGTGGCGTTTCTGCTGCGAGCAGTTCCGTATGGATTCGTCGCTTCACACCAATAAACGCCAGCATCTGAATGAGCCCTGCCATGGGTAGCTCTTAGGAAGAACAACCCTCCAGCTGGCAGTAAACTTCTGTGCGTATCAGATACTACTAAAGTTCCTCCTTTGTACCATCTTATAGTGGGCGTTGGGGAACCGCCAGCTCTGCAGTTCAAAGTAGCTGGTTGGTGACGTGCTACTGTGACGTCAGTAGGTTGTTCTATTATGTAAGGCGCTTCCCCGCTCATGTAGTCATCACTCATCCCACCTTCCACATTTCCTGTGGACAAAGGAGAAAATATATTAAAATATTCCATTGAGACCGTGATGCAACCTATTGATTACCAAGCAAACACTCCAATTGAAGTGGTACTGCAGTTAGCGTGTCCAACTCGTAATGAAAGGCGAGTCGGGCTCGTGTACCCCACCTACTGCAATTTCCTACAAGCATTATTTAAAATTTACCTAACAAAGGCCCTCAGTAGGCTACGGTTTATTTTAATAATAGGTGGAGTATGTCATTTGCAGCTACTCTAAAGCGTAGCACAATAATAATGAGCCATAAACATAGTCTAAAGAACGGGTTCCCCCAAGGATGCTGTTTGGGTCCCCTCCACTATTTCAATGTTTACAACGAAACGCGCAGATGTTAGTTTTTGACACTCGAATTGATGTATGTCTATTGTTGTGCCTTGCCATTATTGTTACGGAGTAAAAATCTATCGGTTGCAAAAAATTCGATTCGGTGTCCGATTATCGACAGAATGAACCTCTGGGGATTTCTGCGACTAAATATCGGTTGAGACTGTGTTTTGTGAGCAAAATCAATGGAGATTACTCTTTTGTATAAAATAATTGTGTTTATTTATTCACGTGTCCGCGTTGTGAATGCGGTACGATACAGGGCTAATCTATAATTGAATCTCCATTTGATTCGCGATCGTTCAATTTTTGCGCAGAACTCCCTATTTTATGTGTAAATTATTTTTATTATTGACCTACTTTCGTTGTTGTTGGTAACGATAAAATATGTAACAATACGACGGAAACATCAATAGCTAATCTGATATTATTCCTATGTTAAATTCTGTTACTATTATTTACGCTGTTACTATAGTCTTATTTTATGAAAATAATTTTAGTGGAACAACAAAAGTTGATCAACCAAAATTGGAGAGTACCCACACCATAAACCTACAGTTTTTTCTTAACGACAAAATATTACTTGCATGTATTTGTTATCGGAGAGATAAATTAACAAAACATTTATCTCCCAGTCACTAGTATATTAAATGTGATAAGAAAAAAAACTGTATTCTCCGTACAAATGATAAAAAGAGACAGCAAAAAATATTGACCATGCAGCTGAGACGACAACTATAAATTAACTGTCATTTTGAATAGGAATTTAGCGATGGTTTAAAGGTGGTCTCACGCGTGACAAAGTCAGTTAAGTAGGAGGTTCGGTATATTATCTTCAGGAATTATTTTACTTTTTACCAGTGTTATGTATTGGCTTTGGTCTGTTGTGTCTATTGCCTTTAATTTATCAATTAGTTAACTAAATGATCCGTCTCACTACCTGATATCTTTGATGAAATTAGAGAAGAGGCCTAGCAGTGGGACATTACAGGCTAAGACAACTTTATTTTTAATTAGCAAAGGTTTAAACTGCTTATGGCAAACTATACTGACATTTTCGTAGGTACGTTTTCTTGTTACGAATTCGGAAACTGACAACCTCACAGAAACTTCCCTACAGTGGCTAGCACAACGAATGTAACATAAGTCGAAAGGATATAATAAATACGGTCAGTTGATTGGAGGAATATTTAAAATTCGATTCGATTCGCCAAAGGATCACCAATCAACACACAGTAATATCATATCACATCTTGCCACTTTCTCTGATATTCGTTGTGCTGGCCAGCAGCATCTTCATTCAACTGGATGAACATTCAACAAAAACCATAGAACTAAGATGTGATGACCATGGACTCGACAACCATAGAACTAGGTTGTAAAGCGAAGTGGCTTCAATGTCTTGGTACCAACATATTGCACGCAATACCAAGTCACCAACATTTTATTACCGATAATATGAACATCACGCGTGACACGTACACATCAAAGTATAAAAATAAGATTTAGCAGATTCCATTGAACATAAAATATTGTTTATGTTTATCTCGATACGTTAGTTTATGGGACATAAAACAAACTTTATCGCTTAAGTTGTGTGATACAACTGGATGTATTGGTTATTTGATGAAAATATCCTTGTTCTACTATTTATGGAATTTTGTTAATGGTTGAGCTTCTGACTTATCTGGTAAGTTCATCTTGATAATTTTCTGTTACTTTGTGAAATTACCTTCAGTTGTTATACCTTCCAAATGGTACTTTTAATCAGCTGAAGATCTTTACTTTCGAATGTCACATAATTTTTATTACAATTCACCACTTTTCTGCTTCAATTCAGACATTCCTTTAGATTAAGACAGTCATTACGAAAGCCCGCGAATATTAAAATCGTAGCAAACCACGGTTGCAGAGTCTAAATTTAACTTACCGTCCCTAATTACTCCTCCATGTTGTGTTACTTTAACTTTTACATATAAATTACTTTGCAATGAAGTTATCGTGCGAACCCAAAGCGGTACGAATCCACGCCAACGCCAAAGGGCGTAATTTTTCATCTCACGCGAGTAGTTACGTTCTATTGTTAAAAAAATCTTTGTTAAAAAAAATTGCGAGGGTCCTTCGCCTCCCCTGCTAATTTACAACGGGCACATGTTGACACGCGTCACCATGAAAAAATAAATATAAAAAAAGTTATACTACAAACATGCCTTTCGCATTTAAAGGCGACGCGACACACTTCTCGATGTTGCCAGACCGTTTGATACAGTCCTTTTTTGTTGTTAGTCTGAAATTGATAGCTCTCATATGTCCGTGAACTATAAAGTCCGACATTCGATTGCACTCAACTCACGTGTTAGGATTTAGGTTTATGACCGCTTTAGATCGGATTCCCTTTGATTTTAAATTTTATTTCATTCGAAACCGATATTGCTCGTTTAATCTGTCATCGAGCGATAAACATTGCTTTGATCTGATATAACGTGTGTTGCAAAAAAATCTCTGATCATTTTTCTCGTTAACCCAAATGCAATTTCGAGAAGTTCTAATAAATGTCACCCTATGCAATTTGATAGCTGTTGAATTTCGAATATCTAATTCTAATCGCAATGATTGGCTCCCAGAGGAGGTAATCAGGATTTTTGAAAATTCGAACACGTGTTTAATTTTCGAGAACCCCTTTGTAATTCGAGACTTGAAGCGCAATGCAGACGTTTTCCCGGTTAATTGGTTTGTTAAAGATCAGTAAAAGTAATATAAAATCGAAACTCAGTTGCTTCGGCTGCCGATCAGAATCGTTTCAAACTCCATTAGGAAAGAATTTATACAGCGTGCTATTTTATTTTATTGGTCGTACGGGCACATGTGAATGATACATAATAAACGAAACAAGTAAACTCGTGGAACAAACATGGGATGAATGTCACGCTTAATGAAATACCACTTAGCTTTTACGGTGCAAAAAACGGTGCGTTGCCCGCACATGTGTAGAATTAGCTTCGTAGAGGAAGGCCGGATTATTTTAATGTTAGTTTCGTGAGTTACACTGTTTGTGTTAAAAGCGTTCTAATGCATGGCAGGACAAATTGTTGACACAGTGTCATCTTTCATAGGGTCCGACATACCTGCAAGGAATGGGGACACCCTATCGCAACCTTTATCTTTGCTACTGTATCTTGTATCGTAACGCTGAAGGTTTAAAGTTGAATTTTGTATGCGACTTCTAAATGTTGGCATGACAGTTGCAATTTACGGAAATGCAAATGACAGTTGGTAAGATTTGTTGAGTTTTGTTTGTGATATCGGCGCGTGGACACTTGTGATAATATTTGAGGATTCATTTCAATTTTAGATGTAACAGACGGCTTTGCTGCAAATAGCTACAAAAGCATAGTAAACTAACGTTACAAATATTCGTAATGCTGCATACTAAGAACTTTGTATTATTTAAAAGTTTAAAATAACTACTTACATATCTATTACAATTTACAATTAGATAAAGCACTTGAAGCATACTATTTTGATTTGCGGTCTGTACAAAAGTAGTAATAATAGTACGTTTCGTTTATTAATTGACCCCCTCCCAAATCCCGCCTCACATCTCAGGGAGCTAGGAAGAACTGAAAACCAGCGTTGTGTGAACTCAGTGTCCACACAACTCAAGCTGAGTTCTAGCTGAGTTCCTTTTGCCTACTTACGTTAATAAGTTTTTTTTTGTTTTGTACTTAATTATTATCTGTTTTTATATAACTACCATTTTTAATTTGTATTGTATTATTAGTATGGCTATAAACGTCTTTTTATTTATTTATTAAAGTAAATATCAAATCTAAATGGTAACACAAATCGACCAAACCGAATTGCCCCTTGTTTTTAAATAAACAAGTTAAACAAAAAAAGTCGTCCATTCATACAAACTCATACAACTTCCCATAGAAAGATTGGACAAAAAACATCTGATTTAGTTAGCAGATTCTAATCAATTTGAGAACGTTCTACTGTTTGCTGATTGTCTTTCAAGATAAGATAAAATATAGGGATTAGTTGTTTATTTATGTGATTTGTGATTGAGACTCGGTTTATCTTGATGCTCATAATGCCATCACGGAAACTGATCCATAGCAACTTATTACTAAGAATAATAAAGTCAGCCATCTCTGTCCCACTGCAGTGAAGGCCTCCCTTCCTCCCTACGTCTATCTAAGGCAACTTTAAGCCAATTCTCCTTATACGAGTCCAGCTCGTGGTCTGCCGCGCAGTTGCCTTCAGACTCGTGGGTAACATTCCATCGTCATCTCGGCCCATTACTTTCCTACATATTATGACGACTCCGACACCAGGATTGGTCACTAGCCCGCCCAAAATGAATGAATGAATGAGTAGTGTGCAATTTTTGTTTTAAAAAGGACATCGATCATTGTTTATAACACTAACACTTTGTTTTCCTGAACTCGGACCTAATTAAATCTGTAAGTTCTCGTCTAAGACACTATGATAATAATGATTTTTCTTTTCCAAGACTCTATCCAACCTAACCGCAACATTGTCAGCTATACACAGACGGATAAACATGTCTGCCAATAAAAAAATCAGTACAAAAATGTCACCCAATAAAACGTTTGTAAAAATCACACAGAGAGATACTCAGTTTATTCGAAGCGTAAACGAAGCTTTATTATTGAATATCAATGCATCAATGCGCGCTTTTAATCTTTTTTTTTCAAACAATTTAACGCGGCATATATCACGCATTACACACAAAAGATAGGCGTTCGTTTAACATCAACCTAACTTCTTTACGCTTTGATTACCGCCATGGGACATTTTTTGTGTCATAGACTAAATAAATTAATACTCTGTGACTTGCTTTACAGAGGGCATTCAACGTAGTATTTTTATAGTCTGTTGATTGTAAAATATATGCAATAGACAGATGTGTGTTTACGCATGTGTGTTGTGTTAGAGTAATGAGTTTTGTCAATAAGTTACGCTTTTTCTGTTTTATTAGTGTCGGGGGAGTCATTAGCGGTGTTTGGGTGTAGGACATGGTTTTTAGTGACTTTTTACTATTTTTATTTGCTTTTAAATGTTTATGTGGGACTTTTTGGTAATGACAGGTGAAGGAATAATAAAAGGTACGAGGGTTCAGATTCAAAATTGGAACTAAAACTGAGACTTTCATTTAAAATGGTTTCTTTATGGCTGAAGTCAAATTATTAGTTTAAATTAAGAATTTACTTTCATACGGTCCTAGAATAGTACAAATTAACCTATACGTTAACGGCAAACAAAATTATTTTGAAGATATTCTAAAATCATTACTATGACAATTATTGACCTTGATTAGCAAAATCAATTAACAAAATGCTTGGCTTTACATAATTACAAAAATATATTCCTTCTTAGATTCTCAATGATTTGTTAGTTCAAATATACCTACTTCTCAAGTTCCTAAGTAATTCACCAAAAATAAAACCCAATCCATTATTCTTTGAAAAATTACCTTCATAATTTATTGACAAATAAAACCAAGAAAGCGAGAGTGACACAGTTATTTCCGTCTCTAAGTGTTGCCACAAATCTTAGAATGGTACGGCAAGGTACTAAATATCAAATTGTGCGGGGGTGTCTCTTGGGTGAAAGGGGAGAAAAACGGGGGTGAAACCAGGGGTGAATACTTAGCTATTAGCGATAGTTGAACTCTGACATCGTGCGGTTGTTTAAATGGCAATTCAAGTATTTTCAGAGCTGTTTTTTGTCAGTGCCTTATTTATGAAGTTAGTTCGTATGATTAATGTGCTTGTTTCTTCTAGTGTTTTAACATTACATTGGTAAATGTTTTGGAGACTAACAATACTTTAATTTAAAAGACCATTTTAAAAGTCAACTTAGACAGATCTCAGGATTCAAATTACCGAGTACTATTTTAGATAGCATATAAAGTTTTGATATTCTTTATATGTAAATTAATGTCAAATAATCCGATCTAGTCGTTACAATTTGTCATTTATTTTCATTCTAACATTGAAACTTGGAACTGCTCTGCAATCTTAGAAAGCGATTTCGCAGAGTTATTGGGACCGACTATGTAAGTCTATATTATAATGCAAAAAGTTCTTTTTCTTACCTGGATATAAACAAATTAACCCCAACAAAGATGTCAATACGGGTAATATTTCCATCTTGATGTTTCGTCACCACATGTTCAACTCAACTCAACTTTTGTGCAAAATTGACGAAAATTTCTTCAGTTTTTTCATCGTTTTTTCATTTACCTGCAACAAAGAAACAACAATTAAGTACAAAATTTAATAGAAGATATACTATTAAATATACCATATACTATACTATATATTATACTATTAAATGTACCATAACGTGTCGTTGAAACTGAGCGAGTTCAAAAGCCAACAAGTACAAAAAACGCGGACTGTCAAATGAATTGGGACCTTTGAATTTGACAGATTCTGAAGTCACTTAAGTCAACAAGGTTTAGAGCAAATAAAGTAGAAATGGCTTAAGATCCTGTTGCAAGGAAGTAATCTTTATCTCATTGAAGATTTACCAGTCAGACCAACTACGAAGTACAGGCAAATAAACAAACCAAAAACACTTGAAAAAAGTCCCAATTATGTTATAAATAAATCTACATCACAGTTTAACGCTTCAGCCCAAAGCAAACCAATTAATTTACGTAACCGTGGGATAATAAACAAAATCTCCCGTAATAGGCGTAACACTGTGGTTTACAATCAAATTATAAAAATAAACACAGTCCGAGAGCCCACGACACTTCCCGGAGTTTCATAAACGTAAACAACTTGAAAATATATTTATTTGTAGCATCAAGAGGACTGTAAACATTACGTCAAACTGGGATTTCAACCGTGTTCCAACTGACTTCAAACTCTTAGCTTGTCAAGAACCCTTTGATAGTAAGGAATTTGTAAACAAGTCACACTAATATCTACTTTATTACAACGGCCTACTTACTAATTTGGCGTAATAAATGTCAGTCGAAATTAGGTAACATTCGAGAAAGAATAATAGAGGTATGTAAATCTATTTTCAATAAATTAGAAAAACAAACGGAAATGCTGAGAAAATACAAAATCTAGTATTTCTGAAGTTGGTAATAAGACATTTGGGTTATTGAGTTACTTCATTACAATTAACTTACAAATTAAGATTACTGTAGTAGAGTTACTCTAAAAATGTATAAAATAATATCAGCCGGGAATGACAATTTAACGAGCCACAATGCTAATGCTACTAACGGCCTCCCAAGTTTTGGCCGAGCTAAATGGACAATCGCAAGCGGTCAACATTGCACAGTCTAAAACGCCACAAACGCTGCAACTGTATCCTACATCAAGAACATACTACGTAAGTCGGGGAATTCAGTTTAAAAGCAGTTTACGAATTTATTTACTCGGAATTAATTTTATTAAAAAAATGGTTCCATTACAAATACTTGCTAATGTTATAAAAAGTGAAAGTAACTGTCTCACTGTGTTACGCAATAATTAAACTACTGAACCGATTCAATAAATATAAAATAGATAAAAAAATTGTACAAAGATAGTCTAGACTTCGAAAAAGGAAGTAGGCTACTTTTGATCCCGAAACTCTTACGGGAAAGGGCACTCTAAGGGTTGAACCGCGTAGAACAAACTAGTTAACAATGAAATCACAAAGTTGATTAAAATGTTTTAATTAATTCGAATGATTTCGTTGTTTTCGCATTCGTACGATATCTTATTAATAGTGGTAATTAATTTAAACTATAATGAGATGTTTACGTTTAATTTAAATTAAATGCAGGTTCATTCATTAAACCGTTGATGTTGATATTGTATTAATGAATTGTTTTATGGCCCTTTCACATGTTAATGTTGAGCATTAAGGTGATTTAACACTGGTAATGATAGTGTTATTAAACGTTGCTATATTTTGTTTTAAATACTAGCAAACTCGGTGGTCTAGTGGTATGCGCACTCGCCTGCCAAGACTGAGGTCCCGGGTTCAATTCCCAGGTCGAGCGAAAACATGTTTCCTACTTTTCAAACATGGCTCGGGTTTGAGATCACCAACCCGCATTAGGCAAGCGTGGTGATTACGCCTGAAACCTCCTCACTGTACTGATGTCTTCAGTGAGACGAGAGGCCTTTGCCCAACAGTGGGACATTACATGCTAATACTTTACTTTACTTTTTTTACTAGCAAATACTGCAAAAGTTTTATAGCTATATAATACAGCTAATAATGCTAAAAATGTGAATAGATATTTATTTATTCAATATTAAAAAACCTACTATTACTATTCGTTTAATAGTAAGTACATATATTCAATCTATTTGAAATATGAGTTTGAGTATCAAATATATCTAAGAATCTAAAAAATCAAATCATTAGTCGAAGTTTCAAAACGGCATAACTTAATCTTATGTGCAGAAACTAGTTTATCATACTTAGCAGGCATGAATATACGTACTATTATATTCAGTAGCATCCGTTCAAACAACATAAGAAGATAGTATCAGGTATAAGCTAAAATAGGTAGCACATAAACTCCAAACTAGTCTAAAACATAATACTACGTGTCCCAACAAGATGAACAAACCTTGTTGGCAACAACCACACATTTGGTACCACTTGGCACCCGATTGGCACCACATAACAATGTTGCCACATCAAATTCCAGGCTCATAACTCTATTGTCATATAACGACACATCGCGAGTACTGTGGTTCAAAATGAGATGAACTAACCGACAGGAATCGTCACATGAACCAATTTGGGCCTATTCTGATTTGAACAGAATGTGTACCGTTCTTTAGGGAGGAAAATATGCATTATGGTATAGCTGTAACATTGTGTTTTGCTTTTAGAAATATATAATATGTAATCTATACTAATATTATAAAGCTGAAGAGTTTGTTTTGTTTGTTTGTTTGTTTGTTTGTTTGTTTGTTTGTTTAAACGCGCTAATCTCAGAAACTACTGAACCGAATTGAATAATTCTTTTTGTAATAGATAGCCACATTCAACGGGAAGGTTATAGGCTATTTTTCATCCCGAAATTCCTACGGGAACGGGTACAACGCGGGTAAAACCGCGGGGCGCTGCTAGTACAATATACCCGGACAAATTCACACACGGTTTATTAGACCCAAAGTAAGCTCTGAGCTTGTATTATGTAATACTATGTATATTCCTTCCATCTAGCATACAAGTAATCATAATAATATATAGTTCAAATCAATAGACATCAAACTAACCCACTCGACGACGGAAGTTGTCACGAATAGTTGAGATAAACTAATTTGAACCAGTCAAATGTTAACCCAGTCACGTCAGCCTACTGACAAATAATTTAACTCTACTGTTATTACCCGCAGATAATGTTTCCTGCTTATAAGAAGAGGGTATTGGAAAGGGATTAATGAGATAAGATAATTAACCCAATGGTAGTTAAAGAGAAGTGGGGTTCAATTGAAATTAGCAGAAGAGAGCTTTATTAGCTTTATTTTATTAGCCCACTGCTGTCCAAGACATCTCACTGAAGATATCAGTACAGTGAAGAGGATTAGGCATAATCACCACGCTTGCCAAATGCGGGTTGGTGATCTCAAACCCGAGCCCGAAACCCGAAAAGTACGAAACAACCCGGAAATCGAACCCGGGCCCTCAGTCTTCGCAGGTGAGTGTAGGTTAGACAAACCTACCAATTTTATTTACAATCAGCATTACATACACAAAACAATAATGAGCTATAAAGCTCACAAAACCACTAATATAGAAGCTCAATTTTGCTCTAAACAATCCGAATAATCACCAATTAATATCAGCCGTCTAATCACGTCACAACGATAAACACCAACATCGAAATTTCAGTTTAATCTCAGGTTAATTACAGAATAGGATTATCTCGATGGATGCGGAATCGAATTTGAATCCGAATAGAATTTCGAATCGATGATAATATTTCATTCGGAAAATCGATATTAAATTTACATTTCAGCATAATTACCGATTCAATGAAATTCAATGTTCATTATATTTACATTCGATTGACATAGTTATTTTAGTTTCGGTATGGACGCTTTTACGCTATATATTGAATAATTATAGGTAACGACCATTCAGTTGAATTGTTTAATAATTTATTGTTATTGCTGTTACAATTTGTAGTATTCATTGTTCTTTATAACTGTGTAGATTTAATTATGCATTTTATTAGCTCTGCCGATCAAAATCAAGGAAGAAAAACTCTAAATAAATGCTCATAGACCTTTAGAACATTCCTTCTATCCTACAAAAATGCTTTATCAAGCCTTTTTGATACAAGCCCTCCAAGTTCGAAGCCGTTGTGTTATTTCATTCATAACTGAAGCCCATTCATTCTTAAAATAGTTAATTTGTTTAAAATCCATACACAAAATAACGATTAAACTTACATAGTTCTCACGATCCACATATGTGGGCTACCACACTTAAACCAAAACAAACGGGGCTCAAGGTTGAGGATAATTTATTACCACTTCATGTATGACAGGGTGTTTTATACTTTAAATCTATTGCTTTATATAAACAATGGTTGACTCAGCGAAGTGCTTTTTTGAGCTTTAATACTGAAAATCGATGGCAATATTATGTGTTGAAAAGTAACAAGGATTATTGTTTAAGACGTAATAATATATGTATTAAGAGAAATTTCACTCATGGCTCGGGTTGAGATCATCAACACGTATAAGGCAAGTGTACTATTACTATATACTAGCCGCGCCCCGCGGTGTTACCCGCGTTGTGCCCGTTACCATGGAAATTGGGATGAAAAGTAGCCTATACCTTCCTGTTGAATATGGCTATCTATTACAAAAATAATTATTCAAATCGGACCGGTAATTCTAGAGATTAGCTCGAACACACAAACAAACAAACTAACGAATTTTACCTCTTTTATAATATTATATAGATACTCAGAGAAATGAGAGGCCTTTGCCCAGCTTTGGGAAACTATTCTTTAAAGTTAACTTTAATGCTTAGTTTACCTTTTGACAAAATAATCAATTTAAGTACCTAGTAGTTAAGATATCTCATCTTACTGCAGATAACAGGACAGCGAGGAGGTTAATTTTTTAAAATATTGAAGACAATATAAATTGAATGCAATAGTCATCTTAACGGTATGATAAAGCTAACGCTATAATAGTGTAGTTTCTTTTTACCGGCTTTCTACAAAGCTGTAAACGCATGTTGACTTTTTCAATTTCAAAAGCTCAAGATAACTTCAGCAAACTTACTAAAGCGAGATCCATGTTGTTTACCTCCTAGATTATTACCGACAACAGTATTCATTATCACATACGTATCACAAACATTCATATATCTTAACACACATCTGCGCTAAGCAAATAAAACACTTCAAGCCAACTATGGTTGCTAATGTTTTCAATATTTGTTAAACCATAAATGTAATGTCACAAAAGAATTATAAAGAAACTTACTGTTAAAACCCTACAAGGGATTTATAGGTTAGTCTCACATACGAGTAACAAACTGACTCAACATTTGTATTGAAATGTGGGCGTTATTTCAAAAATAAATGAAAACATTTTGAATAATGTTTGTTTTGACGAAGCCATTGCTACCATATTTACCATATTTACTGTTGAAGGAACCAGCGTCGATGTATTAGACCCACACAAAGAGGGATTGATCGTTCGAACTAAAATATGAACCGCGCTCCACTTTTGGAATTGATTAATTGTTAGTCGGGACTCCTCAGATACAAATAGACTCAATTTAGTAACTGTCTATTGGTTACTTCTAGTTTTTTAATTGCCCCCTTCATCAATCGCTCAACTTGATTTACAAGCTCACGATAGTTAAAAAGTTCATTGAAATGTTACGTGTTAAAAGAATGTTTGACAGCCGGTAGATTAGGGAGGATTACGCTTTTTTTTTCATTGCGTCGGTGTGCGTCTGTTGTCGGAATTGCACAAGTTTTTGCAAAAGTTTTGGACAATGAGGATCTCACAATAGTATATTTTTGTTCGTGCGGTCTTCACTGACAGTCTGCGTGATGTATTGGGCCCGGGCAGAGGATTATTTTTACCCATTTCACAAAGTTTGCAATGCATCTATTGTAAGGGCGGAAGCGGCCTCACAAAGACTCCTAAGAGATTATTGTCGACAGAAATTCGGACGTTTATGAATGATTCGGGATTTGAAATATAATATTGTGAGAGAATCATAAGCTCTCATTTGTTTAAATTAGGATCTTTTAAGCTGATTGTCAAATGTTTGCTCAGAATTAATGAAAACTCGTTTGAATTTGATGAAAGGGGTTTGTAATGATATTGGGTTTGATTTCTTGATTCTAACGTTTTCACAATCTAAATTAATTCAAAATTTATTCGAAAAGGATAACCTTAAGTACTTTATAAGCGCTTTAAACCACGAGTATGCGATATACGTACTCTTAGGGTTAGTACCTAATTTTAAAGTCTCATATATATCCTTTTTAATCTCTCTGCCACTTTTCGTTGTAATTTTATAACTCAAGAACGGGCTCACCTATCCAAACCAAATGTTAAGGCTTTGTTCGGACTATTTAGTAAATGGTTTATGTGAAGTTTGCACAAAATCGGTCGAGCGGTTTTTATATTTGTGAACGGGCACAACGCGGGTAATACCGCGGGGCGCAGTTAGTACTATATAATATATTCAAAGCCTTCTGCACAATAAGTAATAACAACCCAGAACCGCAATCGAACATTTAATATTTGTGAAACCGCTTTCCAGCGAGCCAGACAGAATTTTGTTTATAAATAATGCATGCCAACTTCCAAGTTCGATATTATAGACATGTCAAAACTGAAAAGAGCAGTGAAACTTCGGAACTCCCGTCCGCCGATCAAAGTTGGAAGCAGTTTTAAAAAATCTTCACATTTCTTCGTATAGTTATTGCAAACATTGTCAAAGATAAAATGAAATAAATATACCGTCAATACACAAAAATTTTACCTAATCTTAGTACTCTTAGTTGTCTGTACCTAGGGATGAAAATACCTTTTTGTGTCGAAACCTTAGTTGACTATGGGTATAAGATTAAAGAGCATAAACCACTCCACTCTTCGGAGGGCACGTTAAATTGTCGGTCCCGGTTGTTTTAATCGTCAGACCACGTCGGAGGCCTTTAGGCGGTCTAAAACTCCGCCATCAGTGTTGGCCACTAAGCTACACAAAATTACTTACTTACGACACCATAGAATTCAATTCAATTCAATTCAATTCAATTTATTGTTCAATAAACATGGGTACAAGGTATTTACAAGGTGTTATAGTAATAGCAGTAACAGCCACGTTTCACCATGAAGGTATATGAACTTTTAAGGGTACACTGGTTTACCATACATACTAAATATTAACAACTTAAACAAACATTTAACAGATTATAAACAATTCAGGGATAACAATTATTGGACGGAGAGTAATCAAATAAAATTAAAAATACAATAATAATAAATAACAAGCATTTCTTATTCTAATAAATAATCATTAATTGAGAAATGCATAAGCTTATTTTATTGGTATCATTTTGAGTACAAATTAACTAGACATCTATCCAAGCATATTTCAAACAACGTACTACATAATGTCGCGAATAATGTGTTTGAGATAAATGCAGTCCTTCTTCTAGATAGGGCAAAGTTCAACAATGTCTCCACAGTTAAGTCTTTATCAATAACATAATTAATAAATTGACTATAATGCATTCTATCAATCAAATATCATAGTTATTAATATCACAAAATGACTCTATTTAAAACAATGTATGAGATATTGTATGCTCGTATAAATGTTATCAGGAATTATCACAAAGTGTTGTCATCAATAACTTTATGCTAATTATTATTTGATAAATTATTTCAATGGTTAATTGTTATTACATAATTTATTGATAAACTATAAAATGTGGCGCAGTCAGTTATATATACTAACTAGCAGCGCCCGCGGTTTTACCCGCGTTGTGTCCGTTTCCGTGGGTATTTCGGGATTTCTTATACAGAAAAACCTTTCTCTTGAATCACTCTATCTAATGTAAAAAACCGCATCAAAATCCGTTGCATAGTTTTTAAGATCTAAGCGACTTTGTTTTATACTATGTAGTGATATAAACAAAGCTAAAAACTTTGTTTGAACGTTTTCTAATCTCGAAAACTACCAATCAGAATTGAATGATTCTTTTTGTAATGGATAGCCACATTCAACGGGCGTGTTATAAGTTATTTTTTATCCTGAAATGCTGACGCAACGGGCACAACGCGGGTAAAGCTGCGGGGAACTAGTTAAGTTCTGAAATGCCGTCGATGTATAATTATTATTCATACAATTTCAAAATATTCGTTTCAAAGCAATTTATATTTCTAGCTTCTATCATTCATTTGATCTTGTATATCTAAATATTTTCAGGTTTACTGTGAGAGGATACGCGTTATTAAATTCACGGTAAGACCGTGTAATTTAAATTACACATTTTTGTGCCGCCCGAGGCTCTCCGTTAAATCTTGTGAGGCGTCAATAAAACTTTGACTTATTCTTCCACGCCCAACAGCCCTGGGCAAAGTGTCAAATTTTCCACACCATTACTCCCAATTCCAAGTTTTCGAACCAACTAAAAATCGTTATACATTCTCGTCAATACAATCATCAATCAAAACCAATCACTTTAATTACCTAGTAACAACCAATTGATCGTTCAGAAATAATGTATGCCAATCAAAATAACTTACATGCACGTTGATTTGTGAAAAGAAAAAATAAAATTCTGTTCCGCGAATACATTGCCTTTGAAGTAGAGGAATTTCTCGAGTTAGCAAGCTGATTCATCCAAGATAGCTATTTTCGGTACGTTCCCTGTGACTCTGTGAGCGCGATGAAAGCTCGGTTACATTTGTTTTGCCAAAGTGGGAATTTAATGACCGCATTGAGTATCGACATTGCACAATATTTGACCACATGTTTCTTCCGACACGCGCGCTATCAAAATATTGACGCACTTATCTACATCGAAGCTGCATTTGTAGCGCTTTAATACCCACAAGTGTCTAGCACTTATTTGCTTACCTCGTTAACAAGCACTTAATGGAACCACGAGTTGAAAAAACATTTGGCCGAAGTGGCGTCGAGATGCCTTTTATAAAATGTTGCTATCTTATCAAATCGTTACCAACAGTGGCTACCTTCTCAGTTTTTTTGCCGGAGTCCTAAATGCTCATTAGGATCATTTATTTAGGTCCGTTTTTTGTCGGAAGGGTCGCTTTTAACCATAAAGGGTGGGCAGTAACAATTAAGGGCTGTTAGAGCTAAAAAATGTCACCCTTTCTACGTCTGTGTCGTGCATGTCCAAAAAAGAGGATACTTTTTTATCACCTGGTTTGGAAGTCACACAATGTTTATCGCCACTTGAAGGCATGTTGATTTATGCGTCCACCCCTTCAAGAGCCGCCCGGAATGAATTAGATTGTTTAATTGGTCATTTATTTTTGATGATAACACCAGTCATGGCGTCTGCGGTGGGGTCACTTAAGTAACAAAAAACTTTTCAAAATAATCACTTAGGGTCTAGACAGACGGACTGCAATTCAACTGCAATCCGACTGCTAAATGGCAGTTCAGATGCAGTTTGAATGCAGTTGGCTCGACTGCAATCAAACTGCACGTCGACGGGCAGTTGGCGTGCAGTTGGATTGCAGTCTGAGTGCAGTTAGTCGTTGTAACTGCACTCAGACTGCAATCCAACTGCACGCCAACTGCCCGTCGACGTGCAGTTTGATTGCAGTCGAGCCAACTGCATTCAAACTGCATCTGAACTGCCATTTGGCAGTCGGATTGCAGTTGAATTGCAGTCCGTCTGTCTAGACCCTTAGTACATTTTTCTCTAAAAAATATTAAACTAAACGTAGGCACCAGCTGTTGATCTAAACTAAGATTTATTACACATAATTGCTATGAAGAGCACAGTTTCTCATGTATTATGGATTACGTATAAAAATACGATGTTGTTCAAAACAAAAGGTATAAAAGTTGCTTCAAAAAACTGTTTAATGACTAGCTTACACTTCGAGCCCACCCGTGACGTAAATATTAAAGAGTTATCTCAAATTATTCTTAATTGAAGGGTTTTATAATACAGATTGAATATCAAAGGTTGATTGATAGCTTTGCTCTTAAAACGTTCCTAAACTCAAAATTTATTAGCGTAATCACCATGAGATATCGCAACTATAAAGTTGTTGAAAACTAACACAAAAGTGTCTTGAATAAAATCCGGTCCAAATTCAATTATTTATTGTTTTACTATGGTGAAATTAACATTTTAACCGATCTTTTCGTGTTGGTTACGATACGTTATGTATTAAGCTTTAATTTCGGTAATAAATTGCATGTAAAAGTGATAAAATTTAACGGAATTTACGTTAAATGGAGAGATTTAATTGGTTAATTTATAGAATGGTATTGATACCGTAATTAATTGTTCAGCTATGTAATAACAATATCATTTGCATTTTAGTGTCTGTTTTTGTATAGAGGGATTCGCTTCTATTTTGATTTCAGCATCGTCATCAATAATTTCTGTGTAAGAAACATATACGAAACGATAGATATAATAGAGAGCAATTTCTTAAAATAAGAAGACAATATCGAAACAAAACACTACTATAATAATGACCTTTTCTTTTCTAATAATAAGTAAGTATTACTTTCAGAAAGAACATAATTGCTAATTATATCTTAAAAGTTACTTGTACAATGCCGTGTTGTGAGCTTTTTTTCTAATCTTCACAATGAACAAAATTATTACCATTAATATTGACTTCTAAAATGCAAGTGAAATTTGAGACCAGACCATAACGAATAAAAGCTCCAAAGCTAGGCTTTTAAGCACAAAACTTTATTGTTCCACATACAAAGCTTTCCCGATGCCCTTTAATTCTCACAAATTCTCAAGTAGAAGGGTCCGAGAGCCAATCTCGAATTAAACAACAAAAACACACAAAGTAACTGTATGTTTTTAATTGGCTTAACAAAAACTTACGGGTACCTTCTAAATGAAGTTTCTTGTGTAAATGTTTTCCTAAAGTAAACCACGTGCTTTCTATTTAGATGAATAGGGTTTTGTTGTTCGGAACTTTTTCGAGATTTTTATTAAAGTTGGTTTTGGTTCAGGTTACTTTAATTAAGTATACCTAGAAGACAGATACGTTGGTTATGACTATCGCAATTAAAACGAAGATACTCAACAACCGAATGAAGAACATGTTTTTTTGGAATCGGTTAAAATAGGGCAGTGTTTGCTGTTAAATAAACCTAAAGATAGTATCAAAACAATTTAAATTAGAAAATGACACAGCTAGAGATAGAACAGTCAACAAAAACCACCGAAATTGTCCTAAATAGAAACGGCCATCCGATGTGGGCGGGAATGAGACAGTTAATTCTAATTATGACCGTATTGTGAGGCGAAATTTTATTGCTATCTCATTGGCGCGCTCATTTACCGGAACGCAGTAATTGTGCCCATTGTCCTCTGGCCGTTTTTCTCCAAAACCGTGTGAATCTGAGGGGAAATCGCACAAAACTTTCCGCTGACTTCCACGAATTAATTGTACAGCATTTTTAACGAAATATCTCGTGTCTACGTATCTTCATTCTATGTACAAATATCGGATTAGGGCGGGAGTAGAAAATCCTTGAGAAAACAACGCATTGAAAGCAATGTTCGTTAAAAATAACGAGCTTCTTGGGCTTTTGCTAAAAGGATAACAAATAGCTGAGGTTATTGTGTATCTATTTCGGTTCGTACACACGTTGGCCTCACAGAGCACCGCTGATGGAGTCTAAAGTTTCATAGCGGCCTGTCGGACCGATTAGCGTCCTGACAGCTAATTTATATTGTAACTTACTGTTCTATTTACGATGGAATACTTGTAGACTTACATTTAGTTAGAACTGGCTTTTTAAAAAAGAGAAGGTACCTAATGTTGCCATCAACAAAAGGACATTGTTTTTGACAAGAATGCTTGTGACACATAAATAATGTAATTCGATTACAAAATTTATCTGATGATTAAAATTATCTTATAGTTTAAAACAAAATGGTGACCACGGACACAAACATTATTAGAATAAACCAAAACGAGGATAACACAAGCGGAAAATACAAAATACTTGACGCATTAAGTGAATCAATAACATAAATTGGCTCCAATCTCCCAAAGTTTCATTCGCGAGTTAATTTACGAAATTGCATTAAGCCCAATTTATTCGTCAGGATAAAATTTTCTCTGCAGACATCGCGAATAAATATCGCCAAAGCCAGTGCATTGTGTGCAACAAACAGTATCATTATCGTTCATAACGCCGACAGCTGCGCTTTACTTACACATCATTGCTTTTTCCGTGACATTGCCCGATACCATAAAATATATTGAGTTCTGTAATAACCAAAGTGTCTCTCCAAACCTCTGTTATATTGTTAAACATTGTCAATAGCTATTTAAGAATCTGATTTATTTTACCGATGACAAGACAAGACAAAGCAAGTAACTTGGAGATGTTATTTTTACAACCCAAGTTCAATGTTGGAACTTCTGATAGATTAATGTGGCTTTTAGACGACATTGTCTCCGTTCGGAATGTCGGGAGCGTATTAAACAAACCCCTTCGATGCTAAATCTGGAAGCAATTTTCGGAATGAGCTCTGACAAATAATTTGAGAACAAATTATTCCACATTTCAGCCATTAAGCTGATTTGTTAAACGCTCGAATACCTTGTGGGTAACAATGTGTTTACTTTAAACTTTATTAGTATCTTAATGGATACAGATATAATCTTAATTATTGTTTTCACGTCGTAAGTTATCACTCAAACGCCTCGAGCAGTAAAGGTTTTAGACACCTGTAAAGTAAAAACTATCATTTAAATTAATATTAAGATTCGTATCTAAAGTTATGCGTTCTTAATTGATGGTTTTAATTATGACAACAAAAAGCCTTTCAGCTATCTAAATGTACGTGTATATCAAGTCACTTATCATGTTTAAGAAGGTATAAATTTAGGAGAAATGGTTATTTTGTGCCATCACCCTAAAAGCGAGTACGGTCGTTCGTATCGTCGCATGGTCATAAATTACCCAACGACGACGCTCTAAAATAGCGTAACACCCCAGCTCATGGGAACTGGGGACAATCGGGACCCCACTCTGCTAAATGGCTACAAATCCATCGCAAAAGCAAATCAAAAAGACATCTAGACGTTCCGCATTCGATTAGTGACGCCCCGTTCAATAAACAATTTAGTAAGGTCGAAACCGTTTCTCACAAACGCAGCGCCAAATAATATTATTTGAATGAGAAGGCAGTGACTTAACAAAGCGCGGAGGGAGGCAGGATGCGTTGCGAATTTTTCCCCGTTATCTAAGAACAATACGAACTTCGCCTAGGAACAAACATCTTTTGTCAAATTAATTATCCAACGGACGAAATAATTAAGCCAGAATTCGAGGCCGTGATTAAAACTGCCTATTCAAAATATTAATAATATCAGGTGCGCATTATTTGGATGTTTAATGGAGGTAATTATCTGCGTGCTTCTTGTGAATTTATAGGACGAATTTTATCATAAACCCCCCGTGAATAGTACAAGGATTGTTTCCATTTAATTAAAGCGTTGCGGCACTTTAGCGGTGTGTGAATTCGAATGGAATAGATTGAATAGGTTTGTAGACGGAGGTGATCGGTCAATATTTGACAGTGGTCTCAGTGGATCGGGCTCGGTACCAGTGCCATCCATCAGGCAAAACCAATGCGACTGATAATACCCAATAACCGTTTAATTGTTGATTGATCATGCGATATATCTGCGTTGAGTGAAATATGGGTGCTAAATATATTTCTTTCGCTCGATTCGCGCATATTGGATACGGATTTATGATATTCATCGTACCGTCTTACCCTAGGAAACGATACGTAAAATGACGGAAGATGTGAAGGGCGGTAATGGGGGAAAATTGCGCTTTATTCGATTTTGATAGACTTTTTGCTGGATTTCGGTCCCGCTGTCACTCAAGGGTCATGAGGAGCAAGGCGTTTGGTACTTTAAATGTGATGATTTAACGTATTTTATCTATACTAATATTATAAAGAGGTAAAATTTTTAAGTTTGTTTGTTTGTTTGAATGTTCGAGGTAATCCCAGGAATTATCAGTCCGATTTGAATAATTCTTTTTCTAATAGATATCCACATTCATCAGGAAGGTTATAGGCTATTTTTCATCCCGAAATTCCCACGAGAACGAGTACAACGCGGGTAAAACCGCGGGGCGCTGCTAGTTAGTTATACTATTTTAAAATACAACAGTAAACGTTAAAATAAACGTAACCTTTTAACTGCTTAAGATCGATACTTTACTTTTACAGCTTTTCCTTTATACTTAAGTAACTAAATAACGAATCAAATTGTACTTCTAATTTGTGATATCGTAACGTAACGCTTTTATAGATATAACAGCATTACTCATACATAATAAGCTTGTATGAAAATATTACGTCGTAATATTTATGGGCAGTTTTCAAAACATCTTGTTGGGTGTTCCTACTCTATCATAAAACTTTATAATATTTTTTTAGACACCGTTATCTATGGACACAAAAAAGACTACTGAAGAAGCATCTTAACTACATTTATTTTGTAACTTGTGATAAGCTTTTATATCTGTTCAAATATTTGGCTGTACATTTTTTGATAAAGACACGGCCCTGCTCTGTTTCATTTATAATATCTAATGAGTATATGCGTTTCAAGGCCTCCACGCATTGCGCCTTTGACATTGAGCAATTTTGCAAAAAAAAAATTGTATCCTTTCAATATGTAAACGCTCTGAATAAAACAAATATTTTAAGCATCTTACGCCAGCACTCAGATACGTCAAATGCTTCTTTAGTAGAAATTTAATGAGTGATTTTGACATGTAAAGTATGAAAACTTACATCAATAAGTTAAGTAATTAAGTGTCGACTGAGTGCAGAAATTAGAGTTAGTCAGAGAATATACAGCTGCTTACTATAAGCCTAATGGGGACATAGCTAGGCTAAACATTATAAAGTACTATTCACAAATGAAACCCCGATATTCGTTACATAATTCAATTTATATTCTCGAATCACTCGCCTTGGGAGCGGTCGCCCACATTCCCAATTACCTATTCGATAAGGATTTTATTTATGATCCTCGGATGTCGGCCTCTTACAAAATTAAAATTCATTGTTTTCTCTTATCCTGAAAACGGAGATACGTTAACAGAGGTCAAATGGATATCAACAGCTTATCTTAAAACACGGATAGGCTTTTAAAGGAAACCGAATTAAAGAATCGAATCATTTCGAAGTTTGGGCAAGTTTCTTTATTACCCATCAAAAGAGTATTAAGTACTTTGTCAAATCAATTTTTAGTTTTTAGAATGATCAACTTACTATGTGTCGAAGCGAGGACAAAACCAATATGTGACTTTGAACCATTTTCCCAGTACATGTAAAAACACTTGGTTATAGTCTTTAGTTCTATAAACAAACTCTTGTTTATAGAACTGAAGACTTTTAATAAAATAACAATCAGTTCTTTACTTAACATAAAAAAACAATAGAGTCTGCTTTATAATATTTCTATTAAAACTATAAATTTATAGAAATAGGGATATCTATCATAACATCTCTTATTTTAAATTGCAAATTAGATATCAAATTCTTGGGCTAAGTAAATTTTAGAGCATGATATTACTTACTATCCATTTATTCTATCAGGTGCCTAAACTTCAAACAACACAAACTTAAAGAAAACAAAAGTTTTAACTATAAAAACGTCTCTATTATCTTCGTTACTCTATTTGTAATAAGATATCGTATTTTGTGAATGTATAATGTACTAGAACACAAAGTTATTTCGAGGATTAGATGTTGGTACGATAAAAAGTTTTATAGCTCCAAAGTTATAATAAAATAGCAGCCAAGATTGTTCGTGCTTCAACTTGAGGCTAATTCATTCATAAGCAATATTTTATTCAGTTATTTTAGTAAACGCCATGAAGATAAATTAAGCTATTTAAGTTGTTTATTTGAGTTTTCTTTTGTAACTATGAAATATGAAAATTAAGACTCGTTTGCTTGATTTGCCTTTTTTGTGTGGTAGTTATTTTTTGAGCCGTAGGTCAATTTGATGGGTTAATGATAAATTCACGATAATTTTATAGCTTAGCCGCAGCTTCGCTTGCGTTCTGTAAGTGTTTTAGAAATGTTATATCGGTGTAGTTTTGATAGCAGAAACTCAAGAATATTGCTATGATATCATAAGTTGACAATACCCGGGAATTGAACCCTAGTCATCGCAGGTGAATGCATGTACCGTTAAACCAACGAGGCGTTCCTTAAGAATAAAACTCTTTTCCATAATAAAATATAAAAATTCTTACACTTTGTAATATACGTCATACTTTCAGAATATTCTGCGAAGGAACATCAACCCACTTACTCATTTAGCTTTTGCATATTTAAAAAATAATGGCATAAATATCAGTAAAAGACACGTGTCTTATAAATATTCATGAAAAAACATGTTATTCTCATATTTTGTAGTTTTGTGTTCATTTCGCGATCTAAATGGATGGAAGGCGGGTTAAGTAAATATTTATGCGCATTTATGTATGTACTTCATTGTATGTTAAAATTGTACAGAGGTGGAGAGAAGTGATATTAAGATTATGCATAATAATGAATAATTTTAATAAAGATTCTGGTTTTGCGATGGTGGGGCGATATGCTAGGATGATCAAGTTGGCCAAAAACTATATGTTATAATATGTACCTTGTCAGATTGGTAGTGGACCTTTCGCATACTTATTTTATGTGCTTAATTTACTTTAAAGCCTTTAACGCCTCGGCAGTGGCCTAGTGGTATGTGCACTCGCCTGCCAAGATAGAGGTCCCAGGTTCAATTCCCGGGTCGATAACATGATTCCCTCTTTTCAAACATTTTTTAATGTTTTTAGGGTTTCCACCGTATGTATAATATTTTTTCTTTCGTGGAAAAATCTGCCTTTTTAATTCAGATTACATAACGGTTTGTTTAAGTCAAGCACCTAAACATGATTGCATTTGTACTTTAATTAGATAATTTAATGAACTTGTTTATTAACTGCAATTCAAAGAAACGTGAAACAAATATTTATAATTACCTAATTATTGCAAACAAATATGTATTGAACAATATACTAAAAGCAAATAATAATTACTGGGTAATTGTTTGTATTTAGAGGTGTACGATTAGTATCAGATGACGTAATAACATGAGCGTAATCACTACATAGTATAAAATAAAGTCGTCTCTGTTTCGTGTCTGTTTGTCTGTTTGTCTGTATGCTTAAATCTTTAAACTTACGCAACGGATTTTGATGCGGTTTTTTGTAATAGGTAGAGTGATTCAAGAGGAAGGTTTTTATGTAAAAAATTCCCGAACTTCCCACGGGAACGGGCACAACGCGTGTAAAACCGCGGGGCGCTGCTAGTTATTAATATAAATAAAAATGGCGGATAAATTATTACTTATTGATTTAATAGTAAGTAATAATATAAAAATGTCTGACTACCGTACTCTGAGTTACCAATTATTTCTTAAGAGTAGTTAATAATCTCTATAACATGTAATGTATCGAAATTACGCATATTGACCATAGATTTAATTGCCGTCTTTGAGTATAAGAGAAATTGGTTAGTATGTACTTATGTTAGTGGCCAACCCTAGTGTCGGAGTTTTCAGACCGCTGAAACGTCTCCGACATGGTCACATGATTAAAACAACCAGGATGTTTTACATGCCCTTTAATATAATCATAATATACTAATTTAGTAAAAAACATGGTATCTATAGTAATTCGGTTCCAGGTCCTAACAAAAATCAATTTTATTTAATAACTAGCAGCGCCCCGCGGTTTTACCCGCGTTGTGCCCGTTCCCGTGGGAATTTCGGGATAAAATGTAGCCTATAGCCTTCCTCGATAAATAGACTATCTAACAGTGAAAGAATTATTCAAATCGGTTCAGTAGTTTCTGAGATTAGCGCGTTTAAACAAACAAACAAACAAACAAACAAAACAAACTCTTCAGCTTTATAATATTAGTATAGATTTGCTGACGTGCTTCCATATCGAGATTGAAGCACATACATGACAGCTACATTCATGCCAAGTTTCATGCTTTCTTCACGAATGTACCGTATTTTCGGATTTGGACCCGTACTATAGCTACTGTTTACGATTTCACTTTTCCCAACATCTGTACTTATATTTTGTATGAGATGGGTGGCATCCGTTGAACCGATGACCTCTCCGGCCCACAGATACAGGATCTCAGACATTACGCGTTGTTTTTGTAGATAATGATAAACTGTATTCATATTGTTGGGTTGTGAATCATTGTACTAGAGTTATGAGGATTATGTCATGGGTATAAGCATAAGTGTTGGGAAAGAAGTTTTAGCAATAATTGGTTGGTTTATTAATACTTTGCGATCTGTAAAGCTACATTTTTGATACCTACATACAATAAAACTTCATACAGTAAGCAGTTTTTATTTCCAAATTTAAATTGATAATAGTGAACTGTACTGATATCTTCGGTGACATGAGAGGCCTTTGCTAGCAGTGGGATATAACAGGCTAATACTGCTACTACTAAAACTATTAGTGGACTGGATATTTGTTTTGTCATCGTATGAGGGACAACAGTTTTTGATCTACTTCTAATTAAAGGACGAAACGATTGACGAATACATAGAAACCTTTTTACTCCTTTCAAAACATTTCATAAATCCATTACATCCTAAATTATATTTTCATAAGTCACATCCGATGTGAACGCTACACCAACGTACAGTATCAGATGGTCCGATTACTTGAACTAATGTATCTATTTGTTACTGACTTCGTTTCCGGCTTTTTGCTACCAACTTACGCGTAAACGATGGTTGAATATTTTAAGGCACAGTCTTGGAAGGTAACGTTAGACGAAATGGGTTGAATGTGTCTGTTACGAGGTTAATATATCGTGTTGTGTGTTTTTGAGAATGGTAGAGAAAGAGAATGATAATGAATTTGATAGAAAATGAATGCGTAAAATAAATGCAATTTTGATATAGCTTTTAATAGTATAGTAAAATTAAATAAACGAATTTATAAGCCTATTTCATACTAGCGTCGTTAACTTTGGCGAGTTTATGAGCTGCTATCTGCCACATTCTAAAATAAAATGTCCGATATACGGTCGAATCAAGAAACCTTTTTTAAGACGGTTAAAAAGTGACTTTTTTCTATTCTAAGAGTTATTGTATATTGCTACGTATTGGATGTTACTACGAGTTACTCAGATTAACATTTTTTTATAAAAAATACAGGAACAATTTGAACTCAAGTGTACGGCAGAATACTTAAGAATCACAGTGTATTTTTGCTAATTCATCTTTGCCCTCCGACGTTGGTAAGTGGAAGCACAACCGGAACCCACTTTTTTCACCCGCAAACCCTTGAAAGCTCCGCAAAATATCTTCCAAATGACTTTTTCTCTTCTTAAGTACATTTCGACATCTGTTTTTTGTACTTCCTGCAGTAGAAAATGTACTAGAACACTTTAAAATTGACTTAATTGCAGAAACCGGGGGAGGCTTTTTTGGTATTGCAAAATGTGAAGTGTGCTGGTAGTAATTTTTGGATTGTAGTGTTTGTAGGTATTTGATTTAATGTTTGAACTATGATAATAAATTAGGCAGGCATGAAAATTTTTAAATGACAATTAATTGGTTTAATTTTGATAACAAATTTGCAACGATTTCAAAAATAGGTACCTATTTATTTATTCCCAATTTAAGGGTAAAATAATATAAAGATATAATTATAACAAATTATTCGAACGGCCATTATTATTGCTAAATTATTCAATTTACAACTAAAAAAATATAATAAAAATACTTACAAAAGAAATAATCCATTTCCAACAGTCAATAGTTTTCACTTTTACTACCTTCAATTGTTCTACACTTAAAAATTACAAATAAAAGTCACAACACTACGATGTTTTGAATTTGGCGCGCGAACGAGCGTCGTGACACACAACCTTCCCGTTCGAATGCTGGCGAGCAACTGATTCGAATTTCGAATCCACCCCGTCTAGACGAGGGAAACAAGGGACGCAGGGCAAACATGGACGAACGAAACCAACCCCACCGATTCACAAACGACAAGCTCAAACATCGATAAGGAAACATCCGATTAATTATTAATCAAACCTATTCTTTGATTTGATTAGGGGAATAAATACTACCTATTTAGTCTTCGATCAAATTGAGATAGTAGAGAATTAAAAGCTTAACGTAACCTGGAAAGACTTCTTTTGAGTTTGGAAAATTATTATTATTTATTTATTAGCCTTAAATGTCCCACAATAAATGTTCCTTAAATGTTCCAAATGTTGCAGGGCAAAGGCCTCCTTACCCTCCTTCCACTGATTGGAAAATTAAGTATTAAAAAATAAGGTGTTTAGATTACTTAACACTAACCTGGGCATGTTTAGTTAGTAGATATGTGCTTGCCGAGATATTAATTAGTAATCACACTGAAAATGACTTTGAATAGATCAAAAAGACTCTTCAAAGCCAAAAGTAATAGATATGAATATAACGAGCCTCAATTATTATTCTGAACACAGAAAGTCTATTCCAGATACAATTTAAGTGCAATATCGCATTATTGAATATCTATTATTAATTCGTCTGCATCAACTGCGAACTGGATACGGAAATAATCCGTATAGATCTGGTTTAATTTTAGTTCAGCTCCGACGAGCAAGAGATAAAATATGTATAGGCGAAGCTTTGGGACAGGTAAATTACAATATCAGAATGGCTTTGTGACTAAGACAATTTAGTCAATATGAATTTATCTAAAAATAAATTTGGTAGGTCAGTGACCAACTAGCTAGTTCTGGTGTTAATGTTTTAAGATGATCCATGTCTTTGAAATGGAAAGAATTGGAACCCACAATCTGAAGTTTTTTTTTTTATTATCGTAGATACGAGTATAACTATAGAAAACACGAAGATGTTAAATTACTTATTGAACATTACTTAAGTGTTTTGGGCACTAAGGTGATCTTTCTTCAGGAGTTAGAGCAATCCGCCACCAACTGCATCGGTCATGTTAAATTCACTACTTTGTTTGAACTTAGTATGCTAGCATCATCTATTTGCAGAAGAGTAAACGTGTAATGGAGGGTACTATTACTAGTCATATTACAAAGCTCAGCAAAAGCCTGTCATCAGGATTCTTAAGTTCACAGGATATGAATCTAAATAAACACATATTTGACAAAAACTGAAGCATAATCTAAATCATCTTTAAAGTCTACTTATCAGTATTAAAGATGCTGATCCATGTTATCCGTGGATGCGGGCAAAATGACAAATTGATTTGTTCTGACGTGTCGTTTTAATATGCGCTTCTGTTTAGAGGCACTCATTGAGCTTCTGAATAATAGAGCTGTGATGATTCAGCAAACGTGTGATTTAGATCATATTAAGTTGGAGATGGAGGGCAATGACCTCCTATAAAGAGACATAGCCTAAAGTAGTCGTATAAATGAAAAGTTATTCAAAAATTTACTCTGTATAATTACGACATTTCTCTCTGTAAAAAATATGTCAATATTAACATATCGACATCCCTATTCATCAATGAAGTACTGCTGTACTCGCGACATTGATTAAATTGACACTTCATTAACTAACATAATTTTTCATACCTTAATGTCAAAATCAGTAATTAAATCTCAACTAAGGAAGTATTTGACGTCTCTGAGTACGGGTGTTACTCTTCTTAATATTTGAAACTAAGCTTAAAGACACATGTCAGCCGTGGGTGTGCCAAAACTATGACAAAGTAGCTAATGTATACATATAACAACAAAGTACATTTATTGCTGTGTGTCATAAGTTTCTAAGAAAATTAGAGTATCTGAAATATACTCACCACAACCCACAACATCACAGCCATTTAAGGAGTCGTACAATTCTAGATCTTATGTCCACATCACCACAGAAATGTGACAAAGTAAACTTCTTTAAAGTAACGTACAAAAGTCGCGTCAATATTTCCCGTGCCAAGTTTTCGAGAACAACTTAATCCATCCGAGTTAAACTGACGGATTCTTCTGTCAAGATAGTCGTTTGTGTTTGTCGGCCTGTTGGCGCCGTCGTCGCATGCCTTATTATCTCTCAAGTGCATACGTTTGTCTTGTTTTGTTTACCTACTTATGCTGAGATCCTGACCTAACCACAACCGAAAATGAATGAGGCAGGGAGATAGTTATGAGAAAGGCAAAGCTACGTAATCCACAGACGTCTGTGCATGTAGTTTAGAGAAAATGTCACTTAAAATTCGTTTAAGTTTTTTTATTAGATTTTTAAAACAATACAGGAATACCTACCTAATACCTAAGGAATGCCTGCCTGAACAAAATATAAAGCCTAGAATTTTCAAATAACGTTTCACAACTTGACACCTTGCCCCATCGCGCCAACCAAAATCCGTCAGCAACTCACAGGTGGAAACTAAATTAAATTCCTTGCATAGCTCTTTGGCAAACATTTTTTTATGCAAATACAGACTTCGATTGCAAGCGTCAAACGTTGATACCGAGAGTGGCACGATCGTCGAACGTGCCTGAACTTATTAAAGGCTGAGCTCCACTTGAAGTCGAGCCATTCGAGTCACCGGAGCGATTCGAGCACTCGGAGACTTGAGCTGCTTTAATTTGCACTATGTTGTTAAAATTCAGCGCTGAACCGTAAGGATTACCGTTCACTTGTAATAATGTTAGTATATTTATAGCAACTTCTTCGAGATTGTAACGAGATTTATGATTTTTCCGAACGTAGGGAGAGAGGAATATCTGCTTACATTTTATTAACGTTGAATGAGGAAATGGGAAACATATCTACTTATTTATAATATTATTTATTCCATCATTAGTGAAGACCTAAAAAAGTTTGATGACCATAATATGGAAAATACTTTTTGTGATAAGACTAAACATTTCCGAGAGCCAAATAGTTTTTGTTCGTAAAAGCAAACCCAACTAACAGCTAAGCGTAGAAAGCAATAAAGACTTAGCATTTTATATCCCCAGTCATTGACCAGCCCCTATACATAAAGATATTCTGGAATCGGTCCAAAGTTTCACTACCTAACTCATTAACGCCATAGTGTTAATGCAGGATGCCCGTGAAATCTTTTAGGGGCCACTTCACTAGATGTTTTATTCTGTCTCTCTGTTGCTTCGTTAAACTAAAGTGGTTATTTGGCCGTTGTTTTGGACAATTTGTTAAAACGGCACATTATTTCCCGAGTTGGTATGTTACAGCATATTGTTAGCATGCCAAATTTCGTGTTAATGTAATGCGAAATTCATTTTAGCTTGTAGAGTAATAATAATTAGCTCATAACTGTTATTATTTGTTAACAAACGTGTGAACAGCCTGAAATATATTTACGAACACATAGGAATGCAAAGCAACGCAATAAAAAATACTGCTATTAGATAAGTATGCTATATAGATTGAAAAGATATAAAACATTGATGATTCAACAATAAAAATAAGAACACAATTGATTCAAGACAATAAATAAATACACAGGTGACTTAAACAAACTGTAACACATAGTTTTCGTTTTAGAAAACATTTTCGATATTTACTCCGATTCCATGTTTTACCACCTACACAACCTTTTTACAAAGCCCATACTTCATCCCGGACCAATAGACATAAGACATCCTCTATAAAAATATACAGCTGCCGGTAACAAAGGGCCTATTCTGATGGTCACTTATTGTTCAATACGGATCATACACAAAAGGAGACATTAGAAATCACCCCGTCTCGACAACAATACTTCGGGTTTGTAATAAGCATCGGGACCCATCAAAACTTTTAATGATACGTTCGAATATAGACCAACCCAAGTGACACGGTATAAAATATGAGGATTCTCATGATTTATCCGCAACTTTACTGTCGATACGTACACTGTATAGAGTTTTTGATATGAAATGTTACGCGTGGGTCGCAGTCGTTTTATTTTGACAAACGGACGTGAATTCCCTTTGTTGTCTTTACTACGATATATCAACGGTTGACACATAATTCTGGACAAAAAACATTTTTGTGAATGGAATTTTTAAACCTACACGACTATAAAAGCTTAACATTTTGAACATCTTTTCTAAAACATTTCTCGATATTAAGTGAGGTACAGTAGCAGATTACCATCGAGCATTTACGTGGGAGACTCCTGATTATCATATAAATGTTTCATTCGATGATCGGTGTAATTATTTGAATAGATTCTTGTAATACATTGTTACTGATTTATCACGTCACCAATAGAATATCAATGCTTTCGACCACCCGCTTACTTACTAACGATGTCATTTCGGAGACAATGCAAGGTGGCACAATGCAAGAATAACGACGACCCAGCACCTCATCCCATTGATACGGGGCCAGCTAAACAGCCAAAAACAAAAGACGCATATAAATCACTAACTTCGTACCCCACGCGTCCATACAAATACAATAATAATGCCAGCTTAATTGTTTAAAATGCACCCAAATTCAAAGCAATAAGAACTACTAAAACCAACATTGAATATGAAAATTGTATTCCAACCACTTCCATGTAAACAATAGCCGTTTAGTTCACTACAATGTTAGAATTATTGGTTTACGACCGCAGTAACGTAATCATTGGGGTCATTGTTGGACGTTAAATTCTTAAAAATGCATCGTGGGGTGTAAAGGCCCTGCAATTATTGAATACTGTCCACCCGTATTGAAATGGAGCTGGACATAATATTTGTACCACGATGGGTGACGAATTGATTGTTAAAGAGACTTTAACTTTAAATACAATGGCACGAGTGATTTGCAAAGACTTTTATAGTTGAACTTAGAAAAACATGTTCTTTTTTAGTAGTATATCTATTAAAGGACATAAAAAGGAATATGATTCAAATAAAAGCGAATTTATGGTTCATGTATGTCTGTATGTATGTATGTCGATAGTATTGGAATACAGATATCAGAGATATCAGAAGCATTGTTTGACAGGCAGAAAGGCTGATTGCCTTTGCACAAATGCCTACCGGCTTCAAACTCAGAGCATGTTCTGCCAAAGGCAAATTGGATACCATAAGCCAAAGGTAATCTTATCAGTTGAATGCCAAAATGTTAATCAGCATAAAGAGCAATTACTAAATTATCAAATCAAACATTCATACTTAACTAATTACTTCAAATAATAACCATAATTACGTTCTGCTGTCGTCAACATCAACACCAGAGCATATTCTCCCTACAAGTCATTATGCAATTATCCATAATTAGTTTATAAAGGTTCCAATTTCAACACAGAAGGTAAGGCATCTGCAAAGTAAACTCGTAAACTTGACCACGGCCCTGGCTTAATTACCCTAGATCGTTTGTCTCTTTCTCTTGTTAGTTGTTGGAAAGGGAGGACATTGTACAGACAACCCCGAGGACAATTTACGAACGACGAGCGTTCCTGTTAATCTAATTGGCGCTTTCACGTTTAGTTTCGGTGTTGCCTTGACCTTTCAAATGCATATTGTATGTCTGTTGTTTAACTTTATCATGACTTGCGAGGGGACGAAGACGGTTTAATATGATAATGTAATAAAATTCTTACTTAGATTTCTTTCCGTACAAAATTATTTCTGTGTAATCTGTTTTAAAAATGGTTATGTTAAAAAAGATAGTTATAAAAGAAAACAAGTCATGTAAACAACTGAAAACCAATACTAAATGTATCAATAATTCAATTTCCAAAAATATAATACAGAAAAGAAAATGAACCTGTCATAATCGTATTTCTTCATCACGCATGATCACGGAGGCAATTTAGTGAGTCCCACCATTTCTATGCCGACCCTACAATACATACATTGTTGTAACTCATCGCATGACAGCACAAATTAACACATCACACAATCCCTATTCCCTAACCTAGCACACGTCCCGAGGAAAAGTTTTTCCACTATAGATAATTAGCGGTGTACCGCAAGGTAGCATGTTGGGGCTAGTACTATTTGTGATGTTACATAATGAATTTCTACTTGTATTTGTTTAAGAATACACACGAATAAATACAGCTTTATTAGTGAATTTATATTTATGAAGAAAATGTTAACTGTATAAATATAATTAGAGAGATATGTTTACCATATTTCATGAAGCTGTAACAATACATTTGCTTTTATAAGATGTGTGTAACAAGGCGATATCATAGAGGCTTTATTAATACGCAAATAACTCCCAAACGAAGGCTTATGCTCCAGTATTAGATTCATCAAGTTTATAATATGTAAATTGAACAAGTCAGCTCGGTTTACATATTGCTGGTCGTGTAGTTTTAGTTTCACATGAAACTTGGTATGTACTACAAGCTTAATACAATTTGAGTAACCGAATGTAACTTTGTGAACTCCAAGATTAATTATTCTTGTGTGCTAAATGATTTATTATGCCTTAGTTGTAGATTAAAGTGCACGAAGGCGATTTGTTTTCATGACATTCACTTTTTACTATGTTTTTTCGTAAATACTCAATTTTGTTGCGTGTGTTTTTGCAATGTTTGTTTTAATATACCTAGACAGTTTTGAGTCAATTTCATTATATTACTTAAAATTTGGTTTCTTAATCGACTTATTGTTATTCAAATCCAGAATAAAATTAATCTTTACCGCACTTTCAAAGTCAACTAGCTTAACATAAAAACCGTCAGTCCTATAAAACAAAAACTTGGCTAATTAAAACTTTTCAAAGCACGCAAAGCTTCCTAAACTCCGTGCCCGATGAGAAAGAGATTTTATGTTACACCTGGAGAGTAATGCGACGCCATCTTCTAACTATTAGAAAATTTTTGTATCGCGTGCCAAGAGCGGGCACCGACAGATACCGTGTACACAAACACGCGATCATATTTCCTTCAGGGTGGCAAATCGTAGAAATACTCCTAATAATTCAGTGGCAAGTTTGACGGGCACCTAAAATACACATAATTTTAGAAACCGAATGTATAGTCGACGTTATGTATGAGTAGGTATATGTTTCTACTTTTTCCTGCCTTATAATTCAGTTATTTTGTTACCAGTGGCATATATACTTGGCATATTCCCGCTCAACCCGAAGCTGCCTCTCTAGCTAGTGGATAGCCAGCTTAACACTACCTTTAAAGCCAGTTTGTAAGCTGGCAAGTTCAATATTAGTGTTAAGCCCAAAAACTCGCTTAACATCAACGACGCTTCAACAAAATATTAACTTCTATTACTTATTACAGGGAAAATACGCAAAGATTCAATAAACATGATTAATCTGATCCAGAAAATAGATTAACGATAATCAACTCTGAAAGTTTGTTCCGTTCCGAAGAACGATTAATAAAATTATTAGGCGATGTAATAAGTTCCGAGACGGGACTTTTACGACGTTCATAAAGTAAAATATTTTGGTCAATTTACCAAAATTTACTTTCATCAGTACACTGAAGCTTGTGTTTCTTATTACGTTCATAATGTTTATTCTGCTCTGATTCAACGGCTTCAGCTATAACCTTTACTGCTTTAGTCATAAAGTTCATTCTTGTGTAAATATATGAAGTAGTCAATGTCGTTTCGTGTTGAGTGGGTCCATTTCTTTCACCGCCCATAATAATGTTTGGTGATTTATCAAATAGCAATTTCGTAATAGATACCCGCTTGATGCGTCTCATGATAACAATTTTGCTGAACTTTCTCTCATTTGTTTTGTTAATGCCTCGACTTTGTATAAGGGTTGTAATATTTTATCTTACATAGTCTAGCTGTGGACTAATTTTAAAACGGAGCCTACATAATTTTATTATAAAATTGTTTCCCGAAAAATAGATAGGATTTTTTGATAGATCCTAAGAATATATGTATATAATTGTAAATATACAGCCTATCTTTAATATACATATTATAGCCTACTTTCTAAGGTACAGTTTTAACACACACGCTTGGTTAAAAGCCATGTTAAATAATATTATTGTCTAACTATTGACTATCATATAACTATACCAATTTAATAAAGATGAAGGGTTTGTTTTCTTGTTAGTTTGAAAGCAATAATCCAAAAACTACCAATCTAATTTGAATATTTCTTTTTGTATTGGATAGCCAAATTCAAAGGGAATGTTATGGGATATTTTCTATCATAAAATCTCTAAGGAAACAGGCACAACGCGGGTAAACCACGAGTCGTGGCTCCTAAAAATAAAGCTTACGTACTCCAAAATATTATTACAATTTTGACACCACAAAAACAACACTTTGTCATTAATTGTTCAATGTAAGGCGTCGTTTATACAGAATTTACAAGTTTACGAGCTTACAAGATGTGATCTCGCAAATTCTGAAAACAACCATATAATTTAACATTTGCGCCAAGCTCGTGTGATGTTATTAAATCGAGGTATCCTACATCCAACTAATATTATAAATTCGAAAGTTTGTGAGGTTGGTTGTATGTACATAATTATGTTTGTTACTCTTACACGAAAAAACTACTGGATGGATTTGATATTAGAATAACACATGGAATATATTTTATCCCGAAATTCCTGCGAGAACGGGTACAACGCGGGTAACACCTCGGCGCGCAGCTAGTACGTTTATAATTAAAATCAAATACAGAACTTATAAAAAAACGAAAACATATCAGTACAAGCAAAAGCCGCGCTCTTTTAAACACAATAACGTCTTTTGTTGTATCCTTTTGTATTACTTCAGCTATCTGTTTTATCAACCTCATTGTCGAGGTAAACATATCATTGTAAAGAATCGTAACACCAAAGAAACAGAGGTTATTTTTGTAAATCATCTCCACTATATAAGAGTTCACGAGGATATCGAAATGACAATGGAGACGAAATGACTGTATCTATAACATCTTAAGTATTGTCGGTTCCAAGTTGCTTTAATTTATGTTGGTCGTTTTTAAATGCCTTGTTCGAGATGTTGATACAAGTGCTAGAATTTGAATAGTAGAGATTTGGGTTGGGAGGATGTTTGAATTTAAATGTTGTTTTATTTCTGTCTTCTAGTTGGGTGGTTTGAATAAAAATTCTTAGTAGATATTGTAAAAAATATATTTAATGGGATATTCTAAAAGATTAATTATGAGTTTATTAATATTGCGCGAGTTTTTAAGATTTGAGATAGCAAATTCTAAAGTCAAGCCTTTTTACTTTTACCTGCGGCGAGGATGAATTAGTCAATATATATATTTACTAGCCGTGCCCCGCGGTGTTACCCGCGGTGTATCGGTTCCCGCGGGAATTTCGGGATAAAATGTATCCCATGTGTTATTCTGATGTATGACCTATATGACTGTAAAGTTTCATCCAAATCCGTTCAGTATTTTTTCCGTGAAAGAGCAACAAACATACATCCCAACCCATTCTTGCCTTTAATTCGGTACTTTTAAATGTTATAGCTAAAGGATTTTTAATTATGTACGTTCCAGACAGTAAGTGGTAAAGCTTGGGGTTAGGCAGTCTAAACAGCCTACAGGGCTCCTTGGTTTAACGTTTGAAACAACCGGAACCGACTAATTACTTTATTTCATTAATCAAAAATGTTTTTATGATAATTATTAAAATAAAATCTAATTATTTATCTTGCTATTTCAGTTTTTTTAGAAAACATTTCTTGTGGATACTGAATTCAGCAATGCCTATAGTACATCAAATCCAAGTGACTATTAAAACGATATAGAAAACATATATTCAGCAGAATTGCTATAATTTAATTATTCGTATTTATTCATTACTCATGTCATTGAACTTAGAGCTGTGATGTATGTTTTTGTAACCTTTATATCTGAATATTATAATTGGAATAATACATTAAAAGCTTTACTTTTGATATCTCAAGTATAAGAAAAGTATTCATTAAAATGAAATGAATTCAATCACGTACCATAACTAATATTTTTTTTACAAAAGTAATAAAACGAACATGGTGGTACATCATTATTTTCGCCTTTAACTAACATAAGTATTTCTATACTCAACCATTTTCAATTTACCAAAAACAAAACCCAAAAATAAAAATTCTCACTCACCACCAAAACATTTCGCAAAAGTTCCAACAAGTCCAAGTCACGTACGAAAAACCAGTCACCATCCACCGAAAAAAAATCCAATGAGATTAGTTCAACAAGTTCAGATTATCACTGTTCACACCACGGGCGGGCGGGAACAATCCGCCCTACACGTCAACCAAGAGCGAAGGCTGAAACTATACTGAAGGCAACTTCTATGGGGAAACCAGACGCGCGCATGTAAAGGGTCCCAAAGATGCAATATCAGACATCAGGTAAGAAATTCCGCAAGTTAAGGATATGATTGGTAATGAAGGGAAGCTGTATAAAGGATGCGTAAAGGTACTAGGATTTGCAACGTGACTTTTGTACCGTGCTTCTGTGAAGGGGACTGGAAGATTTGTGGATGTATATTTGTCTTTTTAGTTTTGGGATTGGAAGTTTAGTATTAGTTTGAGGGCTGACTGATGATGTCAATTTTATTTGCTTTTTGTAGTAAACGTTGGAGACGTTAGCGAAGAGGTTACTTCGTTTAACTATATAGGTAGTTTTTATTATTGCCAAATGATACAGATGTTTCAAGCGTCGTAAAGGTTGTGGGAAAAACTGCTTGAAAATGTATGAATTCTTATAAGAATGCCAGACGGACCAAACTGGTGTAAATCCATCATTAAATGTGATTCCAGCAATAAATAGACATAACAAGCTACAAGCGAGAAACGAGATTAGGCGAGCAGCTTGGAAACTTGCTCAATTTAATAAACAACGCTATAACGATATCTAGCCATTAGAATATACTCATAGCTCTATAAATTTGCCAAATCGTTGCCTTCAAAGTACAAACGATACACACTCTTGTACAAAAAACATTTCCACGACCCTACAAGGAAAATATGAACATGAAATTAAGAAAAAATATATATTATTAACGTTAGAAAAACCACAGAGCCTCATTCTTCACATCACAGATAAAAAATATCCATTGTGTCACATGTCTGTCTCGTAATACATTTATGGGCAAAAAAATACGTACAGCAGAGGGTGGCATGTCTTACTTTCTAGCTAGAAGGAAAAGTTGTCACCCACTATAGTCTTTTTTATAATATTTTGTTTCCATATACGAGTACAGAAATGCAAGCTGTAAATTTTCCAAAAACTGTAACAATAAATACTATCGACTAAGTCCAGTAAAGTAAGTTCGCATTGGTAGTTAGTGGTTAGTGTAGGACTTCTTTTTTAGACCTCATACAGGCTTAAACCGATTAAAACAACTGGGACAAAAAAAATCTTGACCAGTGGCTCTTTGTCGATTATGCTCTTAGCTATGATTGTGGAAGTTCGCCACACTTTACACAGCATATGACAGAGTTAATACTGAACAAAATCGAAACATGCCGACTATTTTTTAACAAAGGCAGCTAGTGAAAACTGCGAACTGTAACTAGGCGAAGAGGGAGTCCAAGGCTTGTCGCCTTCACTGTACAATAAAAACTTGAGGTTTTGAAAAATTAACGATGTTAGAGTTGACAGTTGCGAAGCTTATCCGAAGGTTTAATAGCAGGGGATATAGCAACCGTTTTAACCGAAACATTAACAATGTTTTCTGCGTAATGAAATGTATTTCTCCGCATTTTAATTCTTTTATTTTCTTTGTTCTGTCTGAGCTATTACTTTAGGCAGTTATTAATTTTGTTATGTTATTTTTTATCTTTGTTTCATGTTTTTAGGTTGTGGTAATGGAGCGTCATTTGTTTTTATAAAAATGGTTGTAATGGTGGTATTTTAACAATGTAAAAGTTGGTACTAATTAAGCGAGATTACAAGTTGTAAGGTGGTGTATTCTGAAGAAAGAAAATTATATTTCATTAATTATTTCATTAACCCTTGGCAACTTTTAAACTCGCCAGCTAGCTACTTGTGCGCTCGCTCAATATCAACAACGCTTTACTTTGGCAACCAACTAAACACGACCTTCAGTACAATTCTATGTTTATATAAATCAACTTAACTTGTTTGAATAGAGAACCGTTCTATAGGCCAAGCTAAAGTGGATGCCATTTGAGATACATTTTCCTTCATGGACTATTAATCAAAGTCCCGTAAAAGCCTCAGTGATTCAGAAAAAAAAATTAACACAGTAAGATTCTGTACTAAGTGCACATAATTTATGGTTCGCTTGCATTAAGTTTGTTTATGCTTTATGTGGTACATTAGTGAAATTACTCGGAGGATGGAATTTTTATGAACATACTTTTTAGGTACCTATGTAGGTTTTGTCTTTTTTCTACGATGATGTATTTTATAACATGCAATGTGATACAGAACTACGAATATAAGTTTCAAAGTCTGTCACCAAAGTTTTCAGGAACAATTGAAAACCCTGAAATTATCAACTTGTGATTTTCATTCTGTTTCTACGCAAAATTCTAAAAATATCTAAATCTAAATTTCGGAAAAGTGCGGGTTAACCCGTTCAAAGAACGGATCTATAAATAGTTTATCTAACTTAATCAATTTTTGTTAACACTAAAGCATCCACACATATCTAATTATGTTCACTTATTTTTTTTTCTCAACCTGCATCGTCCACAGCTTGGCAAAGGTCCCCCAAACGCTTCGCTTCCAACCATCTCTGTCATTATATTATTAAACTAGCAGCGCCCCGCGGTTTTACCCGCGTTGTGCCCGATCCCGTGGGAATTCCGGGATGAAAAATAGCCTTTAATCTTCCCGTTGAATGTGGCTATCTATTACAAAAAGAATGAATAAAATCGGACTAGTAATTCCCGAGATTAGCTCGAACATACAAACAAACTAAAAAAATTACCTCTTTATAATATTAGTATTGACATAATATATCGCAGGTTATTAAACTTATTTATTAAATGCTCAAAACAGTAAAATTTAATCTCATTTACTTTCGCAAACAATACGCAACCAATAATAAGAACTTAATCAATTCAGTTCATAAATTTCACAAAGCCAAGAACATTTCGTTCCGTATCTAAAGCCTGTAATTCAAAGGAGGACAATAACATTCCAAAATACTATCGCCTATTCCATTTTCTGTCTGCGTTTTGAATTAAAAGCTGTGTATTTTGGCGGTATTGTGACATTTAATCCATTTGCTAGAAGCGATGTTGGTTGTTCATACCGGGGTATCGATTTTGTTTGCACAGACATTTGCGAATGAGGTATCGTTTCGTGTATTTTTAGGTATTGGTACGTGGTTTTCTGGGAATTCGTAGTTGTAGACGACTTTGAGGACGACCGCACAAAGGATGAATAGATACGGGATTTTATGCCGTGGTGAAGATTCTTGGAAAAGTTCAGTAAAGAGGTTACTATCTCGACGGTATACGATCGGGTGGGTACCCGATCGAGATTTCTTGATTAGTACACGATCTGTTTTTGTAACTAATTTACCGTTTAGAAACGTTTTTTGCTCGGTACATCGATACCTTTTTTGCTTAATGCCAATTTGCCAGTACTTTAATGTTATAAATGCCAGTTATGTAATTAAGTTGATAAGATTTCCATTTGGTTTAAACTATGTAGGTAAGTTCGAATAGGTTACTGACCTATACTGTCGGTGATTTAAGACCGTCTCAAGGCCTTTGATAAGGTTAGACGATTGAAGAAAACAGGGACTGACTGCTTAACGTGCCCTCCTAACAGCGAGCATCTTACCTAGATCCGGTTTGATGGTAACTCGGTTGGATAGTAAGAAAAGAAATTCAAGAAAACGAAGGTACGAGGAAAAGCGAAGTGGTTTCTAAGATATTTTCCAAAAGCTATGGTGATAAGATAACATAGTTGAGTAATATCTCATACTCGATTAATTCTAATTCCACACGTTTACAAACAAGTTTACGTTATAGTTATAATTTGAAAGCACCCTTAAAGTCGAAATAAAGATTTCTTGTTAGAGTTTCTCAGCTTCTTAGCCTGTGGTAGCGGCCCAAATTCTAAGAAGGTGTCATCTAGCGAGTAGGTTAGTAAAATGAACGTTTTCGAATATTCGCGGAATATACCGCTCACTTTGCTAGATGCTGAAACTAAAATGCAACCTTCTATCCTCTAGGCAACAAGAACGTCGCCTGCCTGTAAGTTCGTAGACTCGGTGTCTTTCCTAGAACCATACAATTAATTTAACTAGAAATAATCTATACTAATGTTATCAAGTGATTAAGTTTCTAACTGTTTGTTTGTAAAGGATAATCTCAGAAACTAGCAATACAATTTGAATCATTCTTTTTGTAAGCAAAGCCACATTCAACGGG
Organism: Cyclophora punctaria; assembly: GCA_951394245.1. Lineage (NCBI taxonomy): Eukaryota > Metazoa > Arthropoda > Insecta > Lepidoptera > Geometridae > Cyclophora > Cyclophora punctaria. The sequence continues at coordinate 6,109,891 of OX596169.1, forward strand.
AAAGTTATAGGCTATTTTTCATCCCGAAATTCCCACGGGAAAATCCCATGGTCATAACGCGGGTCGCTGCTAGTTGTCTTTTTTTTGTAAATAATCATTTAAATACTTCAATCAGACGTAAAATGACGTCAATGAAAATCAGGAGATCAGTGCTCATACATAGCTGAATACATTTCAATGATGCATGCGCTGAAAACATTGACGCCTTTGAATTTCAAAATATTTTCATGTATGATGAATAAACGATGGCTCATAAAAAATGTTTTTTTCATGTTTTGTACTGCATAATATGGACATACGATTTGATATACAGCTGTGAAATATATTAATGTTTTTGTTTAGTAAGTGTATAACGCACTTTAAATGTATATAAATCATTTTTAGGGTCGATTTTTTTGTCAATATCAGATACTGTATTATTCCATTGTTTTATTTATGTCTTTAAAGTTAAAAAATGATCCAAAAATTAAATTCTACGATAATTCAATTATATTGCTGATTGAATTTGCACTCATGGATATTTTTGATTTGAACCTGCATCATATACAATGGGAAATTAACCTAGAAAAAACTACGGCATCACACAACCATCATTACAAACTCATTAATAATAAAACATGCGTAACACAGCCATGTTTTAAACGTACCAAATTTCATATTCTTCATGCTCACATTGCAATTAAAATTTAGAGACGCCTCCCTATTTTCGTGCAAAGTTTGAACGTTCGATGCGAGGTGAAAACTCGAAACAAATTGTGTTAAAACGTAATAGAAACTCGTTTCCCGAAAGTTTATATCAGATTACGTACCAAATTCAATATTTAAGATTGATTCGGGCAGATGTTTGAAGGGCATCCCGCCGTCTTCGGAAAAGGGCAATGTATAGAAAGATGAGAAGGTATAGCTTTAAATTATGTATTATGTAGGTAAGAGTATATTGTTACTTTGCAAAAAGGGTACGGTGCGGTTAAGGTACTTATGATTCTCTTTTAACATAAGGTATTATTGTAATGACCCGCTGCAGGGCAAAGGCCTCTTATCTCACTGAAAATATGAGGATTGTGAAGGCTGAAATATTTTGTATAATACTCCTTACACTTACCTTCGTGTACTTATGTACTTATTACCAAATTCGAAGAAAGAACATAGTCTTCAGGCATCTTTTTCAGTTCAATAGTTTTTTTTCAAACTTAACGACTATCGTAAAACTATTTCGAAGCGAAGTCAACTAACGAACAAACTCAAACTACAGCAATTTGATATTTCACTTAAATACATAAACAGTGTTTTTGTCTCTGTAAACGGAACGAATGTAAAAGGTTTTTACGAGGCGAAACGAAACCCGAAGAAAATGAAGGGAGAAATAAAACGAATTTCATACTTAAACTCGGGTGAATTTGCATGATATTACAACTCATCTGCCTTCGCTAGATTTTTGTGTACAACAGTAAACGATCCGAAACATAAATTTGAATTTTTTTCTTCTTTTCTGTATAAGTTGAAAAGCTAATTAAATCAGAATGGGATAATAATGTTTTGTATTAAACGCTGGGAATCTTCCATTGATTTTCTTTTCATGTTTTGCTCTTAAGAAATAATAAGAAATTCTCTTTAGAATACTACTACAAGCAATGTCTTCTCACTAAAGTTATTAATATGAAAGTACATTGAAGACGATCAGTCTAAATCACTGCATTTTAATACAAAATTCTACTCACGTAGTTTAGTTTAGCCTGGCGAGACACTTCTGCAGTAATCTTATTTTTAATTTTAACTACGTACATGTATTTCTGTTAATTAAGATACATACTCTCTCATGTTGGTCGTTATTAAGACAGTTAGCATATTTATTCTTTATTCTCGTCTATAACTAAGCCAAACTAAAGCTAAAACTATCTAAAAGAAAACTTCCCGAGACAACATATTACCCCAATTTACGAACAAATCTCCATCCATTTTCAGCAGGGACTTTCAAAAAACCATTGTGAGACCACTAACTTCCAAGATGCACTGAAAGTTGAAGCTTATAATTCTTTCTCCTATTTACAGTTGTCTGTGAGTCCTTTGTGCTGCACCAGCGGTACTATATTATGCTAAACTCGTGACTCTTAGGCCAATTACTTTCTCGTAGTATGCCATTCAAGGGATTTTATTCACTCATTCAGTATGGATCTTTTTAATAATTACTAGGCGCATTTTATGGCGTTTCATACATCTATCTTTATTGTCAATAAGTAGCTCCATTTAAGTCCTCTTCAGATGAGATGGACTTTTATCAGTCTCAATATTAATATTTTACGCAGAAGTATCCAATAAGGTGACATTTAAGCGTCTATAATTATTAATATTCAAGTTCGAAATCATTGTATTGAAACTAATATCTGATTTCTATTTTTGACATTGATTTTAATTGTAACATGTACATACTGTATCTATAATATAAAAATGAATAGCTGAATCTGTTAATAAGCGCATAACTTCAGAACGACAGCACCAAATTGGATGATTCTTTTTTTAATGTGTTCCTTATTGTCAGGACAAGGTTTTTATATAAGAAAAAAATGAATAAAAATCTCGAAATTCCCACGGGAACGGGGACGCTGCGTGTGTAACCGCGGGGCACAGCTAGTTTACAAATATAACTCATTTATAAAGTAAAGTTAGATCTGTATTTCGTATAGAGGTTAACAACCTGCTTTTTTCTAAACCAGCTCTTTATTTAGTAATAGAAAGAAGAAACAAGAAAGAAGATAAGATTGTTTACACTTTATTGAGATTCAATTGGTTTATCTTCATTTTAATTTAAAGATAAGGCCCTAAAGATAGCGTTAAGACAAAATTAAATGATTGAACTAGTATATAACTCGTGAAACCAACACATGAAGTTACAAATTTGTAAATGTAGCAGTTTCAAATATCCCTCTTATTTCCGTTAACAATACCACATTTCTTTCCGTCTTTTTTTCTTTATTTCATGTTTAACGTCGAATGCAACGTATCAACAATGCATCCCGCAGCAACTCCCTAATTTCTTAGCTGATAAAATTAATTGTTTATCTACAACAGGGGTGATTAAGCAAACATATTCTTGATAGTAAACGTTATTCCACAGGAATTTTCATTACGCCATAAGATTTATACGAAACGAGGGTCATCTTAGAAATGGGAATGGTTGCGAGCCAACACTTGGTATGTGCTATCCAAATGCAGACTGGTGCTGTGAATAAAGCTGTTTAGTTAATTTATTTGGACGTTTTCGTATACGATTTAAGGAATTTATGCGTTGAATGTTTTAATGTTCTTGACTGTTATATAGATTATGTTGAATTTGTGGTATTGGATTATGATCTGAAGTTTATTAACTGGCATACGGCCCCACTCAGAGACGTTCTTAATGGACACTTGACGTAATTTTTCATACATTACATGTCAAAATCACTCATTTAATCTTTATGGAAGCATTTGACGTTTCTGAGCACAAGGAAAATATGTCGTGAGTACTTCAGAGCATACACAAGTTAATGGTTTCTCGGTTCCTAGAACCAATGCCAATGAGATATTTCCATAGCTATCGTAAAGGTTTTGACAAATAAAAGATTCTGTTTGAAAATATGCACTTTTCAAACCCCAAATTAAACTTAAATATACTAATAAAACTTCAATTATAAACTGTCCCCAAACGGCAAATAACGCAGAAATAAACAACCATGTTTACTGTTTAGTGTTGTCTTCCCAACTTTCAAAATAGAGGGGTGAGTGGGACATACCACTTAGACACCAAACAAGGGGTGTATTAAGTACGAGTTAAAATTTAAATTGATTCCACCCTTCGCGTATTCCTAATTCAAATAGTGTATGTGTGATCTCGGGCGAGAGACGCCGTTTGCGGGATTCTTTTTCTGCAAATTGAACATGCTTTAGGCTGTTTGGTTGAAAGATAGGGAGGTGTCCACACTTGCATGGTTACACGGTTCATTAGTAAGGGCGAGTGTATACAAGAGTTATGTAAGACGTTTATGTAAAGGTTTTGTGTTGTGCATTTTTTATATGTATGTCTATAGGAGGTTGTTTTTTTTCTTCTATTCGATATTTGTCATTCGGTAAGCAAGATGCCACAGGAATTCTATTTGAATGTTCATGTTAAATTGTATGCTGCGGGTGAAACAGTGGGACACAGATAGCTTTTTGTTTAAGACTGAACTAAAAAACTTATTAAACTAAAAAACCATTGTCAATTTATAAGACACACGACTTTAATTCAAAACTAAAAATGTCACCTACATATTGAGACTACGCTCTTTATAAGTGGCACTTCTATTCTATACACTTAACCGGGAACCAGTAATCTCTTAAGATTTTTACGCATCAAATAATCACACAATAATAATCTTAAAGAAAACAATTTCAAGTACGTTTTAACTCTTAAGATAACAATACTTCTGGTCTCGTACAGGATATGTATAAATGGAGAGACATTTCATAGTTATACACGTAGTTAAAAAAAATATATTCTGAAATGGAAAATGAGAACAAATGTAAATTATCATATAATTTGAAAAGTGTCATATCATTTCATCTTTAATAATTGCTTATAAAATAAATTGGCTGTAGGCTAATACAACAGCTTTTAGACCGCGAATTGACTTAGTTTAGTTTGAATTTTCAACACTAATATTTGATTTACGAGTACATTTAGAGCAACTTTCAACTTATTACTAATATTTTGTTCTTTCCTTGTCATAGTTGTATTCGACCCAAAATCAAGAATATAATAATTGACAAAATTAACTGTCAGAATTATACTTAGTTTACGTTATACTGTGAATAACTACTATAAATAAATATTTTTTTAGCCTTAACTTACTTATAGGAATGCATGGATAGATAGGGGAGAGGCCTTTGCCCAGCAGTGGGACAGCAATGGCTAAAATAATAATAACTTACTTAACTAACTTAACAATTTTTTTCTTTACATGGTCCGTCTGCCACATTTCTCCCTTCATTCAAAGACATTACTTTCAACAGTCGCTATCCTCAGTATAAGCGGGCTGAATCTGAATAAATAAATACTTAGCCACCTGCATACGGCATTAAGTACCCATTACTACCCCGCTCACTTGAGATTTATTAAGGTTTTTGTTCAACGAATTGTTGTCATTAGGTAGGTACTTATTAAATTACGTTTTTAAACGTTTTTTATTGGTGCAGATCAGTTGATTACAATTGGAGTACTGAGACCAGATTAGAGTCGCTACTGCATCACGATTCCATAACTCAAAATATAAGTTTCAGTGGGTCACAGTAGAGGCCACAGTCCGCAGCAGAGGCCGGCGAGTACCAGAACCAAATTCTACTTACAGGGTACTAGTTTTCAAGGTTTGTTTTGACTTTCTCACTTATCAACAACTATATCTGGCGATGTCTATAAATTGTTTGTATTAAACAAAGAAGAACTTGGCTGAAAGGAATCTTGACAAATAGCAAATATGACATAATATGGACTATGACCCGTTTCATTACGACACACAATTAAGTGTTCCAAATTTTGAATTTAGAATTGGCCGAATTTTTTCAATAGAAATGACGCTACAATTAGTTAAAATTCTAATTTTCATAAAACAATTTTGAGGACCGATGGATGGGTGCTTGATCTGTCAGACATTAACCTATCAATTTCGATTAGTCGACAAGAAAACCAAAAATTCAAAATCTAAATAATTTCCAATTACTAGTACAATATTTACCTCCCAAATTCTCCAATTGTATGTCTACATGTTCACTTGTTTTAAGCAAAGACATTCATACACTTTGCCCAAACCTGTAAACAAAAGCAAGAACAAGTTCACACCTTGTTTTATCATATTCATCCCATCTGATATTCCCGTGTCTACATGGAACACTACTTTGCAGGTAAGTGACTAAATTGCCTTAGGAAACATTACGTGGTAGATGCAAAGTAGGCCGGATACATACGTAGATAAATTTGTTGTATAAAAAGTAAGTATTAGCCTGTGATATTCCAATACAGAGCAAAGAGTTCTCATTGCAATTAGTACAGGTTAGAAAACTCCCTTAATGCCGAACTTAAAGACGTCCATTAAAACGACACTTAACTCATAGACGTATTTTTCATACATATATGTCAAAATCACTCATTATCCACACGACTCTGAGTACGGGCGTTCAACTCAACCTAATTTACGATAAAAGGTTGCAAACAAACAGCCAAAAGTATTAATATTATTTCCATGAATTGACTTCATACATTGCCTTTTGGCAAGACTCGGCACGGCTTGTTTGGCAGCAGATTGTAAGTGGAATATAGTCTAATATAAGTCCAGTGTCTGGTTCTTTTTCATTTAATACATTGCCCGATAAAAGAAAACGATCTTTGTAAATTTTTAAATTCCATTTTCAAGATAAAATTCGTAGTTTACGTTATACTTTACGTGTAATTCTAACAACGCTTATATTAAGTACATACACGTGGTCTTAGGGTAACCTGCTTGGTTTAAGAATTTACCTAAGCAAATTTATAAATCTACAATAGAGAAGCCTACAAAAGGCTTTGTGCCTGTTTCTATTACTAGGTCAATTCCAAATAAACCAAATTCAAAAGACATTAAATGCAAATAGTATAATGGTTCCACATTTCCATCAGCTCGCGCCGTCGGATCACGAAGTCGATCCATTATTCTCACGCAGATTTATGATCTACGAAAACTCCATTATTAGATCCCGAAGGATCTTTGAATGCCCTAAAAATATAAATTGAGTTTTGTATTAAAATACGGAATGGAAATAAATTAAGCAACCTTATTATGTTTTGTTTTATATCTCTTTGTGTCCACCCAATGTAATTAGAAGAAGCGAAGTGGTTCGCTTGTTTATGAATGGGAAGTATTTGAATTTTGAAAGTTTGAATAATTTAAATCATTTATTTCAAGCAACAAAGAAAGAAAGAAAGATAAAAGAAACAATGTATGCATGAATCACTAATGAGTATGGCAGAAGGTTAACGAAATAGATCTCGACGATACCAGGCAAAATAATTTCCACATAAAAATTAAAACATAAAAGAGATTATAACGCAAATGCTTCAAACCGAATAGCAGAAAAAATAAACGAGAGATAAGATTATGGTTATGACTCGTAAAATTAAGCCGCCCATTCACGCTTCAGTCCAAATGAATACCAAAATAAAACGCGAAAAATAAAATTCACGGTGAGCCGTTCTTTTTATCGTGACTCGTTTGCCACAGGCCGTTGTGAACCACAAAGTGCGAGACAAAAAGCCTCTTTCATTAGTCGCCGTGAAAAATCTGTATTTGCGAAACGACAAAAGTTTTGGCACCACTCTAGAGGGATCCTATAAATCACGTTAATTTATTGAGACGAATAAGTACCGCAGAACACTCAGGTTCCGATTACGAGGTCGCACTTGACTAATGTTCCTTTCCGATTAAGAGCTTGGAAGTCTTCGAAAAATCTTTAAAGTTTGCCAACTTATCAAAGTTCTACTTTTTAAGTTCGCTGTGACGGTGGTGCATGGTTCCAAGTTCTTAGAGTTTCAATAATTCAAACTCTAGGTCAGTAGGTTTAACTTTAGTGTTTTTATGGCATATTATCTTTTCTTTCATTTGAAGGTTATAGGCTATTTTCACGTGGGTATCCGCGGGATGCTGCTAGTTCATATTTTAACATTATACATAAGTATAAAGATTATTAAACTATTAGTATTATATTCAACATAATATTCCTCATCGTCTTCTAAAATTGTTGGGTCAAAAGCGGGTACCTTCGTATTCCGATGAAACTTTTTGCACACCATTATCACTGGCATAGTTCCCGGGTTTTATCTCTGTACAAGTTTTTACCGGACAAGGACAACCACAATATTAGCAGTTTTTGTTCCCTGAACCCGTGTTATGCGTTTTACTAAAGAAATTCTACTCGTAACGTCACGCGCTAACGTTCTGCGCAAATACGTGCCTTTTATCTGATAAGGAATTTGAGAAAATTGCTGCAAATTGTGTCATAATATTCACCGTTTTGTGCACAAAATACTCCTAATTTTATCCTTGATAACAACAGATAGTAGATTTATAAAGGTGTTCGCAATAACGTAACGATTTTGGGTTCTTTTGCTATAGCTACACTAAGCAGGTTTCTTTGTATAAGATCGCTTTAATATATACAGGGAAAGGCCGCTGAAGACGTTAAGATTCGGAACGACATTACCTGCATCTCGATTAGTGAGTGTTTCACAAATTCGAGTACACAATTCCAACATATTTACGAAATTATGTTTAAAAAGCATCAAAAAATTAATTCCTATGAAAATTAATTTCTATGAAACGTAGTCACCACATAAAACAAAACAAAAAATATAACGCAGACTTATCGATTGCATTCGTTCGATTTTTAAAAGTCCATTAAAACATAACGCAACATACACCATCTCAACACTAGGAACTACCATTGTTCATCGTTTCTCAATTGCCTTCGTTAACACGTCTCGAAATCGAATTAGTATCATTACGTTGTCTGCGACTGTTGTAGGGGATAGAGGAAGAGTTTGTAGGCTTCGAAGTTTAAATTTTACTTGTTTAGTTTAGTTACTCGTACAGAAGTTTCTATGTGCAGTCTGGAATAAGTTAGCATCTAAACTGCTAAGTATGTGGTTTGGTGGTATATATTTTATACTACCCGCGGTTTTACCCGCGTTGTACCCGTTCCCGTAGGAATTTCGGGATGAAAAATAGCCTATAACCTTCCCGTTGAATGTGGCTATCTATTACAAAAAGAATTATTCAAATCGGTTCAGTAGTTTCTGAGATTAGCGCGTTTAAACAAACAAACAAACAAAACAAACTCATCAGCTTTATAATATTAGTATAGATGCGGTTTACGGTTGAATTCGCGCGTGATTTTCCGATTATTTAGAACTAGCAGCGCCCCGCGGTTTTACCCGCGTTGTACCCGTTCCCGTAGGAATTTCGGGATGAAAAATAGCCTATAACCTTCCCGTTGAATGTGGCTATCTATTACAAAAAGAATTATTCAAATCGGTTCAGTAGTTTCTGAGATTAGCGCGTTTAAACAAACAAACAAACAAACAAACAAAACAAACTCTTCAGCTTTATAATATTAGTATAGATTCATTCGAAATTTAAAAAAAGAATTGAATCAATACTAATTTAATATAGCTGAAGAGTCTGACTGTATGCTTTTTTTTTGTTTAATCGCTTTTTTGTTTTCGTCATATTAAGACTATGTAGCTCTCAGGTTAGGATTCTGAAAATTATGAATTCATGATAATAGGACTTTGATTCACTCATTCCGAGTAAGTTGTTGGCCTTCTTTAGTGTCGGAGTTTTTAGACCGCCAAACGGCCTCCGACATGGTCTGACTGAATCAACCAGGACCGACTGCTTAGCGTTAATAAGACAATTACTTATATAAAACCGCACAAATCCATAACTTATTTATCTTGAAGTCAGTTCTTAGAAACAAGTTGCTTGTAACGTGGTATTCACCCCTCACTTAGGGTGCAAATAAAATACACTAAAATGCAGTTCAGCGTCGGCAGATTTCCGCAGTATAATTTTCACCCCCTTCACGGAGTAGAGGGTCAAATAATTCCAATTTCCCTTAAAAATATTAAACTGAGTGTTTTACTTCGAAAATATGAATTGTTAGAGATAAAATTCTATACAAATAGAATTAAAATGGTTTTGGATGGTTTGATGGTCTGCTGTTGTGGAGTTATAGTATTAATAGTAACAACCTCCGTGGTCTAGTGGTTTGAGCACTCGGCTCACGATCCGGAGGTTCCGGGTTCGATTCCCGGTGAGGATATCTCACAAAAATCTCTTTGTGAGATTGTCCTCAGTTTGGTTAGGGCATTGCAGGCTGAATCACCTGATTGCCCGAAAAGTAAGATGATTCCGTGCTTCGGAGGGCACGTTAAGCCGTCGGTCCCGGTTACTTTCTACGGATAGTAGTCGTTACACGAGCCATGTCAGAGGCCTTTGGCGGCTCAATAACTCTGACACCAGGATTGGTCAGGTTGACCATCCACTCGATAAGAAGAAGTATTAATAGTATCATTAATGTAACAAGTAGAAAGAAGATAGAAGAATAGAGTGAGATAGAAACTGTTTTCTATTTTTATTCAGACAACCTTTGATAATATCACACAGGCAGCAGTCAAGCGGGACCAAAATATGTCGATTAATTAATTGATGAACAAATATATCTTGTTAATTAAATACCTCGATTATTTACCCCTAAATTTGGGAATATTTAAGGATGTGTAAAACCCTGTGAGCGAAGTACCGAATACTTCAGCATGTATGAAATAAATTTATACAAGCTCTGTAACCGCAAACTTACTACTCAATGTAATTTCACTGTTCATCGTCACTCTTCAAACAATGCAAATCAAACTCGATTCCAGATTCAAATTTGGAACAAGGGATCGTTCTAAAATTCTAAACGTGTTCCATAATCGGTTTTGGCGGGAAATTGTCCCGATATTAGGAAATAATGTCATTAAAACATTGCTTACTCGCAGTGATTGATGCGAGCTCATCCGTTGTTCATTACCGTGACGAGAGGAAGGCTCTTCAATTTAAACGTTTTTCATCGTCCTAACGGCTTATGAGAAGTACTTACCAACTTTTTAAAAATGTATTTAAAATTGGAACACGTTGTAATCCTGTCACTAAAAACACACGCGTTAAGATCCTCCGCTTTCGATTTTAAACTTGGTAAAAAAGGAACAGGAGACGACTATGCACCTCTACAGCATGTAGCAAAACGAATAACAACGCCTAAGATTGTGTAAGCTGAAAGAGCCCTAAATGAAATTTGAATTGATAGATACTCCGTCTCGTACAAGTTTTCCGCAACGTTTAATGTAAAACTTTTGATTTTGTTAAATTGGCACCTTCATTGGTAACTTTCGTCTTTGTTGTTTAATTTCGTGTCGCCTTCATTTGTTTTTCAGGTGATAGCGTATATTATAATATAACTAAAAGAACCCGCGGTTTTACGCGCATTGTGCCTGTTGCCGTAGGAATTTTGGAATGCAAAATATCCTATAACCTTTCATTTGAATGTGGCTTACCATTACAAAAAGAATTATTCAAATCAGATTAGTACTTTCCGGGGTTAGCGCGTTCAAACAAACAAAAAATCAAACTCTTCTACTTTATTATATTAGTATAGATATCACTTAACGCCCGTGGTTTTACCCGTCACGTTGTGTGCTTGCTAAATAAAAACAAAACAGTGATCTTAGTAAAAAGTCGATAAAGTTAAATTAAGCAAACCACTTTATCCGTAATACAAGCAACAACCAAAATTAATTGCACAAGAAAACAATCTTATTTTCATGTTTAAAATTTTGTAATGTTGCGCATCGGGCTATTAATATAGCGAGGGTCGAATGGAATAATCGGTAATATGATAAAGTGCGCCCTCCGTACCGCGTGAGCCCTATTTCCCCTAAAATTGAATTAATTTTTGCCAAACAATCGATAGCGCATCAATATTAATGGACGATATTTTTCTCCAACCGTTTTTACGTTAAATATTGAATAACATGCGCTCATTATGATATGATTTGTTTTCCTCAATAATGTAAATTGTTTACTATGAGAGAAGATCTTTTGTTTTTAAGTGGGAAGTAAATTTCTATATTCTACAAAAGAGTCTTGTTTTTTGTTTTCACGTCTTGTTAAAAGACTTTTGTCCGTGGTTTTGTCGTTCATAATTTTTTAATCAGCTGAACAGCAGAACATACAAAAGTATAAACATAGTTTCATATCAAAATAATGTGATACTTTAAAATAAGATACTTATAATCTCCATAGTTGGTGAAACATCCAACTGGTAGAAACGATATATTATGATATATACGAGTATGCAAGTGGCGTGCAATAGGTTTTACTTTTAGAAACATCGCCTTAGACCGTTTGTCCACCGCCGCCGGCACCGGACCGTCACTGGGAAAGAGATGACGGCGCCGAAGTAGCGGTAGATACATTTAGAGCGTTTTGCTTTAGCCGCGTGTCCACCGCACATCCGTCACGTCATAATAAACTCGGGCCGAAATAATCTCGTTCCCGGTGACGGTCCGGTGCCGGCGGCGGTGGACAAACGCTCTAACAACTGCGTAAAACAACTGCGACGGGAACTAGCATTATTTTTTAAAAAAGAACAATATTATTTTTTATCTTGTTCAATGTTCTTTTTTCAAACAAATCGCTTTGCCGTCACCGCACCATGACACCCCCGTCGTAAACATCAATAGTCCTTTCTAATACCATTGTCACATACAAACTATTTGCTGTACACTCTTTAAAAGTGCGATATGCCAAACAAACCACACACAACCGATCACTCCCTAAGGCGTACAAAGTATTGTATCCCAGTCTTATCTACAAACGGACACGTGGCTCAAACAGATACGACTTAATCCATCACCCTTCATCATACTCTTTGATCTTTAAATGGGAAAGGTTATTTTTTGGTCACATTTAACCGTAGGTCACGATGTGTTTAATTTCAAAGCGTGAATGGGTGTTTATTTTGGATTAGCGGAGTATTTTTGTAATTTTGATGGGTCTTGTTTGGTGTTTTTGTCGTAGTATATGGCATCTAATTAGTTTTGGTTAAGTAGGTAGTAAGATAGGGAAATGATTGTTTTAGGATAATGGACCGAACGCATACATCAAAAAGGTAGCTTATTATGGGGTGGGTAAAAAAAGTGTCTACCTAATTATGCTTGAAACCAGCTTCTGTCATAGATTACGGATGAAATAGACTTCTATTGGTCCAAACCTCTCGCTGTACCTACATTACCTACAACAAACTTCTTCTACCCTGCCTTAGGATGTTCCAGGTTTTACTCATCGTTACGTAAGACGAAATTGATATCTAATCAGCTGATCTCTGACTGCCAAAAAGGAAAAGGCAACTGTCTGGAAAAGAACTGCGACACAAAAACGTATTTCCCCTTTCAAGTCAAGTCGAACTTATTAAATTACATCTTAAATTATTCAGAGACGTCTTTCTCAGCTCTTATTAGGGTAAATATTGGCAGTTATGTACCCTAATAGACGTACAGACGGTCAATACGACACTACACCCCACATGATTCCGCCCCAATGAAATCAAATAAAACCATTATTGCGTGGACATTTATCCCGAATGTTTTGAAATAGGGATGAAATTGGATACCAATTATCGAATTTTGGTATGTAGGATGATTGACACGGTTGTAGGTTGAGTTAGGTTTTTTGTAGAGTAACATGTAGGGTGGGTTAACAGCCCAGTTAAAGCGTAAGACACACAAGAAGTTGCCACACTTATCCTGAACTGGCCTGTACCGGGCCAGTGTGACACCTTTCATACAAATACAAGGAATAGAACATCACTCGACCCGCTCCCGGCCCGCAGCTGCTCTATGTGTCTTGCACTTTAGCTACGTTGCATGCTACAATAGATCAAGTAAATGAAGTATACTAAGTTTATAATATGCACAATCATACGTATCAGTTCTAGTGAAAAAACACCATTGACCTCGCGCTCATTTCGATTGAATAACTTTACAAGCTGCACGTCGGAAAATTCAAGACAATATGTCATACTTGTACATTCAAGTAGCGCTTACGTTTTATTGACGTATCGTTACCTCACAACTAATAAACTCGCTTAATCCGCTCAAACTAACGTCTAAATATCAATGAATTCTTTTGTGATATTTAAAAGTACATATTATCAAAAAGTACTCCATATTACTCAATTTCCGTCTGTGCCATGTGGATTTGCACCGTCTAGTCTTTACAGTTTGTTATACAAAACTAACAAACGACTCGGCCTGACACTATAACTGAACTGCTTCACGTGACTCGAATGAAAGAGAATGAAAAACGGTTCAAAACTTTCTTCCAACCGAGATTTTAAAACAAGTGAGTTTTGGATTGCGGTTTGGTACGCTCAGAGGGTAACCAATTTCAGTCAACAGCTTTTCGTTAAACCAAACATTAGGTATCGTTAACAAATTAAAAAGTCGAAATTTTAAAGTCGCGTTAAAGAATTCATATAAATCAATTACAAAGGAACCCAATAAACTTCTTAAAATGGAAACCGTTAACGAATTTACGACCATTTACTTTAACTACTAAATATTTATAACAGGAATTGAAGTCGAATCTGAACTAAGGAAGATTAACAGGAAGGCAGTAATTACAGGCATTATTGGCAGTCGGGGTTAGAGATTTAGTGCTTCGAACGGCGTGGGGGAGACTGCATACCCCTACCATTGGTTACTAAACTCGATACTGTTTTAATGGAAACCAATCGCTACGAAACCACATACGATTTATCGAGCGCGTACTGGCAAAAAGTTTAATTACGTTCTGTGTGTGATAGCCTATAGTAGTGGTATTGATATTTGGTAAAGGCTTTCAAAGTAATGATGATTATTTAGTTTAATGAGGTTATGGGATATTATTCTCACTTATATTTATATAAGTGTCAAACGAGTTTACATACTCACTTTTTCTATCTTCTAGTTGCCATAATTCGTTCACAAAATTCTGATAAAATTGTCAACAGTTAGACAAACTCCACAAATCTACATAAGTCAGCTAAGCCAATTTCCACGGCACCCGAACAGAAAGCATCACAATTTTTCACACATTCCATTACGGTCTACTTGGTTAATCCCTTAGGCTGCTGTCCACACTTTATCTTCGGGGATATTCGGACAAAGATCGGGTATATTCGGAAGGATGATTATTCCGCCCGCATAGAGGTTCTGTGACAACCTTCACGGGCTAGTAGTCGTGGACAAACCGAGATTAGAACCTTACAGAGGACCTAATCGAGACTGGTGTTATTGGATTACACGGTGATTCATAGGGTTATTAACTATGGATATGGGTGTTGGTTGTTTTGAGGCTTTGAAAGGATATTGATTGATATTTACTAACTCAAATCGACAATTAACTGCTCGTACTCAGAGACGTCAAATACTTTGTCGCCCCCACCACACTTAATACGAAGACAGAGGATTGTGTGCAACCACCGCGTGATTTTTTCTTATGCATTAACTCTTATTTTCTTATTGAATGAAATTAAGTCGTTCCTTTTTAAACATACTTTTTTATTTTAAAGAGAGTATTTATATAAAGTTTTTATATAAGCCAGCGTATTTTCTTTAAATAATGTAACCATTAATTAGAAATCAAACATATTACTTGAAACAAAATTCAGTTACACCAAAATGACGAAATGATCACGGATATGTAAAAACAATGTAATCACAGTATTTTTAATACCCAACATGGAAATAAAATCCGTCACGTTTTTGCGTTGAAATAAAAACGAAACAAAAAATATTCTGCCAAAAATAAATCTCCTCAAACGCAGAAACTGCTTATTTTAAACTGTCAAAATGTACAATAAGGTAGGAAAAATGCTATCTGGCGGTTTTTCCGGTCCATTGACGATATTTCCCGGCGTGATGTGAACGATGACGTGTAAAGAATCACCCTCTTTGGATTCTGCCACCGTATTAGCTTAAAAGGCCATCCGATTTCAAAAGTGGGTAGATTTTGACTTCAACGTAAGTATAAGTGTGTGTATGTATTTAAAAGTATTCAGTGGCACACATATGTAAACTTTTACTGTAATGATACATTTATATATTGTAGCTGTAGGCAACCCTTACTAGATAAATAAATAAAATAAAAAAATAATTATATGTCTGGTTTCGTTGTTGACGACGACGTCTGGGTGTCAATTATATATTCTTATAATATATTTGTGTATGTATATGTAGTAGCATCAGTGAGGTAGGTACCATAACACAAGCTAAGAGCTTACTTTGGGTATAGTTGACCAATATGTCGGAAAGGGTCAAAGCATTTGGTAGCTAAAATACTGTTAATATGCGTTATGAATTCATAATTCATTCATTCATTCATTCATTCCCTAACTCTGTGAAACGGTCCATTTCCGAACTACTTAAAATATCGAGGTATGTATCTCTCCAGTGCCCTATCAGGCAAGTTAAAACCTATTGATCCTGTAACCAGCCTCTATAAATCAAGACTGCTGATCAGAGAATCCCATTACGTGAACGTCCACTATCTTTCTAGTAGCTTTTTCTAGCTTGAATGTAGCACTTTTCTATCTAAAACCTCGTTGGAAGCTAGCCAGTTGCCCCACGATACTCTCGAACGCTTATTTATAGCCTTTTAATAATTTGTTTCAATTTATAGCGAGAAAGATACACTTGTATTTTGTAGTTTTCATTGAAATGGTTTTTGAGATAAGCGGGAACAAATGTTTTACTTACCAGTATTTCCTGGAAAAGAGATTGTACCTATGTATTTTTTTATTTCTTGAATGTGGTGATATGTATGGAATGAAGAATGTGTGTTTAATCATAATCCTACTAATATTATATTATAAATGCGAAAGTTTGTATGTATGTATGTATGGATGTTTGTTGCTCTTTCACGCAAAAACTACTGAACGGATTTGGATGAAACTTTACAGTAATATAGGTTATACATCAGAATAACACATGGGATACATTTTATCCCGAAATTCCCGCGGGAACGTGTACAACGCGGGTAACACCGCGGGGCGCGGCTAGTTTGTTTATAATAGTTTAGAAGAGTGGTGATATTTAAATGTTAAAAAGGGTTTTTTTTAATACCTTCCCTTATATTAAGCTACTAGCAGCACTCCGCGGTTTCACCCGCATTGTACTCGTTGTCGTGGAAATTTCTGAAGGAATACCTTATAACCTTCCTGTTGAATGTGGCTATCCATTACAAAAACATTATTGAAATCGGATTGGAAGTTTCTGAATAAACGTATTGAATTAAAAAAACTAACTACATTAGCTTTATTGTAGATTTGTATAGATTTTAAATAAACAAATAAACAAAAACAGATATAAATCAATGATATAATTATCTATGGTAAATTTGTTTTATTTACACCACAGATCACAAAAACTAAAGTATTTACATACACAAACAACTTTACCAAAACAGCTATAACACAAATGTGCAAGTATCTATCTTAAATCTACTACCAGAAACACAATCAGAACCCTGAACAGGCTACATTACAGAAAACTGTCCACAAAAACCGTCTCATTACCACTCGCTAGACAGTCGCCAATTGAGCCACTACGCTACGTGATCAGCATTTCGAAGCTCATCCAATAAATCAAATTCTTGTAATGAAATGTCGGAATTCAACCGTTTCACTCTATACTTACTACATATTGTTAGTTTCAAAGTAAATCGAGTTTGGTAACGTGTGGTCTGTGATCCAGAGTTTGAATGTATTGCGTTATTTAGTGCCAGTTTAAGTTAGCGAGTTAAAATTTAGTTGTTCTGACATGAAGCGTGTTTCTGCAATTATCAATGTGATTGCGCTATTGTAGAGTAAAGTATTAGACCTCTGCTGGGAAAAGGTACAGCGAGGAGGATTAGGCAAAAAATAATATTAGCCTTTTGGTCCTGTAAGGCGGCAGGCCTGTAGAGGTTTCATTTGTGTATTTATTTGAATAAGTCACAGGTCAAACTGTTTTTTTTTCAAAATGATTGCGGGAGAGCCTCTATAAGAATAGTAATTTGGTGATTGGCAATTGGCAATAGTTACATTTTTACAATTGTAATGCACACGAATACAAATATGCTGTTGTGTAATTATTTTTAAATATTTTTTTATTGCTTTTTAAGAAGACCAAATTACATAGCTAAGTAATAAAACTAAAAAAGTAAAAAGTAATTGAAGAGGGCTCAGCCTGTGCTGCTAAGAGTATGCTACTCTGGGCAATGCTGGTTTGAATTGTCTTCACTATCACTACATACTATAAAACAAAGTCGCTTTCCGCTGTCTATCCCTATATATGCTTAGATCTTTAAAACTACGCAACGGATTTAGATGCAATTTTTTAATAGATAGAATGATTCAAGAGAAATGTTTACAAGTATAATAAATCCCGAAATTTCCACAACGCGGGCAAAACTGCGGAGTGCTGCTTGTTATCAATAAAACCCTTATTTGTAAAAATAATCTGTTCCACAATTTACACTGAAAATAGTACAAATTATTTACACTGTTGCACCAAAAACATTGGCATTTTTAATTAAGTAATCATCCATTAAATCCACCCATTAATCAGCACAAGAGCTCACGTCCATGTAAACGTACAGGAATTTGTAAAACTGCGCACCTTCTGGTGCAATTTATAAAAGCTGTTTAAAACATATCCTCTCACGTATATAAATCAATGTTGTACCGAAACTATCCGAACATTTATTATGGTTAAGGTTGAAAAACGCCAATACATTATTCGTCCAGCATTTTTGGACCTCTAGAGGGTTTGATTAAATAATCTTTTTTGAGCGGTTTACGAACGGTTTTATTCATATTTGTACATTGCTGATATCCCATTATATTGATAGCGATATAAATCTGAAGTTTTTATAAGTACCTGTAATTTATTATACACTAGCAGCGCCCCACGGTTTTGCCCGCATTGTGCCCGTTCCCGCAGGAATTTCGGGATGAAAAACAGCTTATAACCTTTCCGTTGAATGCGGCTATCTATTACAAAAAGAATTATTCAAATCGAGCTGGTAGTTCCTGAGATTAGCTCGAACATACAAACAAACAAACTTCCAAATTTACCCTCTTTATAATATTAGTATAGGCCAAAGAAACGCTAGGGAAACGCCCTTGTATCCTTTGACAGCGAGTGGTGGAAAACCACGAGGGATAGAGAAGGTTGGAAGCCCTTGGTGAAAACCTTTGCTCAGTAGTGGAACGATACAGTTCGAGAAGAACAAAACCTGCAATATAACTTTCAATTTTCCTCGACCAGATTTGTGAAAACCTGAAAGAGTTCCATCTTATTAGATCGATCCCCATACTGAAGTCACGCCGGCTCGTTACATACGTGATCGAAATTCCGATCGCCTATTTATACATTGTAGGTTTCACTACCACTTTCCACGTCGCAACCACTCTCGGGAGACCTCTCCTAACCTTCGAAAATACGCCAATTAACATGAAGTATCTCAATAGAGAAAGGTCAGCGTAAACTGGATTACAGATCGTAAAAGAACGAATATGTAGTTGGACGTTAAATGGATGAATGGAAACTTTTTAGGGGCAATGTTGTCAGCTCTGTGTTCGACGTTATGTTGATTAAAATGTTTTGTTGAATATAAAATGCCTGTAGTATTTTCGGTGATCGATGAAATTGATATACGGGGCACGTTCGGTCACCGATAAAATATTATTTAACGCTGATATTGATTTTGGCATCTGTTACACAATTTTCTTTGGCACACCTATGAAATAGGTACATATAAAAAGGTTAATATTTAGTTGTATCACTCTTTATAATATGATTAAACGTAGTCCTAATTACGGTAGTAAAACTTAAGCTAGCGTTTGAGTACAATAATTAAGACTGAACTTCTGTTTTGTTGCAGAATCTTTCAAGCTGTTACTTTACTCAAGTTCAAAGCAAAACATTTCTTTTGTAACAAAACGTTATTTTTTATTTATTATTAATATTTATTTAAGCAAACACAAACAAGCAGAAATTAGTCCTACAAACCCTAAACATCCTTAAGCCTAATAGCCAATCCCCTTCGTCAATTAAAATTTGATTCAAAATAAAGATTTAACTTTCAAAAAGTGTTATCCAAACCCATCCAATCATGGAGCGGCTATTCAAATGAGGACGACGAACAAAGTGATTACATTGCTACAAAACGCACGTCCGATTAATAATCGTACTCGGCCAGACGTAGGTGGACGGTGGCTTCATGACTAGAATACTCAATGAATATAGACCTGTGTGTACACATCTTTATAACTATGATAGGCTGTTGAATTTGAGGTTTTTAGAGTAGCACCCTTAGACTTGAGAACTATGTCCTATGAACTAAGTCGATGGATTAACACAGAAAAAGGTTGAGTTTTTGAAAAAAGAATTCCAAGTGAAACCAAAAGAGTAATTTTACTACTCGTAAAAGGTATAAAAAGGTATGTATGTTTTTTTAACTAGAAATACGCATGAGTACCTACTTAAAAATGTATCTAAAAGATTTGCATCTTTTAAAAAACTACGTGACATTAAAAGTAAAACATTTTGTTAATATAATATTTTCGCTGTAGACAATTTAAAGTAGGCTCTAAGTCTTTAAGTCCACATAAAATAGCTCAAAGCATAAAGTCCTAGTCACAAGAAAATGGTTCAAAGCTAATATTTAGCACCCCAAATCCCAAGCTTACATATCGCCAACATTTTCGCAAACCGCAGACCAGGGCGTTCCAAATACGAATGCATCCATTGTTCGCGTGTCTCCTGAGCATTATCTAAAGACTACGAACCTCTTGGGAGGTGACCTACTTTTCGGCCATATCCCTAAGTGCTTACGCATCTAGGTTATCGTGCTATAACTGTATTGAAATCGATATGTTGATACACGATACCGAAACGGCTTTTACCACAGATTGCGCAAATGGAAATCTGACTTTCCGGGTGAGTAGAAAAAACAATAGCTGCCAAATGGCCGGTTTGCAGTTCAATTGAGATCCTTTTATATTGTTTTTGTATATTAAAATGTGATTATGAGAGTTGACGGTTTATTATGAAATTATCGTAGCAGTAATAGTTTCCATACATATAACGTCAATATCTTTGCTGTTTTCGATGCAATTGGAATAGAAAGAGCAAAGGGCTAGGAGAAAAGGATACGCTACAACCTAATGCCAATAAAATAGTTCACACAAAGATCATAAAAACTCAACTGCAACTTAACTACAGATATCATCCCCAACGTACTACATTAGTTGTAGTAGATTACAATATGAACTAAATTGTATAAGCAAGAGCCACACTCAAACGTTACCTAAACCATACATTATACAATTAAATGCCAGCGCATTCCCAAAGCGTACAATTTCATCTACCAATCGTTGAAGCCTGTTATCTACTTTTAAATGTTAGCTAGCAAGAGATGCCCTATTACACTACAAATCCCATGATAGTTGAGACTAGTTGCATTGTCAACTCTCCAAATAAACCGCTGTAAGCGCGTCTAAGTTTTAAAATAGTAAGGCAATTAACTACCTTCTTGCATTAGTAATAGAGTTGCATCGCAAAATAGAGATGGTAAAGCTAATTTTGTATTATAAAAGCGCTCTAATGCTGCCACGTGGCGCAGACGCATCGAGTTTAATCTTCATCCCTTCCCTTTGAACTTGTCCCCCTGTTTGTCTAAACGCACCCGTTTAATTACAAGCTCATTAATTTTGGATTATTTACAGACTCAAAAGATAGTCTGGATTTTGTTGGGTATGTTGTGGCGGTGCGGATTATATGACGATTAAAGGTTTGTACGTATGAGCTGATTTGCTTTGCTGAAAACGGTACCGAATAATTAATCTCGTTGAAATTTATTTTTCTTTTATAGCATTAAATTTTATTTAAACCAGGTCCAGGTCCATACTTTGAAGGCTTAACTTAAGCACTTTCTCTTTGTAATTAAAGTTTTCAATTACTGCTCAGAATTATCTGTAATTTCAAGCTTCAGCATTTTGCCTGCCTGATCACATTATACAGTTTACTTCATTAATTCAAATTAACTTTAAGGCTTGGATACCCCAGCCATTTCGACATTTGAGGGGGTGAAGCAGGCGGTGAAGCCGGGGAGGAATAGTACGCGCAGCGGCCGTCGCGGCGGCGCGGCGCTGACGTCACTCTATGAGATACGGGGCCCGCGTGCGGTCGTTTTGTAACAGAAGATTGCGAAGCGCTTAATTATCTAATTCACATAATAAAAATCAGTAGTAGATATTGAATTGGGTAGAATAGTCATCACATTGATAAAATAGATTCTAACAATCAACATTTTATCGCATTTTGTATTTATCTAAATTACGTACATATCCTATCCTACTAATATTATAAATGCGAAAGTTTGTGAGGATGGATGTATGTATGGATGGATGTATGGATGTATGTATGTTTGTTGCTCTTTCACGCAAAAACTACTGAACAGGTTATATAAGCTACAATTTATAATGAATTTGTGTAATTTTGGTCGTAATAAATAAGTATTTGTAAAGCAAGTCGGAGAAAAATCACCACCGTACTGGTTTGACACATGTGACATGGTCGCCATGCGACGGCCTCCGTATGAGCACGAAGCATCGCCGAGTAGTTCCGATATACGTATGACTTATATTTTAGTCGTTAATTTCAACGTGTGACGTGTCGTTACGATAGCATAACATTGCAATTAGTGAATGAAACCTAAATACAGGAAGAATCATTTTGCTTATCTCGAAGGCCGCGGGTTCGAATCCGAACATTACGATTCATTTTTATTTTCTCACATTAGTTTATCAAAACTCTTTTTCATTTGAGGTTGTGTAAAGTACCTTAATATTTTAGAAAAAATCTTAAAAAATATGCTGTATAAAATAAATTATCAAAATCGAAACACCTATTATAGGTATTTTTCGTTTAATTAATTTACCACTTTATCTATTGACTACTTTTGGAAATAAACCGTCTTATAAAATTTTATCCTACTAACCTACTAATCCTACTTCCTACTTCCTACTAATATTATAAATGCGAATGTTTGTGAGGATGGATGTATGGATGGAAAAAAATCTGCCCTCTAAGAGCTATCTTGGCGTGCGCTGCCTAAACTATTGGAGTTACACAAAGATGATGTACTCGTTTGTCTTTCGCATTAAGTCAGTGGTCGGCAACCTTTTGACAGGCAAGGGCCACAAAGTAGCCAAATAAAGTAAGACGGGCCGCTTTTGTGACATAGGGGTATATGCGGAACCAAGAGAGTGCTACAATACGCAGGTGGGAGTGTGCTACGACGCGGAGGTAGCTACGATGCGGAGGTAGGAGTGCGCTACGTTGTGGAGGCGGAAGTGTGAAGAATATTAGACACATAATGTCGTTGGCCAAATGATAGTTTGTTGCTAATGGTGGTTCTACCTACTATGTTTACTTCTTTAAGATATTTTTATATTGCCACAAGTGACGGCCACAAGTGACGTGTACGTGCGGGCGAGCAAGTAGTAACTAAAATAGAATAGTAAATTAAAGGAACTTGGGATACTATGGACCCTGGCCCAATGCACAACAGTGGCATGACTTATTTACAAGTCACTCTTTGACGGTCATATCGAAATCGACGGCCAACTCGGTGTTATGGCTACCGAAGAATAGAGTTGGGCTATGTTATGGACCATAACCGTGTTGCTCAACAGTAACATGACCCATGTCATTTGAAAGCAAAAGGCGCCTCTTTTTGCTTCGGTTTAATAAAAAAATGTTTTAAACCATAAACATATCACCAAACTTAATGTGGCAGACTAAATTCCATGCGAGCGAAGCCGCGGGCAAAAGCTAGTGTTTTATAATAACCTATTTTGAAAAAAGTTTATTTTTATTATAATGTCACAATAATCACATTTTAGGCGGCCCCTAGACCTACAATAACATTGTACAATATATTTAATTGTGCAATAAGATTGAATTGCGTTTGGATCCAAACGGTCAATTATATTGCACAATAAGAAAATCGTGCAATGTTTTCTTGTTCAGTCGAAGGATAGTTTGATCCCGAGCAACATATCAAATATTGCGCAATACTGACCCTACACGAAGCAATAAAAAATATGATGCAATAAAAATTAAACTCGCTCAAACTTTCGTTCAATCATTGCGCAGTCTTCAATATTAGCCCAAGACGATCAATTATATTGCACAATATTCAATATAATTGATCGTTTAGGGGCCGCCTTAATAAAATATAGAAAAAAAAGACGTGTGGCACTCGGGGACTGCCGCGGTAAAGCTATTGCATAGTTATTTTTTCTATCACTAGATGGCGTTAGTGGGGAGCGATAGGTTTTTTTTTCTATCATTAGATGGCGTTAGTGGGGAGCCTTAGGTTTTTTGCGCGAGGTTTTTTCGTTACGGAATTTCTGGATTCGGTCCCCGCGCTCAAGGCCCGCGATAGAAGCTATGCAATAGCTTAAAATATAGAAAAAAACAATAAGATCTCAATGAGAAAACACTATGAAGTTTCGTAGCACTGGAATGAAAAAAGCGACACACGTCCGACTAGCACGGCGCCTCAGCGCATACTGTCACTCTGGGTACAAAAGAGCGAGAAACACTACGGCGCGGAAATTGTAATGGCGACTCATTCGCAAGAATCTACCACCTTTCGTTGGAAATTTATTTTAATTACAAATATAATATTGAAACAAAAATTTTACTCCAACAGTCCTGCGTCATAGTTTATTTTACATCACTCAAATTAATTTTAGAAATATGCGTTTGAAATTGTTTAACAAACTAAGTGTTTAAAATTCACAAAGTAAGGTATAAAAGACCCAACTTTGTGATTATTTTCTATCGAGGAAATTAATAGTCAACGTGTTTCGGAAACAGTAGTCTCATTAAACATATGATCAAGATTAAAAACAAACAAAAATTGTTCTTGTAACGTTAAGACTTTTGGCTAAAAAATTGTTTAAAGTAGCCCGTTTTAGGAACTCATAGGCCCTTAAAAACATCAAGAAAAAGTAATTTAAGCTAAGTCGCCTCCCTAAACAAATACAAATAAAATTAACCCTAATTATAATTCGGTAAAATTGAGTAAACAACGTTCATTACCATTGCGACAGCTGTTTAGTATGCAGGTCGGCAGTGTTCAGACGATCGCAGGGATTATTGCCGTCGCGTCGGATGCCCATTATATAGGCGTTAGAATTTCCTTCCGCTTTTTAAGCTGGTTACCTAAAAGTAATTACTTTGGTGTCAGCGATACCCAAATAATTGTACGTGGAAATAGGCAGGTTTTATAACGTTTGTTCAGGAAGTGGTTATCGACGTGTTACAGACAACACGAGTTCATGAAGGTTAAACCTTCGATGTAAGTAAATGCTAACATGGGTAACCCAACCGTTAATTAGAAACCTTATCTGAGCTACTATATGTATGTTTAAATAAGATGCAGCCTGCAGAAAAATTCATTGCTGCTTTTACGATTTTTTCTTGCTGCCTGTACGGTTAAAAAAGAGGTACGATCATGAGTATATTAGACTTGGAAGCGCTTGGGGAGACTTGTCCCGCCGTGGGATGATATAGGAGAGAGAGAGGGAGTGTGAGAGAGATAAAACTTAAATAAATGCAACTTTACATTGTTGAATATTCATCATCATAAAAGCATGTAAACCAGTAAACAAAATCCTAAAAGTGTACACTCATCAGAACGACCAAAAATCTGAACCAGCAACTCTATTTAACACCAATTAATTTTCGTAATCGTCCAATAAATTATTCAGATTAACCGGTACAAATTAACCAACGAACTCGTATTAATCACAATAAATCAAACCGTTTGAAAATTGGAGCATTTCCTGGAGCAATTTTGTGAAAATTACCGGCGAAAATAGTACGGTGTCCATTCCTCCGCTATCTTGTGAAAGCAGGTGACAAAGAATATAAAGTCGGTTCGTAAAATGTTGGACACAACGTTATTCATGTTTATCGCTCTAGTGACCACACGACATTGCAATTAGAGAACCTCTTATATTTAAATACGCAAAGCTTTTAAAGATATTCGAGTGTTTCCGTGTTTTACGGTTCAATGTTTTTGTTTAGGATGACGTTAATGGTCCGTTGTTGAGTTTTTTGTTGAAGATATTGCGTGAGAAGTTTAGCTTGATTTTTTTTATTTTGATGTCATTATATTTTGTATTATGTGTTAAATATATCTCTATCTACATTCTTATCTATTAAAGCTGAACAGTTTGGACGCGGCAAAAGCGCGTGGTGGATTAATAGGAGGATTATGTTTCCATCATACTTTACAAATACTAATATAGGTTTCAATCTCTTTAACCCGTTTCTATAAAAAATAATAAGGTTGGCGCGACACGATCATCAAAGCAAGGCGGTGTCAAGAAAAGTTTCAAGTTTTCACAACATGTAACAAAATATAAACAAGCAACACACATCACAATACCTGCCCAAAATCCTAAGCCAATTCTGATAACATTCAAACTGATCTAATTAAAACAAAAACAACTCGCTACAAAACACGTTCGACAGTGTTAGAATATTAATGCTCGTTCCGGGAGCTTTACAACCCTTATGTCGAAGTAATAAGGGTGAATATCGTTTGAAGTGTGGGAGTCTAACACCAAATGATCTTCTACTGGATGGACCTCAGATAACAGCAGGAGTGTTCTAACAGGATTAAACGACTTTGTTTTTGTGTTCCTTTGAATTCATTATGTTTGAATACGTTATTAATGTAGGAACAGTAAGATTGTTATGTAGGAAAAGAGGGATTGTGTTGTGAATATATTCGTGTGAAGGTAATATAATAGTACGCATAATAGTACTGCATAATAGTACGATTGGAGAACTTAAAAGGTGTTTCTCAGTATTCTTACATTGGGTCTTCTTCTTCATCAAGTAGATGGTCAACTTGACCAATCCTGGTGTCAGAGTTTTTGAGCCGCCAAAGGCCTCTGACATGGCTCATGTAACGACTACTATCCGTAGAAAGTAACCGGGACCAACGAGTGACATTGGGTGAGTGTTTATTTACATTGTTTTAGTTTAAGTTCATATTTGCTTAGTTTGATATACTAAGTGTTAACTAAGTGCTTCTGAAATTCTTTTGCGTTATCAGCAATTGCTTTGCATTAGATTCGCTTCGATATCAAAAATAAAATAATGATAGGTAATGAATCTTATATAAGTGACAATCCAATTCATGTTAATGGTAAAGTGAATAAGTAGCGATTGCGAGAAGTCTTTAAGAGCAGATTACTTTCGCTTACTTTCGTATCCTCACTCTCATTTATTTCTTATCAGTATAGTCTTAGTAATAGTGTAGTAATTACTTATAATTACTACACTATTACTAAGACTATACTGATAAGAATAAATTGTATGTAATTTCATGACATTACTCTTAAGTAATGTCATGAAATTACATACAATTTATATACTCGTACATACATAATTTTCTAAATATTACTACGCAAACTAATTTTTCAAAACTAACACAATCAAATTAAACGTTTAAAAATACTTTTAAAACACTCAGAAAATCAATGCTAAACCAATTCCGGACATTTCCCAAACCAAAAACGGTTATCACATTTAAATTTTTAACCACCGAAGATTGCCTTGTCCGTGTTCTTAGTGGATTAACGACCAGGTACAGAGGGGAAGATAATATGATTACAGTCAATCGATGGCACCCTTAAGATAGGCTACGAAGACGCCTTGCTGTGATATTTAGTAGGCACCATTACTTCTAATAGCAGTTCAATCTTCGTTGATGAATATTAGTGAGTGCAATGGTAGGAGAGATAGGTTGTCTTTTGAGAGAATTAATACAGGATTTTAAAAGAAAGAATCAGTAAATATTACATGTCGTGCTATCTTCACTATCACTATCACTGCATAGTATAAAACAAAGTCGCTTTCCGCTGTCTGTCCCTATGAATGCTTAGATTTTTAAAACTACGCAACGGATTTTGACGCGGTTTTTTTAAATAGGTAGAGTGATTCAAAAGAAATTCCCGAAATTCCCATGGGAACGGGCACAACGCGGGTGAAACCGCGGGGCCCTGCTAGTATTGTAAAAATTCGATCCTTTCTAACCCGATTATCACGGTGTAATACCAAAGTGTTTTAATATGACTCTTTTAAAAAGTTCTTAATTCTTTCCACATTTGCAAATGGTGACAACATATAAAGTTAAAAGTATATATAAAAAAATAAATATAAAGTATCAGGCTATAATGTCCTACTATTACTTCACCACTGCAGGGCAAAAAGGCATATTACTGAATCTTTTTTCAGTTTTATCACAGTCAAATCTTACAACCCCTATAAACTCCACCAAAAACAACTAGGTACCAAAAAAAAACGCATTTCGCAAGAGATCAAAATTCCTTAAATATGAGACGTGGAATAACATCATCCATCATTTGAAGCTCAAGGGATTCAAGGGTCCATCCATTGAAGACGTTTCCAAATCTTTTTGCGCCTCCAATAGCTGTAGGCCTCAGAAGTGTGACATTTTTGTATGACGAATGTATGACAGACGGATGAATGGAGCTGAGAGGATTGTGAGCGATATTTAACTTTTATTTTTGGATAGATGTGCGGGTGACAGTTTATTACAATGATACCTAAGACTATCAAAGCATAGCCTGTTGAAAAGCTTCTGACTTTTTGAGTAAAAGTTTTTAAAAATTATATTTCTACTAGCAGCGCCCCGCGGTTTTACCCGCGTTGTGCCCGTTCCCGTGGGAATTTTGGGAATTTTTTTGCATAAAAACCTTCCTCTTGAATCACTCTACCTATTACAAAAAACCGCATCAAAATTCGTTGCGTAGTTTTAAAGATTTAAGCATACAGACAAACAGACAAACAGAAGACAAACAGACGCGACTTTGTTTTATACTATGTAGTGATTTGAGCGCTACCGTGCTACTGAGAGCACGTTTAATTTCCGACCCCCTCTGGCTGGAGGAGGCCCTTTAGACGTTCTGATACTCGACACTATAAATTAAAGTACAGTGGTCATAGAAGGTACTTTTTAAAACGAAAATATATATAATTATCAATATTAAAATTAGAATGCATTTTTCACATAGACTATATTTAATTCTGGCATTCCTATAATACAATTAAGTCGCTAGTCTAACAAAATTCGGTAACAAAATAAACTCGCAACACGGTTAAAATATTAAAATAATTGAACCGAACCAATCAACAACTTTTAAATATTCTATAACTAAATTAACGAAAGGGTTGAAACAAAATAATTAAACTGCGAAATATTTCAATTAATATTTCGTACCACTTTTGAATAGAAATAGTATGATTATAGCTCTTACGGTTAAATGCTATGATCGTATTAATTGTGCCCTTTCCTGTGGGAATTTCGGGAGGAAAAATATCCAATAATTCTCCCATTGAATGTGGCTATTCATTACAAAAAGATTTAATCTAATAGGACTGGTAATTCCCGATATTATCCCGAACATACACACATACAAAATTAAAAAATTACCTCCTATTAGGAGGTAATTTAGTATTACATGAGATAAAAACTACCTTTCTAAAACCTTTGTGTCAAAATAATATATGAGTACATCGGGAATGGTACAATGCAAGTAAGTAAGTAAGATAGTAGTCGTTACATGAGCCATGTCAGAGGCCTTTGGCGGCTCAATAACTCTGACACCAGGATTGGTCAGGTTGACCATCCACTCGATGAAGAAGAAGAAGAAGTTAGTAAGCTCGAGTAGGTTAGTAGTCAACCTTGATATCGGAGTTTTTAGACCTCCTAGAGGCCAAGTTGATTCAATCTGTAGACCATGTTGCAACATGGTCTAACTATTGAATCAACTTAAACCAACAATTTTACGTACCACGGTAGCACGTAGATGGAAATACCAATATCGAACACCCATCCAAGTAAGGGCCTCCAAGCTGTACGTTGCTTAAATTAACTAACATCGCTTATGATTACTTAAGTTTACGCGAACACTTGTATCCGTAATCATAGTTTCAATTCAAA
This sequence comes from Cyclophora punctaria, assembly GCA_951394245.1. Classification (NCBI taxonomy): domain Eukaryota; kingdom Metazoa; phylum Arthropoda; class Insecta; order Lepidoptera; family Geometridae; genus Cyclophora; species Cyclophora punctaria. The sequence continues at coordinate 6,139,614 of OX596169.1, forward strand.
ATAAAATCGCTTAGTCAAATTACGCATAAGTGCTACAATGAAAGTGATGCATGTCTGCCTACCTTTATGCTAAACACTGGGATTGATATCATATATTAAAACAAACAGAAATATTTGCCTTGCATGTGTACGATTTGCATTATGACTTGTTTTACATTGCTAATTGTGAAATATGACATCAAATTGTCGTTCAGCGTGTTTGAATTATTAATTTAGGGTAAATTACACATTTGGTTTGGAATTTTGAAACATACCTTTTCGTGGTAGGTTCTAGACAAACGTATAGTGAGCGACTGTAATAGTGTGTAATAAGACAACCTTGTTAAAACTATATTAATATCAGTATTTCTTAGGCACGCGACGGTTCACTTTTTTGTATGAAACCGCGCGGGCACACGCTTAACGCAGTTAACAAAATAAAAACGATATACCTAATAGTTATTTGGCATTTAGAACACTATAATTACGCATTATTTTTAAGTAGGTTTAACTAAAAAGTCACCCGGCGAACGGAGAAGACTCGTTTGTCATGGGACTGTGTGTGCAATAACTTGATCATTATAATTCCAACACCCAACTCAAACAAACCGTGTTTAATAACTCATATATTTGTTAAATGCAAAAATATTGTACACCCTCGATGTCTAAATGTTCAAATAAAGGGTTCTAAATCGAAAGCAGAGACTTAAAATCCTGAATATACGGCATTTAACGTTTTCACTTAATCCGGTATTTACGGTGTTCGTCAGTCTAAATAATTTTCGCCGGCCGGACACGCCACGGGATTAATTTGAACACGGAACCAAAATGGCGGACAGGTAAAAGTTTCGTCCTTTGTTCGTTGCGAAAATCCAGGATTATGGGCTGGTTATAATATATGTATGAGCTCACGTCTTGCCGGTCGGTCGGTTTAAGATAATGGAGAGTATTGATAAGTGTTGAGTGCTTGGCTTTTGGCAAGAGGTATTTTCTTTTGCATGTTATGAAAATATTATGAGTTCGACTTCACCTGAGCGTAATCTCAATAAAAGTATTTGAAAGTGTGTTCCAATTTCAAACGGAGAGCACACACGTATTTGATAAAAGTACTTATTCCAATTTCAAAAGAGATAAACGAAAAAGGTTAGAGTTTGGTTGGTAAACTTTTTTCGTATTTCAAATCGAATCAAATACCGAATACGCCTCAAATCAGTTACAATCGGGTAGGTCACGTCCGCCTCAGGTTTATAGGGGCGAATGAGACAGGCCCAAACGGGAGCGGTTGATTTATTCGCAGTACGCTCGTACGCTGAAGGTAGCTCCTCGTAATTTGAACGTGAGCGTAAATCTTGTTTATACGTAGATGTTTGTATAATAAACTTTTGTGTTCAGCTGCCGGAATGATGCTGGATATAAAGTGATTGTAGTTTTAATAATATATTTTTCAACACAAACTTTTTTAAAATGTTGTTACAGTCAACTTCTTTGTACAACTTCCTCGTCACTGTCATGAATGGTTACTCAGTGACATGAGTCCTTTAATCAATGGTGGTACATTTCATAATACTTTTTTTTTCAACGTCTTGAATCCCCAATAACTGTATTATTTCATCGGAATAGAGTCGGTCGAATATTTTGGACTACGCCGTAGTAGCGTTTACTACGAAAGTGCTACGCCACTACAAAGGCTGTAGCAAACATTCGTAGTTCTTAAAATAAATATTTCTAGGCTATGATTCTGGAGTCATATAAAAAAAATCACACAAACTGGCAGTCAAAAATTATACCAAAAAAAATCACACCTACGCTATTAAGATAAGTGTTTACAAACTATAACCAGTAAAACCAATTTATAAGTAATAACGTTCTCAATTTCTCAAAGCGAGTCATAAACAAAAGTTACCCCGGGGCGAGGCTTAAGCGGTGTTTATGTCTTAATCGACAAAAAAATCTTGGTGCAAGTGTGTCCCCCTTCTCGAAGGGAAAGCTCGAAGCACCCCCTATGGCAACACCTGCCGAGCGCAAGATGTTCACTGATCTACTAAAGACATTACGCTTTAGTGCAAAAGCTTTCGAATTATGAGCTTCTAAGTTTTTGTTACGAGATTAGAACGGAGTATGGTTTTTGATCGTTCAAGCTTAGCTTTTGTGAAATGATGGCTTTTTTCTTTTTAAAAAGGTAGATAAATAGTTAAATTAGTAGTAATATTTGTTTGCTTAATGTAGGCTTTAACTTTTATAAAGAAATTAAGGCTTAGTTCTTGATATAGTTACATTCCATAACCCTTACAGCAGTACTCTTTAATATTCTTAATTCGGACCTCAGAGACGTTTATTAAATCGACACCGTAGACGGAGAAAACTATTCTCTGTCCACGATCGACACTTAATAATTGACGTAATTATTCATACACATAACTTGTCAAAATCACTCATAAAATCTCTATTAATGAAGCATTTGACTTCTCCGAGTCCTATATATAAGTTATATGTATGAAAAATTACATCAATTTAGTGTCGATCGTAGACACAGAATAGTTTTCTCCGTCTAGTAAAAACACAAATAGAAACTACCTAAAACTTTAACATGAACAAAATGTCTCTGTAATCACAAATTAAACAGCCAATATATTTCACCGTACTCAAAGCGTTTTTTCATCACTGGAAGTGTTGAAAGAGTTGTTGAGATATTGCCACAGTGTACGCATTACACGAGAGCACTCGTACTGCCGGGGTGCAATTTTCTTACCCTCCCTTTCGACCAAATAAAAACCTTAGACAGAGTGTTTTAACTTCGAGGTGAAGTCGGATTTCTAAATTTAAAGTAAAAGAGGTGTAATATGGAAGTTGATCAGTTATGTGTAATCAGTTGTTTATGTGTACAGGTGACTGTGTCACAACATAGAGTATATGGTGTAATTGGACATGCGTCAGTGTATTTTTTAAAGTTACCATTTAGAAGACCTCAGATTTTGATCTTTTGATAACTCAACATCTTAAGTGTTATTAATGTCCCGTTGCTGGACAAAGGCCTCTCATCTCACTGAAGATATCAGTATAGCGAGGAGGAACTAAACATTTGGTCTAAGAAAAATATTAGACGCCGATGACACAAAAAGAAGAAAAAGGGCTCAGTCTTGAGTTTTTATTAGGTCTAAGCCCTCCCCTACCCTTGTGATAATGCGCCACCCTGATATATAACAATGTGAAAAATGACTCTGAATATTAAAGCTTGAGACAATAAGGCATTGCGATGTTAAACTATTTGTCTTTTGAATTATGATTTGTTTTCTGTTATTGGAATTGTCCCTTATTTTTTAAAGAGTGTGTAATTTCTCAGTACTTTCTGATATTAAATTAAGTCTGATCTGTAAAGTCCCTTTGTCTAAAGGGGCATGTTTAAGAACTTTTTTTAAATTGAGGTGGTTATGGTTATTTTTGTCTATACAACCGATATACTACTATTTATTACTATTTTCTGTTCCATTTTACCCCAACGCCTCGGTGGTCTAGTAGTTGCATTCGACTGCCAAGCTTCGAGGTCTTGGGTTCAATTCCTGGGTCGAGCGAAAACATGTTTTCTTCTTTTAAACATGGCTCGGGTTTGCGATTACCAACGATTAGTAGATATCTATAAATACTATTTTGGATTTTCAAAACAATAAATGTGATTTTATTTATTTATCAAAACATTTTTGAGTATATTCAATTTCATTTCACTTCCATTAAATCAAAAACGGTCAAGTCAATCTCAACTACAGATCAATCGTAATTCGAATACGTACAACCATCTATTAGTTACATCCTATGAATCAGTATTACTGACAATTTCAATTCAAAATTAATTTACGAGATCTAATTAATAACCATTACAGTATACATATACGATCACAAAACCATTACCTATTCAATTAATGTACAAATTAACATTAACAATTTATAGCTAATACCTAAATCACAGTATGTCAACCTTATCATTGAACCCATATAAAAAGACCCGAGCTTATGATGTTCAGTGAAGTTTTTGGTTAAATAGCAGAGGTCTTGTTAAAGTGGTTAGTTCGACACCTCGATGTTAATGAAATTAATTAGTTCGAGATAACGTCTCCGTAGACTTTGTTAGGGGGAAGCAGAATAGTTAAGAAATAGTAGATGTTTTAGTTGTGGAGAGCTCTTAGGAACTACTCAATTAAATTAGACTTCAAAGTGAGATTTAAAAATAATTACTAATATGTGTTACTAGCTGCGCCCCGCGGTTTCACCAACGTTGTACCCTTTCCCGCGGGAATTTCGGGATAAAGTGTACCCCATGTGTTATTCTGATGTGTAACCTATATTAATGTAAGGTTTCATCCAAATCCATTCAGTAGTTTTTGCGTGAAAGAGCAACAAACATACATCCATACATCCATCCTCACAAACTTTCGCATTTATCTATACTAATATTATAAAGCTGAAGAGTTTGTTTTGTTTGTTTGTTTGTTTGTTTGTTTGTTTGTTTAAACGCGCTAATCTCAGAAACTACTGAACCGATTTGAATAATTCTTTTTGTAATGGATAACTACATTCAACGGGAAGGTTATAGGCTATTTTTTATCCCGAAATTCCCACGGGAACGGGCACAGCGCGGGTAAAACCGCGGGGCGCCGCTAGTAATATTATACAGGGTGAGCAATCCAAATGGGTCAGTATGGAGGTTTTGGAAACCATAACAGATAGCGAAATCTTGGCTTGGGAACCATGACGTTGATTTTAGTAAAAAGAAAAACTGCATTCATATACTTACAAAAATACGTGTACTCGGCCCAGGAATCGAACCTGGACTTTTTTGAAAAAATAAATTTCGTTATTTTCCTTTGAATATCGGTTATGTAGCTCTTAAATAGTAAATGTTACTAAGAAACATGATATCTAAAACCAATAAAATGCATTGTTTTTAAACAACGAAGTTTTATTTTTCAATACTTCAGTGCCGCCGCCGCGCCGGCCCTTTGACTTTGTATGGGGAAGTTTTAATATTGTTTAAGTAATTGAACAAAAACACAACAAAAAGATAATTATTTTATTTCAGTAAATGTTCAAAATGGTATGTTCAATTACTTAAACAATATTAAAACTACCCCATACAAAGTCAAAGGGCCGGCGGCGGCACTGAAGTATTGAAAAATAAAACTTCGTTGTTTAAAAACAATGCATTTTATTGGTTTTAGATATCATGTTTCTTAGTAACATTTACTATTTAAGAGCTACATAACCGATATTCAAAGGAAAATAACGAAATTTAATTTTTCAAAAAAGTCCAGGTTCGATTCCTGGGCCGAGTACACGTATTTTTGTAAGTATATGAATGCAGTTTTTCTTTTTACTAAAATCGACGTCATGGTTCCTAAGCCAAGATTTCGCTATCTGTTATGGTTTCCAAAACCTCCATACTGACCCATTTGGATTGCTCACCCTGTATAGTAGGATGGTTGTTCATAATGCACTAAAGTCAACAAAAAAAGGTATATGCCTATAGTTCGATCATTATTTCGTAGTTAGGAACTCGCAAAAGAAAACTGAGACATATAGCCATCTAGCAGCGCCCTCTGGTTTTACTCTTTCCGTTGAATGTGGCTATTCATCCAAATCGGATTGGTAGTTTCTGAGACTAGTGTTCAAAAAAAGAAAATTAAACTGTTGACCTTTATCTATATATATATAAAAATGAAACCCGTTTTCCTTGGTCACGGCATCACGCGTGAATGGCTAGACCGATTTCCACGGTTTTGCATTCGTTGGAAAGGTCTCGGGCTCCGTGAGGTTTATAGGGAATAAAAATCTCAAAATTCCCACGGGAACAGGGGCGCTGCGGGGCAAAACCGCGGGGCACAGCTAGTTTTTTATAAATATAGATAAAGACTGATTGTTCATGTTTTTGACATTACTATAATGGTGTCTGAGCCCTAAAGGTGGTAAAACATTTTAAATTGAGCCATCAATGTCAGAGAAACCTTTCACTTCCAAAATCTCAATCGGAACTAGCGAATCTAACGTTTCTATTTCCGATGCATTGGCGTAACGCTGCATAGTGGGGCGATATACTTTTATATTAGGACATAAAACCTTGAACAAATTCAAACAATCTTTATTTATATACATCCATTATATGTCGACAAGCAAATTACTTCAGGCAGTGCCTTCATTTACTTAAATTTAAATTCTTTGCATTCTTAAAATTTAAAATTATTTGAATAGGGCATCTGATTCCACGACCATAGATATTCCATACATTTTTGATAACTAAATACACTTTTTCTAATACCTTTTTCGAGTGAAAATAGTTTTGGTCTGTATAACCTTAAAACTGCCCACTGTGCATCGATTGCGCTGTCAATCAACGCCTAGTTCAAGCCGCGGGGACTATCACTCCGTCATCTACCCTAACATACCACTGTCTCGTTTACTCATATGAAACAGAGTGAGACACCAACACCGAACAGGTTGTACCGACGCCGGATATTCGTTCCGGATCTTATTTACTGCGCGAACAGCTTTCAGACATGGAAATTCATTTTCGTACGCATATTAATTTGTATTTAACGTGTGAATACGGGAGAAATTGATTTTGGAATATGAATTTAATAATCTAATGATGTTGCGATACCTTCGTGTTCTATGTTTAATTAAATTGTTTGTTTTTCAGATTGTTTTATAAGTAATCTTAAATTTAGGCGTTATGATAAAATATGAGTAGATTTTGTTTTCCATTAACTAGTTTTGTTTATTTCTAGACATCATAAAATATTAATCAACCTTATTGTACACTATGCAAATGAGCACGTTCAACGTTTCTTGTAAAAAATATTGAAATTTTCTCATCCACTTTTTTCCGCAGATTCACTCAACTTCACTCCACTCAACCTCAATGATCATTTCATTCCATACATTCACATATTAAAGCACATTATTCACGACAAACTCATACATACACACGTTTCAGAGTCAAAGCCTGCTTTTAGGGGACGGAAAAAGGAAAATTGAAAAGTCCCCTTTCCGGACATCAGGAAAGTCTGCGTCAATGAAAGCATTCGGTCTAGTTTGTTTGGATTGATATTTCTTTCATTTTATAATTTGATTAAAACTGGCAAATAGATAGAGCACCTTTTTCTTACGTGTAATTTTCTCATTGATTTGGTAAAAATGTTGATTAATTTCGCTTGTCATTTGTTATTACCTCCGTAGCAAAAACAAATAGGTATGTATGATTAATTGATTATACAAACTTTACATTAGCATCTAACTTATCAGTACCAAAAACGTATACATTCAACCCTCGCGGATGTGACTCATATTTTGACCGACTTCATTTGTTATGCCTCTCATAAGCAGAGCAAGTGCTTAATATTGCATACGGACGCTTGTTTAAATTGTTAATTAAGTTTATGTAAATGGGGAAAATTACATACGTAAACCTTGTACCTAGTCAAATATGGAATAGGACTAGTGAAGGTATTAGACAGGTAATATAATAGGTACGGGAAAATAATAAATCTATACTAATATTATAAAGCTGAAGAGTTTGTTTTGTTTGTTTGTTTGTTTGTTTGTTTGTTTAAACGCGCTAATCTCAGAAACTACTGAACCGATTTGAATAATTCTTTTTGTAATAGATAGCCACATTCAACGGGAAGGTTATAGGCTATTTTTCATCCCGAAATTCCCACGGGAACGGGTACAACGCGGGTAAAACCGCGGGGCGCTGCTAGTATGGAATAGGACTAGTGAAGGTATTAGACAGGTAATATAATAGGTACGGGAAAATAATAGATAACAGATAAATAGATTTATGCTATGATTAATTATTAAATTCCGTAAAAATATACAAGGTTCTTTACTTCGATACAAACACCCTATTCGATTCAAATGTTATAAGTAATCGGTTTCATTTTGATTCTTAATGTTAGCTACATTAAGAATCAAAATGAAAGTTAAAATATAAGTTGAAAAAAAAGTTAAAATATAAGTGTAGTTGATCTGTACATTTAACTCTCAATTTACTAAGTTATCCCGATTCCATTAGCAGTAGTATTTCCCATCTAATACTCGTATTCAAGTTTGGAAACAGTTACTCGTCCAAAATTATGACAGTTGAAATGCGAAGAGTGGAAATTTTGCGGTATCGACTTTTCGTGACGTATCCGAGAATTCCCTTGGGCTTTTCCTTCAAGAGGCGTAGGCTACTTGGCTTAGATATAGGGAGGGAATGACCAACTGAAATGTGGAACATATTTACCAGACTAATTCTACCTAGTTAGTTATAGTGCGTTGGATAAAATCAGTAAGTTATAACTTAAAAAAAAAACACTAAGTGTACTAAACTACCACGGAAGACTGAAGTACTAACTGAAGTACAAAAGGAACATTGCTAAAAATTGGTACAGACATAAATCATAATCTTGAATAAACTTGGCTTCGACTTGTAGACTCAATGTCAACGACGCTTAACCCTTTTGTAGCTTCAAATAAATCCAAAAAAATGTTTAATTCAACAGAAACATTACATCAGCAAAATCCGAATGCTAAAGACAAATAGCGGCTCAACAAAATGAAATAATGCTAAATAAGCAATATGCAAAGTACAAGGAGTACGGAATCAATATACGCAGGTATGTGGTACAAGGGAAAAGCTTTCGAGTTTAATTTAACATATTTAAAAAGATACCGATTGAAAACCTCCTCCTTTTTAAAGTCGGTTAAAAAGTATCGATATTTCAGGAAATGAAAGGACATAAAATGAAAGGAAATTAATTAAATCGATGGAACATAAAATATAGTTTTCTAAGACACTGGTTCTTTGCTCCGAGTACTACTTTTTAAGGCTTTTGTAGATGACAAGCACCTATTTATTTAAGCTAACAGCATATTTGTATCACAATACCTTTTTATATTTGTAAACAATCAAAGATATTGTTTTCTAAAAGCATATAACTTAAAAATCAAGCATATAATTTTATCTATGTTATTATAATGTTATTTATGATTTTCAACAGCTTTTCTCTTAAACCTTGGAACACAAACAAAGTTAGGTTAAGGGTAAAGGAGCAAACAGCCCGGGGGTAGGTAAATACGCTGACGAAGACGTCCACCTTTGAGAAGGAACCACCGTTTTTATCTGTCACCTACACAGAAGTACACCATAATAATACAAGATTATAGCACTTTGAGAAGGGTAACTCGCAATCGGAACATTTAAGTATTATAAATAATATTTTAAACTTTATTTGAGAATACGAGAGTTGTTAATTATTGATAGATGCATTTTGAAATCTTTGAATGATTATTTTATAACGCTCATTTCATAAAGTCAACTCTGGAACATGATCATTTTGCTATCTTTCTGATTATTTTGAAAGATCTGATTATGTTTCTGATCATGTAAATAAGCAAGTAAGTACTTGTACTTATTTCGCTGTCTTTTTGTAAGGCTAGATGTATCGGAACCTAACAATACATATAAGTACGTAGGTAGTTATATCACTACATAGTATAAAATAAAGTCGTCTCTGTGTCGTGTCTGTCTATCTGTCTGTCTGTATGCTTAAATCTTTAAAATTACGCAACGGATTTTGATGCGGTTTTTTGTAATAGGTAGAGTGATTCAAGAGGAAGGTTTTTATGTAAAAAAAATCCCGAAATTCCCACGGGAACGGGCACAACGCGGGTAAAACCGCGGGGCGCTGCTAGTAACATATATAACATATCGTCAGACCATATTGGAGGCCTAGACAGTTTAAAAACTCCAACACCAGGGTTGACCACTAACTGACTCAAAATAAATGAATGAAAAGGTAATAAATCTATACTAATATTATAAAGAGGTATATTTTATAAGTTTGTTTGTTTGTATGTTCGACGTAATCTCTGGAATTACCATTCCGATTTGGATAATTCTTTTTGTAATAGATAGCCACATTCAACAGAAAGGTTATAATATAAGGCTATTTTTTCATCCCAAAATTGTAACAGGAACGGGCCCAACGGGTAAAACCGCGGAGCGTTGCTAGTCTGTTTTATAGGTACTATCAATTCTGCAATCTTAACTCAAAGATAGAAAACCAATCAAAGCTACAAAACTAAAATACTCTGTCTACGAAAACAATCCAGTCATTCAAAATGTAACTTCAACACGCAATGGAGCAAACATTTCATCCTCACTCAAACCGAACCAAAGCATTTAGTTAGTTGACAGTTTGTTGACATTCCTAACGTTTGGTTGGTCATCGTTTCGTTTGCTCATATAAGTTTCATGACCAAAGTGTGACTGTGACTATCGCTCGCGCCTGTGCAAACAATAGTTTTGAACGTATAGAGCGTTGCTATTAGGAAAATTGTAGGCGTTTAATTGTTGGTGACATTTTATAAACATGTAGTGTTGTGTTTGTTATATCTGAGCTTTTTGGAAAATAAATGCATTATATTTCATCAGATCTTGTCCAAAAAATAAACATCTCTACCTTATAATACTAATAAATATTACCCGGACAAATTCACATACGGTTAATTAGACCCAAACTAAACTCTAGGCTTGTATTATGGAATCTAACTAACCGATAATACTACTTATACATTATACAAATACCTACTTAGTCTATGCCGCGGTTATTTACCTAACGTTAAAAAAGTATACTTACATAAAAATGTCAAATCTTCTGCAATTTTATACATACCACATTCCCCCGCACAAATGATCCCTAAAAACACGAACTAAGTAAATAATACCAAAACAAAACAACATAAATAATTCTCATTTCGTACATCGTATTATACAGGATGATCCGAGTGGAGTATGCACTAAATGCCATGTCAGCGAGGGGATCGAAGGGGCGGTGACGTCATTACACCATCAGTTCTGAGCGACGAATTGAGTGGTGGAGAGTGTAGAGTGTAGACCTAGCTTAAGGTATTTAGGGTAAGAGCTATTTTTACCTACCCAATGATAGCAGTTAATCTGTTGATATTGTTGTACTCGTAATGTTGGTGAAAGCCGTATGAAAATAAAAATCCTATAAGAATAAATCGTATAAAAATAAATGAAAATCGTACTGTCGTTTTTGAGAAAATCAATTGCATTCAGCTTTTGGAGATTTTCTTATATCTATACTAAATACAAAATACAAATACAAAAGTTATAGGCTATTTTTCATCCCGAAATTCCCACGGGAACGGGCACAACGCGGGTAAATCTACGGGGCGTGCTAGTAATATTGTATAGATACCTATTAAAATGTTCGAAAACTGAAAAAGTGATTTTGTTCCTCTAGAGTCTAGCATTATATGGAAAATGTATTAAAGTTAATGATATTCAACAGTTATAATAATACATAAAGAAAAAATCTACAAACGTGATATCGTGAGAACAATTAAACCTGAATTTTCCATAGAAACATGTCCCTTAGATGGCTAGGCTTATGTGATAACTATACTCTTTTAGATAGATATAGAATACCTATCCTACCCAAAATATAACTATTCCGTTACTAAAAAACTCGTTCCTAAAACTAGTCCAGAACTGCACCATTTCAGCTCAAATATTTTCTCGGAAAGAATTTTCATTAACGATGCAGGGTGACCACATAGCCGCTGTCCCGCGTCACATGCCTAACTTCGGGACACTTTGCTCATACTAAATTTATGGTCACCCTACTAAAGGCATCAGGAACCCTTTAGGTATTCAGACAGGATGTCGAATTTATGTCACTGGTATAATAAAATATATAAACTCATTTTATAACAAGAAAAAACTAGTACTTAATAGTACAAAATGTATGGAGCGACCCCACTTGTCTGGGAATATAACTTAAACGTGATGGAGAAAATTTTCACATTAGCACCCTCTATCGGATCGTGTATGAAACCACGGAGGGGATCATCTAGTTATAGAAAAAGAGAGTCAGAACAGACAAAAGAAAGAGAGGTTAAAGAACTGTATTGTTAACACTAACTATATTCTCTTGTTGCGGGTTCTAAAATGTGAATATTATCGATTTCGAACCACTTTATATCATTGTCTGACTACCTGACTTCTGATTTCTGACTACAGACAATTCCTTGTACAATACTGAAAAGAAAATAAAGTTTATACACACTTCAGTCACTACACTAAATCAGACCCAAAGCACCCTAGGTGCATACATCAAATACATCTTATACATATTACAAGCTAAGTACCCAACAGCAGCTGTCTGTTTGTATGTAATCGATTTCTTCAAAAACTACTATGTATACGGATTTTCACCAATATACTTTTATTGCCAAATTTCCCAGGTACAATGCGGGTAAATCCGCGGGGCACTGCTAGTTTGTGCATAGTTATAGCCACTAGTTGTTCCTTAGGGCTTTGTTGTTAGTTAGTAAGCTTTATTGGAGCCAAACAATAATACTGATTCGGTGGTTGAACACTAAAAGCGTATCAGACAGATATATTTTTGGATTTTTCTTTGAAAGACTTTCTGTTAATATCTTGTGATTCATATATTTGTTACTATGTACTACAGAATAGCACAGACCTCCTCTCTCTTACCCGTAAGCAATTTCAAACTCACACTTTTGCTTACCTTACAAACATCTAATTAACAAAACCTAATTACATATTACACGAGCATAATATTAAAAAAATAATTAACTTCTAATTTTATTATGAAAACGGTTCACCGGGCAACTGTTTGTACAGTCAACAACAATATTTGTTTTAGTCGTAACTTGTGTTACGATGGATGAAATACGGTCTGCTGCATCAGGTTGTGAACAAACAGATACTAATTACACTATAACTTAGATATGTATTGGGGTATGTTATTAGGAAACCTTTGGTTTATACACGTAAGGAGGTAATTGCAGATGAAAATAAAGGCATGTACGTGCAAGAATGAAAATAGGGACTAATTTATATTTAACGAAATGCTATTAACTTCTCTTTAGGTAACGTTCGGGGCGTTTGACTGTCAAGCAGCTCGACCCCATCCAAGGGTGGCCGATAGTGGCATTTCTATCTGAGCACTACAGTGCTTGGATGAGCACCAGAGTGCTTCAGAGGGCACGTTTAGCTGTCGGTCCCGGTTGTTTCAATCGTCAGACCATGTCGGAGGCCATTAGGCGATCTAAAAATTCCAGCACCAGGGTTGGCCAATAACCTTTTTTTTATTTATTTTTTTAAGTAGGAGAAATGCGTTTATGCCTCCCCGGCAGTTCGGGGAAACGACCGAGGTGTGGGACTCAATGTGGGACTCAACCTACTCGAACTTACTAGCTCAATAGACTAGGTGAGGATTGCACGACAGCTCTCTAATTTAGTTAGTACCTAAATATGTTTGTAGAACAAAAGGTATTTTCAAGCAAGGCAAATGTACCTTTGAGCTTGAGGACTACTTAGGTAGACTTATCGCATGATAATTAATCACTTTAGTATACCATGTTAAATTATGAAAACCCTCGACATTTTAGGGGATACTACGCATATTACGTGATTACACTCAATCCTCCTCACTGTACTGATATCTTCAGTGAAATGAGAGGCCTTTGCCCAGCAGTGGGACATTACAGGCTTGAGGCAAATTCAATTTAGAATATGATAAGGATAAAAATTTTAATTTTCATAGGCAAACTTTACAACATAAGAAACTAACAACAAATGTTTCACGAATAATACGAGTATATACACTTCAAAAATAATTGATCACCTTTATAGTACAAGAGCCAGAGGCACAATGCTCAATCGAATAGACCAATCAATCAAGTATAGAGCTCAGACGGAAGGTCATTAGTAATCGATAATGAGCTAGCGTGCTTAATGCGTACCAGACCCAAGCTAATTGGATTTGCAAACCAATTAATGTGAACATTCTACTTAATATGCGCACAACATATTGTAAAGTCAATAGTGGGCTTCGTTACTAATTGATTGGTTTACATCTTATTGTAGGTGGATAAACGTGTATTTAGAGCAGTGTGGTCAGTGGACGGTCTTTTGTTATTTATGAGTAGACAAAAAGAGTCAAAGTTTTAATACAATAAAAAAACCGACCAAGTGCGAGTTGGACTCACGCATGGAGACTTCCGTACATCACGTTTGTTGTATGGAAGCCCCCCTTGAATATTTGTTTTATTTTATTGTTGTAATAGCGGCAATAGAAATGAATCATCTGTGGAATCAATTATAATCACTACATATTATAAAACAAAGTCTCCGGTAGTTTGTCTATCTGTTCGCGATAAACTCAAATACGACTGCACGGATTTGACGCGGTTGGTTTTGTTGCGGATAAAGCACTTTAAAACAGTGTTTTAGTTAGTGTGGGTTCCCACTACGCCGGACCGGCAAATCTGCCGGTCCGGTAAATCTGCCGGAAGGGCTAGTGGCTGTACAATTTATATGAATTTATATGAAATCGTTCACATTATCCCGGACCCGGTACAATGTGAACGAGTTTGTGCTAGCTTCATATAAATTCTACAGCCACTAGCCCTTCCGGCAGATTTACCGGACCGGCAGATCTGCCGGTCCGGCGTAGTGGGAACACACACTTACAGGTTTTAGTTTATTAATAAGATGGTTTAAATCTAATCATATTACGATAGACAAGCTTTCAGAACAATTACATTTAATTAATAATTCTCTACATGAACAGCCCTTTATCAGTCTCCCAATACAATTTCCGACATCAAATACCAACGTTTGATTAATTACAGCTGAGTTTACCTATTAAGGTAACAATTGACTCCATTCATAGGTAAGGGATGATCTGGTGACGTCACAATCACCTTTGTACAGTAATAGAGGGCATAGCACATGATACCAACTATTGCAGAGTCGGTTAATTGGAGTTATCAGAGACGTGTAGGTTTACGTAGCAATGGAAAAATACCGGAAGGAAGATTTATATAGATTTTGAGAATGAGAGGTCTTCTTTGTCTTTGCAGAAAAACATTACAGAATAGCGTGGCGTAGCTTGACTAAGCGATGTTAGCTCATTGCGATTGTTAAGCAACGTGCAGCTCGGTCCCTACTTGGATGGGTGGTCGATAGTATTTCTATCTGTGCTTCGGAGGGCACGTTAAATTGTCGGTCCCGGCTGTTTCAATCGATAGACCAAGACAAAACAAATGAAAAAAAAGGTCTTCATCTTTATTATATTAGTATAGATGTATAATAAACTAGCAGCGCCCCGCGGTTTCACCCACGTCGTGCCCGTTCCCGTGGGAATTTCGGGAATTTATATACTTATAAACCTTTCTCTAGAATCAATCTATCTATTTAAAAAACCGCGCAAATCCGTTGCGTAGTTTTAAAGATCTAAGCATACATAGGGATAGACAGACAGACAGCGGAAAGCGACTTTGTTTTATACTTTCACACACTGTGAGTTACACCAATACAAAGCTCTAAGCGTGTATTTAAGGTTCTACCTAACTGTCACTATACACATACACAAAACCTTTCTATGAATTTATAATTGACACCAACACGTCTTTGTAACTATGTCTGCACAGTGCATACCAATTCAGATTATTTACAAAGTTTCTATTTCAATACAGGTCGATTACCCAAACCAGGCACATTGTTGACTGTTGGTTTTGCGCGTGTCTTTCTGAATAAGTATGACGTAAGAGAACACAAAAGTGACCAATGGCATATGGAATCTTTTGAATTCATTCGAAATAAATAGACAATAGTAAAACCAACTAATATTTAGAGCAGTGCTGTTAGAACTGATAATGGCGATGTTTCGTTCCGGAACAATGCCCAGCCAAGTAGTTAGTCAATAAATATCAAAACCTCTTCTTTCTTGCTCACTATCAATGTTAAATTAATAGCAAGTACATAACGCACGGTAAAATTTATGTAAGTAGTTCAAACATAAACAAAGTGAATTGTCAACCACGCGCCAGCTTTAGGTGATCAAGCCATAGATTGTCACTCCATAACCAAAACAGTGATAAATAAACTTTGTAACTAATGAGTTACTAAGTTTATTTATCACTGTTTTGGTTTCGAGGTATTTGCTGACTGACGCATTCAGTGTTTGAATAAACACGATAGTGAGTCGTTTCCTGTGCTATTATTAATGATCCTATAAGCCCTTGATTTGTTAATACCGAAGTATGACAGAATTGTTTATAGTGTCTTATCAAATGACATACGAATACTTAAGGCAAATATATTTTAAACTTGCACAAATTATAAGACTTTATAACTATGTACTTAACTATCGAAAACTACGTATTCGACGTTCCAAGTAGCTTATTCCACTCATGGTTAAGAGTGAACTACTTTTACTGTCTTGCTCGCAGTCTGTTTTTAGTCTGTCTATCAATATTCGGTACAAATATGCAGTCTAGTTGTTGGCGACGACGTCTGGGTGTCAATTATATATTCTTATAAAATATTTGTGTATGTATTATTCCATAACACAAGCTTAGAGCTTACTTTGGGTCTAATTAACCGTGTGTGAAATGGTCCAGGTATATTTATTTATTTATTTATCGTACCAACAAATTTGTGATAGACGAAAAAATATTGTATCTTGTCTCTAATGGACACTGTCTCACTCTCCTTGTCTATAAATTAGACCAGACAGTTGAAAGATTGTCTAAGACTTAGGTAGTTCCTAGTTTTTCAGGTTTTTTGTTTTACACTAACCACTTACCTTTTTTACTACGAATCTACTTTTTATCGATCATATAAACGTAGCACAGCAAAACTCCTTAAATCTTTACAAAGGAAGCATTTGACGTATGTACAGTCGATTCACAATATCAATAGCCCCAAAGCCACTACCTACCTATATTTTACAGACATCTCGAATTCGGCTCCGCAAGGCAGACACGGTTTAACTAACATCATTGTATCCACATAGACCGCTCAACTCGGTAAAATGATTTGGCCATCTCTCAGCTCAGGACGTTATGCATTCTGCCTTTGAACCAGCAATAATTTAATTGGAACGCCTTGTATAGAACCAAGTTTCGTCCTCCTTCATTGAACAACTAAGGACGAAGTTTGTCAAAGTTGAACGGAAGGCTGGATAAGATTCGAAGGTCATTAGAGCTTTTAGGCATTGTGTGTGAGAATATCATGAACAAGACATCAATACATCATCAACGAAATTGTAGTAAAAAAGTAAGTAGTTTCGAGTAGGTAAGTGAGTAAAGGCACGTAACTTTGATAGGTGCCCTGAGTGAACTACCACGCACACATTTAAGAGTAAAAAGTTGTAAATCTCCTTGCTACGTCTGACGGCCTGTCTGTCTATATATATTTTTTTACGTAACCTCGCTGTCCCACTGCTGGGCAAAGGTCTCCCCCAATTCTTTCCATTTATCTCTGTCTATATGTTCGCATTAAATCCATCATTATCACCAAATCATAAGAAAGGTTTTTAATTTATTTTTATGCCAGAAATTTTACTCAAATCATAATGATTTTTGATAGGCAGTCAAAGAGGAAGGACAAATAAAATATACAATTGACAGCAATTTTTTTATTACAAAACTTAGGTGTACTTAACATAACTTTATAATAAACGGACTCACATTTGTTTTAAATTAGAATACATATTATGAAACCTATATAGTGTTTACATGTCGACGTTTGCTTAATGCGGTGACCGAAGTGGTCATCTTCCTGGGTGCCCAAAAGGTCGTTTTCGCATTAGATTGTCCTCCGACTGCAAACACCTAATTAGATGGCAGCTGCAGTTACTCGTCGAATGCAGCCGTCTACGGTTTAATTTATGCCGTCGCGTTGCGGTGACCGCATGTTGTAGGCGGCGCGGCGTAGGGCTAATTATTGTGTATATATAACGATCATTATTTAATTCTAATTTTGTTATCCTTATTTAATTTAAATATTGATTGTAATATTCAAACACAAACAAAGCCGTAACAAATACAAGAAAATAATCACTTCCCATTTATCTTCAAAAACTAGATATCAGCATACAGTCTAATATAACACTGGAAATTACGTAACTACAATATATTTGAATATCCTCTTAAA
This sequence comes from Cyclophora punctaria, assembly GCA_951394245.1. Taxonomy (NCBI): domain Eukaryota; kingdom Metazoa; phylum Arthropoda; class Insecta; order Lepidoptera; family Geometridae; genus Cyclophora; species Cyclophora punctaria. Next base: position 6,157,630 of record OX596169.1, read on the forward strand.
GCAAAGTATTTTTTAAACTAGACCATAACATTATATACGCAAGTTTTATTTTAAATTGGGCACAATGAGTGATAAAATCACAATATCAGACATTCGCTATGTGGGATGCATTATTGTGACATACTCGTAGATAGCTAACATCATACTACTCATAAATTTTGTGCGCTTGTACTCGTATTACTGTAGGATAGCGAAGGTAATTTCCAAGACCTACCAAATATAACTCATGATATTATAACACAATAAAAATAAACATTTCTATGCACCTATCTCAGAACTTTTAAATATATAATTTCTAAAAAATATAGTTATTTTAAGTGATAAAAGTATTTACTAAAAGGGTTTAACCGACACATAAAAATACTGTATTAACGAAAAAACAATTAGTACAAGTTGACATCAAAGATATGGATACTTCAATGGGACTAAATTTTAAAGTAATCTTAAGTCATGGAAATATAATGAAAAGAGTTATCATATCTTAGATGCTAAACGTTTTTAAATCTTTACCGTCGTACTCAGAGATGACAAAATGATGGAGTTAAAGAGCGAATTTTGACATGCATTTTTTTTAAATCAATTTTAAAATTACGTCAATTAATAGTCCATTTTAATTGACATCTCTGAGAAGAGCAGTTAACTTAAGTTTACGCTTATTTTTGGTACATAGTTTAGTTTTGGTAAACACCTAAGTAGGCACTGCAGTTAGGACAATAGTGGACTGCATTCCGGCAGGAATTCATGCAGTAGGGCAGGCAAGCACACGGCCAACAACTGGAAACAAAAAATAAATGAGAATCGCTGCCCTTTGGAATCCAAAACATAATAATTACATATTGTTGACTCCGGGCGGGAATCAAACCCGCAACCCCCGATATAATAAGCGCTCTCTCTACCACTATGCCAACGAGCTTGTGATTCAAGTCATGTTTGGAAAACAAGTAACAAATTGCGACCGGGATCGAACCGAGGACCTTAGTCTTGGTAGGCTACTAAACTGAATAATTCTACTCTGACGCAGCAAAGCATCTGGTGGAGCGAATCGGAAAGACTTGACTGACAGGGGAATATAACAGTATTTACGAGAATGTGACAGGCTCTTAAAACTAGAGCAAGTGAACAATTATGTAACTAAAAAGTGCGAAGTGTATAATGTATACCACCATACTCAGAGACGTCAACTAACTCCTTAATAGAGCTATATGATTATTTTTATGTAATGTATGAAAAACTACATCAATCAGTTAATTGGCTACTCAGAGTACAACAGTTTATGCGACTACGGACTTCAATAACATTCGACTTACAGACAACAGCACAGCAAGCAGAATACTAAGTGTGTTTTCGTAGTACATTTCCTTTCCACCTTCGTCGAAACGAATGCCTTACAAGAAGGGCACGTGACATTTGAAGAGTTCGGTCCAACGGGGACAGTAGACATGTTGATCTGTAAAGAAAAACATAAACAAATTCTCATTTAGTACCACTGTGGTACCACTGACTAAGCTAACTTGTAAATTATCATGTCCTATAGAACGGACATACATTTTAGGGGAGGAAATAAGCCTGATCTCACCATTACCAAGTTTGTAGTTAGATTTAGCTATAGTGTGTATAATAATTGTATTCACACACCCTGAAAATAAATCCGTTTCGTTTTGCGTAGAAAATAAAAATTCAGTTAAATATTTCAAACATGGCTCGAGTCAAACTCGAGCCATGTTTGAAATATTTAACTGAATCGACAACCCACATGGTGATTACACCAGGAAAGCTTAGTGATTACGCTTATCTTCCTCACTGTACGGATATCTTCAGTAAGATGAGAGGCCTTTGCCCAGTGTGTGACATTACAGGCTAATACGTTACTTTACTTTTTTAACTGTAATGGCCGAAACTGCGTTAAGCGTGCGCCTGCCGCGTGCGCCCGCGACGGTTCCGTTTTGTATGAAACCGCGACGGGCGCACGCTTAACGCAATTTCGGCCCTTAATCTTTCACATAAAAACTTTTGTCATTATATTATCGACTCAACTACGTCAAATATGAGAAAGCGGTTGAAAAATGGTTTACACACTTAAAAATATGCTTTTTTTATAAATAGTAAAGCTTGAAATAGCAATTAAATTTTCTTATCAATGTATTTACTCACCAAAAGTTATCAAAGTTTTGTGAATTATTTAAACTCGTGCGCACCACACACTGCTTTGACACACATTAACTAACTAAATAACTTAACACAAAAAGGGATCCCTATTTCAAATTTCAAGTGAACCATGTACCATTGACAAGCTTCTCTAGAGTGCCCACTGCACATGTTAAGATGTGAACACATTGAGAGCATCCAAACCTTTTTTTGCACGATATAAATAAAAGAATTTAGGGCACTAACAAAGAAACTTTAATATAAGTTAAAATAACTTTAAAAGTACCAAGATATTGTAAATTGATACAATTGTATAGTTAATTATTATGTTCTATGTTTTATAAATTATTAAGTAAGAAGAATAAGGTTAATCTGAATGCCAGAGGCCTTTTGGCAGACTAAAGACTACAACTGAGTTCGCCACTTACCTATTCGAATTTACTTTAAGATAAATATCGTAAAACTTACATTATATATATATGTTACGGCTAATACCCGAAGTGCGGCTACACCTAGTTCTAACCGGCTAAAACTAGGTGTAGCCGCACTTCGGGTATTAGCCGTATGTCATTTTAATGAAAAGAGAGAGTTTAAACATGAAAAAAAAAATAACCCTAACCTACCGAATTACTTACTATTCGGTAGGTTAGGGTTATTTTTTTTTCATGTTTAAATTCTCTCTTTTCATTAAAATGACATATATATGCACCTAGTTCTAACCGGCTAAAACTAGGTGTAGCCGCACTTCGGGTATTAGCCGTAACATATATATAATACTAGCAGCGCGCCGCGGTTTCGGGTTCGGTTCGGATGTAAAAAAAATTGCCTCCCCGTTGAATGTGGTTGACCATTACAAAAAAAATAATATTGAAATCGGACTGGTAATTCCCGAGATTAGCTCGAACATACAAACAAACAAATAAACTTTCCAAACCTCTAAAATATTCGTATAGATACATATAATACCAACTACAGTAAATTATACTTTATTTGTATCTTCCTAGGTGACTATAATTCTACTTCAAAAATTAAGCAACAAAAAAGCCTAAAGTACCAGTGTGACACGAACTTATCATTTGTGTTTAACTTATAAGTACAACTATCGTGTTATATTGAGGCACACACATACATAAGTTTTAACTGGAAACGGTTATCGCTTCTAAAACCACTTATGTTTTCAATAACAATAATACCATTGACGGGACACCCCGGCCCATAGACAAACCTCGCACCGAGCTGCGCAATAGTCTATACTCTATGGCGTAAGAAATAATAATCTATGGTTCAGTATTAAAGTAAAGACGTATTTAGTTACATGAAGGTCATAAGTGTCATAACAGATGTCGGAATGAACCAACCAGCTACACACACAAACAACCAAATCTTACACACAGTATTGTTTGAATGAGTGAGTATGGCGCCATTATTATCACGATATAGAGACCACTCTTCCATGGTTTTTAAAGAAACTTTGTATTGTGAAGCGCTCGTGGCGTAGTTTGATTGACTAAGCAATCTTAGTTCATTGCGATTGTTAAGCAACGTGCGGTTCGACCCTTACTTGTGAGGATGGATGTATTGATTTTTGTTTGTTAAGTACTCTTTCATTTTATCCGGAAATTCCGGGATAAAATGAAAGAGTAACAAAATTATAGTCAAGACTCACCTTTATTGTAATCTGGTCAAAGAACATACATAAATTTATTCTATTAGGTTAAATTACCCTTTTTTTGTTCGGGGAAACGACCGGGGTATGTGTGACTCGTCCCGACGCGATCAACGGGCCGGGAAATACTCACTAAAACTCCTACTGTGTTCCGTCGTCAGCGGCTCACTGACAAGAGTCGCGGGGCTACCTTGCGGCAATCCTCCGCTTCTCCAGTCGCGCCGACAGCTCGCGTTGACGAGCACGCCTCGGAGGAAAGGGAGTGCAACAGCACCTACCCCCATCTCTCTCAGGCGGCGTGCTTGGAACACTTAGCACGCCGCCTACCTTCGTAGGCTATTGGTCCATCCAAGGTATGCAATGGTACGTTTGATAGATATATCATCTTCGCTACGCTACGGTTGTTACGCCTTCTTTGATATAATAAGTGGATACCAATGTATATACGTTACCTAATTTAGACTTACCTTTACATTACACATACGAGTAAGGAAATCAAATTGATTAACTGCCCTTATAAAAATCAGATATATAATAAAAAATATATAATGTTCTATATTAAAGTACACACTTTTACTCAAACGTATTGCAAAACTGGCTGCTAAAAACTGACCCAAACAAAAGTTCGCTTACAAAATTGTTAACTTATAGATACCATACGGTCGTTTCTACTTATATGTTTGAAATTTTGACACTTGACTTAAGTAGAAGTCAAAGTAAAGCTTATTTGAGTCCTTTGTCAAGAGATTTGAATACATTTTATCATTTTTTGTACAATTCTCTTAATAATATATACTTATGAACTTTTAAGTAAAATGCATTAGGATTTTTGATGATCAGCCTTCAGAGACAAGTGACAATCGATTCGTATCTCGTATCAAATGTCATGACCATGTGACATTCTTATACACTTCCAAATTCGAATGTTATTAATGGAAATGGGAAGAGAAAATGACACTGGGTTTAATAAGAGAGTAACTATACATAATTAAATCAAAAATAATATTTTTAATGAAAACTAGGTAGAATTAAAATAAGTAGTAAATACACAGCATTATAGTAGGTATTAAGAATATATAAATAACAAACACTTAATAATAGTATAAAAATTGTAAAGTGTGGATTTAGAGTTAGAACTTACATAATAATAGTCATTGAAAAATATTTCGAGTTTTACAAAACATATAGAAAAAGATTCAACATTAGCGAAGACAAAGAAAAAATTAAGAGTAAATAAGTTTTCCTTTAAGGGTTTGACCCTTCACTATAAATACGTACTATACTTAAACAAATAATTCGGTACCGTTATTTGACATTTCTAAATTACATTTTATAAGTCATTCATTACATCATGCAAAAATTAAACTTAATGGACGAAACTTTATTTGAACGAAACAAAACATCCACTTAAAATATATTGGCAATAAAAATAGAATTAACATAGGTTCACAAAGAAAGCATACAAAACACCTGGTTACATTATTGGCTTTGACATTCCAATGAGTCAAAGTACTGCACCAAACTATTTGCTCAACTATAATAATTTTAGACATGAAATTATAACTAACATGCCTTTCTTAATAAAGATTAATCAAACATTATTATCCAAAACAATAATTAAGATCTTTCTCAATGCATAGCTTCATCGAAGTAGAGCGAAATCCTCATTTTATGACCAAATTAAATTCATTCTTTAGGCAATACTGTGACGAAAATATCAATAACTCTTTATGTGTGGTTAAGTAAAAACTGTGACGTTCGCTAGTTGCAATAAAATAGCGTGGCTACGCGTCGCCACAGTTGCGGGTCGCCACGCATTATCCGGTCTCTCCAGCCACATCAAATAATCCACATTAAAAGCCAAAGAGCGTAAATATCGGTAAATCAAAATAACCACTAAAGATCGTAGAAAAATGTGGTCTGGATTTTAAGAGAGTTATTTTTGGTAGCCTTGAAATGCGCGTGAATTTGAAATGGTTTCGAATACATTGAACTAGCTCTGGTACGTTCCGAGGTATGAATTGCAGCTGGGGCAGTAATGGTCACTGTTCCGGCAGGAGTTTGTACAATACGGCACGCAAACACATGGCCAGCATCTGTAATGAAAGAAAATATTTGTTAAATCAATTTACGAAAAAAATCATATCGGAAAAATAATCGTTGTTACGTCCTTACTCAGAGACGTCAAAATTGCTTCCTCAGTAGAGACCGAGAGTGATTTTAACATGTAATTTTTGAAAAATTACGTCAATTAGTTAAATGTCGATTTAATGAACGTCTCTGAGTGCGGTAGTTAGAGCCAGCCAGCTTCCTCAGTACAAATCATTTACTGCCTAATTCATAAACGCTCTCTAACTAAAACACTGTTAGTGAGTGTTTTGTCTCTTTTGCTCTTTGGAAAATAGCGTATGTCAGAAAGGGACAAACCATTTGCTAGCTACAATGCTGCTAGTAAGCGTTTAAGAATAAGGCCTTTAGTCTTACGTACAAAAAAGTATGTGTCTATAGATAAAGAAACCTCTTCGTTTTAAACTTCTCTAGTGTGTACAGTCGGCCAAGAAAGTGGTCTACCACTTTTGACAAAAGTTTCTGCGAGATGTAACGATCGCTAAGGTTGACTTTTCTATGCACAATTATGTTATGACGTTTTGTCTGTTATCTGAGATGCCTGACATTTGACATCATTGGGTGACTTAGTTGGACCTCTATTATTAAATGAAAATTGACCTTGTTGTTTCATGACGTTCAAATGAATCTCAACCGTAGGGTGGTAGACCACATTTTTGGCTGACTGTACTCATAATTATCACTACATAGTATAAAACAAAGTCGCTATTTTTGTCTGTTTGTTTGTCTGTATGCTTAAATCTTTAAAATTAGGCAACGGATTTTGATGCGGTTTTTTGTAATAGGTAGAGTGATTCAAGAGGAAGGTTTTTATGTATAAAAATTCCCGATATTACCACGGGAACGGGCACAACGCGGGTAAAACCGCGGGGCGCTGCTAGTGTTTTATAAGACCAGAAGACTGCCTAACTACAATCTTGACATTTGCTCCAAAACGAAAAATAAAATGGATGCAAAGTTAATTGTTAGGTTACTAATGAACTAAGAATGACATCATAAAAGTCGATAAGATACCAAATGTTAAATACTAAATAGGTAGTTATTATGTTTAATTAAGATTTAAACGTTCTATGTTTTATGTCATAAAAGGATGCAGACATAAGTATTAAACTGCTTTGTTTTTTGTTCCCACATTTGTTTCTTTTGGCAAACGTGGTGTTTATGCCTAATCCTCCTTACTGTACTGATATCTTCAGTCAAAAGAGAGGCAGAGTCCTGAACCCAGCACTAGGACATTACAACTTTTTTTACTTTTAAAAATCTCCACAACTCAAATCGAAAGCTGCAAAAATTCAATCTACCTTAAACAAAGAAATAACTAAACGTCGCAAAAAATATAAATAAAACATCTGTATCAAAAATGGTAAAACGTTGTTCGAGTGTATCCTAAAACACCAAGGATGGAATGACCTTGAGATAACAACAGCATGATGTAATCAAAAAATGCACAAATCTATACTAATATTATAAAGCTGAAGAGTTTGTTTTGTTTGTTTGTTTGTTTGTTTGTTTGTTTGTTTGTTTGTTTGTTTAAACGCGCTAATCTCAGAAACTACTGAACCGATTTGAATAATTCTTTCACTGTTAGATAGTCTATTTATCGAGGAAGGCTATAGGCTACATTTTATCCCGAAATTCCCACGGGAACGGGCACAACGCGGGTAAAACCGCGGGGCGCTGCTAGTGTGTTATAAAGACAATATGTTTTAGGCATGGGTACAGCCAACGATGAATTACCGATTGTAGTATCCGGTACAATTATTTTAATTTAAATGTTACATTAACGGCGTGATAATAGTAACTTATTCATCGCATACAACATGCTGCATAGTGCCCGGTTGAATATGTGTAGTCTAACGCATTCGCCAAACGACTGCAGTTGTCAAAGTGCCATAAGTCAGCGGACAACCTAGTATGTACAAAGATGACGAAAAAGGTTTTTTTTAGCAAAATATAATAGCATTTTTTTATAAATTGTATTTTATATTGCATCTCGTGTCACGGGGTGCGTGGTTGAACTCCTCTGAAACGGCTCGACCGATTCTTATGAAATTTTGTGTGCATATCGGGTAGGTCTGAGAATCGGACAACATCTATTTTTCATCCCGAAATTCCCGCGGGAACGGGTACAACGCGGGTGAAACCGCGGGGCGCAGCTAGTAAAGCTATAAATTTTGTTCTTTGTTTAAGCGTTCTTTGACTCTGATCTCTACCGGTACATCGAATATGTATAAATAAAATTATTATTCAAATCAGATTGATAGTGTCTGAGATGAGCGCGTTCGAACAAACAGTAACTTCAGTTTTATTATATCAGTAGGTACCTAATTAGGTATAGATTATGCATTCTTTACGCATTCTATTTTTAGTACATTTTTATCAATAACTAGCTGTGCCCCGCGGTTTCGCCCGCAGCGCCCCCGTTCCCGTGGTAATTTTGAGATTTTTATTCCTTTTTTTTCTTATATAAAAACCTTGTCCTGAAAATAAGGAACACATTAAAAAAGAATCATCCAGTTTGGTGCAGTCGTTCTGAAGTTATGTGCTTACCAACACATTTTGCGATTCATTTTTAAATAGATTGGATTTATTTCGATCAACGCGACCATACAACAGAACAGACCACTGTAATAAAAATGAAGATATTCAAAAACTAAAAAATCGCACTAGTAATCTCAAATACTACTAAAAAGTCTCAATTTAAATAGAATAGGATTGCGTCATAGCCATATCATTTATTGCATTATTAATAGAATCGAGTGCTTCGGCTCAGGAATTCAGTACATATTTTTCGCCGAGCACTTATTTTGTACTGATATATCGCAACTGGTTAAAATTCAATACGCTCTCTATGTATCGGTTAGTCTTGAGTTTTTGGGTCTGGGGACACCATACTTTTCACCGGGTCTCCAGTTACGAGTTTCACACGATCCGATTTTGTTAGATTTAAATTAGATCGTGTTCTAGACCTCTTCAAAGTTAGTTTGATCATAGACATCTAAGCCAATTAAACAATGACCAATTGCTCGTTCAATCAAATACAAAGGCTTCTGTGTAGCTGAGTAAGGCTAAGGTATGCCCTAAATTGCATGTGATATGTTATTTTCACAATCAACAGAAAATATTGTAATGTATTTATAAACTTCATCAAGTTATTTTTTACATGAATATACACATCTTCCTTTTTCTTCAGAGATTAAAGAGATCATTTGATTATGTAAAGGAGATTGCTTAGGTCAGCTTTTGCAGGGCAGGTGTCGAGGCGGACGCAAATTGAATGAAATAACATTATATCTATATACTTAATACTAGCCAACTACTTATCCGATTAAATAATTATTTTTATAATGGATAGCCACATTCAACGGGAATACTATAGACTATTCTTCATCCCAAAATTCCAACGGGAACGAGCACCACGCGGGTAAACCGAGGGGCGCTGTTAGTTTCATTAGTGTAAAAGGTCACTGCTTAATTGCAATATATAAAACCTATTGCTAACTGCCGTGTGGGATCATCGTAACCTTGAAAGACATAATAAAGACTAAAAATTCCTATTCATACAAGGAAAATGGACGTATTTTTGTTCTACACTAATCCCAACAATTAAAATGGCACCACTATTCACATGATGATATCATCATATACGCGGCATATATACTCGTACTATGAATTGAGTACATTATGTACTACCGAAATATATTATACTAGCAGTGCCCCACGGTTTTACACGCGTCGTGCCCGCTTCCGGGAGAATGTTGGGATGAAAAGTAAGCTGTATTTTTTGTTTTGGATGCAGCTATCATACACGGAAAGAATTTGTCAAATCTGACAAGTACTTCTAGAGATAATTGTATTAGTTTTGTTATACATGTAAGTATATCTTCAGATACACAATAGTATAACTTAGAAATACAAAGTTAGTATGTTTGTACGTCGGAAAGTCAATTGCTACAAACAAGATTTTTTTGCCGCGAAAATACGTATTACTACGTTTGCACGTTTCTTCGTCACTTTTTGTCATACATTTTTTACTTCACTAAAAGTAAGTATTGAGTCATCAAACAGTACTAGTTATTTCACTTTTCGTCTAATCGGTCAAGGTACTATCAACAATTGATTTCCTGCATTGTGACTTCCGCAGTAACTACTGAATAAGCTGTGGTGTAACGAAGTATCTATCAAGTAAACTATGGTTTGCGGATAAAAACCAAGGAATTCATCTTTTGCGTCTGGGAGAATAATGTCCTTGATCTTACTAATTTAATCTTAAACTAGGTAGACCGCTAAACTGAAAACTGACTGGGCTGGTGATGTCACATACGATGTGGGCCAAAATTTCCACCATGTGGTGCCCGGAGATAACGAGACGGGCGTCGCGGTGTACATTTTTTTCCAATCTCGACGCCTACTTTTTTTTCGAAGAATTTTCCAACAAATGAAACGAACTTATTAATAGTGTATGCACATTAAATATTTTAGCTTCTTCTTCTTCTTCATCGAGTAGATGGTCATCCTGACCAATCCTGGTGTCAGAGTTATTAAGCCGCCAAAGACGTCTGACATGGCTCATGTAATGACTACTATCCGTAGAAAGTAACCGGGACCGACGGCTTAACGTGCCCTCCGAAGCTGATTTATAAAAATGTACACTATATTGTCTATCAAGATACTGTTATTGCTTGCCTGTATCCACGAAATAGAAGGTCCCATTGTTGGACAAAGGACTCCCTCAAACATTGCCAACCGTAGAACGCGACCAGATCGTCCTGCACCAATTATTCCTCGACTCACATTCATAGTATCACAAAGTGTTTACTTACAGAAACAAGCAAAGAGCTAAAGCAATCAAATGTGTCTTGGTGGTCGCTTTTCTGTCCACTCTGGTGAGGATGGTGGCCCTGCAGGAAGGGCACACGATGTTGGTCGGTTCAGGGCCCACGGGAACGATATTCATTTTGATCTGAAATTAACAGTATTTGGAGTAAATGAGGTGTCTTGAAAGTAAATAAATGGGAGTTTTGATTCTACGCCCATAATTTATAGTTAAAGATTTTTTTTATTTTTTTGAAATACTAAGCCGGCTTCTAAATTTAAAAAAATAAAAATAAACTATTGGCCTGTAATATCCCAATGCTGGGCAAAGGCTTCTCATCTCACTGAAGATATCAGTACAGTGAGGAGGAATACGCGTAATCACCACACTTGCCTAATGCGGGTTGGTGATCTCAAACCTGAGCCATGTTTGAAAAGTAGAAAACATGTTTTAACTCGACCTGGGAATTGAACCCGGGACCTCAGTCTTGGCAGGCGAGTGCACGTACCACTAGACAACCGAGGCCAAACTTCTATAATTTAAAGAAATTATGAAATGAAAACTACCCTTAAATCTTTAATTGACCCGTAGTTGAAACCGCGGTAGTTGATTTTTATATCGATTTATGATAGCATTCATATAACTACATTTAACCCTGACGAACATTTAACCTGCTATTAATCTCATTACACCCAATTAAATGCTTAATCTTGATATCTGTCATTAGACTCATACATTTTGATGACATAAGCTTTTATTCACAGATAAAAACTATAAACTTTTTCTTCTAACTTCATTGCAAGCAGAATTTGATACGTTTGTTATCTACGTATGTATTTTTATTTCAAAATGGCGTCATCAATTTAATACCTTGTGATAATTGATCTCCTACTTCAGCTGTCGTAAGTACATATGTTTATATTGCTGGACCTATTTACTTTGGTGATGTTATATTAAACTTATTTTCCAATGTTAGTAGTTGTATCAAGAATATTTTGGGATTATTGTGAATGCTCAACTTCATCAAATTCGATCAAGTGTTTTGGTGTGTATATAGGTAAAATTTGCAAGTTTGTTTGTTTGTAATGTTCTAGTTAATCTCGGGAATGAGTGTGATTTGAATAATTCTTTTTGAAATTAGATAGCCACGTTAAGCGGGAAGGGTATAGGTTATTTTTCATCCCGAAATTTCACGGGCTCACCGCGGGCAAACCGCGGGGCACTGCTAGTTTATAATATTAGCAGAGGTTTAAAAATAGTGCAGTAGAGGTTTTCCAATACCTATAGTAGTTTCTATTGGTAAAAAATAACAATAAATATTAAAACCCACATGAGAATGAAAAATTGCTAGCAACATATAATACCTAATATGCGGTATCATCTTATTAATCTCACGGATACCTAGACTACCTAGACTGTTTTTCAAGATAAGAAAATCATCTGGTATTGACGTAATCAATACTAATAATTCATAAAGATCAAGAGTCATTTTCATTTTCATTGCCATTCACACATCAGTAAAATTGGCAGTCGAATTTTTAAAAAATCTAATAAGTTTTAAAAATAAATAATCATCTGTTTGGAGTTCGTTCAACTTTAATAGTAAAAATAAATAAATAAATAAAAAAACTCTGACACCAGGTTTGGCCACCAAGCTGCTCGAAATGATGATGAAGATTTGGACGTATCTCGATCTTGTTTTGAAGTGAACACGGGTTGATTTCTACGCTCTAAAATCTAAATACCCATAAGATCTATCCCTCACTAAAATCTAACAGCTAAGATCAGAGAAGTTAAATGTTTTATTAAAAAACTGAATAATAGATAAATCTTAGACCAATTGCTAGCCAGGCACACTTAGTGAAGTAATCAATACATTGAAGAGTGGGCGATCTATTAACTATAGACCACTTTTAGACAACTATATATAACCATTTCATTGTTCATTGACTTTGACCCTGAGCACATCACTGTCTTACTACTGGACTGTAGTTCGACAGTTCTAGTCCATGAAAGCATATGAGACGTCTAACAGAGTTTTGTCCATCACTGACTATTTGGTCTGTCGGACTAAAATAATTGTCCCTACTTGGCCGATAGTGGCATTTCTATCTCAGCGCTAGCGTTCGGAGGGTAAGTTAAATTGACGGTCCCGGTTACTACGCGAATTTATTTACTTATCGGCAACTGTGGTAAGATTAATAAAAGACAGTTTTGTCTCGTTGAACTAGTCAATTTGAAGACTGTTGTGACTATAGACTTCTCAGACTATAAAATAGACCACAAAAGTAATTTAATACAAAACACAGAAAGCACCCCACCTAGACCGCGCCTTCGTTGTATCTGTTTACGATCTATACAAGTACCCACCTTTAGTTGAAGGTAGGAAGGTAGGAACACATAGACATTAGAAATACCCGTATAACAATTTCAGCTCGCGCCCGGTTTTTATATCCTCACTATACCTACTTTATTACGTCTTCAGAACATTATTTGACCTAAATATAAATCTAATTCTGTATCTATTCCCATCATCATTACTATATCGTATACGTTAGTGGCAAGGCAACCTAGATTTTTATAATTTTCAAAATACCTTCCTTCCCTTAACAATTGAAACAAGGACCAACAATGTAAGATTCTGAAGTACGGTAGATTCATATAGAAATTCCGCTATCAGCCACCTGTTTAAGTAATATAGTACATGAATAACTCAATGTGTGCATTGACATAAAAGCTGAATTGCTTTTCCTTCAAGATGAGTCAGAACAGTTTGCTCAATTAAATTACATCACAAGTGATACAATGTATACTTCTTTGGACAAGGTACAGAAGACCACAGAATTGTCAATTGATATGAGTATCGGGGCGAGGGCATGTAAAAATAACATTGGAAGAAGTTCATTGCGATTGTTAAACAACGTGCAGCTTGACCCCCAACTTGGATAGTGGCTGATAGTAGCATTTTGATCCAAGTGTTACCGTGCTTTGGAGAGCACGTTAAGTTGTTGTTGTTTCAATCGTTAGACCATGTCAGAGGCCTTAAGCCTGCCTAACACTACCCTACTTGAAATTAATTAATGTTGAGTTGAATGTCAATAGGTTATCAATTATTATGCTACATATCTAGGTTCTGCATTGTAGGAGATTAATGAGAATTATTTATCGAATGCAATCAAAATACATTATTAACAATGCGGCTGTCTAGTTAATTGCGAACGGCATATTGTAACCTCGCTGTTAACATAGTCCGTGAAAATGAGACGGGCCAATTTTTACCCATTTTTATACAAAAATCGGTCAAAATCAACAGCATTTGAGACACGTGGGCGCGTCCATATTATCTCACTTTGATGCGCTTGAGTAAATCCTAAATGCACCTTGATTTAAAAAAATCTATCCATCAGACAGGTGGGTAGTCCTTGTGGTAATTTAACTCAATAACATTAGGTACGATAGTGAACGCATAAAACCAAAAAAGAAGAATAGTCAACCCGATAGCTAAAAGCATCAAATAAAATCTTCAAAAGATCAACAGTTTTAAGTATGTAGAACAAACCACGGACGCACCATAAAAATCAATGAAAAAAACGCACGGAACTGATTCAAACATTAAAAGTAGGTACTTTAAAAACTCATGGAAAATTTCATCCGTTATAATGTTACAAAGCAAATAATTACTATCTACTTAACATTAAAAGCAAGTATTAAAATACAAAATAGACTTACAGGCAAATAATTACAACACTACTAAAAAAATTAAACTATTTAAAAACTTGTGATACGTGTGAAAATAGTCGCGGTGCGATGCGTACTAAAGAAACTTTACTTTATGTATATGAATGTATTTCTGTGAATCATTCCCATTGGCCCATTCAAGGTTAGGTACAGTCTGCTCCACAGGCGTTTGAACCTCAATACAAACTATTATTTGATCTAGACACCTGGTCAAACTAGTTTTGTATTCTTGTGGCATCAACAGTTAAATTATGTAATTTTGTGTAATCAAATTCAATATATAAACAAAATGATTAACCACTTTTTTGTATCGACTGTCCTATACCACTAATATTATAAATGCGAAAGTTTGTGAGGATGGATGTATTTATCGATGGACATAATGTATGTTTGTTTTGTTACTCTTTCACGAAAAAACTAACCAAACGATTTTGGATGTAACTTTACAGTAATATAGGTTATACATCAGAATAACCCATGGGATACGTTTAATCCCGAAATTCCCACGGGAATGCGTACAAATCGGGTTACGCGGGGCGCGGCTAGTTATTCATAGTGACAAGTTTTCAATCTATACTAATATTATAAAGATGTAAAATTTTAAATTTGTAAGTTTGTATGTTTGTATGTTCGAGGTAATCTCAGACATTATCAGTCCGATTTGAATAATTCTTTTTGTAATAGATAGCCACATTCAACGGGAAGGTTATAGGCTATTTTTCATCTCGAAATTCCCACGGGAACGGGTACAACGCGGGTAAAACCGCGAGGCGCTGCTAGTCTTATTATATTGTTTGCGTAATTTAGTAACATCACTTCGTGGTTTGTCCATTTAACCGTTACTTTAAACAAATTAAGATTAGGAATAGACTAATTGCTCATTTGATTGTTTTCTTTTTAACACGCTTTTATTAGCTTGGCCTGTATGTATGTATGTATGTATGTATGTATGTATGTACGTATGTAATGAAATCTTTGAACATCATTTTCACTAACTTCCAGAAGTCTGATTAATTTGAAACTTTGCATACGTATCAAGGACCGATGACAATGCAATAATTTAATAACAGTTTCCCATTATTAACACGCTTTTATTAGCTTGGCCTGTATGTACGTACGTAGGTACGAACGTATGTAATGGAATCTTTGAACATCATTTTCACCAACTTCCAGAAGTCTGGTTAATTTGAAACTTTGCATACGTATCAAGGACCGATGACAATGCAATAATTTAATAACAGTTTCCCATTATCCTTAATGGATTTGCCAGATTTACTAAAAAAATATTACTTCATATAAAAGACATCAACGGGCACTCGCTGTGGGACGGAACGGGAGTTCTGTTTTATTTTACTAAATGGTACTAGACACTAACAGCGTCCCGTGATGGGCCCGTTCCCGTGGGAATTACGGGATGAAAAGTTGCATATAATGTTATATGGATTTGCCAGATTTACTAAAAAATAAAAAATAAAATTATAGTTTAAAAAAACTAAAAAACACGCTTTTATTGCAAATTGAACTAAAAACTAGAAAATAATTTTTCACCTCAAATCAAAATTATAATAAAATTTAAGTTATTAACACAATGATTCAATTCAGAGTAAAAAAGCGTGGGGTGCATTTTACTGTAGTTCATAACTATCCTCTCATAGATACCAATGATGATTGTAATATTAAAAAAAAATATTAAGCACCCACGCTTTTTACTCTGAATTGAATCATTGTGTTAATAACTTAAATTTTATTATAATTTTGATTTGAGGTGAAAAATTATTTTCTAGTTTTTAGTTCAATTTGCAATAAAAGCGTGTTTTTTAGTTTTTTTAAACTATAATTTTATTTTTCATTATAAAAACGCTGGCATACATCAAAACCAAAGACGAGACCCTGGAAATGGGTCTTTATTTTGTCAACAACTCGGATTTGTGGCCGATAGCGGAATTTCTATCTGAGCGCTACCATGCTTCGGAAACCACGTTAAGTAGTCGGCCCCGGTTGTTCCAATCGTCTGACCATGTCGGAGGTCTTTGGCGGTCTAAAAACCAGGGTTGGTGCCTAACCTATACGGATAAATGAATGAATTTGGTCAATGAATTTTGTATGTAGGTAGGTCTTTACTTCAATAATCATTGTACCTACTGCACTTGTTCCAACACTCTATCTAACAATATTTCAATTTTGTGATAGCATCAAAGTACCTGATCTTATCTAGGAATAAGTCATACATAATATGTATAGTTTAAAGTAAATATGGGTTTTCAGCGTTGTGTCGTCATTATCTATATCTAAACTAATATTATAAAGCTGAAGAGCTTGTTTGTTTGAACGCGCTAATCTCAGAAACTACCAATCCGATTCGAATAGTTCTTTTTGTAATGGATAGACGCATTCAACAGCAAGGTTATAAGCTATTTTTCATCCTGAAATTCCCACGGGAACGGGCACTAAGCGGGGCAAAAACCCCGTGGCACTGCTAGTCATTTATAAACGGTGACTCATATGTCTAACAAACACTTGATTCCCTCTCATTATTACTTCCATGAAAGCCTTATGATAACAATTACGATAACAAGTGTCTGATAACATGAATGAATTGTAAAATTGCATTACTTGTTTCCTTTCCTGCTATAGTGATGATTTGGACATGAATTAATAATGCGTCAATGAATAATAAAAACAATTCCTGTTATTATTAGTAACCAAATCACTACATAGTATAAAACAAAGTCGCTATTTTTATCTGTTTGTCTGTATGCTTAAATCTTTCAAATTACGCAACGGATTTTGATGCGGTTTTTTGTAATAGGTAGAGTGATTCAAGAGGAAGGTTTTTATGTAAAAAAAGACGTGTGGCACTCGGGGACTGCCGCTGTAAAGCTATTGCATAGTTATTTTTTGTATCACTAGATGGCGTTAGTGGGGAGCGTGAGGTTTTTTCGTTACGGAATTTCTGGATTCAGTCCCCGCGCTCAAGGCCCGCGATAGAAGCTATGCAATAGCTTAAAAAAATCCCGAAATTCCCACGGGAACGGGCACAACGTGGGTAAAACCGCGGGGCGCTGCTAGTACATTAATAAGTAATTGGTGTAGATTAATGGTCAACCGGTATCAGAAACATCGCCCGCAACTTAGTTGGCTGCATACTTATTGACAGTTTATTCCACTCGATACCACCACCATCAGACCGACACCACTGGTGGTGCGGTTCTGGTGGTATAAAGTTTGGTGATATACGAGTATGCTGGGTATAGAATGATAGTAAGTCAAGAGGATGGTACAGGTGTTGGGAAAGCAGATATCATCTAAGCATGCGTAGACAGACTCCGGCATTAAGTTGCATGATCTGTGTCTATCATTTAGCTAAATGGAATAGAGTACTTAGTGCCTTTGAGGCTGGCGCCAGCGATACCGGTTACCGACTTAGCCAACCGGTTTAATAAGATCCAATGATTGATACTAGATGCTGTTCTAGATAAAAAATATGTATATATTTTGACAGTGTCAGTCCAGCGCTGAAGAGTGGGGCTGCCGCAGACTTCTGTGTTAATGTATCCTTTATATGCTAACTGCTAGCTTGCAGCTCATTCCCATTTGCCACCGGGTGGCTATAAGAAAGGGTGGCATATGGGAATAAATTATTTGTAATTAGAAGTCCTCATATTATTAATTTTATATTTTATAATAGCACTTAATAAACACGTATAAAATTGACTAATAAAATGAATTATTGTTATCTAAGTATCCAGTTATTCAACCAATACAATGAGTATTTTGTGGTTTACCTCATTTGTAAATAAAAGTTACAAAATTAATTGTATAATATTTATTAATACAATTCTTAAAATTAATTATGTCTACCAACAAACGACATTTTGATTTTATAATATTTCCTAGGTTTTTCATTACAAGAAAAACAAAAAAATACTTTTCACAATTATTTTTAGGCCTATGAGTTACATTGAGACAATCTTTAGGTACAATTTGATAATTAAGTGCTCGTACAAAAAAAAACATATATATATTCATATTTATTTCAAATTTTAAAAAACTTGAATTTGTTTTGTATTTTTAAGTAGAACTCCAAAATTTACAGGATTACGAAAATATATTTGCCTGCATAAAATAGGACCAATTTTTGCTAATACCCAATTTGAAATAATGTTTTTTAATACATATATTAAGAAAGGGATAAATAATGTTATCATACTATTATAATCGATATTATTGCTATTATTACTTTCTCACTATTCCTTATCAGTTTGACTTTGGATCTGGTCATCGAAGCGTCCCACATCACACTAATAACTGTTTGTATTTATAAAAAATCAAGTTCGTCTTCATAATACTAATTGATATAAGTGCCCAAATAAGCATTGCAATTTGGGCAGTAATGGTCCAAATTCATACACGAGTCCATGCAGTATGGCACGCACACACAGGGCCAACATCTGTAAGAGATAGAACAGTATCAACCAGTGTCCAACAACTACCTGTCCCCACAGTTTCACTAACATTCTCAATAGATGGCGCTATTTACAAGTTAACACGCATATCATTGGAATTGAAATTGGCCAAAAATAATATTTTTGCGTTTATAATATTGGTAATTGTGAGACCCACGTTGTTTTCCAAAATAAATGTTAGATGAAAATAAGCCACTATATTTTTCTAGACTTAAATTTGTCCAAAATACATTTGTGTATGTTTGAAATTCCGACTGGTAGTTCGCGAGATTAATGCATAAGAATAAAAGAGAAACCTACTTAATTTTATTATGTTAGTATTGAGATAGTTTAGAATCCTAACTATTTCAACTCAGTATTTAATGTGGCATATTAAAATGCCCGGCAAAAATGTGGCTGGGCGCCGGCATGCAAGGGCATGTTTTGGTATCGGCGCTCAAGCTTGTTTATCAATATATTCTAACTAGCAGCACCCCGCGGTTTAACTTGAGTTGTGCCCGTTCCCGTGGAAAATTCCGGATGAAAAATAGCCTATAACGTTCTTATTGAATGTATCCATCCATTACAAAATAATTATTGAAATCGAATTGATTGTTTCTGATATTAGCGCGTTTAAACGAACAAACTCTTCAGATTTATTATATTAGTATAGGTAAGAAATGCCTTAAACTAAACCCAAATGCCAAGCAAATAACTTGAGTGCCGGCATAAAAATACTTACAAAAATAGACAGAGCAAAACGGCAATAACATGTGTCCTAGTAGTAGCTTTCCTGTTCACTCTAGTCATAATAGTGGCTTGGCATGAAGGGCAAATGATGCTCATAGGGCGAGGGCCTAACGCAAGGGGCACCATCTTGATATTCTGAAACAAATTCATTCTAATTTTAAACGCATACAAAGATTTGAAAGCCATGAAGTATGCACGTAGTTGACATTCAAACTTTTTGCTACTACAAAACAGCCGCGCCATCGGGCGTCAAAGATTTTCACTGAAAAGTTCTCAATTTTAACATAAATTTTTTTCAACAGTTATACTCCTTCTGTATCAATGTCTTGACCCCCTTCCCCTAAGCATAGGCAATTACCACATTAGTCTCCAAAACCCTCCTTCCTAGACAGAGCTATAACTATACTCTGCAGCAGAGAGACCTTTGCCCAGCAGTGGGGCATTATAGGCTAAATTACTATTCTGAATTTCTTTTATATTTAGATTTAGTAAGTTGAATACTCAAAATACGGCATTTTGAAAATTGCCGAACTATGACGTTGGTCGTTGGTCACTGTTGTTTCTGATGGTAGGTCACAATATAATTCAATGATGTTGACCTGCGGGACTTTACTTTGAAAACAAAAGCTTTCAATTGACTTCAGTACCTGTCAGTACATCGAAGGTAATTCCCGGTCGATCGATTAATAAGTACTTACACCTTGTTATCACTTATCTAACCTTCGCGTGTAAATCAGGCCACAAAATAGATAAACAAACCGGCTTTAAGGGCGTGGGTGATTTTAATAGTAAAATCAATAATTATACAATGCTTCATGTGAACCTGACACGAAAGTTAGTGATTTAATTATGAGATTTGCGGAAAACATTTTTAATTGAGGATAAACGTTTTGTTCGGTTTGTGAGTAATCACACACCTATTATCTACTTGGTTGGTATATTCAGATAACCTGGATTCATTATCTTAGAAAATGTTTATATTATACAATTTCTCAGAGTTATTGGGCTGACCTATTCCTCACGGACAAAACGGTTTTTTTGGCAGTCTTACAACAGGTGTCGGTATGAATTCAAGTTTAATAGTCATAAAAGTGTGTGCTAAAAATAATCTTATAAAAATCTAGTATCTAGTAGATATTAAATACTACTTACTGAGTAGATACTCATTCCTACGTTTTCATGGACCATAAGACACAATGTTGACTATAGTTCGCTTAGTTCGGCTGGCTTGTCAGGCTGACCGCACACTGACAGTCAGCGCTGATGACTCAACATGTATGTAGTTAAAGGTAGCGTTGAGTCACGCTGACGGCTGAGCAATAAACTAGGCGCCAACGGTCAGCTTGACAGAAAAACCAGCCTAGTGGATATTCACATTGACAGGCGCGGGCGGCGGCGGGCGCAGTGATTAAATATCAACCACATAGCATACTATGCAAGTGTATAAACGCAGGTTCGTTGCAAGCTAAGAGCCTTGAACTCGCGCCCGCTACCGCTCTGCGTATTCAATGTAAACAAGTACTAAGATACATTTTTATCACCAAAAATTACCTACTGTTTTTCTATTTTCCTTTAATTCACTTTAACTATTTACTGTGCACGAGCACTACACGGTAATGTTCACAGCACACTGTCACACAGACACTGGTATCATTTTCAAATATTTCAGTCATAAATACGAGTACATAGTACGGCGATGTCTTTAGCTGGAAAAGATAATCAACAGATAAGATTGGGCGTTCGGTTTGGGTATTTTTAACTGGGCTAAAATGGTATCACTTTATAGAAATAAATGATGAATATGAGCAAGTGATATTTTTAGCAAAATGATTATTTTCATAACATATTGTAAAATATTCTATTGGTTCGTAATAAAAAGGAATGGTTGGATGAAACGGGAACCATAAACATGAAAGTGACAAAGTTTCATGTACAAAATTACATACCAGGGAAGTATTTGAAGAAACAACTCCAATAACACTGTTCTACCTACAGATTATATCACTTCATAAAAATCATGGCCAACATGATTGCAACAAAAAATCGAAGAAAACATACATACATAAGCCAACGGCAGAGATTTTGATGAACCCATAGATGTCAATTTTCAAAATACCTTAGGTAGCCCCAATTCTTCTTTTATAAACTTCCAAATGTCCACAAATAAGACTTGCATTTTGTACTGAAGTGATCATCGCTCGTACAGGCTTAATCAAGTTCTACATACAGGCAAAAAGGCAAAATCTGAAATGTAAGAAAGAGTACTTTCGCATAAAAGGATTAGCAAAAGTCTCATTTAAACTAATATTATAAAGCTGATTAGAATAATTATTTTTGTAATGGAAAGACACATTCAACGGGAAGGTTATAGGTTACTTTTCATCCCGAAATTCCCGCAGGGCAATGCGGGTAAAACCGCGGAGGCTGCTAGTCAATATATATACTGGTTGGGTCCCAAAGAGGCTACCAAATTCACACTAGAGATTCACATGCACTTTCATAGCTTCTGTTTGTATTAATTCAACCAGTGCTGTTTTAGTAGCCTTGTACCTGTTTCTGTGGGAATTTCGAGATGAAAAGTAGCCTCCCTTTGAATGCCATGCAGTGATATATATTTTTTAATCTTACTGTTAGGGTCATCGATGAGCGCGTTCAATCACACTGCTAGTCTGATATTGATAGAGTATTATAGGTATTGTCGTACCATATTTGGTGAATTTGGAATTACTAATATTATTATAACTATTTAAGAGAAACTTTAAAGGTAACATTTTATCCTAAAATTCCCACAAGAACAGACACAGTATGGGTAAATCCGCGGGGTGGTGCTAGTGTTTGATATGGACAGATTTCCCAGACAAGGTCTTATAGTTGTATACATCGATTGTTGTTCAATGTCGCTATTTTCTGATGATGTCTGAAACACGATTGAAAAGACAAGTATGGCTTCAGCAATAAGCAAACTGTAGCAAAAATATATAGCTGCAGTTGTGCCGATGATGTTTTGCTCGACTGGGTTCCGATAGTGGCATTTCTATATGAGTGCTACCGTGTTGTTGCCGATTATAGTTAAGCAAGTTAGCAGGATCAGTTGATAATTACATCTGGTACCAGGACCCGTTTCCAAAAAAAATAATGAACATAGTCACCCGCTGATCCCAGGATACGTGGCAACAAAACTAAAGTAGACTTAGAAACCAATCCTGATTGTAGTGCATAGCATTTCTTATCAGAGGTGCTCAAAAAAAATCTTCACGATTTTTGTTCGACGTAGCCCCTCTAGTAAGTACGTTAGTACTTATAACTCAATGGCTCGCGCCCGGTTTATATGTCCTCACTATACTTACTTTACTACAACTTCAGAACATTATTTGACCTAAATATAAATCTATAACTCTGTAGGTAACTATTCCAATCACAGAACACATAAACAGAGGTTAGAATGGCGATCATGCGCCGTTCGTATGAAAACCGGTGTCGCCGAATCCGCCCCACCTTTCACCGCCAGTGCATCTGTGCGTAATAAATATGAAGCTTACGCACATATTTGCAATTTCAAATCTAGCCTATCTTAGCGCCGCGCCATCACGCGATTTCAAACGGAACCAATCATGCGCATGCACGCACACTGATGCACATTTTATAGCTTATCGCGTTGTCGTACAAATATGAGCGTTCGCTCATATCCTTGGCGCGCCTGCCCCGCCCACATCGCCTTTCTAACCTCTGTTTATGTGTTCTGTGATTCCAATCATCATTACTATATCGTATAGGTACATACGTTAAAGGCAACCTTGGTTTTTTATTTTCAAAATGCCTTCCTATATCACTCCGACGTAACAATTGAAACAAGGACCAACAATTTAAGATTCTGAAGTGGAAAGCACTTACTTATAAACACTTATAAAATTGACTTTTAAAATGAATTATTGTTATCTAAGTATAAGTATCTAGTTATATAAGTATCATTCAACCAATACTACGTGTATTTTGTGGTTTTCCTCATTTGTAAATAAAAGTTAAAAAAATAATTGTTTATTATTTATTAATACAAATCATAAAATTTATTATGTCTTCGAACAATTCTTATCGAATAAACAATTTGATTTTATAATATTTATTATGTTTTTTATTACCAGAAAAACAAAAAATACTTTTCTTGAATAAATGTCACAATTATTTTTAGGCCTGTGAGTTACATTGAGACAATCTGTAGGTACTATTTGATAATAAAGTGGCCGTACAAAAATAGGTATTATATATTTATGTTTATTTCATTAAAAAAACTTAAATTAGTATTTTATTTTTAAGTAGAAGTCCAAAATTTACAGGATTACGAAACTTCAGTTTATATTTGCCTGCATAAAATAGGATTTTTTTTTGCCATAACCCAATTTGTCATGAAATCATGTTTTTTAATATTCTAATATTGTACTAAGAAAGGAATAAATAATGTTATCAAACTAATATAATCGATATTATTGCTATTATTACTTTCTCACTATTCCTTATCAGTTTGACTTTGGATCTGGTCATCGAAGCGTCCCACATCGCACTAATAACTGTTTGTGTTTATAAGAACTAAAGTTCGTCTTCATAATACTAATTGATATAAGTTCCCAAATAAGCGTTGCAATTTGGGCAATAATGGTCCAAATTCATACACGAGTCGATGACGTATGGCATCCACACACAGGGCCAATAACTGTAAGAGATAGAACAGTATCAACCAGTGTCCAACAACTAACTGTTCCCACAGTTTCACCAACATTCTCAATATATGGCGCTAGTTGCAAGTTAACACGCATATCATTGGAGCTGTGTATATTAAATTGGCTGAAAAGATTTTTTTTTAATTTATAATACAGTGAAACCTGGTTAAGTGAGACTCCAAGGGACCTGCAACTGTCTCATTTACAGAAAGTTCCATAGAAGTGAGAATACGGGTTATTTCAGTTATAAAGGTGCGATAATTGAATAAAATAACATGTTACGTGTATTAGTATCAGCAATGTTCTGTGATAAGAGCCGAGTTGTTTTCCGAAAATTATAAGATGAAAATACGCCATAATATTTTTCTAGACAAGGTTTTAATTTGTCCAAAATATTTTTAATTTCCGACTGGTAGTTCCCGAGATTAATGCATAAGAATAAAAGAGAAACTTACTTAATTTTATTATATTAGTATGGAAATAGTTAAGAATACCTACTATTTTAATTCAGTATTTAATGTGGCATATTAAAATACCCGGAAAAAATGTGGGCGCCGGCATGCAAGGGCATGTTTTGGCATCGGCGATCAAGCTTGTTTGTCAATTTATTCTAACTAGCAGCACCCCGCGGTTTAACTCGAGTTGTGCCTGCTCCCGTGGAAATTTCTCGTAGAATGTGGCTATCCATTACAAAATAATTATGAATCTTGATAGTTTCTGATATTAGCGCGTTCAAACAAACACACTCTCCAGCTTTATTATAGGTAAGAAATGCCTTAAACTAAAGCCAAATGCCAAATACCTACAAACATACACAGAGCAAAACGGCAATGAGATGTGTCCTAGTATTAGGTTTCTTTTTCACTCTAGTCATAATAGTGGCTTGGCATGAAGGGCAAATGATGCTCATAGGGTGAGGGCCAAACGCAAGGGGCACCATCTTGATATTCTGAAACAAATTCATTCGTGTTTTAAACGCATATAAAGATTTGAAAGCTATGAAGTATGCACGTAGTTTACTTTCAAACTTTTTGCTAATACAAAACAGCCCCACCATCGGGTGGACTGAGTAGATACTCATTCCTACGTTTTCATGGACCATAATTAAGACACAATCTTGACTATAGTTCGCTCAAGTTCAGCTGGCTTTCCAGACACGCTGACCGCACACTGACAGTCGGCGCTGATGACTCAATATGTATGTAGTTATAGGTAGCGTTGAGTCACGCTGACGGGCTGAGCAATAAACTAGGCGCCAACGGTCAGCTTGACAGAAAAACCAGCCTAGTGGATATTCACATTGACAGGCGCGGGCGGCGGCGGGCGCAGTGATTAAATATCAACCACATAGCATACTATGCAAGTGTATAGACGCAGGTTCGTTCCAAGCTAAGAGCCTCGAACTCGCACCCGCTACCGCTCTGCTTAATCAATGTAAACAAGTACTAACAACCATTTTTATCACCAAAATTACCTACTGTTTTCTAACTTTCTTTAATTCAGGTAAAAACTATTTACTTTGCGAGCACTACACGGTAATGTTCACAGCACACTGTCACACAGACACTGGTATCATTTTCAAATATTTCAGTCATAAATACGAGTACATAGTACGGCGATGTCCTTAGCTGGAAAAGATAATCAACACATAAGATTGAGCATTCGGTTTGGGTATTTTTAACTGGGCTAAAATGGTATCACTGAATAAATGATGAAATAAATGAATGATTATTTTCATAACACATTGCAAATATTCTATTGGTTCGTAATAAAAAGGAATGGTTGGATGAAACGGGAACCATAAACATGAAAGTGGTAAAGTTTCATGTACAAAATTACATACCAGGGAAGTATTTTAAGAAACAACTCCAATGCACTTATTTTTGATTGTTTCACTTCATAAAAATTATGGCAAACATGATTGCAACAAAAAATCTAAGAAAACATACATACGCCAACGGTAGCAATTTTGATGAACCCATAGATGACAGTCTCCAAAGATCTTGGGTAGCACCATAGAGCATAGAAGCACTCGATATGAGTCGATGTTTTTATCGATTTTTTTTTATCAACAGAAATCGGACAAATGACTATTAAAATTTTAGGATTAGGTTATTTTAGTTTTTCATTATATTATTATGACTAGCAGCGCCCCGCGGTTTTACCCGCGTTGTGCCCGTTCCCGTGGGAATTTCGGGATAAAATGTAGCCTATAGCCTTCCTCGATAAATAGACTATCAAACAGTGAAAGAATTATTCAAATCGGTTCAGTAGTTTCTGAGATTAGCGCGTTTAAACAAACAAACAAACAAAACAAACTCTTCAGCTTTATAATATTAGTATAGATAATGATAATAGGTACGTGTAATACATAGGTATGCTAGGCGTGAAAATAATAAGAATCAATTTAACGGTCAAACTTTTATTCAATCAATAGTAATTATATTACTCTACTCGTTCGGTCATTAGTACGGACTTCTCAGCAACTTTGAAGACCATGTACGCCAGTAATCTCATGTCCGGATTTTAGCAAAACCCTTTGTAATTCAATGCAATGCATCAAGTAAAGGGAGGGGTAGGAGCTGTGTTATGTCAGAGGATTGATGAAGTAGAACAGCCGATTGCATACCTAAGTAGGAAGTTGAACGACAGGGAACAACAATACTCCACCTACGAAAGGGAACTAGGTATTGAGTATTGTACACGCTATCGACAAATTTAGACCATACATAGACGGGGCGCATTTTATCGTGATAGCAGATCATAGTGCTCTACAAATGCTGCACAAGATGAAAGACCCTCACGGAAGGTTGGCCAGATGGGCCATGAAGCTGCAGCAGTTCAGCTTCGATCTTAAAACACTGCCATGATGACGTAACTTCGGGTCACACGGGCGTCCGCAAAACTTTGTTTAGGGTCAAGCAATTCTATTACTGGCGAAATCTTCTGGAAGATGTAAAAAATCACGTGGGCAATTGCGAAATATGCGCTAAAGCAAAGGTGTCACAGAAACTACCCTTTGGTCAAATGGGTCATTTTAGAAAAGTAAAGCGTCCCTGGCAGATCATTTCTCTTGACGTGATGGGCCCATTTCCAAAGAGTAAGTCGGGGAACACCATGTTATTAATAATCACATGTGTGTTCAGCAAACTAGTCCTACTATTTAATGTAGATATTTTATTTCTTGGTAAGGTGAGGGAATATTATGTAATGGTCGTTATTGCGCTCGCGACGCGTCGGGCAACCTCGGCACGACTCGTGAGACGATCGCATTGAGGGGCAGTGGAGGTCGAACGGTCAAAGGAGCCGAACACTAAAACGATTGTGTAAATCCTTATTCAAAATTCCGGGATAGACCTGGAGCTGTAGTTTAAACAGTGCTCCCGTGACTGGTGCTATAAGTGTGTGTTGTGTGCGTTAAAAGGGGTGAGTAATATAATGATAAGGTAAACCGTTAGATACGTTTGAAATCAATCTTACAAAACGTATTGTTTTAGCCTCCAGAAACGCCCTTAAGACGCTGGCCATTCGCCAAACCATAGAAGAGACCTCGAAGTCTCAGTCCCAGGTCCTTGACAGACCGCACGCTAGCCGGTGCATCGGGTTTCGGAGAGTTCCCTTCTCTCCAGACAAAGACCCTCCTGGCGTCCAACCATTTAGTGTTAAGTCTAGTTAGTAAGCTTAGATCATAAGTATATTGGTGATGGGATTAGGTTTAGGATTAAAAATATAATATGTGTACATAGTGTGTTGGATTTTAGAATATAAGTATTTATCAAAGTCCAAGTCATTTTATTAGTGCCCTCAACCCGTAACAAGTTCCCAAATACACGTTGCAAACTGGGCAATAATGGTCCAAATTCAAACACGAGTCCATGAAGTATGGCATCCACACACAGGGCCAACATCTGTAAGAGATAGAACAGTATCAACCAGTGTCCAACAACTAACTGTTCCCACAGTTTCACCAACATTCTCAATATATGGCGCTAGTTGCAAGTTACCACGCATATCATAGAAGCTGTGCATATTAAATTGGCTGAAAAGATTTTTTTTGAATTTATAATATTAGTATTAGCAATGTTCTGTGATAAGAGCCGAGTTGTTTTCCGAAAAATTATGAGATGAAAATACGCCATAATATTTTTCTAGACAAGGTTTTAATTTGTCCAAAATATTTTTAAATTCCGACTGGTAGTTCCCGAGATTAATGCATAAGAATAAAAGAGAAACTTACTTAATTTTATTATATTAGTATGGAAATAGTTAAGAATACCTACTATTTTAATTCAGTATTTAATGTGGCATAATTATTAAAATGCCCGGAAAAAATGTGGGCGCCGGCATGCAAGGGCATGTTTTGGCATCGGCGATCAAGCTTGTTTGTCAATTTATTCTAACTAGCAGCACCCCGCGGTTTAACTCGAGTTGTGCCTGCTCCCGTGGAAATTTCTTTCGGAAATTTCTTGTAGAATGTGGTTATCCATTACAAAAAGAATTATGAAATCTTGATAGTTTCTGATATTAGCGCGTTCAAACAAACACACTCTCCAGCTTTATTATAGGTAAGAAGTGCCTTATACTAAAGCCAAATGCCAAATACCTACAAACATACACAGAGCAAAACGGCAATGATATGTGTCCTAGCATTAGCTTTCTTTATCACTCTAGTCATAATAGTGGCTTGGCATGAAGGGCAAGTGATGCTCATAGGGAGAGGGCCAAACGCAAGGGGCACCATCTTGATATTCTGAAACAAGTTCATTCGTGTTTTAAACGCATACAAAGATTTGAAAGCTATGAAGTATGCACGTAGTTTACTTTCAAACTTTTTGCTAATACAAAACAGCCGCGCCATCGGGTTGACTAAAGATTTTCACTAAAAAGTTCAATTTTAACATACATTTTTTTCAACATAATATACTCCTGTATCAATATCAGTGTCTTGACCCCCTTCCCCTTAGCATAGGCAAATACCACATTAGTCTCCAAACCCTCCTTCCTAGACTATATACTGCTATAACTATATACTGCGGTAGAGATCTTTGCTCAACAGTTGGGCATTATAGGATAAATTACTATTATGGATTTCATTTTATATTTAGATTTTGTATTTGAATACTCAAAATACGGCATTTTGAAAATTGCCGAACTCTGACGTTGGTCGTTTGGTCTGTAATGTTGGTCTCTGATGGTAGGTCACAATATAATTCAATGATGTTGACCTGCGGGATCACACACTGACTTTACATAAAAACAAAAGCTTCCAATTGACTTCAGTTATACCTGTCAGTACATCGAAGGTATTTCCCGGTTTATCGATTAATAAGTACTTACACCTTGTTGTCACTTATCAGCTCTAACCTTCGCGTTTAAATCAGACCACAAAATAGATAAACAAACCGGCTTTAAGGGCGTGGGTGATTTTAATAGTAAAATCTATAATTATACAATGGTTCACGTGAACCTGACACGAAAGTTAGTTGTTTAATTATACGATATTGCGGAAAACATTTTTAATTGAGGATAAATGTTTTTTACAGCTTGTGAGTAATCACACATCTATTATCTACTTGGCTGGTATATTCAGATAACCTGGATTCATTATCTTATAAAATGTTTATATTATACAATTTCTCAGAGTTATACGAGCTACCTTTGGACTAACTTATTCCTCAGGGACAAAACTGGTTTTTGGCAGTCTTACAACAAGTTTCGGTATAAATTCAACTTTAATAGTCATAAAAGTGTGTGCTAAAAACAAATCTAATAAAATTCTAGTATCTAGTAGATATTAAATACTAGGAATGAGTATTTAATATCTACTAGAGACACAATCTTGACTATAGTTCGCTCAAGTTCAGCTGGCTTTCCAGTCACGCTGACCGCACACTGACAGTCGGCGCTGATGACTCGAATATGTATGTAGTTATAGGTAGCGTTGAGTCACACTGACGGGCTGAGCAATAAGCTAGGCGCCAACGGTCAGCTTGACAGGACAACCAGCCTAGTGGATATTCACATTGACAGGCGCGGGCGGCGGCGGGCGCAGTGATTAAATATCAACCACATAGCATACTATGCAAGTGTATAGACGCAGGTTCGTTGCAAGCTAAGAGCCTCGAACTCGCGCCCGCTACCGCTCTACTTATTCAATGTAAACAAGTACTAACAACCATTTTTATCACCAAATTACCTACTGTTTTCTAATTTTCTTTAATTCAGGTAAACTATTTACTTTGCGAGCACTACACGGTAATGTTCACAGCACACTGTCACACAGACACTGGTATCATTTTCAAATATTTCAGTCATAAATACGAGTACATAGTACGGCGATGTCTTTAGCTGGAAAAGATAATCAACACATAAGATTGGGCATTCGGTTTGGGTATTTTTAACTGGGCTAAAATGGTATCACTGAATAAATGATGAAATAAATGAATGATTATTTTCATAACACATTGCAAATATTCTATTGGTTCGTAATAAAAAGGAATGGTTGGATGAAACGGGAACCATAAACATGAAAGTGGTAAAGTTTAATGTACAAAATTACATACCAGGGAAGTATTTTAAGAAACAACTCCAATGCACTTATTTTTGATTGTTTCACTTCATAAAAATTATGGCCAACATGATTGCAACAAAAAAATCTAAGAAAACATACATACGCCAACGGTAGCAATTTTGATGAACCCATAGATGACAGTCTCCAAAGATCTTGGGTAGCGCCATAGAGCATAGAGGCACTCGATATGAGTCGATGTTTTTATCGATTTTTTTTTATCAACAGAAATCGGACAAATGACTATTAAAATTTTAGGATTAGGTTTAGTTTTTCATTATATGATAATGATAATAGGTACGTGTAATACATAGGTATGCTAGGCGTGAAAATAATTAGAAATCAATTTAGTGGTCAAACTTTTATTCAATCAATAGTAATTATAATTATGATACCTTAATGAAATCAATTAAAATGCTAAAAATACATACAGCAAGCCGATGTTATTCGGGACATTTTTGAAATTTTAAATGTAATATCTCTTCAATGCCTATATGAATGAATGCTAGATTTCCACCAGCCTCCGTGGTCTTGTAATTTGAGCGTCCGGCTCACGATCCGGAGGTTCCGGGTTCGATTCCCGGTGAGGACAACAATATCTCACAAAAATCTCTTTGTGAGACTGTCCTCAATTTGGTTAGGGCGTTGCAGGCTGAATCACCTGTTTGCCCAAATAGTAAGCTGATTTAAGAACATTATCATTTCGGTCATCCATTTATTCTTTTAAAATATTAGACTAAACACGAAAACTGTAAACAAAACATCAATTGTATCTGGCAGTTGGTTCAGATGCGACAATGCTTCGGATGGCACGTTAAGCCGTCGGTCCCGGTTACTTTCCACTGATAGTATTCGTCACATGAGCCATGTCAGAGGCCTTTGGCGGCTTAATAACTCTGACACCAGGATTGGTCAGGCTGACCATCCACTCGATGAAGAAGAAGAATGCTAGATATCAATCTAATAATGGCATGGCTTGATGATCAACACCTAGCGAATTGTAGAAAAATGTGCAGGCGTTTCCTAGAAAATAGCATGTCTCTAATGACCCGGCAAGGGGTCTATCATGTTTCTGAGGAAACCAGTTGTACTTTCCTATAGCGAATATCCAATTATCTTTTATGAAAGGATCATTAGGAAACCTTAAAAGAATAATTTGTATTATTTAATATACGTAAAAAATGACAATTATACAATATCGATTCCATTCCATTATAATAATACAAGGATACGATTAACACGCATTATCGATATTACGCCAACCAATGCGTCACCTCACTAGCGCATTTTAAATTACTTGTAAGAAAAGTAAGATGATTCCGTGCTTCGGAGGGCACGTTAGGCGACGGTTACACATAAAGTATTTACTGTGATCCTTCAATACAGTATTTATTGATGGATTACAGTATTTACTGATGGATTAATACACCAGCCTACACGTACAGTATTTATTAATAGAACAATATAACACTTCTGACAATAGTAACACCTTTTTAAATCATAATCTGACGGATCATCATTACAGAATCAAGAAATCTAGAAATCCATCAATAAATACTGTCATCCATCAATACATTAGGTTACACGTTCAGTAAATACCACGATACGTGATATTTACTGTTCTGGATCACAGTAAATACTTTACGTGTATCGTCGCCTTAAGCCGTCGGTCCCGGTTACTTTCTACGGCTAGTAGTCGTTACATGAGGCCTTTGGCGGCTCAATAACTCTGACACCAGGATTGGTCAGGTTGACCATCCACTCGATAAGAAGAAGAATTACTTGTAACCATGGAAACTTAAGCTCGTTTGAGGTTTTGTGTTTCAGAATAACCTCGACTGCATTTTTTAAACAGCTAAAAGTTGCATTTAATTACTTACTTGTGATACGATACGACACGCCAACACGCTACGATTTGAATGAAATTTGGTACACAGTAAGTCCAGAGCCTGAGAAAGGACATAGGCTACTTTTACTCCCGCGGCAACGGGTACAACGCGGATGAAACCGCGGGGCGCGGCTAGTAACTTATAATTATTAAATCAGAGCAATAAGTAAGTAGAAAGCAATAAAACAAACAAAGATTTTATATATTTTATTTGCATTTACATCATTTTACAGCTTTTGCGCTTTTTATACGTAACTAAATTTGATTACAAACTAACATAAAATACATTTATTTGGGAATTGGCATTACATAATTGAATTAAAAAGAAAAAACAAACTTATTACTTTCTCATAAAAGAAAAACAAATTATAAGTAATATTATTAGTATATTGAATATTGTTGTAAATATAAACACTCATAGTAAATTCGATACATTGTACGTGAGATTTCATAAAATATATTCCCATTTAAACTACCTATCATATGGAATCCTTATCAAATAAAGAATGTGTATAGCTTTAGTAAGTATTCGAAATAACAAATAATAAAACTCCACTTATCATGAAATATATCAATATAAAATTATTATCATTAAAAACAATTGATACAAAATATATTTATAACTAAGCTAACATTATAAGTACAAAAATATAAACATGGGAAGTGTCTAAATCATGTTCAATTTATTATTATTCTTAGCGTGGTGTATCCTACTGTTGGGTAAAGGCCTCTCTGCCCTATTGGGCGAAGGCCTCTCTGCTTTATTGGGCGAAGGCTTCTCGGCCCCTAGGCCAGTCCTTCCGGAAGGAGTCTAGCTCGTCGCGCCATCGCTGGTTTTAATTTAATTATCCTTACTAGTGATTAGAATAATTTTAATGGTCATTCATTTATGTACCTTCAATTCATGTATAAGTCATTTGAACTATTACTTCTTAATTAGATTCCAAAATGAAACCTGCGTTGTTTAGAAAGAACTTGTATATAGAGTTCAGTATTAGATATTTATTCATTAAGTAAGGCACACATTAAACTATTTATTGTATTGTATGACAATGTCTTTAACAGATTTTTAAAAAGTTCTCATAAAATGCTTGTTTGAAGTCGAAAATCCGACTTCAGTTCAATTTATTCAGCTACTGACTTTTCGTCTCGTTTCAGCTTAGCGTTAGTGTAGATTACCTTTTTAGGGTTCCGTACCCAAAGGGTAAAAACGGGACCCTATTATTGAGACTTCGCTGTCCGTCCGTCTGTCACCAGGGTGTATTTCAAGAACGGTAATAGCTAAACAGACATTTTCACAGATGATGTATTTCTATTGCCACTAACAAATACTAAAAATAAAATAAAACAAATATTCAAGGAGGGGTCCCATACAACAAAAGTGTTTTTTGCCGTTTTTTAAAGTACTGAACCCTCCGTGCGCGAGTCCGACTCGCACTTGACCGGTTTTTGTAATTCACAAATATATGACAATATCCATGCTACACTACTCAATCTCCCTGTATATCAAAATGTGTACTTTCTTATAAACAATAGGAAATACATTTAAGTTCGTTGTTTTTGAAAGGTTCGATGCAACTTTATTTTTTATCTTATGAATTTTGATAGGTACCAATATACGCATTACAATCAGGACAGTAATGTTGGCTGGCCATACAAGAATCCATACAGTATGGCAAGCAAGCGCAGGGAAAACATCTGTAAATAAACAAGATATCTTATCAATCCGATCAAACAAAACAGATAACTTTATTATCAAGGTGCTGCCACAACGGTAGCATTAGCGTGTAATATGTTACAGAAACTTTACACTAACGAAGGAGGTGAACAAAGCATTATAATTAAAACATCTCGTTATATCAATGCGTTTCAATTGTAATTAAATTTTAAGAAATCAAAAAAATCGCACGAATGCTCGTCAGTCAACGAGGCAGTATTGTAACGTAATGCCCAAAATCGAATCTCAAATGTTACATTACAGGCGAATGTTCTGGTTGAGGGAGCACCTTATGATACAGTCTGAATTGGTGTGAATATATTTTGTTTTTTTCTTGGAATCTCGAGGGTATGATATTCAACAGCTTCAAATAAACAGTTCATATGTACATAATGAATGTAAGTCTGTACGTCACCTTACAAAGTACTCTGTGAGCGTCACTATCCGATTTTAGTACAGTCCGGCAAGTATAAGTTGGCGGTGGCGATTTGAGGAACTAAAACGGTTATCTTGAAAATTCGCTTTGAAACTTCCGAGTTCATAGTAAACATCGTTGTGAATATTTTGCTAACTACTGTGCTATCATCATGCCTAAAGTGATAAAAATAGGTACAAGAGAAGCAGTTATAAAAGTACATTGACATTGAACACAGTGGCACACAGCCGCGCCAAGTTATACTTGCCGGACTGTATATCATTTTCAAGGAAGGATTCATTCTTATGTCTGCTCGCGAGGCGCGTTCTACTGAACGAACAGGTTCGGTTCGTAAATCCTTTCAATAAGGCGTTTAATGAAATAAATAAATTATCTATGTATAGTAACCAGAGAGAATTCTGACGCTTGATGTTTGCAATTAAACAACACATGGCATGATGGCCTTATGCCAAGCGTTGCATAAAAGATAAGAGTTTAAAGCGGTCCCTACACTAACAATAATATTTCATTATACTTTTATTGGACAACTAGCCACGCCAAACGGTTTCACCCGCGTCGTGCCGGATTCCGTGGGAATTTTGAGATTATAAAAATGCTTATAACCTTCCTCTTGAAAGTAGCTTTCCAGTACAGAAAAAAATATTCAAATCAGACTGGTAGTTCTTGTGATAATTCAACACACACACTTGCAAACCTTTTCCCTCTTTATAATATTAGTATTAACTGGCTGAATAAAATATTGATTAACTAGCTGTTTCCCGTATATTGGAGGGAGATTCATCCTGTCCAAATTCGGGCTATTTTCTCTTCAAAGCAATTATTATTATTATCAACCTTTACTGTTACCATATTATGCAATTGATAAAATTGCGCAATACAACTGTTCTCGTAGTCCACCCTTTACAAAGTTTATCATCACGTGATTATCACATCAAAATTAATGGTTAAATTAATCATTATAATAATAAATTGATGATGTTATAATTTTAAACGGATGAGATTAAAATTAACTTTAAATGGACTCTACGTGTAGGATCTGTATCTCCTCACATACCTATCAAAAAGATGGGGCTTGTCCATAACTCCGAGGAGAAAAAACTTGAGAGGTGTCAAGGGACACCCGGATGGAACGAAGTTCAATGCGAAATAGAAAGACGAAACGAAAATATCAGGGTTGCTTTCTATAAGAGAGAGAGCATGTTTCTCTGTCTGTCTCTCTCTAAAGCAAAAAGTGTCGTTACTACTTTTCGTCTTAATTTTTTCCGTTTAGCCCCCTTTCGCAACGCGTGATAAGGGACTTCGTTCCAAAACTAAAATAAATGACGATTAAAACCTACCCCAAAACACAAAGCAAAAGTGCCATCAAATGAGTCTTTGTAGTCGGCGAGGTTTCCACTCTGGTCATGATGTGTTTATGGCAGGCATGACACTGGTAGGCCTCTGGTTTGGGTCCCATTCCTCTTGCAATCATCACTACAGGGGGCGAGCCTTGAGCAATACCCTGGGGGTAAGCTACTTGGACTTGCGGATGAGGGTACATCCCCGGAGCTGTGAACCCTGGTTGTGGAGGTTGGTATTCCTGAGGGGGTACGGGCTGGTATGATTGAGGAGCTGTAGGCAAACCAGGGTATGGGGGTGGGTTTCCAGGCGCCCCGGGCACTGTGACCGTTGTTTGGTCGTAGTGTACATTTTTAGCTGAAAAAAGAAAGGTTGTATTAAATATGCGTACTTTGTCACTTTGTAAACTTTGATTTGTCTTTCAAATCTTAGTAGGGTGATATAGAAGTTTGAATAAGATATGATGCTAAATATTTTGGATTGACTGTACGTCATCATTACGGTCTCAAAGGCTGTTAACTTGTGTAATTACTAACTTAAAGGCCATTAAATTACACCGACTTCTACGAGTAAAACAATAGTGTATTGTCTACCAACACAGAAATAAAGACATTATAAATTGTCGTACGTCCACGACTGTCTTTATTAAATTTTGTTTACATTACCCCACCATAGCACCACAGTAAAACTATACTATAGGTTATACTGTGATAGCACTACCGATTTGTTTGTAAACAAACTCCCATACAAACAAAACGTACTATATGTTTCACATACAACCTTGCCAAGACGTTTGTCTGTATGTGATGAAGACCCATAATCTTTGAAGCAAAAACATATACAACCGGCCTAAACGTACTTCAATACCAAATATGGTAATCACAAAAAATTGCAAATAAGGTGCACTAGACTGCACCTTTACCACATTTTTTTCCTATCTATTTTGTGCCAAGCAACTACAAAACACAGATACTAACGTGGCGTAAACGCGATTAAAACTAACAAATTCCAAGAATAAACCAGTTTCCCCCGAATGCCATTGACGTTACTTAATTTCTAAGTTAATTCTATTAAAAAATAATCAAGATGCACTTAATTATGATAGCAGTAACGATAAGACAAAATAATAGAATTTAAAAACTCACATTCCATTGTATTCGCACACTTTCAACTACACACACTGACAAGCGAGCTGATACTGAACTATTTCGACGTACTCGTATAAACACAGAGCTATGGTTGTATTCGTACGTACTTTAGCCACAGTCTTTAGCTCTGCCCGCTCATTCGTAACTGCCAGTATCTATACAGTATAATATACTGTCAACATTTAATCCGTGTTTTGATTATTTATCAGTTGTTCTTTACTCTATTATGGAATTAAATGCGGTGTTTTCCTTATATTTTTGTAAACTTTTAATTTATGGTATAATTGTCCAATTAACTTATAATATCATTCCTTGGGAGTCGAGTTTGAGTTCACCAACCCGCAGTAGGCAGGTGTGGTTCCGTTTGATCATCCTCATTGTGCTGATATCTTCAGTGAGATTATAGGCTTATGCCCAGCAGTGGGATATTAGAAGCTGTATTATACTATTTTGTTTGTGACCTATTTTAAAGTTTGTTATAAAAACTGCTGTCCTGGTTATCTGATAGGACCTTAAAATAGTATTAAAGTAATTACGTTTAATGGTGACAATTAAGAAACACGCTGCATTTTAATTTCGAATAGTATTTTAATAAGGAAAATTGTAATAAAATAAATAAAACATAAAAATACATTATTTACTTATAAAGAAATACTTTACTATTCAATCTACAATTAATAAGAGATAAATGATTAAATACAAGGAAAATAGGTTGGTTTTCACCTTGAATCGTGTTTTGTTAGTTGCGAACACATTTTTCTCATTTATTCGCAAAAATCGGTAGACTATTTTATTTTTATTTTGTTTGTGAAATAACAAGATCGATACAACTAGCGATTGCAGATTTTCTTAGGAGTGAAAATACTCGCAGTTAATGTTTTTTTATGCGCGCTTAGACTTTGTTTCAGTGACTATTTAGTCTTATTACTTTTGTCTCTATCTACTCATATGCGCAACATTTCTAGAACTTCTAAAGCGTCCTCATCTACAAGTCGCATTTCTGAATAACTATTTAAAACTAACTGGTGGCATGAACTACAGAGTAAAGCGAAGAGGTTTCTATGTCTATGGTTTAACTAAAGCCTTCGTCTTGACTATAGTATCCTCCGATTCCCACAACACAAAGGTTAACAGGTTCTTGACAAAGTAAAAGGGTGGAAAATAAAAGTGAATATAATGCCAAACAACGTTTTTAATATGTTTTAATTTTTAACAAAAATACTATATACAACTAGCTAAAACCTAAAATTACGGTTAAGTATATAATAAATTAATTAATAATAAATAATTAAAATGTTATCATTGGCAATAACAAGACCAATATTAGTACCTATAGTTTTTTGTACTTTACCTACTAACAAACGTTTCTACCGAACTTCACCAAAATTTCTACTAATTTTGAACAGTTTACAGAAAATGGTAAGTTTCGTGCCTTATTTATTATGCCAGGGGTGCCAGTATACAGCGGCAACGGCTACTATTTTGGAATAATAATAGTATCTTACCGATAGTGTTAAAATGCTAATGTTCAATTTTAATACATTAGCTACCTCAACGTAGCCAAAAAATAAAGATATTTTGTAAAGTGCCACCCTTGATAAATTAATCAAAAACTATTCATTAGATTGTATAAATTACAAACATTGTCAACATAATTTTTCTTTTCACAAGCCAAAGAAAAAATAGTTTCGATGCACAAATGATTATTTAAATACACACTCATACAAAATCTTACATGATAAGATTTAAAAAATGTAGCTACTACCAATAATCTTATTCTTATCCTTATCTTTTATTGATTTAGATTATACATTTAGAAACAACAGAGTTTAAAAAACATAGTATTTAATATTAGTTATCTACAATTGAAACAATACACGTAAATATATAATACATATAGTTCAATTAATCAAAGCTAGCGCGTTCTTGTCATGTTTTGTGCAATGTTATTGTAAACTGAGTATACTCTGAGTACTCTCTTAGTCAGTAATTAATTGATTCTTCTTTAATTAAAAAAGTAAACTC
The DNA here is from genome assembly GCA_951394245.1 of Cyclophora punctaria. Lineage (NCBI taxonomy): Eukaryota > Metazoa > Arthropoda > Insecta > Lepidoptera > Geometridae > Cyclophora > Cyclophora punctaria. Next base: position 6,197,149 of record OX596169.1, read on the forward strand.
GAGTAGGTTAGGCGTCAACTCTGTTGTTAAAGTTTTTAGAGCGCCTATAGGTCTCTGAGATGGTGTAACGATTAAAAAAACGCTTCCGACAATTTTACACAACCATATTTTTCTAACATGAATGCTTACAGACTAATACAAATATTTACCTGATTTAGATATGAATTTGTCACTTCACACTACGTTCGTGGACACTGGACAAAGCGCTTAGTAAACTGTCAAGATCGCGCCAGTTTTCGGTAATCAGGCAATAATATTAACATAAATAGGTAACGTTGTTACTGTTGACTACAATTTAAACTTTGGTTTTTACTTATCCTCTTATTTTAATAACCGTAACCCCCTACTCAGAGACTTCAAATGTTTCCTTAGTAGTAGTGTTTTATGATTGCAATTTAATGTATGAAATTACATCAATTAGCTAAGTGTCGATTTAATTAACATCTCTGAGTTTGGCAGTTAGCTGTATGTATTTACTTTTGGTAACTTCCAATATATGCGTTGCAGTTAGTGCAGTAATGGTCGGTGGACATACAGTCGTCCAAGCAGTATGGGAGGCAAACGCAAGGCCAGCATCTGGAAAAAAATAATATACATATCATTGAGTTTTAAGGTTTACGCGAACATTATTTACACCTTGCATTGAAACTATGTTTACGTTTAATCGATACCTATATTTTTTACCGACTTCCAAAAAAAGAAGGAGGCTCTCAATTCGGATGTTTGTGTTTTTTTAATGTATGTTCGAGCATAAATCCGTCAAATATAGACGGTTTTGCAATTTATTTATTTATTTTAAAGGGGTTTATTATTTGACATTTCGACCCCTTTTTAAGGACCTTTACAGGCTTTGCATCCTTAGGATACGTGATATTGTATAGAGTTTTTAAAATCTGTCATCTGTGATCACAGTTCCATGGGCCTAAACGTCGGATAAAAATGTGAAATAAATACTTGTATCCGTAAACGTAGTTTGAAAATGGAAAAATGAAGGAGTTTTCAGTTTAAGCATATCTATAAGTATCTATAAGCTTTACAAATATTATAAAGCTGCAGAGTTTTTTGTTTGTTTGAACGCACTTAATCTCAGGAACTACTGGTCCGATTTGAAAAATTCTTTCAGTGTTGGATAGTCCACTTATCGAGTAAGGCTATAGGATTTTCCTCTCGAAATTTTTATAGGAACGGGCTTATCGCGGGTAAAACCGCGGGGCGCTGCTATAATTATATTATAGCTCCCAATCTATCGGATGACCAGATTTTGTTTGCGTATAATCAAGAGGAATGTATATTTTTATCCCAACAGTTTAACATAAGTAAACGTATGCTAGTATGATTGACTCATAAAGTTAGATAAAATCCCATTTTATCTATCCCGATGAGTCAATATAGGACATTCGATAAAATACGTCAATAAACAGACGATTAGTCAGCAGCCAATGAAGATAAGAAGCATCGCTCGATCATCGGACCGACAACCTTGCTTTTCATATGATTTTATAATCAGTTCGTACCAATAAGTTCAGTAACCATTAGCATACGATTAAAAGTTCAGTGAATGAATGTTCTTAATTTGATTTTCTTTTTCTGGATCTAAACCGAAAGGGTGTTTTAATATTATGCCGCAGTAGCTTAGCCAGCAAAGCATTTTTTTTGGAGCCTCGATCGTCTGTCTTGCCACTGTGTTGTGTGTTAGGCTCCATACATATTCAAGGAAGACAAACACAAGAAGTTGTAGCGACGCCGCAAAAAACTACCATCGAAAAGAACATTGTTTATAATTGTTCATTCGACGTAACTCACTGTGCATAACTATTGAATGACTATTACTCGAATTCTAATCTACCATGCGGTAGCTTCAAAGACAATTTTGACAAAATTTCGCAGACCTCGATAAACACTAAGAAAATTACCTACACAAGTATAACTGAAGGGTGCTCGTGAGGTAAAACTACTAATAAATAATTAAACTTACCCCAAAACACAAAGCAGCAGCGCAAACAAATGTGTCTTCGTTGTAGAATTTGATACAACTTTGGTCACAATCTGTTGGTTGCAAGACGGGCATCGATAAGGCGTTGGTTGCGAACCTATTCCAGGTGTGATCAACACTGTTCCAGGGATTACTGTAGCTTGAACAGTTCCTGGGGGGTATATTACTGCTTGGGGGTGAGGGTATACCCCTGGTGCTGTATACCCTGGTTGCGGCTGGTATACTTGAGGATGGGGCCTGGGAGGTGGCCCAGGGTATGGAGGTGGATTCGCAGGAGGTGGTACAGCACTCCCATCCACTACATGGACACCATGGTCTACAGATTTGCCTGCAAAATATTTTTGTTGTAAAATGAAGATACATTATAGATAAAGTTCTAGAGATAACGTCATTAGGGCTTGAATAAGGGTTCCCATAGAAGAAACTAATGTGTTTAGGCGAATTTAATTTTTTTGAATGCGGACATCTCTGTAAATATCAATCGGATTTGAAAAATAAAATGTTGAATAGATAACATAGATAGCTTATTACAAAGGTTACTGGTTTTCGATATCGCAAGAAAAACCGCTTGGCACTGCAAGTTAGTAATGAAAGATAACTTTAAGAGCAGTGCTGGGTAACTAGTTACTATTAACTAGTTATCTTGTAATTAAATACTAGGAAAAACCAACTGACATAGATATGGTAACCGGTAAATCACTGCTCTGAACCAAATACATTTATGAAGTTGTCCAGTACATTACGTCATGGCACTCCTTACATCGATCCGTGTGGGTTCGACTGAGGGTCGAAGTCATGCAAACTCTATGGGCCACGTTAAAGCGTATTTAAAACAAATTAGCTATCAAGTGGTTTGTCACTTTCTGACATACGAAATTTTCCGAAGAGCAAAAGAGACAAAAGACAGTCTTTTAGTTATACCGCGTTTATGAATAAACAGTAGTAAACAGAAACGTCAAAGTATAATTTCTTAGAAGCTTCGATCAACAATACACAACTAGATGTCGGGTCGGCGCAAAAAATACGTCTCGGTGAATAACGCCTCATTCGAAAAGTGAGGCGTTATTCTCACTTATTTTATTCATAAGATTTGCTACTTTATTGGTAGATGTCATGGTTGTAATTAGGTTGAACTTCGAACTGTCTCAAATCTTTTTTTCAGTTCGGTAGTAAACAAAATAAGCTGTCACGCGTCATCCACGCGGACAGTATGTAGCTTTGATTTTGTACGTGACACGATATCTAGTTGTGTATTGTTGATTGAAGCTTAGTTACATGTCAAAATCACTCATTAAAACCATTTTAATAATGAAGTTTTCGGCGTCTCTGAGTGCGAGCGTTATTACAAAAGGAACAACACTAATTTTCAATTTACTTCAAACAAAGAGCATTAATTTGACTATCAACATTATAATATAAAATTAATGACATTATCTAACGATGTAACACATTTAATTCAAATTAATGATAAAATAATGGTATTACTCACTTTCCATTTTGTTTAACAAGTTAGGTTCCAACTATACACACTGACCGACAAACTAATACTGCTTAATTGCTATGTTGAGCGAGAAACACGTAATTGCTTATGTACCTTAGCACTGCTTCAATATGACTGCCAAAAGCCAATATCGATACTTATAACGGATGTCGAAGATATTATCTCTGATAACAGGTGATAGTAATAACATTTATCGAAATGGCATTGATATCTTACTTGCCTGCTTATTTTGGATGGTTTGAATCTATTTTGTTGTAATAATGTGATGTTTTTCTTGTTGTTTTAATAACCTGATTTTTGTGTACCTGCTTTATTGGCTCCATGGACTTATTAATAAGTCCATGTTTGGCTCAAAGTCCTAATATAAAAAGGTTTGACATAGCTGACGTGAAGAAGCCTGCATTAATTGACTTTTATTTTTACAGTTGGTTTCGAGAAAAACGCTTGGTTTAGTGGCATGTGCACTCATCTTCCAAAACTGCGTTGTCGTCCGCTGCGTGCGCCCGTCGCGTGGCCCCGTCGCGGTCACCCGCGCTGTTTCATACAAAAGTGAACCGTTGCGGTCGCCCGCGCTGTTTCATACAAAAGTGAACCGTTGCGGGCGCCCGCTAAACGCAGTTTCGGCTCATACAATAGGTTCACATAACACGCGACTTGCGTCATACAGAGCTATTTGTTTCCTACTTTTCCTCGGAGAAATCATGACGAGTTTAGCGAGAGAGGGACAGCACATGTTATAATACGTACATACGTCTTATACACACTTGACTACTTTCTCCTAGGCCTTTCTTTTGGCCTATAGACATAGCTTACTCTTTAATAGGTATAAGTACTAATATACTTAGGTTTGTTAGTATAGTCGCAGGCGCTGTAGCAAATTGGTTATGAAGGATATAATAAAATATTTATATTCAGCGACTGCGATTTCTGGTAATATAATAAATAATACTAGTTGCGTCCGACGGTGTTACCCGCTTTGTTACCCGCGTTGTGTGTATGTATGGAGGTATGTGTATTACTCTTTCGCGAAAAAACTACACGACAGATTTGAATGAAACTGTACAGTTATATAGGTTATAAATTCAGAATAACACATGGGATACATTTTGTCCCGAAATTCCCACGGGAACGGGTACAGCGTGAGTAACACGGCGGGGCGCAGCTAGTAGCTACATAATGTCCATTTTATTTATGAACTACTAAGAAACTACTCGATAAATAGAACTTAGATGAAGTAATTATCATTTCTACAATTCAATATAAATAATAAGGAAATCACAAAGATCTATCTTAATAGTTCTGTATATTTATAACTAGCAGCGCCCCGCGGTATTACCCGCGTTGTTCCCGTTCCCGTGGGAATTTCGGAATGAAAAGTAGCCTATAACCTTCCCGTTGAATGTGGCTATCCATTACAAAAAGAATTTTTCAAATCGGTTCAGTAGTTTCTGAGATTAGCGCGTTTAAACAAACAAACAAACAAACAAACAAACAAAACAAACTCTTCAGCTTTATAATATTAGTATAGATTATATAGGTATCTAATAGTAGGCGGTATTTCCAATATGTGTACTGATAGGTATCGGTGACGGGTGAACAATATTTACGTAAATAATACGCATAAATATTTTTATTACCTTTTTATTGCCTTTAACCTTTCCGTTGAATTTGGCTATCCATTACAAAAATAATTATTCAAATCGGACCGGTAGTTCCTGAGATTAGCGCGTTCAAACAAACAAAGAAACTCTGCAGCTTTAGATTATTAGTATAGATAAACTTATACCGCTACCGTTTATACCTTCCTATCACCTACCTACAGTTTATGATACCTACTCGTAATTAGCTGGTCCAATCAATTTCAAGAATTAATTAGAAAAAAATCACTTTCATTTGTTTTTAAAACTCAATTTAAAAATGGAATGAAAACATTCATTCAGTAAAAAAAAATCTAGTCATCAATGCCACACTTCTTTCTTTTGTCAAACAGGCCTGGCTCAGTGCGAAGGGCACGCGAACTACAAACAGGGGATGTTTGATAAGATATAATCTTGATGGAAAAGCTATTTTACTAATGGATGAGCCCACAGTCGCACATATCGATCCATCACAGACTAATGTAAGTTCCTATTAATCTGTGCTTTTGTATTGCGATCATAAAAAAGATATTGACAAGCTAGTTGGCATAGCGGCTTGTGAAAGCGCCTACTGTGGCTGGGGTCGCGGATTTGATTCGACGGAGTCAACAACATGTGAGATATAGTTGTTGGCGACGACCGCGACGTTTGGGTGTCAATTATATATTTTTAGCGAATGTGACTTTGGAAACCAAGTTGATTTTATTTGGAACATGTCTTGTCTTATCATATCACCAATTAATTAGTCTCTCGAAATGCGTCATCGATATTTTATGACGTCATAGTTGTGTAAGAGTTGTAATCTCCCAATACCGGTGTGAATGTGTAACTAAAATAAACAAAGGAGAGACGTACAAACTTATCTGTTATTTAATAATAATATGTTTTTCCGTTTACGATTTAGATCGGATTAATGTCTTATTTATCCGATTTCTAACATTATGGAAAGGACTACCTATAAATATCTTAAATTCTATAAATAACTTTGTTTAAATACTCAATTTTTTTAAACAAAGTTTTTTGACATGAGATGTGATATCACGCTCACTTTAATTTGAACACTCTGACTTGCTTGACAATATAACATTAATATCAATAAGGTGAAACAAAAGCGAATCAAGTTTATATCGTACCGGCTAATATTTTTAAAAGCCGCTACACACCAAAAGCCGCAGGACCTCTGGTTTTACCGGGCGGGTTGGTTCCAGCGGGTGCGGTTGTTAAGTTTGGTTAACAGCAAAACGCAAAACAAATCCAGCGACCCTGGTAGAGCCAGGGGCCAACAGGTTTGGTGTGTAGAGACCTTTAGCTCATCGCTTTATACAACATGATTTAAATGGCTATCGCAATTCTTCGTACCGATTAGCAGTAATTTAATCATACGTAGATAACTTAATTTATTGCAATGCTAGCAGATACGTAAATTGTTTGCATACATATTTTCAATGATAACTCGTTAATCGCTTGGGTTTTTCTATTTACTGGTTAGAATCAAAGTGAGCTAATAGATTTGAAGTCAAGTCGACATAAAGGTATGAAATAATGTTTAACCTGACGTGACCTGACAACGTACGTCAGATAATGTCAATATGTTAAGCACACACACAGTGAGGGTGCCGTGCGGGCCGAATGCGGACTGAGTAAGCCTATTACTAGGCTTGCCCATACTGATTGATTTAAAAGAGTCACCCTGTATATTATACCTACAAAGTATGATGTTATTCATACAAGTCAAACATTCCTCAAGGCTGTATACGTCAGTTGTACCCAAAATGTAATATTCTTGATCGTAAAGCGCCGAACTATTCAGAGCATCTGTGCCCTTGGAAAAAACGGCATTACCGTTTATGCCTCGTTTATATCTTAGATTTTTAAAGAGATATTCAGGGCGAGTTACTTGACTAGTTTCGATTAACGAAGCTCTAGCAATGGACATAAAATAAGGCATTATATATGTATATCATGAAAAAATACATTATACTTTATATTGGTTATTTTAATCTGACCTAACTATTTTATAACTGCAACAAATAGTGATTAATAGAGATTTCGAAGTCATAATTCTGGGCTATAATAATGGGCTTTTCAACCTCGACACCAAAGTGGTATACTTTTGACGTGACTTTATGTCTGTCAGTTCTTGGTAGCTCTTAAACGAGTTATCCCTTATTATTATTTAAGATTGCAGGTTATTTTTTTTTCTCTTGCAAGTAACTCATTGATAGTAAACGAGGCATTGCCCGCACTGCGTAGGGTTTTCTTTATGTTCGCCAGGTCCTAAACGATCACCTCCCGAAAGAGAGACCATCTGATATACCGAGGTTTTTGCCGAAATACTTTTTTAGAATTCATGATTTTATCCGGATCGACCTTGAAGAACGAAATTGACTAAAACTTATTTACATGCGTGGATAGTAAAGGATCCTAATTAAATTATATCTACACTAAATAATAAAGCACTAATTTCCTAAGACACGCTAAGCAGTCGGTCCCGGTTATTTCAATCATAGTTTAAAACTATGGCACCAATGTCGACCACTAACCTACTCAAAATTAATCTCTAGAACCACGGTTCGAACAATTTACGAAGAAGGTAACCTAGTTTTTGTTCCGAAATTTCTAGAAAATCTTAGTTCGCTGCTAGTTACCCTAATCTATATATATAAAAATGAAACCCGTTTTTTGTTGTCGTAGCATCACGCGTGAATGGCTGGACCGATTTCCACGATTTTGCATTCGTTTGAAAGGTCTCGGGCTCCGTGAGGTTTATAGGGAATAAAAATCTCAAACTCAATCCACGGGAACGGGGGCGCTGCGGGTGAAACCTTTTTGAAGCTATGATACACGATAGACCGACGAACACAATATCAAACACACAACACCCCATTTCGCGTCAGGTAACCCCCGACACAAAAAGAACTAATGCCGTGTAAACACATTGATTTTTTAAAACGTTGTTTGTTAACCAAACGATTTCGTTCAGTAATGCAAACTTTTTTGAATTTTATATGACGTGCATGTTACCGGCCTTGTATTTTGCCCGTCAAACGGTGTTCAGTAATTGTCACGTGAAGTCGCCTCGCGTGTAGCAAGCCTTACGTGATTCTAAAAATTTAAAAAGCTTATATTAGTCCAAGCATTTGGTAAAAAAAAAGGGGGTTACCTACCTGGAAAGTTTTCCGGGAGTTTTGAAAATTGGTTTATTTATAGATTTGGGTATGCTCTTTTCGAATTTCAACTTTGCCACCTCGTAACCCCGCCGCTCGCGCCGCCATATTGAAAAAATGGCGCCTAAAAACGGTTTTTTGGAAATATCTCTTTTCCGACGCATTTTACGACAAAAATATCTATGTACAAAATTAAACTAGAGAAAATTTCCTACAATTTATGTATTAATAATTTTTTTCATAAAATCAATCATCTTTCATCACTACATATTATAAAACAAAGTCCCCGGCCGCGTCTGTCTATCTGTTCGCGATAAACTCAAATACTACTGCACGGATTTTGACGCGGATTTTTTAAATAGATAGAGTGATTCAAGATGAAGGTTTATACGTATAAAAATTCCCGATATTCCCACGGGAACGGGCACAACGCGGGTAAACCGCGGGCGGTGCTAGTCTTTCATGATTCATAATTTCATTTGGTTTACTCAAAGCACAACCAGGTCTTGTATAAGTACATTAAGACGAAGTGGTAAGACCAGAAGCGTAAAACATCGCGAAAGAGTTGTGTTAGAAACAGTTTTTGGATATCAACCGCTAAAATTTATGGAATGATATTCCTACTGTCGTAAAGGTAAAAATATGCTTTGTATTGTTATACACTTCGAAACACGATTAGAGTGATTTGCCTCGATAGAAAAAAATCGTGAAAATCGTAAAAAATCGACATTTTATTGAAATTTTACAGTTTCACGGCGATTGTAAAGAAAAAACAAGTACAAAATTTATATATTCATAAACCTTACATCAAATCCCATATGGTAGTACAGATGGTTTTTCTCTAAATTGAAGTTAGTTTATTCAATGAAATAAAACATAATTATAGCGCTCGCGTTGACGGTGCTCTAGTCACTCAGTCGGCCGCGGGGCCTTGTTGGGAGTAGACACGTACTGCTTCGTCGCGCACGCTCGCTCTGTACGAACATCGCAAATAATATCTTAGGTGCAGCGCAGACGACAGACTATCCGTGACGCACTTTTTAGTCTGTGAAAATAGAACCTATGTAATTATATGCAGTAACGCACACAACGCGCAAAAAGTCCGGCGCACATAAAATCCGTGTAGCTGACCCGGCGAACTTCGTACCGCCTTAGTGAAAGACATTGACATTCGTTACGCGTGTTTTTTTAAATATGCAAAATTAAATGTATATTTTTCAATATTTCTGAGAGATTTTCTCAATATTTTTTTCCGTAAGAACCTTCTCCTAATAATAACAAATACAACAAAAAAAGAATTAATGAAATCGGTCCAGCCATTCACGCGTGATACCGTGACCAAGGAAAACAGGTTTGTCCCACTGCTGGGCAACAATATTTTTAAATGAAATTACCCGAAGGTTCGACACATCTGACCTCCTACATTGACAGTGTCAAATCTTGACATAACTTTGTTTACATAATTGATCTGGGATTTTGAAACATGGTATAGTAATGCAGAATTCTCAACAAATACAATGCCTTCTCAACAAATTCAATGAATTCTCAACAAATTTAACTTTAAAACAAGATGAACAAGAAGACGAACCAGAGGGTTCGCCGCCATCTTGTTTAAAAGTTAATTTTTTTAGTTTTTCTGAAATAACTCGTTAATTTTCAACTTTAGAGCAAAAATGGTCCTATCGAAAGTTGTTGGAAATTTAATTTTCCACAAGTTGGGCCATTATCATTTTTACGCTAGGATCAATATTTGCAGTGTTATACTACCAAGTTTATCCTAGCGTAAAAAAATTATTAAATTTTACGAAAAAATTTAACTTTAAAACAAGATGGCGGCGAACCCTCTACCGGGATTAGTTCGAAAATCGAGATTTATACTCCCAACCACACCCCCCCCTGACGTTTAAAAAATAAATCGCTCCCTGGATTTTTTTTAATTTAAATGTCTGCCCCGACTGCGCTAAGATAACAATACCGATATTACCGATAACACGTCAACTCATTCATACTGATGAAAAATAAATTGGTATCTGTAAAAGACAATACCGATAGCCGATCAAGTGTACGGGGACCCTTATTAGATTTCCAGTAACATAAATTTATAAAAGTGACAGGTCCGCGAACATAAAGCGCGGGGGGAAGATACCTCACCCCTCACAAACGCGATGAGCGTGTTCACACGTCGTCTTAAACAGTAGGTATAGTACATATTAACCGCGAGTTAACGTTACTCCGACTTTATATTAGAACTCTATTGACCTACAAACGTCATAACTATCCCGGTTTTATATATGGAACAATTACACCATCATATGTTTGTATACACTAGCACCGGCCGCGGTTTTACGTGTTGTATCATTTCTGAAGGAATTTACGGATAAAATATCCTATCGTAGTAATATTATAAATGCGAAAGTTTGTGAAGATGTATGTATGTATGTTTGTTGCTCTTTCGCGGAAAAACTACTGAAGAGATTCGTATGAAACTTTACAGTAATATAGGTTATACATTAGAATACCACATGGGATACATTTTATCCCAAAATTCCCGCGGGAACCGGTACTAAGTGGTAAAACCGCGGGGCGCGGCTAGTTGATAGATATAACTTTGACATTTGTAGTCACTGCAAAACAAACAATGCTTAGATCTTTAAAACTACGCAACGGATTTTTATGCAGTTTTTAAAATAGATAGAGTGATTCAAGAGGAAGGTTCATATGTATAAAAATTCCCGAAATTCCCACCAGAACTGCCACAACGCGTAAAACCGCGGGGCACAGCTAGTTTCAGATAAAAATGGTAAAAAAAGCGAAGTGTGTCCGTCACGTGTTGTTACGCGCGTTGTACCTATTCCCGCGAGAAATGCGGGATAAAAAATATCCCATGTGTTATTCTGATGTATAACCTATATTTCTGTAAAGTTTCATCCAAATCCGTTCATTAGTTTTTGCGTGAAAGAGTAACAAACATACATACATCCTCACAAACTTTCGCATTACAATTTTGTTAGGATTACCATAGTATACAATGTACAGTGAACAACGAGATCATAATTCCATAAATACTTCCGAACACAACGCATCAAGGTCGCTCTAACAAGGCATTAACTAACAGATTGTAATAATTATCCCACGTGAAATCGATTGGACTCGACTGGATTATACTAGCAGTGCCCCGCGGTTTTACCCGCGTTGTACCCGTTCCCGTGGGAATTTCTGGATGAAAAGTATCCTATAACCTTCCCGTTGAACGTGGCTATCCATTAAAAAAACAATTATTGAAATCGGATCGGTATTTTCTGAGATTAGCGCGTTCAAACAAGCTCTTCAGATTTATTATATAAGTACTAGCAGTGCTCCGTGGTTTTACCCGCGTTGTACCCGTTCCCGTGGGAATTTCTGGATGAAAAGTATCCTATAACCTTCCCGTTGAATGTGGCTATCCATTACAAAAAGATTTTTTTAAATCGGACCAGTAGTTCTTGAGATTAGCGCGTTCAAACAAACAGGTGGTGTGAAAATGAGTTTTTTTTAAAAACGTCTATTGAAATCTACTTTGTGGCGCTCGTACGCCAAAAACTATTGATTTTATGAAAAAAAATATTAATACATAAATTGTAGGAAATTTTCTCTAGTTTAATTTTGTCATAAATATTTTTGTCGTAAAATGCGTCAGAAAAGAGATATTTCCAAAAAACCGTTTTTAGGCGCCATTTTTTCAATATGGCGGCGCGAGCGGCGGTGGTACGAGGTGGCAAAGTTGAAATTCGAAAAGAGCATACCCAAATTTATAAATAAACCAATTTTCAAAACTCCCGGAAAACTTTCCAGGTAAAACTACCAAATGATTGGACTATATACAGTTTATTAAGTTCTAGTTTGTAACGAGGGCATGATATCAATAAATGTATGCCGGCAATTAACTACACCATTACTAACATTCATTTTTTTCAAACGTTCATTATTTTAAATTTGTTTACTCAAGTTTATTGAATAGCATTTGAACCACGAATTTAAAGAAATCATAGTACGAGTATTCATCAAATAAAAATATATTGAACTTAAACTAATTAGTAATTTACAAATAATTACACAAATCATCGAACCAAAAGTACAAATAAATGTGAACGCTATAGGTCGGCGTTTTTGGTTTGTTGACATAAGCAATATTTTAAAGTGTTTTACATCAACCAACCAACATTTAATGAAGCAATAATTGCTTGGCGACATTAATAAGTGAAATATTGAATATGTTTTGTAATAAAAGAATTTTATCCTAACTAATCCTAACTAATATTATAAATGCGAAAGTAACTCTGTCTGTCTGTCTGTCTGTTACGCTTTCACGCCAAAACTACTGAACCGATTTTGCTGAAATTTGGTATAGACATAGATATGACCTTGAGAAAGGACATAGGATACTTTTTATCCCGAATTTCCCTCCGGATAAGATACTGTTACGCTTTCACGCCAAAACTACTGAACCGATTTTGCTGAAATTTGGTATAGACATAGATATGACCTTGAGAAAGGACATAAGATACTTTTTATCCCGAATTTCCCTCCGGATAAGATACTGTTACGCTTTCACGCCAAAACTACTGAACCGATTTTGCTGAAATTTGGTATAGACATAGATATGACCTTGAGAAAGGACATAGGATACTTTTTATCCCGAATTTCCCTCCGGATAAGATACTATTTTTCTATATTATGTTTACTATTTTTCACCTAAGCAATTGTTTGATGCTTCGCGCTCACTGGGACGGCACGGCTAGGGATTTTAAGGTTTGCTAATATAAAATCAAACGTATTCGTATATAAACAAATGCTATACCTACTTTAAAATAGCGCCACGGCATCGAAAAGGATTTGTCAATCCCGCGGCGTCATTTGAATGCATAGCCACTTATGCTGTATTTCTATGAAGCTACGTTCGAATTTTCACAAGCAAAAATGATAAATCCCGAGACGTTCCGTCCCGGTGAGTGTGCAGCTTGAGTCATACTTTGGTAAGATCCTAAAGGTTAAAAATAAAACTACTGTCCAAAGTAACAATCTAATGCGGACGAAGTCGCGGGTAAAAGCTAGTTCTTAATAAATCAAGACCAACAAAAATGTTTGATGTATTTAACTAAGTGTATGAAACATAGATTAATACGGTGAAATGATACTGCATTGCGGTACTTTTTATAATATTACTAGCTGCGCCCCGCGGTTTCACCCGCGTTGTATCCGTTCCCGCTGGAATTTCGGGATGAAAAATAGATGTTGTCCGATTCTCAGACCTACTCGATATGCACACAAAATTTCATGAGAATCGGTCGAGCCGTTTAGGAGGAGTTCAATCACGCACCCCGTGACACGAGAATTTTATATATTAGATACATCCTAACTTTAACAGTACAGTAAAAATCCCATTGTAAAAGTTATCAGTCAAGACTTTATTGACTTAGCAAAAATTGCGCAATTTCCGTTGCCCGTGTAAGCACACCTTAGGCCGGGCGTTTCAATTAAGCGATTGCCACTAGTGTCGGATGTAGCTCTTTGTGTCAGAGCTCAATGCGAGCTGTAGCTCATGACGAGCCAATATGCTGATGAGTCACACACAGTCCTCGAATGAAAACTTGATGTGTTTTTGAGTTTTAAATAGAGGAATAATTATTGTTCCTGGTACTTGGGTAGGGAATAGGTGAAAGTTTGTTAGGGTACGTGTTTATTGAAGCAGAACGGAGTTGTACGGAGCTGTGCGGAGCTCAATTTTATTGATCAATCGTGTAGTAAAAGGGAGAATAAATCATTATTAAGGTGAATATTTATTGAAAGCGTGAGTTCTTGCAAATTTTGAGTTTATTAACAGCATGAGTAAACAAATTTAAAAAATTCCAGAAAACCAAAGAATGTTTCACAATAACAATACTGCGATAAAAACAAAATAACTTTCATAGAAGTCATACAAAGTATCTAAATAAAAGTACATTCAGTGAAAAAAGTGAAATTGAAATAAAACTGAGAGGTATAGGGGCAGTGCAAAGTTTTGCGACATACCAAATGACCGTCGAGTGAACTTGAATGTTTCATAACTTCGTTATTGCCTCTCTGCCTGTATTAAGTACAGGCACGATGTATGCGGGAACGTTTTTCCTCGTTAAATATTTTCTCAGAGATTTAATAACGAGTTTTCTACCTAATAATGTAAAACATACCAGGCTAACTCTGTTACCGTACTATTTCGTTTGAAAAATTTCTGCATGAATGTACTTTTAGAAAAGTTTTTGATGCCAATGCGAAAACATAAACATTAATTTGAAAACTGAACTGACCGACTCGTTGAAATTTTATTTTTATATGTATCTGCACTTTTAATTTAACGGTAACTGAAATTTGCTTTGAAATGTTTATTAGAAACACATTTCATGCAGATAACTTTCAATGAGAAAAATAATTTAAAATATTTGAATATTATTAATTCACTGAGTTACATCATGTAAGGCCAGGACTACACTAGAAAGATCATAATAATAAGTTACGCCGCGACAAAGCGACTGATCTCTCGCGTAATGTGACCGCTATTTTTAAACAATATGCAATAACATATATCGCGAAAGATCCGTCAAGTGTAGCGCTAGCCTAAACTTACTCATTCTAAACAATTGATAATAAATAAAATAAATAATTATATACATTCTTGGTACATAATATCTATACATTAACGAAGAGCTTGTCTACCCGAAAATCGTCGTCAAATTCTTAGCATGACAACCCTACACCGCTATACCACCTGAGGCGATCATCGCATCTTGGCCTCGACCACTCTCATTAGACCCCTGATTAAACGTTACCCAACCCTTATCACATCCAATTATCTTCGTAACTGGGAGAGGAGGGGGGTCAGATTAACTAGTCGGTAGGAGGCAGACTAAACCGTGTTTGCTAATGGAATACAGATGTGAAGATGAACTACATTCTGTGGTAAACGTAACGGTAACATAGTTTATTGTATAACATAGTACGTTATATTGGAAGGCAAATTATTTTGTGGTTCAAATAGGTTGAATTTTCAAGAAGATTTAGTAGAGATTGACGAGTGATTTTGACATGTGTATGGAAAATTACCTCAATTAGTTAAATGGCGGTTTAATGGACGTATTTGAGTGCAGCAGTTTGTAAATTCAGCAGTATACGAGTTGTAACCACAAATACATCTTGCTAGGATTAATATACATCTATACTAATATTATAAAGTTGAAGAGTTTGTTTTGTTTGTTTGTTTGTTTGTTTAAACGCGCTAATCTCAGAAACTACTGAACCGATTTGAAAAATTCTTTTTGTAATGGATAGCCACATTCAACGGGAAGGTTATAGGCTACTTTTCATTCCGAAATTCCCACGGGAACGGGAACAACGCGGGTAATACCGCGGGGCGCTGCTATATTTAATAAAATTAACCTTAATCAGTAAGTTTTTCAAGATATGTAGGTGTCAAATAACATCAAAACACGCTTCACTCATCCGTTCCCACAAACTTACTCTTGCCCTACGTATTAGTAGGATATCTGGTCTGCAGACCAACCAAAAGCTTTCCATACATAACCACCCAACCAAACCAATTGCGGTGCTTAACAAAAAGCAAGTTACTGACCGTTTAGTTACCTGAAGATACATGTTAACTTAAGGGCGCCCTTCTTAATATCAACCCGAGGCACCAACCCTTCTAAGTCCTTTCAGGCGAAAACACAAACTGACTTAAGGGTACCTTATTTGACTCTTCATTCATGACAGGGTAATTTCAATTTGACGCGTAAATCGGAGCTTTTAAGTTGCTTTGAGAAGTTAAATGTTTGTATGTTTAGAGCTTTGTTAAAGATATTTTGTTTGATGTATTTTGGAAAGTTTGATTAGATTCTATTTAGCTTGCATAGATAAGAAAGACGTCGTTGCTTAGTTGCAGCTTGCTGATTGGTTTAGACTAAACGACGGCTATGCATGCGACGGTATCGTGAGCATAATATATATACGAAACCATGAAAGTGACTGCGCTACCTATATGCCGCTTCTGCAGTGACCAAACTTGACGACAAAATTTGTGAGCATTGATAACGTGGATAAACTGATATGTCTGTACCTTTTTCTTAGTTTTATAACGTAAAAGTACGAATCTTGCCAGAGATATAAAAATAATTAAAATGCGCATTAATGAATACAATTATATTTTCAGTTTTAAGAAGTAGTCACATAAGCCAAAATGTTTCACTGTAACGGTGCTCAATAAACCATAAAAACGTAATCCATTTTACAAAAAAGAAACAAACACAAAACTGGCATAAAAGACTAACCAACCAACCAACGGATCCGTGTCAGAACATTTAACTGAATCGAAAATATATTTCATACAGAACTGCTATCAAAAACTTGGGAACAAAAATCGAATGTTATCCGAAACAATTCGAACGAGAGGGGGCAATGGAGGATTGTCCAACCGGAAGTGACGTTGCAGGTAGATAATAACGGAGGTCGGCGCACCCCCGCTGCAGCTTCCGGTCCGCGCGGGCTGACAACAGTAATCCTCAATGTACGTAATTTTCAAATTGGAATAGGGGTTGTATGGAGTCGGCGTTGAATAAAATAAAATACTTGTTAACTTTATTTGTTTGACGTCTAAATTGTTAGGAATTAAGAGGCTTTTAACTTGAGTAGCGTTTTGATTCTGATGTAACCCTTTAACACCGCGCAGTTTCATTTACTTTTCAGCCATTCCCGAGGACTCGCGGCATACTCAGATGTTTATTCTTCCAAATTTCTCAATAATGACACTGTTTGACACTGTTTTTAAACAACAACAAAAAATGCCATCTCATGGTTAAGCACCCTGGGATATTTGGTCTGAGCACCAAACTCACCAGGTACCCAGTTATTGGATATAACTAGACATAAAAAATCTCCAACGTTTAACAGCTAATTTATAAATGCACAATTTTCCTATTAAAGTCTCCACAGTTTGCTCTGTTCTGCACCCTAAAACACACAGTATAGTGACCCCGGGCGCCCCTGCAGTAAACATCGCAAGTGACTCGAGACACCTGCTCGCAACACTCAACATCTTAACTATACAATAAAGTTAATGAAACGTAAATATTAGCTCTTCAGATTAGTCTTTGATGGTATAACACTTTTGTTGAATGATGGTTGATGAAAATTGAAGAGGTAATTCGACTTGTTTATGTTAGTGGATACTACTATATTATTATTTTAATTTTTATTATAGAAGAGCCAAAAGGTAGGTTGTCGGTTGTTGACCCATTCATAATTTAAACCACAAATAAATTGTGCAGGTTATTTTTCAGTTAGATCATCTAAAAACTAAACAAATAGTAGGCAAGGAAGCAACAATATAGGGCTAGAAGTGCGCTATAGAAGTTTTGTCTAATCTCTTATATCCATCATCTCATCTCTTCATAAAGAAATAGAAGTAAAAGATATTTTTTATTAGCATCATAACCTTGCTGGTTTTGAAGCTTAACACATCCGACATGTTCAAACGATTGAAACAACTGGAACTGGTCACTGCCATCTGAAGCAGACATATAAACTTTAGCAAAATTATCCTGTAGTTTTCGTGACCCAAGTCACTTAAATTCACCAAACACGAACTAATCGCCGGTCTCCAATAAATATCACCCATATCCATAAAAACCTAAAAAATAAACAAAACACCGGAAAACCAAAACTTATAACTGTCATATGAGACATAAAGGAAAATATTGGACCATCCATTCCGTAACGTATACAAAAGTTATGTTCAGTAAGTCCCCAACGCTGAGCAAGAGGGGAGCTTCTAAAAATTCAAAATGTCCAAGTAAATCCTTCAGCCGTAATTTATATCATGAATGGTCTCCATATCTGGAACTTTCCACGCACTTCCACAACATTGAATGGCCGTAAACCAAACAAAAAGGGACAGTTATTTTGGAAAATATATGATACAGATTAGAAATTCAGTGTATCGATGTTTTTGTGAGGAATAAATGTAGTGTATAACGTTTGGGTGGTCATATGTGGTTTACTTGGAGGTGGTTTTCAGTATCACGATAGTGGTAGGTGTTAACTTTAAATGGCTTACGAAAATAACTATTCCAAGCGGAAAACCGAGTACAAACCAGGTTTTTAAGAGAACTACACCTTCTTAATAGCAGTTTAAAACGGGACCAATCTGTAAGCATACCCTTTGATATATCGAAAGATTTTTCAAAATCAGTACATAGAGATTCAGTCGAATAAGAACCACCTTTGTTTTTAATTCGGTAGAAAAAACTATATTCAAAAGAATGGTGAGAAAATAGGTACGTCATTTTGAAAACAAATTAAGATTTAATGAAAATAAACCCTTTTATTAGTTTCATCAAGTACGTTAAGTTACTTACACTGATAACTCCACTGATAATTTTGCATTAGCTTAGAACTGCTATTGACTGCACAATATCTCAATTTAGATAATTATATTGCAAATGTTTCCAAGTAATGCTATCCCGACTTGAGATCAACATCGTAACACCGAATCCTGTCTGAGAATGTTCATGTCGAGATCAATTAGCAACTCTGACTGCAAGTTTGAAGCAACTATTGTTTAGAATGCTGTTATACATAGTCAAAGCAATGCAGTTTACTCTCAATGGGCCACGGTTTTAGTATGGGTGACAATTGTATGGCGCCGTATAGATTGAGGTAGAGTAGAGTTTTTAAGCTGTGAGGCAATTGCTTAAGAAAGAAAATTAACTTACAATAGCACATTAAAAGTAGCATGAATTAATATTTTCCACATAGGGAAATATTTGGGATTGGATGTGTGAGAAACTTCATATTAGCTTACGTACGCCTATCTTACCTTGATAAAATTTTTGTAGCGCTAGTGGCATAGGGTGACCAGAAGATAACTCATTGCGATTGTTAAGCAACTTGCGTCTCGGTCACTACTTGGATGGGTGGCCGATAGTGGCGTTTCTATCTGATCGCCGTGTTTCGTACTTTATGCCGTCGGTCCCGGTGTCAGCAGACAACCTAGTGTACAAGAGATTGAACCGTAATGACATGGCCATACTCACATATTACTCACTTATTATAACTTCCTAATTATCATCTCTTTGTCGCTCCATCTCTTCAACTCCAATCACAATCCCTAAATTAACGCGGGTACAAAATAACGTGGCACTTAATTGATATTAAAGCTCACGAAACAAAAGGTCACTTATATATAAGTGAGCTTTTGTTTCGTGAGCTTGACTATTTGACTATAGTCACAGCTACACAAATTGTTGACTTCGTAGAAAGTCTCTAAGCAGTTCTGCATCCCTTATAATAGAGTTTTGCCCATAAATCATCATCAAAGCAAAATTACTAAGCCCTTACAAAAAGATCACAATAACAAAACTAAATGAAAAGTACTTGTCAATCAAACAGCCCTTATATGAACTACGGAACTGCCCCTGCATTATGAATGACTGACCATTTTCTATAGTGCTCATTCTTTTGATAGGTGCACACGTGGAAATCCCCTATTTGATTTGTATTTCTAAAGGTGCTTTCAAACTAAATTATATGACATGTTTTTGATTATTTTTAGGGGAATGGTAGTGCTAATCTTGCAATGACAACAAAGTGCGTATTTGTCGAATGTGTTTTGTTTTATGCATGAATATGGACTAAAAAAAGGTGACAGATGACCTGACGACCGTGTGATCTGTGACGGATTTTACATTTAGCAGATTAAGTTCTGTCATTATTTCCATGATAAAAAAAATACTAAAAGCTGATGGAAAAAATGTACCACTAAATAGAGAAACGGTAAGGACTTCAGTCTTTTATAGAAAAAAAGTCAAAATATGCCTAATTTCATTAACATATGTAATAAAAATGCGTATCTCAAATCCCAAAATTTGAGGATAGAAACATGTTTATAAATAAACACCACGCTCTACATCGAAAGACATTTCTAACCGTCTCATTGGTATTTTCTTTTCAAACAGTACGAGTACCTTCCTTAATAGACCTAGAGCCCGTGAACCCCAGACTTTCGTCATTTTATAAAAGCTGAAAGTTTGTCAGCGCATGCTCCCAACACAGGTAAGAACGATGGACAATTTTGAAGTTTGGGTTATAGTGGCTTTGGCAGGTAGACGGTACTAAAGGTCAATGGTCGAAAACACCAAGTTGGCCATCGATTTCGATATCACCGTCAAAGGGTGACTTGTACAACTTGTCAAGAGCTTTCAAATGACATAGGTCATGTCACTGTTGAGCATTAGGATCAGCGTCGATACTTCGGTATAGCATAGCCCAACTCCAATCTTCAATGGTCGAAAACACCAAGTTGGCCGTCGATTTCGATGTCACCGTCAAAGGGTGACTTGTACAACTTGTCAAGAGCTTTCAAATGACATAGGTCATGTCACTGTTGAGCATTAGGATCAGCGTCCATAGCATAGGTCAACTCCAATCTTCAATGGTCGAAAACACCAAGTTGGCCTTCGATTTCGATATCACCGTAAAAGGGTGACTTGTACAACTCTTCAAGAGCTTTCAAATGACATATGTCATGTCACACAAATCACACTTTATTATTTGATGAATTTAGATCGGTATTTTACACACCTTTAGTACCGTCTACCTGCCAAAGCCACTGTAACCCAAACTTCATAATAGTCCATCGTTCTTACCTGTGTTGGGGAGCATGCGCTGACAAACTTTCAGCTTTTATAAAATAACGAAGGTCTGGGGTTCGCGGGCTCTTAGTCCATAACCCCGGTGTTAATAGAAATATCTCCACGTAGACCACGCATCACGTACTAAGTCCAACTAATCAGCACGTATTATCTGATTCCGAACACGTAGTTACGTGGACTTGACTTCTACCTGCGGACTTTATCTTTTGATTACCCTGTAATGTTATGAAAGTGAAATACTGGGGTGGTTTCAAATTGTAGTAATTTTGATTTAATTAAAGTCTGATTTATTTTTTATGTAGGAATTATGTTTGAATGCTTTGCTTGGGCCGTCTCACACGTTCTATTTCATAAATATAGAGGGAGACGGAAATATATGTCTTTAGAGAAGAGAAAACAGAAGACAAAACCTTTGTTGTAGCGTCCCTCAGCAGAAAGAGCTCATAAACGGATCAACCGATTTCAATGCGATTTTTTTTTCATTTCAAAGTTTTCTAACTGTGGTTCATTCATAGCTATGTTTTGCAAAACTCGGTTCATCCGTTTTTGCAGAAGGAGGTTTCTAATTTCAAATTTGACTTTTTCACATTTCATTGAACTCACCACTTATGATAAGAATCTAATCTGAACGTTCGTCTTAATGAATCCATTTACTCTCTCTATACTCTAACATTACTTTTGTGTCTTCTTTGTTTTAACTGTCCTAACGATATCAAAGCCTCAAAGCTCATATTATCTACTCTACCCAATGTTATAGCACGGTAAACTACCCCCGTGTAGCAAACCCCAACGAATCCAAGCAGACGTTTCCATTTCCGAATGTTGTGGGATTTTAAAAGTGTCTAAGCAAGTAATTGCTCT
The DNA here is from genome assembly GCA_951394245.1 of Cyclophora punctaria. Taxonomy (NCBI): domain Eukaryota; kingdom Metazoa; phylum Arthropoda; class Insecta; order Lepidoptera; family Geometridae; genus Cyclophora; species Cyclophora punctaria. Next base: position 6,219,024 of record OX596169.1, read on the forward strand.
GCCAGTTGCCGTGCGGTGGATTTGTAAACTTGTTGGTTGGTTTGGGCCAGCTCAATCCAGTACTAACTGGATTTATTTGGAATAAATTAACGTATAACTTGACATGGTATTTCACTGAACTACAACAATACCCCTCTAAAATAACAGAAGCCATATTGATTAACTTAAATTTGCATTTTAAGTGATCTATTCCTAACTTTGTTTAACGGTGGAAAGCTTGTAAGTTGAACTTGGTTTGAATTAAAACAAACAAGCTTCGTTGGTCATCTCTCTGTAACAGTTATTTGCCGAATGTTCATCGCTCTAATTGCAATATTCCCTTCGTATGCAGTCGCCACGTGTTTACATCTCTTTGAAGTGAATCCCCAAGTTTGTCAGTCCAATATTGTCTCATGCTCGGTTTAATTGGCGTCTCATTATTTTTGGATTATTTACAGAACGAAAACGCGACCGGTTTTTGATTAAACGGATTGTCCGTATGTGTCCCTTAATTAGCGATAAATTCTATTTTGTTAAATGAGGGATTGATTTATAGCTTTTAAGAGGGGCGATACTGTAATAATTTTTTTAGTAGGCAAGTATAAAAAAACACAGTTCTTTTAACAGATTAATTACAAAACAAATGCAATTACATACTAACGAGTGTAAATGACTCGAATCTTTGAATTGAATCTTTTACAGTCAACTTACACTTTCTCTCTTTTTAACACGCTTTTATTAGCTTGGCCTGTATGTATGTATGTATGTACGTATGTAATGAAATCTTTGAACATCATTTTCACCAACTTCCAGAAGTCTGATTAATTTGAAACTTTGCATACGTATCAAGGACCGATGACAATGCAATAATTTAATAACAGTTTCCCATTATTAACACGCTTTTATTAGCTTGGCCTGTATGTACGTACGTAGGTACGAACGTATGTAATGGAATCTTTGAACATCATTTTCACCAACTTCCAGAAGTCTGATTAATTTGAAACTTTGCATACGTATCAAGGACCAATGACAATGCAATCATTTAATAACAGTTTCCCATTATCCTTAATGGATTTGCCAGATTTACTAAAAAAATATTACTTCATATAAAAGACATCAACGGGCACTCGCTGTGGGACGGAACGGGAGTTCTGTTTTATTTTACTAAATGGTACTAGACACTAACAGCGTCCCGTGAGGGGCCCGTTCCCGTGGGAATTACGGGATGAAAAGTTGCATATAATGTTATATGGATTTGCCTGATTTACTAAAAAATAAAAAATAAAATTATAGTTTAAAAAAACTAAAAAACACGCTTTTATTGCAAATTGAACTAAAAACTAGAAAATAATTTTTCACCTCAAATCAAAATTATAATAAAATTTAAGTTATTAACACAATGATTCAATTCAGAGTAAAAAAGCGTGGGGTGCATTTTACTGTAGTTCATAACTATCCTCTCATAGATACCAATGATGATTGTAATATTTAAAAAAAAATATTAAGCACCCCACGCTTTTTACTCTGAATTGAATCATTGTGTTAAAAACTTAAATTTTATTATAAATTTTGATTTGAGGTGAAAAATTATTTTCTAGTTTTTAGTTCAATTTGCAATAAAAGCGTGTTTTTTAGTTTTTTTAAACTATAATTTTATTCAGTCAGCCCTTGACTACAATAGTTGGACTAAATGACATGGCTCATTACAAACTATGGTTCAGACAGTTATTGCTTTGCTTTGGAAACTTTACGAATGGACTTGACGGCCGAAAACGCCTGTTTGATTTCATTGACCTAGGAAGATATTAGAAGTCCGCCAAAGACAATATCTCCTATATGTATGTCGCATCCCTTGGTCGCATCACATGATAATAGAGTGAAAATAAAACAAAATCTTTGATTTCTTAAGTTAATTAAGCGAACACTTCATTTTGACTTGAAACTACGTTTACAGGATCTGTGGTAACAGACGGTCTTCTGTATCAATAACCGCAGTTCCAATTCAAAACAAAAACTTTGAGTTGGCGTAGAAGGTAATCTAAACTCAACACTGTTTGAACTAAGAGTTCACTCTACTCAAACAGAATGCTCACCTACCTCCTCGTGCTACATATCCATTATATTATTTAAAATTTGACAATCAAAACGGACTCCATTTTTTAAAGGATTACCTAAAACGTGTTGTCTATTTACATTGCTCGTCCCACATTTATATTCCCGGTTAATTCGGGTTCATTTTCTGGCATTTTTCGCTCCCGTAATCTTGTTAAGCAAATCCTAGGAGTGACATGGGTCGCAGGGTATGTTAACAGGTTACGCTTTTTGTAGTGTTTCGCTTTACAAATGGTCTTTTAAAACATTTATTTTTATGGAGATTGTGAGCAATTGTACTGTTTATTGTCTCTGTTTTGGTGACTACAGATGCTTACTTCTTAGTAATACTGACTGTAACAGTTTCTAACTTAATGTTTACGTCACATAATGAGTCTTGTCGTACTAGAGCCAAGTTTGAAAACTACAGGCAGACAATAATAAAAAGCGAAGAATAACAACCAAAAATGTGAAAAATATCGTTATATAATGTACAGTCAGTTACAAAAGTTGATACACAAACAATATTAAATTCATCATTCATTTCGAGAACGTTAGTGGGCAACCCAAACACACACATAGAACATTTTAACACAATATTTCTTAATATACATTTCGTAACCTCTGTTTTTCTTGAAAATGTTATCGCCGTAAGAGATGTCAAATGCTTCCTAATAGAGACTTAATTGTCGATTTAATGGGCGACTCTGAGTGCAACAGTTAGTGTTTTGTAATATTGAATGTGTTGAACAAATTTTATAGTTGTTTGTTAACATATACTTCGGTCATACAAAGCGGTCATACACTTCAGAAGCGGTGGAACTCTATGCCATCCAAACTAGATGGAAGCATTGCTTCCTTTAAATCCGTCTAGCGTAGGTACACAGGCATGATACGTAAGTCAAATTCACATCTGAGTTCGAGTTATAACAAGACAAACTTCAACATAGTCACTAACAAGTCAAATGCTCGTATAGTACGCGGTTGTTACACTTACTCATTAATATTACTACTTAGTATAAAACAAAGTCCTGTTCCGCTGTCTATCCCTATGTATGCTTAGAACAAAAGGAAGATTTATATGTATAATAATTCCTGAAGTTCCTACGGGAACGGGCACAACGCGGGTAAAATCGCGGGCCGCTGCTAGTTGATATAAATATAAGGAAGGGATAATTTCGATAAACAGCTGGTATTTTATATCGACCAAAGAGATTAAATTAAAAAATAATAGATATCTTTTGATGGAAAGGACTTCGGCGAAGCGTGCAAAGAAGTGACAAAAGACATATCCAGATGGAATAAGAATAGACCGCCTTAGGGCCTCCGACATGGTCTAACGATTGAAACACCCGGGAGCGACAATTTAACGTGCCCCCCGAAGCACGGTAGCGCTCAGATAGAAATGCCACTATCGGCCACCCATCCAAGTAGGAGACGAGCTGCACGTTGCTTAACAAACGCAATGAACTACACCTTATCGCTTAGTCAAACTACGCCATGAGCTCTACTTCTTTCTGTGCGACCATCCGATTTCAATGAGTACTTGTATCTGCCTTGTACTAAACATAGTTATAGAATCCCAGTAATCGGCTTAGTTACCCATACAGGGACCTTCAAGGGGATTTATATTCGGCAGACAGTTAAGTATCAGTATGACTGTGCGCTTATAATTGTCCGTTATTTTGGGGTCTTTGGTGATGTATTTGGGAGCTATTTTGGACTTTTAGCAATGAGATGTTAGGGCCGACACTGCGTTAAGCGTGCGCACGCCGCGGTTCCATATAAAAGTGAAAAGTCGCGGGCGCCCGCGGCGTGCAGTGTACGCTTAACGCAGTGTTGACCCTTGGGTTAAAAATAAGGCTCTTGTTAATAGCGTCCTATTATTATGGGTAGCTTTATTTGATTTGGAATTAATGGTACTTTCGATTTTACTATCATATATGCTAACTGAGTCTGTCCGTCGATCTGTTTGTTTGTCTGTCACGCATTCACGCCTAAACTACTGCAACGATTTTGATTAATTTTGGCTAAGATATAGATTAGACCTTGGACCAAGCTACTTGTTATCTTTAATTGTGTGTAATCTATCTGAAATTGGACAATTAATAAAACGAAACTAATTTTATTGGTTAACAAGACGACATTGTCTTGTAAAAGGTGTTTATGCACCAATTGCTTTAATTGATATTTTATTGAGACTAGCTATTCGGCGCGGTGATTTCACCCGCGATCCAATTGATGGTGCTAGTGTGAAAATTTTACGTTATTTTCCCAGATTTAGTTGGGTCGCACCCATACATCGTTAAGCAGGTTAAAAACTTCTTCTTTATTTTAGAATTGAAGTAGGATATAATTTTGAAAAAAAATACAATAAGATTCTTGTTCTTCATTAATGTCTAGTTGTTAAACATTCAGTATAGACAATTCATGGACATAAACTGCGTACTAGGATGAGCCTGTTGTCAAATATTTACACCTTGCCTTCTTGGTACTATGCTACAAATTCAATTTCATGCAAGTAACGTTTCCCAAACGTCTACCAACCAAAATACCGACTACTGCACACTTTATTGAACCGAAATGCAAACTAGATTTTTAGGAACTTCCACTTTTGAAAGTTGCTAAAAATAAAACCATTTCGGGAGCATACCTTTTGCAAATATATCGGTTTTTGAAATGGATTCTAATACGATTAAGACAGTTTATTTAAAGTAAAAAGTATAATTTTGTAACGTCCCACAGCTGAGCAAAGACCCCTCATCTCCCTGAAGTTTTCAGTACAGTGAGGAGGATTGGGTGTATTCAACGCTTGCCTGCGGGTCGGTGATCTCAAACCCGAGCCATGTGTGAAAATTAGGAAACATATTTTCGCTCGACCCGAGAATTGAACTGGATACCTCAGTCTTGGTAAGCGAGTGCAAATGCCACTAGGCCACCAAGGTGTTTAAGTTTTACTTAAGTAACTAAAAATGTATATGCGATATAGATAAGGCAAAGGCTTCGGGGAGAAAACCGGCGAACTCCAAGGGTTATGAATCTCTTCATAGTTTAGGAAGTCGGTTAAAAACAAAAACCAAATGGCACCTACAAACAAAGTTTAAATATACAGAAAAACATCGTGAAAATAGTGGCGATAAAAGTGAAGGAAAATATCTCTGAAAACCAGCTCCAAGTTTTATATCTTTAAAATTTCCTCATACATCTCCCTTGAGCTCTCTGGTGCATTACCATCGATCGACACCCTCGCGGGTTCGACTCCACTTATTGTCTTCTGGTAAATATTATGGTGATAATCTTACAAAATAATAGTAGTGGTTTGTAAAACACGAATAAAGTTTTACAAAAAAGTATTTAGTTGTTCATTGGCAATAACAAATGTTATGAAAATCGGTAGTTTTCATTGTATTATGATCATGTTTTACCCAAACACGTTATACTTATGTTTTACCAATTCAAACCATCTTAATACAAGCACAAAGATTTTATAACAACCTCTTGTATGATCCTGTCATACACGACACCAAATATTATTTAGTTCTTATTTGAACCACCTGTTCAGTGTGGCGCTAGTGTGGCATTAAAAGACATATTTTTCAAATTTAGATTCGTTCTAAATTCAAGCCAAAAAAGAATAAGTAACCAATTAAGCACATCAGAACACGTTTACATCTTTCGCAGTATTAATTAAATAAAGAAACATCTTTTAATCCTCGGAAAACATCCAAAATTAAACGATGTTAGTTTTCCTCTAGACTAGAAACCAGACATCTCGAGCGATGTTCAACAAGGATTTAATAGCAAACAGTGCCTCCCTACAAGGCTGCACAATAAAAGTTAAGTGCGTTGTCTCCCTCCTAGCTACGGTTACGTGGGGTATTACGAATTTAGTGGCAACATCACGGTAGCATCGATTCGGCAGCTTTTATAACCTCAACTTTATGCTCGTGATTTTCATTGTCAAGAGTAATGCTTGTGTTTCAAGTTTGATCATTTGACCGTATCTCTTGCGGTAGGGAAGGATTTTGAATATACGATGGTATGTTTCATGTTTAAGTTGCCAAAAAGTGTATATTCTCAGAATACTGACCTAAGCAACCATACAAGCTTTTGCCTGTAGGTATGATCTTGTAAGGATGAGGCCACGAGGAAGTGAAACCATTGAGTTCTAGTTTACAACTGAATATATTTAAGAATAATGGAACTATACCTATTGATACATAATAGTCTTAATCTATATAATATGTCTCAATCTTCCTCGAAATTATTTTACTCCTGAATGCTGTAATCTAGGTATGACAGGTTTTTGCATATACATGGCATGATTAGTTTTCGTAAATGTACGATTATAACTACACAACCCTTAAAAATTAATTAAAATTTGACACCAAAGTAAACTCAGATTAATTATAATAAAATACAAACCAATTATTCCTAAAAAAAAACATCTCACATCTTTTTATTTTACCAGTGTTTTAATTAAAATAGAACATTGTGAAATTAAATTTTACGTGCAACGGCCAGGCAAGGGCTACAGAAGTACAATTACGTACATAAACAACCCTTCTGGCCGACGCAGGTCAAAGCACGAGGGTTGAATTCGTGTTAAAAAAGTTAACAGATAAATGTCTACAATTGAAAACCATGAAATTGTTGTTTAGTTTAGTTTTTTATATTATTTGGGTGGGTTTAAATTGAAGTGGGTTGGAGATAAAAACGCAGAACACAGTGTTCATCAATACTTCTTATACATAAATTACTAGCAGCGCCCCGCGGATTTACCCGCGTTGTGCCCGTTCCCGTGGGAATTTCGGGAATTTTTATATATGTAAACCTTCCTCTTGAATCACTCTATCTAATTAAAAAAACCGCGTCAAAATCTGTGCAAAAGTATTTGAGTTTATAAAGATCGTGGTGTATACCAACTCTAGCATAGTACCATAGCATTGTAGCTCTGGTGGATTGGTACTCTATTCTGTAATATAATTCGTATCATCTATCTAAGCTCCTCATTATGGAACCAGACAAGCAACCGATACAGAAGCCTTTATAAACCTGTCCTTTTCTCCGTAAACAACCACCCAAATTCCTGTAAGCACAAATAATTTCGCAGCTAAGCACTGCACCCTAATAAACTTACCCAAATTAGACTAAGTATTTCATTGTTGTACAATATTACGTTCAATAAACGCCGTTTTATAGCTCGAGAGTCGGTCCAGAATCTCGTTACTCAGCGTGCCTTAATTATATGCTTACCTCTTAAACTATTTTAAGTTACGTCCCTGAGTTTATAACAAGGACAGTGTGGATTGCTTTATGATGTTTAATTAACGTGTAATGGAAGTTCAACTGAGGAATTTGGAGAGTCGTGACCTGCTGTCTATTAACTGCGGAACTATGTTGATTGAAATTTACTTTGTACTCGTACTTTATAATTTTCCTCTACCTTTTAGAATTAATTTAAAAGTACGTGTGCGTGAGAATGTATGTACATTAGCAGATTCATTTAAGCGTTTTGAGCGACTTTTAAAAGTAACCAGGCTTTGAATTCTAAATTCTAAATTTCGAATTCGCTAGCATACTAGCTGGTTAAACAAAGTTATATTAATCACAAGCTTATCACTCAGATAATGTCCTATTCTCGTGTGAATTAGCCACGGAAGAGCGAAGTACTTACTGCATCTTCTATTTCGTGGAATTGACCAAAAAAATATTGATTATCTTACTAGCCGCGCCCCGCGATGTTACCCGCGTTGTACCCGTTCCCGCCAGAATTTCGGGATGAAATGTATTTAATGTATTGTTTTGATGTATAGGTATATATATAACCTATATTACTGTAAAGGTTCAACCAAATCCGTTCAGTAGTTTTTTCATGAACGAGTAAAAAACATACATCCATACATACTCGTACATCCATCCACACAAACTTTCGAATTTATAATATTTGTAGTATTCATCTTATTTTCATACCAATTTAATTCGTATCAAACATTCAAAGACACACTACAAAACTACACCAAACGAAATAAATCATAATAACATTGTTCTAGTCAACTAGAGCTACAAAACTGCCGCCTCGGGCTAGAACACAACGGGCTATGCAAAACGTACGAACGACCGGCGAATATGTCACTCCGTAGGCCTTGATATATGACAGGTCCACCGAGCTGCTAACTTATGGAGTTCCTTACTCCAACTAGGGATGGAAATGGTTGATAATATCGATGATTTACAATAAAAGTACTAGCCAACCGGTAAGGTCCCTTCAACAGGTCCAGATCCAGATCTACAGACCTACATAAATTGCGATAAAAATAGTGTTGTTTGGCATATCCCATTAACATTGACATGCTTAGCATCCCAATAATGATAAGGAACTACTGGAAAATGTTACCACAGAATATGTTTTTACTGCCTGCAGATTTCTTCTGTGGTTAAAAACAATTATACATAGTGACGTATACAAAGTCCAATTAATACAGTAGCATCACTGATAGCATTCAGAAAAACATTTAAGTTCAGTTTCATTTCAACTCTTTTACTTTTAGTAGGAATACCTCTCGATTATCATCATTATTCGCAATTCGTTAATTTTTGCACTATTTTTTTCCCATTATTTTATCGACATCAAACCGTCCCATCACTAAACGAGCACTTTACATTCATCGCGCCTCTCGGCAGCAAACGCCTAATCTCCTGATATATCGGCGTTCACCTTCCCTTATCTGTAGGATATCTAAAAAGTACCCCCTATATTACAATAGGATTACCTCGGTAGCGCCCGAACTGAAGTACCTTGATGTATGCGTATTAATGAAGTCTTTTGAGTGTATTATGTTGTTTTACACTTTATACTAGAACGTTGGTTTCGAGTTCATTTACATTGATTTTAAGTAGATGATATTGCGTTATTGCTCTATGAGTTTTGAAACATAGTTTGGTATTAAGTTGTCTTTAAATAACTCTGTGGTAAAACTAATTAAAACCCTTATATACAAATTCAATTTTTTTATTGCTTGTCACAGTACAAAAGAACAATACAATACTTCTTAAACATATGCAAACCACACAAGAAAAGTCAGGGGTCAGTCAAATTATTGTTACCAATACTTAGGCAAAAGATAGAACCACCACTCAATAGAATTCAATGTATACGTATTTGATGAATAAATTTATTTATTATTTATTATTTATTACCACTATCTATAGAAATATTGACAAAGATTACTATCAATAAAAACAGCATAACCCTAAAATCTCTATAAAAGAGATCCTCGTAAAACTCCAGCCCATAAGTCAATCTTCACAGGTCGCTGAGCACTACGATAAACGAGAAAAAATGTAAAGTGACAACCTGGCCAATTGTGTAGAAACAACACAAGTCGGTTATCTTGCTGTGAAAGTTTGACAAAGCATTTATTGTGAAGCTCGGAGCTCGGCCCGCACCGCTCGCCTAAGATAACGACCCCACTCGGCGCAAACTTGCTAAATTGCACTTACAGCCTTTTGCGCTATTGCCCACACTTGCTATGTTGCCTACATAATAAAAGTTTACAATTGAATTGTTTTAGCATTTCGCGGGTGTTTGTCATGTATTTAAATAAATATTATACCGTAGTTTTTAATAACTAAATATAACAATATTTTGTGCCCCGAAAAAGCTCGTAGTAATTATCACGATACTATAATTATGTAAGTATGTGTTTCAATTGATGCGTTGTGAACATGAAGAGATATTATATATAGAAGAGAGATATATTCTTCTCAATGTACTGTGCAGTGAGGAGATTAGCCTTGAGCCTCTATTACGTAGCACGATATGACGGACTATTGATTGACCATGTAGACCCTGATCCCGGAAGTCCCAGACACTACCCACATTCGAAGTAACGTAATATCACTACATAGTATAAAACATAGCCGGTCTCCTCTGTCTGTCTGTCCATATGTTTAGATCTTTATACGTAACGGATGATGACGCGTTTTTTTAAAGATAGTGTGAATCAAGAGGAAGGTTTGTATGTATAAAAATTCCCACGAGAATGAGAACAACGCGGGTAAAACCACGGGGCGCTGCTAGTTTTGAATATAAGTTTAGCGGTTCTTCTAGATATTGTAGACAGCATAGATTTAGAATTTTTCATCTATGGTAAGACAGTCATATCTTCATTAGAGAAATAAGTAACGGCTTTATCCAGACAAACTTAGTGCAATATGAACTCAACAAGAAATTAAATTCCTACGACCATAAGTCACGGTGGAACAGTCAAAGTTCAGATACTATCAAAATCGGGTGACTTTCCGAACTAACCGACGATTAATAGTCCAAGAGTCTACGTTATAAATCTACTTAGATATCTCAACTATGACTGAGCGCATCGCATTATGTTAAACTGAATGTCATTTCTTAGAACAATTCGAGGGACTACGTATTATCTGTTTTCATTTTTCATGAAACAAGTTTTTAGTATTCAGTACGTGAAATTCTAACTCAATGATTTTGAAAAGGGTTGTGAGTTTTTAGATTTAAAGGGAGGTATTGTTTTGTCTGTTTTTTGTTGCGGTACTAACAAAAAAGCATATGCAGCCATATGTTATGTACCATTACAAGTACATAACCATTTTTCCCTAATTTTCTCTTAATTGTAAGCATAAGCTCTGGTCAACAGCCTCCGTGGTCCTGTGGTTTGAGCGCTTGGCTCACGATCCGGAGGTTCCAGGTTCAGGGCATTGTAGACTGAATCACCTGATTGCTACAAAAGTAAGACGATTTCGTGCTTCGGATGGCACGTTAAACCGTCGGTCCCGGTTACTTTCTAGATAGTAGTCGTTACATGAGCCATGTCAGAGGCCTTTGGCGGCTTAATAATTCTGATACCAGGATTGGTCAAGTTGACCATCCACACGATGAAGAAGACTATGGGTATAATATGTCTTTTTACAGATCTTTATTTTTAATTCATTTCACACACAAATTACAACACTCCTTACAAGTCAAGCCAATGCGACAGTGAAGCAATAGTATACCCATACTATAATTAATAAACGTATAATTCACCACCTCAACAAAATAAAACCACAACCAGCACCACCTTGCAAAACATAAACATTACTCAATTAATTGCACACAATAATTTCAATTTAAGTCACTTATTTCGTTACCATTTAACGCTGTAATGACAAATATTGCAAAAGCTTTTCGAATTAAACGACAATGGAGAACTTTGTTCATTTAATATAAAGTGTCATAAGGCAAGTTATTAAACAATACAATTGTTCAGTGAAGTTGATTCTGTTATTGTGCATAGAGCCACCATAAGTCGGAGTTGGCATCCTATAGAAATATTGACTTAAAACTTAATTTGGTGGAAGGCTGTATTCTTGGTGATTTGAATAATTTAAGCTGGCTTATATAGGTTACTGTTGAAAACCCCGTACATTACCCTGTATTCAGTAAAGCATAGTCTTGCTTTGAGAAGGTATAAAGTTTGTTTTCGGTAGCGATCGCAGCAGCAGGCAGCTTCTGCCTGCGGTCGTGGCGTGATACCTGCTGCAGTCGCGGCATGATGCCTGCGGTTGCGGGCGTGCGTCACGTCATCATTCATAGAAACCTACTGGTGCTGTTTGCGGTCGACAGTTGTTGCCTTCTGCTGCGGTTATTATTTAAAACAGACCTTTATGGTTCACTAGTTATAAAGGTTAGGGACGTTTTACTGTTATCTCTATCTGATATCTATATATATAAAATAATCAACGCACAGCCTCAACCGCTACACCTAGAAGCATGAAATTTGGCAGGAAGGTTCTTCAAGTGACGTAAGTGCACACTAAGAAAGGATTTTCGAAAATTCTACCCCCAAGGGGATAAAATAGGGGATGAAAATTTGTATGAAACTTTGTCAATTTTAAACCGATCGGGCTGAGACATTGCATGCATATAGCTGCTATAAAGTAGGCATCCCCTAAGAAAGGATTTTGATAAATTCTACCCCCAAGGGGATAAAATAGGGGTTGAAAGTTTGTATGAAACTTTGTCAATTTTAAACCGATCGGGCTGAGATTGTGCATGCATATAGCTACTATAACGTGGGCTTAAGAAAGGATTTTGATAAATTCTACCCCCAAGGGGATAAAATAGGGGATGAAAGTTTGTATGAAACTTTGTCAATTTTAAACCGATCGGGCTGAGACTTTGCATGCATAAAGCTACTATGACGTAGGCATCCTCTAAGAAAAGATTTTGATAAATTCTACCCCCAAGGGGATAAAATAGGGGATGAAAGTTTTTATAAATATTCTTATTACGAAACTTAACGCGGCAGACTAAATTCCACGCGAGCGAAGCCGCGGGCAAAAGCTATCTAGTTATATGCAGATAATAAACCTTATAATTAAAAAGTCAGTAAACAACTTCATAAATATCATTCCGTAATGAAAATACCGTTGCTCAACATACTAGTTCCGTGTTTATTAAATTTCGTTTAATCCACTCTTTACCAAAACCATTCCTGCTCCACGTTATAAATACCTCTCCATCAACTCATTTCCATCCACGCGAAAGCACATAGCTCTAACCAGAAAGTTGAAGCAACGTTAATAGTTTTCAATTAATTATTACAAAACAGAAGTCACTAAAGCAGTGTACACATAACACGGCTATGCGCGGACATCAAAGGCGTATGATACCTGTGCTCAACTCAAACAGTGCTCAGAGTTAATTGGATAGACGAATGTATTTACACAGTTACGAACGGACCGCTGCTGTGTGTATACAGCTCTTGTCCATCGTCAAAGTCCGAACTACGACCGCAACGTCTGAACGCGGCTGTAATAAATTAAACTAATTCATTTTATTAAGTGCCTAAGTATGTACGTAAATTCCGGTATGCCTCGAATGTATGGGAATTGGTGGAATGTGTTGTCAACTTTAGATACAATTTTATGGTCTGATTTATGTTACAAATTAAGACGAAACCAGTAGTTGGCTAGAATCAGTATATCAGTGTAAATTCTAGAGAAAAAAGTACTAAAAATATTCTCACTGTTTAGTAAATAACTTCTAAGTAAAACGTCTTTATTTAAATATTTAAGCTGAACAAAGCAACCCCGCCGCTTGGGACGCCGCACAAATTACTTAAAGGTAAAACAATAAGTAATAACCAATTCCACTAATAACGATCCAATCTCCTTAAAAGGTCTGCCAAAACTTACCTTATCAAAATTCAAAGCCGACATTTGACGTCTGAACTGCGTCTCAATTATCTCGATAGCTACTAGACGTAAACTTTAAACCGCTAAAACTCAAACACAAATCGGTTAATGGGCCTTATTGAAATCAGATGTTCGTGCCGCTAATCAATAAACATAAATGTCGAATCGAGATTGGATACGTAAAGCCTTACTTACCGTCTTAATACTCAAGGGGGAGAGTTCAAAGACTTTCCTGTTTTGATACAGGGACGTATTCTTGTAGCCGCAAACTTACTGTGCGCGGAGTACTGCGCCCTTGAGGTGATTCGATGTTTAGTGTATCGTGAACTCTGATCCGACCCTGTGTATCAAGCGAAAACAGCAGCTTAAAGCAGCTAGTAGTTAAGACGAAGACGCACGTATGGCGCGACACGAAGCGATTATCGCTGAGGGCGTGGAATGAAAGCGCTCCAAGGCAAGGTATATATCTTTAAGAAAGATTAACGATCTTCAGGTAGTGGAGCTCGGGTAGGGCTATAATTAAACGCAATGGATGGAGCATCCCCAAAGATTTAGAGAGGGGTTGGCGTCTTGCTGAGTTATGATTTCACACTAGACGTTGTGATTGGCACCCTGTAATGAGCGCGATGAAATGACTTTTTGATGTAAGTGAACAGTCTGCTTGCCGAGGGGCGAGAACTTCTGCTTTATTTTACTTTAATAAATTCGTGTACCCAACAATCTTACTGTACTTCCTTCGTTAAAGAAAACGTCTTGTATTAAATTTTATTTTATTTTTGGCTTGTAACTGCCGCTCTCAGAGACGTCCAAAAAATCGATACTAAATGACGTAGTTGTTTGACACTACATGTCAGATGTCAAAATCATTCATTATATCTCTACTAAGGAAGTATTTGATGTCTCTGGGTACATGAGTAAGAGCCTGAGCCCACTATACTCATAGTAACTAATACTACCTAATTCAACGCAATCAATCCATCTTAAATAAGACAACAAACAAACAACACATTACTTAGTCTTATAGACTAAAAAGTATGTAACAAATGAGTTGATAAGACTTCTCTCTACTATATGAGCCCCTTCATATGTTCTCAAAGACCAGAAGTCCAACTTAACTCTTGACACTAATGCGCTCACTAGCATACTGACTCGGACACCAGGGTTGGCAACTAACCTAATGAATGAACGATTACCATCGTGCAGTCAATTAAACTCACAATTAACTAATTACCATATATTTTCATACATATCAAAACACTCATTGACTTCTAAAGAATCATTTAACATTTCTAAGTACGACGGTCGGGTTAACTATTATTTTCGGTATGTTTCGTTATATTTTTCAAAATACGTAATGTGAAGAGGTCTCCGGACACATATTAGACGTGGTAAAAGGTTACATTTCTTCCCCGCTCCGTGAAGCGCGACCTCACTGTCACATATTTTACTTCTCCCTTTGTTGTAAACGATACGAACAAAGTACTTAGAAGGTTACGTTAACGTCTGAACATTCACTTCAATGAACTTCAGTTATTACGAGTAGATTTATAGAGTTCCTCCCTGTTTCTTTAGATTGAAAGGCATAATTATATCCAGCTCGAAAGTATGATAATAAAGCAAACTCAAGTAGGTTAGTGGCAAAGTTTAATGTCGAAGTTGTTTCACCACCTAAAGGTCTCCGACATCATACTCTAATTTTAGCATGCTATTAATAGATCAATTACTACTTAGCTAGTGCGCGTGTGTGTATGTGTGTGTGTGTCCATTGCATTAGTGTGCGTCCAGACTATATAACAAAACATATTATATAACACTAGCTGCGCCCCGCGGTTTCACCCGCGTTGTACCCGTTCCCGCGGGAATTTCGGGATGAAAAATAGACGTTGGCCGATTCTCAGACCTACTCAATATGCTCACAAAATTTCATGAGAATCGGTCGAGCCGTTTCGGAGGAGTACGCGAACGAACACTGTGACACGAGAATCCTACTAATATTATAAATGCGAAAGTTTGTATGTATGGATGTATGGATGTATGGATGTATGGATGTATGGATGTATGGATGTTTGTTACTCTTTCACGCAAAAACTACTGAACGGATTTGGATGAAACTCTACAGTAATGTAGGTTATACATCAGAATAACACATGGGATATATTTTATCCCGAAATTCCCGCGGGAACGGGAACAAAGCGGGTAACACCGCGGGGCGCGGCTATAGACTATATAATACTAGCTGCGCCCCGCGGTTTAACCCGCTTTGTACCCGTTCCCGCGGGAATTTCGGGATAAAAATAGATGTTGGCCGATTCTCAGGCCTAACCGATATGTACACAAAATTTCATAAGAATCGGTCGAGCCGTTTCAGATGAGTTCAATTACGCACCCCGTGACACGAGAATAATAATAATATCCTACTAATATTATAAATTAAATGCGAAAGTTTGTATGTATGGATGTATGGATGTATGTATGTTTGTTGCTCTTTCACGCAAAAACTACTGAACGGATTTGGATGAAACTCTACAGTAATGTAGGTTATACATCAGAATAACACATGGGATATATTTTATCCCGAAATTCCCGCGGGAACGGGAACAAAGCGGGTAACACCGCGGGCGCGGCTATAGACTATATAATACTAGCAGCGCCCCGCGGTTTTACCCGCGCTGTGCCCGTTCCCGTGGGAATTTGGGGAATTTTTATACATATAAACCTTCCTCTTGAATCATTCTATCTAATAAAAAAGTTTTAAAGATCTAAGCATACATAGGGACAGACAGCGGAAAGCGACTTTGTTTTTTATTAGTAGTGATGCGAAAGTTTGTGAGGATGGATTTATGTATGTATGAATGTATATTAGCAACTCTTTCACAAAAAAAATTACTGGACGGATTTGGATAAAACTTTACAGTAATATAGGTTATACATCAGACTAACCCATGGGATATATTTTATCCCGAAATTACCGCGGGACCAGGTACAACGCGTAGCGCGGTTAGTCACTACATAGTATAAAATAAAGTCGTCTCTGTTTCGTGTTTGTTTGTCTGTATGCTTAAATCTTTAAAATTACGCAACGGATTTTAATGCGGTTTTTTGTAATAGGTAGAGTGATTCAAGAGGAAGGTTTTTATGTAAAAAAATTCCCGAAATTCCCACGGGAACGGGCACAACGCGGGTATATGTAACCCAAGGTATGAAAAACATGCCTAAAAAAATTGGTTATTGGCGTGCGCTACTAAATCTATTGCTGATACACAAAAACAATGTTCTACACAATCAAAGTACATATCATTGCGAACAAATAAGTTCGCGAGGGCATATGTCTAACTATTATAGATAAGCCACAATAACCGTTTTTAGTTAAAATTAATTAGTTAAAAAAGGAGTGTAATTTTAAGTTGATGATATTCATATGATGATATGAATCTACATCAAAATAAATGGCTCTACAATCAAGGTTAATTATGTTTCTTTGTGTACCTCTTTAAATTATTAAAATCGGACAGTTAGTTTCAGAGTTATGATGAGAAATATCACTACATAGTATAAAATAAAGTCGTCTCTGTTTCGTGTTTGTTTGTTTGTTTGTCTGTATGCTTAAATCTTTAAAATTACGCAACAGATTTTAATGCGGTTTTTTGTAATAGGTAGAGTGATTCAAGGGGAAGGTTTTTAAGTATAATAACATCTATTAAATAATGGAGAAATACTGTTATTTTCAGGGTTTCTAATGTGGTGTCGTAAATTTTTACATTTCTTGCCGCTTACATTGCGTACGCAGGCTTAACCTTACAGGATTTTATAAAAATAATGTACTAAGTATTCTCTACATACAGAAAAGTCCGCGATGGTATATGTCTATCTCTTATCGATATCCCACAAAACCATTTTTTGTCATTTACTTTTTACGGCAAATAATTGCTAATTTTCGAAGCGATTTTAAGCACTACAGCATTATAATTTCCTTATCCAATTTCCCACTTGAAATTTTGATTGTGTATATTCCTGCGGGAGACACGCAATGTTTTATCCCGATTTTCCTACATGAAATCTTGATTACCCGAAGCGAAGCGAGGGCGGGTCGCTAGTTTTATATATAAGATTAAGTATTTTGTTTTTAAAATTGTATTATTTTCATTAATGCTATACACACTTTTAAATAATTTGGACGTAATAGTTCTACAGCGTTTTATTTCATCTGTACGCACTTTTAGTTACTCATAGAATGGATGACCAGTTTCCACCAACCTTTGGAGGCCTTAGGTGGTCCAAAAACTCCAATACCGAGGTTTCCAACTAACCTTCTCGAACTTACTTACTTATCAGCGCCATGCTGCTTTATTTTATTGGTAAACTAGCAGCGCCTCGCGGTTTTACACGCGATGTGGGAATTTCGGGAATTTTTATACATACAAACCTTCCTTTTGAATCACTCTATGTATTTTAAAAAACCACGTCAAAATCCGTTGCGTAGTTTTAAAGATCTAAGCATACATAGCGACAGACAGAGCGGAAAGCGACTTTGTTTTATACTATGTAGTGATTACGAAACGAATCTTCTCAACCAAGAGTAATCTCCCGCTTATACTTGTTTGTGCCTTTCAACACACGCCCTATAACTTGAACAACATCACTAGGTCATCAATGCCCTTACGAATCAATTTGCCTAATGACAAGGGCTCTTAAACGATAATAGTTTAACTAACCAAACAGCAATTTGCCTATGTATTAAGGTGGGAGGACTCATTACTGCAAACATATGGACAGATCGTGTGTCGTCGGCCTTCCGGCTATAGGGGCTGGTCACACATGCGGCTGAAAAGCGGTGAATAAACGGGTTTCTATCGTTCAATTTAAACTTATCTTTTTCTGTTTAGGTTTATCTTCGAGAAGCAGCTAAAGTTTAATATTGTTACGGGTCAAGCTCACAATCGACAGCCGTAGGTTAGGTTAGGTTAGGTTATGTTTATACCAGGCCCGAAGGGTCAAAATAAGGTGGAAATAGGAGCTCTGGTCAGCGGAGTTCTGTCGACACTGTATTGGCAAAGTTTAGCCGGCTAAAGATAGAAGAAACTAACATTAACACCCCCTCGAAGATAAACCTAAGTTTAGCCGGCTAATCTTAAGTTTATGTTCACACTCACCTTAAACCGTAACATATATACCACAATATACTATATATACATACAGAAATACTTTATATCAATATATAATTGACACCCAGACGTCGTCGTTACCAACAATTATGTTCCCGTCTGCACATATTGTTGACTTCGGACGGGAATCGAACCCGCAACCGCCGACACAGTAAGCGCTCTTACTTGCCAACTTCAAACAAACTCTTGAGCATTATTATATTAGTATAGAACAAGTTAATTCTCCCTCAGTGTGTCCGGCCCATTACAATTCCGAGTGCTCATGTACCAACCGATACGTCAATTAGGATATTGGACAGCCCTTGGCAAACTATGGGGCGTTTTGATGTGCCGCGTGTTAACAGCCTCCGTGGTCTAGTGGCTTGAGCGCTCGGCTCACGATCCGGAGGTTCCGGGTTCGATTCCCGGTGGGGATATCTCACAAAAATCACTTTGTGAGACTGACCTCAGTTTGGTTAGGGCATTGCAGGCTGAATCACCTGATTGCCCGAAAAAGTAAGATGATTCCGTGCTTCGGAGGGCACGTTAAGCCGTCGGTCCCGGTTACTTTCTACGGATAGTAGTCGTTACATGAGCCATGTCAGAGGCCTTTGGCGGCTCAATAACTCTGACACCAGGATTGGTCAGATTGACCCTCCACTCGATAAGAAGAAGAAGAAGATGTGCCGCGAATGCATCCGTGGACGTTTCATCGGGGTTCTATAGAGTTTTGTTAGTTGACTTGAATGGGAAATGGAAATGTAGGAGAGACAGATTAAATAGATGTATAAATATATCATGTAGATAAAGAGAGTAAGTAAATTAATTTAGTAAAATGTTTTATTTGTGTCTTTAATATAAAGCAAATTTCAAGCATGGCGAGAAGAGATATTTTTCATATCTGAACTAGCTTGATTTGCTTAAAAATCATCAATAACCCCATTAGACAATCGCGGTCTATGCCTAATTATTTTACACCCGTTAGACAAATCTTAATTTATCTCCCTTGTTCTACACAGAGACAAATTACTTTAAACACTATAGCAATGTAGTGAACTTAATACTGTCTTGACTAACCTAAAAAAGACATGTCTACTCCACTGAACATAACAACGTAAATTACAGTAATGTCCATTTGAATTAGTCCAATTCGTATCGTCCACTGTGCGACACGTACGCAAATAGAGTAGACAGAGTTGCGATTCAGTCTAATTTAATTCCATGTTCCGAAGAGACGGCCTAAAAATATACTCATTTGAAATTCCAATGCAATTTCCAACGTGTCTTTTTTATAATCCTATTTGGATGCACTTCTGTGCGATTACGGGAGGCAGGTTAAATTATTCTCTGTTTCAAACGATGTGGGAAGCTTTGAATTTTTTTATGTTTTACTTATGTATGTAGATTATCTGAGCTACAAATTGAAGTTTTATGGTCATGACGAATTATGTTTTGGGGAGATGAATTTACTTGCTTATTTTTTCAGGTAGCTTTTTGGAGGATCATGGAGCAGCGACAGCTTCATAAATTAAACTTAACCTCTTGGTTCTAACTCGATCTTAATACCGTATTTTTTATTCTTTTAAAAAACCGACATTCTTGGCCTTTTTTACATGGTTCTCCTAAATAAGATGCTGAGTTAATTCAATCGCACTTTCATCTTACAAGAATCGTGATTTTTATATCTCTTAAAAGGCGAGGCGAGGCGATATAATGAAAAACTAAAACCGTCTTTGTTCTCATACGAGCTTCGATTTCCAATACAGTTGTTATCTTTTTGTCCTCTTCCGTTTAGCACTCTCATGTAAGAACGGTTATTGGAAATAATGACAAGTAGTAGCATCAATTGCACTTTGGAAAATTGCAAAGTTGAAAATAATTTCGAGTTGAACGTAGAATGCTTTCGATATCCCTCTTTTAATTTGGCGAATTTAAACTTAAGTACTATTATTTAGAGTGTATTTTTAATTGTGTTGTCCTGAGCTGGATTTTTCACAGAACTGAAAGGTTTATTTCTTTTCTTTCTTCTATTTTATCTAAGAGTTGAAACTGTTTTTGATACGGTATCTCTGAGTGTTAAATAGAAAATAATAGTTTTCTTTTCAAATGTATACTTAATGAATATACTTTTCTATTGGTGGAATTATTAACCTATTAAGTTTTTCTTAATCTTCTTTGTCTATAAAGTAGCTTGTTTTATAGTATATCTTTCTGAAAGCATGATACTTAATTATACATCAGAATAATGCGTAAAATACTCTTAAATGCCTTTTTTCTCTAATCAATGTTTTAGCAACCTAAATTGATTTGAGTGTTGCTTTGTTAAACGAACACTATTAAAGATTCATGTGATCGACCTTTCCGGTCCCAAATCCGAGCGTCAGAAGACCATTTCCATTAGGATATATTAAAAAAACTCACAGAAACAAATTAAAATTGTGAGTAAGTATTAGCCTGTAATGTCCCACTGCTAGGCAAAGGCCTCTCGTCTCACTGAAGATATCAGTACAGTGAGGAGGATTAGGCGTAATCACCACGCTTGCCTAATGCGGTTTGGTGACCGCAAACCTGAGCCATGTTTCAAAAATTAAACATGTTTTCGCTCGACCCGGGAATTGAACCCGAGAAATTCAGATTGGCAGGCGAGTGCACATATCACTAGACCACCGAGGTGTTTTTGTGGCTAACCGTAGTATCTGAGTTTTTAAATTATTTCTAACTCACATTACTTCTAAACTAAAATATCCGGACCACAACTGCAGCTTGCTCAGTCTCCAGATTTAGCTGCAGTTGTCCGGCTAATCGACCGGATGACCGGAACATTGAATACGGCGATAATGTGCTTTGAATAAATGATGCGACTACTGCAAATAGCCGAAACCACACGCGTTCCTATACCGTCGCCCTTTCAGTACTTCCGGAGATGTCCAATTGTATGTGATGTAATTTAGCCTTTAGCTGTAAAGAAATAAAGGCTATGTAGATAATGATATGTAATTTATGATCAGTTGGGGGAGATGGCATTTGGAATGTATTGTTTTGTTTTGATGTCTGCGATGGATGTTTTCTGTCGTTAGTTGTATCAAAAGGTATTTAGTAAAGTTTTTTTTTAGAAAAGTCTGGTACTATTGTAAAAGTGTTATTAAGTGTTTTAGCTTGAAAGTCAGTGCAGGTTGCAACTTAGCACATGTAGTTTAATTTTGTTCATATTTCCCAAGAAGTAAAAACGGATATACAGATATAAACACGGATTTAAACGACCGGACAGGCATAGCAAGGATTAGGGTACCGCTTTAGTCATTCGTTTATGGAACTCTAATAAGCAAATATTTCATTTACAAATAGATAAATTATTATATAGACATAACTTATTCAGAAATATTACCTAATTTAGAAATAACAACGCTCTAACTCAAATAGAAATAGCGAACCAAAGCAATAAAGTAAATGAAAATCTGAGTAACGATCGAATCGGCCCAAATTCCAATAGATGGTAAGTCGATAAGTATTATTTACATCGACCACCGCTCATTAATATTCAATCCAATGACAAATTAAAGGATATTTGGGCAAATGTAATTATTTATACTATTTAACGCTCAACGTGAAATAGGGATGTTATGTTTGACGTGTGTTTGTATCTCGCTTGTATGTGTGTGTGACCGTGGGTGTGCGTGTGGGTGTGGGTGTGGGTGTGTGGTTGTGTGTGTGTGTGTGTGTGTGTGTGTGTGTGTGTGTGTGTGTGTGTGAGCGTGGGTGTGGGTGTGTGTGTGTATGAGCATGGGTGTGTGTGTGTGTATTTTATATTAAAACCAGACCCAATTCAGTTATATTCCAGACAGCATAGAGGATGCAATTATCCACACCCTACATCCGTGATTCTGCATTCGTTCGAAACTGGTAATTACACTATCTTCTTGTCATTACGTTAATCGTATTCTTAGCAAACACTATTTTTATTACAAGCAAAACCACATATACTTACCATAAATAATATCAATATATCACCAAAACCATAAACAATTTCATATTTTTCGAACCCATTTCAAGGAAGACGTTCCTTTTTCGTAATTTCTTCTACGACAATATAAGCAGAGATGAAAAACATTTTTCCTATAATAAATATTGTATATTTTTTGTGTAAAGGCCTCAAAAGAGCCGTTTGGCGGTAATCGGGTCGTATTGTACAGGTTATTAACAATAAATGTTGTTTATATTCATCGTTAACTGAGCCGATTATATCGGAGACCAATATTTTAATTAGGTTTTGTTAAAATGAGTGCTAGTTAACTACTGAAAATGGGGTACTGTTGTAGAGTTGCAAAGTAGGTATTAATTACTGGTACAATATTGTAAATTAGCACATTTACATAAACACATTAAGAGAACAACAATCTTAATTAATATATATCATTATAGATACATTTTATAAGTATAAACTTCAACAAAATTCGTAATATTGTCTAACGTCATTCCATATGCCTCCTCCAGAATAAAATAGAAAACTCCCTGAATACTGAAAATATTTTTTCATATCTGCATTTTTATCTGTAAGGAATATGCGAAAATGAAATAGTTTAGCACAATAAACTGAGGAGGGTGCCAACATGTTTTTTGCAGTTTCCTTGGCTAAACGTCTGGTGAAGTCGCCGACCGCTAGACGCCGACGGCAGTAACTTGCTTCGTCGGTGCACTAAAATGTTGTACACCACTGGATTTTAAGGAAATAAATAAATTAGTACTTTAAAACCGGAGCGAAAAAAACAAATATCAATTGTATTATCAATAATACTGAAACTAATACTGAAACATTCCCCAAAAATAATTATTGTGATGCAATTGAAGTGGAAATAAATCTCTAATTAACGTTTACACAAAATTGTGACAAATTTAAAAATTATAAAAACATTTCACAATTGCTTTATGGTTGACACCCGTACTCAGAGACGTCAAATGCTTAGTAGTTTAAAGTTTAAATGAGTGATTCTGACATGTCATGTATGAAAAATACGACAGTAAGTTAAGTCTTGATTTAATGGACAACTCTGAATACTGCAGGAAATCAGAAATATACTTAAATGTACGTTATAAATAAAAAGTACTTTGTGATTCGATCTCGAACCAATGTGACGTACAACCAAGTAAAGCAGCATTTTAGGTGCCTTGTTTTGCCATCGAGCTTGTAATTGCCAAATTTATGGCACCCTACACTAACGTAATTGTGGTCTGCGACGGTGGCATGTATCACTCCAAATTAGATTCAGTGGGAATGCGCAAAATGGTTGTCAGTGAAAGTGGGCCCATTTTATTTATAGCCCGAAACTTAATAATACGACGCTTATAACTTAATTAGGGCTGTTTCTACGTGAGCTCGTGAGTAATAAAGATCTAAGAATTATTGTTTCGGGGTTTTAAGTAAAAGTGGTATAACAAAGACGACAGAAAACACAATGAAGATTGTCTGTAGATCGCGATATCATCGCTGAAACTCTAACATTTTCAGAAGCTCATACGACTTAATACAATCATAATAGACAACAAAACAATATGATAAAAGATAAAGCAACAAATTCAACTTTCTCCCGTAGCGCAGGTGAAAGTTCATAACAAAATGCTCGCTCGGAGCTGTGACGGAACAAATCCTTTGAAATTTCATCTAAACAGCTCTTTAAAACTCTTCGCTCTATGCGCTGGTTCGTCGGCTTGTTCCCAACTCGCCTCAGGCTTCTTATTTAATTTATTTTCAAAATTAACGTCAGCCTAAGAGCCTGCTACAGATAAGTACGCACACTTCTGGAAACAACTTGTTACAAACATTAATTCATGTCCAAAATTATAATTATGTCTAGGTCCTCCTCAGGCGATGCTCCGGAAAATGTGAAAATTGGAAAATTATCAAGATGAGCAACTTTTAAATGAGATTGTTTTTTTATTATTCGGTAAGTTTTGATAACATGGAAAGATAGAAGCGTAATCTCAAATACCTTTCGTAGCAACTGCGTAGTATTGTAGCAATGCTCGTAGTATTCGTAGCGCTCGTAGTAATCTCGTAGCATTCGCGTTGCAAAACTGGACTGAACAAAATAATACATATTAACATTTTTGAATGTATTATTTAAGGCGACGATTACACGTAAAGTATTTACTGTGATCCAACAGTAAATATCATGTATCGTGGTATTTACTGAACGTGTAACCTAATGTATTGATGGATGACAGTATTTATTGATGGATTTCTAGATTTCTTGATTCTGTAATGATGATCCGTCAGATTATGATTAAAAAAGGTGTTACTATTGTCAGAAGTGTTATATTGTTCTATTAATAAATACTGTACGTGTAGGCTGGTGTATTAATCCATCAGTAAATACTGTAATCCATCAATAAATACTGTATTGACGGATCACAGTAAATACTTTACGTGTAATCGTCGCCTAACATATACAACTGTGTGTAACAGTGTATTATGTATACTATAACAAAATTATGGTACACATTATACTACAAATATAATAAATCACTTCACGAAACTTCACCAGATTTTCCGTAAACGTCAAAATGTTACTAATTTATAGTTGAGGAGTTCACATACAGAGATAGTGATTAACTTTACCATAAGTTAAATGATTAATCACAATAGTTTGTTAATTTGATTCTAATTTCGATTTGAAGTTTGTTTGTCTGTTGAGAGAGGTTTGATAAGTTAATGTTTGAAATGTAGCGGTAAATAATTTCAAGCTAAAATTAAGGTACTAAGACGAACGACAATGTACACTATACAGTGTGCGGTCCACATTGACGACGTGGTGACGTGGAGATGTGGACAGGCTCTAATAAAACTCGGTGGTTAGATATCTAAAGAAAAATCAAATAACACTACCACCATTAAAAAAACAGCTAAGCTCTAACAACGCGCCACTCTCGTCGGTTTTTCTTCTTAATGTTTGTTTTACGTGGCAGCCACTCGAGGTGGATGGCTGAACTAAATTCGAACTTTCTGCTCCCCCCGGGCGTTTGTTCTACGATAAAAACTTCATTCTGACAAGAATAATATAAAATACTTGGACAGGAGAATTATTGTGAGAATAATATAGTTAATGTACTTAAAGTTAAGACATACGTTTACTTAGTTATTACTGAAAGTTAATAAGTCGTACATAAGTTTCGTTGTTATGTGTTTAACTGTTATTTATATGTTTAAAAGAAAATCGTGTTACACTATTTATAACTCCAGAAAGGCTAGGTCAATTTTGATGTCTTTATTTTTATTTTATTTATCTTGGTCAGGAATAGGTAAGTAATAAAAAACCCGAAATTCTAGAGGGAACTACACAGATAATTCAATATTATCTAAACATCCAACAAACGAACATAAATATGTACTCTTTAATTAACATCAAATAGGCATAATATTAAATTGTTTATTAAAACAGGATTTCGTTCGTACTTTTAATTATTTATTAAGTTAAATATATGTACTTGTGTTAACAAGGGGATGTTTGTACAGTGGCGGTAGAGGATTAGCCGTTTTGCCTTTAATTATTACCCTGTTGTCGAGTGCATACCCCTCTGTGACGACTGTACACATTTTATTTAGGTGCAAAGATTATTGCAGTGGTACAGAGACGATACAGTATATAAAATGTGCATTGAAGATCACGAAATAGAGATTACGCAGTAAGTGCTTCGCTCTTCCGTGTTGAAGATACAAAGTACTTATATAAATAAATAAATACACCTGGATAAACTCGCACAATGTTAATTATGACTTAAACTTAGCTCTAAGTATTGTGATACTCGTATGAAATCTTACTAATATCGATACAAATACTTTATATGAATATACAATTGACACCCAGACGTCGTCGCTAACAACAATGAGTGCACATTTTGATGTCACCGTGTGGGAATCAAACCCGCAACCCCCGACACAAAAAGCGCTCCCATATAAAATAACTATGAGAAACAGATATAGAAAACCGATCCCAGATAATGGGAAAAAGCAGAGAAAAATCCACACTGGTACTACTGCATTCAAAAGAGTTATTTTTTAGGTCAAAACTAAATTAAAATATTTATTTTGACCCTATTATTCTCATTTACTCTTTGGCCAGTCCCTGGGAGACTTCAAAGTTTATTTTAACGTTACGAGTAGGTCGCTCGAGGGTGCTACGGTTCGTCTAAAGTTTACGCATAACAGTTTTACGCATCACAACTGTTGTCTACAACACTTACGCATAAATTATAGAATTGTAAAGAAGAATTTATACAAGGAAATCTTTTATTTGTTTAAGTTGTACATTGTGAAAAAGTTTTTGGGTTTATGGGGTGTCGGTTAATTAGACTGGCATGTGTGTGTCATTCATTATATTCATTCATGTCAGAGGCCTTTGGCGGCTCAATAACTCTGACACCAGGATTGGTCTGGTTGACCATCCACTCGATAACTACATCTAAACAATAAAACTGTATAGTTTGATGTTTTGTTTGTTTGAACGCGCTTATCTGAGAAACTAATAATCCGATTTGAATAATATTTTTTGTAATAGATAATTACTTCTATAATTTAACACATGGGATACGTTTTATCCCAAAATTCTTGCGGGAACAGGTACAATGCGGGTAACACCGCTGGGCGCAGCAACTGTTATTATAACAAAACCCAAACAAAACCATTCAACAAAATTAGACTTAAATTCTCAAACATAAACAAAATGAATAGAGAAACAAAATGTTTATTTTTAATACCTCGTCGTTTTGGTAGCTAGCATAGAGCATAAGTTTTGGTAGAGCATGCAGTAAAAGTATCCGCATCTGACACGAAAATCTTCGCTATTTGTCTGAAAAATATAGTCTGGTTACTTTATGTTCCAAACCAGACAAAACTCGCATCAGACTAGATGTATACCACCAAAGGGAAGATAATTCAAGAGTTATTTTTTTATTATAATTTGTTAATTGAAGTTTCGTTGTACTTAGTACTTATAAGGCTCAATTTTGTATAAATAATATTGAAAGCAGGATGTCACAAGTACTCGTGTCTATCATAATTTATTTGGTATAACAAAGGATGAGTAAAAAGTACGTAACTTTTTTTTTATGACCCTGCTGTGTCCCACCTCTAACCATAGTTCTCCGCTATATCCTTCCATCTGGATCTGTCTCTCGCAACTGCTTTCCACTTTATCGAAGTCCTGGGTATTCTCCAGATAAAAAAGGATATTCTAGGAAACCCTTACGTCCCCGTATCATGATTACTTTACTTTAACCCACTCAAATAGTCTAGTTTTTCACTTGTTTCTTAGCTAATAAATCAGCGTGACAAACCCCACATTCAGTAACCAACAGCTTTGCAAAACTAAACCCAATAATGACTACCAAATAAAGATCGTTTTTGGTCTGCCAGTAACTGTACACACCATTAAATCAAACATAACCATAAAGCCCGCCTAAAATCAACCAATCAAATCTAAAAATCAATTAGAATATACATACATACAGCTAACAACGGTCTGTCAAGCCAAGTGGACGCACGTTGATCGATGAGTGTGCGAATTTATTTGTTTTTTTTATACCCAACTCAGCCATCACGTGCGTCATTCAAAATTGATTGGCGAACATTCGAAGATTAGTTTTGTTTTTCAATTTGAATTTAGAATAACAATAAATAGAACAGTGAATTTTTAAATATTTCAACGGGATGCTTTTAGGTATTGTAGTATTTAGTTCACAAGCAGTGTGAACACGTGATGTACAGCAGCGACAAATATTTTAAAAAAGGTTTGAAGAAATGAAATGGAAATATTTTGGGATTTTATTCACTTTTGCAAGTGCCATTGACAAAAAGTAAACGTACTATCGTACTAAGTAAAGTAAAAAGGCATGTCCTTCCATACTTTTTTAACAATTGAACGTCAAAAGTCTATATTATCATCCATTGACAATTGAACATTCTTTTTTTAAATTACGATCTCATTCAAAAAAGTTCATTTCCTCCATAATACCTTATAACATCTTTATTTAATTACAAGCAATAACATTAACAACTGTATCAAAAGAAGACGATAAAAAATGTAATGATTCACCACATTATATCATGCAATACTAAGGATCACAAGAAATGGTTACTGTCAATATTAGAATGTGGTTAGAGGTGATGAAGACGGAAATTTATAAGCGATCCAATTGTCTTCACTATCACGAATGGATCTAAGTAGGCCAGGGTCTTAAGGAAGTAATATACAGAGTGATTGTTTTAAGAGACTTAGTGGAATTTATTAGGCAAATATTTGAATAATTATTTGAGTACTAAGTATTTGAAAAAAGGCTAAGCTAAGCAGATACACATACTAAACTTATTAAAAAACAAACATATTAAAGAGAAAATTATTTTTGCTGTAAGATTACAACTAGGTAGCAATGACTAGCGATGTATAAAACTCAATTGTAATGTTACAGCTAAAATTCAAAGTCTTTTTTTCAAAATCACTACTTAGTATAAAACAAAGTCGCTTTCCGCTGTCTATCTCTATGTATGCTTAGATCTTAAAAACTACGCAACGAATTTTGATGCGGTTTTGTTTAATAGATAGAGTGATTCAAGAGGAAGGTTTATATAAATAAAAAAATTCCGATGTTCTTGCGGGAAGGGGCACAACGCGGGTAAAACCGCGGGGCGCTGCTAGTTTTAATTAAACCTAAAAGAAAGTATAAAATACCTTCTCTCCTGATAGTTAACTAAAATCTATTGAAACCTTAAAAGGTAAACTTTACAATAAGCAAAAGCTTTTATAAAAGAGATAATAGAAGGCAATATAACAAATTTTAAAAGGCTTCTTTCTGGTAGTGTATTACATTTTTTTATTTACCCATTTAAGGCACCATCTGTTATTAAATTATACAAAACCTTCCAAGAATAAATATGTATACATTTACTGTTATTTAATTTTCTATTTTCCCTAACTTAATACTTGCTATCTCTAGAATTAGATACCAGTATACGTTACATACGTAAAACTTTGGTTGCAAATCCCTAAGAAGGTTAGTATAAACAACGGTGTACTTTAGTAATTAGAGGCGATTTCAATGATAAAGCAACAGACAAACCCAGTTGTACAACAACACTATAATACTGCTTGTCAAAAACTGAAGTTTTGATATAAAAAGTTCTTAAACAATTGCTTTGTTACTATAAAAATATTGCAGTATTTTTAAGTACCAAAACAAAGATATAAAATAAATAAAGATACCAACCACATTCACCAAAAGATAAGCATAAAAGACGACATGCCAAAACAGTCCATTTAGCAAGCTGTCACAAAAATGAGAACACCCTGTTTAAATCGGACGTGTATGTGAAAATATCTTGGTGAAATCAACCGATTTCGCATGCAATCGTGCGACAAGCGTTTTGTGAAAAATGTCTACGGAATCCTCACGCTAATGTGCGCAGAGCACGAAACTGGTGCGACCCATATACCAGGATCCAAAGCTGCTGACGAGAAAAACAGCTGAAGTCTACCAATGTACGGAATCGTTTGGTAACGTAGCCTATATTCCTTTTTTGAATTGAAATGTTACTTTCAAAGAGTTTAAGATTGGATCGTCATTTGTTTCAATTGATATTAGATTCAATTGTTTTGTTTTTTACCAATGGAACGTTTTTGTTTATCAAGTAATGGAAGGATTAGGAGAGATTTCGTAGGGTTCCTTTTTTAAACAACGTCAAAGGCTGAAATAGCCATACTTTGGGTCGTAACAAAACCAAGTAGGATACACGTTACCTGTCCGGTGTATTTTGACGTCCAATTCGTCCAAGGAAAAAGGCCTCGGAACCGTTAAAATTTTTTTAAAAAAAAATGTTATGTCATCCCTAAATTGTTTTACTATTTATACGTCCGCAAAATATTAAAGTTGTAGCTCCTACGCCCAAATTACAATTCCTCATTTAAAAAGTATTGGCTCACAGCTGGACCCAAAAATGCATTAAAAATAATGCACGGACAGGCAACGTGTTAAAATCTTGACGTATTCTCACGATTTATAGGTACGAAAGCTTTGAGTCACGTAGCTATAATAATAAAACTGAACCCTATTTCACCAACAAACATTATTTCAACATGAAACTTTACGAACTATCAAAACGCACGCAAATCATCGACTACACATATGTTAAGAAGGATTTATTGCGAACCTTTTTGCCACAAACCTGTTTATATTTTTAAAAAAACATTCACGGCTCGTGAGAAAGGGCCGAAGTGAAATATGCTATGTATCTTTCGGCTAAAATTGTGATTGGGGTTTAGGGAGCTATAACAGGCACTTTATAGTCCAATTTTTGCCGGATAAACAATGGAATTTGAAATTTTATCGCGAATTTCGCATCGGAGGTCGTTATTGGACGGGATAATGTCGGCTATCGGGCCTTCCGTTTTTATTTTGTAACTAGCGACCCGCCCTCGCTTCGCTTCGGGTAATCAAGATTTCATGTAGGAAAATCGGGATAAAACATTGCGTGTCTCCCGCAGGAATATACACAATCAAAATTTCAAGTGGGAAATTGGGGATAAAATATTACATGTCTCCCGCGAGTATATATGTATACACAATCAAGGTTTCATGTGAGGAAGAATTCGGGATAATACCTACATAGCACGTCTTCGTCGTTCGTAGCTCGTAGGTAGGTACCTATATCCCCGCGCGCTTTGACCGTACGAAACAGTAAGTAGCCATAAGAGACCCGCCATCGAGCATTACTATTTTGTAAGCAGCGCCCCGCGGTTTTACCCGCGTTGTGGCCGTTCCCGTGGGAATTTCGGGAATTTTTTTACATAAAAACCTTCCTCTTGAATCACTCTACCTATTACAAAAAAACCGCATCAGAATCCGTTGCGTAATTTTAAAGATTTAAGCATACAGACAAACAGACACGAAACAGAGACGACTTTATTTTATACTCGTACTATGTAGTGATATTTCTCATCATAACTCTGAAACTAACTGTCCGATTTTAATAATTTAAAGAGGTACACAAAGAAACATGAAATCGGGATAAAACATTGCGTGTCTCCCGCAGGAATATACACAATCAAAATTTCAAGTGGGAAATTGGGGATAAAATATTACATGTCTCGCGCGAGTATATATGTATACACAATCAAGATTTCATGTGAGGAAGAATTCGGGATAATACCTACATAGCACGTCTTCGTCGTTCGTAGTTCGTAGGTAGGTACCTAGGTATATCCCCGCGCGCTTTGACCGCACGAAACAGTAAGTAGCCATAAGAGACCCGCCATCGAGCATTACTATTTTGTAAGCAGCGCCCCGCGGTTTTACCCGCGTTGTGGCCGTTCCCGTGGGAATTTTGGGAATTTTTTTACATAAAAACCTTCCTCTTGAATCACTCTACCTATTACAAAAAAACCGCATCAAAATCCGTTGCGTAATTTTAAAGATTTAAGCATACAGACAAACAGACACGAAACAGAGACGACTTTATTTTATACTATGTAGTGATATTTCTCATCATAACTCTGAAACTAACTGTCCGATTTTAATAATTTAAAGAGGTACACAAAGAAACATAATTAACCTTGATTGTAGAGCCATTTATTTTGATGTAGATTCATATCATCATATGAATATCATCAACTTAAAATTACACTCCTTTTTTAACTAATTAATTTTAACTTAAAACGGTTATTGTGTCTTAACTATAATAGTTAGACATATGCCCTCGCGAACTTATTTGTTCGCAATGATATGTACTTTGATTGTGTAGAACATTGTTTTTGTGTATCATCAATAGATTTAGTAGCGCACGCCAATAACCAATTTTTTTAGGCATGTTTTTCATACCTTGGGTTACATATACCCGCGTTGTGCCCGTTCCCGTAGGAATTTCGGGAAGAAATATAGCCTATGTCATTCAGGGATAGTGTAGCTTTCGAATGGTGAAAGAATTTTTTAATTCGGTGCAGTAGTTTCAGAGCCTATTCGAAACAAACAAACAAACAAACAAAAAATCAAACCTTTCCTCTTTATAATATTAGTATAGATATAGATTAATTTTGGCTATTTCGTAATTTATTCTGAAATACAGACGGAGTTACAACGTTTTTTTCCAAATGTAATACATTTTAACTCGTGTTTTTATTAGCAGGTATTTGAAATAAGGTAGGGACGATAAATGTTTCATGGGGTTCAAATGAATGTCGTTGTTCCCTCATCACTTTTTCGAATGATTACATTTTGATATATTGAAACACAGTACATCATGTATTTTCATTTCCACAAGCGAGAGCGGGTATTTGGTTTTTTTTCTTTATAGACACTTGAGTTTTTGCTTTATAATACTTTTCCAACGACAAAAGCCATCAGCACATTTCCTCAAAAAAACCAACAATTTTTATTCCAAAAACTATTATTAAAATACAGAAAACATTCAACTTTTGAATATTTATATCATAATTAACATTTTGTTAGGTTGCGGGGACACTAGGCGTCCATCTTTACGACTTAAGGGTGCATTTAAATGTTTGAAAGTAAACACTCGTAACAATGGAGAACCGCGGGCGTAGTCTGATGCAAATTTTACTGTCTTCGGAACTAATTACTCTGCGAACACACTCAGATAAAGCTTTTATGTTTGTGTAGTTATTGAACATTCTAGAATAGTTGGACGTGCGAGTTTGTTTAAGGTAAGTTCGTAATAGAGAAGTTAGTTCAGTAAGTTAGTTTGTATGATTTGATGACTTAATGGTATGTTATATGGTTTAGGCTTGAAGTTGAGTCATATTAGTATAATTTCATTACTTAAGTTTCAAACCAGCTTATTTAATCTTTGGCGAATGAACATAGGGCCTTACAAAAACGCTTATTGACAGCATTTTAGCTATCAAATGGTTGGTCTCTTTCCGCCATACGCTATTTTTTAAAGAAACAAAACACTTTATAAAATTATAATTTACTTTTATTTTCGGTACTAGCAGCGCCCCGTGGTTTTACCCGCGTTGTGCCCGTTCCCGTGGGAATTTCGGGACTTTTTATACATATAAAACTTCCTCTTGAATCATGCTATATATTTTAAAAAAACCGCGTCAAAATCCGAAAACACTATTCTTTTATCAAACCTCGAAAATAACCAGCCAGGTAGTTATCAGGACAGACGATAAATATAAAAAAGTAGACTCTTTTAAAGTATAACAACTCTTTTCAAAGATGAGTTTTGATATTCGAAGCAAATAGGTCAGGATTTAGTCCGTATTGTTGAAACACCACAACAATAGAAGGGAACGATGTCTTGCAGTGGCTTTGTCTAGTGTCTCCGCTCTGCTCTATGGTTTCATCTTTTCATAGAGATTTATAAAAGGAAATGATACTGAGTTGAAGTATCGAGACTTTTTGTTTACTCGTGTTTGTTTTTTTCGAAATTAAATTGTTTATGAAAATATTATGTTACTACCAGCGCCTCGCGGTATTACCCGCGTTGTGCCCGTTCCTGTGGGGATGTTTATACATATAAACCTTCCTCTTGGATCACTCTATCTATTTAAAAATCGCGTCAAAATCGTGCCGTAGTATTTGAGTTTATCGCGAACATTATAGACAGACGCGGCATATAGACAGTGATAGTTATAAATGTCACCTAAAAAAATAAACCTCTAGAATGATACATTATATTAATGAAAACTTTGATACGAGACACTAAGTAAATGGAATACCTAAAATGTTCATCCCTAAAGTCCCACATAACCAGGTTGTATTTATGACATACACAACTAGCCTATAATATCCACAACCGAGTAATTACTATCGACAAACTATCCACTTTAACCCACTAACATAACAATCCAAGACATAATTAAACCAAACCAAGAAACCAATACATTTCAACCCTTTATATCATCCCAACAATGTGAAACAAAGCCTACCATTTACCGCGGGCCTCACTGACCCGATCCTCGCATGTTCAGCGGTACTAACATTACTGGCAATTCAGGGGTTACTTTAATCGAATACCAATAAAACTGATTGATAACTAAATTAAAGTAATGATTCAGTACTAATGGAATGCGATAATAATGATAAATCATAACTTATAATAATGATTAATCATAAATTAAAATAATGATTAATCATTTCAGGAGAACGAGTAAGCGGAATTCAATTTACTTCGTGGGTACTCCTCGAATCATAATACTGATTAATTTTGTTGGTAATTAAAACAGTATCGAAAATGTATAAAATTGATAGTTAAATTAATAATAAATTACGTTTTATTTGGTAGTCAATAACCGTCGGTGTTTACGGTTAATTAACGAATAATAATTGCATCGTTTTATGATTCAACTGCGAACGGTTATGATATTTTAATTACACGGTAAACGGTTAATTGTAACTAATGTAAGTAATATTTAATATTGGATTTATTTGTAATATTCATTCATTCTGATATATTATAGATTTTAAGCAACGTGCAACTCGGATTACTTGAGGGGTGGCCGATAGTGGCATTTCTATCTGATTGCTATCTTGCTTCTGACGGCACTTAAAACTATCGGACCCGGTTATTTTAAAAAAGTGGAAACTAAAGTTTTACCCCTTATTAATAAACGCGGTGTTACTAAAACAATGTGTTTTGTCTCTTTTGCTCTTCGGAGAATTGCGTATGTCAGAAAGTGACAAAGCATTTGATAGCTAAAATGTTTTTAACACGCGTTTTTTGTACTTTACCTAAGGTACCGTTGTACCTTAGCGTACAGTCAGCAGCATAAAGATATTATGTAACAGGGTAGTCAAAATTATATTCGAGTCACAAATTCAATTTTATATGGGTTGTCAGAATAGTCATATTATTGTAACCATCAAAATGGTCAATAATATCTTAGCAACAGTTGGCAATTTTATATAACGCAACAAGATGTCCAATATTATGTTCGCGTATGAACTATTCATTGGTATCTACGCACCAAACTTTCCAAAAATATCTTCGCATGAAAGAAAAATGAACTCTAATGTCTCAAGTCACAGTCTTTTATTCGTTATTTATTCAAAAGTATCATCGTCCATTCCTTTTTTACGTGTGTAATAAACCATCTCTATTTATCTCTTTCATTTCGTGCATAACGTCATTGACTTGTCTTTTGTTTAAAACTTAGTAAATTTATTAAAATTGCAAGAAGACAGATTTTTGGTACAAAGTTTTAGCGAGTCCCGCGGTTTTACTTGCTGTCTTAAAGAAACTGATTTAAATAATATTGCATGCCTAGAATAATATTATAGAGTAATTATTAAGCTTTAAATAGAGAGATGAAATAAAAATCCGATAAACTATATAAGAATGATATTAAATTAATTACTAGTAAATTAAAATTAAAAACTTCTCTCGTTACGGCGTAAATTTCCTTTCATGTCAGTTACGAATTACGAAAAGAGGAATCAATAAATTTATTTATTCAAGTGCATACTTACATCCTCGATTTCGTTCGCGCAGATCAGAAAAACGTAGAGAAAATTTAAT
The DNA here is from genome assembly GCA_951394245.1 of Cyclophora punctaria. Taxonomy (NCBI): domain Eukaryota; kingdom Metazoa; phylum Arthropoda; class Insecta; order Lepidoptera; family Geometridae; genus Cyclophora; species Cyclophora punctaria. The sequence continues at coordinate 6,254,973 of OX596169.1, forward strand.
ATTACCGAAAACCATAATGACAAACAAACTATCGCACTTACAACGTATATATGAAAAAACTTTAAAATTAGATAGGTATAGTAATAGAAACTCTTTAGATTAGAAATAGTCATTGATAGAACTCGAGATAGATTATCATTTACCTCCTTGGAGTTCATTATCATAGATTACAAACTACGAGTGTACGTAGTTCAAGTCAATTCTGACATTCGATTTATCGTATTGATTACTTACATTAAATGTAATTAGAAATATATCGAATACCTATACATATATACAGTTTAATAATGGCTACATACCGAATAACTGAACTAAATAAGCATCAGATTATAAATTTACATAAGGAAGGCGTAAGCAATACTGATATATCGGATGAACTTGGCATAAGTGTAAGTATCCATCATCTCCACGGACCATCTGAGCAGGAAATGGCGAGATTGATATTTCTTAACGATAACTTTTTTATTTTTTAGACAAATACTGTAAGACTTTGGATTGAAAGATGGCGTCAAGAGGGAGACGTGGTCAAACACGTCTCTTTCGGACGACCAAGGAAAACCAGCATGGTCCAAGACTCTGCCATTGTTGGCACAGCGCGCCAAGACCGCTTTATTAAAACGTCGGAGTTAGCAGTCGCAAATGAGGTGTCGCAAAGCACCATAAGACGCCGACTCTACGAAGCTGGTCTGAAACATCGGGTGCCTGCAAAAAAACCTGGCCTAACGCCGAGGCATAAACAACTGAGGCTACAATTCGCTCTTCAATATTTAAATCATAATTTCAACCAAGTAGCATTCCTTGATGAGAAAGTTTTTACGTCTTCGGCTCACGGACGTGTATCTTTGTGGCGAGTCAACAATACTAGATACGATGAGGCAAACGTTCGGCCCAATAACAGAAGTGGCCGCATCAGCGTAGGGTTCTGGGGATGGGTGTCTGCGGCCGGACCCGGTGAAATAGTAGAGATAGGGGGCCGCTTAAATGGACGGGGATATAAAGAGATTTTAGAAGAATCGTTCTTTCCTACAGCAAGAAATGTTTATGATGATGAAGAACCGATTACATTCATTCATGACGGTTGCTCCATACATAATTCCAGGGTCGTGAACGAGTATATCGCTGGCAACGACGATTTAATTCTAATAAGATTACCTCCCAAGAGTCCGGACTTAAACATTATTGAGAATGTGTGGGGTAAGATGGTTCAACTGTGGGATCACACTCAAGCTCGAACTTCAGAAACATTGCGTGCGCATGTCACACAAATATGGGAATCCCTGCGAGGTGACCATTTTTGTTACAATGCTGTCCGGTCAATGAGACAACGCCTTTTAGATGTTATCAATGCAGAAGGAGGATACACAAGATATTGATTTTATTTAGTTTTATTCATGAATAAGCATTTTTGTTCGGTTTAAATGTGTTTAGTTTTTTAATATAAATTTTATAACATAATACCTAATTATATTTTTTTCTTCATTTCCTTTCTATTGCGGTACATAGCATGCTATTTAGGATCCTACAAAAATATTTTTAAATACCTAACTGATCTTTCAAGTCTGTCTCATAGATTAAATTTGTCATAATCATAAGATTTCTTGAAGGTATCAAGACTTTTATGGAAACGAATAAAAGACTGTGACTTGAGACATTAGAGTTCATTTTTCTTTCATGCGAAGATATTTTTGGAAAGTTTGGTGCGTAGATACCAATGAATAGTTCATACGCGAACATAATATTGGACATCTTGTTGCGTTATATAAAATTGCCAACTGTTGCTAAGATATTATTGACCATTTTGATGGTTACAATAATATGACTATTCTGACAACCCATATAAAATTGAATTTGTGACTCGAATATAATTTTGGCTAACCTGTTACATAATATCTTTATGCTGCTGACTGTACAACGCAGAATTTTTATTATTTATATTTATTTATTAGTAAGCCGTAGTTATACTCGTTGCATAGTGCCCGTTCCCATGGGAATATCGGGATGAAATGTACATCACCTTTCCGTTGAACGTGGTTATCCTTTACAAAAATAATTATTAAAATCGGATTGGTAATTTGTGAGATAAGCGTGTTATAAAAAATCAACTGTTCAGTTTCAGAATCAGCTTACTGAATTGACTGTATGTTTAAAATATTGTTCTCTTATCGTTCGTTGATAAAGAAACAAAGGATTTTCCCACCAAAAAATCCTGTTTAGCATTTTCACCATTCTCATATTTTGACAGCTTTCAACAAGAATACATTGCTTATACATATTATCTCTATATGATACGATAAATTAATATCCATAGACAATTCAATCACAGAACCAAAAACTGTATTGTGTTTATTAATGTTATCTTTTCATTTAAACATTTGATAAAAAGTAACGTGAATACAATGAATTCGTACAAAAGCTTTTTGTGATGGCGGTCGTATGTGTGTTTTTAATAATTTATATTTGTTATTATTCATATTGAAACAGTAAGGGCCGACACTGCGTTAAGCGTGCGCACGCCACGGTTCCATTCAAAAGTAAACCGTAGCGTGCGCCCGTCGCATGCGGTGTCATACAAAAGTGAACCGACGCGTGCGCACGCGGCGGGCGCACGCGGCGGGCGCACGCAACGGCCGCACGCTTAACGCAGTATTGACCCTAATAGGTGATTTTACTTTCTATTGTTTGGGAATATTAAGAATATTATAATATATATAACTAGCAGCGCCCCACGGTTTTACCCGCGTTGTGCCCGTTCCCGTTGAAATTTCGGGAATTTTCGGTAATCTAAGCATACATAGAAACAGACAGACAACGGAAAGCGACTTTGTTTTATACCACGCATACTCTAAACAATGTTTCAATCAACTAAATTAAACTTTATAATAATATTTATTTTTAGTCTACGGTACATGCACATGAACTGAATGGTTACAAAGTGGTTTTCACATAGCTATTTTCATTGAAAAACGTTACTAATTTGAAATTGGGCTTTTGAAAAAAAAAATGTGATTTTTTTAATGTATTTTAAAACTTTATTATTAATAATATTGATATTTAATGTAAAAAACTTAAAAAAATATTTTTTCAATTAATTATAAACAATTAAAAATTGATGAAATTTCAATAAAAATCACGTGACTATAAACGCGCCATGATTGGTCACCGTAGTTGTGACGTAATTATGTTAAACCATAAGTACGTACTGCGTTTACAATCAAGATTCCCGCCCTTTTATTCTCTTTCCCTCCAAAAGTTTGCGATGTAACCGAACCTCTTTTCATAAACATAGGTATAAAAAGTTTGCGATGTAACTGAACCTCTTTTCATAAACATATAAACCTTCCTTTACAAAGAGTGAAAACTCAGTGGTGAAATCTAACCAGTGAAACTACATAACATAATTACGTCACACGTTTGTTCGGGAGTTGTCGGAGTGTTTTCGGTACTGGATTCAAAAATTAATTTTTATTTTGAAATAACTTTTGAATTATTGCGAAAAAAATAAAATAAAAATAGTTTTGTTATAAAACTAATAAGTATAATTATAATCTTTCCATTTATCACAAAAATTTTTTTTTTTAAAAGCCCCATTATCGTGTGAAATTTTAGCTAAACCATAGCGAACTATTTTTATGAGCAGTCTATGAGCTAAACACTCTCACTCAAGTTATCTAAAGAAAAGAAACACAATATATCAAAGTCTATATCTTCCAAGTATCGTATAAAGTTAGTTCGAGTAGGTCAGCGGCCAACCTTGAGTCGGAGTTTTTAGACCGCCTAAAGGCCTTCAGACATGGTCTAAAGATTGAAACAACCAACGCCGACAATTAATCGTGCCCTCCGAAGCACTGTAATAATGTGCGCTCAGATAGAAATGCCACTATCGGTCACCTATCTAAGTAAGGGCTTAGTATTATTATTGAAACATTAACAATTGCAATGAGCTTACATCGCTTAGTCAAACTACGCCACGAACGCTACAAAGGATCTCGTCATAATCATATTATACATCTTCTCTTTATACACAGATTAAACATATCTAAGTAGAATCACGATTTTCAAACACAGAACATACCAATAAAACTCCTAACGTCCCCTTTCTCATACACGTAAGATTGAAACAAAAGCATAACTCAATAATTCATATCAGACGTTGCCGTCAAATACGATAAAATGTGAGGTCCTTGAGTAAATAAATGAAACTCAACGGTTAACAAAGAGAATTTGGTAACTTAAGTAAACAACTTGGTTTTAAGGCTGCGGCCTGAGTTGTGATTATTGTGTGATCCAAGTGATCTGTGCAATAAGAGGCTTTTTGCAGATATCTGAAAAGGTGAACCTTTATATCGATATAAAGGTTCACGATTTAAAAGATTTAATTACACAAGATTTAAAATCATATCTATAAGTCTATAATTCATTCATATGTCAGATGCAACAAAGGCCTTTCATCTCTCTAAAGATATCTGTACACTGAGAAAAACTGTCAAAATTACCATATCTTTAATCTATACTAATCTATACTAATATTATAAAGCTGAAGAGTTTGTTTTGTTTGTTTGTTTGTTTGTTTGTTTGTTTGTTTGTTTAAACGCGCTAATCTCAGAAACTACTGAACCGATTTGAATAATTCTTTCACTGTTAGATAGTCTATTTATCGAGGAAGGCTATAGGCTACATTTTATCCCGAAATTCCCACGGGAACGGGCACAACGCGGGTAAAACCGCGGGGCGCTGCTAGTAATATTATAAAGCTGAAGAGTTTGTTTTGTTTGTTTGTTTGTTTGTTTGTTTAAACGCGCTAATCTCAGAAACTACTGAACCGATTTGAATAATTCTTTCACTGTTAGATAGTCTATTTATCGAGGAAGGCTATAGGCTACATTTTATCCCGAAATTCCCACGGGAACGGGCACAACGCGGGTAAAACCGCGGGGCGCTGCTAGTTACTTATAAATGTTAGATAATCGCTTCATAATTTAATTAAAACGCTTTTTCTATTCATTAAAGAATTTTACTCAGCCATTACCCGAAGTTAAAACGCAGATTTAACGTTATATCAATGTGACAGTGACGGTATCGCAGCGAGATTTGTAAGGAATTTCATTTGAGTCAACATTCATCTGTCTGAGAGAATCATTAGTATAATCTACTGAAAGATTCTATGAATTGTTCAAATGTATTTCCGAGCGAGTTTATGAGCTACAAGCAGTGCCATTTTACCCGCGTTGTACCCGTTTCCGTGGGAATTACGAGTTGCTAAATAGCCTATAACCTTTCCGTCTTCTTCACTTCTTCTTCTTCTTCATCGAGTGGATGGTCAACCTGACCAATCCTGGCGTCAGAGTTATTGAGCCGCCGAAGGCCTCTGACATGGCTCATGTAACGACTACTATCCGTAGAGAGTAACCGGGACCGACGGTGTGTTTTTTTGTGTTTTTACATTTAACCTTTCCGTTAAATGTAAAAACACAAACTTACCTAAAATTAATAATCAAACATTTGTATCATACACTTTACGCGTCAGAAAAAATTAACTAATAATATTATTTTAATGATAGCGAAAAATCAAATATTTTAAAGCCCAAACCAAAAGGGAAAAACATTATTTTTTAGAGTCATATTTTTCGTTAAAGCAAAAATAAAGCTTAATCCTCACTCATTTTATGAAAACACCTTTTCCAACACACAGAAAAAAAATTATCTGTCCATCACACGTTCGACTTGAAAAATACATAAAAATAATAAAACTTTCATTACTTAAAGCTTCGAAAGTGCAGATGAGAGCTTAATCTTCTTTGTCAAGACTTATTGCCGGTGAAAGCTTTCGCGTTTCGCGGGCGGACTTATAAAAAGCTCAATATTAAAATTATTTATTATTCGCGTTTAAAATTTTCTCGCCCCGTCTTGTTACAATGAATATTTTAAGAAACAATTTGTGATTTTGGCTTTGTTGCTTTTATGCGGTTAAATGGAGATATTTTGGTGAACGTTGTACCGAGCTTGGGTAATTTATGTTTATTTTTATGTAGGTTTAGGGAATTGTGGTTTCAGTCTTAACATTCACTCTGACCTGACTCAGGTGTGTGTTACAGTTACAGCGCTTAGTACTACCCAACAAACTACTCTGTCCATCTATAACGTCTCGCACTTTTTTCTGGGTTACGTACACCTACCTAATTGCTTTATTACTTATATTTTATGTCCTTCTTCCAAAAACATCCGACGACTGACAATTAAACATGTTATTCAAAGCATGGTAGCGCTCAGATTAAAATGCTACTCTCGGCCACTTATCCATTTATTGCCCGAGCAACATTGCTTAAATAATGTGATCGACGTATACTTTGTGTTAGCTGAGCTTATAACTGAAATTTTAAGTAAAAAAGTAAAGTTTAGAAACTTACTATTAAGCAATAATGATTCTTTAAATAAATGCAATAGGCTACTTTTCTGTACTGTCAGATTCTAAAGATAAAATTCAGATTGAGACATCTGTGACCCGTTTGTTAACTGTCTAATTTGTCTGAGCTCTGCTGAACTCAATTTAGTAGAAGCTTTTTATTTTGTTCAATCAGCGTATCTTGGAGCTTGTAAACTTGCCCATTCTACCCACCACAGATCAGTAAATGTAACCAACATTTAACAAAGAGTATAACGTGATAATCACGGCAGTGGTGTGAGCGTCGTTTGCTACACATCACATCGCATCTCGGCAGACGTGGCGTTAAATTGCCTCCTGATGGAAAACGGTCGCGGCTCATAAGCTTTATAATATTACTTTATATATTTAACACCGTATTTACGTTATTTATACGAGTTCCAAAACCATATTCAAATTGTGTTCGTGGTGACAGAGACAAGTTTGTCCAAACAAATGACGACGATGTTCTGTGTATTTGTGTGATGGTGTGACAAGTTTTTCTTTAATAAGTATCAAAATGGGTTTATAAATAACGCAGATATTATTGTCCTAACAAACTAAATATCAATATTTAAAAACTGCGTATCCTTCGTCACATAGCAATTTCACACATACGGCGACCTGATAATGAATATATGAAATTTCATCCAAGCATAACCAAGATACCCTTTAAGATACTCGAAACACACCTAACGTTGCAACTTTGGTACTAGAATACAATAAAATGGATAGAAGCTATAGAATTATAAAGTGGCTTTAAATGTGTCTGTCTGATATGCGGTCAAACCACTGAACCGATTGGGATAATTTTTGGTAAAGATCGAATTAGACCTTGGTGACGGGCGTATGCTACGAGTATTTAACATTATTTCTCTCACTATGTGGTAAAACAGAATCGAAAAGTAGGTTTATCATTGAAGCGCCTTGTCACTCTCTGAAGATCAGTATAGTGAAGAGAATATCAGTTGAAATGAAATAAAAATAAGTGATAACATAAAATATTGACCTACAATTCGACGCTGAATATTATCTCTTAGTGGACACCATATCTACAGATCATACACACAATGTTTCGTCTATCCATTTTCAAAACTAATAATAGACAATGCATAAACTGTATACAGCATATTCCAAAATTCAAGCCATTACCTCTCAATTAGTTTTAGTAAACTCGAGTACAACCAACATTCACGAATAAATTAGTCTTGTTAAGTGCAGTACAGGAATTTAATCCTCATATTTCGTCTGCTAGGGTTCGGCATATCTTTTCAGTTCGAAAATGAATAGTACATGAGAATATTTGTACATAGAAATTTCGCCTTTATTATGTTTAAAACACAGATCAACTTTGCGTGTGATGTCATACATTCACATTACTAAGTAATGACTTAAACTACTTTAAAAGTTTAATGCGATTTCGGACTTTGATTTGCAGGTATAAGATTCATTTTTGGGTGCAAAATAGTGGGGTTTAAGATGGTTTGCTTGGTAAAACGGCAATGTTTAATGGTGCTCATTACTTGAATGAAATCGGATTACCAGACGGCATCTAAGCTTGATCTCTCCATAGGGGTTTGAATTTTTAATGAAAATCGAACTTTATGATTGGAATTTCCAACTAAGATTTGATTGAAAAGTAATTTTAATCATTTATGGGTTTGTGTTGGTGAGATTTAAAGCATCTGCTTTTGAAGAAAATACTCTCATTCAATACTTGAGGAACAGAATGAGACCGTCTATATAGTGGACACAGTTAAAGTTGCCATGTCCCTCCAAAGACCAAGAAGCAAAGTATGTCCCTCTCAGCTGTTCTATCTCACAGATGACTTAACAGTTACTACGTCCCAACATTTAGTTGAAACTCAATCCCCTCAAACCGAATAAAATGAGACTTCAAAAACTTCAACTGTAAATATTTCAACCATTGCAACAATTGTCGACTGGTGACCATAACTTGACAATTGCAGCGAAGCCTCTTTGTATTACACTAGTTGTAATTTCCTTCAAAGTCTAGCAATCCCGACTTATCTTTCTGAGACAACACTTTCCCTAGGGCCTTTGCTAATAAAAACCAAGACTTTTGAACTCTATTTTAAGCAGAAACAAGGTCTATTTTTGAAGTGTCAGACGTTGTAGCAATTCTAAACGACACGGCTGGATTTATGGAGAAACTTCGCAACTTTTGTTGTCGTTTTCATTTCACACGCTAGTAACTTGACTGTTTATGTTGTTCTTTTTAATTTGTAATATCAATTATGGGACATGAATCACATTTGATTTGACTGGATTATATAAATTGTTGAGGTTAGGTTTACAAACAATAAAGGTATCCCCGAACAAAAAGGTGGCCACTGACTACACCGTTCTAAATCGAATTACCATCTACCACTATCTATCTAGACCCAACCAAGTTTTAGAATTATTACGCCGTCAAAATATTTTGAACGAATCAGTTCAATCAATTTGTAATCCTCGTCACTGTGCTGATTTCTTCAGTGAGATGAGAAGCCTTTGCCCCGCAATTAGACATTACAGGCTAATACTTTCTTTTAAGTCGTCACGAACAGAACCAAATTCTAAAGATGTAACCCTCTAGGCTAACAAACAATAAACAGGTAAGTACTTGTAATCGTAAAATTTTATAGACAACAAGTTAAATGAGCTCAATTTTATCCAAAAGAACGTAAATAAGCTCGGTTTTTCATTTCAAGGTCCACCAGATACCTCGAGGGAGGCAGACAAACATAAAGTTTCTAATCGACATATCTTTTATTCCCCAGCATTGAGGATACAGCCCATTAGCTCCGTAATGGGGGATGTTCAAAATTTATTTTATCATCTCTTGGCACGTGACGTCTCCGTTTTATACAAACTTCAATTGTAACCAGATGCTTTACTCTCTTTGTTTTGCGTTCCTGTTTATTATGCGTCTTTTGTTATGAAAAAGTTAAGAACTATGAAAAAGTAGACCTTACTTTTTTATTGCATTCGATCTTTGAACTGTGAAAAAAATACTGCTTTCAGAGACGCCATTAAAATCACATGTTTTCATACATAACGTTACAACATCATTCAACTACTAAGGAGCATTTGACGTCACTGAGTTCGGGCGTTAGTGTAGGGGGCATCTTAACTAATTAATATTTAATAGTGATTTTGGTTCAACTATAATAGTCATAGTATAGAAAGTAAGTATAGGTTGAAGTATTTACGGTTCCCAACTAAACAGCAAATTCCAAAACAATGCAACACATAATGTAGCACAAAAAGCAAATGAAGCTATTGTTATCTTCATTTCATTATAAAATACCGAGCATTCACCCTGAACAACTCACTACTACCAAACATTTGAGAGCATACATAATTCCATTCTTCCACAAACCGTTTGCATTGAAATCCAAACAATGTGGTACAATCCTCGACGATTTCCATTGAAAGTACTTTACATGAACTGTGAGATGCATTCGCTTGCAATTTATAGGTCTTTCGCAGCGGGTGTTGAAGCCAGACTATCATATGTTATACGCATTAGAAAACCACGACAGTGGGGAGGACTAATTTACGCCTTTGTTGGCTTTACAGCAATTAGACGGTACACGGTAAGCTCTAGAGGACTAGTGCGAAAATGCTCGTGTAATTTCTTTATTTCCGCACACATAAGCATAGACTAGGTATATTTAGACTACGACACAAATGTTAAGGGCGCGTTCCCTTGAAGCGGAGTGGAGCTGTCTGGAGCTCAATGGACCAATCACAACGCATTACGAAAAGATGTTGACAATTTCGATGTGTTTTTTGATAACTTCAATGCCTTTTGATTGGTCGATCTAGCTCTGCGCTGCTCTGCTCCACTACAACAGAAGCGCACTCTAAAACAGTAGTACATACCACAAAATACAGAAGACGCAGTGAGTACTACGCTCTTCCGTGCTACACACACACATATAAAAGTAGGGTAAAAGTACACGAATACACATACTTAGATATATTTATCGCCAAATGATGTACTTTATAGTGGTCATAATTTGAAACAATGATAAACATTGGATTAATAGGTCATTAATACAAATATCTGACTGACCTATCTATCAATAAAAGGATATACAATATCTCCAAACAATTTCAAAGCTTCAATATTTAAACGCTCAATATTGTGTGAAATAAATCGCAAAGCTTTAAGTGCCATATTTCAGAACGATATTGTGTTTTTCGTTGTTTATGGCCAAAGTTATTGTTATCTATATATTATAAAAGTACGTTGATTTCGGATTGTCGCTCCCTGTGGGTGTTATTTTTAATTTTCCGCCTCCATCCTTTAAATTTATCGTTGGCATCGTGCAGTTCGGCTTTTCTTTTTGTTCTGACCACCAGACTCTGTAATTGATGTTATTAACGTATTAACTACGGTTTTTTTCACGGCACAGTAAAAATACTTTGATTTCCCGACGTTTCGAGTGGATCACACCACCGGTGGTCGCGTGCGGACTGAAGGTAAATGTTTTTACTTACTAAAACAACCTTTTGTGCCGCAAAAAACCCTGTAAGTAATACGTTAATAATGGGTAAAAATTGCGATAGTTTGAAAACGTCTGTAATTGATATGTTTTAAAGTAGGTATTTAACACGAAGTTTCACTACTGAACTCTACTTTATCGACATCTTCAATGTTTAAGCTTCGATCAGCAGTGGAGTCTTGAAGATTAGTTAGGTAATCGACGTAGTTTACATACTTAATCGTCGTACCTTGTCAGACATATTCATCAATAAAGCTTACGCTTAATCTTCAATACCGTAATGTACCTTCATAGCCGTGGGCCCTGTATACCATACCATACCTAGCTATGCCTGCCTTGTAGCGCTCGTAGCGTAGTCTGACAAAGCGATGTTAACTCATCGCGATTGTTTAACTATGGTCATCTCAGTTATCACTTTTTGGACGGGTTACCGATAGTAACATTTTTATCCGAGCGCTTCTTCTTCTTCTTCTTCTTCATCGAGTGGATGGTCAACTTGACCAATCCTGGTGTCAGAGTTATTGAGCCGCCAAAGGCCTCTAGCATCTGAGCGCTATCTGAGATCACGTTATATAGTGTATCCCGACTCGACCCCAAAACTAGACACTTCGAATTTATATTGACAGTAGATATTACACGCACAGAGCATAGAATCACCGCCTTGCCGGCGTGGTGATTTTTGCTCTGTGATTACACGTTATTCATTCCTACATGCATCGCAAAATCGAATAACCAACACGAAATTGTACTACTAAAAGTCTTCTTAAGACTTACAACCTTTTTTACTTACTATATACGTCAAAGTATAAATTAGGGGAAAAGATTTTTATCAAAAAAGGGTCTGTACAAAACAATGCAGTATATTGGACCCAATCGCATAAATTCGGACCTTCTGGCCACTAAACTCGAATGGATTGCTTATCTGACGTTAAATAGGTGGGGTCTTGACCGGGCCGGTCTTACGTTCCAGACAACTGGGTATTGCACACGATTTCTCCTAGGGGACTGTATGGGACAACTTTATTTTTTGAGATTTGATTTAGGTTTAATTGACATGGACTTGGTACCTGATGGTACTATCATTATTTGTTCAAACGGGAACTTACGTACGACGGAGGTTACTGTTGAGTGTACTATCGCCCGTATGTAGAAAAAGTTGGATAATTATAGGCTGCGTTTCTGACTAAAGTATACTGTGTAAAGTTGTCATCAAAAGTTTTTCAACTTGCTGTATGTTAGTTATTATCACTGGTAAGATATGTTGGCGTAACGCTGGTTTACATCTATTACAGTCAGAAATTGTCAGAAAAAGGGAAAAGCGATCCCATTGAATCGAAGAGCCTTAAGATGATGTAATTCTGCATTAAGTACGTGACATTACCTATAACATACAAGAAATAGGAATCTCAAAGAAAGTGATCTCTTCTAGGGCTATGTAATTAAGCATAATTTAGATTTCAACCCATTTCTCTTTAAAATTCATGACACCCAAGTTATTCCACAAGAACATCTTCGAATCTACCTTTGTCTCCACACAATAAAATATAAATATTTTTAAATTTGTTTCAAGATGGCCGATCTGTCCTCCCATAAATCTGAGCCCGTCGTAATGCGCGAATGCAAGACTGGAATACTTTATGAAGGGATACAGGATCCAAATTGAGGGTTATAAATTGCATTTGTTTATTTTATACGTTACTAGATTCGAATTTAAACGTCTTTTTGTACAATGATTTGTGGGAGCTTTGAAGCTACAAGGATGTCAAGTTGTTTTGTAACCCTTTCACTGCTTAATGGTCGTAGCACACATATCAACTCGTAAACGGAACGTAAACGTATCAACTCGAGCCGTTCAGTATTCTTTGTATGAAACTCCCTACTGCAACGCACACTTATCGGAATCGTAACGTAATCGCCTCGCCTCGGGACAAGCTCACAAACCGCAGTACGGTGCGTGGTCGACTTGCCGTACCCGCGCTTACGTCTCTCCGTACCCGCGCTTACGTCTCTCCGTACGCTGTCTTACGACTCTCCGTACCCTAGCTTGCGTTTCTTCGTTCCCGCGAGGCACCCCGCCCAGCCGTCGTCAACCAGCGACCGGCGAGCCGTAAGCGCGGCGTCGCCTAGCCGTAGCCGAGTCGATTCGGAGCTGCTGATCGCACGGTGACGCGCTTACGATAGGTTGACGCCTGGTTGACGCCTGGTTGACGGCGAGGCGATACGGTGACGATCCCTTTCCGAGTTGATATGTGTGCTACGACCATATAGCGTATAGCTGAGGACTGACAGTTTTTTCCTTGGTATATTATGTTGAATGTATAAAAACTGTCAGTTTAAGCTTGACAGTTTACTTTTTTTGACAAAAGCAAAAAATACTATTCGAAGCTCAGCCTACGATTTCATAGGGAACATATATATGTAATCTCTATATGTTATATTTATATCAATACTAGCTGCGCCCCGCGGTTTCACCCGCGTTGTACCCGTTCCCGCGGGAATTTCGGGATGAAAAATAGATGTTGGCCGATTCTCAGACCTACTCAATATGCTCACAAAATTTCATGAGAATCGGTCAAGCCGTTTCGGAGGAGTACGCGAACGAACACTGTGACACGAGAATTTTATATATAAGATATAATAAAATAATGCTGAAGAATTCTTCGTTTGATTGAACGCGCTAATCTCAGAAATTACCAGCCCGATTCGAATCATTATTTTTCTTTTTTGCAAATTTAAATGTGATAGCCACATTCATTAACAGGAAGGCTATTTCTTATCTCAAAATTCCCACGGGAACAGGCACAGTGCAGATATATCCACGGGGTGATACTTGTAGTATTGCGAAATTTACTGTTCAAACTTATACGCTATCTGACCTAAATATAAACCTATAATTTTTATGAATCAACAATAGATGCTTAGTACGTATTTCAAAAAATAAATTTAATGATTTCAACCAAATAACCATTCGCGATTATAGTTAACGATCATTCCGTTTCCCTGTTACGTAATGGGAACATTGCAATGCCATTACTATATCATTATAGTAACGATTCTATTAAAGACGTAGGCACAATACTAACCCTTGTTACATAGGACTATTAAGGCAATGCGATTCAAGGCAACTTGTATTTGATACTTGTTTCAGTACACAACGCGACTCTATAGTTTAACATTATTATCATAAATCTTATAATTTGGCAACCTAATATTAAATTCTTTCCATTATTTTTCTTTACGCTACAAAAATCATATTACCACATACGAGTACTAATTATAAGAGAACGATTGCCGGATGGATGCATACAAGAGAGGATAGTCCTCAATCGAGAAGAGTGGCGGGAATGGGAGGCGTTTGCCCAACAGTGGGACGACACGGGCTAACAATAACAGTAGTAACGTTTGGTCTGTTGAATAATTATTTTCAACCTACTTCACGTCATTATTAAATTTCTCATGAAAAATGGTCACACTGAAAAATTCAAGATACGGCTCCGAACATTCTGTTAAACTATAGATACTCGTGCGCCTCGTTCTTTGTTTCTCTGAACGTAGCCGTACAAATATCATAGATGACTTCTGCGATCAAATGAATTAAGTCTTTATTTAGGTAGTTATCTGTCATCTATATAATACTAGCAGCGCCCCGCGGTTTTACCCGCGTTGTGCCCGTTCCCGTGGGAATTTCGGGAATTTTTTTACATAAAAACCTTCCACTTGAATCACTCTACCTATTACAAAAAAGCGGCCAAGTGCGAGTCGGACTCGCCCATGAAGGGTTCCGTAGCAGCGAGTAACATAATAAAGAAGTTCTTGAAATAAATGTTTTTTTATTTACATTTGAGTTATTGAATGAATAATCAGTATTTTTTTGCGGTTTACGATTTATGTCGTAAAAAAAAAGCTACTAACTAGACCTCGTTCAAACCAATTTTCGGTGTTAGATTACATTGTTATGTACATCATATATTTTTTTTAGTTTTATCATTCTCTTATTTTAGAAGTTACAGGGGGGGGGACACACATTTTACCACTTTGGAAGAGTCTCTCGCGCAAACTATTCAGTTTAGAAAAAAATGATATTAGAAACCTCAATACCATTTTTGAAGACCTATCCATAGATACCCCACACGTATGGGTTTGATGAAAAAAAAATATTTTTTTCATTTCTAAGTATGGGAGACCCCCCTAAAATTTTATTTTTTTTCTATTTTAGTGTGAAAATATTAATGCGGTTCACAGAATACATCTACACACTAAGTTTCAACAACATAGCTCTTATAGTTTCGGAGAAAAAAGGCTGTGACATACGGAAAGACAGACAGACAGACGGACGGACAGACAGACAGACAGACATGACGAATCTATAAGGGTTCCGTTTTTGCCATTTGGCTACGGAACCCTAAAAATATATGAAAAAACTACTGAAGAAAAATACAAACGCAGTATAACTATTATTGCATTTTGTTTATCACTAGCAGCGCCCCGCGGTCTTACCCGCGTTGTGCCCGTTCCCGTGCGAGTTTCGGGAATTTTTACTTACTTATAAACCTTGGGTTACATATACCCGCGTTGTGCCCGTTCCCGTGGGAATTTCGGGATTTTTTTTACATAAAAACCTTCCTCTTGAATCACTCTACCTATTACAAAAAAAGCGGCCAAGTGCGAGTCGGACTCGCCCATGAAGGGTTCCGTAGCAGCGAGTAACATAATAAAGAAGTTCTTGAAATAAATGTTTTTTTATTTACATTTGAGTTATTGAATGAATAATCAGTATTTTTTTGCGGTTTACGATTTATGTCGTAAAAAAAAAACTACTAACTAGACCTCGTTCAAACCAATTTTCGGTGTTAGATTACATTGTTATGTACATCATATATTTTTTTTAGTTTTATCATTCTCTTATTTTAGAAGTTACAGGGGGGGGACACACATTTTACCACTTTGGAAGAGTCTCTCGCGCAAACTATTCAGTTTAGAAAAAAATGATATTAGAAACCTCAATACCATTTTTGAAGACCTACCCATAGATACCCCACACGTATGGGTTTGATGAAAAAAAAAATATTTTTTTCATTTCTGTGTATGGGAGACCCCCCTAAAATTTTATTTTTTTTCTATTTTAGTGTGAAAATATTAATGCGGTTCACAGAATACATCTACACACTAAGTTTCAACAACATAGCTCTTATAGTTTCGGAGAAAAAAGGCTGTGACATACGGACAGACAGACGGACAGACGGACGGACAGACAGACAGACATGACGAATCTATAAGGGTTCCGTTTTTGCCATTTGGCTACGGAACCCTAAAAACATCATCAAAATCCGTTGCGTAATTTTAAAGATTTAAGCATACAGACAAACAGACAAACAGACGCGACTTTGTTTTATACTATGTAGTGAAGGATCATCTATATAGGAGGCCTTTAGGCTGTTTAAGAACTCCGACACCAGGGTTGGCCACTAACCTTCTCGAAATGAATGAATGAATGAATGATGAATCTGTATAGGAACGAAATAATGAGGTGAAAACGTAAAATGGTTTGTAAGATCTTTGATCTATAGTTAACGATTAAAAAACATTTAAGACTCGATCAGTAACTCAAGCTAAGAGTCTTTTCCAATTATAAATGCAACATTGAACGCTAAAAAGATTAAGCAATCACCGTACCGTACTTACTACACGTAAGTTAAATAGATCGTTAAACTTAAAAGCTCCATTGAATAGATTGGTACATTATTATATTCGGAACCATTCCGTTCTGAACCCACGTCTGCCTTTTTAATTTTCCGCTAGCCTTCAGGATTTATCCTACTGTCAATTTTCGCGATTTTTAATTTAAGGTGACGTGAGTCCAGCGCTTAGCTACTACAGAGGTGGTGAGGTGCGGGGCCTGCGGTCCGACTTCGGGCGATCTCCCGCTCGCGCGTAGTTTGCGCGCTAAGTTTGAATATGTCACTCATTGAGATGCCACAGTGTAGTGACTACAGTAAAAAAGCCTATCAAGCAAAACTAATCGTAGATATTACGAAGGTTGGTATTATATTGTAGGTAGCCTTGGGAAAAATAACTAAAAAGAGATAAAAGGTTTTAAAAAAATATCGGTCTTAACACTGGGTGAAATCATTTTTATTGTCTAATATTACGAGCAGAAATATTTTAAAGTGGCGGTGTTCATACACGTTTTAACAAACAACAGTAAAGTACACATAACTGAAAAATATGAATATCTACGTATTGTTAGGTTTCAGTGGCGCCACCTTCAAAAGTAAAAACAAATAAATATATTGTATCATACCTCTTATTATCACTCCTTTTATTTAGGACTAGGCAGATAATATAAATTTCCACCGGCCGGTTTGTGATAATATACTTAATAATTATAATAATACTAGCTTTTGCCCGCGGCTTTGCTCGCGTGGAATTTAGTTTGCCGCTTTAAGTTTCGTTATAGATCGTTTAAAACATTTGTTTATCGTAGCAATCTCCGCATCGTTGCAAACTCCCACCTCCGCATCGACAAGAGGAGACAAGTCTTGTCCTAGGTATCCCCACTACCAACATTGCAGCTGTATAGTTGATCTGCTGATATTCTTATACTGTGACACAACATATTTTTTTGTTTTTTTTTTTCAAAGCAATAATCTACTAAATCTATAATACTCCGGTCAATTTAGACATTCGAGGTTACATAAAGTCCAAACAAGCTGAAAATCAGGAAAATTGTTCAAAACATAATTATAAACAATATCTTAAAGTTCCCCATCATTCCCGTGTATGGAATTTTTTTAATTCAAGGTCAAAGGTAATAAAAAGTGTTTTTCGCAATTTTCAGCAAAACGGTAAGATTTATCATAAAAGTACCTGAGAAAATAAAAAGCTTATAAAATTCTCTATAACTTTAATTCTATCCACTTTTTCCATATTCCAAACCGTTACCGTACAACTCTTTAATACCTTTCAAATGACATAGGTCATGTCACTGGTGAGCATTAGGGCAGGCTCCATAGTTACCTGCCCGAGGTCCTTAATTTTTACATTTCTGGAGCGTGTAGTTCAATAACGGTTGGAATATGGAAAAAGTGGATACAATTAAAGTTATAGAGAATTTTATAAGCTTTTTTATTTTCTCTGGTACTTTTATGATCAAACTTACCGTTTTGCTGAAAATCGCGAAAAACTCATTTTTTTACCTTTGACCTTGAATAAAAAAAAATCCATACACGGGAATGATGGGGAACTTTAAGACATTGTTTATAATTATGTTTTGAACAATTTTCCTGATTTTCAGCTTGTTGGGACTTTGTGTAACTTTACTCTAAATTATTGGTTTAAATTGACCGGATTATTATTCAGACAGTTCTTATTTATATTAAAACCTTATTTTCACGCAACCGTCATAGTTCAAATTTATTACTGCGAAAAAAGTTTTAAATTTTGCATCTCCGCGCTCCAGCAAATTTTGGCATAGGTCCATCCTCCACAAGCGCTTGAGCGCGACTGATCACGCCCCGCGTCACCCACAACACGGCAAATTCTCGAAATTTTTTAGGTATTTTGAAATTGTGTTTAAGAATGTAATGAAAGGTTACAAAAAAATACCTAATGCCCTAGCTCATGCTACGACCTATATTATAGTTGTTTTTCTTTGGGAAAAATCTGTTTATTTTAGCCAAATAATTATTTTTAAATTAATAAAAGAGGCAACTTTGTGATTTTTTTCTATCGAGGGAAATTAATCTAATCGTGTACTGAAATACCTTTGCCACTAGAATATATCCTCAACTTTAATATTATAGTTTTTTAGAATCAAAATTGTGACAATTTATATGAAAATAGTTGGATGGAAAAACCGCGTTTTGTGAGTTGCTGGACTCACGTCACCTTAAACGCCACACTGAATATGAAAGCTGTCTTTTTCAATTCATATATTTTTTTCAAAAGGATTGATTGTATTGTTGCTTTTAGATTACCATTTTGAATGTTTTTTTGTTAAATAAACATTTTGGGAAGAACAATGTGTTCAATACGAATTTAAATAGGTACCATCAGTTGAGTTAATGGTTGTCTTTTTTCGGGCGGTATTCGTTCACGCGCAAATCCGTTAATATATGAGGTAACAACACGCCTTGAAGTCTCAATAACGTTTAAAAGTACTACTCTAACTTTGCCGGTGATACCAACCTTATCAGATTTGGATGAAACTTTACAGTAATATTATAGGTTATACATCATAATAACATATGGGATACATTTTATCCCTAAATTCCCTCGGAAAAAAAAGCAGCTGGTAACCTTATATTTTCATGAATTCTGTTTTTATTTCACAAAGTTGGGTGAACTTTGTAAATATAAATACAATTTGTAAGCTGCAAAAATATGGGTGAGAATATTCGTAGTTAGTCTCTTCATTTTGAATACCCCTATTTTTTCATTCATTTGAATACCCCTATTTTTAAACTACAAATAGGTTCTCATATCTTATATATAAAATTCTCGAGTCGCGGTGTTTATTTTGTGTGCATATCGGGTCTGAGAATCGGACAACATATATTTTTCATCCCCCTTAATATTAAGGGTAGTCCACCCCTAAATGTTTAATGGCAAAACAACGTTTGCCGGGATAGGTAGTAAAGTATATAAAACTAGGTGTTACTCTTGTTATTTACATTGAGTAAGTAATTAGGTAAAGCAAAAACTAGCGTTTCTGTAGTCTTCAGCGCATCAAAGGAACAAAATTCAAACCAAATAGTTGAATAGTTGCAATGCATAGATTCATTAGCAACTGTTGAATCGATCGAGTATCAATAATAGGCAACAGCATCAAGTCAAGTGTAGTAGGTCCTTTGATCTCAATCACGGATCATTTGACTGCCTCCATTGTGTGGAATATGTTGTGGGCAGGTGCTGGTAATTGATTACTAGTGAGCGATAATACCATCACTAGTAGCATCGGTTTTGATAGAAGTGGAGATTTGGAATGAGTGTTTGTAAGTTCGTTTAGGTGGACCAATCCTAGTGTCTGAGTTTTTAGACCACATAAAATGGTATTTCTGTGAACGCTGCCTTGTTTTGGACATGTTATAAAAAATAAATAAATAAATAAATATACTTACCCGGACAAATTCACACACGGTTAATTAGACCCAAAGTAAGCTCTAAGCTTGTGTTATGGAATCTAATTCACTGATACTACTACTTATACATACGCAAATACTTTATAACAATATATATAATTGACACCCAGACGTCGTCGCCAACAACTTTGTCTGCACATATTGTTGACTCCGGGCGGGAATCGAACCCGCAACCCCCGACACAGTAAGCGCTCTCACTGCCACTGTGCCAACGGGCTTGTCAAAATGTTACGAGTACACTGTCGACTTTTTTAATCGTTAGACCATGACCCGACTTATGGAAAGCACACGGAACTATACGAACTCACCTTATTACTTACGATTCTGACGAACACTAATTCTAAATTTAAATATCCATCACAACCGATGCGTACTTTTTTAACTATTATTCCTTGCAAGCTTTTTAAATAACGACAAAAGAAAAATACGTATTCTATACGATCTGTTATTACAACAAATACAACAAAAAAATACTTACCAAACCGAATATTGCGAGTACTATAGAGTATTTAAAAGTGTTATCGATAAATCTAATAATCCTTCCTACAGGACCGGTACGACAGGGATCAGCCAATTGATAAGTGAGGAGAACTCACTGAATTATTGAGAAATTTAATTTAGCCAGCATCAATAGGATTGGCATTCATTGATTGATTTATACTGGTTCCGAACTCGATTGAAATATTTTCAAGTACGATCTTATTTACTGTAAAAAGGTATTTGATGAGATTTATTGCTCGTGCTGTGAATTTATGGGTGTAGATCAATTAGATTTGTATTTGTTGATAAATTGTTCGAGTAGATGTAAAAGTTCTACTGTTGAGTTTGATTTTCTTTAAATTTTCTTAAAAAAAACAAATAACCTGAAAAAACACTCCATACAAAATCGTCCATACCTTTTTGAAAAGGATTATTACGAACTAACCGTGCCTCGCGATGTTACCCGCGTTGTACCCGTTACCGCGAGAATTTCAAGATAAAATGTATCCCGTGTGTTATTCTGATGTATAACCTATATTACTGTTAAGTTTCATCCAAATCCGTTGAGTAGTTTTTTCGTGAAAGACTAACAAACATACATACATCCTCACAAATTTTCGCATTTATAATATTAGTAGGATATTGGTCGCCCTTACTAGCAGATTTGGAAGTTTGGCTTCTTCACTGAGACTTCCTAGCTACAGCTTGGACTACGCTGCAACTAAAATAAGTCGTTGGTTGCTAGCAACATGCGGTGATCGCAATAACGGCTGCATTCGACGAGCGACAGCTGCATGTAGCGGGTAGTTCCTAAAAGTAGTCGTAATACAAAATTTCCAAAAGTTACCTCTTCACAATATTAATATTGATAATTTAACTGTATAAATATCAATTCAGTTACGTTAACGATGAAGCTTGGAATCAAAAACTGCAGTCTCCACAGAAACTAATTAACAAAAGTACCTTTTCAAAACTGACTTCATTAATTATACCCTCCACAGAACTTAGGAACAAATCCGAAAGACGTCCAAACAAAGGGTTTAGAAATGAACCGTCAAGGGGTAACCAGTTAATTGACTTTAGATGTGGAACCACGTCTCGAGCAGACCAGGTATTTTACACTTTCAAAACAATTTTCACTTTTATATCTATTACGATTGGAACACTATAATTGTACCATGTATATTTACTTACCACCAGCGTCTCAAGGTTTCACCCGCGTTGTGCCCGTTCCCGTGAGAATTTCGGGATGAAAAATAGCTTATAACCTTCCCGTTGAACGTGGCTATCCATCACAACAAGACTTATTCGAATCGGATTGGTAGTTTCTGAGATTATCGCGTTCAAACAAACTCTTCTGCTTTATTATATTAGTACTAGCAGCGCCCCGCGGTTTTACCCGCGTTGTACCCGTTCCCGTAGGAATTTCGGGATGAAAACCTATAACCTTCCCGTTGAATGTGGCTATCTATTACAAAAATAATTATTCAAATCGGTTCAGTGGTTTCTGAGATTAGCGCGTTTAAACAAACAAACAAACAAAAAAAACAAACTCTTCAGCTTTATAATATTAGTATAGATAGATATAGATAATTATTATGAGTAATACGTATAACAATTTGTTATTCAATCGAGGGAACCTATCCGATCCGTAGTGATCTCGCCTACAACTCCTCACTATACTGAACGAAGTACTGATGCATTCAGTGCCTTAGCCTTGCAGTGGGGCATAACAAGCTAATACAGTTATACTTACTATTTTAAGGTACACTTGTACTTACGTGATATCGTTATTTCAATATCAATAATTATAATCAGGTGACATACAATTTGAAGATTTTGGTATCTATTTTAGCTAGATTAAAGAAGGTTCCAATATAAATAACATTGCAGAATTCGTTACAAATATCGTGGTAGTATTGTTTTTAGAAAACATAACTACGTTTACGAAGAATAACTTCAATCGAAATCTCTGTCAGTATTCTGTCCGAAACATACCGAAAATCTGATAACAATATTTGGTCAAGCAAACAAAGCCACCATGCACTCGACGCATTTGACAGTCGCTTTGAACTTACAAAAACCTTTAGTAGAACGAATACAAAAGAAAGACAACATTGCCAACGGCCATGTATCTCCATTTCGCCAACAAATAAATACAAGTGACTCCATAATTTCATATTTCAGGCACATTTCCCTTCGTTACACGTTTTTTTTTCAAGATTCTAATCTCCAGCGAGCGTCTGTCCCCGAGAATTAAATTATGTCTTTCCATGAATATTATACGCGATGTCATCCTTTTATATTTAACAGAGACTTTGTAAGCTCGATGAATCATATTTAAGTAATTTGAAGGAAAAGACTTGCTTTTTCTAGTTTTTGATCTAAAACGTTAGACAAAGAAACGTGGTGTCTAAGCGAAAATTAAATGAAACTTTCAAAAACCTATTATTTTACTATTTCAACTTGAAGAGCAAAGAAAATAACCATTTGAAGAAACACATTATGTAAACGAACAAAGCAAATCTAAGCAACATAAAACTGAATCAATAAAGCTTTACTACCCAAAACACCAGACACCAAATTACAAAAATCCAGCACGATCCAGCAATATCTTTAAGCTGGACATTAATCAGCTTGGAAAAAGGGAGTAATCACGGGAATGCATTCGTGCATACAGTTTTTTCAGTCCCTTCGTGTGTCCGTAATTTTTTATCGTGGAGCCGAGATAAATATCCGGTTAGCAGGGGTCCAGCATTGATTTATAGTTGTGTCAGTCAGCCAACGAATTACACTAGTAGAAGGAATGTAAATCACCTCGTCCGGACGGAATCGATAGCCCTAATACGTTTAGATGTTCACGTCCGATTGGAACTGAAACAATGATAGGATATTTACAGCACGGTATATTGGGTAAGCATGTACTTAGTACGTAGATTGAATATTCAATCTAGGTAATCTATCATATTTAATCTAGTACTTCAAAAAGTCAAAGTGAAATCGTTTTTATTGCATAAATATACCTTTATTCTAATAATTTATGTTGTATTAGATAGCTATTACAATAAAGAGGAAGGTTATAGTCAAAATCCCCACACAGACACAACGCAGGTGAAAGCGAGAGACGCGTCTAGTCTTTCACATATTTCAAATCATCAATGTTTATTAATAAATATCTTTATTACCGTAATAACACCTTCGGTGAGATAAGAAGCACAGCGGTGATACATAACCGTTGCAGGATATAACACTTATCTTTACTTTAATTAATTACTAGTAGATCTGCTCCTGCTATAAATTACTCGTATTTTGCAATATCCATACATTAAAATAAGAATGTGCAATTTTCTAATGACACTCTTAATTATCCTTAGTTTAAAGATGGCGGATTACGACTACAAAAACAAAAGCTATCTTTTTAACGAATGTAACTAATTAAAGCGCGTCTAATGCACGTCTGTTAATACTTTACAAATGAGCACATCCGTCCGTCTCTCATGTTGTTAATTAGTCTCATTTGGCACAACTTCCTGAAATCTCCGTCCGGGTAACCCTTCGTGAGTCCTACTTTAATAAGGGCAAAAGCTTAAACGATTAAAACATTGAACAACTTTTTAAATTGGGACAAATATATATGTTACTATGCTAACATTATAATATATATATGTATATACCAAAATTAATAACATGGGTGTCCGATATTTTTTCTTTTTGTTTTCAAAACGCCAGAACCTCTCATTTGCTAATAATGCTGTGTTCTAAAAATTCCAAGACAAATTCTCGTAATTAACTGCAGATAACGAAAATAAAATAAAATTAGACCCTCTACTCTACTGACATAGACTTAGCTCCACTGGCTTAGACTCAGGCATAGTGCCTCTAAAACATCAAAATTCGAGATATTTCTAAAGACTTTTGATGTGATCATGAAGTGATATATTGATTGCAGCCACTATATAATATTTTAAAGGAGTCTTCAAAGAAAAATGGTTCAATTAAAAATCGGCTCCGTTTTTGGTCCATTCAGCCCAGGGGTGCTCGCAGGGCCCATGTTTATTACAACCAGGTTCACTGTAAAAACTTTTTATACGAAAAAGTTGACGATCGTAAAACAAGCTCAGGTGGATTAAAAAGGGCGTCGAAGTTACGGGGCGCCATGTTTGATATTGCATTCTGTATTGTATATGACCTGTGCTGAAACTTTTTTGGAAACACACAACTTACTTCTTCAATATTGGTATTGTAAAATATTAGTTTAAGGTTCCTACAAAATTAAAAGTTTTGGAACACCCTACGGAAAGATGACTGGACCTACATTTTTACCGGACATAGTTAAGAACCACCTCAAGGCAACTGGCTATCAAATTAAAAAATTGAATCGAAATCGGTGTTACCGTTTGAGAGCTACCATGCCACAGACAGACAGACATGGTCGTATCTAAAATGTCTCTTCGTTGAAAGATATTGCAATATATTTTGTAGAAGGTAACTATCTCTTATCTTCTCCATCAACTTACTAAAAAGTCTAGAAAATTCTAAAGCAATTTTTATGAAAAATTCTACAACCTTTATTACGTTTAGAGCTTAATAAATCCTTATAGACATCTCATACATACCTACATTGTTAGCGGCAAACTGTTATGAAAATCTAGACATGTAAGTCTTTCATTTTAGAGCACTACTTGGGTATAGGTAGACAATAATTGGACCGCCCTGCTTCTTCGCAGACAGTGATTTCAAACTCTATTCCTTCAAAACGAAGACTTGTTTTCCTTTAAAGTAATTGTCACAACAATGTTTTGCTTTTAAAAACGACAAGCGAAGAGGACTCGAGCGCTTTAGAATCAGAATAAGGACGAAAAATGAAAATACAAAGGTACTCGTGCTTTTGAGAGTTTAACGTATCTGAGTAATGTAAGTTCCTGTTTATTGATGAATAGGTTATTTTAAGAAGTAATACAACACACATACTGACTTCGGTCAATAGCGACTTCTATGTTATTAGGTAGCTGAAAGCACATGTTTTGAGATGCAACCTAGATTTAGAAATAACTTGTTTACACTGTTTCCTAGTTTATAATGGTTGTATTTTGTTTTGTGCAATAAAATAAATAAATATTTGTAAGTATTGCATTGAGTTACAACTACAATACGTTAGATAATAACTCAATCTATACTAATATTATTTGTTAGTTTGAACGCGCTAATCTCAGGAACTGCTGGTCCAACTTGAAAAATTCTTTTTGCTATGGATAGCTACATTCAATGGGAAGGTTAAAGGCTACTTTTCATCATGAAATTCCCACGGGAACGGGTACAACGCGGGTAAACCCGCGGGGCGCTGCTAGTGTATAATACTCGTAATGAACTCTAAACAAGTAACTAACGCCGACTAATTCATAAACGTCGAATGCTCCTTTAGTTAAAGATGTAATGAATTATTTGACGTGTAATCTTCAGTTAAGTTTAATCAGTAGTTTTCTTTTGTTTTTAATACTGCCCTGCCAATAATGTAATGTCCCACAGACATGACAAATGCTTCTACTACTACTACGAGTATGTAGGTAACTGAAAATGATGCCATGAAGCTACAAGAATATAACATAGGCGGAAACATTTTTCTGATTTAAAGAATAACTAAACATTGCAACCGTTGCTTTTACTGAAAAATTACAAGTGGGAAATCTCGAGAACCTTTCGAAAAGCTCGCACCTAAGGGGGAGGGGAGACCCCTACCATTGGTTTCTGAATAAGTATTCGAAATTCAGTTGAAGTCGATATGATTTTTTTTATTCGTAACAATTTAATATTAGACACATAATTTATATCCATACCAGAGCCTACACTCGGCCTTACCCGCGTTGTACCCGTTCCCGCGGGAATTTCGGGATAAAATGTATTTTCCTATCAAAATGTGAAAATACTTACGATTACTTACTACTTAGTACTTACGATTGGATGAATGAAACTTTACAGTAATATAGGGCCAGTACTCTATATTACTGTTACATTCAAGAAAATCCGTTCAGTAATCTTTGCATGAAAGAACAACGAACATACAACACTCCGCTATCGTAAGTATCGCACGCACCTTGATAACTAAAGAGTTGAAATTTACCCAGATTATGTATTTCCGAGGTTGATATATGTAACAACAAACGCTGAAATATAATAAAATTAGGTGGGACTCCCATTAAAAAAAATAGTATTAGAAGCATTTTTATCATTATAACACGTAACATTCAATAACAAGAAAACAATTGCAATTTATATCATAGAAATTGGAGTTTTTCGACTTTGTATCGAGAACCGTTAGTAAGATCTCACAAGTGTCCCGTTGTGATCATCATCTCGAATAATATTAGACGTGTGAAGGGACTCGGTTGGTTATGAAACACATTTATTTAAAGAAAGTGAAGAATGCCTCCCTTTGAAAAGATAGTTGAAAGAACCTAGTTAGCTTTATACGCTAAGCTCAGGTCTCAAAATTCATAGGTAACAAGACATTTTATCCTAATAGCCATTTTTTTCTTGTAAATCCTTACATTATTCAAAGGATAATATCTTATAATGCCGTCGTATTGACACAAAGGTACGCCGTAAGTTTCAGGGAATTTATACTGAAGTTTTTTTATCTTAGAAACCTTTTTTACCTTTTTACTTTTTTACCGAGAAAGTCTGGGCGTTGCGTAGGCCGAGGAATACGATATTGCTTGGACATTACGTTAGTTACGACTTTCCTGGAACTAAACCTAATACCTAGGTAAAGTAGGTAGTAACTACAAAAATAAAATTATAAATACACCCGGAAAAAATCGCTCACGATTTATTAGATGCTCTAAGCTTGTATACTATGGAATCTAATTTACTAATACTTACATATAATTGACACCCAGATGTCATCGCGATAAACTATATTTGCACACATTGTCGAAAATGAATTCGACAATATATAGACGACAATGTCAAAGTGGAATCGAACCCGTAACACCCAGTACAGTAAGCGGGTTAAACGGGTTTGTCACTAGATCGGTAACATTTCTTTAACTTACATTTTATAGGTACTTTAACTTCAACCTAAGACTGTGCTAAGACTGAACACATATTCTATCTACAAGAATTTAAAATATGATCATCTAAATTCTTTGCCTAATTCCTTTTAGTACCTTCCACACTTGGTAAAGTAAATTAGTGTTCAAGGCCTCAGGTGTCCGAGTTTTTAAATTAAAAAGCCACAAAATGTCTTACGGTTGAAATTGGTAATGCCATCCTAAAATTCACAGTCATTTTCTTTTGATCGCAAGCAATTCGTCCAAACCAGACATGGACAATTGAAATTGAAAAGAATTTCTCTATCAAACACGGTCCCAATTGAAGACTCGGACTGTTCAGACTCCGGACCTACTTTAGTCAACATCCGGGCCCGCCGGACGTCATTTCACACCCGGAAAATCGGCAATCTCCCTCAGTCCAAAGTTTTATTTTTTATTCCACATTACATGCATCTGTTGCCTTGTGATTTACCTGCAGCTATCTACTTAGTTTATGGCCGGGATTACCAACTGTAGACACGATCCGGTATTGTTCTTGATTTATGAGTCCTATAAATTCAATCGTAGGTAAGTACACCCTTTTATGTAGTGCTTGCCTATGCTAAAGGGGTAGGTATAAAGTTCTGGTCCTCTAACCTAAACACATTCCTTATACTCGTATAAACACCCATAGTTTTATTACAACTTCCACACATTTTGTTAATCCAGGCGGCTTGGTATACTTTTCATTTATATTTTCACCCCATGTTACTTTTTTTTTCCTGACCAACGCCACCTAGGAAATATACTATGAACTAATTTGAACATACATACTTTAAATGACTTTTAATACAAACGACTGTACAGTATTTGAGACAAAAAACATCACTTTGTTTCAATGAAATCTGCTAGATGGCGCTTATATTAATATATAAAATGAATACTTTCCTCCAATCTAGAAATTGGATTTGATGCCGTTGCTTATGCACTAAAAAAAAATAGTACCATTGAATAACTAAACATTTAATCCTACACTATTGAACTAAAACAATAATACAATTTAAACTTCATCAATAAGTTTGAATTTCTGATGTTGAGGTTCTGGTATGACATTGAAATACTTCTTCATAATAGTTTGTCCGGTCCTACCACCATAATGCCTTTGTACCCAGGTATGGTCCCAGTTAGGGTCAAACTTCTCACATGTGACTACAACTTTACCTGGTTCCATTGCAAAAAGAGTTCCGTTGCGACCGAAACCAACCTGAAATTTTAAATATGGATTTTTTACAAGTTTCACAGCATTACTGTAATATTTTTACTTATATTCATCTAAGGCTATGCCTTTCAGTGGAATCTCATAAGATTATTACATATATTATCTTAATTAAGAATATGCACTAACAAAATTAAACTAAGAATGTTACTTATAAACTCTTGACTGGCTACAAGTCCTTCATACAGAATTCGGCTATCCTCTACCAACGTAGTTCCTACTATGTAGGAACGAAGAGTCAATGTGATTGAATACTTGTAGACCAAATTAAACCTCAAATCAAAGACCAGTTTCCGATAACATAATGACCTAGCATCAGCCTATGTCAAATGTTTCGATGGACTAATGTCTCTGGTATGAACTAATATAATATAATCCTCCTCAGTGTACTGATATCTTCAGTGAGATGAGAGGCCTTTGCCTAGCAGTGGGACATTACAGGCTAATATTTTTACTTTTAATACACCCGGAGAAATTCACACACAGTCAATTAGACCTGAACTAAGCTCTATCTGAAGGTACTTGGTTATGTAATTGATGGTTACTTATTATCTGATTCTTGATTCGTTACTCACGTTTAAACCTGGATGGAAACGAGTGACTCTCTGGGTCGCCAACATATGACCAACTTGAACAAAGTGACCGTCTTGCACCTTCCAACCTCTACGTTTAGGCTTCACCTTGCAATTAGTGTTCTGTGTACTGCCCCCAGTCTTCTTACTAGCATTTCGGATGAATTCTAAAAAGGTTTTATTAATAGTTTGTTAGAAAAATGTAAGTTTATGATTTCAATACAATACAATAGTTAACCTAAAATAAGTATTACCTTTTATTACTGAATTCGCTTTCAATTGATTTAATATACTAAAGTTGAAGGACATTGTCTCGCTGCTTCTATTTTGTGTAATGAAGAATTTATTTATATCTAAATTCTAATCTAATTCTTTTTTATTTACAATCCAATTAAACTTCAATTTTTAGAATATTTTTTATATTTTGATCTGGATGTGTCAATTGTCAATCTATCTAAATAAATACACTGTCACTGTCATGTCAACAAGATGTCATTAATTAGACGGATGACGGACGTTAAATACGACAAGCTTGGCGACAAGTCAAATAAAGAGTGACAATGACATTCTGGACAGAATTTTCATTTACAATGGCGGAAACCGCGGAAGCCGGAAAGTATTAATTAAAGGTTGATAGGTACTCGTTAGTTGATACTCGATAGATGGCTCCCACGGCTCACCTCTCAGCTTTCAGCTGGCCATAAAAAGGGAATTCTATTAAACAACTTTGTTTCGGAGTAATTAGATAAGTATTCACATTCACTTGTTTTATATTGACCTATAGACAAAGTCGACTACATTGAAACCACTATTGAAACTTACCTACTTATCTGTACTAATATTCATTCATTTTGGATCAAAAACTAAAAATGCCGGCCCGAACAAAAAAATATGTACCTACCTACTATATTCGGATAGAATACACAATTACTAACATTTTTTACTAAGAAGTCCAATCTGTGCGCACAATGGTGACGTCGTATTTTGGCGATACATACCTAACCTGATACGGAACCAATAATGTTCGACTTAGATTCAATTCAAATCAAAGAGAGACCCATTGACAGTTAAATCGAAATAGACCGCCAACTCGGTGTTTTCGACCACCGAAGAATTACCACTAAAGGTGCTGTGAAGCCTGGGCGGAATGCTCAACAGTGACATGAACTATTTCATTTGAAAAAGCATAAATTAAAGCTTTTTGAGAAGATATACTGTCCAAAGTCTAACTGTTTTTATCTTAATATATAAAATGCTCGTGTCACAATCTTAGTTACCATACTCCTCCGAAACAACATTGTTTGTTAAAAGAAAAGGTACCTATTCGTATTTCGTAACAAATCTAAATGCTGGAAAAATCGTAGCAAATCCCTAATAAAAATAAATTGAAGCCAATCAAGCCAATGGTTAAAGATTAATGGTAGCAATCATTCTGGAAAAATGCCTCCCCCATTATTGGGAAAATTATGATAACGTAATTATTCAAAGCAGCCTTAGGAAATTTATTAATCTGTTATCTATTAAAAATATCTGGTTCTAGGCATTGAGTTATCTATCGTACATAATACTCAATGGTTCTAGGTACCTACAGCTATTTTTTGTTCGCTATAGGTACGTAAATTTCCTTATTCGTTTTTTTGTATGATGTGATCATCAGTGGTAAAGATATACAGACAAAAACAAGGATATTTCAATGATGACATTGATGACCCACTTGGCACCTTGGCTGAGCACAACACTACATGCTAACTTTTCTTTAACCAAACAAGCTATCCCTGCGGTAGTTAGTGTCACTGCATCCTCACCAAAGAAGAAATATTGGATGCACTCACTTCTACTGCTAGTTGGAGTCGGACGGAAATAACATAAACCGTGGCGAGCACGCCCCGTACGTAGTACTTGTTCACAGGGTGTGTCTGGAGTCATTTAAATGATATCTTTTTCATCATTACGAACGAGGTCTAGAAAAACCTTTCATCAAGACAAAAATAAATAAAATCACACAGAGCTTCAACCGTGCTTCGTTTGTACACGGGCACGGGACAATATTTCATAAACTTACTTAACTTAAGAACGATTCCAAACTCTACCTACTGAGTGAGTAATAAGACTGAAAAGTATGATTTTTGTTTGTTTTCCCCCGCTTTAAAAAAAACCTGTTTGACTATGATAGCTACATTAAATAAGTAAACCTTTGATGTAAATAAGTAGGTACCTACCATTGATGATTAAACTTTACTTTTTATTCTATAACTAGCGACCCGCCCTCGCTTCGCTTCGGGTAATCAATATTTCATGTAGGAAAATCGGGATAAAACATTGCGTGTCTCCCGCAGGAATATACACAATCAAAATTTCAAGTGGGAAATTGGGGATAAAATATTACATGTCTCGCGCGAGTATATATGTATACACAATCAAGATTTAATGTGAGGAAGAATTCGGGATAATACCTACATAGCACGTTTTCGTCGTTCGTAGTTCGTAGGTCGTAGGTAGGTATATCCCCGCGCGCTTTGACCGCACGAACAGTAAGTAGCCATAAGAGACCCGCCATCGAGCATTATTATTTTGTAAGCAGCGCCCCGCGGTTTTACCCGCGTTGTGCCCGTTCCCGTGGGAATTTCGGGATTTTTTTTACATAAAAACCTTCCTCTTGAATCACTCTACCTATTACAAAAAACCGCATCAAAATCCGTTGCGTAATTTTAAAGATTTAAGCATACAGACAAACAGACAAACAGACACGAAACAGAGACGACTTTATTTTATACTATGTAGTGATATTTCTCATCATAACTCTGAAACTAACTGTCCGATTTTAATAATTTAAAGAGTGATACAAAGAAGCATAATTAACCTTGATTGTAGAGCCATTTATTTTGATGTAGATTCATATCATCATATGAATATCATCAACTTAAAATTACACTCCTTTTTTAACTAATTAATTTTAACTAAAAACGGTTATTGTGGCTTAACTATAATAGTTAGACATATGCCCTCGCGAACTTATTCGTTCGCAATAATATGTACTTTGATTGTGTAGAACATTGTTTTTGTGTATCATCAATAGATTTAGTAGCGCACGCCAATAACCAATTTTTTTAGGCATGTTTTTCATACCTTAGGTTACATATACCCGCGTTGTGCCCGTTCCCGTGGGAACTTCGGGATGAAAAATAGCCTATGTCACTCAGGGATAGTGTAGCTTTCGAATGGTGAAAGAATTTTTTAATTCGGTGCAGTAGTTTCAGAGCCTATTCGATACAAACAAACAAACAAACAAAAAATCAAACCTTTCCTCTTTATAATATTATATTATTATATAAGTATAGATTATATTATATTGTACTAGCGGCGTCCCGCGATTTTACCCGCGTTGTGCCCGTTCCCGTGGGAATTTCGGGATTTTTTTTTACATAAAAACCTTCCTCTTGAATCACTCTACCTATTACAAAAAACCGCATCAAAATCCGTTGCGTATTTTTAAAGATTTAAGCATACAGACAAACAGACGCGACTTTGTTTTATACTATGTAGTGATAACGAATGGGAACAACTTTCATAAAACCTACTGCAACAGCGGTGCGGTGAGTAAATCATATATTGCACGGTCATCTACACTAATATTATAAAGAGGAAAACTTTGTTTGTTTGGTTGTAATGAATAGGCTCAAAAACTACAGGACCGTTTTTAAAAATTCTTTCACCATTCGAAAGCTACATTATCCACGGGTAACATAGGCTATTTTTCATCCCGAAATTCCCACAGGAATGGACACAACGCTGGTAAAACCGCGGGGTGCTGCTAGTCTAATATAAAAATGCATGTCATCCGTAACCACTGTCTGAAAAAAAGCAATTCATAAAACTGAAAAAAAGCAATTCATAAAACTGAAAAAAAGCAATTCATAAAACTGAACAAAAGCAATTCATAAAACTGATTGAACCTAATTGATATACATACTTATATGGTAGATTAGTAGCTATCTTAAACAGCACGGCAGCCGATTTCACCAGTTCTCGAGTGCAGTCCAGCCGTATCAGTTGTCTGTTAACAAATCGTTATGATTTTATTTGTGGTAGTATCTACAGTCGTGCTGATTATTTTGATATCATGGATCAATATACTACTGGATCGAAGGCGAACCAATATTCCTGGTAACATCCCTGTGCCTATTATTGGAAATGGATTGGAGTTCTTTGGGGATTCTACAGGTAAACTAACCTTACTGATATATAAGAGTTGGATTTTTTGTTCGTTGGAATGCACTAATCTCAGAAAACAATCATAGGTATTTGAATAATTCCGTTATGTATAGCCATATTCACAGGGATGGTTTTGGCTAATTTTCATCCGGAAATTCCCACGGGAACGGACACGCGGGTAAAATGTGGAGGCTGCTAGTTAATAGCCGCTACCGGTTTAGCTCGCGATAACTTAGTATCGGTCTGTATACGTGCCTCGGTTAAACTTTACTTTTTATTCTATAATTATATTATATTGTACTAGCAGCGCCCCGTGGTTTTACCCGCGTTGCGCCCGTTCCCGTGGAAATTTCGGGATGAAAAATAGCCTATAACCTTCCCGTTGAATGTGGCTATCTATTACAAAAAGAATTATGCAAATCGGACTGATATATGCTCCTAGGGGAGGTAGGTACTCGTACCTGCCGTCGATCGTTAGCTTTTTAACGAACGTTACGATAACCAACCGTTTGGTTGAGGCTGAGATTTTGTGTTAACGGATACTATCAGACTCTGAACTTCAGCTACCTTATAAATAAACGCGTTATAACTATAAAACACTGTGTTTTGTCTATTTTGCTCTTCGGAAAATTCCGTATGTTAGAAAGTGACAAACCATTTGATAGGTAGCTAAATTGTTAATACGCGTTTATTAAAAAGGCCCCAGAAGTTTATCATATCAGTCATTTGATATCAGCACTACTCGCTACGTAGGCGCCTCCTTTTTCTATTTTAATTCAAATTCTCCCGATTAGATTACGATAGTTTCAACCATGACCTTTCTCAACGAGATAATGGTTTATGTTTATCAGTTTTACTAGTTTCATATCAAAACTAATTTTACTAAGAAGACGGTCTAGGTATTTTTGACTAGCTTAGTTTGTTCCTCGATGTTTTACAGGCAGCGTGCCTGAACCGTTCCCAAAGAATCCCTATAATTCCGTTCAGCACATTAACAATACAACATTCCATTTGAGATAGCAAGTTTGAATCTAATTTAGATCCAACTTGATGAAACACGTATAAAAAATAAGGGCTACCCTTAACATTTAGGGTTATGAAAAATAGATATTGATCCATTCTCAGACCTATCCGATATGTATGCCCATAAAATTTCATGAAAATCGGTCGAGCCGTTTCGGAGGAGTGTGGGCCAGTTAGGTACTTTCCACTCCCGATTCTCTGCACTGAATTGATGACCTCAGAGACTGACTCTGATACATAACAACATAACTTTTTAAGACCCTAATTTTATACCCAAAAAAATGACAACCAAACGAACATAACTCCTATTAACATTGTGACACGAGAATTTGTTGTTAAGTTGTACCCGTTACAATGGGTATTGCGGGGTGAGAAATAGTTCTAGAAATAGTTGAAATAATGATACAAATCGGATTGAGATCTGAAATTAGCGCATTCAAACAAAAACAAAAAATTAAGTAAGATTCAAAACAAAACTAGTTTTGTCGACCTTGGTGAATAACTGTAGAATCATCTGTGTCGCAGATATCCGCGTGTAACACATCAAATGTATTATGTATTATTAGACAGTTAAATTATATATTAGTTAATGCACAACATGTTCGTATTACGTGGCCTATTCAATGTTATTTTGGTTTTGGTCTTACTTAGTCGTTTCGTTCACAATTGTACGGTTTGTTATGGACAGATTATGAACTAACGAAAACTTGTGCGTTAAATTGTAAATGGTTTGTACAGTTCACAATCTTTCGGCAGTTTATAATCTTACTAATTTGATAACCAACAGCGTTTACACATTTCCGGTGATATAAACTAAACATATAGGTACTTATCTGATCTTATTTTCCTTTTTCAGTATTTCTGAAGACTCTCGGACAATATGCTAGGAAATACAACGATTGTCCTTTGTTCTACCTCGGCTCCCATAGGTACATTGCTCTCTCACACCCTAAATACATTGAGGTGAGTACAAAAAACAGTGCGATCATACCCTTGTGGGTATAGTCGATTTGACAATATTTGCCGAACCTGGTTCTCGGGGTCCAGTAGATCTCAGAAGAACCCCCGAACGTCCTACGTCACAAGTACTATATAAGGAACCTTTGGTAAGCCGCTAAAATTTGTCTAAAATACCTACGTCGTATGCGCTAACCTATAACATATCTAATATAGGTGCTCATGGACTAAGTAAATATGTACAGACTTAATGAATTAGCATAATATCGATTCCAAGCTGAAGAAGAAAAAGAATTGAACTTTGGAACGTATTTTTTTTTTTAATGCTTTGTGTAGTCACTGTAACTATACTCCCCGCTCTACTGAGTTGTATCCGTTCCGTCTATAATAATATAATTCCAAGGATATTTTAGGAAATGTCTATCAAAACCAAAAAGTTCTTCGCTCTTCTGTGATCAAATTTTATAATGTAGGTACTACTACTATCATTATTTTATCAGTTATTTTTAGACATTCGAGTCCAAAAAAATATAAAATTCTTCAGTTTTATTATTATTAGTATGTAGTTTGAATCTATACTAATATTATAAAGCTGAAGAGTTTGTTTTGTTTGTTTGTTTGTTTGTTTAAACGCGCTAATCTCAGAAACTACTGAACCGATTTGAATAATTCTTTCACTGTTAGATAGTCTATTTATCGAGGAAGGCTATAGGCTACATTTTATCCCGGATTTCCTACGGGAAACGTCAACAATCTTCTATATATATAAAAATGAAACCCGTTTTCCTTGGTCACGGCATCACGCGTGAATGGCTGGACCGATTTCCACGGTTTTGCATTCGTTGGAAAGGTTTTGGGCTCCGTGAGGTTTATAGGGAATAAAAATCTCAAAATTCCCACGGGAACGGGGGCGCTGCGTGTGAAACCGCAGGGCACAGCTAGTAATTTATTGATATTGACTTCGAAACCAACAATGATGTGGCAATTTTTTATCATCACTATCACTACATAGTATAAATCTTTAAAACTACGCAACGGATTTTGACGCGGTTTTTAATAAGTAGATAGATTAAAGAGAATGGTTTACATGTATAAAAATTCCCGAAATTTCCACGGGAACGGGCATTACTCGGGTAAAACAGCGGGGCGCTGCTAGTAAAATTATAAATCCTACTTATTTGATTATTTACCTACATATTGATTGATATTGATAACTGATTGACTCGCCTTTACAATCAACAATGATGTCGCAGATTTGTTTATTTACTTATACATATTACATATTAAATTAGCGATCTGTTAATTCTATAAACTGTTGCGTAGATACAAAGGTACTAATCAATTAACCATGTCAGGTTTTTGTGATAGAGTAGGTATCTAGACTTGATATAAGCTTACCTCTATTATGATAGAGTAACAGCGCCCTGCGGTTTTACCCGCGTTGTTCCCGTCCCGTGGAAATTTCGGGAATTTTTATACATATAGGTAAACCTTACAATGCCGGTTAAACCGCGGGGCGCTGCTTGTTTAAGTATTAAACGAAGAATCCACTTCTGGTGACATCGTATTCCTTGTGTTATTATATTATAATACTCTTTACATCGTAGTTTCTCTAAAGTACCTAAACATTAGTGTTATAAAAGTTACCTCTATTGTATACCTTACCTTAGTATTGACTGTTATCTGTATTTTACACCCGACGCCAAAAAAATAGGGGTGTTGCAAGTTTGACTACGATGTCTGTATGTATTTCTGTCTGTGGTATCGTAGCTTTCAAACGGATAAACCGATTTCGATGCAACTTTTTTAATTTGAAAGCCATCTTCCTTGCAGTAGTTAAGTTTAGTAAAAATTGGTCCTGCAGTTATTGCGTAGGAGTTTTTTAATGTTTAATTTTATTTCAGCCTTTGGTTCAAAGTCAAGAACTTATTACTAAAGGAAGATCTTACGAGTTCCTATATGAGTGGCTTGGAAATGGACTTTTGACGTCAACGGGTAAATATCTGATTATACAATCGTTTTATTATATTATATAACACCATAATCCATCCTGCCATCATTAAAATAAAGCTGCTATCATAATCTTGTTATGATTATTATGACAAACAAAATCAATATGCAGGTACTCAAGTTTGATTACAAAACTAGGTAGGTACCTAATAAATATAGGTACTTAGGTTATAGCTTAGGTAAAGATCATTTGTCTTTTGTTTGAACAAAGAAGTAACAATCATTGCTATTTGTCAGCACTATTTATCCACTGTCAATATTGTATTGGAATGTGTCGGTAGTTAAGTAAGTTCGTGTACGTTAGTAGCCGACCCTAGTTACGGAGTTATTAGACCGCTTAAAGACCACGCAGACCTATTAACGCTTATATACACGACACGAGTCTAACACGTGACATTTCCATAGATACATTTTGACAGCAGTAAGTAAGTAAGTCGGAGTTTTTAGACCGCCTCAAGGCCTCCGACATGGTCTAACGATTGAAAGAACCGGGACCGACAATTGAACGTGCGCTCCGAAGCAGAATAATATAATACGAAAAGAGTTATACGATATGTCAAATTGCAATGGTCGGTTGCTCGAGGTTTATTGAACTCGGTAACTTTAAACGACGCTTTTCAATTGAACTCGCTTGAGTTAAACGCTCCCTTAATTTAAACGAACGTCAATATAAATCTTCTAACCTTGTTCTTGCCTTATTCTTCTTTCAAGGTCAAAGATGGAGAACCCACAGGAGGTTCCTGACTCCTGCATTCCATTTCAACATCCTCCAACACTTCCTGCCAGTTTTCTTCAAGAACGACGCTTTGTTGAAGAAGAATTTGATGGAAGTAGCTGATGGGAAGCCAGTTAACATATTCCCTATAATTGCTTTGAATGCTCTGGATAATGTTGCGGGTAAAACAAACACGTTTATTTATTTTTTCGTAATCAACATCTTAACTACTATTATAAAGAGGAAAGATTTATATTTTTGTGTGTATGTTTGTAATGAATAAACTCGAAAACTACTTGACCGATTTGAATAATTATTTTTGTAACGAGCGAAGGACTTGCTGCGTAATCTTTATATATAATCATACACAATTTTCCGAAGAGCAAAAGAGACAAAACGCAGCGTAAAAGTGCTTTAGTTTCATCGTGTTTATTAATAAGTGCCTTATGCTGGGGCCACACTTACGCTCAATGTCAATGCCCATTGAATGCAATAATTTTCAATGCAATATAGTGGGTGGCTACACTTAAACTGTTAATGTCAATGTTCATTTATTGGAAAAAATTGACATTGACAACGGCATTGAATTTACTTCAATTCAGGCAAGATGGACGTCGACAGAGCTCTATATTTCATGAGAGTTAATTTATATTATTTGACTTTATTAAATCATTATCGAATAAAGAGACCATGTTTGCAGAATCTCAAGAAAAGTAATAATTTTGTTGTTACTCCACTCTGTCGCCATAGTACGTATAGACAAAAACGTGCGATTTTGAAGCAAATCCGTCGTAATAAGCAAATACGTCCGAACCCGTTGCGCTCTCGACGCACACTGACAATACGTAGTGTGGCCGCTTCATGCTTTTAACTCTCGCATTAATCTCTTTGATGTACCGCCACTCGAGCTATCGTATACGCCAAATGGCATTGTCAATGCTATTGTCAAATTATGACGCATAGTCGTGGCTACACCTACGGTTAATGTCATATTCTATGGCATATGGCATAGGTGTGGCCCCAGCATTAGTGTGAAAGTGAAAGTTCCCTTTTTTGTACTAAGTTCGGTTACACGGAAATCTTTAAATCCTTTTTGGGTACGTGCCCTTTAACATCGTAAGTACCTGACACAGAGTATATTATAAATAATAAGCTATTTGTTATAACATTTCAGAGTCAGTTATGGGTGTCCCGTTAAATATTCAAGAAAACCGAGACTCCGAATATGTGAAAGCAGTGGAAACGTAAGTTTAATTGCCATAACTTTTTCAAATCACCCTTGAAAACGGTTAAAATTCGAACCATTTGTTGTGCAAATTCACCAAGTGACTGCGGCCCCTGAGATACTAAACAGCCCTTGTGTGTGAGGCTTATGGGCTAATGAGCTAATGAGGCTAATGGGCTAATGGGTTGAGCTTGAAACCACCCCTTTTTGGTAATCCAGATGACTTTCTTAACTAAAGAGGGGTGGTTTCAAATCGAACTGTTTACTTTTTTTTATAACAGTCAACTACAAAAGTTGATGAACACATTCAATATTACCTACACCTCAAGGTTCGTTTGGGTACTCCGTCAATTATCGCCATAATAATTTTATTAATATTGAGTAACGTTTCGTTAAATTGTTTATCTCTATATACAGAATAGCAACAGTATTATCAGAAAGGATCAGGAACCCTCTTATGGCGATTGACCAACTGTTCCAGTTGTCTTCTTTGGCCACGAAGCAGAAGGAAGCGTTGAAAATCCTTCACGGTCACACCAGGAAAGTCATTGAAGCAAGGAAGGAAGAACTTCAGAGGGAAAACAAGACTAGCTTGGGAGATGCGTCTGAATTAGGTGATTTTATTAGTCTGTCTAAGTGATGATCATTGCGATGCGAACGTGCAGCTCAGCACCTACTTGGATGGGAGCCTGATAGATACAAAAGCGGCAATAGTTTTATAATATTTCTATATTTAAATGCGAATCAACTTTAAATATGAACATTAAGATAAAAAAATTAACTTGTTTGGAAGAAAGTCCTTTTTGAGATGGCAAGAACCGCTACCTACTAAATTACTACGCAACCTTGTTAACGTGGTCCACTGGTTTGGGCTGCTTGACCCTTTGGGGGTAGGAGATTTTGGTATCAGGAGGTATATACCTCATAGACTCCTCCCGCCTCCGGATACGTAACACTCTTCTTCGCACTTCGCGACGAAAGAATGCTTCCAAACTCACCGAACATTGGACATATTCCTTGGTCTAAAAATAGTTTCTTTCCCATGTGCACAGGTATCAAGAACAAGCACGCGTTCTTGGATCTTCTTCTTCTTGCTGACATTGACGGAAAAAAGATTGAAGACGAGAAGATAAGAGAAGAAGTCGACACCTTCTTGTTTGAGGTAGAGACTCAACAATTTTAACATCAATTGATAAATAAGTAAAATTATTTTTCTTACAACCCCCTACGCGAAAACGGCTGGCCCGTTTTTAATCAAATATAACTAGGAACCACCACAAGGAAACTGGCGTATCGTCTTCGTTAGTCGTCAAACTTGTAACACCTGTGTTTTGCCTCGAGGGTTAAACATTAAAAAATAAATGGCACCAACAATTTAAGGTATAGACAGGGCATGAAATATATATTTTTGTAAATATAAATAAGCAACTGATACATTTTTACAGGGTCATGACACCACTTCAGCTGGTATTTCCTTCTGTCTGTACAATATTGCGACTCACCCCGATGTCCAGCAGAAACTGTACGACGAACAGAAAGAAGTACTGGGTGGTAATATGGACAGGGACCCCACTTTCAAGTAAGCAAATACAGATTTATTCAAACGTATAACGTACTAGCAGACTACTGTTCCGTAGGGAATTTTGGGATGAAAAGTTATATATAATTATTTTTGCAATGGACAGCCAAATTAAATTGGGAGGTTATAAGTAATTTGTCGTTCTGAAATTCCCACGGGGTGAGCACAACGCGGCTTAAATGCTAAGCGCTACTAGTTATATTATTATACTAGCAGCGCCCCGCGGTTTTACCCGCGTTGTGCCCGTTCCCGTGGGAATTTCGGGATAAAATGTAAACTCTTCAGCTTTATAATATTAGTATAGATATCAAAAAAGTAAAAAGTACTAGCCTGTAATGTCCCACTTCTCCACTGCCCCTCATCTCACTATTATAGATGGCAGATAATAAATACTCCCGTCGTTGGGACTTGCCAAAGAGGGGTGATCTCTGAAACTCCAATCAATCCCCAATCATTTTGGCTTTACCCCCCAAATCTGCAAATCCCTTCTTGCATTAATATAACAAATAACATTAAATTGTTCCACAGTGAAATCCGTGAGATGAAGTATATGGACCTGGTGATCAAAGAGTCTCTGCGACTCCATCCTCCGGTGCCATTGGTCGAGAGGAAAATTACTCACGATGTTGGTAAGAAAATCAACATTAGTTGCCTTTAGTAATGTATAAGTAAGCAGATTTTTTAATTCAACAATATAGTAAAGGCATAGTATTTATTGAAATTCACAATTGAGAAATTGTGTTATGTCAAAAAACTGTTAATTTTACGAGACTTTTGCGACAACTTTAAGGGTGCTTTCAAATTATGCGCTTCGTGTCGGACCGCTGGCTGCGGTGCCGAAGCGGTGCGTTTGTCGTATTGTGAACGTACGATCGTGTGTTTTCATACAAATCGAGCAGTGC
The DNA here is from genome assembly GCA_951394245.1 of Cyclophora punctaria. Classification (NCBI taxonomy): domain Eukaryota; kingdom Metazoa; phylum Arthropoda; class Insecta; order Lepidoptera; family Geometridae; genus Cyclophora; species Cyclophora punctaria. The sequence continues at coordinate 6,297,030 of OX596169.1, forward strand.
GGCAACAGTGCGGCGTCGGTACCGCGAAATAATTTTAGTACGCACGGCTTCGGCACCGCAGCGGTCCGACACGAAACGCATAATTTGAAAGCACCCTTATAACGTCAAAACAAAGGTGTATACTAAAATGTTGCTTCTTATCTCCTTGCTTGCTTATTCATACAAAAAAATGGTAAATTGAAATTGCAGAGTCTTTGCAGAGTAGTAAAATTATATTAATATACTAGCAGCGCCCCGCGGTTTTACCCGCGTTGTGCCCGTTCCCGTGGGAATTTCGAGAATTTTTTTACATAAAAACCTTTCTCTTGAATCACTCTACCTATTACAAAAAACCGCATCAAAATCCGTTGCGTAATTTTAAAGATTTAAGCATACAGACAAACAGACAAACAGACAAACAGACGCGACTTTGTTTTACACTATGTAGTGATGATAACATCTTTTGCGCCTTGTGCTATTGTTACTTATTTATACCGCAATGTTCTTATTTCAAAAATCGAACAATCGTTCAAGTTTCCAGTTTATTTTGCATGTGTTGAATTATACTGTAGCAAAATTATAGCTTATCTACGTTTCTATTAACTACTCCTTTGATCTTAATCTTTACAGTTAAAGTTGTTTTCCATCTGCTAATTAAAAAACAGTTTATTTACCTCAAAGCCGTTATAATTTCAAAAACTAAACAATAAGCAATAACGCCTCGGTGTGGTCTAGTGGTATATAAGAAGAATACTATACGTTTCCTATCATTCGAACTTTACTATGGTTATAGCTTATCTTCTCTTTTTACTTCTTTACATTCTTGTTACAGAATTGGGTGGACTCCACATACCACGCAACACGAACGTTATCATAAACATCTTGCAGACTCAGAGGCACCCTGAGCTGTTCGACGACCCCTTGACCTTCAACCCTGATAGGAAAGACAAAGAGGGCGTTAGGGGAGCCTTTAATTGGATCCCTTTCAGCGCAGGCCCTAGGAATTGCATCGGTATGGTGTTGAATGTAACAAAAAATAAAATTGTCAAAATATGAACTTTGATTGAACCTAAAGTGATACAAAGCTAATTTTAATATTTGTCCATACACCTAGCACTCCCATGGCTTCATTATAATAATAATATTAAAATATTCATCCAATCTTCATTCCCATAGCCCATTTTTATTTCTATCATATCTTGCAATAGTCTCTACTTCTGCAGGTACACATTTCCGGACATGTTGTACTGATGTGGTCGGGAGTGTGTCCCAGCAGTTGTAATCCATTAGATTAAACATCTCCAAAGGGCCTCTACGAGTTGGATTTGTATCCCCTCGCATAGCTCTCAAAAAGACCGGGCTCGTCTTATTTTAAATTACACACGTACGTGCGATAATGCTTGATCTTCTTCAGTTCCAAGCATAGTTCGGATGTTAAAATTATTATGTCATTATCCCTCTATTGCAACTTCCTAAATGATTCCAGGTCAGAAATACGCTACCCTAGAGATGAAAACGACTATCGCGGCCGTTGTGAGACATTTTAAGCTGGCTTCCGCCGGCATTGACCCTGGACTTGGTGCGGACCTGGTGCTACGATCAAAGGATGGAGTCATGCTCAAAATATTACCCAGAGATTAAATTTTAAAGCATTGTATATCACTTGACTTGTAATAATTAATAAACTTTGTACTATAAAAATGTTGCTATTATTTCCATTTCATTTCATAAATTAATAATGTCAACTAACTGCTTCTCGCAGTTTATCCCATGTCCCAAGAATAAGGTCACAGTCATGAGCTATAGCGCGAGGGCGGCAGCAGTGGCTGTGGAATTGGCCAATCAGAATGCTTGAAACGATATTCATTTAAGAGTTCAACCAGTGATTGGCTACTTCACGACCCGCATTGCTGCCGGTCCGCTTCTGCTTACCTAGGGGCTTGACGACTAAGAATAAGTAGAGTGGGTGTGAGAGAACGAGAGAGCGAGATGAAAGTGAGTGTGAGAGAGCGCGAGAGCAAGACGAGAGTGACTATGAGAGATAGTGCTAGAATACGAATGAAGATGAAAATTGAAATAATTTATTTATTAAACATAGGTATGTAATGTATTAAGGTTATATTGAGGCGCACTGCGACTGGGCCCGTAATAAAATGGAAGTCGCTAGATCCCTTTTTCAAATATTTTTCTGCCATCAACTGGCTCCACACATAAATGGTATAAAAAAATCTTGTGTTCAAATCAAAGCAGTAAGTACAGTCACTCAGTCAGTTTTTTTACAAGGACTAAAAAAGCCCAATTTTGCTCAAATAAAGCTGATTGATCCATAGTGCAAAGAGCAAGATCAATGAAAACGAGTTGTAAATGTATGCGTGATAAGGTTGACCGCAACTACTTATAAATAAATGCGTAATAACTTAGGCCATTCGCACACTATGCGGTTAAATTGATTAAAGTATTAAGTAGTTTCAATGTAGAGTCTACCAAAAAGGGAATCAAATTGCAAACTAGGAAGCCACCATGTTATGAAGCTGAATTTATAGAATTATCTGTCTTCATTTAGTATGTCTTCCTAAATCTCTATGATCGGATATAGCATCTGGAGCATAGCATAGTGGCATCTGTGCAATAGGCGGTAATTTCTTCAGTTTGTCTCTAATTCACTACATTGGATATTGGAAAACGTAGACACATGCAAAATTTAAAAGTATTTATTTAATTAAAGCACACGCACTTTTTATCGCAATATTATGTTTGGAGTTGAGGCCTATTTCTCGACGACAACAAAGTTATCTAATTCTTAACGAATAACGATACCTATGTAAGTCGAAAATAGTCGAAGATGAACCTTGCGCAATTCGTAATTTAAATTTAAAGAAATTATAAATCTATAAGTCCTTGTACTTCACCAGTATCTCAATTAAGGAGGAGACAAATATGAATCCTCTTAAAGTAAAGGTAAGTTAGATGACATCGCGCAACTTAGCCGCCTGATGTGTGGCGACCCTTAATCAGATCGTGATTTTATTATAGCGGTCATTTTTTCCTCAGTTATTGTTGATTCCGCGATCTTTTAACACCCGTTAAGTAAATAAATAACAACATTTTAAAATACATAAAATTTATTTTTAAAATATTTTATTTTAATTTATTAAAAACAATTTTATTAATTTATTTAAAAATCTATTTTTTTATTTATTTAAAAATCTATTTTTTAATTTATTAAAAATCTATTTTTTAAATTTATTAAAAAATCGCTCTTTTAACTAGCTAGTAAAAAACCGTTGGAACTTGTGAGATAATTTCAAAACAAAAAAAATAAGGGGGTTTCAAAAAGCAAAAAATGATTATCTTCATATTGCTAGGGACTTTTGTCCTAGCCGCTTTATCCTCGTGGTTGTATCTGGTGTACGATGGGAAGAGACTGAACGTCCCGGGGCCTGCCGTGCTGCCTCTGGTCGGCAATGCCTTGTTATTCTTAGGTGATTCAGCTCGTAAGTATCCGCAGGCTATAACTTATGTTTTAATTACTTAGGTAAGTGATTCAGCTTAGAGGTTCTTGATACTTCATCATCTAAGAATCATCTTAAGTGATTTCTTAGAAGCCATACATTATTTTAACCAGGGAATAAATACCTGGATCAATCCTTCCTGTAGGTACTTGTCTACACTCTTCTTTAACGTAAAAATATATTGTACTTAGTTTGGGCATTTCAATGGTTGTTTATCGTTAAACGTTCGTTTAAAAGTTCACGATGATTTTTTTATTTACGCTGTCTTGTATGTTAAATATAAATACAAAGCTTTGTCTGATAACTTCAATGACTGCCTGTTAAAGAATCACCAGAAGAAAGTCACGATTTTCCATTTTCTTACGACTGTTGGCACCATCGTGATAGGTACTAATGTTAATACTTACCTACATGTAACTCAATGGTTGACACTGATGTTTTGTGTTAATGCTTGGTGCGTCAGCGTAAGTTGAAGCAACCCGCTTGTAGTAATCACTACATAGTAAAACAAAATCGCTTTCCGCTGTCTGTCTGTCCCTATGCTCAGATCTTTAAAACTACGCAACGGATTTACGACGCGGTTTTTTTTAATAAATAGAGTGATACAAGAGGAAGGTTTATATGTATAAAAATTCCCGAAATTCCGAGAAACCGAGGGGCGCTGCTAGTGTTTAATATTGTTTATAAGAATTTTACAAAGAAGGACGTGTGTAGTGTAATCCCTTTAGAAAACTTACCAATTCTTCGCATATAAACATACCTACGTATCTCTTTCCATAGTTTGGTCATTTAAAATATGTATGCACCTATCTATTGTCATTCACCTCATTCTCATTGATATGATTTAGAGGGCGAAGGGCGTTTGCCCTGCAGTGGAACTTTACCTACTGATATTTATTTAATTTTAACTCGTCCAACAGTTAGCCTTGATCATACAAAAATAATATACAACGATTAACATAATTAACGCACATCCTGAAATAAACTGATTTCAGGACTGGTCGAATGGATCAGCTATTTTTTCTGAGCAAACTAGTTGTAGAAAAAATAGTTGATCGATTCGACCAATTTCCAAAAGTACTTTTTGGGCAAAAAAAAATTTACTGAAACTGTTGACACAGCAGTCGAAACAACAACCTTTTTAAATCTAAGCCCTAGATTCTATATCATGTGCGTATTAAGTGCGATAAATTTTTCCTTTTACAGATTTCGTAGTAGCTCTCAATAAGTTGGCATCATATGGAAACGGCATCGTGCGGGCTTATTTATTTATGAACCGGTACATTATGTTGTCTCATCCCAAATATGTAGAGGTGGGTAAAAACTACTCAGTCTGTCAGTCTAGACTTTCTTAAGACTGTCGGTTAGTTAGTCTAGAGTTGTAGACAGTGTTTAGTCTTCTAGTCTATGAAAACCTGCGAAGGAGCGCACACTAGAGATAAGACGTCTAACTGCCGCTCAGAGACGTTCATTAAATCGACACTCAACTAATTGACATAATTTATCTATACTAATATTATAAAGAGGAAAGGTTTGATTTTTTGTTTGTTTGTTTGTTTGTTTCGAATAGGCTCTGAAACTACTGCACCGAATTAAAAAATTCTTTCACCATTCGAAAGCTACACTATCCCTGAGTGACATAGGCTATATTTATTCCCGAAATTCCCACGGGAACGGGCACAACGCGGGTATATGTAACCCAAGGTATGAAAAACATGCCTAAAAAAAATTGGTTATTGGCGTACGCTACTAAATCTATTGATGATACACAAAAACAATGTTCTACACAATCAAAGTACATATCATTGCGAACAAATAAGTTCGCGAGGGCATATGTCTAACTATTATAGTTAAGACACAATAATCGTTTTAAGTTAAAATTAATTAGTTAAAAAAGGAGTGTAATTTTAAGTTGATGATATACATATGATGATATGAATCTACATCAAAATAAATGGCTCTACAATCAAGGTTAATTATGTTTCTTTGTGTACCTCTTTAAATTATTAAAATCGGACAGTTAGTTTCAGAGTTATGATGAGAAATATCACTACATAGTATAAAATAAAGTCGTCTCTGTTTCGTGGCTGTTTGTCTGTATGCTTAAATCTTTAAAATTACGCAACGGATTTTGATGCGGTTTTTTTGTAATAGGTAGAGTGATTCAAGAGGAAGGTTTTTATGTAAAAATTCCCAAAATTCCCAAGGGAACGGCCACAACGCGGGTAAAACCGCGGGGCGCTGCTTACAAAATAGTAATGCTCGATGGCGGGTCTCTTATGGCTACTTACTGTTTCGTGCGGTCAAAGCGCGCGGGGATATAGGTACAATTTGTACCTACCTACGAACTACGAACGACGAAGACGTGCTATGTAGGTATTATCCCGAATTCTTCCTCACATGAAACCTTGATTGTGTATACATATATACTCGCGGGAGACATGTAATATTTTATCCCCAATTTCCCACTTGAAATTTTGATTGTGTATATTCCTGCGGGAGACACGCAATGTTTTATCCCGATTTTCCTACATGAAATCTTGATTACCCGAAGCGAAGCGAGGGCGGGTCGCTAGTTATACATAAAAACTGCGAATCCGATTTGAATAATTATTTTTGTAATGAATATCCACATTCAACGGGAAGGTTATAGGCTACTTTTCATCCCGATTCTCCCGGGAACGGACACAATGCAGGTAAAAACGCGGGGCGCTGCTAGTTTTTGAGAATATGGTCGTTTTTTCTGAATACCCGTAAGACAAAGGCGCTGCATTTTCGAGCTTCTACGTTAAGCGGTATAAGCTAGGCATTCTATCTAAGTCAGTCAGGCAATCAGAACCAAAGATTGTTATCGTATTAGTGATTGCTAATGAAACTTTTATTTTTATTTCAGCCTGTTATGTCAAGCACAGAGCTGATAACGAAAGGAAGATCTTACGTTTTTCTAAGACCGTGGCTCGGAGACGGTCTTCTGACGGCGACAGGTATGTAGTATTATTGCACTAAACTATGCTTTAAACACATATACTTAAATGGTAGCCAAATCAAGTTTTGATATTTAATTAAAATGTTATAAAAAATCAGCTTTTTTTAATTTCTTGAAACTAAAGAATATCAGGATCGTCTTTGTATAATCCAAATTGAATATGAATATCTATTATGCCAATAAATTTGACTATGGTAATCACTTCCCATTGACCTTCCACCGGAAATCACCGCAAATTTAGCATTCATCATAAGATAGCAAATCACGCTTTGACATTGAATGCAAATAAATGTCGAACTTTAAATTCACGCTTTACTACGTCTCTATCGTTTTCAAAAACATGCTGGTACACACAGAAGAGTGAAGTAAGTAGGTACTTACTGTACTGGTAACACTTCTCTATTTCGTGGCGGTACATAACTACCGAAAAATAGAAAGCATCTTGGCCTTTCTACATAAGCTATGCTATGCTATAAAAAATGCTATGATTTGTTTCTTATGATTATCGGATACTTTAACTTGGCCAACACGCTGCCGTACAGATTACAATTTGCATTATAACGACACAAATTGCATTCACGTTTTGAAAATCATCACAGAATTACACGTTTCATACAACTTCCATGGTCACGGCAAATCAAATTATTTTGACCTTGCTCTTGCAATTATACCAACCCGTTAGTACAAAGGATTGTTTAAGTATTTAGATTTCATCTAATTGTGACATTAATATAATGGGGTTTTAAATACATTACATTATAATGAGGGGGTCACTAATTATTTTAATTGTGTACCTATTTTAAACGGAGCGATCAGAAAGATAATAATAGACAAACGTATTCAGATACTTAGGCGCAAGTGCTTCCTTAGTAGAGATTAAATAAAGTGATTTTGACATGTAATGTATGAAAAACAACGGCAATTACTTAAGTGTTAATTTAATAGACGTTTCTGAGTCCAGCAAATAGGTATCAATTACGGTACCAGTCCGATTTGGCCCTTTGGAGATGTTATATTATTATTAAGCTATTGCATAGCTTCTATCGCGGGCCTTGAGCGCGGGGACCGAATCCAGAAATTCCGTAACGAAAAAACCTCACGCTCCGAAACCTAACGCTCCTCAAACATTGGCTACATAATAAGCCCAGAACACAACGTTAGCGCGATGCAGACATTCAGCACACTAACGCCATCTAGTGATACAAAAAATAACTATGCAATAGCTTTACCGCGGCAGTCCCCGAGTGCCACACGTCTTTTGTAATATAAGTTCCTACCTAATACTTATATCTTCCTTTATTCGTAGCATGTTGATTGGACTTGCAGTAAACCTCTTTTGTTTCCATTTTCCTGTTTATTTGCTTTGGAACAAATTAATTAGTAATTAATAGTGCATTTCTTAGTATAGTTACTTTTGGCACCTATAGATCTTTACCCTGCATTGAAAAAAATACATTTTACTACCAAATAAGATAACCATTACGTTTATCTACCCCCAATACCAAAATTGGCCTCTTATGTCATTCTCTTGCCCAAAACGGAAATATATCTACCCTTGACAAGTTTCCGTGTCCCGCTACCATAATACAAACCCGACACCCGTCACGTTAATGTATTTCCGATTACGAGACACTATTGTCACGCTGTGCAGTTTTATTGCCTTTAAATTCGATGAAAAAAAAGATTGCGTGTCAACAATGGTTTCCGATACCGGGAATCGAACCCGAGCCTCCTGGGTGAGAGCCAGGTATCCTAGCCACTAGACCATATCGGATGTTGAGAGAGTGGTCGAATTTGTGAACTAAATACTAAAGTTTGTTTATCTGGCTTCATTCCAAATCCTTCTAATTATAAATTCGATAGTTTGAAGATGTATGAATGTATGGATGAATGGATGTGTGGATGTTTGTTACTCTTTCACGAAACGGATTTAGATGAAAACGATTGTAAACTCAAATTAAAGTAGCTCATTGTAATAAATCACTGGTCCATTATTGGGCCCTGACCATTATAGGGTAACAGCCCAATGTTTGGACACTTGCAATCAATTATATTGATGCGTTACGATTATTGCGCCCACTGTGCCATTGTGCTGTGTATAGTTGCTTTCGTGGGTCATTAAGACGGTACCTTAACTATACTGCGATTACTGTATTAACACGATAATGGCGACTGCAATTTAAATCGCGTTAAAGTAAGAGTTGTTTTACAATTATAGCTGAACTAGCCGCGCCCCCCAGTGTTACCCGCGTTATACCTATTCCCGTCAGAATTTCGGAATAATAATGTATTCCATGTGTTATTCTGATGTATAACCTATATGAGTGTAAATTTTCATCCAAAACCGTGCAGTAGTTTTGTTGTGAAAGAGTAATAAACATGCTATATACATACATACTCAAAAAATTAGCTTTTATAATATTAGTAGGATATTAAATTGATGGTAACATATCTACCATCTCAAACTTCAGTCTCTATAGCGACCGTGAACAAAGAATCCCCAAAAACCCCATAAACCAAAACCCATAAGTAGTTTTATTATATACTTAACGTACTTACCTACTTAGGTTTCTCAACTGTAACAACCGTTATAACTTTAGGACATGAAAAATTGTAGGTCTCCGGTTGTATACATCTCGGTTAACTCATAGGCATGTGTGTAGAATTTCTTATTTTGTCCTCATTTCTCTTGCCAATAGAATCGAATTATCATCAACTAAACAAAGAGAATTATTCAAATCGGCCAGGTAAGTTGTTCTCGAGATTAGATCGAGCATACAAACAAAATTACAATTTGTTGCGCTTTATATTAGTAGTTATTGTTTAAATTTGCTAAAATTAATCAAAATATATTAAGTTTGTTTGTTTGTTTGTTTATACCTATATGGAAGGAATTGCGGGTGATCTTTGCCCAGCAGAGGGACAGCGAAGTTACGTAAAAAAAGTATTTGCGAAGAGGTTTCTATGTCTATGGGATAACATGTTTGGTCCTTAGTTATTGGGCTTGGATTTAAATAAACGTACCAAGTGGCGCGACATTTTAAAAAGCTATCCGCACTGTCTCTCCAATTGTGAAGTTATAAGTCCATTAAAATCCATTTTACACCATGCATGGCTTAGTTGTATCGCGGTCCTACTTTTAAAGCTGCGGGCGCACACTGCGTGCGCCCGCCGCGTGTGGCTTCATACAAAAGTGAACCGTCGCGTGCGGTTTCATACAAAAGTGAACCGCCGCGTGCGCACGCGACGGGCGCACGCTTAACGCAGTGTTGACCCTAAGGATAACTACCGTACTCAGAAACGTTCATTAAATTGACACTTTAACTGAATGACGGAAGTCATACATTCAAACATGTAATATGTTGAAATCATTTAATAAATCTACTAAGGAAGCATTTGACGTCTCTGAGTGAGGGTGAACGAGCTTTTAATGCCATTATTTTTCCACAGGTCACAGATGGAAAACTCACAGAAGATTCCTGACCCCAGCCTTCCATTTCAACATCCTGCACAATTTCGTTCCGGTGTTCCATAAGAATAGTCATATTTTAAACAACAAAATATCTACCTTAGCTGATGGGAGAAATGTCAGTCTGTTTCCTATTATAGCTTTGAATGCTTTGGATAATGTCACTGGTAAGGAAAAACTGCGTTAAATTATCTAACTGCTGGTCTCAGAGATTCCATTAAATCGTCACTTAACTAATTGACATTATCGTCAACATCTCTCTTAGCAGACTCTCAGCATTTGACGCCTCTGAGCGTAAGTCTAGGTGCCTAGGTATTAGGTATTTATTACTAAAACTATATTTCCACACTCTACTGATGTATTCGAAGAGATGAGAGGCTTTTGCCCAGGAGTAGGTATAGGACAGCAGGGTAATACTTTTGCTTAACTAATACATATATTTTTTATTTTATGGAAGTAATTTCTTAATAACTTGGTCATGTTTCCAGAATCAATAATGGGAGTTGATGTGAACGCTCAAAAGGACAGTGAGTCTCAGTACGTGAAATCTATTGGCATGTAAGTAACTAATTACTAGGTACCGATATGAGTACGAGTATGAGATGAGATAAAAATATGTATAGAATATGAACCTACGTTAAACACTCTACAATAACTCTATACAGAAAAATACCGCTAATTTTATATTTCTTTCCTCCAGCCTAACAGAGTTAATAGCAATGAAGGCACGTAATCCGTTCGTAGCAGAAGACCATATCTTCAATTGGCTGCCGTACAAGAAACAGCAGGACAATGCTTTAAGCGTTCTCAAAGGCCAAACTATGAAGGTGATTGAAGCAAGAAGGGAAGAACTGGCCAAAAACAACATCACCAGTTTACCTTCGGAGTCCGATATGGGTGATTACATCAGTTGCTTTTTGCCCCAATTTTTTTATTGACGCGTATTACATTTGACCCGTTTTTTGTGATTGACTGGGGTTTTATCTCTGACCATTTTGACCTTACCTTGAACAATAGAATGCGGATAAAAATTCAAACAAAAATACCAAGGTCAAGGCATTAGAAGATAGGATCCACATTTAAAACGTACCTACACAAAGTTCTATAGCTGTAATTGTCCAGATTCCCCAAATCTTGAATTTGGAAACTCAAAGTCGGTTTTCCTTCAGTTAGTCCGATTTGTATTTCCGAATGCAATTTAATTAAATTCTAAAATAGCTCGGTATTCCGATTGGTTCAAGTTTAAAATTAGAACATTTTACAGGAATCAAGAATAAGAACGCGTTTTTAGACTTGCTTCTGCTTGCTGAGATAGATGGAAAGAAAATTAATGATGAAAGCATTCGAGAGGAAGTGGATACCTTCATGTTCGAGGTAAGGATAAAGATTTGTTCTTATTTCCTGTCCAGTTCCGTACCTAGTATATTGTTATTTATAAATAATTTTTCTTACGAGTCCTTAAATGACGGGCAAATTTTGCAAAAAAGCTGATTTTCGTTCTGTATCAGTCATCAAATCAGTTGTAGGACTTTGTTTTATACTATGTAGTGATTATATGGATTAAATAATTCCAGGGTCATGACACCACTTCTGCTGCCATTGTATTCTGTCTTTACTGCATATCCAGAGACGAATCTGTGCAGCTAAAGATAATAGAAGAACAAAAAGACATTTTAGGAGAAGACTTATCTAGGGAAGCTAATTATGCGTAAGTGCTTAGAATAGAAAAGACTTTTTTATCCTCCTTACTGTACTGATATCTTCGGTGATATGAGAGCCCTTTGCCCAGCTGTGGGACATTACAGGCTAATACTTCTACTTCTTTTTACGTCTAACATCCTACCCTGGATCAACCCTCACTCTCTGTCAGAGACTTAATTACCACGGAGCTGGGAAGGCTTACCTTATATAAAGTTTATTTTATGCTCCATGGTTCCTTACTTACTTTCTTTCAGGGATCTACAGAAAATGAAGTATTTGGATATTGTGATCAAAGAAGCGTTACGTCTCTATCCATCTGTGCCTTACATTGAAAGGATTACTACCAAAGATACAGGTACATAACTTCAACACCACCTGCATAACTATTATATTAAGAAGTCGTTCTTACAAGCGTTCCATTAACGCGCGTAAAAAAACTGTGCCGTCGTATTTTGAACGCTGTCTATAGGAAATATTATATGAAATGGCATGAATGACTAAATAAGTATCTTTATCTACACTAATGTTGTAACATTCTACTTATGTTTCCAATACTTGACTTATAATTACTACTGTTATAGCGCAGACAACAAAACAATCAATTTAAGCAATTTCACATGATGGTATAATATCCTAAAACATCGATATCGATATCGTAAAATCTCATTATAACATCAATAAAACGCGACCAATTAACCTGGCGAGCCTTATGTCAAAATCCTCATACAAGTTGTATCAAATTTTGATATTAGGCTGGCTTTTGAAAACAGTTGGGTTATACGTGAAAACTTCGTCGAAACTACATACACAAAACTCTTTGGTAAGATCTCGCTCGCTCCTGATTGGCCTTACGCGCAGCTGCGCTCTCATTGGTTAGATTTTAATGGCGGCAAGTTCACTGTGACAATACACGTACGCGTGAAAAACTATTGTCAGCTTTTACTCTTGTTGTTTGATTAATTGCATTAGTGAAGATAAAGTAGTGTATGCAACTGCATATAACACGGGTATTAAAACACTCGTTACTATTATGAAACTCGCTGCGCTCGTTTCATAAACTCACACTCGTGTTTTAATACCCTTCCTTATATGACAGTTGCATAAACTACTATTATCTACACTAATGTTGTAACATTCTACTTATGTTTCCAATACTTGACTTATAATTACTACTGTTATAGCGCAGACAACTAAAACACTCAATTAAACAATTGCACATGATGTTATAATATCCACATCGATATCGTAAAATCTCATTATAACATCGCGCCCTGCGCGGCGCGCGCAGCTGCGCTCTCATTGGTTAGATTTTAATGGCGGCAAGTTCACTGTGACAATACACGTACGCGTGAATTAAATGTTTCGCAATGAGTTTTGTTTTTAAAATTTTGTTTGATTAATTGCATTAGTGAAGATAAAGTAGTGTATGCAACTGCATATAACACGGGTATTAAAACACTCGTTACTATTATGAAACTCGCTGCGCTCGTTTCATTAACTCACACTCGTGTTTTAATACCCTTCTTTATATGACAGTTGCATAAACTACTATTATTTATGACAGTTATTTTATTATATAGAAGAAAATTGGTTAAGCGCAAGAAACACATACTGCTGGTGCGGGCTGGTTATACGTCGCGTGACACGCGTGAAAGGTCTCCCACACACTCACTCATTGCGGGCCCGCAGCGTCACGAGATGACGAGACCCGCAATTGGCCCGCATCCGCACTATGTGTGTCTTGTACTTTAATTGCTATTCCCACAGACTATTTTCGTACCTACCTACGCGTCTGTTGAAAATACAACATCGGTTTTTAATGCGTTAAAAAACGCTCTTGCGAATGAGGCTATAATATAAGTACCTACCTATCATAAGTAGGTATGTTTATTTGTACTTGAATGCAAACCCAACAATAAATACCTACTTAAATGTAAAATTGCACCGCACATCATAATAAATGGCAGAAAACGGTTGCAATTATGCGACATGCGAGATTTGTAACGTAATTAAATACGTCATAAGTACATTTAATGCTTTAATTACTTAAACAATGTAAGTGAATCATTTAAGTTACCTAACCTTGTTAACTACTGCGGGTTACACTGTCACGGTAGTCTGTTCTGTGGTAAACTAATGTAATCTATCTATCACGCCCTCATTTATCTTTCATGGGATGATGGGTTAACGTTTTCAGTGAATATTCCTGTAGAGTTATGCTATCTTCTATACTACTATTATAAAGCTGAAGAGTTTGTTTTGTTTGTTTGTTTGTTTAAACACGCTAATCTCAGAAACTACTGAACCTATTTGAATAATTCTTTTTGTAATAGATAGCCACATTCAACGGGAAGGTTATAGGCTATTTTTCATCCCGAAATTCCTACGGGAACGGGTACAACGCGGGTAAAACCGCGGGGCGCTGCTAGTCTTCTTATATATACAAATTAATTGCTGTTCGTTAGTCTGCTTAAAACTCGAGAACGGCTGAACCGATTTGGCTAATTTTGGTTTTGAAATATTGATGAAAGTCATGAAAGGGAGGTTTAAACGGTAAGCATTGACTGAATAAATGCGAATGAAACCGCAGGGCACAGCTAGTTAACAATAAAAATACCTACGTTAAATTTATGCATGGCGTAATGAGGCTTAGGTAAACCTATGTACCTATTCCAGTTTAGGAGTTAATTGTAAAACCATACCCAGAATTTAAAAGCCAGATTTATTAGGCCCATCGCAGACGACAGACTATCCGTGACGCACTTTTTAGTCTGTGAAAATAGAACCTATGTAATTATATGCAGTAACGCACACGACGCGCAAAAATCCGCGACCGAATTTTTGTGCGCCGCAGACTCGATCGCACAAAAAGTCTGTCGTCTGCGATGGGCCAAGAGTACCTTCCTGACCATTGAATCGGAACGAGCCTGCGGAGCGGAGAAAGTAAATGGAGGAATAATACATAAGTAATTAATAGGATTGTTTAAGCAATAATATTGGTTAATATTTCTCCGTTTCTCCGCTCTACAACCTCACTCGGTTTCAAGCGACTGGCAGCATAAAACAACTATTTTGGATAACATACCTGGCCTTCTTTTTTCACATTCTCTTTTTTTATTTTAGTACTCATAAAATCAGGGTCTAATATGTATTTAATGTTTCAGAAATCCAAGGTCACAAAATACCATACAATACATCAATAGTAATCGACATCCTGGGCATGCAGAGACGTGAAGATATGTTTGAAGATGCCCTCACTTTCAAGCCGGAAAGATTTATTAATCCAACAATGAAATCAGCTTTCGCTTGGATCCCTTTTAGCGCTGGGCCTAGGAATTGTATTGGTAAGTTACTTATTTAAAGCCGAGGTCTTGCAAAAAACACAAATAATAAGTTTTTAGGAGTAAATCTCCGTTAACTTTATTTTGAACTCTTTGGAAACTCATGAAAGCTCGTATATTGTACGTACACCTCTTACATTGATTCTCTTTTATTGTTTTTTATAAAAGCAACCATCCTATTCCAGGCCAAAAGTTCGCGATGATGGAAATGAAAATAACAATCGCCGCCGTTGTGAGGAACTTCATACTACTGCCATCTGGTGAAAATCTTGAGCTTTGTGCTGATTTGATATTGAGATCTAAGAATGATGTCAATGTTAAGTTTATGCCAAGAAAATAACGGTGTTAGGTGCAAAAAAAATGTACAGAGAATAAAGATGTTTTGATTAAGAAGACATAGCTTTTCATTTGAGAATACAGAGCATTTGATATAAAGTTAAATATTATATTTGGCGGTGAAAAACAGGGTACAAAACCCAACGATAGGTTATAAAGTAAAGTTTGGTTTTAAATTAAATTGTAATTTACGTATAGTTAATTAAATATATTTTTACCTTTTTTGTATGAAATCCTGTTATAGAAGCTACTGTTATTTATAAGGTGCCTAGTTTAAAATTAAAATACATATTTAATTAAAATATGAACACCCTGTATAGATTTCTTTATTCCATTACCATTCCTTACCCCGTAATCCACAGATGATAAATGTAGTATTGCACTATCCAAAAGCAAAATCCGTAATATAGTCTGTGTCTAATTAATACTTTCAAATGTCATTGCAGCAGTTGTGGGACCCGGACATTGACAAACTTCAGTCAGTTACATAGTGATGTGTTCGATCGATGTCAATCCATTCATTCCAAAAAATTTAATAGATCGATCATCTTATATAACGTAATAAATTAATAGTATATAAAAATGACATACAGAATGTACCGAATGTAATGATGAAATAACAAGTAATCAAAAACCACCCCAAAAATTATATTTAACATTCGTAATCTGCTGCCTATTAATTCAATTATTTGATTATGATTGCATTGATTCTTTCTCAAGAATCGTTTTATAATTTTTCAATAAAATGCGTTATTTCTTTCGATTCGAATCGTTATTATTGTCTTCCAGAATGAATGCCCGTTGCATTCATCCATCCCATCACTAATCACTTCTATCCTTTGATTGATTGATAGGTACTTGATTTCTTGGTCTGTGTATAATGATATTGAGATGAGATTGTTGTGTTGATTGATTGATTGTTTCTTGGTCTGTGTTGCGCATCTTGTGCGTGATATTTGTTGTGAATCTAAACCATATAATATAATAATAAAACATGTGTAAACATAACTAAATACTTTTGCGAATCATAATATTGCAACAAGTACATTAATTTCTTGTAAAGAAATATAGAGAAACAAGAGTTCAATTTATCTGTATTTATTTCTGTGAATTCAACTTATCAACTACTTACAAAATGAGTGCAGACTCCTTAAACGTAGCTCGCCGCAAGCTTAACGATGCTTTAGGCGAGAAATCAACTAAATACTTCACCCACATGAAACAATGGTTTCGGATGAAGCTGACAAAAGAAGAATTTGATCTTGAAGCTCGGAAAATGCTCTCACACGATCAAGTGCACTATCATAACGAATTTTTACTTGCTTTGCTGAACAAAGTGGAAGGATTGGCTGAAACTTCGATTTCTATTGCTCAAGAGAAAGCTATCACTGAGAATAAGAACAGCAGAAGGCATAAAAGAAGTTCTAGAACATCTGAGAAATCAAACTTTGATGCGGTCGATCTTATTGATTACTTGCCGCCAAATTCTCCGCCTGGAGCTGGAAGTGATGGCGTTAAATATGCTGCTCAGGTACAGAACATATTCATAATATAGTTTACTTACACAGAATACTTATGTCACTGACAATTTTGGGATATAAGTTTAAGTCTATTAATATCTGTGCTTTAGCACCAAATAATCAATTAAACATCCTTATTATTGAACAAGACCAGAAGCACGAATATCACGCACGAACAGCTATAATTATACATTAATAAATTATCCCATATTTTACAGGAAATCTTCCTCCCTGATCATGCCCTAGTTGTTGGCCGATTCATGCTAGCTGCCTGGGAACTAGGCCTAGAAGGAGTAGACGACGAAGCCGCTGACATAATAGTAGTAGCCGTCCAAAACTTCCTGAAAAACATCCTAACAGCTGTTATAACTCAAAGAAAAGGCTACAAAGTCCATAATAAACATTTTATCCATGATATAGGCGGTTATATGCCTAATATATGGTTGAGGAATACTGCCAAGTTGTATGATCCTCAGAGTGAGGGAAGGATTGATCTTGATGAGGGAGATGGACTGCAGGTGCCGCGGTGTCCGCCAACTATTGATGAGATGGAACATGCTGCTGCTTTGGAGATTGCTTGCAGGTGAGATGGGAACTTCTTTAACCATTGTTTGTTTACATTATGGAGTAGAGTATAGTGGTTAAATTATTACTAGTTTTATAATGGTTTACCTTATAGTACAGTATGCTTTAAACCAATTGTGCATTGCCATGGGACTAATCAGTTATTAATGTTATTATACTCGTTAAATTACTAAATCAGGTTATTTTTATATTTTACCCAAAACGTTTAAGAAATTAATATTGTTATAATATTTATTAAAAACTAGCTAGGTATGCCCTGTGGTTTCACCCGCATTCATTCCATCACAGCTTACCATTTAAACCTTCCCTCAAAAAAATTCAAAACTAAATCAACTAAATAAGCCCAACCGTTCTCGAGTTTTAGTTAGACAAACAAACCACTATTTGATTTATCTATGTACATATATATATATATAACACTAGCAGCGCCCTGCGGTTATACCCGCGTTGTACTCGTTCCCATGGGAATTGCGGGATGAAAAATAAAAAATAGCCTATAACTTTTCTGTTGAATGTTGCTATCTATTTCAAAAAGAATTATTCAAATTGGACTGATAATTCCTGAGATTACCTCGAGCATACAAACAAACAAACTTACAAATTTTACCTCTTTATCATATTACTATAGATGTTATTCCTATTTCAGCACCGCAACTGACTCCAATGATGAAAAGTTGACCATAGACGAAATCTACAACACATTGCTGACCCACCGCAACGTTATTGCTTGCCATTCAGTTTATGCAGTCAACATGGAGAGATTAGCCGTGATGTTGAATCATCCGAGCAATTAATATAAGTAAAATCCATCTTTAAAGATGCCGGTTACTCTAAGCAGTTTTTCTTAACATTTTTAAGGATCCTGTAAGTAAAAATGTTAATAATATGAACCATTATGTTAGCCTGTAAGGTTTAGAATGGTTACAGACCATTCTAAACCTTACAGGATACCATTACTGGGAAAAAGCCTCTCTTCAGTGACTAAGGCTGAGAAGACGAAGGATACTTTTGTTAATAAATATATTTAAGGTAGGTTCATTATTCTTACTGCTGTATTTTACATGTATGTATTTTATATTAGCAGTACCTCACAGTTTCAACCGCATTGTAAAACCGTCTGAATGTATTTGAGAAAATTACAGACAGACAGCTTTTGAAGATTTTGTTTAATAGTATGTATAGATAGGTTATATTGTGAAGGTCTTCCCCAACATGGGATGGTACTGGCTAACAGTATAATAAGTTCTATGAAAGTTAAACTTTAGTTACTAAAATCATAACTGTAATGATCTCAAATATAAGTTACAATTGAAATCTTTAATTAAAACATTACACTTAAAGTAAACATCTTTCTTTATTTCATTATTAAAGCAACATTCTTATCAACATAATATAAATACAACTTAAAATATTAACATGCATTCCATCATGATCTTAATTTTTTATTAAATATTATATTTCAATCATCCTATGTAATAACTATATTAAAGGTCATTGCTTATTATAACCACCTAGCATACAACCAGCATTGTCTATTCGAGCCGACAGTGTACAAGAAAAAGATAGACTGGGAAAGAGAGAGAGAGAGTGAAATGTTACAAAATGAAAGACAAACGATGATTCGGCGGGCTCTGGTCGGAAACCGGGTTATTAGGACTTAAATTACCGACCTTTTCCATACATAAGTTTTTAAGTCCTTGAATTTAGCTTAATGACTCAACGGCTTATAATGCCGACTCTGTAGTATTTCTGCTGTTATCAAAGTCTCAATAAATTGTAATAAAGAATCAATAATAGACATTCAATTGTCATTGTAAACTCATATATATATATATGTATTTACAAATAAAAATATTTATTAAGCCAGTTGAGCAAAAATAATTAAGTTTGAGATAGCTATAATAACCTTTGCCTGAAGACACTGATAAAGTCCCTCGATAAAGTCCACTATTGAGCAACTATGTGGATGGAACTCTGTCAAAGTGAAACAAACTGATAGTCCTTACGCGAATTGCGTCAAACTATTACAAATAAAGATTTGGAATCTATAATTTCAGTCTACTTTAATAAAGTTTCATCTCATGCCAGAATTACAGGAAGAAAACATGATGAGATGGGTTCAAAAAAGCTTTTAAGCTTCCTGATTTAATTTATTTGACAGTGCAGTAGCGGATCCAGGATCTAGATTAGGAGGGAGTTGTCTCTGTAAGTGTTGGTTTTATTAAGTGCTTTGAACTTCCTAACCATTATGAGAAATCTTCGGATCTGGTAACTGGTTCTGAAGTAGACAAAGACGTAATATAATACACCTTTTCATACAAGGCACCTATCTTCCATGGTTACGAAGCTATAGGGTTTTTTTCTATGACATCTTCATTATTGTACCCTCGACTCTTTAGCAGATTCCGCATCACTCGGAGACTGAACGACTACTAACGGAACATGTCTTATTAATGGTGATCCTGGCCTTGAAGAGTGTGGTGACACTTGCCGTGACCCGTAAATTGGCATAACGGGCGACACTTGGGGTGACCTTACAGGTGAAACTTGGCGAGACCTCACTTGGCATGAAGTTACGGTCCCTTCATGGCGTGTCCTCACGGGCGATCCATGACGCGACCGCTCGGGAGATTCATGACGTGACCTCACGGGCGATTCTTGGCGTGACCTTTGCGGTGACCCTTGTTGTGACATATACGGTGACCTCCGCGACACTGGCCTCATCTCTTGGTCGTCTAATTCTACTGATTGGTTACCTCCGAGCAACCGTTTTTTCTTCCAAACTAGAAAGACGAGAATTCCCAACACTACTATAATGCCGAGAGCGCCAAACGTGATCCCTGTTGCTGAGGCTTTTGACATTGTGTAGAGTCCTGAAAAAGATGTAAGTATGAAATTACTATTTGATCAAAGAAACAATGAGAATACATTGCATGGTTGGTATAATTCACTAGGTAAAATCTACAAGATATGTTTCGTGTTAATTTCGGGATGAAAACTAGCCTATAACCTTCCCGTTGAATGTGGCTATCCATAGAAAAAGAATTATTAGAATCGGGTTGTATTGGTAGTTCTGAGATTACCACATACAAACGAACAAAAAGCAAACTCTTCAGCTTTTATTATCTTTATACCTACTTATATAAAAATTACGTGTCACGTTGTTTTTCCGCGATGGACTCCTAAACTACTGACTCGATTTTAAATCTGATATGCACACCTTGTGCAATTTGATCCAACTTGAAAGATAGGATAGGATAGGTACGATTACTCCTGAAAAGTAAAAAGGTTTAGAGATAGGATAGGAATGAAATAAAATCACTAAATCTTTTTCTCTTCAGGAGTAATGTCTTCGGCTGGAAAATTGACATTAGTCAAAATTTCCAAATAGAGTATAAATCTCAATTTATAGTGATTAGGATGGTCCATCCCCAAATTTTTATATGGTAAAACAACGTTTGCCAGGTCAGCTTGTATTAGTATAGTATCGATAGTGATAAGTTAATACCTTCGACATCGATAGTGATGGTATCGATATGTTCTTTCCCATCACCCAAGCCGGCGCCACACGTCCAAGTGCCGACATCCTCGTACTTCACCTTTAGTATCGTCACAGCGCAGTCCCCGCGGTCCAAACTCTTGTTGTTCGGGAAGTAGTAGCGGTTTAAAATGGCGCTGAGAATTGGTAAACAAGGCATTAAGTAGCTGTTGTACCTATTGAGTTATATTAAAAGCGCCCCTTTGAGGTAAGTAAGTTCGAGCAGGTTAGTGGCCAACCCTGGTGTCGGAGTTTTTAGACCGCCTAAAGGCCTCCGACGTGGTCTTACGATTAAAACAACCGGGACCGACAGTTAAACGTGCCCTCCGAAACTCTCGGATAGAAATGCCCTATCGACCAACCATCAAAGTCGAGGGCCGAGAGCCGAGCTGCATGTTGCTTAACAATCGCAATTAACATTGAGTTCTAAAACGAAACAAAAACAACTGAAGTATTTATTATACCTGAAGTCATTTATTTCTCGCTATTTAAATACATTCGATAGATAGAATCATATAAGTACCTACTTAGGTACATTATGAGAACTGTACCAACTGTGAGCTTTTACGTATCACAGTTGGCAGGTACTTGGTAAATTCAAAATTCAATGGTGGTACGTTCAAAAAAGCCTCTTTGGGGCCGAAACTGAATAAAAATAATTGACTTGACTCCTAACTTACGTGTCATGTCCAACTTCGTCGTTGATGCTGAACGGTTTCCCAACAGGAGGCTCGAACCTACAGTATTTCAAAGGCGTCATCCTTCTAGTAGTAGCGCATTCAATGGTTACCTACAAAATTAGAAGCCTTTTCATGTTACCTGTTACCTGACAAGCCCGTTGGCACAGTGGCAGTGAGAGCGCTTACTGTGTCGGGGGTTGCGGGTTCGATACCCGCCCGGAGTCAACAATATGTCAAAAAAAAATAGTTGTTGGCGACGACGTCTGGGTATCAATTATAAAAACATACCTACCCTATTGGAGCATCATATTCAAACTACTATAAGTACTATACCTTATGCTGCCTAACATGACAATAGAAAATGTCTAATGTTACATTATAGGTGACGATTATACTAAAGTGCTCATATTCATGGTCTGACTGACCGGACATAATCACTACATAATATAAAAAACAAAGTCGCTTTCCGCTGTCTGTCTATCCCTATGTATGCTTATATCTTTTAAACTACGAAACGGATTTCGACGCGTTTTTTTAAAATAGATAGAGCGATTCAAGAGGAAGGTTAATATGTATAAAAATTCCCGAAATTCCCACGGGGACGAGCACAACGCGGGTAAAACCGCGAGGCACTGCTAGTTATTTAATAAACCAAATCTGGTTAAACGAATACCTACTCTAAACACACTTCCTATAATTATAGTAGGTATGTATTGTATGTATAGGTAGGTACCTACCTACTTAGAATACGATAATACCTTCTTTCCATGCAGCGTGGATATATTATTCCTCACAGCCGCTAATTCATTGACTACTCGCAAGTTGATCAGTTTCATAACCTCTATGCCTATGGAGCCTTTTCTGCCGATATGACAACTCCATTCTCCACTGTCTCCTTTCGAAGCTTGCACTTTGACTGCGCACTGTCCCGCATCTAGTGTTGAGCCTGAAAAACTAAGGATTTTGGTGTTATGTAAGTGTACGTTAAATGAGTACCTAAGTATGTATAATCTGAGGAAAAAGGTTTAATGATAGGGTAAGAATGAAATAAAATCACTAAACCTTTTTCCTCTGCAGGAGCAATCGTCTTCGGCTGGAAAATTGACGACATTGGTCCACATTTTGTGTCAATCCAAAAGAAATAGACTATATAATCAAGTGATTTAAACGTGATAAAAGATAATAGCGGGAAGCCCCGCAAGTGGTGGCGGGACGAGCTGGACGCCTTAAAAATTTCGAAACTATGGCGAGAGAAACCTTTGCCTTGCAATTACATATAATATTAATAGTACCTAGTTACGTAACTTAATTTAGGTTCGCAAATGGGTTCACTTTGTTTGTATACCACCTAATTGGCTGCTACGTTTCTAAACCATGTCGGAGGCATTAAGACGTTTTAAAAACTTCGACACCAGGGTCGGCCACTAACTTATACTCGAACTTAGGTACTTACTTACCTACATTTGTCCCGGTCATTTAAACCATATTTCTTCAGCCATGCCTATCTACAAATGAATGTAGAACCGAGCAAAGTTACTAAAAGTCAATGGTAAACTTACGAATATCTCTTCCCTGTAGGATGAATGAATCCACAATACGCCATAGGGGCGTCACTCTTGCAGTTTATCATGACGCTCTCATTCTCCAGAGCCAATATCGTTTCCACGCCATTCACGTCAAAAGTTCTGAACCCTGGTGGCAACAGAATATTTTTACTTTTGAAGGATTAGGTACCTTCATTGTTCGGGTTTGAGATCGCCAAACAAGGTTAATATTACCAAGGATTTTAAGAGGAATAAAGTACTTGCGATAAGAAATTAATTTTTAAAGCACTGGTAGGTATATCTTTAAAACTTAGTTTACGTTGGTAGTAAAATCAAGTTCATATTTTTGGTTTAACCACTTCAAAAAACAAGGGAAAGGAAGATTTATCTTAATCCAGGATTTTAAACCAAACAATCCATTTTGTACAGCAAGTAACTCATACACTTCACTTTATCCAAAAACTTATTCATGAATTAACATGTTATAACATTAATATTCTTTTAAGGACTAATAAACACACGCACCAAATTCACTTTTTAAGCATATAATTGTTACGTATTGTCAACATTTCAACTTACCACAAGTTTCGTTAGACAACATAAACACTAGGTAAATTAAAATCATAAACATTTTTACTTCAATTATAACATAGTATCACCACATCACCTATTTAACTACTACTATTTAACAGTACATATTTGAACTAACTGCATTAAGAAGCACCTAACTACCCTCTATAGATAAAGATGTCAAGAAGTCGCCTACTTTATGAGTTTATGATAAAATATAAAAACATAGCAGTTGAGATAGTGAAGTGTAATAAGTATATAAAATAGAATTATTATATAGTATTGTTTATCGCTTTAGGGGTCCGTAGCCAAATGGCATAAAACGGAATCCTTTTATTTTCGTCATGGCTGTCTGTCTGTTCGTATGTCACATTTTTATCTCGGACTTTAAGGATGCAGCATCATTGAAATTTGGCGAGTAGGTACGTGTATTTTGTGAACCGCAAACAAAAATGTAGTATGAAAAATACAAGTATTATGGTTAACGCTCCATACATGACACTGAGGTATGAACAAATCAAGAAATTATTATTATCATATGATAAGTCTTCAAACTGTTATTGCGGTTACTAAAAGTTTTTTGATGAAGTATTCGCCTATACGTGCCACAGCTGAGCAAACGTCACAGAAAGATTCTTAGCTGCTGCGGAACCCTTCATAGGCAAGACCATCTTGCTCTTGGCCGCTTTTTTATTAATGCGTAAATAGACGGTAATAGGTTTTGTTTGTGTAATAACTTTTGCGTACAGTTTCGCTTTTGTTACTTATTTTATTTAAATTCTTTCCATCAGCTTTTATCATAAAAATATCAAAAGATTACATGAATTATTTTTTATATGCTTTGACCTCCCATGATTCAAGTTGAACTTGAGAAGTAATCCAGTAAATAAATAAATTAATCCTGGTTAGAATAGATGAAGAAGTCTGCATCGGACTCACCGACAAGCTCTTAAATTTATGATAATGATGCTTATCTTATTCAGGATTAGCTAGATTGGTATTATAAAATACTCTCATACATGTTTTCTGCCGCAGTTAAGTAATTATATCTAGACTTACTGAGCTTCAGTTTAAAATGAGCAAATTGAAGGGAACACTTTTCTGGCAGCAAAATACAAGAGTATATTCTAAAATTATCTTATTTCTTAGACAAATAAAAGAATTCATCAAGTACGTTATATCAACTGGCACATTTAATTACAACAAAAATGTACTATATACAAAACAAAGGAACAACATTATTTTCTGCTCTTTCTATTGCTTCTTCTTTCTATTTTCTTGTCGGTTGTTAGCTCTTTCTGCAACTTCTTAAGCATCTGGGGCGTTATTAATCCCTGGAACAATACAAGTAAGTAAGTACTATGAACACCTCCTGGCAAAACCCTTGAATAACATTCAGTGAAAACGATTTAGAACTTCAAGTCGCACAGATACACACACGTAGATAAACTACTAATTATATTAGCTAGCCGTGCCGTGGTTTTACCTGCGTTGTACCCTTTCCCGCGGGAATTTCGGGATAAAATGTATCCCATGTGTTATTCTGATTATATTATATTATTATATTGCTGTAAAGTTTAATCTTAAGCCGTTCGTTAGTTTTGCGTGTAAGAGTCACGAACATATACATATTATATACATCTTCACAAACTTTCGCATCACTACATAGTATAAAACAAAGTCGCTTTCCGCTGTCCGTCTGTCTCTGTATGCTTAGGTCACTTAAACTACAAAACGGATTTTGACGCGGTTTTCTTCAATAGATATAGTGATTCAAGAGGAAGGTTTATACGTATGAAAATCCAGAAAATCCCACGGGAACGGGCACAACGCGGGTAAAACTGCGGGACGCTGCTAGTTTATAATATTAGTAGGACTATTATATTCACACACACAACTACACTCACTCTAGCAACAAGTAACTCCGACAGCTTCGATTTCCCGTCCTCCATTTTGGATAGACTGGAGCTACTCGAGCTGAACTTCCTCGGGCCCGTATTTGGTTTGTGACTGACGTTGTTCGTATTATCAGTATCGTCTTTGAGCACTTGCTCTGAATTCCTTAGCAATCTGTAAGATAAACGTTTTTTTATGTTTTTTCTTGATTAAAGAGTAGAAAGTATAAGAGAGATTGGACAAATTAAGATTTTGACATCAACATAATTGATGTCGACGAACTTTAGGTGCGTTTCTCTAATGTTTTTTGGACAATGTCTTTTTTGACAATGTCTTATTTGACAATTATACTGCATTGTGATTGGTCGATTGATCTCCACTTCGCTTTAATGTGAAACGCACCACCCATAGCCGAGGTTTATTAACATTTTTACTGACCGACTGATGTATCTCACCTAGTTATTTGGAAGATTCCTTGCTGAATAATCGCATCCAATTCATTTTCCATCTCACGCACCATTTTCACATCGGGGAACATGTCTGGGAACCGGTAACTGCAACACAAAATCCAAGTTTAAGAAAAACTACACTAAAATGAGAATAATAAAACAAGCAAAACTCTCTCCTATTTCCACTGTAATAAAGGTTTTTTAAGACCCTAAGAATGTGTATCCATTGAATTTCCCTAAGAGTGTGGGTCGAATGAGCTCCGCACATCTCCGCGCAGTTTGCACCCTAATGGGGAAAAACTCAAAAATTTAAGTAAGTGCAAGAAAAATTCTTTACAAACCTTAACCATAGATAAAGTTCTAGTACATCGAACACACTCTCTAGATGAACTAAGTCCATAATTGTCTTTGGCATCGGCAGCGGCCAGTCTACAGCGTTACTGAGCCAATTCTTAGTCAAAGGCTCGTTCCGGCTGTATTGACGGACCATCTGTAAAAGAAAATGAAGTCGTTTAAAAATAATTAAATTTACCGCTGATTATAAATATTTTTGCAAAACCTACTATCAGTCACACCAGGCCGTACAAGCCCGTGTTATGAAGAGAAGCTCAATAAATTTAAGGTTCACTCCTTGGAAATCCAGCGACATTATTTTGACTTAATTCAACTTTATAAAATCATTCATTCTGTTGTCGATTCACCAGACTTATTATCTCAAATATCTTTTAATACTTGATAGAACACGAGATACAAATAAATTCAACGTCTTCACATATCAAACCTACAGAAATAACATTTCGTATTACAATAACCTAATGAGAATGGCCCGTCAATAATGAATTGGCTAAAATTTACTGTAAGCTAATATTTTCGAGCAAAAAATCAGTAAATTTATATTCCAAGTGAGGAAAATTCTTTATTTATAAGCATATTTCTTATTTTTATATTTTCTTTGTAATGTATATTCTATGTTTTTGTTTTATTACCTAAGTCTTTATTTGTAGTAAGATTAGCATAACTTATATTTTAACTAGATGTAGCACTAGTACTAGCATATGTGTTTATGTTTTAGTTTTTTATGTGATTGTAATACTAACTAATACTAAGTTCAGAACGACTGCACCAAATTGGATGATTCTTTTTTTAATGTGTTCCTTATTGTCAGGACAAGGTTTTTATATAAGAAAAATAAGGAATAAAAATCTCAAAATTCCCACGGGAACGGGGGCACTGCGGGTGAAACCGCGGGGCACAGCTACTTGTTAATAAATATTTACCTTAAGGAATGTAGCACAAACAAAGGGTAGTTTATTGTTGATCGGCGCGCAACAGAACACGTATCTAGCTCGGAGCGGCAGCGGCACGTGTTGTATCATTTCCGCCAGGAACTTGAACGCCTCCGTGTTACACATGAAGTATAGGGAGTCGTCTACCGTGCAGAGGTGCACGAAAATGTCCTGAAAAGAAGATGGTTATTAAGGGAAAGTAATAATAATTAGTGATCAGTGTCAGTGGTTGAATATTGTCCTCAGTACCGAGGAATGACGATAGTGACACTAATTTAGTGTCCAATATTAGTGCCAGTGTCATTATCTGTGTGTCTGGCTCTGAGACAGTGTCAGTGATCGGATATCAGTGTCAGTGTCCAGATTTCAGTGTCACTGTTCAGGTATCAGTGTCAGTATCTAACAACGGTGCTAGTATTCATCCAACATCAGCGTACGTCTCAATTAATTTTGTGTTCGGTTGTCTGGTATAATTTACTCACATAAGTTACAATACAATTTCTAACAGAGAATGTAATTTACACCAGACTTCAAAAACCGACGGAGGAGATTCTCAAGTCGTTTTTTTAATACACAAGACTCACCATCAAGCTGCTAAGAGTAGCGTGCGGCAGGTGATACGCATACAGCTCCATTTGCTCGGCCGTGGGATGCAGCCCCGCTTGCATCACCGGGTCGGGCGGCTTGGACAGCAACGTCTTCAGCGTGCCGAGGTCCTCCGCCCTGAACGAAGTCACGTAGCCAGTCTCCCAAGCGCTGCCGTAGCGGCCGGCGCGACCTAGCACATATGAGAAATGTGTTTAGAGAACATACTTTTGAAATATATGACATACTTTTTAATATAATTATTCTAAATTGATATAGACCCGTTTTATTTAGTATAATGAGTGTTAAGAGAATTTTGATTTTGTGTCATGAGAGCATAAGTGTCTATGTGTAGGTAATTGTAAATACGCATTGCGTCATGGTCAGCGTCAAAATCCTATCAAAATCGTCTATGCGGAGAAAAGTGGGGAATTCCATTTGAATATAAAGAATGATCTTGCCGACGGTACTGATGATTACGCACACAAAGGCTCGTATCTATACTCATTACAAGTACAAATATGGTTTAGGGGCGCTCGGAAAATAAAACTGTACTACATAATATAAAAATAACTTTATACGAGCAAACTTACCAGCAATTTGTAAAGCTTGTGATATACTGATAACGTCCATTTCCTTTTCGCCATCAATATTGACAACAGGCTTTATTAACGAGTAGAATATTATCCTTCTTATACTCCTGAAAATTATTGTTAAGTGAAAAATATGGAAGAAATTGATTATAATGCAAATTTCACTTAATCGACTTGGCAGACATCTATACTTATATGTATATAAAGCTGAAGAGTTTGATGTTTGTTTGATAAACGCGTTAATCTCAGAAACTACCAATCCGATTTGAATAATTATTTTTGCAATGAATAACCATATTCAACAGGAGGGTTATTGCGTATTAATCATCCCGAAATTCGAACGGGCACAACGCGGGTAAAACCTCAAGTCGTTACTAGTTAGTATATACAGGCCTTTGAAATGCTAGACCACATAACAAAATTACGTACAAAAATACTTACAAATTAATACCCAATCCGATAGCGTCTGTGGCAACCATTACTTTGCACGAACTTTCGGGGTCATTGAACTTATTTGCCTGGGCTAGTTTAGTTCCCGGAGGTAAACTACCGTATATCACTGCTACTTCATGCCCCCTGAAAAATAATATTGATTATAGAAGAATTTTGGGTACTGATTTCATTTAGGTTACTATTTGAGTAGTTTCTTAAATCTATGCTAATATTATAAAGCTGAAGAGTTTGTTTTGTTTTGTTTGTTTGTTTGTTTAAACGCGCTAATCTCAGAAACTACTGAACCGATTTGAATAATTCTTTTTGTAATAGATAGCCACATTCAACGGGAAGGTTATAGGCTATTTTTCATCCCGAAATTCCTACGGGAACGGGTACAACGCGGGTAAAACCGCGGGGCGCTGCTATATATTATAAAGCTGCAGAGTTTGTTTGTTTGTTTGTTTGAACGCGCTAATCTCAGGAACTACTGGTCCGATTTGTAAAAATCTTTTTGTATTGGAAAGCCACATTCAACGGGAAAGTTATAGGCTATTTTTCATCCCGGAATTTCAACGGGAACGGGCCCAACGCGGGTAAAAACCGCGGGGCGCTGCTATTAAGGTTGTACTTCGTTTAGGTGGTGTGAAACTCAGGGAGATGTAAGGATTAACTCAGGTGTGGGTCGTTACAAGTTAATATAATTTAAAGTAACTTAAAAACTTAGAGCCGGTTGCACAAGAACTCTTTTTAGAATTTAGAAATTAGAAGTCTATTTAGTACCTAAATATATATAAGAGACAAAAGCTGTTCGTTAAAATTGAATTTTATTATGCACTAGATAGAGCATTTTTTACAACGAACGTCATTTGTTTATCAAAACATATTTAGGCGCTCAATAAAAAGAGTTCTTGTGTAATCCACCCTTAAGCTCTGCTAAGCCGCGTTTCTTAGCGCATAGCACTCTGAATGTGTCAATACAATTTACATGAATGAAAGAGAAAGAGAAAGAGCGATCAAGCAATACGTAACTAACCAAACACTAGATGAAAATACAGCTAAATAGGTTTCTAAGTAAAAAGTAAACAGTTTTACTTGCTTTATAAACTTTCTACCGCGCAAAAACCCGAGTACAGGCGCGTATGTCCTACTAATATTATAAATGCGAAAGTTTGCGAGGACGCATGTATGTTTGTTATTCTTATACGCAAAAACTACAGAATAGATTTGGATGAAACTTTACAGTAATATAGGTTATACATCAGAATAACACATGGGATATTTTTTATCACGAAATTCTCGCGGGAACGGGTACCACGCGGGTAAAACCGCGGGGCGCGGTTAGTCCATCTTCTATCTACTATATAAAAATAAGTCGGGTTTTCCTCCCTGACGCTATAACTCCAGAACGCACGAACCGATTTCCACGGTTTTGCATTCGTTGGAAAGGTCTCGGGCTCCGTGAGGTTTATAGGGAAGAAAAATCTCAAAATTCCCACGGGAACGGGGGCGCTGCGGGTGAAACCGCGGGGCACAGCTAGTTTACTATAAATATTGGTTTCTATATAATGAGATACCTGCCTCAGGGGACTGACCTCTGTTCAATGGCTCGACTTACACTGTATATGTCGTTCTTATTGAAACACACGATACAGTCGCCCGGTTGGACGCGGTCTAGCGAGCCGATTGCGTTGTCCTCTACTTTGAGCTCAGTTAGCCTTTTGTATGCGTGTATCTGTAAAGAAAAATTGATTACCAATTATAGATGAATTGATAAATTCATTTTCGTATATGTACCGTCGTATGACGCCTCGGTGGTTTAGTGGTATGTGCTCCGGCTTTCTATGACTGAGGTATTGGGTTCAATTCCCGGGTCGAGCGAAAAACATGTTTCCTACTTTTCAAACATGGCTCGAGTTTGAGATCACCAACCCGCATTAGGCAAGCGTGGCTATTACGCCTAATAATAAATTACAAACACTCCAATTTTATTTATATGTATAGATGTATAGATATTTAGCAGCACAGTAATAGTTTTCATCCTTAAATTTTAACGGGAAGGAGTAAACTACATAATTTAGTAATATCAGGGATATAAACCTCTAGTTCTTCTCCTGTCGTGTTACAAATTTGCTCAATTAAATTTATAGCTCCCGCTTCACCACATAAATGTATTTCATCTGCTTGAAGTCCTGAAAAACGAACGAGACTTTTGCTTATGTTATATTATTTACGCTGTAAATGTTGATCTTATCAACAGCAACCATGAAGCAAGATACAGTAGTTTTAAATCTGATCAGGTATCAGACACAGCACGGTCGGAAAACTGGTAGAGTGTCGGTCATTGACCTTTATCTATTTGTCTTGTCATTAGTACTCAATAATAACGCTATCTCACACGCACAATGCGTTGGCAGCGTGAAAAAGCAATACTATTGTGTATGAGTAACAAAGACAAATATATAACGGTTAAAGAACTAAAGTATGGTCCGGTCTGTTATGGTATGGTCAGTTTATATGAAAACTAGCAGCGCCCCGCGGCTTTGCCCGCGTTGGGCCCGTTCCCGTAGGAATTTTCGAAAATCCTTTCTTAGTGTGCACTTACGTCACTTGAAGAACCTTCCTGCCAAATTTCATGTTTCTAGGTGTAGCGGTTGAGGCTGTGCATTGATTATCAGTCAGTCAGTCAGGACTTTGAATTTTATATATATAGAGATGTAAATTCTTACCGAGTATAGCTCTCGTCCATGCCCACCCCCTTCCTCTGTCGCCTATCATCTGTATTTCATCTATTATAGCTACTTCATCTGTGAACAAAAGTATGAGTAGGTAATCATTAGGATTGAGCCATCATCATACAAAATGATTTTTCTTTGGATTAATAGGCCTCTCTCTAATTTCTCTCTCACATAGAACAAATAAGATTACAGTTATAAATTACATTCTATTGGTTACATTATTCCATGTGGGAGCCTGGTATCTGTACTAGAAGACCTGTATAACAGATTACCAGCCAGAAAGCGGGCTATTCATATAATATGAGATAAACTCACAATTATTATTCAACGAGGTCATCTCCACAGTACAAGCGACGTGGGTAGACGGCATCAACTCGGGTTCATCCAACAACTGTTTCTCATCACTTTCAGATTCCGTTTCCTCTGTACTTGTGAGCGTAGTGTACATTGACGCGTGACGTCTTTCTTCGCCTGTTATTAGGTCACATGGTACTCCCTGAAAGAATCGGATCGGCGAAATG
This sequence comes from Cyclophora punctaria, assembly GCA_951394245.1. NCBI lineage: Eukaryota > Metazoa > Arthropoda > Insecta > Lepidoptera > Geometridae > Cyclophora > Cyclophora punctaria. Next base: position 6,329,291 of record OX596169.1, read on the forward strand.
AGTTCTATATCTATCTTTTTGATTCATAGTAAAGATTAAGCCTATAGCCGTCTGGTATAGCTTTCCAAACTTTTAGTTACCCTAGCATCATCTTACTTTTGTTCACACAGATATTTTTAAAATAATTTTGCCCAAAATACTTGAAGCACATTCTTTGAATGTTCATAAAAGATTTGAATCAGTAAGCTAGTTTTTTAGGCCTTTAGAATAACCACATTTAATAGAATAATTAATGAGAGTAGAAAGTGTTGAAAATCAATATTATTCTTCTAATTTTTGTTACATCTGTGGATCATTGGGAATGTCCCACTAACACATGATGGTCCATGGAAACCTTTATTATAAGATTTATTTCTGTCTCTGACATAGATTTTAAGCAGATTTCAGAGACCATATCAGAGTCTGACATGTACTAACAACTAAAAAAATCAAAATGTACTTAGTTCAACTAGGTATATATATAAACTTACAGCCTTATTGGACTTATGGTATATTTCAGTAGCTAACAACTTCAATGGACCGCAGTATACACCAGACTTTGCTTTGAGAAACCTTTCCATTGCATGGTAAGTTTTTCCGGAATTCGTGGGTCCAGCATGAAAGATGATCTTTCTGTTTTTACTCCTTGCCTCAGGGTACCTAAAAACAAAGTCACAACAATCTATTGTAGAAAAAACTACACAGTAGAAAAAACTAATAGTTTTTACCTACTGGTTTAGACAGAAAATATAGATGAATTATGGAATCTAAAAATGGTAATTAAAAATCGCTTTAATCAAAGGGTTAAATCTCAATATGGCTGAAGTACAAACCAGTTAGCAGGTGTTCTCAGGTCAGATATTTTCTTCAAGTCATCCAAACAGTCCAAATGTGGGAAAGCAAGTCTCGCATGTCTCAGGAAGTATGGAAACAAGTCATCTACATGACCCGCACCTGCAAGTAACAAACATTCATTGAGAAATGGTTTTATGAACAGCTGTCAAATATTAAATAGAAAACATTCATTTCACAGTTTCAGAAATAAATTATAAAAAGTTGCATGTCAAAATTCTTTACAATTAAGCTTTAATTGAATTTTATGCTTTATGTAGACGTTTGGATGGAAGGTAATTTAGTATTTTGATTTATGTAATCACAATAATCATTCATTACCTAACTTACCATATCAGATGTTTGTAATGTAAACAGAGCATGTTTTCTTTAACTTACCTAGTAAAATATCACTTATTGTTATATGCAGATCTGGAGGTAGATCGTGTTCTAAACAATGTCTCCTGAATGAAAGAAATGCTTGATGCAATAGTTGGTCATCCAGCCCATTCTCCGACGCTAATGTTCTAACTTCGGGTTTCTGGTAAAATTTGTTGAGGATCTTCAACAAATCCTGCTTCTTAAGACGCCCAGTGAACTCCTCTCCAATGTTTATGTCATCAGGATTAGGTTTTACAGGCACAGGCACAAATAAAGCTGATGGACTACCACGATCATACTTCTTGGTCCTTAGCAAAATATAACCTATATTGTCCGACCTGCTCTTTCGATTACACAAAATACTTCTTCTAAGAAATGGATAAACCGATGGCTGTATTCTATCAGCATAATAAAGAGCTAATAACCGTGTGAAGCCTTTGTACATTTTATGGACTTAAAAATACAATTTATAAACTAAAAATTTATAAAAATGTTTGTCACATTTATAAAATCCTGCGGAATAATGGAATAATTTTGCTTGTCAAACTTTAGTGTCATATTCATTTTTCCATTATGACATTTTGAGGAAATGACAGTGAAGTTGACTATTTGACAAAATTATTGGAATCTTGTTAGTAATTCTGTCATTGAAAGCTAAAAAGTCACTGTCATCTATCATAATTAAATATTGTCATTGTATAAAAATGACATTATTGATTGACATTCGCATTGGACTCGTTCGATTGCAAGGCAGGACACGACGACGTCTGTGTAATAAAATTTCTACGGATTTTCGGCTGCAATCTAGTTTCTGTACGTCGATTACGTTTCACATGATAGAAATTACTAAAAATACCCAAGGCGATACTTGTAATAGAGGTATTGTGACATACAATAACTTAAAAACAAAATGGGGAAGGCTAAAAAGGGGAAGAAGAACTCGGCTGCGGACAAGTAAGTTCCACATATGTTTCGAGTGTACTATGCCAAATATATCCGGATTCGGGTTACTTATACTTCTGTTTATTCTTTCCAGCGATAGTGACGTAGAAACCACTAACATTGACAATGTAAAACCGGCACAGAAAGTTAAAAAGTAAGTGCGTCTTTTTAGGTTAGTTAACTGGAAAGAGAATGTCCATTACAGATCCTCTAGGCTATTTGCGAAGTCTTTGTGGATTGAAATTTGTAGTCATATATATTGAGCGAAAGTTACTCCATATTAAGCTGTAAATTTCACCTGATTTTTTCGTACTTGTGTGTCACTGTTATAATATTTTTCTAGAGTGATTGACTCTGATGAGAGTGAAGATGAAAAGCCAAAAGCGAAGTCAAAGCACAAGAAATCTGTTGATGAAGATGTCAAAGAGGTCACAAAGAATCTTAAGAATGTTTCTATAAATAAGTCACAAAAAAAGAAACCTGAATTGGACAGTGAAGGTAAAGTTTCAATGTTTAAACTACATTCATAACTTAAATTAATTTTATGCCTGCTATCTGGCAATAAAGATATTAATATTAACTTTAAAATTACACAATATTGGGATTCCATCATTTATTATACTTATCTATTTATTTCAATGATAAGTTATTTATTATATTGTATTTAATACATTATTGTGCAATCCTCAGATGAGTCAGAACCAGAGGAAAAACCCAAGAAAAAGAATAAAAAGAAGGAAGCCAACAAAAGTGCTTTCGAACTCCTAGAAATTGAGGATGGTGACTTATCACCTCCTGAGGCCCCACCATCATCCGACGAAGAAGTATCCGTCCAGAAATCTGCTAAAAAACCAGCCCCAGAAAAGAAAGAACCCGCTGGAAAGAAAGGCAAAAAGAAACGTAAGAAGGATGACAGTGATGATGACATTGAAAAGGTTCTTGCTGAATTACAAATGGAATATTCTGGAGTCAAACCAGCCGAGCCAGCTCCAGAGAAGAGTCAAAGTATAGAATCAGAGCCACCGGCAGAAGAGAAAACTAAGAAAAAGAAGGGAAAGAAAGAAGAACCTAAAGAAGAGGAGACAGTAGAGAAAGAAGGTAGTGATAATGAAAATGATGTCACTATCAAAACTGCAGCTCAGAAGAAGAAGGAGAAGAAAGAAAGAGAAAAACTTAAGAAACAAGAAGCAAAGAAGAAGGAAAAAGAACTTGAACCTAAAAAGGAAACTTCTGTAGAAGCTAAAGAAGTAAATCCAGAAGAAGAAAGCAAGGATGAAGCTAAAGCCCCTTCAGAAGAGAAGGAAGGTATTGAAGAGAAAGGAGATGCTCCCGAAAAGGAAGGAAAGAAGAAAAAGAAGGGAGATAAAGCAGAAAAAGAAGATAAAACCAAGAAAGGTCCAGCGAAGAAGACCATAGCAGCTATGCAAGAAGCCTTGAAGAAACTCAAAGAGGAAGAGGAAAGACAACAGAAAGAAGAAGAGGAAAGGATTAGGCAAGAAGAAGAGAGAGAGAGACAGAGACTAGAAGCTATACAGCTAGAGAAAGAGAAGAAAGAACGTAAAAAGCAAAAGGAAAAGGAAAGGAAAGAGAGACTCAAGGCTGAAGGAAAGTTGCTCACACCCAAGCAAAAGGCTGAGAAAGCTCGAGCTCAAGCTATGTTAGAGTCTTTGAAGGCTCAGGGTATTGAAATAGGGTCGGAAAAGAAGCCCCCGAGACCAGGCACTAAGATAAAGCCGACTAAACTGAAGACTCAACTCTCTCAAGAAACTCCAGCGACACCCACTGAAGAGAAGAAGGTTGATGTCGAAATCGTTGATAAGAAGGTAGGTTTAGATAAATCACGCCATTGAATCTAACTTCTGTGACTGGCTATTATTTATTACTTATGAAGCTCTTCACCATAGATAACACTGTTGAGTAGTGTTTAGTATTAGTTCACATAGAAAAGACAGTATCATATACTAGTCTCAATTTCCATCACCAAAATCCCTTCAAGAAGCATCCACTTCAATCCTATCCATCTTCCCTGTTTTAGGAGCCACCTAAACAAGAACAGAAGGAGCCCGAAACGGACCTGGTGAAAGACTCTTGGGACGCCGAGTCGTCTGAAGACGAGGAACCTTCCAAGCAGCCGGAGACACAGGGCAAGGAAGAGGAGCCCGAGGATGATAAGAAAGACGTGAGTTCAATGATGATGCCTGCAGTTGCTCATGATAATAGAAACCTCTTTAGAAATTTCAGCAATTAAAAAGTTGTGTATAAAACAGTAGACTAGACAGCTTTTAATGATATTTGATCCAATTTATAGATACTCTTCCACAAATGATATATCTACAAAATAGATACAAAAGATGCGTAACGAGCCAGACTCGAGTTTTAGTAAGACTTACGATTGATTTTAATATTATAGAGCTAACAGCGTCCCGTCGTTATGCCCACGTTGTGTCCATTCCTACGGGAACGCACAACGCGGGTAAAACCACGGGGTGCTGCTAGTATAGAATAACTGTATCATAAAATTTCAGAAAGAAGATGAAGAATCCAGCTCAGAGGAAGAATCTGACAGTTCTGATGAAGACTCCAGCTCGGAGGAAGACTCAGATGATGACCAGATGACGGACGCGCAGAAGAAACGGGAGGTTGTGCTCAAGAGATTAGAGGTAAGCATAAATAAATGCATGTTAGGAACAATTTTTCAATATACATGAACCCTCGCCTGAACTTCGGACCGACAAAAAAACATTTTATATTTGCATAACATTGATACGATCGTAAGGATCAAATCTACATGGCAAACATGGTAACTATGAACTATGTATATATAAATTACATTAAGAAATATTATTAAAATTATATTACAGTCCTGATTCCACTCCGTATATCTATGGCATCTTGCTTAGCCTCCAATTTGGAGATCGATTTCAAAGTTGTGATAGAACCCTCGTCTGCCTAGTTCGGTTGTTTTGTTCAGTTCCGGAATACTGATACTAAAAAAGTCTCATTAGTTCGGTTTTGTTCTGTTCTATTCGGTCGATGGAACTCTGACTTGGTTAAATGTAAAAAAAAAACCAATTTAAAATTTCGAATTGTTTTTTCTTATATTTTTCTTTCACAGAAACGTCGTCTAGACAACGAAGCTAACAAAGGCAACAATGCGCTCCGCGCTGCCGTGGTTTGCGTACTCGGTCACGTAGATACTGGCAAGACTAAGATTTTGGACAAATTGAGAAGAACTAATGTACAAGATGGCGAGGCGGGTGGTATTACACAACAGATCGGCGCGACAAACGTGCCCATAGAGAATATCAAAGAGCAGACTAAACATGTTAAGGGGGTGAGTTTCGTTTGATATTATATAGATTGATATTTTACTTTTTTTTCTGTTGAAAAGTCGAAGAAGAACGGCAAATCCCAAGTTGCTGTTGCAGACATCTGGTACTTTACATTTATTAATGCAAGACTGTAAGTAGCCTGTTCATTGATGCGGAGCGAGGTACGGGAGCGGAGAAACGGACAAATATAAACCAATAGGATTGCATCACATCTGCGGTCAGATATTTTACGCAATCCTATTGGTTAATATTTGTCTGTTTCCCCGCTCCGCCAGCTCGCTCCGTGTCAATGGACAGGCACCCTAAGGGGCACATTTACTATTTGCTGAAGTTGCGGGGAAATGAGGGAAATCGAAATTTTGAACTGTCAAACTTTCCTTTATTTGAAATACACTGAAATTCAATATACACCGATATCCAATCAAAAGTACAATTATTTCGTGGCTACGTGTCGGCAGCGATAAGTTACGCTTACAAATTTACTGAGCATACTGCGTGAAAATTCAATTTTTTTTTACATTTTATACTACTTAGTTCGATACATGTTTGGCAAGTGAGTGCTAATTTTCACTTGATCAATCCCTATTTGTGGTAGCGGCAACCTGTATTACCGTCCCTGTCATGTGGATATGTGTGTGTCGTATACCTAAACAGTTTTCCTTACATGTGAGTGTTACTAACTTGGTAGTGAGTGATTACTGAAATCACGTCAGTTGGTGTTACACGTGGCTTAACTATACGGCCACGTACACCTAATTTACATGTACCAAAGCGATTAGGGCAACAAAATAACAATACTAAATACAAAAACCTAATCCCAAACTAGTAATTTGAGAAACTAGAAAATTATTACAATTCCGCTATGATTTACTTTACGTAAACAAAAGATGAGTTCTATCAATAAACAAAACAATAACATACGACATAATTAACTACTGATTTGATTCTTAGAGATTCCGTATGGGAATTCTCTGCGTAAAGGGAGTGCGTTACCGCTCTCGAGACATAATGCTTTTGAGCTATCTTAGTACGGGAAATGTTACGTCGAACTAAAGTGATAAGTCATGGGAATTTACTTATTTATTACTGATATTACTTTCATAAAGGTTTATTGACACTATTTTGCGATTTGCAGGTGAATGAAATAGCGTTCAAGCTGCCCGGTCTGCTGATCATTGACACGCCCGGCCACGAGTCCTTCAGCAATTTGAGGAACCGAGGCTCTTCTCTATGCGATATCGCTATTTTGGTACGTGGATATAATTATTAATTAATACTGTTATAGCTCTTCTACACAGTTGACGATTATAGACGATTACCGATTATTTTATAAGTAAGCGAACATTGATTTTCGTCTGCGATCGTCGTTTGTGTGATCGTGTGGATGCTTAGACAACGGACAATGATTGTGTAATCAAGTGACTTATGCATTGATTGACACAATTATTATAACAAGAGATAATTTTTCTGGATAAATTTCGATAATCGAAGAAAAACTTTTGATAAAAGAGTCTAGTCAAAGTTTCATTCCCACATCAAAACTATTTAATAAGCGACAGCTTTACCGGCTACATGATATTAATTACTTTCACAATTACAGGTAGTAGACATTATGCACGGTCTAGAACCACAGACAATCGAATCCATAAACATGCTAAAGCAGAAGCGCACGCCGTTTGTCGTCGCCCTAAACAAGATCGATCGTCTTTACGACTGGCAAAGCGCTCAAAGGAAAGACATTAGAGATATACTGAAAATGCAACAACATAACACTCAGATGGAGTTCGATAAGCGAAGCAAGGGGATTATTGTGGAGTTTTCTGAACAGGTATGTTGGATTTTAAGTAACGGATGCTACATACATGTTTGGTCATAGTCAGTTCGGTATTTGCCGAATGATAAATGACAAAGCAATCACTACACTTATACGGTTCAATTTTGCCATCCACCAAGGCTGATTAATGTCGGCTCGACTATGAGTGTTTCGATTTTTCAATTTTTTCTTGTTTTTATCTTACAGTATTTTACAGCATATCTTACTTATTAGCATTACAGTATCTTATATTTGACGAGCTCGATCTTACAGTATTCCTCTTTTACTTTAAAATCCACTTTTGTACTTTCAATCTTACGGTATCTTACAAAACACTTAATCTACTACTAAACAAGCAACAGACATTAACTAAAACCTCTTTCAGGGTCTGAACGCGGCATTATTCTACGAGAACCCAGACCCTCGTTCGTATGTATCATTAGTGCCAACTAGTGCGGTCACGGGCGAAGGAATGGGCAATCTACTGGCGATTTTGGTAGCGGCTTGTGAAGGACCGTTGCATAAGAGATTGGTGTTCTCGCATCAGTTACTCGCTACTGTGCTTGAGGTATGTGTTGAATTCAATGAGGTGTTTAGGTGTTGAGGTGCTAAAATGAGGGATTTGAACCCCCCTTAACTACGAAATGATTGAATAGGTTTATTGGGCTGCCATTGGCTTTGAAATTGAATACTTTAGTTGGTTATGTATTGCTCCAATATTGGAAAGGAAAGTAAGTAAGTAAGTAAATAAATGAAATCTTCCTTGAAAGAGAGACAAAATTACTTGGTAGGAGGTAATCTGTTCATCAAAATCATCAATTTCGTGGCAATAACTATTTTCTTTTGTTAAAATTACTGTGTTTTTCTTCGATAGAGTTAGAATAGGGTTTAAATCGGATTTTATATTGTTTCGTAAAATCGTAATCCAAGCCAATATTTTCCCTTACCATAGTCAAACACCATCTCACAAACAACTCATATTTTATAGGTGAAAGCTATCCCCGGTCTCGGCACAACGATCGACACAATTCTGATCAACGGTACTCTACGAGAAGGCGATACAATGGTAGTGGCAGGCACAGACGGACCTATCGTCACACAGATTCGGTCGTTACTCATGCCGCAGCCGATGAAGGAATTGAGAGTCAAGGTACAGTTCCTTTTTCAAGATAAAACTTTATTTATTTATGTGTATTGAATTATAGTGTCATTAACAAGATACTACAGTCCAAAGACACAAAGACAGTGTCACATTTATCAACTTTTTTTTTACACCACCTCCTATTGTAAATCTAGTGAATAATTTCAAAATTGTGTTCCTCAGAATGCCTATATAGAACACAAGGAAGTGGTAGGAGCCCAGGGTGTGAAAATAGCCGCCAAAGAGCTGGAGAAAGCCATCGCTGGACTCAACTTGTTAGTCGCACAGAAGCCTGATGAAGTCGATGTGTTGAAGTAAGTTATTGTTTGTTTTATTTTATTGCTTTTAGAATTAGTTCTCACCTATGTACATACTAATTAATGCACTATCTCAATCATCTTACTTCATCTTACTTTTCGGGCAATCAGGTGATTCAGCCTGCAATGCCCTAACCAAAGTGAGGGCAGTCTCACAAAGATTTTTGTGAGACATTGTCTCCACCGGGGATCGAACCCGGAACCTCAGGATCGTGAGCCGAGCGCTCAAACCGCTAGACCACGGAGTTTGTCCATTGGAGCTTTTGCTCTGGTGACTGATATGTTAAAAGCACTAAGTGAAAACGCGGCTAGATGATACTTTGTTATTGCAGAGAGGAGGTGTCCCGCGAGCTGAAGTCTGCGCTGTCGTCCATCAAGCTGTCGGAGCGCGGCGTCTACGTGCAGGCCTCCACGCTCGGCTCGCTCGAGGCGCTGCTCGAGTTCCTGCGCACCAGCAAGATACCGGTACACACACACGCATACATAGCGACACATGCACACATAGCCATACACACACACACACACACACACACACACACACACACACACACACACACACACACACACACACACACACACACGAACACACAAATAGCTACACGCATACACCTCTACACAATATAGGAAATGCGTGGACACAAACACGGTACACTGTACACACATCTACAAACCAATACCACTACACTCACGTAAACATATACAAACGTACGAGGACATGCACGGGGTGTACAGGGATGATAAACATACGTACACTAGAATAAACATATTCTAATACACATGTCTACGTACACACGTAAGCATATACACGTAAAATACACAAGCTGTATGTATAGTGTTCGAATAACCTAGGATTAAAATTAATATATGTTTTGTTTTCTTACAGTATTCAGCCATCAGAATAGGCCCGGTAGTGAAACGTGACGTCATGAAAGCGTCCGCCATGTTGGAACACGATTCACAATGGGCTACTATTCTGGCTTTTGATGTTAAGGTAATAATATTCACCTACAATTTACACCGAGACACATCTACAGTATACAGTATATCTTAAGTTGAGTAAATTCGCTCGCCCGTTGACTTTAGAAATTTACAATTATTTCTCATGTTGCATACCTATTTCGTTTTGCATACCTACCACTAGACCACCGAGACGTCTATTCTTAATTTTTCCTTTGTTTTCCTTAGATCGAACGCGACGCCCAAGAGATGGCGGACCAGCTCGGAGTGAAGATCTTCGCCGCAGACATCATCTACCATCTGTTCGACAAGTTCATGGCGTACCGGGAGGAGCTGAAGCAACGCAAACGGGAGGAGTTCAAACATATCGCTGTGTTCCCTTGTAAAATGAAGGTCAGAAAGAAAAGCTTATTTATGTTCAATCTACTAATCTACTAAATTATAAATTAGCAGCGCCCCGCGGTTTTACCCGCGTTGTGCCCGTTCCCGTGGGAATTCCGGGAATTTTTATACATATAAACCTTTTAAAAACCGCGTCAAAATCCGTAGCGCAGTTCTAAAGGTCTAAGGATACATTGGGAATCCCAATTTGGGATAGACAGACAGACAGCGAAAAGCGACTTTGTTTTATACTATGTAGTGATGCGAAAGTTTGTGAGGATGGAGATACATATGTATGGATGTATGTTTGTTACTCTTTCACGAAAAACTACTGGACGGATTTGGATGAAACTTTACAGTAATATAGGTTATACATCAGAACACATTTTATCCCGACGGGAACGGGTACAACGCGGGTAACACCGCGGGGCGCCGCTAGTAACATTAATAAAGATATAAGTAAACATTCAGTAATTACATTCCATTCTTACCCTATCACTGAAACAATTTCCTCAACGGAAGAAGTTTTTTTTTGTTTGAAAAAATCAGTTATGATAGCGTGAATTTTAACACTCGTAATAAAACTATGTAGTTTAGTTCGCCGAGATCCTCCTACGGTGCACAAACCATACTGCAAAATTGTTAAATTGCACTTATTTTTATAATTAACATAACTTAATTGTGTAATATACTTTCACAGATTTTGCCTCAATTCGTGTTCAACTCTCGAGACCCGATTGTCGCCGGAGTGATGGTTGAAGCAGGCGTCGTGAAAGAAGGAACGCCTATTTGCGTGCCTAGCAAAGAGGTTAGTTACATAGTATTGTTACTTGTTGTTCCCTACAGATCAAAAGATGGCACTAGCATGAAGTTAGAACCCGCTGTCGTCATTGACACAGGGTTATTAAGCAGCGCCCCGTGGTTTTACTCGCATTGTGCCCGTTCTCGTGGTAATTTCAGGATAAAAAATGGCAAATAAAAAATAGCTTCCCATTGAATGTGGGTATCCATGACAAAAGGAATTATTCAAATCGGATGGGTAGTTTCTGAGATTAGCGAGTGCAAACTAACTTTCCAGATTTATTAGATAGTATAGATATGGCCCACTGCTGGATAAATATCTTCCGTAATTATATGCTTGTCAATTTCTTCTTTGTATTGTAATATTTTCCCACTTGTCAATATAGTTGATAAGTAGAGAATAGGTAGATACATTATTAAATTTTCGTTTTTCCATAACTATATTTTTGATTCGATTAGTAGATACCGAATGTATCATAGCATAGCATAATACACCGGCACTTTTACAATCCCTTTAGCGTCATATCTTCTTTTCTTACTACTAATTTAATATTTTTGTCCCATAGTTCGTAGAGCTCGGCATAGTGACGTCAATAGAGGTGAACCATAAACAAGTGGAGACCGCGCGCAAAGGACAAGAGGTTTGCATCAAGATCGAGCCCATCCCCGGCGAGTCGCCCAAGATGTTTGGCCGACACTTCGATGAGACTGATTTTCTAGTCAGCAAGGTAAGCTCGTTAATAATTTTACAAGAAAAGCGAAATTAAAATATTGAAGAGACCCTACTAAGTACCTTGGTCAATTTTCATAATATTCTCACAAAGTGGAATGGTTTGTTTTCTAAATAAGACTTAACAAGTAATTTATGTGTATATTTATTCAGCATAGTACTATAGTTCAAACATATTGGCGTATTACTAAACTCGGGGTTTGTCAAATCTAAGCAAGTATTTTTATTGGAGAATCCTGTATTTATTCGTTAATTGTTGAGCGTTGCCCTTAGATTTGTCAGAATAGTGAAAGTGACTTTATTCTGCAGTATTTATTTTTATTTTCAGTGTTTTTAAAACTTGTTCATCTCTCATTTCTTTATCCTTAACCTACTGTTTGTTCGACATCGCACACCTTGAAACAAATAATTTTAATTACAATTATTGTATGTAGAACGTTGAGTAACTAACCTGAATGGGAATGATGAATGCGTTGTGACTGATAAACTCTACAATTAATGTTTGCACGCAAACTTCTATACGTTCACTTCAGTTATATCTGAGTGCATCGTTCTGGTCAATTAAAATAGTAAAGTATAAGCCTATAATGACCCACTGCTAGGCAAAGGCCTCTCATCTCACTGAATATATCAGAATAGTGAGGAGGATTAGGCGTAATCACCACGCTAGCCTAAATGTTTAAAAAGTAGGAAACATGTTTCCTCTAGACCTGGGAATTGAACTCTAGACCTCAGTCTTGGTAGGCACATACCACTAGACCACCGACGCGTCTAAAATAGTAAAATAATAATAAAAATATTAAAATGTTATTTTAAACAATAAAATAAAGTAATAATGGTATGTTTACATAAAAATGGTGAGTTCAATGTTGTAAATAAGTTTCAAAGAATCTGCAGCTGCGACCTGCAGCGACCGCAATGTCGCCTTTTGCTATTAGTTTCGTAGATTCTTAGAAACCAGTGGGCAGTCTACCTTCTATGGCACTTCTATGGCAGCAATCTGGGAGAAAAGCTCTTATTTCATGTTTCGTTGCAGCAGTCTTTACTTTATAAAGAGACAGGCTGACAGTTTGAAGTTATTCGCCGAAATTGAATTCCAATTGCAATATTTCTTTCACCAATACGTATTCACTGGTTCTGTGCGGTCCACCCGCCAATAGGTGGCGCCAGTGAAAATTTTGTACATCGTAATATTATAATAATGCATATTGTGTATTTATACATTTTGCGTTTGTAGAATAACTAAACACAATTTTCATTTCAATCCACGTAATTTTTATCTATATTTTATATCAGTATAATTTCCACAGTCAATTCCCGTTTTTAGTAAAGAGTATTCATTTAAACAGGAACTGTGAGATAAATAAATATAGGTATGACCTTCAATAATGACATGTAAATATCGATAGCGTGAGTTTTTATCGCGTCTCGTTCGGTTTATCTCGCCAACTCGTCACCCGCCCGTTTGCTAACCCCTTTAAGGTACTCTTTGGACGGGCAACTTTTAAGGCGATACTTTTATAAAGTGTCCTTCATCGTACTGAGTTGTACATGTCGTACTTGAATTTGCAAACAATACAGGTTTTCCTGACAAGATTATTTTACGGAGGAGGCCTTTACATTAAATATAATTGAGAAACAAAATTCATGCTATTGACATTACGTAGAAAATTGCCTTTGTTGTAATTAATGGAGCTATACCAGGCTTATGAAGAAATAATATTTTTGAAATGATGTGGTAGATAATCTTAAGCAACAAATGGTTTAACTCTATAGTAATATCTAACATAATACGTTATAATATAAAAGATCGCTAAAATTATTTCTAAAACAACGCTCGATTACACAGTAAAGATTTTGTTGATAAGTTCGTGACTTATTGCCTAGAATTGCTCCATTTTTGTTGCTCTTATGCGTGGCCTCATAATGTGATGCGACTCAACACGTGACGTTTAATGAATGAGCGCTGCATTGCACAAGATATCGGTACCATTTTAGCTTGCAGACAAATGGCATCGATTGACACGACTATTTATAGAATGCCAACTGACAAACAAACGTTAACTAAATACAATGTTTGTGTAATAATGTAACTGACTATTCCTAGTTCTAGTAACTTAATTGGATTTGCGTTTAAAATTAGTTAGAAATTTGCTTCATGATATGCTGTTTAGGTTAGATTTTAATAATCTGTAGTAGTCATGAATTTTACTAATGTTTTGGAGACGAGAGGCCTTTGAGAGCAGTGGGACAAGCTTATACATTACTTTACTGTACAAAGAAGAGCTTAGCCTCCCTCCTCTTAACCTTCCCCTCGCATTGGAATTGGGAATGGGAGTCCCCCCCCCTCCCCTTAACATTTACAAAAACCACTCAATGTTCCAAATCTCTTCCCCATTACAAAGCTATGGCTACGCCCCCACTAGTCGTTACTAATAAAAAGGCGAGTAACTGTCTGTGTGTTACGCAACACCTCACCGATTGGACCAATTTTAATGAAATTTGGTACAGAGATAGGAAAAGGACATAGGTTGCTTTTTATCCCGAAATCCCCACGGGAACGGGTACGCTGCAAGTACAATCACGGGGAATAGCTAGTATATAATAAAACAAATATTACTGGACTAGAAACGATGGCGTATGTTGGCATATGGAGTCGCACGATGCAAATGTTGATGTTTGCATACTACTCACTTGTAAACTGTAACCCATAATATATGGACGTACATCTTACTTATATTAGTATACATTCCTTTGAAGTCACATTAAATTGTCGCTTCCAGTTGTTTTAATCGTTAGACCATGCAAGCTTTTGGGCGGTCGAAATTCTGATACACTGGATACTGACGATAGCGAGGCGTTTCATTCTAATATGTTTTTATAGAGTCGTGGTAAATCTCTTTATTGTTATGTATATCTCATTATGAAGATCTCTGAATTAAGATCTTCACGATTCCACTGCAGAGCAAAATACTTCCGATCATTAATATCTGTATTGTGATAAACTTTCTTGAAGGTAACCAAAACCTAATTGAAGGTCGTCAGTAATAGATTAAAATCTTAGTCAAATATGTATGGAAATCGCCGATGTCGTGGTTAAATCATATCATTTTATGAGACATAACGTTCACATTATATCTTTCCACATCGGCAAACAATGTAAGTGAGTTTATCGCGTCGACCTTTCTAAACCGGTGTGTGATAGGTACGTATTCGACTCGTGCCTCATTCAAAATGCCACAACGCACGGATACACAAACGATTTAAATGCAGTCAGTTCGCGTAACAACAAGAATTGCATCGATAAAGCTCTTTGTGAAATATAGTGAGAGTTTCAATCGATTTTTTGTTGGTGTTACTGGTATTATAGGCTGGGAAATAGTATGACATGTTTGACAGATGATATTTTGATGCTTACATGTAACAGCAAAACTGACTAGACAAAAACTTGCACATATTAACTAGTACATTGCTGTATCAAATTGAGACCTCGCAAGTACATAGTATGAACAGCATCGGTACCTAATATTATCGATGGAACCAGCACAAATGATTTGCAATTCGCATCGTCTCTCATACATTTTGTTGAAGAGATACAAAATACGATGTTGCAGTCAAATACATTGTAATATCTTTATTAATACTACCTAAGGTAACCTTTTTTATATGTACAACGTGTAACATAATACCCCTATAAGTACCGGGGCAGGGCATTCTACTCGTCATGGCGAACTACGTTTTTTATACCTTAATTGATATTTCGAAGTTTTTCATTCATGTATTTACTTTTAAAGTTTCCCTTAGGAATACACTATCAAAAGGATGAGGCAACCCTACAACAGCTGTTTATTTGACCTTTCACTTTGAACTCTAGATCAAAAAACCAGAAATCAAAAATAGACAAAACATAGGTAGAAAAGTAAAATATTGACATTTCAAAGAGTATTATTTAAAGAGGCCGTCATCAACAGTAGCTCTTAAGAGGCCCATACACGGTAAGATTTATCTGTACGATCCGTCGCGTTAAACCGATCGAAACGACGAATCGATGGTGTATGTCAAGATCGTTAACGATTTACTTAATCGAAAATGATGTCGGAAATCACAACCAAAACATTTATTTGAACACGTCCTTAACAAGCTTCAAACAAGTAAATGATCGATCGTTACGACCAGTCGTTTCGAGTATGAGCGACATTTTTGATGCGATCAATCGTCACGATTTTCATCAGATCGATCGTATAGACGAATCGTACCGTATATGGGGCCCTTTAAATACGCTGTGAAATGAGGTTGGCAATCGACATATTTATGATTATTTATGGGTAGAGTTTATAACCTTATTATTCTCTTGAAATCTACGTCTTGAAAGCTGTCAATATGTAAACAACTATTTTTAAGCTGATAAATTTGTTTGTAGGATTTAAATATTGTCTTCTTATGAAGCGATGTGTGGAGACTGTGGAGTGTCTTGTCTGTTGTGTACCTAGTGTTGTGTAAACTTAATCAATGATAACCAAATCGTGTCAATATTCAGTTGTTAAACCAGCGATACAATTGGTAATGTCAAAGTTTAGGTATGTGATTGAAATAGGAAAGCTAACAATGGATTGGCCGTGGTTCTACTTACCTAACAGTGCTACCAAGGATAAAATGGTACGTACCTACCTAGAGGTAGTTTCATAAACCATCTAACATTTCTGCGTACACACGTGCAGTACGATAGTAGGTAATAAACATTTAGGGTTGTCGCAAATTTCTAAGATTAAAATATTTTTACTTTTGTATGGGAATTTTAAATACGATGTATTCTACCTTTGCACACGTAAAACAATTTACATGCTTTATCCAAACAAACCGGCTGAGTACTTATAGGGCCATACAGATATACCTTGTATAGAACATTTTAGCCTTAGATACCTGAATAGTGTTTTATAATTATAATTACTACCTATACTAGATATTTCATAGTGAGATCGATAAATGGCCTATCGAAGTAAGGCCATCTTGGAAGTTCACACCAAAAAATAAAAAGGGTTACAAAGAGAGATGGTTTCGAATCTATTAAATGGGAGAAAAGACTAAACGCAACGAATAACGCTTATCTGTTTCTAGCCTACAATCTAATCGTAGGACCTAATTCACTATTAATATATTCCGATTTTGTAATAGGTATAATACTCATAGTACACAAGTATGTAAGTTCGTGTAAGTAAGTAACGTACCCTGGTGTCAGAGTTTTTAGACCGCCTAAAGGCCTGCGACTTGGTCTATCGATTGAAATAATTACGTACACTCCGAAGCACAGTAGCGCTGAGATAAAAATACCACTATCGGCCATCCAAATAGAGAACAAGCTGTTCATTATTTAGCATAAATATCGCAATAGTTAACATCGCATAATCAAACTTCGCCACCGAGCACAACATAACTACACTAGCACAAATGTAATCTATACTAATATTATAAAGCTGAAGAGTTTATTTTGTTTGTTTGTTTGTTTGTTTAAACGCGCTAATCTCAGAAACTACTGAACCGATTTGAATAATTCTTTCACTGTTAGATAGTCTATTTATCGAGGAAGGCTATAGGCTACATTTTATCCCGAAATTCCCACGGGAACGGGCACAACGCGGGTAAAACCGCGGGGCACTGCTAGTACATTAATATGATTGCTAGTACCTACAGTAATGTGACGGTGGGCCCCAATTAAATGGAGTGTCGTCCATGCTGATTGATTAGCTGTCACGCCCTTTATTTGTTGAAGGACGTTTATAACCAGCATAGACTTAATCGGTATGCCCTCAATTACGTAGGTTTTTCTAGCTTTTAAACATATCCAACCAACGAAACGACACTCATTTTTAATTAAATCGGTTCGGCACAACTGAATAGTTAACTATTTTAACGACTAAATAAATTTGAAATATATTGGTCATGCAACTATAAAATAAATATATACGAAATAATAATTCACTCATGATTAATTAGACCCAATCCAAGCCATAAAATAAATAAAAAAAGGTCAATAAAAAGAGATAAAACGCTCTTAATATATTTTGTATTCATTGATATTGGCGAAAGATTTTTAGTGTATGAAATTGAAAATTTTCAAAAAATTTACATCCTAACAAAAGAATTACATACATAACCTTTTTTTAGATAAAATAAACCTCAGATTTATTTACATTTTATCAACTCCAATTCGACCATTATTTTAAAACGATCTATTCTCACCCCCTCAATATTTGATTGAAACTGTTTCATTCTCAAGTAAATTCATTCTTGGATCGGGGTTGCAACGTTGAATGGTATCATGAATGGATCCCCTCCCTTGTTTCATTGATCGCATGCACAGGGTAGGCGGGGTGAGTCGGGTCACTAGGTCGCGATATACGAAGTTATGAATGTAGCTGCATCTATTTCACTTTGTGCCAGCTTTTATCCGTAATATTGGCGCTATGGCATTCATTCGTTATTAATATCACTTCCAATCTGATGCTTTTGTTATTATTTATAGCTTAAGCTTTTGTTGGTCTGTGTTTGAGAAAATTTGGTTATTCTAAAATTTTTATAAAGTTGAAGGTATGTAGAATGTAGATTGTAACGAGTTTTCAGAAAATGTTATTACTACCTAAAAGACTTATGAGAGGAGATGTGATGGCCTTTGCTGCAGTGGGACAATGTTTTAAGTAAACTTATACTTTTTAATTATTTCCTCATCCTAAAATAGACAAGGATTAGATGCCTAGAAGACATACACGTATTGCAGATTAGGTCTCCTTCGTAATGTCTCCTTTTTGAGGTCTGAACCAGTTTGCCAGCGTAATACCCATGACTTGACGATTAATCTTTCCTACACAATATAAAAGCACTCGATGTAATCCCGATTTTCCGTCACCCGTGCGAAGGCCGCGCTATTTTCGGTACTAACTTACGTCACTGCTTTCCATGCGTTAGTCATTAGTCAATAAACTTCAATGAATTCGCATTTATTCCACCGTTTTACTGTTCTGGTGCAGTTAAATGATTATTCTTTCTTTACAAAGGAGTTTTTTGTTCGTTCAATATTTAATGATTGACCTAATCAATTGGGTGTTCTTCGTAAAATCATATTTAGTCATTCACACACAATTTACCAAGTAATTAATAATTTATGTAGTTTAAGTATCTCTTTAGGAACTCTAGGTTCAGTTATGCGTTGGTTGTAATGCAACCGAAACGCTAGTAATAAGTCCCATTACTTTTCAATATTACTAAGAACCTTGTCATTTTGGTAATATTCAAGCTTCAATATTCAAGAATTTTAAATATGACGAAGTACTAAAGTACTTAACATTCGTCAGCTGACGTATAGTCAGCGTACATATAGTTAGATTCTTGAACCTCATTTCAACACCGGATACAAAAAACGCAATTGATAGCCACTATACTATTGAAACTATAAAAGAACACAACTGTTATTAAATTAAATATGTTTAAATAAAGAAAGACATTCCATAATTATGTTGATGATCAAAAGATCCGTTAAACAATCATGACAAACGTCCTTCTCAGCATTTGTGCCGCCTCTCCATCCGTCATGTTTGGAGAGCTTTATTATCATAGGTGCAAAGGCTATAATACCTCGATTTATATGTCAGCATCTGTTCTGAACGCACACACACGCGACAACCATGGAAACTGCTCGCCCACACGCTCACTGACCGGGTCAGACACTCAGACCCCCATTCTAGAAGCTCCATTGATATTTCGCAGTGTGGATTCATTGATGGAAACTACTTTGTTCGTGTAACAAGTCACGGAATTTTTTATAATCCGCTGTGTCGCAGATTAATAAAACGCGATCAAAATTAATATGGCATGTTTGTTGATGAATTCACGCGCGTATATTCGCTAATTGTTCGTCTTAGAAATAAAACTTTATGTATGTACTTTAAAATAAAATGTCCTCTAGTTTTGACCTCCGAAGTATGTGAAGTCCCATAATTTCTTGTGCAGCCTTCGATATCGTTACCTTGGAACATGGTTCATCCTTGAGTCTATAAATGTTTCCGCATTTCGTTGGCTGGCTCCTGGCTGGAGCTCGGCTGGGCCCCGGGCGGGCCGCGAGGTCGCACCCGTGGGCCACGGGGTTCTCAATGACCCAATTCTTGCACAACCTGCTCTATTTTCCGTATGACGTCAAAACCCCCATTCACCCCGAGCAACTGAATCGATGCGCCCAAAAGTAGGTCGAGCTGAATGAACCACTTGTACATTCAACATGAACATCTATATTTGGCATCGAAGGTGTCTCGCTCCGTTCTCAGGCTTCGGAACAAGTTTTTGCGTATTTCTCGGTAGGCTTTAATTAACTCTGTATTTGAATGTATGTACTCCTTGGAAATGTTGGGGTATTTATAAATGGTTACTTATTTTTATGTTTTTATTTTGTGGGTTTTTAAAATGGATGGGTTACATTTCTAAAAGTGATCCGTCCATGTCCATATTTATGAACAGAGCGTCAATATGAATCACAATGTAGGTACATACAATGTCCTAAATGGTAATGTCATGTGACCTGGGGCTGCCCAAATAAGTGTGTGTGGGGTCGTAAATGAAACCTTAAGATGTGGTGACAATGATTTAATGTTGCAGATATCGCGGGCGAGTATCGACGCGTGCAAGGACTACTTCCGCGACGACCTGATCAAGACGGACTGGCAACTGATGGTTGAGCTTAAGAAACTCTTCCAGATCCTGTAAACGCCCACCGTTCTGTAACAAACCCCCGTATCCGCGTGTAACTGTCTGTTCCATCTAACCCATAGTCCCTTTACCCTTACTGTATAATAGAATCTCAAATTTTTCACCAGTTTTTAACCCACACCCTGTCGTTTAACTTAGCCCTTAATAGTTACCATTTCGGTGGGAAAAGCCAATTGTTAGGTTTTAAATATATCTAAATGTATGGAATTTGAAAAATATTTGAATGATTGTAAATATAATTACAGCTTATTTATTTATTTTTAAAGTTTATTTCGATGTGTATGGATTTTGTTTTCGTATCGAAATTGTAGATTTGGATTGGTTTTCTGCGCGTATTATTTTTACGTTTTATGTTCAGATTGTTTAACATATCTTTTGTAAATATGATTCGTATTAATTTTACGTAAATTTTTGGTATTATGTAAATAAAATGAATGTTATAGCATCAACGGCTGCAGTGCAATATGCTCGACTTTGTGCCGATATAAACTTTTTGATCTCCTGTCTCGCACATTTATTTATAGTAAGAAAGAGATAGATATCTAACCCGATAAAATAAAATACAGAGTTTTCTAAGAAGTCTATACGTTATAAGTTGAATTATGTCGGTAGAAGAATCGACATTACAGTCACAGTGGTGCTTATTATTTACTTAATTTACTTTATCGGTTACATTAATAAGGCTAAAATTTTACTACAAATTTTATGCAAAACCAAGTCGTAGAACTACAGTAAATTTTATAATCTTGTGATTGGTTGTTAAGCCTTGAGCTTTCAGAGATCGTCTATTGTACAAAATGCAATGTTACGCGTGTTTAAGCTAAAAGCTATGATTGGAGGGCGCGATGGATTAAAACAGGGGTGGCATGTCCATACATTGGATGGAAATTAGCTCGAGTTTTATATAGGAATTTTCCCTTTTTGAATGCTTTGTATTATATAGATGGAATCGGACATATTCTTTTACTGGAGAAGTTTTATTAAACTACAAAAGTATTTCTGTGTTTTATTACCTTTAGTTAAGTATATAGGTACGTACGTCACACGCCCTAATAAGAGGATGCTACAATACATCTTTTAAGACATGACAAAACAAGTTAAATGTAAGCACAAAATATTATGGATCTAGGCTAGGATCTAGAACCAGTTATATGAGCCAGAATTACGAAAGTGTATCAATGTAATGACGTATTATTAGATAAGGAACATTCCCCAAATATATGGCAATGATGAAAAAAGAAATGATAGCCAAATGGCACTTCTGATATACTAATGACACCTAGAGAACGCTTATAGATTTTATTTTATGAATTTTAGGAAAACTTGCAGCTAGGTAGGTAACAGTAAGTATATAACAAATAAACATGCAAAATACACATGTTAAAGAAGGCCAATTACAAGTTTCCAGATATATTCTCCCGGACTCCTAAATCGAGCCACCTAGCATAATGATTTAGTAACGTCCATAACTTTAAAAAATTGTATGAATGATCAAAAAGTTTTTATGTAATTTTGTAGCTGGCATAATCAACATTAGGCTCATGTACCTACTATTGTTCTGATTTTTTTTTAAATGGCCTTCAATGACCTTAGTGTTGATTTTGCCATTGTACGATATAAACTTATTATGCTAGGTGGCTCGATTTAAGAGTCCGGGAGTGTATATACATAGATTAAAACAAATTACGCAAAGACGACGACAAACATTGATTGGAGATACTTATATAGCGAGATAATGGCACTTGCAGGAGATCTCGCCTTCTAAACGCAGTAGTATTGGTGTTCAAACCAATCCACTCTAAGAGTTCTGGACAGTCGACGTTGCCATTCGCTATTTTAAATAGGTAGGAGATGTCAGCCATTTTTCTACGCATACATAGAGGAAGAAGATGGAACTTACGACATCTCGTTTCGTAGTCCGGTAAGAATATTTTAGCACGAAATTGAAGATATTTAAGAAATCTTCGTTGAATACCTTCAATTCGAGCTACGTAGAGATTGTATCTGGAGTTCCATACCTGATCTGCATATTCCAGGTGGCTCCCAACAGACGAGCAATATAAAATTTCGAATGTTTTAATCCGTTGGACTTCTTGCGACATCCTTGGAACAAAACTAAGGGCTCTTGAAGCCTTTTTAACAATATTATTAATCAGAGCGTTGAACAGTAATTTTGAATCGAATATTACTCCGAGATCGTTCATGTTATGATGAAGATAAAAAAAATTGTCCCTGACAATGTTTGTCATAGTCAAAATACCTAACAACTTTTTCATACATCGTACAAAAACAGTCCCGACGGTAAGAGTTAATAAATCTAACGTTAAAGAGTAGACTTTTGAGGCTTGCTGCAGGTTTGGCTACCACGACAGGTTTTCGTTGATTAACAAAATATCAATGACTGATGAAAGAGGGGTCCATGGCAATGGTAAGTCTTACCTAAGTACCACTTTTTGTAACGGATAGAAAACTGGTGAAACCGTGAGGCGCCGCCGCTACCAGCATATGCAAAATGAAAGATAGATTGCACTTAACTGAACCAACAGCTGTATTTTGGGATATTTGAGAATTTTTATCGCTTAAGTTATGTAATTTAAAACAAAGCCTGTCGATATAGGTATCGATGGCTCGGACGGATTTTCATGCGGTTTTTAGCAACAGTTAGGGTATGTACCTATCCCTAGAACTACAAGTTTTGGAGCAGTCCATAAGCCTGCAACTTTATCATGAGAAACAGATTCAAATAGTGTGAAAAATCTACCGGGGCAATTTTTGTTAAGCCTGTAGATATTAAGCTTATTTACGCATAACTAAGAACCCTTATCAAATTCTAGGAGTGAAATAAAGGTCATTTTCGAAAAACTGAACTGATTTTGATTACTTAGACTTCTTAGAGCAATATTTCTAGAAATAGTCAGGGGTAAAATAATTGGAATTAAATTAATTCCGGGAAGAGATCCCTCCTGGATATTTACTTTTATAAAACGACAACTGTGAAGAACTTTATTATATTAGCCTAAGAATATTTCTTGGGCAGTATCTATTTATTACCTAAGTGATATCAATAACTAGGAACATAAAATACACTCCAATGTTGGTATGAAGTGACCCAATCAAATATCTAACAGGGGCCATCAGCCAAGTAACATTGTTAATCCACCGTGAACGTCAATCAATGAGGTAAGTGCTCATCAATTAGGTGATCTGGGGCTTGTTTGTCTTCGCTAGTGTTCCACTGGTATTCCCATCAGTACTCATACCATCGAGGAATACACCAATACGGAGACAGTAATGCCGGTTACTGGGTGGAGTCATCATTGTACGAACCGGTATACTTTCTTCATTGCGCTTCCGTGTGACGTAGATGCTATGCAACCTCGATGCTACATAGCCCGGTACACGCTGAGGCTGACCTCACATTAGAACACGGTTCCTATAAGTAACATATCCAGTTCTAAATTCAATTTTAGGAGGATTTCTATAGACTTTTCTGGACTTTTTCGTAAGAAACAAATGTAACCAAACCATGGTTACTATGACAACGTGATGTGCGTAGGCGAGGGGGTGGCGTTTTCAAGTTCTAGGTTACGCCCAGGGTAGAAGCACGCATGCGCGGGACACCAGCTACATTCAGGAACCGTTCCCTGACTTAGTTTAGTACTTCCTCGTCACGCGTCGGTCAATCCCACGGGATGTCTTGCATATTTCATTGCATTGCTCATTAATTTTAAGTGCATCTCTATAATACAATTGATAATTAGAACATAAAGTGAAAAACTTAACTTAAAAGTTACCTTAATTAGATACAAGTGAACTGTGGACAGTAACAATTTTGCTTGTGTTTATTTATATTGTTCCTGTATTTTTCTTCTTACATTGGGGTGTTGCACAGGTACCTATTATGTTTTTAATATAATAAATAACATAAGTATTCTCGTGAATCTGAATTAATTGATGGATGGATGGATGGATTGATAATGAATAATATACTTTAATTTTATTACGCTTAAGTTAAGAATAAACAATTACTTCACGGGCGCTATAGTTTATTTCACATAACTAGTTACCTTCTTTAACTTCATACTTTATAATCGACGAAATAGAACTGTTCTAGGCACATTCATTAATACTGATTTCATTATTCATTCGACCATGTAGTTACCCATAAACAACACTTAGTTAACTATAAGAGGTGAGTAAAAATATAATAAAAATAACCAACCAAATCCCACTGTGTGTGGGCTTATTATCAAGCCGAGTAAAGTTGGTAAAGAAGTTAAAATATTAAAAAAGAAATACCAGATACATGGATTTTTTTTGGGGAAATTAAAAAACAGATTCAATTATTTTTCCTACATACCTACATGTCCTATTTGAAAAGATACAGCTCTGTATAATAATTGGAAATACGATCTACCTATCTCTACAAATGTAGAGTAGACGAAAGTATTTGCTTGTAGGTAGTAATTATAACTATTTGCAATATATTAAGGGAACGACAATAATTCCTTGAATTCAAAATGAATAATTACCTACCCACTAAAAAGCTTAAGCATAAGAAAAGCTTGTTCTATCCAGATATTGCCTACTCTCAACTTTCAAAGGATATATGTACAAATAACTTATCTAACTACTGTGACAAAACTATATAATTTTAAAACGATTCAAGTAAATGTACACTTGAACAATAAATTATTATTGTATAAAAATGTGTAAACTCATGATATATTAATCTAGATAAAAAGCGTATATAATATAATAACCGCGGTTCCAACAACACGCTTCAAAAATAATGCAAAACTAGTGCGACCTTAATAAAGCGTGACCGAATAAAAAAATGTTCTGTACCGGCACAAATTACATAATCAATCCTAGTGAGTTTCAGCAATTTTTTCTTCCTTGTGTTCATTCATTCATGCGAGTGAATGGGTAGGCAGCGGGGCTGAAACAGTCGGCGTTCACCCGCCCGCGCGTTCGCGGCGCGCAACGCAACCGGCGCGCGCGCATAGCAAGTGACACTCAACTGTGAACCGTACGACACGTCGCCACGTATCTCCTACACCGGATGATCTCGGTGCGTCATCTATTTATAATACTTTTAAAAACTGAACGACAACCTTGAATGTGTTCGGTTTCATTCATTAAATATGTTATTAGTAGCTGCGTCTCGCGGTTTTGCGCCAGTTAATGATCTCTGCTAACTATTTTGTGGTAAAAAAAATTTAAAATACAATACTTTGCAACCTTGACCGGGCAAGCTATCTTGATGTAAAAAATTAGGCGTATTCTGACTGGAATGTAAGGAATATTGCTATAGACAGACATTACATCACCATAATCTTGTTAGTAGGTACGGATCTAAACCGCAAACTACAGCTGTACCGTGATCATGATGATTTGCTAATTGATGATGTATCTGAACATTGAATCATTCATCACAGCGTGATGGTATTAATTGAATGACTGGTACATCATTCTTTCAATTTGAGTCACTATGTTAGTTAAACAAAATCATATTACATAACAAAGATAAATTTTAATTATACAGATAGATTGAAGTGTAATTGCCTATACGTACGCTATTTATTTTTAAGACGAAAGACGGTCTTGCGGCATTTGTCGAGGTGTTCGAAATAAGTGCGGTTTCTTTTAATTTCAAACAAGTTTTAAGGAAATAAACTAAATAATACTCGTCATGAGCTTTAACATTTTAACTTTGATTACGATCATTAGCTAATAAAAATGTGGTAATTTTGTACACTTACAACGTTTTTAATCTATACTAATATTAATAAAGCTGAAGAGTGTTTGTTTGAACGCGCTTATCTGAGAAACTACCAATCCGAATCGAATAACTCTCTATGGATATATTATGCTATTTTTCATCCCAAAATTTCTACGGGAACGGGCACAACGCGATTAAAGCTGTGGGACGCTGCTAGTTACAATACACGAACGTGTTATCAATATAACGTCAAGTCAATTCAAAAACTATTTCTAAATCTTTGACAGAAAACTCGTCGATTGAATAAGACCATTCACACTACTAAAACTTAAAATCTACATGTGACTTTACAACGTAGGAAATGTTATTATATATTATAAGAGCAATATACACATGTATATATACAAATACCTACTAGGCATCTAATGAAGTTCGATGCAAATTCGAACCAAATAGAAGAATAACTAAATAAACAGCGATGAAATAACGCCTCTATTGGAAAACCAAAATACATAAAGCCAAGAAACCAATAGACCATTGAATATAGTTCATTCGGTTAGAAATAGCGGTGTACCGTTGCACCTAGGTATACCGGAGTCACACGACGCATTCTGATATCCTACACGCCACACCATACAGGAAGTTATCCACTTACAACCAGCACAAAATCTTGTAGGTTACAAAACTTGCAAGTTGTTTTTGCTGGTAATATTTGAAAAACATACCTCTTTTTTGTATTTTACGCGCACTAAAGTGTAACGCGTGCCAAATTGCCGTCGGCAAAGATCATCCGGCTACGCCAAGATAACATCGTCCTAAGGGCTTTCATGCCGAAGACGATGTCATTTTAAAAGAATTAAGCCCGTTATCTTTTTTGTTAAAAAAATCTTAAGACAGTTTATCAATGTGGTTGGCGCCAGTCAGGTTTTTTTGCTGTGATAATATTTGCTGCGCCTTTCAAATTAGACGGGACTGGATTAGTAGAGTCGGAATATATTAGTAAATTGACAATTGAGCTTAGAGAGTATAGTGAACTTCTTACAATGTTTAATATAGAATATACATTTAGTTAATGCCAGTAAGAACATATTTAAAATATTAATTGCCTTCATGCCAATAGACGCCTATAATTATTGAACTTACAAAATAATGAGATAAATTGGGTACATCCATTTTTTTTATTTGTGTAACACATTGAACCGATTGAATGTACTTATAAATGTTCGCAGCTCGTTGATTTCAATTATCAATACTTTATTAATAAATAAATAAATGTAGGCGTGTGTTGCAAAATATAAGTAGGTAGTTTGGCGTCATCGCAGCCAGCACCGTGCCAATGTTCCAAGACTTCCAAGAAGTTATTTTTTAGGCTGTAACAGACAGACGGACAGACGCTTGGAGTTTCGCTATTTTATATAAGGAAGATTATTTTATCATTCAGTTATTTCTTTTGCTTCTTATCACTACATTTTAAAGTGTTGGTTCTGTCTGATATCCGTAAACGATTTTTTGTTGTCACCGTAAGCTTAACGTTGTCGTTGTCGTACGTTGTCAATCCATAGAGGTCTGTGGGTCAACCTCCGGTTCCGCTGATGTCAAACATCCAAGAATTATAACATTTAAGTAACTATTATACATAATTATATTTCAAGAATATCTAGTACGAGTATTATAAACTGGGATAATGAATGTTGTTACATACAAAGTGTTAGTAAGAGGTAGGCAAACGTGATCATTCGAGAAATGTTAATTTTTACATGTTAAGCTATTTCGTTACTTATTACTTTAATTTTTTTTTATAATTACGTCGGTTAAATAAAGGATTTGGAACATAATTATTAGCAACCATTAGCTCTTTTTTCTCTTGTATTTCAAGCTTGTTTTAGTACACGAAACTCAGTCTGACCAAATGCGGAGAATTTTCGCAGAAACTGAATTTCTTTGAAACACAACAATGATCCGTTTGTGTTGCTGGATCCACCCTCCAGAATACAGGGAATTTGTGTCGTCATTTATCACATTGTCTTTTATTTTTAATAATTTCTAGAACGTTCTCCACCTTATATTGTGTAGGTATTTGAAGTGGCTACATGGCTAACTTTAAATTCAGTAGTTAATATATGAGTAGATAGCTGGTAAATGTTTTATTTTTGTTTTAATAATTTTAATAATATGTACCTAATATAGGCTTTTGTTCAAACCATAAAGTGGGTAACTCCAAGCCATAAAGACATCCATAAATCCCTCGATCAACAATTTAATCGTTATGAATCAAATATAAAGTGTCCAAAGAATATATGGTATTGTTCAAGTGTGTGCGTGACCAGCTTCAGATCGGCGAGCGGAGAACGCGACCTCGTCCAGATAAATCTATCAATGAACACGATAAGGGGAGCGCGTGGCACTAACGCAGGAAATGCCCCAACCCGCCTCTTGCACTCTGAACTAAAACGCAACATATCGCTGTGTATTATATTATCTACACAACGGACGCCGATGCAATCCGGTCCAAATGTATGTCACAGTATTTGCGAATAAAAATACCTACATTAACGTTCAGTATATTATGCGTCGTAAAGGGTTGCGCAGAGGGGAAGGCTTGTTAAAGGGCTTGAAATGCATCTCTATATTAGGACGACATGACCCTCAATTGTTTTGTTCTTTACTGCGTTAAAAGATTATTTAGATAGTTTTTAGGGGACTAGAAGTTATTTGTTAGGGTTAACCTACAAAAAACCCAGTTAATTAATATCAGAGTGCAATTATTCAACTTTGCACAACACCTACTGTTTGAATTCCGTTGCCTTATCAAGGACGTTGTCAACTTTCAGCACTAATATGGTGCATGCCGTATTAATAAGTTGCATAACCATCAGGTATTGGTTTGGTCCACTTTCCATCTGCCCACGGGCCAAACCGTCTGTGGGCTAAGAATTTGGTGCCAGAGGTTCACAGGCTGGTGTGGATCGGTTGCGAAATATTCCAACCATATTCGAAGTAGAGGTGGACGTAGGCGCTGCGAATAACGCAGCCCACGACTTTATATTATTAATCAAGCATTAAACATAAGTGGTCCTCAACAACTATTTAGTTGGGCAACATGACCAGTACGAGCAGACATATTGATTATAAATTCAGTTTTTAATTTTTCCGGGAAATCCGTGTCGAAAGCGATAACATTATTTCCTTTGAATCGGTAGCGATATTCATTTTTTGATATAAAAGGGGATTTTTATTTCATTCTATATTATAACTACTTCCGAACAAAGTTATGATTTTAAGTTAATAAATTACTATTAGGGTGTCCCAGCGCACATAATATTTAAAACTTCAACGTACCGAAATGAAATCTGGTTTAACTAGTATAGAGACAACCCTGATGTAACTAACAAATGAAAAGAACACAAAACTGCAATGCCAAATTTTACAATAGTCAGGGAAATGAATATTACAATAGTAACACAGATCAATACAATTTGAAGCGCAACATTTGAATGTACTATTGATAAACCCGATCCGAACGAATATTTTCCGATATTGTGATTAAAATTGTATTCTGTTTATTGTGCGACATTTGCCATGGCTCGTGAATTGAATATGAATGCTTGTGCAACGGAATCGTAGGTGGAGTCACATTCCCTGAATGGGGATATACTGGTAGTTAATATTGAAGGTGTGGGTTTGCTGTGTAGGTGCGCCCCTGCACGAACATTTAAGTGTTGTATTATTTATATTTTATACACAATTAACACAGTTGAGAGCCACAACTATGGCGCTAATGTTATTTCTTGCTTTCTGGTGCTCTTCTTATGGAGAGCAATATTTTCAAACCACTCAAATAACAAAAAAAATGTTCAGGTGGTCGCTTCAACAAATGAATATGACCAAAAGTTAGAGAACTCTTAGTTATTCTTTAACTGTACAGCAGTAAAACCTTTAACCGTTTTAGTTAGGGTTCCTATGTGGTGTTACCACTTTCTTTGGGGCACCGAGTCAGCTCGTATTCTTGCTTTGTTTTGACCCTATGGACCCAATCCTACTAATTATAAAGGCGAAAGTTTGTGAGGATGGATGTATGGATGTATGTTTGTTACTCTTTCCCGCAAAAACAAAAGAACGGATTTGGATGAAACTTTATAGTAATATAGGTGAAACACATGTGATACATTTTATCCCGACATTCCCGGGAAACGGGAACGTGTACAACGCAGTTAACACCGCGGGGCGCAGCTAGTATACAACATAACTTTAACTTAAACCTAGGTATCTAGTGTATTGTTAACATTGTATTGTGAATCCCTCCCATTTTACTGTAAGATTTCAGTCATTTTGACAATTATACCTACACAATTTCAATAAGGTGGTTTTGGTTCGTGGTCATTTTTAGGAAGAATTCCATTTAAAAAGTTAATTTTTTTTGGAAATAGTGATAAGGAATTGGGCGTTTTGCAAACAGGGCCTTAACACCAAGGTTTATCTGCCCCTATATATATCATTGCCCCTATTGGAAGGTAAAACTTGACATTTTTACATGGTAACTTCTTTACCAACATCTGTCTGATACATTGAAGAAATTTTAATATATTTTATTTTTAGAGCCGTAGTATAATAGGTCTATCTAGTTACCTAATTAAGATAACAAGATACCTATATACAAATGTGGCAACTGGTACCTAGTGCACATTTACCTACAAATATTTCATTCATGAAAGAACCACGACATTGACAAATCGCTACAGGACAAAACCAGTAGATGGCGCTACCTGTACCATGATGTTACAAGTCCCCTACAAACATAGTAAAAATATTAACTTTTACGCCTCAAATTAGCATTAATTGTGTTTATAATTTAATGGGTCGATAAAATAATCGTTATCCATGAATTAGATTAGGAGACTCAAAACCATTGATTGTCGTTGATGACTTGCAAGTGATTGGTTATAAATGGCTATTTAAATGATATAAAGGGAAGTGTGGCAGCAGCAGTGACCTGTATCATAATCAGAGAACGAGTCTGAGTGGAGTTCCAATATTTGGGCGCAGGGCACAGGGTCGTCGACCGCACTCTTCGGTGTTGGTGGCGTGCTATTTCGAGGAGCGAGCGGGCGTCGAGCGCTGTCGACGCGAGCCGATCGCGCGATGCGCCGTGCCCGCGTAAACAAACATGGCGGAACTGTCATTCACTAACTCATTCATAAACGATCATTGCATTCGACCAACTGTATCGAATTCATTATCTCATTAAACAATGTGTTACATATTTAATTATCTACAATGTTGCATATTACTCTTAATGTTTTCACAAACATATCGACCCAATACACGTAATTAATCTCCCGCCAGAGTATTCTGGATGTGTAATCAACAGATTTAAATGTGATGTTAGTTGAAAAAATAACACGAATAATAATAAAACGACTAGACCGAATAATCTACTTACATTTAAGTCTATTTCCATGCTAATTCGTCCTAAATATAAATACAATGTGTTTTAAACATTAAATTACGTAGTATGTTTACTTCAAGATGTTTTTATAATAAAAAAATAATCGTGTTGCTGAATAATAAGTAGGTATTATTGGCGGAGGATTAAGACGAGTTCGAGACATATGGGCCACATAGTAAAGCACCATCTGTATCGCATATTCAGGCGTCTTTTGTTCAGCCGAACCATGTGGTTCGCGAACGGAACAAACGTTTTTGTCCAATATTTTTTCTATTCTATAAAAAAAATTTTAATTTCTGTCTATGGAACTGTTAATGCATTCACTGATTGAGAATAAATCATAGAATAGATGATTCATGATAAGCCTAAATAGGCCGATTTGTTTTTATAGGTACTGACTGATATTAATCAGTGATTTTAATCCATTTAAATGCTAAGTTATATAAAATCGTTTTAAAGTAGTTAAGTTGTGCATTATTTGAATTTCAAATTAATGATAAGTTAATTCTTTCCATTTAAAATTCATTCTTTATAATAAAATCATTAAAGTTAACGATGTAACAACTACATAGGTTTTTAATATGTGTTTTTAAATGATCATTAAATCATTCTAAATTACTACTTCAAAGTAGAGACTTGAAGGGGCTTCCTCTTTTACTTTAACTCTTCTAAAAGCAATACTAACTTTAAAATACACTCCGGTAAAGCACTGAAATATTCAAAATACCTACATATATTAGTTAAGTTGAGTTTTAAATTAATATTGTGATTAATAATAGCATTAGGAAATATCTAACGACTCCTTATTCGAAATTCCCTGTAAAAAGTTTATCTGATTTTTTTTTCAAACTCTACTTACAAATACCAAGTAACCAAAATAGGTTGTCTTCAGTAGTTAAAGCATCTATGAAAACGTATCAGTCAGGCATCACATTTTACATTCGCACAAAATAAGTAAATAGTGTTTATAACCGTTAATACATTTACGATTTGCATCGCCATCAAACATAGGTACCTAGTCTCTCGGTTGAAGAACTGCCAACGACTCAAGACTTGACGGTACTTCCTGTTTACAGAGACTTGTCTGCCACTGCGTATCGCTAAACTCACTAAAACTATTTTACCCATACGTCACCGGCCCTACCTACGTACACACATTACATAGTTACAGACAGGACACGGTTATGACACTGTTTCCTACGGTTAAACCACAATCAACGTAGCTATAACTTTGGATACAAGCCACAAAAATATTTTGGCAAACTTTATTAGCAGAATTTGGAAGGAATGGCACAACTATCGCATTCTCAGAATTATAAATTGGAAGTTTATCTTCCCTCGAGTCAAAATCTTGGTTATTCTAATAGAACTACGCAGTATTTATTTAATCCTGCCTTATCTTAGTAACACATTCGTTTTTTACAGGAAGATAAACATCGTAAACGACGCAAACCTCTAAATGACCTTTATTATTGACATTGTTAAATCTAGGTGCTCATACGATATACACAAACTAAAAAACCTTTTATTGAAACAAGAATTTCATGTGGCATGTGGCCTTGATTGATATTTTTGGTCAGTTCTTACAGACCAAAGGCAAACGAATGTGCCCTGAGCTTAGGCAGCCAGCATGGCCTCTAGATTAATAGATAATTCTAAACATGAGTGATAAAGAGGGACAAGATCACAACACAATATAGACTCAATTAAATGAGTAATACACTCATAAACAAACTTAATGTTAAAACTGAAACATTTACTACAGAACTACACTATTTATGTGACTTTATATTGTTTATAATAGATAATTTGAAGACACGTTGCCTTGCCTTGGTGCAATGGAGTTTCTCTGCGGGGATAGGTTTAACGGAGGACGCAATTATGATGATTAAATGAAACTGGTTCTTGGTTGACCGCTGCCTGGATGTCGATTATAGGTAGGTGCATGGCGACTACTACAGATATATATACTAGCGGATTGTGAAAATTACAAGTTCGAAACGTTTGATATTAACTTGAGGTTTCCATTGGTATTTACAGGAGGTATTGGTGTTATTAATGTATGAATTGGATGTAACTTTACTAAAGTACCGGGAAAACAAGAACTAGATCTAAAGGGAAACTGAGCAAAAAATATGAAGTCGTAACAACCTGTGCGCATGCACCCCAAAACAGACTAAAATTCTCAAATAGAAACTGCCAAGTAGATATTATGTTTTTAAACATTAAGAAAATTTCCGGAAATCTACATCTAAATAACTGTAGAAATTACTTACAGTATCTACATGTATCGTCAACGGATATGAAACGTTGGCTCATTCACAATTTATATAAATGTGTTATTCCGGTCTGATCCAAGGCCCGAAAATACTCTTAATAAAGAAAGATATGAATCAAGATAATGCGGTACCAAGATCAAATAAAAACTATTATAAAATATGTAATTTAAATGGCAAATGCGTAGTAGGTACTTATGTAGTACTTTATGTACGTTTGGATATAAAATGATTTATCAGTGGAGTAATATTCTCGATGGTCTGGGTGGGCGTAGAGAACGTGTATATTTCGGGCCATTATCACGCGCCCACGCCACGCTATTGGCAGAAAAATGTTACAAAAATACATCGTCGCAATTCCGTCTTTTAAGACGCATACGGGGTCAGCCACTGACATTGATACTTAGGCTCCAATTTTATTACCCTGGAACAGTATGAATCAGAGACAAGAAAGTCTAGACATGGATTTAATGTAAACGAAATCATTTTTAGTCCAAAAAGGGGTTCTAACTTATTGGTTATCTACAAGGTTCTCATTTTCGTTTTAGTTTTTCATTCTGGTAGAAGAAATGTAATTATGACTTCAATTATGCAATAATTATTTTGTGTAATATAAAAGTACGCTATAGCGTATCATTATTAACATTTTCAAATTAACAAATACTAAAATGATTCGAAAACGCCTTCTTTAACATTCGGCGTTATCTGAATCCCTTATCATTATTACTAAGAACCGAGAGACAGACGTAATGGAAGATATGTGTTCCAGAGCAGTATGTTCTCTTGGCCGTTTCCGGTGGTTGTTTACAAAAAAAATACAATATAAACTCGTTGTCCAAAGCGGTCATACGAACCAGCCGGCCGAGATACTTGCTACGATTAAAAATCGTTACAACTTCCGTTCAAGTCAGAGTCTCGGAGCGAAGGCCCAGATAAAAAAGATAAATAAGAAAAATAACATAAAGATCGATACGGTGGAACGGCGCTACCTGTTTTTTCACCGTCGTGCTGAGCTTGCGGTCAACTCGATCGTCTTGCTTCGACTTAAAACTTTTAGTAGGTAGGTACTTAGTGTCTCTTAACTCTGTGTATTACGTAGTTCTATGATATATAGCCATTTAACGTTAATATCCATTATACAGCTACATTGTGAGTTACATCTAGCGTATTATTTGTTTTAAATATTACATAACGTCCGCTTGTCTAGGTCCATACCTTAAATGTTGTTTGTTGGTCTATGTTCAGATAAAATACATTAAGAATCCTCATAAAACAAACGTAATCGAAAACTTAGAAGATTTATAACTACGATTACGCCCCGCCCCGCGAGTATTAGCATCTCATGATGTCATGTATCCGCCTGCATCCATAAGAGGGGCTATAAATCGAACGAGTTGGATATTTTGTCCAGTGCAACTGGCAATAGAAGATATATCAGATTAATAAAAGATGTCGATGAGAGCAGACGAGATGCACGGCAATATCATGAGTGGTGTGCCATGATAATTAAGTATTCGAGCGCGGTGGTGTGTGCGTGGGCCTGAGCTGCGCGGCGGCGGCGCGGGCGCAGAGCAGGCATATCAAGTCTGGTAACTATGCGGCGTAACTCCGGTAGCGGCGCAACAGGTCTGCGGCAGGGGGCGGGCGCCGCGCGGGGCGGTAGGAAATCCTTTGCGCACACGCGCGCACACAACGACGCACCGCAGTGTGCGCCATCCGGTTTCAGTTGCATGTGAGCGTCGCGTACGCACACCGCGCGTGCGCATGTAGTGGTGGCTGCCGAGTCGATCGATCAATGAGCCCGACATCGGCTCGAACTGTTGCCTGCATGCGACTCATTGATTACGCTATGAACGTGGATTGTTTATTCATTCATGATAAATAATTTTATTTCTAATGACTGTGTCCTTGCTTTGGCAGTCACAGTCAATAAATTATTGTGACTGATATAATTTAATCATTACGAATACCTACTTCTAAACGTTTATTGAACACTGTACGGAATGGAACGTTATTTCTTACATTTCTTACGTGTGTTTGTTATGTTTATTATTTCTTGATACTATTAACAAAATTACATAATTTATGTTCAATGATACAAGTTTACCTACCTGTTTAAATATTTTAAATTATGCTTACAGATACAAATGTCTGCTTTATCCCCGTAAATTATGTAGGTGAGTGTCATCTGCGTATTTATTTGATCAGAAAAGGCCGATTTGATTTCCATCATCCAATAATACATGTACCAGTGCAATAGAGGGGATTTTGATTTTTGATTTTGCAACTTATATTACTCGTACTAGTCGTACTTGTTGTTACTGGAAAATCTACGGTTAAATTCATTAAGACGGACCATAACTACTTTAGATTTCAAAGATGGGTTTATCCAATATCCTGAAGTAGGTGCCGGTTTGAATTTCAGCGATTAAATTTAAAAAGTAGAAACGTATGATCGATTTGTTGAAAATTCACCAATCACCCGTCTAGAGTCGTACCGGTTTCGACCAGCCGAAAGCGGTTGTTGAAGTTATTGCAAAGAGGTAGTGTTAATTCTAGATGAGCGGCAATAATATATCCTAATTGATGAACATCCTCTTTACTGTACTGATATATTCAGTGCAATGAGAGGCCTTTACCTAGCATTAGGATAATACAGACTAATACTTTATCTCATCTAATAATGTAGAGCCACAAATAATAGTTAAATATATTGTACGGGGCCTTAAATAATCGATGATTCTCGATATATTGGTAAAGATTTTGAGGGTAGAGTATGGCTCTAGTTTTAAGGCATTGTTTAGGTCTTTTAAAAATTTGGACACCTTAGTTTTTTGTTTTATTTTGCTAGGGATTTAAAATAAAAAATAACGTAACAAGCAGCGCGAGTGGGACTAAGATCTCACCGCAGAGCAAACGCTTCTTGTTTATGGTATAAGTACCAACAAGGAAGGCTCTACATTAGTCTAGCTTTGATAACTAATGATTTTACTCAAATCTACATAAGGTTATCACAAAGTAAAGCGCGCTAACATCGCGCTAACATCGCTAACAGCCTCCGTGGTCTAGTGGTTTGAGCGCTCGGCTCACGATCCGGAGGTTCCGGGTTCGATTCCCGGTGGGGATATCTCACAAAAATCACTTTGTGAGACTGTCCTCAGTTTGGTTAGGGCATTGCAGGCTGAATCACCTGATTGCCCGAAAAGTAAGATGATTCCGTGCTTCGGAGGGCACGTTAAGCCGTCGGTCCCGGTTACTTTCTACGGATAGTAGTCGTTACATGAGCCATGTCAGAGGCCTTTGGCGGCTCAATAACTCTGACAACAGGATTGGTCAGGTTGACCATCCACTCGATAAGAAGAAAGCGCGCTGTCCACAAACACACTAAAAGCTAAATTTTTAAGAGATACTTGGCAATAATTTGAAAATCCAGGTTATTTCTGTCAACCTTAAAAGGCATATTGATGTGGTAAGAATTCGCAGCGAGGTTGGCAGTTGGCTCAACAGTGTGGGGGCGCGTGGGTCGGCTGGTTCGCCCACTGCGCCCGCGCAGCCGCACCTAGACTTGCCGTTGAAGGTGTAAATCACTACCTACTAATCTACAAAGCCGCTACCACTAGATATTTACCGACAAAATTCGGATTTTACTCGATCAGTTTCAAAATGGACAAATTGTCTAGAATCAGTTAAGTGATACCGGCTTTGATATGCAGGCGTGTAGGCTTGAGAAGAACATGATTTTCGTAATATTTATCCGTTTAGGGATGTTCATTGGTTTTTGAAATATCTAGTACAAATAAAATAGTTTTTATATAAATTGAAATAAATAATAACGAGATTTATAAAAACTATCATTACATAACGGAATTCAAAAGAAATGCATAATGTTTATGGCAAAATTCAAAGTGAACCCTATTCTACTTTATGAAATAGTAATGAACTAAGTATTCAATAAAACGGTCATAATGATTACTTATATATTTAAGCTAGTACATAATAGGACTAAAGAAATAATGGTATAACCAGTCGAGGAGCAGTGCTGGAAACAGGTTGGGTAGATGGTCGATTTTGAGATTTAATATTGGGTCGTTAAGATGTAGTTTTGATCGGTGTTGGGTGGATAGTTATGCCGTGTCGGAGGTGGGGTGCGATGTCATTGGCCCGAGCTGCGTGCTGTGGACGCCTCACTCGCTTTCTGTCACAGCTACTTTTGCTTTTCGACCGAACACTGTACATCCTGGACGGGCACGTCATTAGTTTGGTATTTTCTAATCACGACCATGTAATGGAATTTAGAAATAGGACCGTAACTTAATGGCCTGCAATGTACCTTATAAATAAGTTTATTTATGTTTCTATTGGATATGATTACTAGTGAGTAAGTAAGCTCATAAAAAAACTTCATGAGAAAAACATGTTTTTATCAGTATATTGTATTTCAAGTACGTAAACAGTAAATATTGAGGAAACAAATTACTCTGCATGTGGGCTTTAGTGGTTTATCATTGCCATGACATTATTTTCACTCCAGTTCAAGAATAAATTAAATGAATATCAAGTACTCGACTCTAACCTTCCTTTTGAAACTTGAAAACATTTTAAGTTAAAGTGCCATTGCAATTGTCATCCACTAAGTAAATATAATTCTGTCAGGAGCCATAAATATTACTATTTCATCCTAGCATCACAGTAAAGCTAAAGAACTTCGAACTTTTGTACAATTTTTTTTTATTAAACAGTACAAAAGTTCGATACAGCAATATTTAATTCAGGTCAACTAAGGCAAAAAGCGACTACTCTACAATACTCTACTTAGTCGCATTGCTGAGCTCTGAATAATATCATAAATTGTGTGGCAAAATATGTTGATGAGGTAAATACGCAAAAGATAAGTTTTCATTTCGAATTTTGTTCTAAAATTAGTAAAGAAAAAGGTGCGATATAATAGATTAAATATTATTCTACCCTCAATTACTTCATTAGTATAGTATAAAGCATTCATTCGTTGTTAGACTGACTATTCCTAGAAATGTGGATGCTCATTAATGCTGTTTTTTTTTGCTCTAGCACGTATGTTCGTTTGATCTAAGCGCATCTTAGCAAACAGCTTCTGTTTTTTGAAAATGATTTATTTGAAATTGGATGAATTTG
Organism: Cyclophora punctaria; assembly: GCA_951394245.1. Taxonomy (NCBI): domain Eukaryota; kingdom Metazoa; phylum Arthropoda; class Insecta; order Lepidoptera; family Geometridae; genus Cyclophora; species Cyclophora punctaria. Next base: position 6,368,245 of record OX596169.1, read on the forward strand.
ACGAGTCTCCTGTATGTTAGTATTAGCGTGTTATGTCCCACTGCTGGGCCTTTCATCCCACTGAAGATATCAGTACAGCGAGAAGGTTTAGACGCACCACGCTTGCCCAATGCGGGTTGTGATCTCAACCTCGAACCATGTTTTGCAAGTGGGAAACATGTTTTCGCTCGACCTAGGAATTGAATCCGGGACCTTAGACTTGGCAGGCAAGTGCACATACCACTAGACTACCGAGGCTTTCACCACAGTAATAGTATAATCGCATTGCTGAAAATCAAGTACTTATTATAACTGAATATATCCAATAAATAGTGGAATTTACCTAACACTCTTGTCACGTAGGCAGACCTATTTCTTATCTCCCATCTTCACCTATTACATCTTGATGTGTCGAGCTATATAAACCAGATATATCTAGAATTTTCTTTGGGTAGCACTGTAGTAACGCGCTGGCTATATTTTCTAATATAACTCAACTCAATACTTTTAAGCCCATCCTCTTTTATATGGAATGCTTTTTCAATGCGTTGGGATATTAAAAGCCACTGCTGTTACTTTAAATTTATTTTAAGAAATAACGTAAAACTTTTATTGAGGATAAATTTTAATAAAAAACTACTTTCACCTTCATCAATAATTAAAAAGTATATCAATATTTCACGTGGTTAAATAGTATTTGAAAAAGTCACGACTATTGTATAGTAATTTTGGTAATTCTGTATGAATGTCAGCTTTATTTACGTTATGACGTTTAACCAATAGCATATAGTTAGCCCGTAATAGTACTTTTATATGTTCAGAATTCATCTTAGAATGTTTGAATACATAGAGCAGCAAGAAAGCGTAACATAATTTATATTTCGATCAAAACATAACTAATTAATTTTATTCTCTAGATTTGTAAATACATGCGCGGTTCAAGCGTAGAGCCAATCTCAATGTTCTCATTCACGTTTCTTTTATCTGTGGCAAACATCCGGTAGTATTATTTTTCAACAAGAATACGCCGTTATTACTCCAGTATTATCAAACTATTTGGACACAACATATTTAGACAAACAACACTTATAAACGAACCGCTTATCAGCTTTTAAGCCCGCAAATGATAATGTTAATACTCAAAACAATAAGCAGTTATCACATTAAAGTAATGAGTGTTAATATTTCGTAATAACAATGTTGAAGAGGAAAAATATTACTAAATTAACGTACTATTTAATTGAAAAATTTCTGATTTTAATGAATTATTTTTCTTTGGTTTGTATTGCGTACGACCCTCCTATAGCTAAAAATCAGGTAGGTACGAAGCCTTTGAGTAAATGTTTTCGCGAATTGATGAACGAAACAAATAACTGTACTTAAACGTCAGGAGTAAAATGTAGGATTCCATAACGTATCGCAAGGAAAGTAACCAATCATAAGTAACTGGACTACCTATAATTGTTGGAGTTAAAATATCAATATTATAAAATTGATGGGAGCAATTTAGCTACATAGGTGCAGGCTATGCCGGATGGAAAGTGCGGGCGGAGGCGAGCAAGCGCTTCCGTTTCAACTAGCTTCGCTCGCTCGTCGCACCGCCTCCAGAATAACAAACGAAACCTGATTTCTATCGAGTGGGCCAACGATTATAAACGCCTACTATATGAGAACGCTTTTACCATACTTCAAGCTTAACGAATCGTCAATATAATTATTGTGGACACGCCATTTTATTTAATTTGCTCACAATCTTTTTGTATGTTGTACAAAATTCGAGTTTAATTATATTTCAATTACGTTGACAGCAAAATTATGAGTATACTTTAACAAAATAAGAATCGTATCCATCTAATGGTCTACTTGAGAAGAAAATACATGCTTAGGTGAACGTTACGTCTATATTTAACTCCAGACAGACAATATTCAATACGAAGAAATTTTCTTTTCATTCTGGAATAAGCTCCATTATTGTTTGTCCTTCAGATGATATTTCTCGTAACGTTAGTAGATGTAAACGGTTTCAAGAAGTGGAGCTATCGAATTCATTGTTTTTCATTTGCAAATAAAGCTGATGTGCCTTTAATTAGAGCATCCATTGTCACTTCCATCCATTGTTTGTGCACGATAAGTTTCATATTCCAACGCCATTGAATCTGATTTAACAAGAACCAATGTGTTTCAAAACCATTTTCTTTGCCAGGAATCCGATCTCCCAAGTGCAGCAAATAAAAGCGAATTTCGTGCTTTTGCCGTAATCAATTATTGTGCTTTACTGTCTTTCGAATAAGATATAGGAAGGTACTTAAACAAATACGATTGATTCAAATAACCGATTTGATCGGTAAAACAAGAACTAGCAACACTCACAGTTAAACCGATGTTGTTCCCTTTTCCCGTCGATATTCAGAGATACAAATTAAAATCCGTTATTAAAAATATATCATAGTGTTTAAGAGCAACAAACAATAATTCTCAAAAAACTTTTGTATTTAAAATGTTATTAAGAAAACAGGAGTAATAAACTTTTGCCATAAAAGCACTATTTGTAGAATTTTATTGAAATGAAATTGTAATGGGATAGTTTATGTGATATCCGTCGGCATGGCGTTACGTTATCGGCTGTCCTTGACACAGAGACGCGGCGTGCACAACGCGCTTATTGTCGCTGCAACCTTGCGAAAATTAACGCTCGCGATAACAGACACCGTCGCCGTCGTCGATGCTGCGACTGCCGCGCCTCCACTCGTACCGTAACTACATAAACTAGTGAATGGATACAGTGCATGTCCATGAATTACAAGACGTAGTTATTCAGAAATAGATCGGCAATGATGTAACACAATAATAACAAAAATATAGACGTACACACGTATCTACATACATATAGAGCAGGCATTTGAGAGATCATTTAGGCCGACCTGCGTTAGGTTATGTCAAGGCATTTGGCAGAATGATTTTGGAGTTCGGTCACGTCACGCCGCTATTAGATTCCATAGAACGGGAGATCGTAGCCGTTACAGGAGGAAAGTGGGTGGTATCCTGGTGGCATGACTCTCGCCGACCGGAAACCCAATTCCCGGATGCGGCTGTGCGGGGGGATCTCGCCGGAAGCTTGGGTAAACGAGCACATCCGCTGCCGCCGCCCGCGCCGCAAAATTTGGCACCGCGAGCGCTCGCAGCCCGCTTCCGGCCTCCGCCCCCCGGACCCCTAACGTCGTTCTCGTCCGCGAAAATAGCGGCCAACCGCTCAGTGTACGCGGTTCATTCAGTATGGCCGCCTTCCATTCATAAAAAGGCGAGGCGCGGGCGGTATGGTGCGCGGCGGAGGGAGCGCGGCTCTCCCGCCGACCCGCGCCCGCTGCCGACGCCAGTGCGGAATGTGCTTGCGAACGGAACGGTCGTTTCGTCGGAGCGTAGCGCTAGCGCTCCCAGTTTTCCATTAAAATGTGTATAAGAATAAGTGCAGTGAATCCGCACGAGTTCGGAACGGTAAAGAAAAACGCCGTCGTCGAAATAAGGAGTAGAAATCAACGAAGAACTTCAGCGAGGAAGTGAGTAGCGGCCATATTGCAGTGATAACCGCGCGGCGGGCGGACGAGAATCGAGGCCGGTGCGTGGGCCGCCCCCCGCCCGCGCCAGGTGCCGCTCCGGACCGCGCCGGTCTCATGAACCTTCCCGTGGATTTGCGCGATCAAAATTCGTTGGTTCTGGCTTATTTTTGTGTATCAGTGAATCTTCCGGCGCGGTATCGGTGCGGTAAGTTAGGCCGCCCGATCGCTAAGCACCGAACCAGTGTAGTGTGTGGGGCCTGATGGCCCAAGTGCCCTTGTGTCACGATGTGTGTAGGAGACGTGTGACCGTGGAACGTCTGTTTTGTAAGTACCCACAAATGGCATCCCGGCGTGGGCTATCTCGCCCACAGTATAGACGTAGCTATGATTCCATCGGAATAATTCAAACCGTTCGAAACTAGCTACTTTTACTTGGAGATCATGTAATCAAGTATAGGTAGCAATTACATGGATAGTGAAGAAATCGAAGTAACGTGAATGACGAGCAGTGACGCCTCGCCTCTCGCTTCGCGACCAGCACACGTGCGACGGCCGATCACTGCTCACTGAGCGATAGAGAGAACATTCTCAACTAACGAGTTAATAATAATGATTTCATTAATTATTCAATATGCTCAATGTATACCTACACACTTGTACATGTGGACAGACTAAATCATAATCTGACCCCTGAATTGTGAATGAATTTTATGGGAACTAATAATAACAAACAGATTAACATCGAACCGATTGATAAAAACTTTTAAATTGATGTTCAATTAGCTGAAAGTTAAACTTTAGAGCGATAACAAGTTGGATTGGTAGATTTAATAACGAAACGGTTACATAAAGAAGTAAACGTAGTTAAACAGAAAACTTAATTGATAACGGCTGCGAAACATGATAAAAATAAACTATAAACAATAGCAGTGTTAACTTTATCTTGTAACGAACTCCGAGATAACCAATTATTTAGACACAACATTTCACTATAATATGATTCTTCAACTATGAATTCAAGTCTATGCTAGTTGCTGAACGGGATACCGGATGCGATACAGATGCTTAACATTGGAAAAACTTAAGGGATGAAATAGTCCAATAGACAAGATTTGCCAAACTTGAATCTCATCTTTCTGAAACTAACTACCCAATTAAAAGGACCTTGCCTTTGAATCAAACATTAGGAATATAGTTGCTAGACAAATTCTTGGAACCAGAAGTACTTAAAGAAACTATTGGTTCAACTTATTGGCTGTTAACATTTTCTAAGCACATATCCACAACACGTAGCTGTTCGTCATATTAGTATAACACAACGATCTTACATAATCCTTATGTTTCAACCAAAACAATAACTCAGTTTATTGAGCCACTACTGTAAAGTGAAAGCACTAATATGCCAATGGATATTATCAGTCACCAATAAAAAAAAAACCTGAGGTTTTCAACTTTCGGGGAGTATTAACGAAATCCAGTTTATCAAATGCAATGAACTAGGATATTTCAGAATAATCCCCATATTATTAATTTATATTTATGTTATGTATAACTTATCATTCTTATAAAGCTTGAGTACTTACCGAAGTACATGGCTAGCTGAAAGGAGACACCGAAAGTAGTTCCATTTATAGCTTGAAGTTACCAATGGGACAAACTATTGGAAACTGATATAATTGAGCGAAATATGTAACTACATTACAACCTATGAAGAGAAATGTAACCAACATTTTATATTCACTACAGCCAAATTTATATTCTCTGTAGAAAGAAGCAAGTTAAACCAGTAGTGCTTTCTTAAATAAGAAATAAAATATATTTAAATTCGTAATGAGTATTGACCTGTGACCGAAATTGATAGGAGGTGAGATAAGACACCGTATAACGCGATACTTTCAAAATACGCAAACATATAGATGAGAAACCAATATAGTAAAGTAGTTACTTAGAATTTTCTGAATATGAAGTAAACGACCATACCATGGTACATTTTAAAAACAACAAACTTAACCATATACTTAGTACATCGTTCGACACATTTCTGAAACACATAAGATGAATCAATAATTTGAATAAAATCATATGAGCGTTACAGCATAAGAGGAGACTACTAACAAGATTTACAAGTTATGTATTTGAGATAACTATTAAACACGTGAATAACCTCAAAACGTAATGGATGTATTATGTTAAGTCAAATAATAACTCTTCCTTGAGTTTACCACAACTACAATAACAACTTGCAGAAACGTACCCACAGTATGATTCTTATAATGAATGAAAAACTAAATATGAATGGCCGGGAGTTTTTCATTGATTATTTGGTATGAGAAACTCAGATTTGGCGACGAGATTACCAACGGTCGGCGGTCGGTATAATAGCGCAAATTGACTTTAACGTACGGATTTAACTTTTTTTTATGTATGTATTACAATTTGATCGATGCGCCAAATATGGAACTTATATACAATTAAAAAGACATTAATAATTAAATGCATATATTTAATCAGAACCTAAATCAGTGGCGACTGATGAATAAGCGTTCTCGGAAATCGTTGATAGATAATTTCCTGTGTTACTTGATTTACCTCATATGAATAATTTGCTGGATTTCTTTGAAAACCGATCGGCTAAACCTATTTGATCTTGTTCATTACACTCGAGATATTTCATTTCTAAATTACTTTCAAACTGTAAAATCTCTTTTATATCCACAGTAATTTAGTTACAAATTGTAGTATGCTAAAACAGGACTTCGATACAAGTTTTTTTTATCAACGGCATTCAAGTTATTCTGCATACGTAATATATTTTAGAGTGATTAACCAAATAAAACTAATTAGACACACATAAAAATAATTTTAAATACCTAGCTCTTATCGTTCATAAATCTTAAGAGGATATAAAATTTAAAAATTGTGAAGGTCGCGTTATTTTTTCACTCGATGAATCTGAGTAACGACAATATACAGTAAACTATTTATAAAGTTGCGAATAGAAACATTCTAATAAACATGGACGCTGTAGGTAAACTGTTGTAGAAAAAGAGTACGGTACAAAAAGAGAAAATATCTATGAGTTGCCTATATCGGTCAATCATTATTTTAAGTTCAATTTAATAGTTTACGTGATTCTTTTTTTAATAAAATGATACTAGTTCCCTGAGTTTCATGAGAAATAAAAAAGCCTGACTCCATTCTTGATATCCCTATAAAGACCGCAGTCAGACTTAGTAAACAAGTAGTACAAGTTCTTCGCATTTTTTGTAACGAACCCACTATGGAATTGCTTTTAATGATTTTGAATTACAAGCAATTATTGAACCGCCCCTATAACTATGCCATTTGTAGGTACTTCCAATACAGATGTAATATGTATGTGAGAGTATGTGTGTATCATGTGTAATGTAATGATTGTCGGCGTAGGTATCATGTTGTTAACAGTCGTGTTTCGTTGTCCCGTAGGTGGGGACGATGAGGGAACAGGAAGGCGACGGCCCGGAGAGCCGTTAGCCGGACTCAATGGATGAGTATGGCGGGCCGGCGGCGCCGCCCCGGCCGCCCAAGCCGGCGGCGCGCGTCCACAGGCCGACGGGCGCGCGGCCGCCCAGCGTGTCCCTGCTGCGGCCGCGGCCCGAGGCGGAGCGCGAGCGCAACGCGTACGTGGAGGCGCCGCGACGGCAGCACGCGGCGCCGGCGCCTGGTGGCGGCGCAGGAGCGCACCTGCCCCTCAAGCCGGTGACGACGCAGCCGGCCGCCGCGGGCGACAAGCGGCGCGCCGGCGGGCTAGCCGAGTCCATCGTGTGCGAGGCGTGCGGGCGCTGCCGGTGCGAGCAGTGCGCGCGGCCGCGGCCGCTGCCCTCGCGCTGGCTGTGCGGCTCGTGCCTGTGCAGCGCCGAGGCGTGCGTCGACTACGCGTCGTGCATGTGCTGCGTGAAGGCGGTCTTCTACCACTGCGGCAGCGGCGAGGAGGAGGCGGGCGAGCCGTGCGCGTGCCGGCCGCGGCTGGCGTGCGTGGCCGCGCTGGCCGTGCCGCTGCCGTGTCTGGCGCTGTACTGGCCGCTGCGCGGGCTGGCGGCGGCGGGCGCGGCGCTGTACGCGCGTTGCCGCCGCTCCGGCTGCCGGTGTCCGGAGCCGCACCCGACGCTCTCCAGTATTATCTAGTCCCGCCGTGAGCCGGCGCGCGGTGTGCCGCGCGCGAGTCCCGCGCCCTCCGAAGCCTGCGCTGGCGCGAGCGGCTGCGACCGCCTTGTACAAATATTTATTGGCGAGCGGAGTGTTCGGAGGGAGCGGGCGTGGACTCAGTGATCGCAGTGCCTGGTGTGTGCCGTGCGGAGCGAGGGGCGCCTCGGACGAGCGCCCCGACCTCACGAGTGAATCCTCTACTCTACGAGTACTTGTAAATATAGTTGTATAGTGTGAATGTACGTGAACGTGTCGCCCGAACGTCGAAAGTCTCAAATTTTCTTGAGACCATAACGTGTCATAAGAAACGTTAATGTTAACGTTAGTATTTTGGATTCCACACAAATCCAGAGAAGATTAAGAAATGAGATATAAAACATACTTATTAAGATGTAGATAATTTACCATTTATTTATTAACTGAATTTGTATTTATTTGTAAATAAAACACAACATTATATTATAAATACGAATGTTTACTACATTATGGTGTTTTTTCTCAGCCCATCATACCCATTTCAATTGTCAAAGTAAGTCCATTGACTTTCCTAAAAATATCATTACATTATATTAAAAACTGTTCTAACTAAAGCCACAAGTCTAACAACAATATAAATAGCAATAAAGTGTCTAACAATATGAATAAGATAGACATCACTAATCTGCTATAGTTAGTAATTAATTTGCATTTTATAAAGCATCTACTCTTTCTATAACACATTACTTTTAAAGGCGAACATATGTAAAAGTATATAAAAATCAATATAGGATAAAAAACCGAATAATCTCGCTGTAAGTAAAAAAGTTGCCTATCAAAATGTCTTCTAATTCAGATAATTCTTATTTTGATTAAGAGTTCACTTGTAAAAACATAGTCATATCATACAGTTGTTACTGGCTAGATATCCTGAATTTTGCATGTTGTCCGGAGTTAAAGGGTAGAGTAGAGAACCAAAGGGAATATTAAATTGAAGGTACTATTGATAATTTCAATGAGAAGATGGTAAACTCTTCAGGATCTAACAGACTTGCTTTTCTTTACATTGGTTTGTTGAATCAGACACATCTAAATTTATTTACAAAAAAATAAATGTGACGGACAATGAGTAAACTGAATAGCAAGGTAACATAATAGTACCTAAATCTTTCTCAAAAAAAAAGTGGTAAATCCATCGAATTCTTCTTCCACTACAAAGGTACCTATTCATAAACAAACTGTTTTTGTGTGAGATTGTTATCAAGGTAAAACAATATATAGGTATATTTTTTAATTGAAAACAGCATCAGAATTCCCCGATGAAGTTGAAAAGTTATAGGACTACTTAAGTAAAAGACATTAATTGATATTAAGTTATTTTACTTATCAGTAGGTGTCCCACAATATCGAATTGTAGGTAGATAGGTATAAATAAGGTACTTCACCTAGGTACTCAGTTACTTAGTCACCTAGTTATCTACTTTTAATTGAAACCTACCTCACGAATCAATTTTTCAACAATGAGATTCACTTTAACTGGTAGGTTATGTTATTAACTGCATTTTAATTTCGAAAACCTACTACCTAGTTATGTTGTGTGAGCAATGAACGGGAAAATACAAGTTTTAAGTTTACAATTTCGTAATCTAATCACTGACGTAGGTAACGAGTTTAAATTTTAATTATAGGAACAAAAATACAATTCAATTATGTACTTACCTTATTAGTAAATAAAGACACATTGTATTCACTATTATTTAATTTATCATATAAAAATATTCTATTTCAAATTCAAATAAAATAATTACTGTTTTATGGTAGTGATTTGAATTTTTTAACGAATTGACACATGACATGACAGACAATACAAACAGAATTAAGTTACTGTCAAATTTTATAATACATAGTAATCTGTCGTTTATGTAAAGAGCCAAAACATGGAATTTATTATGTAGTACGTGGTGGTACCATGAAGCAGATAAATATTATGTATGTATTTTAAATCTATTTGCAACACGGATCACTTATACTCATTATAAATGAAAGCTTGGCTTTTACGATTCCACAACATAAAAGCTATTTTGCCAATGACTTTGTTGCCCTTGCACGAGATTCATTTCACAAGAAGAAAAAGTTATCACCACAGTTGTATATTTGTAAGTATACATAGTTACATACTTACGCCAGAAATATAACTACTAGCTACATTAAAACCAAGTAAGTGGGTACTTAACTAAAAGGAATATTGTATAGGTCAAAAAAATATCAATCTATCTTTTCCGAATTCGAGCTTACAATTTGTTTTTAATGTCAGGTGGTGTTGTTAAAAAAACAAAATCAAGCGCAGCTTCAGTTTGATAGCCAGTGACCTATGATACAGAGAAGATGGATCATTCGGCCCATTGTGAAGTTGATTTGTGATCGTAACTGCCACATTTTGTGGGCTCCAATGCACAGTGTAACCGAGACTCGCGCTATTTCACTGTCAAATCTCACCAGTTATCAGTAACATTACGTGACCTATGCCCCTAGATGCATCATTCATTGGTAGCTTGATTTTATTCAATGTAAAATATGATGCTATTTAAATATTTCGAGTTCCCGTATTGCGTAAGTTCAGTGACATAAAAATTGATTCAAATGAGGAACATATCTTGGGTGCACCTTGGATGTGAAAAAGTGTTTGTAGCATCTGAAAGATGCCAATAGTCCTAAGTCTAAGGTCGTTAGCTAATAACGCCTCTTGTAAATGCTACTTTGGTTAAAGTAAGTTGTGTTTTTACTTAGACATAATTAGCTGATGGGGTTATCACTATATTTCTTTCGCTATATCTAATCGACTTTGGGGTTCAACCAGTCATAGGGGGGCTTGCCTTGCCTTCACTTTATGGTAAAGTGACTTTACCCCACATAAGTATACCTATGTTAAGCTGGTACTACTTAATAAACATTAGAACTTATTACAAAACTTAAGTACATGTTGACGTAAATAGACATCTAGTAAAAAAAATAACCAGCGAGTTACTGACTCAAAATAAAAGATTGAAGGCACCAGTCTGTTTTTATAGAAGACCACACATTCCAACGCAATGACAAACACCATTGTATTGGAAAAGCTATAAAATATCCATATAAAAGTAATGTTTATAGTTAGTATACAAATTAACAATTGAATAAGTGTCTACTTAGCATTGTTTATCAAAAGAATGACATATCGATGGACAAACAATGTTTTTATGTTAATTTTAAACAATAGCGTTGATACTCGATACCTCTATAGTTACTAACTGCGGTGTCTACTAACTTTGGGTAAGGTAGGTAATATGATGGGTGAAGTGAAGCTGTTTTATTATGCAATATTTTTGTATGGATTGCTAAGGCGGCTCAGTAAATACTGGATGTTAGGTCATCTTAACCAACCTCTCAAGAGTGGGTGATTGATGCTGATGTCTTCTGGCTAAAAAATCTTTGGTTTCTTTAGCAAAGAAACCGTTTTAGCAGCCACAGCTATGCCTAATTGCGTATCCTTACAAAAAATACCTATTCTTCTACTCCCCTACCTCCTATTCTTTCCAACTGGGGATATTTTCAGCGAGGGGGAGACACAAACAAATTAACGATATGAACCTTAAGTAGGTACTTCTTTCCCAGATACATCCTAGGATATGCAGAGACTACGGACTGAGAACCAAGTAAGTACCTACCTATTCCGACAAACGCGAAAATCTTTTCGACTCGTACACCAAAAGTTAATTTGAAAGAGGTATAATGCATTTGGTGGGGTCAATAAGTTTGGCGATACTACCGAGTTGTAGGTTGTAGATAAGAGGTCATCATCAGTCAGGAAGCGGGCGGGCGCTTCAAACGAGCTCTGCTATTGATAAGCAGCGTTCTTGGCTGTTGGGTAATCGGCAATTATGACCACTGCCTCGAGTGTCGACCGCCTATCTCGCCTGACATGTACAGTGGCCAGCTATAAACAATTTATAATTGTTTTAATTACCTACCACGCTAGTAGATGTGGCGCCACGATAGCAGATTTTAGTTGGGACGAATCCCAGATTTAGTACCTATAGTTATATGACTTTGGATTTGTTGAGAATTGGAGATTTTGTCTCCCTTAAAATCTGTGAACTACATAGAGCAAAAAACTATAATGAAATTGCTCACTGAGCCCGAGCATTTTATAAACCGAACTAGTAACTTATCGCGGTTACGAATTGGGTAATGCTAAGTCAACCCGGGTAAACCTAGGTTTGCTCCATTTTCTTTTCTTTACCCGTAACATACCTATATACTTTACTGTTTGCAGCTCACATCACATTAAGTTTTATTACCGCCATAACGAGCATCCCCATAAAACTTACAAAATGGATGTTATATTGCACGTCCAATATTATGAATTCAAGGGACTTAATTCTTTTCTCATTTGAGATTCCTGACGTCAAGGCATCAAATAAACAGTGTCCACGGAACGAAACCATAAATCTATTCATTCATATGCGACGTTTCGCTCCATCAATCAAACGCGAGGCACCCAACGTATAAATAAAAGATTCAGTTCTTCTACGACGAACTGTGATCGTAATAGTGTAGTAAATGTTAAGTAATATCATTCTCAATATTAAAGTAATACTGGTAAGTGATGGTTAAGTGTATTGATGATGCTTAATTATTGAAAATGTAGTGACAATTAGCCAAAGAATTTGGGTTAATAAACTGTGCTAGATTACTTATAGAAATTCGTTAGGCCTTCAGCCTAAGTAAGCTGGTAATCCAGCTAGTTAATTATATGAGTTCGTATATAGTGTATGCGTCAGTTAACAGCTCGTTTGATGATTAGTTGTGTTATAAATCGTTAGACAATGTCAGAGGCCTTTAGGCGGTGCAAAAACTCTGCCACCAGGGTTGGCTACTACTCGATCTAACGTACTTTTATGAAAGGTTTCCTTTTCCAAACCGAAACTATACTGTTACGAGTGGTACCAATAGTAGGGGTAAATATCAGATAAGTATGAGTGTAGGATTCCAGCATCCACTTGGATTCTGACGTCAGCGTGACAATGGTAGGTACCTCTTCCTACTTGAATGTGATAATACCTATAACAGAAGCGTAGGTAAGTATTTCATAACTGTTTTATTTGTGTTCGAACTTTTCGTTTCAATTTAGATTTTCTTATCTATCTATAGAGTAATTTAAATCCCATTATAAGTAGTAGTAGGTAGGTACTTAGATCGCTGGATTATTGATTTCTGAGATTGATAGGTATATTTTAGCAAAGAAGGTATCAGTGTTAAGTAATATATAGATTAAAAATATTTTAATAGTCTTATCTAAGGTCTTAACTGCAGCTTAAGAACATAATCTATTAGATCTATTTATCTCGATAGATTTGATTGATTGCGACGCGCGGCGAGTTTAATAATATTCTGTCAATGAAAATATTATACACACCACTCCTGAAAACACTTGCTTATTCAGAAATCCCGGAAAACAAGTGTGACGTCTTCTTATTTTTATAGATCACTGCGTTGCGGGATTCTGTTTTGCATTTTTTGAGGAAAAAACAGCTTATTTGCGTTGAATTTTGATACATTCGCGATATCCGGAGAGTTAGTACCATAATCCGGAGAGTCAATACTTACAGATTGTAAATCTATCTATAGCTACATATGCATGATCTGCACCATATTTTTCGTTTTTTCTTCATTACTAGGAGAAAATGAAATTAAAGTAAAAAGTAAGTAAGTAGGTTAAGTGGCCAACTCCGGTAACGAATAATTTAGACCACCAAACGTCTACCATTGTGTCATTAGTTAGACCATGTCTAGTTAACCGAGTTGGACATATTCCTAATTCGATTAATTGAACTGAGATATCAAAATTGTCTTGAGTCTCCAGACTGCGGTCACCAGGTCAAGTCGGCTGAAGCAGTCTGAGCCGCAGTCTGATAAAAAAGCACTCGATATCACGCCAGCCTACGCACCAGTGTGGTGAGTTCACGCTTCACAGTAATAACGTTGATAACTACACCGTCTGGCGAATCGAAATCATTAAGTATGTAAGTACTAACGTCTTGTGAATTTTGCTCTCTCTCTCTCTACTTAGTAAAACGAAATATAGTCTAGTATTTTGAGTATGTGCTCATAAAATAAGAGACTATTTTGTGTCCAAAGGAGATAAGGGAAAGTAAAGTAAAAGTAAAGTAAAGTAAAAGTAAAGTAAAGTAAAGCCTGCAATATCCCACAGCTGGGCAAACGCTATTCGTTTCACTGTTTTTCAGTACAGTGAGGAGGAGAGAAAAAGTGAGAAGAGAAGGTAACGTTTGTTTTAACCCATTTTGTCCAAGCAGGTTCCCTTTCAGTTTTCCCACTTCTAAGGCCTATATTATTTAGTTTTAAATCTTCTACTTTGAATAGGTAAACAAAACGTGACCATAAACATGAATGAATGTATACAACGTAAAATAGAGGACGCAAAGGGGAGCCTTGTGACACCCGAGAACATAATTTGTAATACTAATTTCTGTTACAATTATTAACTTTCTTCTGTTATGCAATTTACAATACTAATTAGCAGTTTTATGGTGTAAGTATTGCTTTCTCGTGAAGTGGTTGTTACGTTCGACTCCCGCGCAGTTGTGTTGTAACGACGCGACGCCAACGCAAACGCCCTAAACTCACTCTTGTTTGAGAGTTCTCTTGCGAAAGTAGCATAATGACTTGATGATTCAAGTGAATGCAATGAATGGATACCTAAACTACCAATAAGTCCTTGACCAAGTGTCCAGACCTTAAGGATAGGTATAAGGGTAGGATGGTTGGAATAACCCTATTCCACTGGAGACCCCTCCATTTTGAGGGTTTCGTACCTCAAAAGGAGAAGCGGCATCCTCATGGAACTGCCTGTCCGTTTATCTATTTTCCTACAACTATCATTACAGTAGTTCAAGTTTATACGAGTAGGTATAACGTAAATTGGAGTAGGTTAGTGGTCGACCCTCTGGTGTGGTGATTCGTCGATGAAATTTTCACCGACAGCTTGCAGCATGACAGTCACTGAACACTTTGACATAACACTGATAACATGGAACAATAGAGTACAATGCGAGTGTAAATTCCATAGTAATAGGATGTGCGGCCGGCGGACGCGCGTCCGGCGGACACGGCCGGACCGACGCGCGCGCATCCGTCGTGTGGCCAGCACAGTCGCAGGACGTGATAACAGATCTCTATTTATACTTCATTACTTTTTCATTACTCTTATCCTCCTTGCTGTGTCCTAGTCTAATTGGTTTAGTAGATTGTTTGACTATACTGCTCAGTCAACACTTAATTTTTTAAGCATATTTACCTACTGCATACAACCTTAATATCTTAACATCTATAACTTAGACAAAAAGAGTAGGTATCAAAAAGTATTAGTATCAAAAAGTATTAGTATCAAAGGGCAATTAATTAATCGAAACGGCTAATAATCGGAAACACTGTCACTGTAGTGGAAATTAGTCATGAATAATAACATTATCACGATCTGCAGATGAAGTTTACTATTTCCTATTAATACCACTGGACTTTTAGGTACTAACATCCACTAGCTGCCTAAAAAACGTCGAACACTACAGCAAGAATTTTATATATCAAAACTACAAACATCTAAAAATAATCTAAACTAAGTGCTCACACGAATCCAATTTCAAACTTGACATTTAAAAACAAACGAGCATCTAGAACAGAACCTAAACCTTCATATTAATTATAAACTAATTTCTGTCGTCCTACGCGAAATAGATCAGTTAATACGTAGAAGTGACGTGGAGTGTTCATTCAGCTCGCACCCCCACCCTCTGCCACCCCAACCGATCGTTACTGAATGAATCTACTGCAATGAAACGAGGGGGGTTTCATGTTTTCAGAGTTGATGCTTTGCTTTGAAATTACGGATTGAATAGAAGCACGAGAATTCTAGATTTATATGCAACGATATGTTTTATAGTTGTATATAAATATTTATTAACTGGTAGTACCGAGGTATTTATTGTTTTTCTCTGTTTTGAGTTTAGCCTATTGTTCTAACAATCGTACTCAGAGATGTCATTAATAGAGATTTTATGAGTGATTTTCACGAGTGATCACGAGTGATTTAATGAGTGATTTCAAAAATAAGTCCATTAGTTAAGTGTCGATTAAATGAACGCATGTCTGTCGTGTATGTGCAGTGTTGATTGGGGATTGAGTATTGCAAACTGTAGTTTATTATTCTTGTTTGTTTATAAATTGTCTGGTCTTGAATGTCTCGTGAATGTTCGAGCAGAACTCGGAAATAGCTAGTTCAATTTCGGCGGGCCCTTCACTGATATAAGAATAGTTGATAGTATAATGAGAAATTGTTGCTGAAATAGATTGATCACGAGTAAAACCATGGTGTTGTGTTAGTAATCTACTAGAACCCAAGCATTGATTTAAGTTTATAGCTTTGTGCCAACAATGTTGGGTCTGAGGGGAGGTCTTGGCAGATTGCCTTATTCAACCCTTTATCTGGATCTTATTAACTATGCATTGTATACGATAATAGCAAAAACATATGTTAATTTAAATACGAAGATATCTGAAAATAGTTTCTCAAATCCAGTATTTTTTTTTTTTTATCCCAATCATCATAGTTAATAAGAAGTACACTAATTTATCCCAACTCTCATAGTTACGTAAATAAATTACGAAGTTCTGGAAAAACTAAATTCAATCGTTTATCCAAGTCGGTTAGCTTCGATTTCCATCGCGATGCCCCACGTAAAATTGTCTAAACGATGTTTTCTCAATAACGAGTCCATTTCACTCGACCCTGACTGCAATGATTATGTAAATATTTTCGTGTCGCGTCCTATTCCTCGTGAATGGGAAGGGAGGCGTCCCCTAACCGCCTCATCCTACATTTCACGAGTTCTTACCATTCTTACTTTAACTTACGTAATATCGACAACTAGGTTAGGTTTTGGATAAGTATTTTCTATCTCGCTCTCTGAAGAGATCAGTAGGAAGGGATTAGGCGTAACTGCGAATAATGTGAGTTGGTGTTGCTTAAACTTGAATGTCTGATTTTTTTAACTTTAACAAACGAATGTCTGATTTATTATTTGAACTATGGGTGACTCCGTGTCGGCACCTGGTAGTCCTAAGTACTGAAATAATTTAGGTACGTAAGGGAAATACCTACAATGATTATGTAGCTATGTAGCTAGGTAGCTATGGCAAAATCGATTTTTTATTGATACCTAGATTCAATTCGATCGATGTGTCTGCTCGATAACAAAAGGCAATAAAGTGTTTTAATTACTGCGTACATGTAACTAATTTTTATAATTTTGATGGAAAAGAGATAATGAAATTAGTAGAGTTAGTACTCTACCGTTGATAAGTCAATGTAAATGATCCGAATATTGGCAGATATTTTTGTATTAAAGAGTATATTAAAGTAGAAGAAGACACCACTCCTAAATCATAATTTAATAAGCTCGTCAGATAAGTAAGTACATTTAAAACCTTTAACTATTTCGTCATCACAGTAAGAGAACATGTAAGTTATATAATTATGTGTGCCGTCCTCACAGAGGTGCGTTCATTTTTAATAGCCAACACTGTGGTTGTTAATATGATTTGTCGGCTGTCTAATTAATTCTACGTGTAAAAATCTAGAAACAAGTCGTTTTGTCACAATTGAATCGTCAGACGCTACGCCCCTTATAAGAATAGGGTCACAGATTAAAAGAAGAAAATAGATAGTATGCTCCTTTGATCGTACTCGTATCTACCCATTTCAAATGAACTTTAGAAAATGATTTGTAGTTTCGTTTTAAATAGAGAATTTATTATAATAATGACATTTATTATAGTAATGGGTTTATAATGAGTTTTAGGAGTAAGTAACAATGAAATTAAGTTCAAGCAGATTAATGGCCAACCTTAGTGTCAGAATTTTTGAACCGCCTAAAGGCGAGTTAGGAGCGCCGGGAGTTAGTTTATTTTAGACATACTTGTAGTAGAGTGTTTAATGATTATGCTAACGCAACTAGTAGAGTTTCAACTGTTGACAAGGATGGACAGAGAGAAATAAAACTACTACAAAGAAAAGCCTATCAAAATAGCAGCCTTGTGTTATTGTGTTTTGGAAGAGATTGTTCTGATTCATCCATAGAAATTATACGAACATATATCAGCATATTGTTAACACTAATCTAGACGGGACTTAATCGCATTTAACATTAATGTAACGTTGTATTCATATACTTAGTGATATTTTGTGTAATCTACAGCATCAAAACGCTACTGCCTCAATCGTTATTCTATATCGCGGAGCCTACGCTACTACGTCCGTTGGTAAAGCAAGGAGTGTGAGGCGAAGGGGACGCCGAGTCGCGTGGGCGTCGCGTAGGCTCCGCGTGGGCGACCCGCTATACCCACCGAACTACTATAAACTTATTCGCATTTAGGCAATTAAACTGCGTGTCATAGTCCAATGACGTCACGGCTCACAAATACCTTAATAGAACGATGAACCCGTTACGTTTGTAACTATATTCATAGTATTATGTCCTTATTAGCTTTCAAAGGGTATGGTAGGTCTGGATACGTCCTTAATAGATTTTATAGGTTATAGAGCGAGCTTTAGATAAGTATCTACTTAGCACAATAATAAAATTAATTTAATTTTTATACGTGTTTGCGGACAGTGGCAATCTAGTGAGAAGGCGGTATTTAAGGGGTTCAAAGTCAATACTGGATCTGCTACTGTCCTAGAACTTTTTAGTTTTAGCTAATTTTACAAATAGGTAATACAAATATATTTACAATGTTCGACTACTATAAAACCAGAAGGTTTCCTGTAAACCTTTAACGATAAGCATAGAAATTAAAAAAAATTGGAGACCACGTTGAAATCTGTCCAGATGATTGAAATTGTCAGACCTCATACAGTGGTCTTTCTAGGTCTAACTTACGACAGTATTATGTACTAGAGGTTAGCTTTTGTTTATAACTAATATGATAGATTTTTTAACAAAAGACAATTAATACTATAAAAAAAAAGATTACTGATGTCATAAGAAAATAATGAAACCACGAAGCCCTTTCTCCACAAAAAAATAGTAGTAGTTTCTGGTAGAGCCTGACAGAGCGTTCTGATCACCGAGCCGCGGGCAGTAGTGACGGTTCGTGAGTGTTCGGGCGTCGTTCGGGCGCTCTCGGCTGCGCGTGCGACGCACTCGGCCCTGCAGGAAACAGGAAGTGGACTAACCGCGGGCTTCCGCTCCCATTCGCGCCGCTCGCTAGCTGCCGGACGCACACTGTTTCATTCACTCATTCACTCTTGTATTTCGTGGCGTCCAAGTATTATTCTATTCGTTTCGAATAATGCCGTAAGCTTTGAATTACATTGGACGATGGTTGTTTGTCACTTTGTCACCTACTCGGCAGGAAACGTCAGCGTAACAAGAGATAATGTTTACGAAACAATTCGCCAGTTTTCTTAGCAAATTTACTCTTGTCCGGTTTTACTTGCACGTAATTTAATACCTACGAAATGTTGATTCAGTTTTACCATTTTCGTTACCTATTTCATAACTTTACTTGGTAACTTGTTGGGTAGGTATTTGAAAATTTAATGAACTTACTAATTAGTGATTAATATTATAGCTGAAAGGAAATATAACTTGTTTAAACATTATGATCCAAAATACATTTTCTTATCTCTACGTAGATATATATATCTGACTAGAAACTGGATTGACTAGAGTTGGGTTGTGCAGTGGGTAAAATGAAAATGGATCAATTTCAATCTTAACAGATTTATATCGATCCGTCACTAGAATCAATGAGTAAAAATAGAGGCCCAACAATTATATTTTTATTTTAATTAAACTTAATTTTCGTTCAATCTTGTGTTTACCTGGTTACACAACACAAGGTCGAAACGGTAAGAAATAAAAGTAAGTATTTTACTTGCTTAAACGAACTCCTGTACTTTTCCAGTCTATTTTTAGATGAATAACATCATCGCCCTTTTATTTCTCGTTTTATTTTTCAACACACTAAACAGAGCGCGTTTTATTTGGCGTGACAAATTGCCGTGACGTCAGACTAGAGCCGTCTACCCCTACTGCTGGGAGAGGGTGGGGACTAATTAACGAAGGGGGAGGTCGTGACGTCAGAACAACTCATTGAGAGCTGTACGTCATTCAGAACCATCGATACTGGATTTCGGTTTGATTTGGAGTATCAAATGTAAATAGATTTGATCTTATATTTTAATAATTTCTCAATCAAATGGTTGTTGGAAATTATATCGAGTTTTTTTTAACTAGGCATGAGAACCAAATGAGCTTTTAAAAAAAATATGATGTGTAGTGTAGCAAAAAAATTAAAAAGTCAAATGTTGTCCCAATTAACCATCACAATCGACCAATCGATAAAAAATAACTATTAAGAACGTAGGGTGCTTTTAATCGAGCTACAATCACAAAAAGAAGCCACGTTGAAATACAAACGTCTAGGTACAAGTAAACCGACTTGTCCTGTTAGTATTTAATGAGAAAAGACAAACAGAGAAAAAATATTAATTTATTCATAAAGCAGTACAGTAGCTACTTACAACCGCTAAGCAAGTTCTATGAACTTTGAAAGAATCTTGTTTATTACACGTACTTAATATAACGACGGCTCCAGAAAAACTAAACTGGTATTTTAATAAAAAGGAAACATTAAGAAGGAAATATTAAAATTGATTCGAATTTTGAACAGGCAACATAATTACGTATCCGGTGACAGCAGACAGCCGGAAGTGCCGCCATACGCTACACGTTGCACTCTGCTGCGCCGGAAGTGACGCGCCCCTTTCTTTCTTTCCCTCCTCGAATGCGCTTGCGCTCATTGAACTAGCGTGGGAGAATTAAAACGGAACTAACCGTGACGTCTTCATGAATGAAGATAAAGCATCCACTTACTACGCTACACGGAGTTTTAAATAAAATAAACTTCTTTAATGACTTTTAATTCGGGCGGGTAATGTGTTTTAGTCAATGAACTCGGGATATCAATGGAATTGTGTGAATGAATATATGTATTCTTTCTACTTCATATTTCAATAATATACTAATAAATTAATATCGAACGGTACATCAAATTTATATATGGAAGGCGTTTTCCTTCTAACTTATTTTGTACTTATCCAAATAACTTAACAAAGTAGGTAGGAAGTAGTGGGTGGGATGCCTTCGACTTGTGTCAACCTACATTATTATCAGACGGCATATAATATACTTATGATATTAACACCTACCTACCTGTCCAATGTGGAACACAAGTTCTGCGCCCACGCGAGTGTTCGCTATTTCAAAATTTTCCTTTATTCACTGGTAACTTCGATTCATAATTCCGAGCTAACGTTATTTTCGGAATAACAATAGAACCTGTTCCCCCTGGGGGGTTTCGGAAAGGGGAAACATGGAATAACCCAGCTTTAGACAAATGACATACACCCAGTTGCACGAAAGTCCATTAAATAATAATGACGGCATTAAAATTTTAATGACACATTAAATCCGTTTTTCTATTGCAAGAATCATTAATTTAATGAAATGACTAATGTTCATTAAAACTAATTTTCGGACGTCACTAACCCGTCATTAGCGCCATATTGCATTGCAAGAAACAATACAACTTCCTAATGGAGGATTATTTTGACATTTAATTAGTAAAAATTTAATGGGTGCCTTTGGTGCCATTAAACCCCCATTAACGCAAGTGAACCCAAGGAAACACTACGTGAGAAATACATTGCGTTGCCTTAAAATGTCTCTATCATCCCTTTCGTCATTATCAGATGAAGAAGTAGTGTTAAGACGTGTACCTGATAGAAAAGACTTATGGAACAAATATGAAAATAGTGAATTTCGGTCAAGACTTAGGTTCGAAAAACCAACTGTTCAAGCCATACTGGAGAAAATCAACGATCGAATAAAACCTATCACCAGAAGTTCGAAAGCTATTGATGCAAGAACACAATTGCTGATCACACTCAGGTTTTATGCAACTGGTTCTTTTCAAGAAGTTCTTGCTGATTTGATCAGTTGTGACAAGGCTACTACTATATGCCGAATCATTCAAAAAGTGACGAATGCCATTGCTTCTTTGTCTTATATGTATATAAAAATGCCTACTCAGCGAGAATGTCACAGCATAGATAACAAACAATAACAAACAAATAATGAATGGAAAACAAGTTTACAAATGTCATACGTCATTGTCACTTTGTAAAAACGTCATTTTGTTCCATAAAACGTTCCGTTTTTCAAGAATAAAAAGTTTTATGCTTGTAACGGAACGCAATCGTTCATTTCACTCACTCTTTTTTTAATGATTCCATTAAACTCTTCATTAGTTAATTAAAGGAGGCTAGGACGCTAATGTGGCTTCGTGCAACAAGCAGCAACTTAATGGAAACATTAACTTTAAAGGTGCATTAGTTAATGTACACTTAATGGACACTTTCGTGCAACTGACTGTTACTTACTTATTTATAATCAGGTGCTAAGAAGTAATACCATATTCTAATGTAATTTAAATGCCAAAGGACTAGACGTGACTACACACACTTTATTAACGTTTATTGTTTAGTCAAGTAAATGTGCATACAATCATGTGTTCTTTAATAACAACTTGTACTTATTTAGCAACCCTTTAACCGAGGAGGTCTTCACAGATCAGTAAGTAAATTAAATCCTTTGAAATCCAATCCAAACTTTTGTCACATTTTTTTGTTTCTCAGAAACGGTCCGCAGAATACGACCCATTTGCCGTCGGGCGGCAGATGCGGCGATACCAGCTCGATCAGATACCGCCTCAAGAATGGAGTTATTAAACGATTTATTATTAACGTAACGTTATTAAATAATGAATGAAACCGCTCCTAGTGGAAATGTTCAATGTTACTGATAAAGTTATGAATGGTTTTGAACTTTTGAATATTACTAAAGATAATGTTCCTATTGTGTAGACAATATGTTTGACCGTTGTTGTGGGTTGCATGAACTCATTATGTTGCACGGTTCGCCTCCGTACTCCGTATTTCCTGGTCATTCTTTCTATAACCAAATAAGTAAATGAGATAACCTACAAATTAAAAGCTTGCGACGATAAAGATTAGGAACCTACTTAGCAGTTAAAAATAAACGGTGCAGTACTTAAATGACGTAATACGTATCTTCAACACATTGTGTATGAAACTGGAGCTTTCAGCCACTCTTACAAAACTTTACACGTGCAGACGGCCTTATGAATATTTCGATATTAATAAACTTGGCTATCTTCATTATACACATGTTGCCCGAAATAAAAAAGTGCGCGGTGAATGGATCTGGGGTGCGTTCGTGATTGATAAAATTTAGCTGAGCTTGAATGGAGGCCTCGCATCTGTCGAGCGGAGCCGGCAGGTGGCAGGTGCCTCGCCGCGCGGCATCCGACGCCCGCTATCACAGACAAAAGACCAACGACACTTCTGCGAATAAAAAATCGGGTATAACCACTCATGCTTGCGCACTATAATAGCCTGACGACTCAGGTAAACGAGGCATCGAGCCAGCATTCATTCCGATCTACATATCCCACACTACTCCTCATAACAAATGCAACAATGTTGTTAATAACCGGCTAACGGCGAGCCGTTGAATATAATTGTAACGCAGTTCGCACTTTAATTAACTGGGAAGATTAAAATTTGATTGATGCTATAAATTACAGTTTGTAAGTAATGATGGTTTATTTATCAGTTTAATATGAATGGAGGTATTTTACCTAAATTAATTAGTGGTGGTCGTTTGATCTGAGGCTGGTGCGAGGTGCGTGGTGTTCCCACGCCGCGCCGGAAGCCGTCCCTCCCCGCGCCCCGCCGCCCCGCTCGCTCTAAGCCCCAAATCGAACCATTGCTCACGCATTCGCTCCAAGCCTAAAAACTGCCTGATGCCACGCTCAGCTGCGAAACCATCTCCAAGACACGCATAGCGAAACGTCTATTCATAGAACACCCGGCTATCCTTTAAACTGACTCAATTGCGTTTCCTTCCGTTTTGTATGACGACCTCGGCGTCTGTAATTCAGACGGTTATGTTAACATTTAAAATAGCTCACATTTACAAAGGCACCGTCTAAGAATCCATTGTGTCTCGGATTATGATATCAGTCGTACGGGATCTTTACGGCGTTTTCTGTTTACTGCCATTTTTATGACTGCACGTTGTTCTATTATTCATCTATTTGGCAAGGGTCCGGAAGGAAGTAGGTAGTTGTTTAAAAGGCAGCTTTTGTCCTTGGGTTGGACAAAAAATGTTTCCGGTCGGCCCTAAGCAGCCGGCTTCATGGCTTATTGTTTCTAACTATATGCAGGCTATTATTGTGCCTAGGCAGGCAGTTGGCACCGAAAGGAATACAATTGTAATTTGCTGTACATAAAAACTGCTTGTTCTTAGTTTGGTTAACAATGGGTGGAAATAGTTTTTACAAGGCCGATCATTACCAGTCGTCCGTCAGTCAGATCGATGCTGATAATGTGAGGCTAGCTGCTAGCTTCTTGTTATCATGAGAAATTTAATACATCAGAATTTGCTCCTAAGAAACCGCTGTTCAATTGTTTGGGGTCATACTTAATTTATGAGATTCTATTGAGATACCATTACCAAAAATTTAGGTGGAGGTACTGTTATAGACAGTGAGCGTAGCGGCCTGTGTCCTGCATGGGACAGTACAAGCAATAATTCCCGTTTACTTTTCTACCAAAAATCCGTACCATACAAAAACTTCAAAATCTCAGAAATCCTTATACAAAATTCCTAAACCGTGTATTCGTTAGAAGCTTTGTTTGGTTCAAATCAATCAGTTCTCTGTTTTCCTTACTTGTTCCGAGGACCTTTAGCTCTACGTATGTGCATTGTAAATAGAGGCTGAGGGTCGACCTTAAAGGTTGCCCCGGGGACGTCGAACTCAGTTATATAACGTAAAACGCACGCTGACTTATGCGTATTGTTCTACAGCAACTTGATGCGATGCTGAAACTTTTTGTTTCGAGCTTTTGTTAGGATTTGTTTAAGGTTTCATTTATTTTAAATCGTTTCGTTAGGTAACTAAAATGGATCACCTGGGTAATTTGGTTAAGTGTAAAAAACATGAGTGATTCTTTATAAATACATTACAGGAGTATTTTTTATAGTAACATTAACACGATGAGTAACAGAAATCGACAGAAATTGTGGCTTGTAGTTTTAAGAATACAGATTTTAAAAGTAAATTTTATATTGTCAAGGAAAACGTTTAACTAATTGGTTGAGTTAAACTTTGAACCCTCTACAGATGATATTTTAGGTTTTAAAGCCGGCTATTTTACTTTAAATTTCAAGACTCTTTCAGAAATCAATTATAACATAAAAAATACAAGTTTCTCGAAGTCTGACAGCGTTGTGCACAGACCTTAACTGGCTGTAGGATCACCTTGAAGCCGCGCGTGCCCACAAACAAAGCCACTCCCCTCTCTGCGCGGGCGCACACTCTCCTTACATTACAACAACGCAAACAGTCCTCGTTTCAAACAACACTATACGAGCTAGGAAAGTTGAGTAACTATAGCTATAGCAGACAGCTATATTAGAGTAGGAGTTAAATGTCCTTTATACTGCTTACTAATATTTGATATGTGAAACCAAAATTTTATGTCAAAAATTTTAACGAATTTTAATGTGTTAAGTTAACATATTATGGCATATTATAAGGCACAATATCTAGTTAAGCAGTCTAACTGCGGACTAAAAACCGTTAGCCCTTAGCGCAACGACTTAAAACAAATGTTCTAAATACATATGTAGTTAAGTAAGTACTATATAGTAGTAAAATATAGTGCCTGTGATCTAGTACTTATGTGTAGATCTAGATTATACTTATACGTTGATAGTTAAGTAGGTGCAATTCTCTGTAATTCTTGCGTACAGGAAAACCTGTTCCAATACTGAATGCAGCATGCATTGAGTAGAGCCTAATGAATTAACGCATATTTTAGTATCTACCTATAAGTAGGTACCTAAGAAGACATAGAGTAGTTGATACAAACTGTGTTTTGTTGCTAAGGTAGGGCTAAATATATCTAGAATGTATACTTGACTAAGTGACTTGTTTTATCAGAGAGTTCGCATAAAATCTAGCCTAGGTAAGCATGTCTTTTACAGCATAGTGTACTTATTAAGTACAAACTAAGTACTACGTAAGTACAAAATTGGCAATCCAAAAGATGAGCGCTACGAGGTGATGAACTACTCCGTTCCTAGCCTCATGCTTAGGCTAGCACAAAGTGTACATAGAAGTTGTAATTGTCACCATCTGCTATTACTTGTTGTAATAAGGTAGGTATTCCGTATGTCACGTGATCATCTTCCGTTTGTTCGGATGGTACGTTTTCCATTTGTCTTATGGGGCAGGATTACTTGCTAAAACCCTTCTTTTTCCTATCTCCTTTGAAACATGGATCGGGTTTGAGGTCACCAACCATCATTAGGCAAGCGTGGTGATTACGCCTAATCCTTTAACTGTACTGATATCTTCAATGAGATTAGGCCTTTGTCCACCAGTGGGACATTACAGACTAATACTTTACTTTCTTAATCTTAAGAAAAACATAGATTTCATTCATTCTCTTGTCTGATGTGCACACTGCACAGTGCAGGATGGTGGAAGGCTTCCAAATGAAATGGAGGGTGCAGGGCGAAGCCCCGCCGGGGTCGGAATGTGACGGCAGGTGTGCCTCGGACGGGACACTGATTTGACACGATAACTTGCTGTGGATACGACTGGTGGATAGTTCCTAGGAATGGAGACATATACTGTTTTTAAACGTAGAGTAGAACTAAGAAGATAATTTTGATATTTAAGGGTAACTGACAGAATGTAAGCAGCGATTTTATCTGATATAAGTATATCTGGGGGCACGGTAACGGGCAATCTTGTCGAGCTTACAGATTTACATAGACCAAGGACTTTCTTTCGTAGTCTATAAAAAAATACTAACGGCTTACTAACAATCATGAAAAAATATCAGAGCCTTACTAACTTTTAAAAAGAAACTTATTTCTTTGAAAGCATATAGCACAATGTATCTAAAAATATTTAAAAAGTATCAAATATTGGGTCTTTCCAACTTTCTGTTTCACTTTAAGCGAAAATACTTTATTCGGTGAACCATCCCATCCACACTATTATTTCGTGAGCAGATTTCGGGTACCACATGTCATTTCCTTTATGGCCCCATGCGGGACGGCCAGCAAGAATGGAATAAAAACTTTAACAATAACGAGACAAAGGGTTATTTTAGTTGCAAAAAAAAAACTATTGTTTCATCTCTCAATGAGTAGGTAGCCATTTAAATAATTTTTTGAGGGTAGTGATGGAGAGAGTATTTTAAAAACTTATTTAAATGGCTACATGAGGTTCACACCTAGTTGGTTCAAAAGAAAAGTGTTAGCCCACAGCTGGGCAGAGGCCTTTTACCTCACGGCAGGATTAAGATTAGTTTGTTCAAATATTGCTAAAATAATGATAAATAAAATATTGATAAAGTCTTAAACAATGATACAATTACAAAACAAGCAAACTCAGTTATTAACGCACGAGTAGAGCATTGCAAAAGCTACAATATATACATAATAATAGGTAAGTTTTATGTACCTGCGTAAATAAGATACGGTCAGTTGAATTGAATAAATATAACATTAAATAGGTACTGAGAAAGTGATGCCGTTTGCACTCAATGAATAGCTTTATCTCGTGAGTTATGAGCTCGCAAGTCGCAACGATCTGCAGACGTACCGTCTCACAACTCTCACAAGAGCTCGTGACATGAGTAAATAAATACCTATTATATAATATAATACTTATATAAGTAGGCATTTTACAGTCAGCCTATGGAAATGTCGAGCTACTTGGAACTTTATCATCTATACTAATATTATAAAGAGGCAAAATTTGTAAGTTTGCTTGTATGTTAGAGCTAATCTCAGGAATTACCACATTCAACGGGAAGGTTAAAGGCTATTTTTCATCTCGAAATTCCCACGGCAACGGGCCAAACGCGGGTAAAACCGCGAAGCGCTGCAAGCATTCAATATTCTATAATAATTACGTACGTCAATGATAATGTACAAATTAATAATAATAAGTAACAAAGGCGAGCCTTCTAAGGGCTAACAAGGGACCAGGCGAGATTTATGAGGAACAAGTGCATATAAAAGTTGATACCAATTTAGAATATCTGTTTCTGTTATTCAAAGATGCTCAATTGCTCATCAAGACAATTGGTATTGTCTTAACTTATCTTTTCTCTAAATACGGAAGAGATATTTGTCTTGCAGACCATCTTAGCCCTGCTGATGTTTTAGCTTAAAAGAGCGACGAACATGCATCCATCCATCCACACATACTTACTTTCGCATTTACATCAAGTAAGTACATGCTTTGAAGCAGGATTATCTTTGGATTATGTACTCTAGTTTATCAACACTAGCACGCTACACACGTACGGAAAATACTCGAAATCTGTGTGAACTTCCGTGATGTTACGGTCCGTGAATTACTTGTTTTAAAATATTTTCAAAGTTTTTGTTCTTTTTTTAGAGCTACATAAATAGGAGTAGAGAATAGATGTAAGCGATTTTGTTCTATTATAAGATCTTTCATATTAACTTGATTACCTAGGCCATGGCTTTCGATCTTAGTGTTCCAGTCAGAAAATTAATCCTTTTCAGCATATAAAAATAACATGTGCAGATATTAATTTTAATACCACACAACTTAGCATGAGGAAGCCCTGAATTTGAGGAAACTTTCGAAAGCTCTCAGGACTCTCTCATATTCTGATATGAATGAATATTAATTAAATATCTCATAGGTATATTGAACTTAAAATCACACCACATTAAAGAGGTAAAACCAGTGGGAAAGCTAATGCTATAGGGACATAGGTATCATATATCTAATGGGAACCTGTGATCATATTTCCTTCAAATTAACTTTGGTAAATCTTAGAGTGTAGAGCGAAGTGACTTTTGTAACTACGACCCCGATGCATCAGAGATAATCAGAAACAGAGAAGTACGTACTTATAGTAAGTCCTTTACATGCGCAGGTACATGAGCTCGTTACCAGAGACTAGCCTTAGTCTCTGGTCGCACAGTGCGCTTACGCGAACATTAGCATGCGTTGACACGCGCGCGCCGGAAGCAACGCGCGGGAACATGGCCGCTCATATCCAAGATGGCGGCTACTTACCATGAATCGATAATTAACTACGATAACCGATTTCATATTTCAAATCCATATTAATACTAGATGTGATGTAACCTGGACCATAGCAGGAAAGGGGCCATCAGAATGCACACCGCAACAGATCCTTGAATCGACCAAATACATCTCAGTAATTGATCACTGGAATAGTTAATGCAAAACTTTATGGGGTCGTTTGAAGTGCGTACGTTTTATAGCCTGATTGTTTGTTCTATCAATGGGTCTACGTAGCGAATGGTATGATTAATAAACAACTGATGTAGTGTTTGTTTTACTATAGCAGCCAGCTACTTACTACTTATACATGGGCAACTAGATATCTACGTCTTAATTATAAACGATTCGATCTACACAATAATCCTAAGAATTATTATGTAACTATGAAGAAGAATTTATTCATTCTTTTTGTTATCATTGTAATCATTAGTGATCTATAGATAGAAGCTTTTTTCCTACAGTGGGCGGGACTTTGCAGGCGTTTGAAATTGCGTGGGCACCCTATTTGCAGACATTCTAAGAACCTTATCAAAGACCCTCGGTAGGAATAGGGCGATAGCAATGTAATAATGAGTTTTAAATGCTTCTTCATACAGACATCAGCTTTCCTTCTAAGCAAAAAAAATCGAGATTAAGATACAAGACTCTACGTACAAATATTTAAGGAAAAGGCCAAAACGATTCATCCATACAATCTCTATCATCTAATTTGTCAGTTCGTGTACTTATTTCACTGGAATCGAGAGGACGCCTGAGGTTTTTCAACTACCCTCCGAAACGGTTGAATGCACCACGCATCCGACGAAGTCACGACCGCAAAGATGTCTCTCTGTTGCCCAAGTTTATACCACAAACAGTTTTTTGTCTCAGTGTTTGTCGTGTTTCTAAAGGCAAGTTTTACCTATAGATATCTAAGTAGTTGTAGGTTTATTGAGTAGAAACATATTAGATATTTCATTTTAGACCCAGCTTGCGAGCCTATCTCGTCCATTGCTAATGAAAAGTGAGTGCATGAGTAAGTACCTATTGCATGATATTCTAGTCGAACATAACTAACGAAACAATTACACAGACAAAATTAAAGAAGGAGAAACTTTCAACACTATCGAAGACAAGCACTCCATATAACTTGAGCGCCAGTGATAATAACAGTTACTAAGTACGTTACCTTAACCGGTAACGTTAACGAGTAACGAACGAACTAACCTATTCCTTCATTGCTGTTACACACGGATGCCTCCGGGACAACGCACACCCCGCAATTATATCATCTCAATAATTACATAAGTAAGATTAACATTTCAAATCAACCGTTAAACGGGTATACATTAATGCGAAACACGCTAGAAGTTAAAAACTGTAATACAGACGTAAGTTTTGAATTTTGAACCCTAAGATAAGTATATAAGTATTACTCGAATACTTTAGCCAAGCAGCCTCAAAATCAATACAATTTTGACAAATAGTTGTCAAAAATACATGAAATTAAGGAGCTCCTATTATGACTGGCATTTCAATATTCGGAAAAGTTAAAAATATTTTAGTCTAATGGGTTTTAAGATCACGTGCTTCTAATGCTACGTGCTTTTAATGAATTAAGGCACCTACCAAGTAACTACAGAAAATCTTGCATACTAGATACCTATAGACTAAGATGCATTTGATATGATTGAAATAGATGCATTAGATTTCTCCCACGTTATCATTATTCACTAACTACAGTTAACTATAGCCACTTACTTGACTACACATTGTACCTACTCGTATATCAAGACAGAGCTAATTAAAACAACATCAAATTATTTCCGATCGATATTCAATTTATTAAACATCATTACTTAATATCCGTTCAAAATCCATTACAACATGCTGTCATTTCCGGCCTCTAGATAACAGTAACATTTGATAAGGTAAAGACATTTCAAGGGCTAACGAGTAACAGTACCTTTAATATTAGTGGAGAAAGCCACAAGGTAAGGCCGCAGCGCTTGCATTAGGTGTGGACTACACAGTACAGGGCCTAGTGACGTAGTTGTGACGTAGCTGGACGTCGGGAGGGGTGCACTAAGGCCGGTGACCCCCGAGCTCTGTGTTCGACCTCCACAAGGCATTTATTCTGCCTGAGGTGACAGATAATAGCAACTTGCATTTCGCATCTATGTAACTAGCTTTAGAGTTAATTCCTAATGTACGACTGGATGTGTGTGTAAATACTAGTTAAGAAGTAGAATAATATGGCATAAAATATAGGTAGATTTTATAAGTTAAGTTGTACATGATTTAGCTGTTTCCAATACTTGTGATAATCTGGGAACAGTTATTTTTTGCTATGATAGTTAATGTCCTTCCTAATTTTATCATTCCCAAATGAGTTTGTAATAAATACAAAACTAAACAACCAGATCAAAAGTAAAACATATTCCAAAATACAAAACAAGTTTCCAAGTAGAAAACTAAATAAAAATCTAAAAGGATAAAAAGCCATCAGACCAAAAAACCGCTGTCACATGATGATCATGGAAACGACCAAAACGGGACACGAGATGCGAGGCGGGGACCAGTGTACGAGTATACCTTATAGCTAGTCAAGGCGCTTATCCAATAGGCAGATAATGACATGAAGAGGGGGGTTATGTAACAAACAGGAGGGGGAGGGGGTAAACATTTCAGTTTCTTTTTTCCACATTTAATTAAAACTATGTTCTAAATAAAGTATAGTAGGTATGAGCTTGTGAAGTCCTACCGCTGGGCACTGAAGATATCAGCTGTACAGTAAGGAGGATAAAAAAAACATAAATACTGGTATCAGGGAGGAATAAGAGAGAGATCCATATTAATTTAAGTCTTGGATTTTACTTTCTATATTTTTGGGGATCATACCCCCCTTACCCCCCTTGAATACGCGCCTGAGTCAAAGGGAAGTTAGACAACATCCACCTCCGTTCCTCCGATGATATCACACGCCAGGAATGGAGGGTCAAATAAACTTTACGTAAGACTTCCTGCTAATATTAGTACAAGCGGCTAGGTTAGTTGAAGACTGCATTAGGACACGTGGTTTACCGTCACTACATACGAATGTCTTGATTGAAAAGTTCTGATTTTTAATATTAGATAAACAAATCAAAAGTGGCTACAAAACAAAACGGCACCAAATTACCTATAAATATTTTGATGATATTGTTGCGTTAACTCAACTTTCAACAACTTGGGCTAAAATGCACATCTTCTTTTAAGTCGTCTTTAGCTGAGACGCCATTGCTACATTAATATTAGTTTTAAATGAGACCTTGTGATTGCCTTTAATTTTTTTTGTGGGAATAATTTTTTATCTATTGAGAGTTTTGTCTTTGGCGTGAATCTGTAGGTCTGTCATTATCGATAACTATTTTCTCCGTCCTCCTTAGGTATGTCGCACGACGGTAGATCATCAATTTTGTCGACAGTATTTGCCCAAGTACTACAAAACTACGTCGTATCAACCTAACTACACTCAAAATATGTTAGTAAGTACCTACCTACGCTTGTTAACTAGGTTAGTCACTGAATTCGGCGGTATGCAGCAGATGTTAGTGTCAGATGACGCAGATGTAATTAGGAAGTAATAGGAATTTATGTTGCCCTCAGATGAAGGGGTTACTGTAAATTGAACTTTTGTAAACTATTTTGAAGGGTGCAAAAACCGTTACACTACTGGTAAAGAAAAAAATAGATAGGTAGGCACGGCTTCAAAAGGGTGTTTCTTTTAAGCCTCAATGCCTCTCCATTCAATCAAAAATGAACTTTAATGAAAAGAGGAGGTAAATCACAGAGGATCGATTTCAATTTAGAAGTCTACTTTGACCGACATTTGGCAAACCATTCTTGTAAGAAATAACATGAATGTAAACTCTACGGAAATATTAAAGAGAGCCGATACTATTTCGTAGAGCTGTTTTAAGTTATCTACCTAATAAGTACCTAATATTAAAGATTACAAGGTGTGGTATGGTATTGGTAAAATATGACATCCATTAAAGTTAATATCTAACAGTAAAGTGTATGTTATAAAGTTATGTTCATTCACATTTAGCAATAAAATCAATTCATTTAGCGATTTATGTGTCAACAAGGTGACTGTTAATTATTCATCGCTAATTAGCGGTTATGTATTGAAGCGGTCGCAGATCAAGCGAGCGGCCCTTGCCGGAAGAGAGCAATCAACATTCCTAAAAATATCACACATTTGGAGTCCATCCGGCGATTCCGGAGCGCGCCGCGGCACACCGACGCCACATTGTCGGTCCACGCTCTAACTCCACTACTCTACTACAACTCATACACACATACGAGCCTCTACCAACGGATAAGAGACACTTACCCCAAAACTAACCCTTCCAAACATCTATTCTTAGCAAACTACTCAAATTAGTCATCTAACTAACATAGCGGCATTGTTGAAACGTATTTTTTTCTACGATGATTAATTCGGGCGAGCAAATGTAACGCGCTACTACTACCGAACGACTACCTACAGCGCAAACCATATGTACATAGTTAGGTAGCTTATCGCGCCATTATAATGTGTAATAGCTGTAACCGATAACATCGACCTTCCTATCGAAAAAAGCGTTCAATATTTATCAAAATGTCATCGTAATTATTATTTATTGTTCGGTTGAGCGGCTGTTATTACGATTCCCGAGTTGTACGGTTCTAATACTTGACTGGGCATAATTAGACAATTTCTATTATTTATATGCGAAGTTGGGTGTGAGTGGCATCGGAACGAAGGCCGCTTCCTTCGCGGCGCGGCGTACGAAGAAATCCGGCGGGTTCCAGCTAAAGAGGATGCGCGAGCGCGCACCAATCATTTAATTCACAAAAAGTTCCTGTGTCGTGAACGGCGACAGCTTTTCCAGGCTCGGGGCACACGTAATCGGTTTTCCACTTCCTCTATGTTAATATACGTGTCAGCGTACTAATGACATACGGGATCCAGCCACGATTTATGTACTCGATACACGTACTAACTATTACTTAACCTGTGACTATACTTACTCATACCTATTTACTTATTTATGTGGTACACCGAGGAATATCAATTAATGTAACAAACAATGTAGTTGAGCTGTACAGTGACGTAGCTGGGTTATAGGTACCTATCTAAAGACTCATCCGTTCATTCATTAATTAAGAGATACTCACTGCCAAAGCCATATAAAAATAAATCATGTCTGCTGTTTATTAATCTATCTATATGTTCACATATTGTATAGTAAATAATAACAAAAACATTAAACCGCAAGAACTCAATAGAAAATAAAGTTCAATTTCTAAATACATGAAACATTGACTACAAGAGGCGCCATCTATTAGCAACATGAAGTTTTAATAGAACATTCATCGTGGGTGCAAATGGGTTTGAATCTAAGATAGTTCCATATTTAAACCACAATTTTATTGGACAAATATTTTATTTTTCTACTTATACATAAACTACGTACATATTGTTTGATTGTATACCAGATTGATTTAAATTAAAACTTATTATTATAATGATAAAATGTGCATGCATTCACAATGTTTTGTGCATTTATCTTAGCGCGCATGTTAATTTATAAGCTTGAATGAATATACTATATCAATTATATAACACTGAATTCGATAATTTTCAATTTTCCAAAGATTAACGATCCGCAAGTTAACGGGCATTTTTTTTATACATACATACACCTACATAGATATGATGATATGATAGATAGATAGGAAGAACATTAAAAATGCAAGAGAGATTAGCTTTTCTTTCAATTTGAATAACTCTGCACAAGGGATATTAGTCTGTAGAGGACAAAAATCCTCGCATAAAATGTCATATTGTACGAAATTTTACGTCTTCGAATGGTTTATTCGCTAATATGGGTTTTAGAAGTCTAAAAAAGTCCGGCGGACTAATGTCCTTGGTCTGAGCAGACTATTGTTGACATTTGCAATTGCTAAGCGAGTCCAAGTGGACGGGAAGTTAATGGAATGTGAAACTTACAATTAATATCATTAAAATCATGTTTTAAGGACACTTTAGACGAATATAACATAACAGTTGAAATTTTGGGTGATTGATTTAGGAAACACGTTTTTATTTCTAATAGCATTAGAATCATTCTTACAATACAATACAATTTTACGTTGAATTTTAAAATTTCTATTCAATTTTCGATTAGGATAAGTACATTGAGTTTATATTTATTATCAGTAATTTGATTTCGGTAGTTATACTCGTAATATAACATTATTAAATACAAAATTACTTTACTTTAAGAAGCGCCTCTGGTGGAAAAAATTGTGAACTAAAATAAAGCTACTTAAAATAGGGTAATTAGATTTTTTTTAATATTTTCTGGTTTTACACTATTTAAACTATCACGATATGAACACATTGTAAACACTAATCTAGAGGGGACAAAAAAAATATCGGAGCAAGTGGGCACACCCAAGGATAGCATACCCTACCAGACACCGGGCGTTTACAAGATAGATTGCAGTTGCGGTAGCTCTTATATCGGACAGACCAAGCGAACTATTGCCGAGCGGGTCAAGGAACATATCGCAGCTGTCAAGAATCGCCAGGTGGAAAAATCCGCGGTGGCAGAACACTTGCTGGAGTCTGGCACTAACCACAGGATCGAACTCCATAGGCCGAAAGTACTTTCCAACGAACGTCACTATTTTTCAAGACTTGTACGTGAAGCAGTTGAAATTAAGAAACATAAAAATTTCAACCGGGAAAGCGGTTTCAAACTTTCGCCTGCATGGAATCCAGTGATAAGCAAGTGTCACTTCGCGAGGTTAAGTGTAGGACACCTTCGGACGTTGTCAGTGTAGTGTGTCGTAGACCTTAAATAGTGCAGTGGAGTACGGACCTAATAAAATTTTGGTTGATGTGGGTAGATTGCGCCCCTTCAACCAAATAGTGTAAACAACACTCGCAATCCAGTACCGTCGTTTCGGCCGTTGCGACACGACCGAAATGTTGAGGTATGCATTAAATGTTTAATTCGCGATTAAGTCAGGTCTAGATTAGTGTTTACAATTTTCTGGTTTTCCCGTTAAGGGAAAGTTAAAAAATATATTATAGCCCTAAGACACAGTAAAGGTTAATGCAGACTAGGCTACAATGGAGAAAAACATACAAACAGAAAATAATTACTTGTAAAATTATTTTTACAACAAAAAGTTTATTACAATAAAATGCAGATAAACAAGATGACTAGTAAATGCTTATTATTTTTAATTATAATACTCAATATCTCTGATGTGACTAATATAAACTATTGAGGTGTTAATTCGCAAAAAATACATTATTGTCTGGTACACTTTTAATACATATGTGATGATGATGATGTTATTTTAATGGAATGAAATATGGGGCAATTCTTATTTGTTTTAACATTAATTGTTTTTTTATTGAAATTTAAATTTTTTATGTTTTCATTTTAAGGTTGTCACTATTTATAACAACACTTATTCTAGTATTTTTCAAATAAAGTTGGAAAAGAACATATAAGAAATACCCTATAGAAGGACAAGGTTTTTGTGATACTAAAGTTTAAATTCTGTTTGCATGTACCTCAAGTTATTAGATTTGAAATTAGTCACAACAGAAATGTTGTTAAGCCTAGTACACATTAGTAGAGTTCAATGGTAGAGTTTATAGGTTGAGACTTGAGTTTACGCTCTACTGTTGCTTTACCACAACTTTGTATTACCCTGTAATGTCCTCTTCCCCCCGGACCGCCGTAAGGTGTACACGCATCCTTAGTCTACGCAAATCAGTAATTAATTATTATTTAACATTTTTGAAAATTTTAATTCACCTAAAAAAATAGGAGTGCATAAGTGCAAGGAGTTATTCTAGCCAGTGACGCGATAGTGACGTAATAGTGACGCGCAACATCAGCTGCACCAACCGGACTCGTGCGCAACGCAGCCATATTTGCATACGAACTTAAGCCACGCCCCCTTGCTGCGTAAGTTTGCTGGCCACGCCCCACTGTTACCTGATTGGCCTCGCTCCGTGCGCCATCAATCCGCGCCCCACCGCTTACCTACTCAACTATTCTGTTCGCCTGGTACACGATGCCACTTAAGAGGACCCCTCCGCAGCCGAAATTCACCAATATGGATTCTTCTACGACACTAAGGTTGCCAACATCTGAGAGAAAAGCAGCTCCCACCAACTCTGGCAATCTAGAAGAACAAGACTCTGCTATAAATAAGTCTGCTTCGGAGTCAGACCTCACCCGCTGCGCACCTCCAAACTATGTTGCTCAACGAAACAAGAGAGGCAGAGAACAAATTGAGGTATCAATGTCTGGTCAAATGGATGATTTTAAAGAGGATATGCGAAAGCTAATGACGTCCTTATTATCGTCACAGGCAGATGAAATAAAGAATGTTCACTTAGTTCTGAAAGAAATTCAGCAATCTAACTCCAATATCGAAACTTCTGTCTCTTACCTTACTACGCAAAACGAGGAACTCTGTAAGAGAATTATTGAATTGGAATCTCAAGCTAAACAAGATCGGAATAGAATCACTATGCTAGAAAATAAAATAGAAGAGTTACAAACCGAGGGACGCAAATCTAGCTTTGAAATAAAAAATGCCCCAAGACAGATACATGAAAATAAAGACAGTTTGATAGAGATGGTAATTCATCTTTCGAAAACAATTGATTGTAATATCACTAAGTCGGATATCAGTGACATATATAGGGTGAAGCCTAAATCTAATGACAGTAAAACTTCTCCTATTGTTGTCGAAACTAAGTCAACTTTATTGAAAAATGATATTATAAAATCCACTAAGTCCTTCAACTTCAAGAACAAAAGTAAGCTATGTGCTAAACACCTTGGATTTAAAACTCTAGAAGACACCCCTATCTATGTCTCGGAACACTTAACCCCTAAAGGAGCACGACTCTATTTCTTAGCAAGAGAATTGGCAAAATCACACAGTTACAAGTTTTGCTGGACTGGTTATGGAAAGGTGTATATCAGAGAAAATGAACACTCTCGGATTATCCAGATTCGTAATGAAAGTCAAATACATCAACTACAATCAGGTCAGTCCCCAGCCCAACCTTCGATCTGACTATCCAAAGGTCTCTTTTTATATATGGAATGTGTTTCTATTATTAAAATATACTCGTATATAATGATATCAATAATGCATGATATGTTTAATAGCTTTATACTTTTAATTTCAATAATTGTTATGGTACATTTTTCTTTATCTCTGTTTGTAATACACTATTTATTAATTGTTTATGAGGCAGTCGCAGCCATATCAACATCCACTATCATTACTGACAATCACTCATATAAGTTTCATTTAAAAATTACATCTCACACTTGCAACAAAAACTCAATAAACAGTAACTTAAACCCTAACTTCTTTTGTAATGGATGATTCTCTGCATGCACAAAACGCAATTGACAGCTTAGAAATAGCCAGAGCTGTGGAGTGTGACTGTGAAGAGATTCTGTCATATCAGGTAATCAGAAGGAATGATCTTACTATCCTTTCACAAAACATACGTAGTATCTACTGTAACTTTGATGATTACCAAGTAATGCTTTCTGGTTTACCTTTCCGTCCTGACGTTTTGGTCTTGACTGAATGTAGACTGAATGCAAACAAAAACCTACCTCAATTAGATAATTATAACTCTTACAGTACTACTATTCAGCTAAACCAAAATGACGGAGTTGTCGTTTATGTCAAGAGCTCTCTTCAGCATAGGGTACATGAGATTAGACTCAAACTAGCATCCTGTTTACAAGTAGACATAGGACTTAACACTATACTTGGCATCTACCGCTCTCCTTCAAACACAAATGCGGATACTTTTATAGACTCTCTTTGCTCTCATTTAGATACTTTAAATACCCACAAAAACTTGACAATTGCTGGAGATATTAATGTTAACATTGCCGCCAAAAATGACGAGCCGGCGTCGGAATATAACAATAGAATAGCTTACTTGACTGCTCTTTCTGGCTATGGTATACTCCCAGGTCATACTCTACCGACTAGAGGGAAAAACTGTTTGGACCACTTTATGCTCAGACTAAATAAAAAAAGGCACTCTGCATTTATCTCTGTATTGCGAACAACAATATCGGACCATTTCACAACTCTTTTAGTAATTTCTAAGTCATCATTTAAAAGTCCTGCAAGTAAAATTAAAACCATTATAGATTACCCTAAAGCTATCAAAGACCTTCAGCAAAAAAATCTTTCTAAACTACTGTTCTGTTCCGACCCCGACTCTGTTATACAGCGTTTAATTGCGGAGGTATCTGAGTGTCTGAAATTGAACACCATAGAAAAAAATATTCCTAAGAACCAACGTATTTTGAAACCCTGGATCACTCCGGGGGTTCTTCGCTCTATTAGAAATCGAAATAAGTTGCAATTAAAACTTCGCAAGGAGAGTCACAACGATGTGTTGAGAATTACCTATTCTCGCTATAGGAACTTCTGTAACAATCTCATCAAGAAGCTAAAAAGGAAGTATGAAAGAGAGCTATTGGCTAAATCAAAAAATAATTCTAAACTTTTGTGGAGAAACATTAAATGTATAACATATGGTGGTAGAGCGCATGATGACCTAAATGAAATTAAATGCATAAAGGATAATCCAAAAGAATCGGCTAATTTCGTAAATAATTATTTCACTAATATTGGCAAAACTCTTGCGTCTAGTATTCAACAAAACTCCGCCCCAAATCCTAATCATAAAACTAAAAATATACCAGCCCAAGTTAACTCATTCGTATTGCTAGAAACAGACGAAAAGGAAGTTGAGAAAACCATTATGGGCCTTAGATCAACCAGTGCCCCGGGGTGGGACGGCATTCCGGTCACCTTCTTAAAACTTGCACGGAATATAATTGTCCCTATTATAACCCACTTAGTTAATCTATGCTTTCAGCAAGGTATCTTCCCTTCTCTACTTAAAAAAGCCATTGTCACTCCTGTGTACAAGAGTGGGGCGAGAGATAGTGTCGGTAACTACAGACCTATTTCAGTGTTACCTTCAATTTCTAAAATAATTGAGAAACTAATGAATGTGCGTCTTATTAAATACCTTCATAAATACCAAATTCTCTCTCCTACGCAGTTTGGCTTCAGACAAGGCAAATCCACTGAAGATGCTGTAATTGCTTTTAGTCAAACTGTGACGGATCTTATTGATAAAGGCCACAAATGTCTCTCAGTGTTTTTAGACTTGAAAAAGGCTTTCGACACTGTCTCTATCCCCATTCTTGTTCGCAAACTAAAAAAAATTGGTATCAGAGGTTTAGCACTTTCACTTTTTAAGAGTTATCTCTCAGACCGTACACAAAGAGTGAAGCTAGGGACATCTACCAGTGATGATGTAGCGGTTACATTTGGCGTCCCACAAGGAAGCGTTCTAGGCCCCACACTTTTCCTGGTGTACATAGATGAGCTTTGCAGAATGAAACTCAATAATGCACACATACTCTCTTACGCTGATGATACTACGTTGGTTTTCTCGGGCAGAGACTGGTCAGAAGTTAAGGCTAATGCGGAGCTGGGTATGAGTAGAGTTGCTATCTGGCTAAAGGATAACCTACTTACTCTAAACATCGATAAGACAAACTTCATTTGTTATGGTATCCATAACAATTTACAACCTCGTGAATTTGAGCTCAAAATACACTCTTGCAACTCATACCCAGTTAGTGCATTATGTGGCTGCTCAACTATTAAAAAAGTTGATAAAATCAAGTACCTGGGGGTAATAGTTGATCAGCATCTCTCTTGGCAACCACACATTGAACAATTAACAGCTAGAGTTCGCAAATTGATTTGGGTTTTTAAGTCTCTCAGACATGTGTTACCGTGGGAGCCCAGGCAGTGTTCAAATAGAAACCTTCTCAAAGAAATCTATATGGCGTTGGCCCAGTCACTCATAACTTACTGTATACCAATTTGGGGAGGAACTGACAAAACAAAAATGTTGGTAATTGAACGGGCGCAACGTGCTTTACTTAAAGTTATGCTCTTCAAGCAGAGAAGATTTCCTACTGATGAACTCTACACTTTGAGTAAAGTTCTATCGGTTAGGAAGTTATATATATTGAATACGGTTTTAAAAAAACATAAATCTATAGAGTATAGTTCTAGTAAAAAAGATAATAGGAGGAAAAACATTATTCCATTGTGCAAGACTAGAACGGTATTCGCTAAGAAACAATTTATGCATAGATCTAATTTATTATATAATAAACTAAATAAAGCATTGAATATTTATGATAAAACAGTAAGGAAAGGCAGGACAATCATCTATGATTACCTAATTACACTGAATTACAATGATGCAGAGATATTACTTAATAATATGTATATATAAATTGCAGTTATGAAATAATTATCTATACACCACAAATCTTATTATAACTCACATAATATTCATGCACCTCATTACATACCTACATAATTATACTATTCCATACATACTGGACATATTACACATACACACCACAAACTTCATGCGACATAATATCTCCCCTAACCAATTGTTTTATGATTTTTTAAGCGATTTGGCATTAGATCTTATCTGATAAAATTTTATGAGAATCGATTTTATAGTGTATAGTAGTAATGACTTCCAAAATTATTTTCATGATATTTTGATCCATTTATTTGTTGTTGTATTTTGTTATTATTATTTCTATTTTATTTTCTTGAAATTGTATTTGTAAATTCAAAACTTAATCAATTATTGTTAAATTATTTATAATAATTATAATTATTAGCATTAGTTTAATAAATTCAAATTTGTTATATGTTTAAATTTAATTTTTGTGGAAGAGCGATGTCACCTGTTACAGGCATATTCTGCTTACTAGGTGACTTCGATCACTGTTCATGTAATGATGTAATATTTAGCGAAATAAATGATTTATTATTATTATTATTATTATGTCCCACTATAGCGAAAAGTCCTCTCAACACGCTAAAGATATTATCAATACACCAAAGTAACTTTACCAGATACTGTGTACTAATGGCTAACTAGGCTTAAATGGTGATTACTTTAGACGTAAAACAATCTCACTCGCGACGTAGTAATCAGTAGATCTCCGTCAAAGAATTTCGTTTCTATCACCACATTTCCACTGCAATTAAATAAGAGTTTTTATAAACTATATAAATTCCAAATACAGTTCATGTTAGGTTCTTTGAAAAGTTTAATTTGTTTCTATACTAATATTATAAAGAGGTAAAATTTGTAAGTTTTTTTGTTTGTTTGTATGTTCGAGGTAATCTCAGGAATTATCAGTCCGATTTCAATAATTATTTTTGTATTAGATAGCCA
This sequence comes from Cyclophora punctaria, assembly GCA_951394245.1. NCBI lineage: Eukaryota > Metazoa > Arthropoda > Insecta > Lepidoptera > Geometridae > Cyclophora > Cyclophora punctaria. Next base: position 6,410,692 of record OX596169.1, read on the forward strand.
CATTTAGCAGGAAGTTTATAGGCTATTTTTCATCCAGAAATTATCATGGGAACGGGCACAACGCGGGTAAAACCGCGGGGCGCTGCTAATAATAGAGAAACTCTGAATTGAAATAAAAGATGGTACTTACTTGAGAACATTAGCGGGCATCATTTGGGACTCTGGAGCGGACTCTATGACTGATTGCCAGGTGTTGGTAGAGTTGGCGATGACGTAGCCAAACTCAAAGAACCATTCCTCTAGACATCTTCCCTTGAATAGAACTTTCTGGAATATAAGAAATGGAAATCATTTATATCCACAAACAAGAACAATTTATACAAACAAAAATACATTAAAAAAATAACAAAAAAGCTATGGATACAACAAAATAAGATAAGAGTATTAGCTTTGAATAATTACTTAGGATTATCCTTTTTCTTTAAAACAACTAGGAATGAAATATTAAATTTCTATTCCTTAACCATTACTATTATTCAATATTATATTCTCAAATGAGGTTACTTAATAGCCATTTATTATTTTTAGCTATAACTCGTCTACAGTAGAGTCAAGGTCTCCATCCATCACAATTAAAGGTAACAGTGAAAAATTGTTGGTGTTTGAATTTATCGTAGGACCTTAACCTAATTAACACAATATTATTTTTTCTGTGGAAATATTTATAATAGAGTAAAAAAGTTTTGTTTAAACATGGTAACATATTAACATCTGATTCGAAGAATTCATTTTATATACATTTTTAACAAACTAGCAATGCCCCGTGACTTTACCCGCGTCGTACCCGTTCCCGTAGAAATTTCAGAATGAAATATAGCCTATAATCTTCCCATTGAATGTGGCTATCCATTACAAAAAGAATTTTTCAAATTGGACCAGTAGTTCCTGAGAATAGCGCGTTCAAATAAACAAAGAAACTCTGCCGCTTTATAATATTAATATAGATTATAAAAGGAAGGTTATGCACTAATTGTATTTCAAAGTTCCCATAGAATAAGATACATGCGGTTATAACAGTGGATCTTGCTTTATTAAAGTAATAAAAATATATAAGGATTTTAAAAATTCATCTCTATCCATACCTGTTCCAATCTGAATCTTTCCATCGACTCAATGGAGCTGAAGTTCATCTCCCGTGAGACCACTCGGCATTTAAGGATCCGCTTGGGGACTCTTGCCTCATGCTCCGAGTCGGGGCTGGACAGATCTTCATTGTGTTGCCACAGGATCTTACCTGATGAAATTGATATGATTTATGGTTATGTTAAGAAAGGCATGTTTAACCATTTTGTGAATTAAATTACAGTGTAGTTTTGAAGTAAATAAAAAACGCTTTAGCGGTTGTCATACTACTAATACAACATATTTTATTAATAACTAGCAGCGCCCCGCGGTTTTACCCGCGTTGTGCCCGTTCCCGTGGGAATTTCGGGATAAAATGTAGCCTATAGCCTTCCTCGATAAATAGACTATCTAACAGTGAAAGAATTATTCAAATCGGTTCAGTAGTTTCTGAGATTAGCGCGTTTAAACAAACAAACAAACAAACAAAACAAACTCTTCAGCTTTATAATATTAGTATAGATCAGCAGTATAATATAATGGATAAGTCCCTTATAAAACAGAATAAAAACTAACTATTTAAAATAAAGGTACCATACCTGAATCAGCATCTCGTAAGTTCATCCAATTACTGAATAAAATGTATAGGAAATTATTTGTAATCTTCTGCAAATACAAGTATTGAACCTAAATGTCATATTCTGTGGTTCCAATATGGTAAGTTCAATAAAGAGATCAATAACTAATAGAAGGTTAATAAATGAAATTAATGAAAGGTAATGAAGTATTGAATGTTTATTAAAAAGGATACACTTGAAATCCTTTCAGGATTGTTTCAATTCGGTCTTGTTTAGCTTCCTCAGCAGGCATAACTTCGGTCATGGTGATGTGTTTTGGTTATTTACTTACTGGTTTTATATTTTAAAGGTAATTTTTTTTTTTATAAACTGATATTTTCACACACAATTGCAAGAGGTCAATAAATATTCAATAAATTGAGTTTTAAAAGGTTTTTCTTTTCTGAAAAAGTACACGAAAAGTACGAAAACGGACACCAAACAAACAAAACAAAGCAATTTTTGACATTTGTTGACAGGTAGGTTGAGAATGACATGACAGTTGACACTATTAAAAAATTCGACTAAATCGTAGTGATGGCCCATGGATTTAATATAATTCGTTAGTTGACAGAAGGTTTTGTACAACTATCAAAATACGGATAATTATGACGTAAAAATGTGAGAAATGAGAATTTGACTTTGGCAGGTCGCAGCAGAACAATTGATTGTATTTTTGTACATTTTCAGTGAAAAATAATAGTGAAAATCTAAAAAAACAAGACCCCTGCCAAACCAAATGTGCAAGTATAGCCCATAAAATAAATGTGAACAGGCAATTAACATTATTTTGTATTGCAGATCATTTTCTATGAACTCTAAAAGTGATTCTGACGAAGCTTCAAGGCAAGTAATTTTATTTCATATTAAATCAATACGATTCAATTTCTGCACTCTTCTAGACGTATTTAGCTGTGATATTTTGCTTTATAAAAGTTTGCTTTAAAAAAACTGAGGAATGCTCAATCAAAACAAAAGTAAGGTTATGCATTACTTGCTATTTTCGTTCTTTGTTTTGATCGTTACGTTACGTTTTGCGTCGGTCGGTGTTCTGAGAATGCTTTGTTTTAGGGGGAACGAAGCGTCATCGTCAAAATCACCGACCCCCAGCACCAGTGAGGAGGGTGAACAAGGAGGTTCGAGTTTATGTGGTGGTGAAGTGCCCCATCGGCCCCAGGACATCATGAAGAGAGCCGCAGCGAGACAGCTGATCGAACGCTATTTCTACCAGCTACTGGACGGGTGCGGAAACCCTAACTGTGACAACCAGTACTGTGCTTCTAGTGGAGAGGTAATCTAATCTTTTGTTAATGAAAAAAGTTATTTATTTCTGTTACAAATAATTCATGATTCATACCATAACAGTTTGAAAATGGGCCTTTGTCCAACAATGAATTAATATAGCCGTATATTTTGACAGTTGCTTAAAAACCATTGTATGTAACAAATTTTTATTTTTATTTTTTTCCAATAAAAAAAAATTACATTTTTAATTAAAAAAATAATGTACAATGGACCTACCTAACAACATATTCGAATCTAATTGATAGTGCTTTTAATTTCACTTACAGAAAATATATAAAATTAAATTTAAATTTTGACATTACCAGGCTAGAAACCTGTCACCCAATGAAGCGGCTGCCGAAGCTATAAAACTTTTTTACAAGGAGGCAAAACTATGTGAAACATTGCCCAGCAAAGTACCCAGAACTGAAACCCCCTGTGAATCCAGTGCAAGGTATTTTATTTATTCATTCAAGTATCTACTTGTAAAAACTAAGTAAGTCAAACATTAATAGATTTTGCATAATCAAAAGACAAAAAGATAGTTTCATCAAAACACAAAAAAAAATATTTGTAACATGATTTGATATGAAATGATAAATCAGTGATGCCTTAATGCCGATGCAAAAAATCTAGATGGTAGGAGTCTAAATGGTATCCTTATAACAGTTTTTTACTTATCCAATCCTTAATATTCGTTATTTATTATCTATGATAAACTCTAATACCGGGTGTCTCAAAAGAAAGTTCACATTTGTTTTGGTTATTGCGTGAACGCAACTATTCTGAGGGGCGCGGGGGGGGTGTCAATCGGTAGCCTGGCTCTTGGGAATTTAGTCGCTATGGAGCGTTTCTCGGGAACGGACCGTGCGTTGTGCGTACGCGAGTTTTATAAAAACGGTAATTCGGCGACTGTAGCGCGTAGAAAATTCTGCAGCATTCGACATATTCGTCACTTGAATGATGCGCCAAGCACTCGAGTCATTGCAAGATGGGTCGAGAAGTTTGAAGAGACCGGTTCAACGCTGGAAAAATCAAAATCCGGGCGTCCAAGATCTTCGAGAACGGTCGAAAACGTAGACAGTGTTGCCCAGTTGTGTTGACAGGGGACGCACAGTTACAGTGGATTCAGACCGTTATGTAGCGATGTTAGACGATTTCTTCGTGCCTGAGCTGCAAAACTTTCCTGGTTATAACCAAAGAACATGGTTCCAGCAGGACGGAGCAACTTCACACACGTCTAACAGGTCTCTGCCAAGAGTTCGTGAAATTTTTCCTGGCAAATTGATCTCCAGGAGAGGTGACATAAGTTGGCCTCCACGCAGTCCCGATTTAACACCTATGGACTTTTTCCTGTGGGGTTATGTCAAATCCAAAGTTTACGCCAACAAACCGACTTCCCTGGCACAATTAAAAGAAAATATCCGTCACGAAATCGCAGCTATCACGGAAAATACCTGCCGAGCCGTCATAGGCAATTTCAGTGCTCGATTAAACGAATGCCGTGAACGCAACGGTTTACATTTGGACGGTGTCATTTTTAAAAAAATAAATTCCCAAACAGTGTATTTTAACATGTAATAATTCTTTTTTCAATAAACTCCTTACTTTTTTTTAAAATATAGTTTTAAATATGACATTTCTTTTGAGACACCTTGTATAATCAATAAAATGTATTGACATTTCAGTACGACCTGTACAACATCAAGTGCAAATGACAAAACAGTAGATAATAAAATTGATGAGTTGCCAGAGTGCAGTTCGGGGAGCCAGGTAGTGCCGGAGCCAGACACTAGTCATAATGTAAAGAAGGATGATACAAAAGCTCACAGTAGTAAGTATTGGCACTAACACAACCTTTATATTACAATCTATTTATTCTTAAGCAAGCGTGGTGATTATGCCTAATCCTCCTCACTGTACTGATAACTTCAGTGAGATGAGATGCTCAGCAGTGGGACATTACAGGCTAATACTTCTTTTTTCTTAAAAGATACTTACTACCCTCTGTAAAGGATAAAGTTTTAGTGATATTCCATTTTTACACCATCACTACCATGTTTCTATAGAAAGTCATGAGGCTGATTAATGAGGCATATTAGTTTATATTTTACTACAAACGCCCCGCGGTTTTACTTGCGTTGCGCCCGTTCCCGTAGGAATTTGGGGGATAAAAGATAACATAACCTTCCTGGTGAATGTGGCTATCCATTACAAAAATAATTGTTCAAATCAGATTGAAGATACTGAGAGAAATGCATTCAAACAAACAAAAAATCAAACTATTCAGGTTTATTATATCAGTATTGATGTAATCATTACATAACATACGTACATTCATCTGTATTAGAATTTAGGTTTGAAGAATTACTACAATAATGTACAGTCTAGTATTAAACTTTTACTTTTAAACTGACATCTAATTGCATCAATTGGTTTTAATGACCTTTAGCCATAAGGTTACTAATGATCTTTGAAAAATTAGCATAGATTATAAAAGCTACCTTAATTAATGATTAATAACTCATTGCTTACCCTCATTAAGTAATGAAAACATGACATTTTACTTTAGAACAATTTGATTTAGTCTTACAACTACATTTGATTAGGATATTCCTACTTTTTAACTAATACTTAAACTAAGAAATTTAATTACAAAATAATCCTGTGGTTTAGTCCTGACTTTAAATATAATAATATATAGTGTTCTTGTTTTATTTATTTCACAATGTGCACAATAATACCGTATGTAAATCTAATAAACCAAATAGATAATCTATTGCTTTGTTTACTAGATGGTACACCATTGACTGAAGAAAGAATCTGTCAATTATGTGAAGAGTGCATGCAGAATAAATCTGACAAATTACTTATTAGAGCACTGGGGGAAGCATTTTTACAGCCATCTGTATTAGCGAGGAGTTTCGCGAGGAAAGTCGACGATAAAGCTAAAGGAGATAAAGAAAATGATGAGATGAAGTCAAGTAGTGATCCAGACAAGGATGTAGATAGCGCTTCCGGCCCGGAGTTAGACGTAGCCTCATGTCGCAGAGCTTTCCAACACCTGTCAAAAGTATTACACAGTTCCGCTTTAGTGACAGCTGTGAAACATCTAGCAGATAGTATGGATATGGGCCTGAGGATTACTAAGAAGATGACACCAGATGAAGCGGTGAATTGCTTTGTGATTGCATTTGAAGTGCCCGATCTCGGGTGTACTGAGTATTTGGAGATAGCTTTACCTGCCCTGTGCCAAGTAGCGCAGTATTTTCCTGTGAAAGGTAAGGTTTTACTTATATTTTTTAATTATTACTAGCACCGCCTCTTAACTACGTTGCACCCGTTCTAGCGGGATTTTCGGTATAAAATGTATTCCATGTCTTATTCTAATGTATAGTCTTAAGTAAGTAAACCTTCATCCAATTTCGTTCACTAATTTTAATATATACATTTCCTCGTATTTATGATAATTTAGTAGGAAGTTCCCATATCTATACTAATATTATAAAGCTGAAGAGTTTGTTTTGTTTGTTTGTTTGTTTGTTTGTTTAAACGCGCTAATCTCAGAAACTACTGAACCGATTTGAATAATTCTTTCACTGTTAGATAGTCTATTTATCGAGGAAGGCTATAGGCTACATTTTATCCCGAAATTCCCACGGGAACGGGCACAACGCGGGTAAAACCGCGGGGCGCTGCTAGTTTGTATTATAAGTTTATTATAACGAACTTTATTTTGTCTCATTGCAAAACGACACAATAGATTTGTTTAATTTTTTGTACCAAAATAGTTTGAACTTCATCCACAACATTTTACTCTATAATGTCATTTTTTAATATTTATTTATGTATTTCCTGTTCTAGCTCAAGCTAAACTAGCCCGCATTTGGGCGAACCACTGCAAAGATAATTTAAGGCATATATTAGAAACGCTACAGCAACTTATAACACTGAAAGTGATATCTACTAATTACACGAGGCATTTTCAAGTGCAAGACGATGAGACAGTCACTTGTGCTACTATTGTTATGAAAGTAAGTAGATTGAATGGGAAATGCTTTCAAAATATGTCAAATAGAAGATTAATTACTGATGCTGTTTTTATTGAAAGATCTTGCCATGACAACTACTGTCTGCTGATGGCAAGCAAATGCGATAAGACAGATATAACGAGATACTGCGTGCTTGTCGGTGAAAAACTCGAAATCTAGAATATTCCAGCCTCAACACACACATTTTTTTCTATCATGTCATATTGTCTTGTCACATTTGGTCGTCATCATTTTGCTAAGGGTTGAGGTATATTTTGCTTGAGTACCTATTCAAGATACCCATTGAAAGAAAAGTAGCCATTGAAAAAAAAATCAAAGTAAATTTCAAATACATTTATTATATCAGATCATCACAATAATTTATAATCGTCAACTCAAAATTAAGTTTATGTTAGTTCGCAACGCGCCACCTAATGAAAAGAACGAACAAGACATTCAATGAAACTATATTTACAGATTGTGTACTACGCCAACATGCTAGCCGGAGTGATGGAGTCCAATACGCTGAGAGAGGAGCCCATAGTGATCCAGAACCAGCAGGATCCGCTCGACGATGTTCTGGGTCACCTCTACCCGCCCACCTCGACTAAAGGGTCGAAGAATTCACAACCAGATGACCCTTTGGGTAAGGAATGTTTAGTTCACCGGACCCACACATTTTTCAGATTGCTAACTAAATCTGAACATCCGAATTACATTCTTCGTGATGTAATTCACATCAAATAGACATAGAAATGTATGGATAATATATCATGTGTACAGATATTTACACTCAGTGCAAAACAATTTGAATCAGTGTAGCGCCACATCTGCGGAACGTACGGCGCCGAACCTTCCGCTCTATGACACATCAGTCGAAATTACGCCGCGTACTGATGTGTCATATATAACCTGAAATACACTACGAGCGTATTTAGCGGAAGGTTCGGCGCCGTACGTTCCGCAGATGTGGCGCTACACTCAAACTATCAAAATATAGCCATTCTTTTTTTGTGACACTTGAATTTGAATACCCTTTTTTGCACAAATTAGACCCTTCACAATTTTATTATAATGGTATTGTAACCATTATTGTACCCATCTTCTTTGGAATTTATGCAAGCATACCCAAGCATACTTTTCGGTTTATCTTGACCAGGCTAATAGGTATAGACAGTTACCATCCTCACTTTACGGAATATAATCTCGATGAAATACTTTTCTCTATGGATAGTAACTTAACATATATGTTTGTATTTTGTTCCAGCAATCGAATTAGATGTAAATGTGTTAGACGCTAGGAAACCATATTTGCCTTTTGAAGAATTCTACAACGAACCACTAAGTGATAACATTGAGATGGATGTTGATTTTGGAAATTATAAGACGGAGATTAGCAGAGGTAAGTGTTTTTGCAAATTTTTGTCAATGGAAATTAATCTTGCGAAATAATGTAGTTTTATTAAAATGGAATAAGTTCTGCTTTTATTTTTTAATTGTTCTATTCATAAAAAACGAAGAGTCGATAGTGACTTTCGTTGTCGACTTTCGCAATCGACGGATAGTCGTCGGTAACGGCCGCAGTCGACTTTCGCGTTCGATGAAGATTATCAAAGATAGCAGAAAACAAAACATAAGTTGGCATGTCCAGGGCTCAAGTTCACGTTCCTGAAGTACCCGTTCATCCTGACGCCGGCGACCAAGTCGCTGGGGCTGTACTACGAGAACCGCATCCGCATGTACTCGGAGCGGCGCGTGTCGCTGCTGCACGCGGTGGTGGGCGCCACGCCGCCCATGCCCTTCCTGCGCCTGCGCGTGCGCCGCGACCACGTCGTCGACGACGCGCTCGTCGAGGTACCGCCGCGCCCCCGCTACCCGCTCGACCACTACCCACTCGCCACCACTCGACTACTACCGACCCGACCGCTGCGGATTCGACCACTACAGACTCGACCGCTGCGGATTCAACCACTACCGACTCGACCGCTATCGTGTCGACCGCTACCGACTCGACCACACCACTACCCACTTGACCACTACCCACTTGACCACTACCCACTTGACCACTACCCACTCGACCACTACTGTTTTGAGCACCACTAACTCGACCACTACTGTTACGAGCACCATCAATTCGATCACTACGCGTTCAAAAACTATCGACTCGACCACTAGTGACTACTGACAAAGTGGTAGTAGGTAGATTCCTACTTCTTAGCTTTCGCAGTTTTAAAGTAAAAGTTCTCTAAATTCAAATCGACATAATTTTCGACCAATCACGTTTCTCTATTCCAGTTGGAAATGGTCGCCATGGAGCGGGCTCTCGATCTCAAGAAGCAGCTAGTGGTCGAATTCGAAGGGGAACAGGGCGTCGACGAGGGAGGGGTTAGCAAGGAGTTCTTTCAGCTGATTGTCGAAGAAATATTCAACCCGGATTATGGGATGTTCACGCAACAGCCTGATTCACTTACTGTTTGGTACGTATGATAATGTGATGATGTGCTTTGGTATGTCAATTTACCATGCTATGCTATGCCATAGTACCGTGCTAAGCTATGCCAATCATTTTAGCATAGCAACGTAACATAGCGATGGTGGTATTATATGAAACGTGGCATAGCAGAGCTCTGGGAAAGCAACCGAAAAGTGTTATGTTGTTTGCTGTTAGATAGTTATGAAATGTTTTCCCTTTACACCTTGAAAGCAAGAAACAACAACTGAAGTAAAGAAACGTTAAAAATGATTTTTTTGTGCTAATTAGGTTTTGGTCACTAAACTATCACCTTTAATTTACAAATGTCCATTTTTTTATGTGGCAAACAAAAAGGAAAACATGTACCTATCTTTTTGAATTGGCTTAGACTCTCAAAATTTATTCGTAGACTACCAAAATACTTATCAGTATAGTTTATCAAATAAAACTAGGTCCGCACCATTTAAACACCAAACATATTTAAAAGTATCCATATTCCAATGTAATTTCAACATCCTCAACTCCCCTAGTACATATTTTTGTTTATTTTGTTTTGTTCAGGTTCAACCCGACCTCCTTCGAGACCGACGCGCAGTTCACGCTGATCGGCATAGTATTAGGGCTAGCTATATACAACAATATTATATTACCTGTTAATTTCCCAATGGTTGTGTACAGAAAGTTGATGGGCAAAAAGGGATCTTTTGAAGACTTGGCCGATTGGAATCCTGTGAGTATTGTTTGTGCTACTACAGATTATTCGATGTAGCATAGTAGAAATACTGTTTTACGGCCGGTTCACACATGTCTCCGTTTTACTGTTCCGTTTTATCGTGTACTAGCAGCGCCCCGCGGTTTTACCCGCGTTGTGCCCGTTCCCGTGGGAATTTCGGGATAAAATGTAGCCTATAGCCTTCCTCGATAAATAGACTATCTAACAGTGAAAGAATTATTCAAATCGGTTCAGTAGTTTCTGAGATTAGCGCGTTTAAACAAACAAACAAACAAACAAACAAACAAACAAACAAACACAAACAAAACAAACTCTTCAGCTTTATAATATTAGTATAGATGTAGTTGTATATTATTTACTGTATACGGAATACTGTGCCATGTGTGAAGTCGCTCATACAACTACATACGCCATCGACGAAAAAAAAACGTACACGATAAAACGGAACAGTAAAACGGAGACATGTGTGAACCGGCCGTTACTGTACAGTCACCTCATTAACTCAACCTTAACTAGCAGCGCCCCGCAGTTTTTACCGCGTTGTGCCGTGGAAATTTCAGGATGAATAATAGCCTATAACCTTCCTGTTGAATGAAGCTATCCGTTACAAATAGAATTATTCAAATCGGTTGGGTAGTTTCTGAGACTAGCGCGTTCAAATAGACACCGATTTTTTGCTAAAATTTATACATTGGCTTCTCACAGGCTATAAGGATTAAACTGCAAAATCTATTTACTTGTAGCCCTAAGAGGCTTTCATAACTCTTTATGAAAGCCTCTTTGGGCCAGAATTAGTAAGGTATATAGAAATGTAGGTTATAATTATGTTTGAACTTGGACCTATCACTATACAATATTTTGTCTTATCTTATCGTGTCTTACACTATCTTGTCTTGACGCGGGATGAGCTTCTAAAATTTCCTTATACTATTTTAATTCCCCTTATAAGAAATTAATGTTTGTTAGCATGTCTTATAGATGTTATTTGTCTTTCCAGACGTTATATAACGGTTTAAAAGACATGCTAGAGTACACAGGCAGCGATCTAACAGAGGTGTATTATCAGACGTTTAGGATATGTTATCAAGATGTGTTTGGAAACAATATATTTCATGATCTTAAGGACAATGGTGATAATATATTCGTTACACAGGAAAATAAGAAGGTAAGTAGTATTGGGGCGGTTTTATTGGTATCTTTCAGGGATAAACCTAAATCATGAATGTCCTAAAATGTAGTATGCTACAGGACAATAAGGGTAATAAGATTTTATGTAAAAGATACTCTTATCCTTGTGGACATGCGACTCCCACCTGACACACAAATCCATGGATTCGTTTCAGCATTTTTCGCTATTACTCAAAGTGTTGGGTATGTCCATTAATGCGCACTTCAAAACTCACCCTGTAATTGTAGGTATATAATTATCTCATGAAGGAAATTGATCTTTGATCTTGTCGAGAGTGGCCTAGCTTAATCTGGAATAGGCAATTATTTCTTATCTATTGTTCCAGAAATATTTTCTGAAAAACGCTGCAACTGAATATATGAAAATGTATTTATTTTATTCGATAGTGCATCGTATTTTTTTGTAACGGCAGGAGTTCGTGGACATGTACGCGTCGTTCCTGCTGAACGTGTCGGTGGAGACGCAGTTCCTGGCGTTCCGGCGCGGCTTCCTCATGGTGACGGACGAGAGCCCGCTGGCCGCGCTCTTCCGCCCCGAGGAGGTCGAGACGCTCGTCTGCGGCAGCAAGGTACCGCCTCCCGCCGCCCGCACTATTCTTTGGTGGCCGATACTTGTATTTTTATCTGAGCGCTACCGTGCGTCGGAGCTCACGTTATGGGTACGTTTCCATTGAAGTGGGGCGGAGCTGATTGGTCGATTGCGCTCCGGACGGCTCCGCTCGGATTTAATGGAAACACACCCTCAGCAGTTGGTCCGGTTTCAATAGTTAGACTATGTCGGAGACCCTTAAGCGGTCTTAAAACTCCTACACCAGGGCTGCCAGTAACTTACTCGAAATTAATTAATTAACCGCTAGGACTATCCACTTGGGAGGACTTCTTGTTCTCGAGTTTATATGAAGAAGAGAAGTTTATATGGAGTGTCCATACAGTGTCTGTTACTTACCAATTTCTGTTACAGAATTTCGATTTCAACGAGCTAGAAAAGTCTACAGAATACGACGGTGGTTACACGGCCGAATCACAAACTATAAAAGACTTTTGGAGTATCGTTCACTCTTTAAACATGGAGGACAAGCGGCGATTACTACAGTTCACTACCGGGTCGGATCGAGTTCCAGTCGGAGGCCTTCAGCATTTACGGCTAGTTGTAGCGAGAAACGGCCCCGATTGCGATCGACTTCCTACCGCCCACACTTGCTTCAACGTCCTACTCCTCCCAGAATACGACTCCAAAGACAAACTACAAGACAGACTCATGAAAGCCATCAACTACTCCAAAGGATTCGGAATGCTTTAACACACAATAAAATATATGCATCTTATTGTAAATGAACCGACGTTGTACCGTTTAAATAAAAGTTTGTTTATTTATATAATTTTTTGGAATTTTTGTTTAAAGAAACTTACTATACTTCGTCTTTCGTCTTCTTGATAACACATAAAATGGGTAAATGCTCTGATCCATGAATACTCGGGGGCGCAAAAAAAAAAATTATGCAAGTAGGCATATTTATTTTTCAAAAATAATTATTTACACTTGAAATAGACAAAAAATAGGCATACCTAGTCCTAGCTATCCAGGTTAATTTTATCTAGCAGGAACAGTGTTGCTTTAATTGGAATTTAATCAAGATTTTTGAACACTCTCTCTGCATTGTGCTATCTAGTCAAATAGTACCTAAGTAATACCAAATTTTATTTATCTATGGACATGTTACGAACATCTGAAAAATATTTCTTTCTTTAATACTGAGATTAATCATCCTCAAGCATAACATCAGCCCAGTCAATAATTTCGGGAGGCGGTTCGGAGCTCGTTTTATTTTTCTTGGTAACCTTCTTTTTGGGTTTAATTTTATGTACAAGTCTTGATGATTCCTTCGTTGTGTTTTTAGACTCTGCCGCTCCCGTTTTAGCACGCTGGGTGCTGATTTTCATGTGGTAAGCCTGCATGGTTTTGGTCTCATCTTTCTTTTCTTTTTCTTTGGACACGAGCGATCTATGCGACACGCTTTTCAGTTTTCTGCATTTCTTTTTGATCTTTCTTTTGAGATGAATGCGCGGAGACTCTTCGTGGGCCGGCTGTTAAATGTAATATAAGTAATAGAATTAATAACTACTGTACATAGGTAAAGGGCGACTTTTTTACTCCTTGCCCTCTGAAGGGTCTTGTAAAGCGTAAGCGCCGAGAAAGACTACTTGCCTTTTCCAGTGTTTCCTACCACAATAAAGGTGCCTGACCATTGAAGTGGAGCGAGGCTGCGGAGCAGAGAAACTGAGAAATGTTAACCAATAGGAATGAATAAAATATCTGACCGGAGATTGTGTGCAATCCTATTGGTTAATATTTCTCCGTTACTCCGCTCCGCAGCCTCGCTCCGCTTCAATGGACTGGCGCCCTAAGTCGGGTTTATCCTAAAATAACTGTATGGTAGGTATTTTCTTTTTATCCTAACACTCATTGGTAGAGAAAAGTACTAAGAGAATAATCTCAGAATAAACACCTGTTCATTTTCGATTTCTTCTTCTTCATTCTTGTCACAGTACTCTAGTATCTTCTTGCATACTGATCTAAGATTCTTTATTCGCTGAGCTTTCTTTTTGCTGGTACGTTCAGTAAAGCTTAGTTTTAACGTTCTGCAAAAAATAATTACTAGATAGGTACTTAAATATTGATATATACCGATATTAAAAGAAGCCTACATTTTTGCAAATCAATGAACCGTGAATTTGCCACGATAAAATTGCCGTATAACGCCGAAAATCCTTTCCAGATACCTACTTAATAATAGATCTATACTGCACTGTCTGTGTTCCGACATTCGTGAAACGGTCAAAATCAAGAAACCGGGAAATTGGTTTTAAGCTTTCATCTGTATGGATTCAACACTGAATGATGTATGCGTTGCGAAAAACGAAAATTCGTTTGTAGTAAGCGTGGGGTGTCGTAACCCTAATGACAAAAAAAAATGTTGCAGGTAACTATAATAAAAATTAAGTGCGGGTAGTTGGAACTCCGAACGGGAACACTCACAGTGAACACCCTCCGTTCGAAGTTCGAACCAGTCTTCCCGTGACCAACCAGTTCTCCACGCGCGGTGTTCCCCGATCGATGTTTCTAGCGGATTGCACCACTCGGTATGTATTTAATTTATATAGTTATATAGGTACCTATATCTGGCTGACCCGCCAAACGTTGTTTTGCCATATAAGAATTAAGGGGTCGATAACCCTTATCACTTAGGGGTATGAAAAACAGATAGTAGCCGGTATTCAGTTTAACTATGCTATGCTATGCCGTTTCGGGGGAGTATGGTAAGTAGCCTTGCGACACGATAACTTAATAGGTACCTACTTATCTGTACTATACTAATATTATAAAGCTGCAGAGTTTGTTTGTTTGTTTGACGCGCTGATCTCAGAAACTAGGTCCGATTTGAAAAAAAAAATTGTAATCGATAGCCACATTCAACGGGAAGGTTATAGGCTACTTTTCATCCTGAAATTCCCACGGGAACGGGTACAACGCGGGTAAAACCGCGGGGCGCTGCTAGTATCAGATAACGCGATAACGCGTCTCAGTTCAATTACTTGTAATAAGTGCAAATCGTTTGAATTGAATTTCAGCGTATAATAATTAAATTGATAGTTGCTATAGAAAGAGGTAGGTATTTAAAAAGCTCGGTAAATCTTTTATATTGGTACTAGTTAGGTACGTATTACATATTAATTACCAAGGAGAACGAATTGATGGCTGTTCTGGGTGTTTCGTCTTTGTTCTACATATTCGATCAAGTCTATTTGATACCGAAGCAAAAAATAGTCACTCATACCATGCTCATAGGTACCTACCTACAGTTATTAATTTTTTTTAAATAACCATGCCATAAAACGGCTGAACCAATTTTCCAGGCTTTACAGGCTAAACCAAAATTGGTCCATCCATTTAAGAGCTACAGACAGTTATATACTATACTACAATGCGATTAAAATAAGAATAGGACGGGCTCTCGGCTAACTTCACTCATATAAGTACGGTCAGCTGAACAAACTTAAAAAAAATAGATTATTTTTAAATGAATGACTAAAAATCGTTCATTTTATAAAATTTATATATTTATGAGGTTTTTCCCGATTTTTGAATTATCATCTAATGTAAAATAATATTCATAAATAAACATGGAAAATAATATTCTTCATACGGCAAAACTAAAAGATCTTGAATAAATGAATATATTATTAACATAAAATACTCTTGTTTTATTCCGAATAAAAATCTCCCGATTTTTAGATGGCAAATTGAACGAATTTAATTTTTCAATTTTGCAATATTTTTTAACATTGCTTTTTTTGCACATTATACTATACCAAGTTCCCGTTGTGACGTCACAACATGGCGCTAGGCCGGTCCTATTCTTATTTTAATCGCATTGTACACACACTGACACACACAGGCATCGATGTCAAACTTATAACGCCGTCTTTCGCGTCGGGGGTTCAAAATAATTAGCTTGGTAAGATACGTACTTGATTACTTTAGGCTTAGCCAATACATCTTCAGCCTCGGCATATTCTAAAGCCGTTGACCAAATGTCTTTGAACAGTCGCCTTCTATCAGCGTAACTCTCCTCCTTTGTCAAAAGATCTACCATTTTATTTTTCTGTTATAATTTTAGTACAAAAAATTACATAACATATTTTTCAGGCCTCTGAGTTATCACATTTTTATGTATTATTTAATGATGTTTTTATCTTTTATTTTGCTGATGCCTACCTGCCATAGATAAATATTTATTTTTACTCTTTGTAATAATTGAAAAATTGACGTTACAAAAATGAGCAAAGAGGGTAGAGTAGCACAAGTAGTATGAAAACTGTTTTGATTTGGAAAGGAGGTGGTATAGGTCTCACTTTAGACATATAGGAACCATTTCACCACTCTTCACCTCACTTCGCTCAGAGTTCTATGGGTGGGCCCGGGTGGGCCTTTGTTATTAAATCCATTATATGGATTATGATTGGGTTACCTACACCCTGCACTACAAGGGTGACTTATTCTTCTAATCTGAACTAGCTTAATAGGTATGTAGTTATAATTAGGTATGTTTTAGTAACTTATTCTAGCTTTTTGCATTGCTTTTTTTGTTTCGTTTTACCAAGCATGATCATCTGAAAACACGACTACGAGTATTATTACCTAGCTTGCTTACATTAACTGTTATACCTACAAGTAATCTATGGTTATACTTTACCGATTAATCCGATTATATACTACAACTAACAATGCCCCGCGGTTTTACCCGTTGGTTTACCTTCCTCTTGGAACACTCTGTATGTTGGTGAAAAAAGAATGAAAATCTATTCAGTAGATTTTGAGAAAATCAATGACATAGAGACAGAAAGTTTTTGGGGACGTTGTTTTATAAATATGTTAGATGTGTTCGTAGTTTGCAATACAAGTACCTATTTACCATATCATTAACTATTGAATACCTATTAGTTCTTCTTCTTCATCGAGTGGATGGTCAACCTGACCAATCCTGATGTCAGAGTTATTGAGCCGCCAAAGGCCTCTGACATGGCTCATGTAACGACTACTATCCGTAGAAAGTAACCGGGAATATTAGTTAGAATAAGGGAGCTGTAATCGTCTTCAAAGTATCGCGCAAAGTTCAAAGCAACAGGTTCGCTCCAATTCGAGACTACCTCCAACTGCCTCCAAGCGTTCGCTCAGTTCAGTTCGACGGCAGCTTTCGTAGCAAGCTTTCGAAAAGCTCTCGCTTTTCGTTCTCCGTTTATACGACGGTTTACGTATAACTTTTATTGTTGCGTTCTACATGAAGACTTATTTAGGGTCTTATCAAGCATTCGTGAATAAGCCCAATTATGTGTAAAATTATAAAATATATGTAAGTAAATAAAAAAGGAAATCCTGCAAAAATCATCAATTAGCCTAACAAAAAGTAGTTAATATAAAATTATTAAAAAACATCTAACCCCAAAAATGCATCAATAAAGAAGCGATGACCAAAAAATGGCCACAACTTACGACCCAAGTGCGTTATGGGTCGCTCTTAGCGAGCAGAATGACAAGGACATATTCACTATATACCCGAAACTCCTTGCAAAGATCCTCCTCGAGGAGGAAGCGGCCAGGCTCGATGGAGACACCAGCGAGGCTGAGAAACTGGTTCTCCCGAGCGATAAGGATTGGAGGCTGGAACAGTACTTTTATATGGTGTCTTTGCAGAAAGATTTGGATGCGGAAACGTGAGTTTTTATACCTCATCTAACTATATAGGTCCTTAAACTTGGTATTTTACCTATAAAGATACTCTTCGCATTTGACGGCTGTGGGCTCTCGATTTTAATCGAGTTTCGTCTCCACTCTTATTTTTACTAGTGCCCCGAGTTTTACCCGCGTTGTACCCGTTCCTTCCTCTTAGATCACTCTGTTGGTGAAAACCGCATTAAAATTCGTTCATTAGTTTTTGAGAAAATGTATTATACAGACAAACAGCTTTTGGGGACTTTGTTTTATAATATGACTAGCAGCGCCCCGCGGTTTTACCCGCGTTGTGCCCGTTCCCGTGGGAATTTCGGGATAAAATGTAGCCTATAGCCTTCCTCGATAAATCTAACAGTGAAAGAATTATTCAAATCGGTTCAGTAGTTTCTGAGATTAGCGCGTTTAAACAAACAAACAAACAAACAAAACAAACTCTTCAGCTTTATAATATTAGTATAGATATGTATGATGGGAGTCAAACTGTGGAGTAAAAACTGTGGAGTTAAACGACAACATTATAAAATAATGTTCTGCTGCTAGGGCGTCCGATCAATATACTGGCCCGACATCCGACAAGTGGTGGGCGGTTACATATATAAAAATGATTAAAATTACCTCTCAAAATCGTATAACTTATTATTGACCCTGTCAATGAATTATTTTTTTTTTAATTGGAAAGAATATTTCGATATTTTAACGAAAACAGACCAAGAAATGTGTTGCGCCGGAATTTAAAAAAAGTAAATGCAATCATGTGTCATAGATTTTAAATTAATTTATAAACTACCTTAGTTAAATTAGGTGAGAATACATAATATAAATTGAGATGAGAAGCTATTGCCTACCGGGGGGAAATTAAAGGCTAATAAAATATATAAGTATCCATAAATAGTTAGTAGGAGTAGGATATTATAAATGCGAAAGTTTGTGAGGATGGATGTATGGAAGTATTATGTATGTTTGTTACTCTTTCACGCAAAAACTAATGAACGAATTTGGATGAAACTTAACAGTAATGTAGGTTATACATCAGAATAATATATGGGATACATTTTATCCCGAAATTCCTGCGGGAACGGGTACAACGCGGGTACCACCGCGTGGCGCGGCTAGTACAATATACCTTTATTAACATCATTTACGATTTAACATAACAATTACAACCATGGTAAAAATCGTATTCGTCTCCTTACACCCAAAACAACAAATCATCCTTTATTGAAAAACATGCTATAAAAGATTCATAAAACCGTGACACACGAGGCCCAATGGGGGACGAACGCATAAAAATAAATATAGCTCTGTCTTGGCAATGTCTGATATTGTAATCACATGTGACGACCGTGACCCGGCGACATACAAACTCTATTTGCGTAGAAGGGTTGTATTAACCCTTTCACCGCTTTATTGGCAAGCCGTTGAAATAAGCTGCAATTAATATACAAAGAAGGAACATAAATAGAACGTATCTACCTTCATTTGGAATGTAGGCTATAAGAAATTATTATAGGAAAAAATTACCACAGGGTTAATTAGACCCTAACTAAGCTCTAGGCTTGTATTATGGAATCTAAGTAACTGATACTAATATAGGTGTATATCTGTCTTATTATCTTCTTCTTCATCGAGTGGATGGTCAATCTGACCAATCCTGGTGTTACGAGTTATAGAGCCGCCAAAGGTCTCTGACATGGCTCCTGTAACGTCTACTATCCGTACAAAGTAACCGGGACCGAGGGCTTAACGTGCCCTCCGAACCACGAAATCATCTTACATTTCGGGCAATCAGGTGATTCAGCCTGTAATGCCCTAACCAAACTGTGGACAGTCACACAAAGAGATTTTTTGTGAGAAATTGTCCTCACCGGGAATCGAACCCGAAACCTCCGGATCGTGAGCCGGGCGCTTAGACCACACAGCCTGTGTGGGCGATGATTAACCTCTTCTTTGAATAGGCATGATGACAGTAATCAAGTATCGCTAAAATATTTATCTGATCTAATGAAATAGGATTCGAAGATTTTGAAAAAATATTTCTCGTATTAATGTCGATATTAACTGGCGGGAGTCGAACCCGCAATCCCCAACACAGTAAGAGCTCTTACATGCCTTAATGGAAGTAAGAAGAATTCTCCGAATAGATGTTATGCACCTAGTACCTCAACCCATTTTTGTGTATTGGATAATTCAGTGAGATCACATTATCCGGTCTGAATAAGTCCTTATCTCCCTAAGACCCACGCTCAGGACCCACGTATCTACTCGTAGGTTAGAACGAAAGGTACCTACCTAATTAAATCTTCGGAAAGGTTCGTATTTGCAATGATGATATTCGCACTAAGATTATGTAGATTCTTACTTAGATACTTATCTCCAACAAAATACACGTAGGGGTTGCAAATAAATGAGGGGCCAGAATGAACGATCCTGTTAAGGCCAGGATATCCCAGCCGTTTCGGTCACTGTCTCTCTGGGTAGAAAAGAGCGAGAAACACTACGGCGCGGAAATGGTGGTGGTAGCATTTTGCGACTCATTTTTAAGAATTACCACCTTTCGTTGGATTGAATCAAAATTTTACTCCAACAGTATTCAGTCATAGTTTATTTTACATCACTCAAATTAATTTTAGAAATATACGTTTGAAATTGTTTAACAAACTAAGTGTGAAAGTAAGGTATAAAAGACCCATCTTTGTGATTTTTTTCTATCGAGGAAATTAATAGTCAACGTGTTTCGGAAACAGTAGTATCATTAAACATTATGATCAAGATTAAAAACAAACAAAAATTGTTCTTGTAACGTTAAGACTTTTGGCTAAAAAATTGTTTATAGTAGCCCGTTTTAGGAACTCATAGGCCCTTAATAAAACTTGTAAGACGTAAGTTCGTGTAGGTTAGCGGGCAACCCTGGTGTCGGAGTATATAGACCGCCTAAAGGAATCCGACTTGGTCTATCGATTTAAACAACCGGGACCGACAATGTTACGTGCCCTCGTAGTTAGATAGGTGCAATACGCGTGTTAGGTTCTCGTTAAATGAAGTACAACTTCAAATACGGCTTGCACCGGAACCAAGCTAACTGGGTGGGTAGGTCAGTGCTTGAGTATTTGCATGCAACATCTCAATAATGATTGTTGAGTTAACGATCGAAAAAGGCACTAACTAGGCTATGTTATAATACCACAAATGCAAACATTTGGTTTCTTTGTAGATAACCCAACTTAATGAATTACACCTTAGGCTGGCCGCATATGTTCGGAATCCGTATTCGATTTCCAAATTCGTTTTCCTTATTCGGAATTCCGTGGACCTAGCGCAAACGTTAGTTGTTTTGCAATAAGAATATACCTAATGCACTAACAGGAACTACGATTTAATTGCGATTGTATTTTTCTTTTTATCTGTCCTGTTATTATTAGTCCTGTCAGCAATATTCCACAAGCAGCAATGTTCTGAATCGTACGATTTTTCCGTATAATGTTTCCGAGCGCACGTACGAAAAACGAATGTGTGCGGCTCTCTTTCGCTTCTCACTCGTGCGATTTTCTATCGATTTGATGCGATTCAATGAACGCGGAAAACGTATTCTGAACATATGCGGTCAGCCTTAATTTTGCATGCAAACTCTATGGTCTTAATTAAATACTCAAAAAGGTTTTTAATCTCCTGAACACAGCTTTTCACTTTGACATTTTATTTGCAGAAGGAAGTAACAAGAAAATTAAAGAAACAAGTCATTTAAAATTTCAAAAATATCAGATATTTATTCACAGTATCAAAACATTTATTAATTTTTCCAATAAGTTGGATTGGATTAGTAAGAAAATTGTGGGAAAACTGTTAAGCGATTTTTGTACTCCAAATAAATTATGGGTACAAAGACGTAAAAATTGTGTTGTTTTGTTGAAAATTGTAAATCTTGTAGTAGTAATGGCTAAATAGTGATTAAACATTAGTTAGACATCAAAATGGATCTCGTGGTGCAAAAGAGCAACGTTCTGTAAGTTTGAGAGTGTTTTTTATTTGTAGTGAACGACGAATTCAAAGGTTTTCAAATTACACACTTCCACAAGAAGAAGAAGGTTCCATTAACATAAGTATTTACGTCTATAATCTCATCAAACTTATTTAAATTACCCTTTGATAAAACTATGGTCTATTCCCAGATCCCAGATCAAATTTGTAAACAAATGTGATACCAGTGCACAAAACCTGCACGAAAATCGTGCAGTTGTTAATTTGACGATTTCACGGTATTTATTTATCTTATAAAAATAAGGGGATAGCTATAGTTATTCAAACGATTATGCAGTATTGACTTTTATACGATTGTTATTCTGAAGAAAATTAAAATTATCAAAAGCTTTTTTTGTGCAGTTTATTTATGTATACTTGGAACACTACAGAGACGCAGAACATTTTTTAGAGTCGACATTTTATTTTATCGTGGTTCGTATTTCGGACTCAAAAAAAAGCGCTAAGTACACTACCTCATACGTGGCGTGGAAACGTGTGCATCATTATGCACACGTTGGTCATAATTGACCATTACAACTTTTACAACTTTTTAAATCGTTATATCTCAAAAAGAGTGACTCGTGGGAAAAAAAGTATGAAACATTTTTTGTAGATAATTTTACTATCAACAATTTTGTCTCAGATATTTTTATGATAAAACTTACCGTTTCGCTGAAAATCGTGAAAAACTAATTTTTTTAATCTCTTTCTTTTTAATTTAGTGATAGTTTTATTATAAAATGTGAATTACTCAGATGCAGAACCTTAACTGAATATCTCTTCGGATAGTGAATAAATGTATGTAATGAACTTGCAGTGTTTTAAATGTCCTAATTTTGAATAAAATATGTTTTCTTGTTGTAGTAAATAATAAAAACAAGCCTTATAAGTTCATACAGAAATATTTAATATTTTTTATAATTTTATAATATTATTATTTTTAAATGAAATTACCCGAAGGTTCGACACATCTGACCTTCGGGTAATTTAACATTGACAGTGAAAAAATCTTGACATAACTTTGTTTACAAATTTGATCTGGGATCTGGGAATAGACTATAGTAAGTAAGCTTGTAGGTACCCTATGCCACCCATTTAATGGATACTATAGTCTATTCCCAGATCCCAGATCAAATTTGTAAACAAAGTTATGTCAAGATTTTGTCACTGTCAATGTTAAATTACCCGAAGGTCAGATGTGTCGAACCTTTGGGTGATTTCATTTAAAAATAATAATATTATAAAATTATAAAAAATATTAAATATTTCTGTATGAACTTATAAGGCTTGTTTTTATTATTTACTACAACAAGAAAACATATTTTATTCGAAATTAGGACATTAAAAACACTGCAAGTTCATTACATACATTTATTTACTATCCGAAGAGATATTCAGTTAAGGTTCTGCATCTGAGTAATTCGCATTTTATAATAAAACTATCACTAAATTAAAAAGAAAGAGATTAAAAAAATTAGTTTTTCACGATTTTCAGCGAAACGGTAAGTTTTATCATAAAAATATCTGAGACAAAATTGTTGATAGTAAAATTATCTACAAAAAGCGTACCAACCATCTACGATGTAATCTATCTAGACATAAAACCTAACTGACATAAAAGCAAGCATACATTCCAAATCTATATGTTTCTTCGTTCTCGACACTTGACAGGCCTCGCCAAGTCGCTTAACCCCTCATATGCCGGAACGCGGATCCAAACCAGACACAATTGATTTTCTACTGTGTTTCTAATGCCGGCAAACAAAAGGTTAAGAGCCCCCCACGCCTGTACTTAACTACGCCTTGCAAGGCCCCATCAACTTTGCATCCTACAAAAGCTCTGTTAAATCAAAAGAGTTTCGCATTATTGATAAACACTTTATAACTAAAACACGTTATAAAGTGTTTATCTCTTTTGCTTCTTGGGAAAATAGCGTCTGTTGGAAATTTTCAAACCATATGATACCCAAACGTTTTTAGGGTTCTATAGCCATATGGCAAAAAACGGAACCCTTATGGATTCGTGTTGTCTGTCTGTCTGTCCGTCCGTATGTCAACCACTTTTTCGGAAACTATAAGAAACATATTGTTGAAACTTGGGAAGTAGATTACCTTTCATTCAATCAACTCAACTCTTCTAACTACATTTTTTTTTGTATGTTACTTGCTGTTACGTGGGCGACTCGCACTTGGCCGCTTTTTATTTTAATAAGCGTTTATGAATAAGGCCCTTGGTGTTACGTTCGGAGCAGGACGGAAGATGGAGACGTGCCACAAGCGCCGGTGCGGGACGACTCGGTGGAGGAGTGGGCGCCGTGGAGTATCACGGTGTCCACGAAGAACCCTCGCGCGCCGCCGCCCGTCGACGTCAAGACATCGCCCGGGCCCGTCTGGGATATAGAACAGGTGCTCTTACTTAATACTAACATCACCCCGAGTTATTACTCGCATTGTGCCCTTTCCCGTTAGAATTTCGGGATGAAAAATAGCCTATAACTTTCCTGTTAAAAGTGAATATCCATTACAAAAAGAATTATTGAAATTGAACTGGTAATTCCCGAGGTTAGATCACACATACAAACAAACATAGAAATATTTCCTTTTTTGGGTTCCGTGGCCAAATGGCAAAAAACGGAAGCCTTATAGATTCGTCATGTCTATCCGTCCGTATGTCACAGCTATTTTTTTCCGAAACTATAAGACCTATAACTGTTGAAACTTGGTGAGCAAATTTATTCTGTGAACCTCATTAAGATTTTTACACAAAAATTAAAAATAAACATATATTTTGGTGGTTTCCATACTGAAAACTGATTTTTTTTCCTTTAAATCCACGGTTTGCACGAGAGATACTTCCAAATTATAAAAATATATGATGTACATTACCATGCAAACTTCCACCGAAAATTGGTTCGAACGAGATCTAGAAGGTACTTAGTTTTTTTTAATACGTCATAAGCGTAAACAGCAATTTACCTTTCATTCAATCAACTCAAATCTTCTTACCTATAAGAAGAAGTTTTATATTTTGTTATTTGCTGCGACGGAACCCTTCATGGGCGAGTCCGACTCGCACTTAGCCGCTTTGTTATAATATTAATATAGACTACCATCAGTCTCTCTCTCTCTCATACTCTTTGCTTAATATAAAGTAGTTAGATAACTGTCTGACATAAACATATGGCACATGTTATTGCATCCTATTTTATTGGAGATGGACAAATCTGTCTAAATCTCACAGGCTACTCCTTTTTAAGGCCTCATTTACAGAGACGTAGGGTGGGGCGTGGCCAGCACGGCATTCAAATATGGCGTTACTTCGGAGACGCGGGTTTACACCACTTATTTATGTTTAAAGGTGTATAATGACCAATGATCATAATTAGAGAGTACTGCGCAAAAAAATTGAAGATCTCCGTCCATCCATCCATCCATCCATTATGTATCAGTAATATTAATATATCAGTTAGTAATCCCGTCGTTATTTACAGGTCCTCAAAGCTGCTAAACTTCTGTGCAGACCACCATTAGCCGTTGAATTTTCAGACGAGCAAGAGATGAGATGTGTTTACTCTGTCATCTATGAAGTGTTTCGATGTGAGTAGATAGATGAAGGTAGTCTTTGATAGGTATTTAATTGGAATGGGGTAAACAAATATTATTTGTTTTTGTTTACTAAGTAACCCTTCATTGTATCGACATCTAGGCGATCTAGGACATCTAGGCGACAGATAGTTTCTTGCCCATCAGTTGGATATCAGAGGACATTAGTTTTTACTACAGACAAGCAGACATACTTTATAACATCCCTCGGTGATTATGCTGTCTCTAGTTTCAGTGTTATTTTTATATTTAAGAACGTTGCATGTCCTAAACCCAATAAAATAGGCCATAGGTGATCACACCCTAGTGTAAAGTCGTAAAATATCAATAAATCTCATTTTCAAATAGGGAATCGTTTCGAAGTGTGTGCGACACGACACCCTGAGTTCAGAAGTAGGTGCTTTGAACCACAACTGTAGATTAGCTCACGCTATTGCGAAGTTACTGCCTCAGGTGGCATTATATAAGTTACATCACACAATGCCTACGCGATTGTGTCGCGATAAATACTCGCGTGCCAACTCTGGAATGAGTTTCCTTTGACATTATACGGATTTTATTACTTTACTATACTTGGCTCCACTTTGGTTAGGCATAAACTCCCGTGCGAAACTTAACATCAACTACACTTTAAGCAACAACGAAACGTTTAAAAATGTATGTAGGTACATAATATATCTATTGTTTTAAGTAATATACCCTGTGGAATCCCACTGAACTGCATTAAATTGTGTCTGTGTTGTCTCTTTGAAGATTGATTTAATATAATATTAAGATATACACACACTAATAAGTTATAAAGTTGCTTAACTGTAAAGTCGAGTGGATAAAAACTACAATAAGTAGATGTTACGTTTTTTCAAAATATGTAGTTTATAAGAACTAATTTTAACTAAGTAGGTAGGTACCATTGCAAACACGAAAGGCTCCTTCCTTAGCTGCAAATTCACCCAACAATAGTATCTTTACATAGAAAATCGAAAGCTTAAATATCACTCTATTTTTATTTATTCAGCACTTGGGAATCTATTTACGAGAAACTTGTTTCGACACGCGAATATTGTTTTGTGCAGTTTGTTGTGTTTTATCCGTTATTTGTCTTCTGATCCGAATATCGATTTTCAGATAAAACTGTTTTGGATCAGGCTATTGAAGATGTGGACTTCTTTTGCGATTTCCCGCAGGTAAGATGGGAGAGAAGTATAGAATCCTTAGAATGAATTTTATTACCCAATCCACTCAATTTACCGAGTAGTGCGTTCAACCATATTGCCTTCTATAATATTGTTCTTACGGCAGATCCCACTAGTTATAGTTAACCCTTCAACCTTAGGGCCTTATCCAGTTAGTACAAGTTAAACCTGGTCCGTACAGACAGACAAGTACCTACCTACTACATCCCCAAACAATTGTGACTTGTTTTTCTTTCGAAAAAACAAAATGAAGTAAATGCAAAAACAGAATGATGGATTACTTAGCATAAGTATGGGCTTAGCTAATCGTAATATGTAGGTTATTTTTTCTTACTGCAGCTCACAAATTCGTTACCTAGTATGGAAATAAGTCATGCCAATAACTGAATCTGATTTATCAGACAATGTAATGAGTTACTAGTATTTGGTATATTGGGACAGGCCTTTAATAAACCACTAGTATTTATTTCATAGTTTCATAAAAAAATTCGAACAGTTTGTTCTGAACAAAAAACCGAAGCAGAACGATTTCAATTGATTTATTTTTTGACAAGCTCATTATTTTCCAAATAACTTCGCGTATTGACGAGACGACCTTGGACGCGATGCTTCTATGCCTGTTGTAGATGTTCAGTTAGTCAGGTCATAGGTTATATCATTGCTTTCTTATAAAAGTATCGTGTCTCTATCAACAATTTCCATAATGTTTTTTCAACGACT
This sequence comes from Cyclophora punctaria, assembly GCA_951394245.1. NCBI lineage: Eukaryota > Metazoa > Arthropoda > Insecta > Lepidoptera > Geometridae > Cyclophora > Cyclophora punctaria. Next base: position 6,437,905 of record OX596169.1, read on the forward strand.
AATGGCCTACCGCCTACCTATATCGTTTTTGAACCCGCCCTCAAGGCTACCAGTTTTATACAGCCACAACGAAGGTTGCATATTTTATTTTTGCATAAACGTTATTTTCAAAGTCATAACTCAACGTTAGGGTAGGTTCAACAAGATGTAACAATAAAAAGTATGTTAGCATTTAACCGAATTACGGCATTATCGTGACCGAGCCCTATTTCTTTTTTGAAACGTGGAGGACGCTCACGAAAATGAGCTTCATTAGGTATACATATTTATGACAAGATATTTGTGTGAGCGAAGGAAAAGAATCGGCATGGGTTAGATTAAGAGTATGATAAACTGGTTACGTATAAAACACGAATGTTTTCGTGTTGGAATGTTTTAAACTAGGCGTCTATGGTGAAGGGCGCTAATGGCTCCATTTGGCTGCGATAAAATGAATAAGTTTATTGTTTAAAAGTCATTTTGGTGGTGCAATTTGAATGGTTTAGGAAAGTGCTTCATTACATGCCTGTTTAACAAAACAAAGATTTTGTGAACATTTTAGCACAAGCAACATTATCACGCAGTTTGGTTGTTTGTAATGGAGTTAGCGAAGCGCAAATGGGGCGCAAGACCACGAGGGGAGATAGAAAAGGCCACCAAACTCCTCCAGGAAGCGGGGACTCCGTTTGTGGAAATTGAAAAGGACATTTGGGAGCAGAGAGTCCACTTTGCCGCAGCGATCGCTCGGATACGAATAAAAAATAAGGCTTTTGCGTAAGTAGTTGTTTCATTTTAATTCTGTTTACGTTTGGTTACCAGTAACAAATTAATTTATAGATTTACTAGCCGCGCCCCGCGGTTTTACCCGCGTTGTACCCATTCCCGCGGGGATTTCGGGATAAAATGTATCCCATGTGTTATTATGATGTTTAAACTATATTACTGTAAAGTTTCATCCAAATCCGTCCAGTAGTTTTTCTTAAAAGAGTAACAAATATACAAACATATATACATATTTACATACATACTCGTACACACATACATACATCCATAAATACTAGTAAATACATACATACATCCTCACAAACTTTCACATTTTAAATATTAGTAGGATTTAGCTTAGAGACTTTAGGCCGTGCTTTAGGCCAGCCCCACTTTGAATCGTATTCTATGCTAGGTACCGCAAAAGAAGTTATAAAAAGAACCGTACCGTACCATGCTAAACTAGTAGCTAGGTCTCATTTAACGTATTTTATTCAAATATTGAAAATTATTTGGATGCCCTCGGTGGTCTAGCTAGCCAAGACTATAGTCTCGAGTTGGAAATCCCAACCCGTAGTCGGCAATCGTGTTAATCACGCCTATTCCTCTTCTAGCAAAGGTCTCTCATCTTAGTGGGACATAACAGGCGGTTAAATGCCAGTTGGGACATAGGCTGATACTTTTTCTTTATTTAATAAGCTAACTTATTTTTTATAACTTGCAGATTAGCAGATTTACTACCTATACATTTGAGAGAGGAACGAATTACATCATGTTTTCATAAAGAAACGGTCACTGGATGGGTGAACACGTTTAAAGCCAAGTCAGTACCAACTGTAATTTTATTCTTAAACAAAATTTGAATAGATACCTGGAAAAATTATAATATGGTCGAATTGGAATGTTTGAACTATTTTAAAAGAAAGAGCAATGAGAGAAATGGTCGCTCCTCCAATAAAAATGATCCTCCAATAAAAATGACACAACTGCATCAAATGAAAGGCATGAATGCCATCATGACACTATTGACGAAGGCGAATGTGGATATCCGATTTCATAAATATTTGTTATCAGTGTATTTATTTATGAAAATGTTTGTTTCAGAAAAATAGCATTACTGGTAAAACGGCTGCATCAATTAGGATATTCCTATAGTAATTCACGACAACTTTGTGCCGGTGAATATAGATTCGATCGAGTTTGTCCAAGGTAATAATATCAAGATATCGCGCCGTTTGAAAAAAAATCTGGTTTTATGGACACATTTAAATCTACCCGCATTTAAGTCTATAACGCGATAATGTCAGGCTGGCATTAATTACCTTCCCGGGAGGCAAAATCAGATTTGTATGCCAAAAATGTATAGTTCAGTTTCACTGATAGCAATTATTACCGAACCGATAGTGTCAGCCAGAATATGTGAACATGAACATATGAGTCTTTCAAGAATAGTATTTTTTCACCAGATTTATCACCCTGAGACCTCCGGCAAACGTGAAAATTGCTCAATGGGATATAATAAGAGATGGAGTAATTGTCCTTCAGGTAATTACTAACTTGTTTTAACCTCAGTTCCTTTAGATTCACCTACTGATTCATTTTGTATTTTTTGTCATTAGGTATCTACATTGCTTATTAGATTTAAAAAAGTAAATTATCCCCCAATGCTCAAAAGCCTTATCGATTTCTGAAAAGGTACTTATTTTTCATGTATCTTACAAAGATCTAACCTCTAAGAATATAGGCATATTGTGACATCCTATACAGACATCATAATATATCAAGTGTACGAAATGGACTTTCATTAATCTGTCCATTCGTTCCGTAAGGAGCGCGAGTTCTGCGAAGGCGCGTCGACGCTGTGCCGCGCGCTGCGCGCCAACTCGCTGAAGGGCGTGGTTGCGCAGACGCACGCGTCGTCGCCGCGCTGCTCCGCGTACCTGGCGGCGCAGCTGCGCGAGCTGGCCGCCGTGCTGAAGAACAGCGAGCCCAGCGCGCCCGCCACGCCGCAGCTCGGCCGCCTCGTCGTCTTCGGCGCGGGGGACAAGTAACTATCGAGTGGATCGAATCAAATGTCGATAGTATCGACATTCAACTGATTGTTTTGATTATATTTTCTGATCTGTTGTAGTTTTAAAAGTAAATGGTACTGTAGGATGAGCGGTACGTCTCTCTGAATGTTTCGCTTCACTTGTTTCTGGAAGATTATGTCGATCTCTACAATTCCAATCAGAAAAAATAACTACCGTATCTATAATCAATAATATATAAGGTAGCTTCTAAATTTCACTTAATAGTAGGATACTATAGTTATGTTGAATTAATTTACTGCACAGGTAAAGTGATGTACTGACCGTAGCCCTTGTGGGAAACGCGGGGTATGTGGAACTCATACGCCGCGTAGCCGTATATACCCACTAAAACCAGCACCGTATTACACCAGAGCTCTTGGGGTCGGGGATACGAATGCCTCCGATGATATCCCCGACAAGACCTACCGCAGCCCTGCAGTGGGGATTTGCACGTGATTTTGTTCGTCGTAATTCTCAGTCTTACAACATCTTTAACAAAATCATGAGATGAAACTCATAATCTTAAGAGCAAACCATGAACAAAGAACTAGTTGGTCTCCCATCTTACGAAAGACCTTACGTCATATCACATTTGTTCCAGGGTGGAAAGTTACGTAGCATCGCTCAAGGAATTAGGCATCGACGCGTCCGTGGCGTTGCACGCGGAATCGCCCGTGTGCGTGTTGAGCGAGTCCGTGTACTGCGACACGCCCACCGTGGCCAATGCCTTAGACGGCGTGGTGGCGGTGTTGGCCACACCGCCTAATTCGTACTCCGCTGTCACTGATCCTATAGATCTTGTCTGCGGAAGAGGAGGGGACTTAGCTATGCTTGAGGTGAGGATTAGGAATTTGTGTGTGTGTATTTTTATTTGTCAATAGGCAGGATGACAGTATTTTGCTGAATAATCTGTCAGATTTGGGCTGCAAACCTCAAACGAAAGTGGTTAACAAAAAATTGTCTGCTGCCAATGTTCGCAGAACTAAACAATGTTCGCCTTCGGGTGTGATCTGGAGCCGAACTTGGTTATAGGTACCTTGCTTTATTGTTCCTTATATTTTCCTTTCAGATTTTAACAGAATCAGAAATTGATTCAAGCGGCAAAGAAAGGGTTCAATCAATATTAGAAGAACAAAAAAAAACATTAAGAACTTTGATGTCAAAACCGCAGGTAATTTTTAGGGTTCCGCACCCAAAGGGTAAAAACGGGACCTTATTACTGTCCGTCCGTCCGTCTGTCTGTCACCAGGCTGTATCTCAAGAACAGTGATAGCTAGACAGTTGAAATTTTCACAGATGATGTATTTTTATAGCCGTTATAACAACAAATACTAAAAATAAAATAAAAGAAATATTCAATCCCATACAACAAAGGTGATTTTTTGCCGTTTTTTAAAGTACGGAACCCTCCGTGCGCGATTCGACTCGCACTTGACCGGTTTTTCATCTTTTGTTTATTGAAATTGCCAAGACAATGTTATAGATAGGTTTAATACAATATTTTTTTAGATCCAGTTGATATTATACGAGACTCATTCGGCTTTGGAAGCAGAAAATGAAGCGCAAGTATCACGAGCTATCTCGGAGGCGAACAGACTAGCGCGCGAACGACATTTTCTACTAAAGAAGAAAAATCGTGGGGTACGTCGACGGCTGCGTTGGAGGTTGACAGTGTCAGCATTCGTAGATCCTATATCTACAGCTTACATTTTGGATGTTCATAGATCCAAACCAAGTGTATCCAATGTCCAGTTTATACTTAGGTATAAGTACTCATGAATGTGCAGGTCCAAAAAAAAATTTATGACTATGCTTTTTCAAATGTGATTGGACATTTTTCACACAAGTAATTTCCAACATTATAGTTATAGTGGGCCGCAATAAATAAATAAACAATGTTTATGCTTTGTCCTCCGTTTTCAGAGTCCACAAAAACACGTTTCTCTCGAACAAACAGCACTGGAATCTACGACGACTCTGAACAGCACTTTGCATTCTGAATTTGACGATACATTAAAGAAAGAAGATCAGGTCAACAGTCCTTCTCCCACGAGAACCATGGCCAGTTCTCCCAGAAGCCAAAAGTCTAGGCCACAAACAGCGGACACCGCGTCGAGTCTAAAGAAACGTAACGATAGCGTCGACGTGAACTCCCGGTCGACCACTAACAAGGCTAGGCCTATTTCTGGCTTGCCGGATGTGCCCAAGGATCCGGATAAAGATAATCCAAATATTTTTGTAAGTTTAACTTCCAGCACATTATTGATAGCTAGCTGAAACCTCCTCACTGTACTGATATCTTCAGTGAGACGAGAGGCCTTTGCCCAACAATGGGACATTACAGGCTAATACTTTTTTTTTTAGTTGTATTTTTGAAATGAAAAAAAAGATTTTTCCTCTTTTAAATAATGATTTTATTCTTACAAAATTCGTAATCTGATGACTGACTGGTAATAGGCATGATGACAGTAAATAAGTATCGCCAAAATATTTATCTGATTTAATGAAATATTAGGGTTCACAGATTAAGAAAAATGTATTTATTCTCAAATAATTTATTTATACAAATTTATAAATGTACAAAATAAAACAATCCGCCAATCAAGCTTAAACACCAATCAGAGAAATTACTTTTTTATTTTACTACATATTAATTGAAACGTTAATGTCATTAGTATTTGTTTAAACGAAATTGTTTAAGAGAAATTACGTCACGTCTCAGTATCTAAACGTCATGTTGTTTCGTTTAAGCGTATGATTTTTGCATTTTTGCTGAGCCGTGACGTAATAAAGACGCCATGACACCGGCGAGCGTTTTAACGTGAATTTGAAACTTAAAATATAAATGTACCTACCTACTTTTATTGCACAAAAACTTTAATTTTCTACTGAAATATGATATATTTCAGACATAATAGATACTTCTGAATATCATAGAAGAGATTTTGATAATTAGTCATCATGCCTATTGGAAGATAATATTGTAGGCCAAAGATAAGGCTACTTCTTCTTCTTGTTCTTCGTCGAGTGGATGGTAACCTAACCAATTCTGGTGTCCGAGTTATTGAGACGCCAAAGGCTCATGTAACGACAACTATCCGTAGAAAGTAACTGAGAGATACTTATTAAATTGTAAATATGTATGTTAGTTCTTATTTCAACGAGATAACTAAAATGAAAGACGCGGCCTTACAAAATAAACTGCTTGCTGTAGCTACGTTAAACTCTTTACCATAATCTGTCTTAAAATTTATTTCTTAAATGCATACTACCTATTTAGTATTAAATATTTCGTGTTTAATTTTCAAGGTACCAGATTCGGATCTGTTCGAAGTCGGCGACCTACCGGGTTTGGGATGTGGATTAGATATAAAGTATATTTTAGATAGGGACGGCTGCTACCTTGGCCTCATACAGAGGAAGGTGAGTTCTATTATTTGCTTATTTATTCAATTTAGATAAGTTGTGAGAAGTTAAATGAGCTGACAAGTATAAACCATCTTAGATACTTATAACAGCTTCACACCTGAGTCACAACGGACTAGCTCCGCAAGCCCGTGCTCCAAGTATAGAGGACGGACTTTTCGAGCCTGCTTGGGACCCAGACATAAAGCACAAAACTGTGCAGGCGTAAAGTTCTATCAATCGTCTAATAATCTCATAAGGAACGAAAGAGAGGCTTATTCCCTTTAACCCTATGCCTAGAGCGATGTGACTACAGATGAGACGTTACAATGCTAGGGTGCGTACAGGAGATAACCCGGCTGGACGCGAAGTTCATGATCCGGGTCGCGGAGGACCGCGGGCTGTTCGGGCCGGGCGCCGCCGCCGCGCCGCCCGCGCGCCGCAAGCGTCCCGAGCAGACGCACAGCTCCGACAACCACCGCCGCAAACGGAAGAACAGCTTTGCGGTACTGTGACCCGATATAATTCACTCAAACATTTAAAAAATCCTTTCCGTGAAAATTGTGACCAATTACGAATATAGCTAAGAAAGAACCACAAGAACTGGCTTTTGAATGATAAAACAACATCAAAATCCCACAGGTACACACTAACATACATAAGTCATAGACTTCAAACCTGAACACCTCTCGGCGAATACGTCGGCGGTTAAAATATAGTGTAGTCGTAGTCGGTTAGATTTCATTAGCTAATGTCGTAGCGCCGTAGTAGGTTACGTAGGCACTAGGCATACGCCTAGAGCGTACATAGTTTGTAGTTGAGCGGGGCCGGTGTCGCAGCAATATGCGCAAAAACGGAACACATTGCGAGTCCAGATATTATTACAACTTGCATAGTACTAAAGATTATTCGAACGTTGAGTTCTGACACCGAAATGGATAACGAGCACAATCAAGCTAACAAAATACTTATAATACGCATGTTAATGCGTACGTAGTATGCTATAGTACACGACGTACATTATCCGCAGCCTAGTATGCGAACGATTACTCACACTGAATGCAATGTGTGCGTGACACTCAACGCGAAGTATTGTTTTTATTTTGATTACTTTGTGTGTGTACATTTCTAATGTGACACTATAGGATTCGTACTCAGCGCGTTGGTTGGCATATTTCATTATCTCTATGGCAGCTACGTTTGACCTCCTCCAAAATCGTGCAACTCGTATGTGTGCGTGCGCATGTTTTAGAACTTAGTTTACCTTCTGTATTAATTTTGCCATCAGGTGGAGCGCGTGGCGGCGCCGACGTACGCGTCACTATCGCGTTCATGTCGCCACGGCTCGGCGCCTGCGCGCGTCTCCGACTGCCCCAAGCACGTACGTCGCCAGGCCGCCGCGCTCTCCGCCATTATATGTACCTGCAACGATAAGCACAAGTAACTAACACTTTATTCATATTTGTTAGAAAGGCATTGGTCAGATTTGGCACAGGACAGGACCTCTTGAAAAACGTTGAGGATGAAATCCAGAAGTGGGACAGTATATTGGTATGAGTACCGGGACTGAGGAAGAGACCTTTGTCCAAAAATTGACCATATGTTCAAGCGAAATTCGATTTACCTTTGCAATATCTTCTTATTTGTATTTCATTACGTTACATTCAGCTCATTTAGCAATATTACATTCAGCTCAAAGCAACAGCAAGTAACATGTTATTTTTGCACATATTGCACATATGGCACCCCTAAGATTAACCGGTTAGCACAAGTTTGCTACTCGCATGGTCGGCCCAATACATCGTCGGATCGGCATTTGTGCAACGACAAAGCCAACCCGATGGAATTTCTCAATATTGACTGATTAGGCCGATTTTATTAGTGAGGCCGATTAATGCCAGTCGAAATTGAGGTGTAGCAACCTTTTCTAACTTGTCAAGAGATGAAATAGGATTATAAACAATAGCCAGGCACGATTCGATAGCGTCTAAATAATTGAAGTGATTGTATCATAACCATGTGAAAAAAACCCTAGGCATCAGTCTTCCTGTTGCCAACCCCAAGCTACACCATCACATAGCCTGCATGTAAGCGCACTATTCACTCTCAATTTATTGTAGTTTCGGCCCTCCTACCATACACGAAGCCAAACGATTTGACGTCGAACACAAGCGCCCGGCGAAGAGGTCCCCACGCACCTCCATAATTGGCAAAGCAGTGGAAGTCAGACTCACTGATGTGAACAAGATTGAAATTAGGTACCTCCTTATCTATTTGCCTTAACGACGAATGGTTGAAGCGCTACTTGAAAATTACAGGATCCCGATTTCTTACAGTTTTGACAATTTATTGCCAAAATTGTATTGAGCAGCAAGCTAAGCAGCCCTCAGTTCTAAGCAATTTTAATTTAAAACAGTACACATTAATAATGGGATACATAAGGATTTATTAGCTATCCTACTCACTTGTTAGATTCATTTATTTATGTAGAAGTTACACCTCATATTACTATCTCTGATTAGACATAACATTTTATGCCTAACAACATCGACAGCAATTCATCCACTAACTTCTTTGTACTCTTATAATCGTTTGACTCCCTGTACACCACATCACTCACCACAATATATAACTCATTTGTTAGTCTATCTGTACCTCCACTTCACCAATTATTAGGTAACTCGTTTGTCCTATAATAACCCATTTGACCCCTTTTTACCGGACTGACGCCTTTGTACTAACAGGCCATCGTACCGGCGCGCGTCGCTGGACACATCGACTCCACGCTCCCCCGGACATCCCAACTGCCGCCGCCCCTTCCCGGTTGTCGTACACGATCTGCGACTCCCCGCTGTACAGACTTGTACTACCAACTGATTCGTTTGATTAACCCTACAATAACCTATTTCAGACCGTTCCCATTTTTTGGCTGACAAACTCGGATTTTACCTTATCACTATTATATTGGTATACGTAGCACGGTCGCGAAGTTGAAAGCATATATTTCATTGACCTTTATCTGTTTCTCTTTCACAATTATGCAATAATGTTACTGTCTCACTCCCAAAATGCGTAGGCGGCCGGTGAAACCATGGCAATACTGTGCTTTAGACTCTGATTGTTTGCTAGTGCCCATTAAAATAACAGAGCGATCCGAGTCTAACGGCCGAAATGTGAGGATAGGCCCATATGGAGACGTCAGGTGGTCGACCGCTTTTTTTGTTTGTTATCTACCATAAACTACAAACCATGTTAAACGCAAATCCTTTATTTACATTGTACCTATTACATAGAGAATAGATGGATCCTTAAGATGAGGTTTTTGCCATTATCGATCGATCAATTAATCGGACCAATGAGGTTTCCTTTCCCTTCCGAACTGATGTTGCCAATGGCTGATCGGTCGGATAATTATTTTCTGCCTCAAGTAAGATCTCGCTGAATCGTTCGGACGATCGGTTGAACGGGGAACACCCATTCCAAGTCATAAGCACTTACCGCAAACTTGTTAATTTAGTTCTTTAAACATTTTTCGCCGTCAGATAAAATTGTAGCATTAGTTGTTAATGCAATGTAGGCTGACTGATATGTAATAATGTTTACCAAACTCTTGATAGTGGTCGACCGCCAAACCGTGCCTGGATCTAATTTATCAGAAGACCGTACTCCATATTGTCTTTTTCAGTATATTTTCCTACTCTTTGAAATTGTGCATATCGATTCAGGTACCTAAGTAAAAAAACTAAAAACTAACTTTTTTTTTACTACTTACTATATATTATAATAGTGATTATTATTTATTAAAACGGGAACTTACGTACGACGGAGGCTACTGTTGACTCCTGATGAAAGTCACCGTATGTGACCGAAACTCTCAACAGTAGCCTCCGTCGTACGTAAGTTCCCGTTTAAATAGGTAAATATCTAATAATGACATTAACGTTTCAATTTATAGTAAAATTATAATAGTGAATTAAAATTTTGCTATCGAATAGTTATTCATACTTAATTCATGTCAAGATAATACAGGTGAAATTATGTATAGTAAGTACGTGCAAAGATTCAACAGTTCATATTCTTTGTCCTACAACTCTTATGTCCTCCATTATCTTATAATTTTAGATTATTCTTAGTTTGTAGATTCCTTTATTTACCAACATTTACAGTAATTAATAAAAGAAAACAAACACGAGGTTGTTTTAATGTACCTTTACAAAAAAATCCTGTACTTAAATCGAAGGTATTTGAGGATTGGATTTATTCATTTAATTTGGGTACATACTTCCAAAATTGTTCCAACAAAATGTGACTATAGATTGTACCTATTTTCTTCTTCTGTCTGAATCTTATGGTAACGTTACTTTTGGACTCATTTCCGTTTTTTACATGTTTTTGGGGCACGTTAATCCGATTCAGTGCGGATGGCACCGCAGAGGCGCCATTGAATGTTATAAGTTACTGGCGTGTGGCACCCGACAGGTGCCAAAATGTATACCTTTACAACTCGGTTTAGATGTTGTTTTCCAGACGTTTTCCCTAAATAAAAGTGTCTTATTTCGGCTTATACTGTATGCCTACAGTGTTCGTTTGTTAATTTTGCGTGTAATAGCAAACTTCAGGGGTAGTAAACCTTTTCAAGAGAAATATTAATTAGCTACTTACAGTAAACATACAACAACACAGAAGAGATTGTGTATTTTATGGCAATATGTAGAGTTGTCGTAAAATCTAAATTAGAAAAAAGAAGCTTGGTTTAGACGAGTACTACTAGTAATATGTAAAATACCAATTAATTATTTATCACGTCTTAGTAGGACCAGTTATGTTAGTGAGGACGCGGGACGCAGTTGTCAATTTAGGTTTGTCACAAAATGTTTATGACTTCTGATAAAACTAAGTTACATACCTTCCATATCGATTAATACACGATTCCTTCACTTTTAATCACACAAAATCAATAAATCGACCGCTTATGATCAATTTCGGATGGCAACTGAACTACAAACACGTAAAAATAAAAAGAAAACACGATAAGTATTATTCATGGCGGATGGCGCCCCAGAGGTGCCATCATAGTTCCTGGCGTTGGGCGCCTCTGAGGTGCCACGAAAATTTTGTTAGCCGCCAGGCATAGAAGTTTGCTAAAATGCCCTCCGCATTGAATCGGTTAATACACGATTCAGTCACTTTTAATCACACAAAATCAATAAATCGATCGCTTACGATCAATTTCGGATGACAATTGAACTACAAACACGTAGAAATAAAAAGAAAACACGATAAGTATTATTCATGGCGGATGGCGCCCCAGAGGAGCCATCATAGTTCCTGGCGTTGGGCGCCTCTGAGGAGCCACGTTGTTAGCCGCCAGGCATAGAAGTTTGTTAAAATGCCCTACGCATTGAATCGGTTAAGCCGTCGGTCCCGGGTACTTTCTACGGATAGTAGTCGTTACATGAGCCATGTCAGAGGCCTTTGGCGGCTCTATAACTCTGACACCAGGATTGGTCAGGTTGGCCATCCACTCGATGAAGAAGAAGACATGTTTTTGGAAAGTATACAAACGATTAATAAAAAGCTCCGTACACATTGAGTTAGGATACCTATATAACTAAATTCGTACATGAATAATGTAAGCCTGATAAAAATAAAATAGTATATTTTAATATTTTATTTGATGTTTGTGAGCTAACGCTACGTTTGTGGCGACATTGTCATAAACTCAGTCCTTTTCTCATTTAAAGCTGGTTATAGATAGAGACTGTGACTGTGTGACTGTAAAAGTACCTAGGTAATACTTGCCTCCCTACTAGTAAGCTAGCAGCTTCTTCTTCTTCATCAAGTGGATGGTCACCACCAGTAAATTATTTCTAGACACCAATAAATTATCTCTAGTTAGCAGCTAATTATCTCAATAACCGTATAGATTTAAAAACGGAACCCTATTACTGAGACTTCGCTTTCCGTGCGTCCGTCCGTCCGTCCTTCCGTCCGTCCGTCTTTCTGTCACCAGGCTGTATCTCAAGAACGGTGATAGCTAAACAGTTGAAATTTTCACAGGTGATGTATTTCTATGGCCGCTATAACAAAATAAAATAAAATAAATATTCAAGGGGCTCCCATACAACAATTTTAAAGCCACTTTTTTCCTCTGGTCTGTGCTGTGAACCATAGAGAAAATAATCATATTTTTTTTTAATTTTACGTTTTCTGTCTGTGGTTTTCTGTGAACTGACGGTGAATAAACTTGACAGCACATTGACAGCTATAAATTGACACTGATAAGCATATGTTGCCAGCATAGCAAATTAATAATAAAAAAAAATCAATTAATTTCAACCCCAACCTGATGATATAAAATAATAAATCAGTTCTAACAGAATATGCTCTTAGGAGGCCCCTAGACCTACAATAACATTGTACAATATATTTAATTGTGCAATAAGATTGAATAGCGTTTGGATCCAAACGGTCAATTATATTGCACAATAAGAAAATTGTGCAATGTTTTCTTGTTCAGTCGGAGAATAGTTTGATCCCGAGCAACATGTCAAATATTGCGCAATACTGACCCTACACGAAGCAATATTGTTCAATATTAAATATTGTACAATAAAAATTAAACTCGCTCAAACTTTCGTTCAATCATTGCGCAGTCTTCAATATTAGTCATAGACGGTCAATTATATTGCACAATATTCAATATTGCGCATTAAAATTGATCGATCGTTTAGGGGCTGCCTTAAATCAAAATTGTGCAATAATATTATTATATTCAGTGTACATGGGTATTCATAATCATAGATTTACTGTCATTTTTTCGGAGTAAATAATATCTCAGTCACCTGCATTGCTTTTTACAATACTTTTAGGATGGCAACATTTTATTAGGCAAGGCAATGTGAAATGAAAAATACCTATCAAATAGTACAAGATTACAAATTATTAATATTTTCCATTCAAATTCAAATAATAAAATGCTGACGAGATAATTATTTCTGTAATGTTTAATTTCATGGCCAGTCAGTCATTTTTATAGCACATTCAATTCATAGTGATTGAAACATTGTCATCATTTAAACTTTGCATTGACTTGACAACAACTTTTGAAAAGTTATTTTGAGGAAGAATACGAATTGTTTCTGTCATGGAAAGATCAAAAAATGCTTCTGAAGGGATTGCAGTGAGTAATTATTCATATAAATCAACAAAATATCTTATATAAAAAATTGCTTGTTTTAAAGTTTTTCATGTAACTAACCTGACTTATACCTAACCAAGTGTGCAAGTTTGTTTTCTAAGTTGATAACTATTTCAGCCGATGGGCATCACAGCCATTAACGAGACTGTGCTGAGCAACCAGCCGGAGTCCCGCTACGAGTGCCCGGTGTGTCTCAACTGGCTCCGCGACCCAGTCATCACAACTTGTGGCCATAAGTTCTGTAAAAGCTGTATTACTTCTTGGTTGCAGTAAGTTTTAGTTGTTTATGATGTTGCTTAAGCAAAGTATTCTCAACTCAATTTATTCCTATACTATGATGCCTTAAATTTGACAAAGACCTAATATTCTGGAAGGCACTAATATGGATAGTTATGACTCATTTATTAATTTACATACTGATTCAACAGCAAAGAAGTATAACCTGATGTCAACTAGAGTAAGCTCCCATTAAAAAGATACTTCCAAAAAAAAACAGTATTTGAATTATCTAAGTTTGAAGATGTTTTAATTACTTGCTAATTTTCAATTTTTTCATTCCCATTTTAGGAACAGTGGTCATTGCCCTATAGACAACATAAACCTAAGCATGAAGGTGGATATATTCCCGGATAACTACACTAAAAGAGAAATTCAGGAGCAGAGAATGGATTGTCCATTTTCAAATAAAGGTATTCTGTTATTAGCCGAAACAAACAGACAAACAAAATAATTAAAAAATGTTGTTTTGGTATATGTATTGTGTGTATATCTATATGCACTAAGGAAAAAGGAGTTATTTTAGTATTACAAACAGACACTATTTGTATTATTTATTTGTATAGAGTATAGATCTTATCTAGTACTTATCTATCCTTACTTTGCTTGCCCATTGATCTTACAAGGCCTATAGCAATCTGTCTTAGAAATTCTTCATTTATTATTTCATCGATAAACTAAGGGTCTCACAATATGATTATAAAACTTACAAATATTTTTTCTTTTACTCCTCTTCGACAGGTTGCAAAGTAAAAGTAACCCCACTAGACCTGGATGCTCACATAGCGTCCTGCGAGTTCAACCAGCCCGAGTCTTCCTCGCAGCCCGACATACAAGTGCCTTGTTCGTTCCAGAGTGTGGGGTGTAAAGAGACGTTTGAAAGTCAAGAGGAGATGAACAAGCATGTAGAAGAGGCTGTGCAGAGTCATATGAGTGTGAGTAGTGCTTAAATGTGTGAAGTTTAGGGGAGGTTTTAGCACATGGAAAATTGGTTTTAAAAAAAATTACAAAGTTCAGGACATTATACACTTGTTGTAGACATTCAATATTTTAACACATACTATCACTACATAGTATAAAACAAAGTCGCTATTTTTGTCTGTTTGTTTGTCTGTTTGTCTGTATGCTTAAATCTTTAAAATTACGCAACGGATTTTGATGCGGTTTTTTGTAATAGGTAGAGTGATTCAAGAGAAAAGTTTTTATGTAAAAAAATTCCCGAAATTCCCACGGGAACGGGCACAACGCGGGTAAAACCGCGGGGCGCTGCTAGTTAAATTATAAATCAGGGTTTATTCATGTCTCGAAGTCAAAATAAGTGTTTTAACCAACTCCCGTGTCCCAATTATTTAAAAATAGCCCAAAAGTTCTGTGTAAACAACTTTACTTGCATCTTCATTTCTTAATCAAAGACATATTATACAACATCACAACCATTTTTCATCTCTGCTGTGTTAGTAACTTTTTCTTAATTCTAAATCCTAACCACTGACTACTACTAAAACTTTCATTCACAATCTACTCATTATTTACATTCCAGTATCTAATGAACGCGTATTCCGAAATGCGTATCAACAATGATATGTCTAGCGCGAGTATAGACGCGAAAGAGCAGGGCCCCAAGTCTGCTATTTTTTATAAACTCGTCATTCCAATACGACCCCATTGTCATTTTGCCAAAAATTCGTAGTCTGCTAATTCATAATGGTCGGTCAGTGGTCGGTCAGTGGTCTCGTAATAGAATTGTAATAGAATGACATAGTCGTGCTGCCATTATTATAAAACCCGTTGGTAGAAATGATTTTCGAAAAACTACTACTAAACTTGAACATTTATTCATGCTAGATTTTAATAAAATATATTTTTACATAGGATTTATTAGTGTTATAAACAATCTGAAGTAGTAAGAAGTCCCTAAATAGCAATAAACTTAAAAGAAAATTAGCTCAATAATCTTTTATTAGCTGTCTAAATCAAATGTGACATAGTAATGTCATATTTGACTTTGACACAACTGCCGCCGGTTGACGGTTTTGTTTTAACGGCTGCTATAGTCGCCCGGACGTTTCAGTGGATATTTTTCAAAATATTTCATGAGACTTTGAGAGTATTATATTCCTTGATTTTATCAAAATGGTCCTAATTGAGCAAATCTCCGCGCTGATCGATTTCCTCGAAAACCACGAGGACCTGGCGCTAGGCTACTGCAGCCGTACAAGTGAAGGGCGAAGTCTATCAAAAAGATACTGGGTGGAGTGCGCCCAAATTTTAAATAGTGTGTCGGTGGACTGCCCCCATAAAACTCCGACAGAGTGGCGCACAGTAAGTACCTGAATACAGCATAATTAAGTATGCATCATAAAATGTATCATTACCTATTGTAATTTTTGAACTTTTTTTAGTTCTACAATGAATACAAAAGTAAAACTTTGAAAAAAATTAAATCACTAAAAAGTGAAATGAGTGCAACAGGTGAGCAATACTTTTCTTTAGGCAGCCTTTCAGAATTATTGTGAGAAGTATATACTTAGTAATTATTTTATCCTGCATTTAAAAGGTGGTGGTCCTGCCAAAAAAATAATATTAACGCCACTCCAAGAGCGTTTATACTCAATATTGGGACGAGATGTAGGAGACCCACTCCCAGGCGTCCGACATAACCCACTTACTGTAAGCATTGGATTTAAGCATTATTTATTTGTTCACTTGCTAGTTGCTTGCTTTGTTTTATTAACTGTATTTTTTTTTGTTAAATAGCCAATCATGCTTCCGGTGGTTGATGATAGTCCCAGTACTAGCACAAATCCACTTCAAAACAATTCTTTCTCGTGAGTGTGCTTAATTTGTACAGCTTTCATCATTTTACCTAAGTACCTAGTTTCTTAACTATTTTGATAACTTTGTTTTATTTTTACAGAATATTAGACAATTATGAAGTGCCTGCTACAGTGGTCATAGATGATGTAGAAAATATAGAAACACAAGAAATAAGGTATATCTACTACAACTTTCTTCAGATGGGTTTAAATAAATAGGGTAACATGTAGACTAATGTCATTGTAATTGTTTATTTTGCAGCTTAGAACAGGAAAATTTGGGATCATCCAGCATCAACCAGCCTCCAAAGCGACGCCATCGCCAAAAATCGACACGACGGTATGCAGCGGAAGGTAAAGATCTTGCAATTATTTGTTTTGACCATTAAAATCCTACTCTAGGGCCAAGGCTTGATGAAACAATTTGTTTATAGATGGAGACCATGCTGCTCTGGAAAACGCCCAATTAAGGCTGGAAGCTATTGAAGCGAGGAACGCCGAGGCAACTTTAAAGCAGGCTGAGGCAACTTTAAAGCAGGCTGAGGCTACCAACAATTTAGCTGCAGCTATTGAGAGAATGAGCTGCACCTCTGAAAAACTGGTGGACCTTATAACCCACTTAGTGAAATCTGTGCCAAAAAAGGTAATTACATTAGTACATTAGTACAGTCGGCTTCGTGACCTCTTATGATCATAATTTATATAAATTCAATTTATACATTGTAAAATTGGTATAGCTAACTTGTAGATTGGTTGTAAATTGGTAAATTGGTTACTAACTTTGATACTAAGTGCAAAGTTCATACTATATATATATGAAGTATAAAGTTTTCTTTTTTTCAGAAACTCTGCAAAATTATACCATCGGATTCCGAGTCCGACTAGTATGTAAGAGGTAATTTTGTCAGATTATTAAAAATGAAATCTATTTTAAGAGGAGTCTATGTCCAGCAGTGAATTCCAAATAGCTTGAATGATAAATAATTAATGAAACAGTGTTTATACTAAAAAGTATTCATTTATTTTACTCTTTTAAACAGTCTTTTTTACAATATAAATTGGTTACATTTGTCAGATTGTGGACAAAAAAAATGTGAGAATAATGTAAATTAATGAGAAAAAAAATATACTGGATCTGTAACAAAGAGTTAAATAATTTTAATAATAAAATTAGATCATTTTCGTACTTCACTAGAATATTGAGGTGAGTTTTACATACCTGCTAATTTAATTTATGCATTTCTCCACAGTCTGTCAACAAGAGCCTGCTGCAGTGCCCGACCTTCAAGGAGATCCCGGTTCACCCTTCGATGGTCTTGATAATTAGGTGCTACATAATTATTTTCCTCCTAAATTGAAAGACTGATTAGTAATTTATGTTATGAGAAATAAAGAGTGATTTAAATGTTGATTTTTTAACACAGAAGTATTATTTCAAATTCCAACTTTATTATATTCTAAAATAGTGGAATAGAAATCACCTGTTGCAAGCGAAGTTCTTCTGCATAAACTTCATCAGTTGGCAACGGTGCTCTTGCCATGTTTGCGATATTGTGCAATATGCAACATGCATTTACAATCTTGCCTGCAGTTATTGGGCTATAATGTAATGCACGTGCTACAAGCAAACACCTACAAAAAATCAATTTACTTATAAACAACCCCATTGACTAAATGTCTCACTAGATTAACATATACAAGAACAACTAAATCTGAATCTCTAAATTTTGAAATTCTGCCAATATAAAAAAGTCACTGTTCTTGAGTATGTAAAACAATTGCCTAGACATGCTTATCACCTGAATCGTGCTTTTAATACGCCTATGCAACGCTCCACTGTATTGCGTGCAGTTACATGTTTTACATAATAATTATGTTGTGGTGTCCCATCTACAGTATTGAGGATTGGGGTCATCATTGTTTTTCTTAGTGGATACCCACTGTCACCTGAAAATTATAATCATTTTACAAACAAACACTAATACATGAACATGATAAAGTTCTTAGGATTTTCATCCAACAAAAATATTGTATTACCTAATAAAAATACTTGTTCATTCGTATTTTCCGATATTTGTCTTAAGTGGTGACTGATTGGATGACCCTGCCATACTGTGGAATCATGTGCAGAGCCTGGGTTGCTTGCGTCCACACATAAAATATTTAAATCAGCATCACAAATCTGTAAATGAATTACATATTATGTATTTTGGCATTACCTATATTATATTAATTGGGCAATAGGTAGGTAGACATTTCTACTTTCTACCCAATACTTACTATCATAACATTAAGGGAATGGAAGCCCTTTCTGTTATAATATCGCTCCTCATGTATGTGCGGCCTTAATATAGCTACATGGGTGCCATCAATGCAACCGAGGACGCCAGGAAACTCAAATTTCTGATAGAACCTGAAAGTTTTAGTAACTAAATAATTCTGTTTAGGTAAAACAGGTAATATAAACAACACAATCCGGGTATATCTCATTTCTTACTTAGCTTTAATAATATTCCTTTCATCAGATTGTGTAGGCCATTTAATATATTTGTGATACAGTTTATTTAATGCCTCCGTTACTTGGTTAATGGCCCGTGACACAGTTTTTTGGGAAACATTATGGAGGGCACTCTGTCCAATCAAAGTTTGGTAAGACCCTGATGCATAAAATGCAAGTGCAATTAGAATCTGCAATATAAAATTTAACATTACCTAATCAATATAACATTTCGTGTTTATGTAAGCGTAGCTAAAGCTTTCTAAGGAATAATTAATCAATGTTAAGTTCAGTTTACTCACCTTCATTTCTGTCGATACGCAATCGTTTCGACGCGGCCTGGCGATAAGGGGGACGAGTTCTTCAACTAACCCCCTTACTGAGTCCTTCCCAAGACGAAACGTTTTCACAAATTCCGCCTCGGGAATATCAATAAAGGGGTCCGTATTCATTCTTGACAAGCGACGGGCTCGACGACGTCTTTTGCGTTCCTCCGTCCTTCTTTCTCTAGCATCTATTGTGTTAGCTAACTCAAGAATATTAAGTCGTAGTGAATACATGACCGTAATTCCACGTAATAAATAAATAAACACTATTTAAAAAACCGCGAACAAACACTTTTCTACCGCGTCATGAATCAAATGCAATGATTGCACAATGATGTCATAATGGTAGATCACTGATCAAAGGAACTGTCAAAAGTTTAGCAGACTACCGCTTATGTCAGTCATTCATTTGTCATTATGTACGAGACTACCATTTTATGCCATTTCTTTCAATGGAGTGTCAGTGGTCGACCATTGGAAAGTCACAATGACGCCATTGAAATAGTAGACTACGAAACTTGTCAGAATCAACAATTTTGAAATCAATGATAGACCATTCTGACACTATTGTAATAGCAGACTTGAGGCCCAGGAGGCCATGACGCTGTGGGAGGCGCCAAACAAGGACGGAAACAGTAGCGCCGCACCGCCTATTAAAAATACTAGTGCTTTGATAAGGTAATTAATTTCAGATAAAAAAATATTATTTCATTTGCCTTTGACCATGTTAGTACATTATGACTCTCGTTTTAAATAGGGTTCTATTTCGTGCAATGTAAAATACAAAATCTTGTACGAACAGCTCTTGTTACATATACAGATTCTGGCGCTATATAAAAATAAGAGTTTTTGTGCAAATCGCCCTTAATTTTTGGAAAATGTTAACACCTATAACCAGAAGCTGTCACTAAACTAACTATTCTATTCCCAGAGCCCTTTACGAACGTGTAGTAGTCCTAGAACAACGTAACCGAGAACAAGACATCGTCATAGCGAACATATCCAAGCAGTTATCAGCCTTCGCAATGGCCAAGATGAAACAGAACAATGAAATGATGCTTCGATACTGTATGGGCAACTATGTGTGGAAGATCGATAACTTTAAAGCGAGATTAGATGCAATGATGAAGGACCACTTTAAGATGCTGTATAGCCCCGGGTTTTATACGTCGCCTAATGGGTATAGGTTGGTATTTTTTAAACGATGTTTTTATAGAATGAGGTTTTCAATTAAATTTTTGATGATGAATGATGAAAGATTCAAATGTATGTACTAGTAGCGACCGCCCTCGCTTCGCTTCTGGTTCCTTGCACGGTGTATAAAGTGAATACTACGGAAGGGTTTTTCGAAATAGGGGTTGGCCCTTTTACCCTAAGCGGAGCGAGGTGGGCCGCCCGCTATCAAGTTATACAATTTGTCTTAATTACTTAATTTATTTTTCATTCTTTCAGATTCTGTGTCCGTCTCAACATATCCCCTCAAAACCCTCACTGCTTCGCTCTTCACGTGCATCTAATGAAAACTGAAAACGACGACTACCTTGAGTGGCCTTTCAACGGACGTATTTCCTTCGCAATGATCAACCAGTACGATCCAGATATGACACAACGCGACACTATGATGTCTAACTCTAACTTGATAGCCTTTAGGAAACCTAACACCGAGATATGTGTCCGAGGGTTTGGGTACACGGAGTACGCAGTGGTCAGTGAGGTGGCTAGGAATGGGTTTGTGAAAAATGATGTTATGATTGTAAGGGTTAATATTAAGTGTGTATGACAGGAGGGGTGAGTTTAGGGGTGGGGTGTTTAACCGTGTTTTCACTTACCGCCGTTCTGCTATCTTAAATGTTGTAAATTTTGAATAAAACTGATTAAAATTCGACATTTACTTACATAAATTGTCAAAACCTCTGCTACCTGTGATTACTCGTAAAGTACGGTCGCCAAGCAGGAAGAATTTCGTCTATTTACCTTTACCTATCTGTCTCTTTCACTAGTACTCTAATATTACTGTCTCACTCGCCACATTGCGTTGGCGGAGTGAAACGGCAATACGGCGGCTGTTTCGCGACTGTTTTATGGGAACGGGCGTAAGTGTAAACGTGTCTTTTGTTAATAGTGCTTGCACGATTGAAGGCAGTCATTTTATTGCAATAGTAACTTGGAATATCTCCCAAACCACGACTCTAATATTTCTAAAACATAGCTATAGCTACTTTATGGGTGCCTCCCCATCGGCGCTATTCCATATTATTAATCAATCATATCAAACGTAGCATAGAAAAGCTCTAGACTCTATGAAAGGGCTATAAGAAGACAAAAATATAATTCAAAACTTACAGTAAGTCGAGTAAATTATAATTAGCACATATCAATGCACTTCAATGCCCCAAAGTCTATTTTATTATATAGATATTATATCTCAAGTATTTTAAATAGTTAGGGCCATATTCATAACCACTTTTTAACAGTATTTTAGCTATGAAATGATTTGTCCCTTTCCGACATACGCAATTTCCCAAAGAGCAAAAGAGAAAAGACATAACAGTGTTCTAGTTATAGAGAGCATATGAATAAGACGGTTACAGTTTAAAATTTAGGCAAAAATGTTTTTCTTTTTTATATTAGATCATAATTGGTATGTTATTTAATAGTTAAATCAAGGTATTGTGTCATATATTTATTATTGTTTAGAGAATCTCTATTTAATTTAACATTCCATACGATAAGTATCACTATATCCGTCCAAAATGTGATAGTGTAAACAAAATGTTTGATTATACATAGTTTAAGATGTAAAGTTAAAGGACTTGATTATTTCTAAGTTCTGTGTGAAATCATACTCAATTTTAGTATAATTTCACCAGTTAAGCAAATCGATTTTTATAAAAATGTTTTACATTGGTGCTTATATAGTAAGTAGTACTTAACCATTTAAGTTTTACATTATATATTTTTATTGTGAATTGTTACTTGAATTATTATATTAAAATATTTGTATTGAACAAATATTATGTATAATTTTATTGTTTTTGTCTTAAGTTATACGACGGTAATTATATGTTTGTTAAGTATAACTTAAACGAAGTTTGGGTTTGAAAACCAGCTCTCAAACCCAAACTTTTTTTAAGTTTATTTCGATTATTGTGGCCGCTCAAATATCATGAGACGTAAAAGAGATCGCATCAAGCGGGACCGAATGGCGTAGCGCGCTGTTCACTTTGGAAATACTAAGGCCAGGGGCACTAACGATCTTCTTTCACCAGAATTCCGCGACGGACTGCCAAAAAGTATTGTGTAACGCACACATACACAGTATTAATGTTGGTATAAAACATACCCTAAATACAAAGTCGGGAAAATAGGCTTTAAAATAAAACATCAATTTAAATTTCGTCTTTATTTTCAAATCTTAAAAAATAATTACATTGATTTAAGAAAACTACTACTTAGTAAAATATAGGAATTTAATCTTACTTTAAGTTTAATCTAAAGGCTAACATTTACTCTTATCACATCCAACCATCACATTTTACATTGTTACCTTATTGTACAAGATTTTATCTGACATCGAATCACTTCCAAATTACTAAAACGCTACTGAAATTAAGTTTGACTGATTATCAAACAATTCTCAATTAAATTGGTCTTAATTTGAAATAATCTATTTCAAATTAAGACCAATTTAATTGAGAATGTTTTTGAAGACAGAGGTCAACCGTCAAATAAAACCTTGTACCAATAAGGCAGTTGTTTTAAGAAACATTAAAAGCCAAATTTATCTTTCATTTCGTTTACAATAATTTCTTTTATAACTTCAACTACGAGATACTTTCGGAATTTTAAGTAATGCCTTTCTTAAATCAAACGGGACATTTTGGTTTATTTGCTTGCATAGTATAGGTATATTAATTAAACACAAGGAGGGTATTAGCGTTACACCAGTTATAGGAATTTACGCGTAACTTACAGCTTTTATTCTGATCTTAATATTTATGTCAGGATTATGTCACCCAAGACTGACCATTATATCATATGCTCACTGATGCATCGATAAGTCAAATGGATCATCATCTAAGACTTATGGCAGGCCTCCGTCACTCCATGTACTTGCGCGCTATAATTACCTACCGCCCGGCCGAGCGGTCTCGGGCCCTCTGGGGCCCAATTCAGTGTGGTTGCCGCAAGCGAAGCCACAGATTACTAAATAGTTACTACGTAGCTCTGTTTTAGAATATTAGTTTAGCGATGCGTCGCCAATTTAATTTTATCGAAGAGGCAGCCCTGCGATTGCTGTGGGATCGCGCGGTGCGAAGCAATCACAACTGTACGCTTGAGAATTTAGGCACATTTTAGCGTGCAGCGGTTGCTGACGCGACGGAGTAGGCAATTATAGCAGTAGGTATTGAACATTTTCTTCAGAGTGAAGTATCTGTTACGTAGTAACTATTTAGTAATCTGTGCTTATGGTAAACTGATCTTTTACCCTCCGTCAAACTTATTAAACTAGAATACGAATAAATAACTGTAATATAACATGACACGTTAAATAAGTCTGCGTACATCTGGCGATAGATGTCATTATGTCACCAATTCAGTTTCCAGTTAAATAACTGGAAATAAAAGATCATAGACATGAATAGTTGGCCTTTGGTTTCGCATTAGTTTATGTTTGAGGTTGTCCGCAGACTTATCTACTGTAACTCACTAAAAGCTATGAGATAAGCCTCTAATTATACTAGAAATTCTAAACATATCATTCTCACTACCATTCCTAATGCCTTTTCGTTATTTCGTGGTAACTGAAATAGAATGCCAATTTACATCTGGATATTTTCAAAGTATTTTTTGTTTGTTTTATGGCACAGCTTTATCACTTTTATAAGGCGTATATCCTTTATTTCGGAATTAATTAAAAACAATTGTTGATTATGTATTACATCAAAAAAATGATTACCTATGTATTTACATAAAAAAAAATTGTTGATTATGTATTTTACATCAATTATGAAAAACTTCCTGTAAGTAGTTACTTTTTTGTTAATGCCGTGCTGTAAACAGTATGTTATGTATCTCTTGATTAATGAAAAAGGTTACTTACCCCAAAACTTCGAAATTATTACTTATCATATTATTTATCATAATCACACACGCATTCAATGCTTTTTAAATTATTACCAAATTAATTTTAAGTTAACATACATACAACATAATTTTACTTTAGCTTGTTTAAATAAAATCGCCGTGTCTAATGCAGCACTTTTACTTAGTATACTGAAGAGTTCCGAAAGGCGAAAACATGGCTTGCTCGCTCTTACATTCAAAGTTCTTTCGAACAAGTGTTCTGAAATATTCAGAGTACTAAGTAGAAACGCGGCTATAGACCCTATTTTATCTTTTTGAACTGTCGAGATAATTGTTACAACACCTATGTCCAAGCGCTCAAAATGTTAGAATTTTTAAACGTTAATTTCATTTAGCAATCCAACCCTTAAGCTCATAAATCCCAGTGTGTACGTAGCTTAAATGGTTCTTTTTCTCACGACGATTCCTATTTTGAACAATTCTATTCACTAAAATATCAAACACTTGAAAAATAATTTAGAAGACCCATTACATTGTCACGAACCGATATATCATAATTTATTAATCATTACAATTTTGTCACTAATTCGAATTAATTTCATTAATGAAATCGGGAAGACTTTTCGATGGAAGCGTTCCAAATTTTTTATAATAATTTTTTGATTTAGGACGATTTTCCGTTCGATTAAATTTGAAAAATAATTAATTTTTGTTTTGGCGCTATAATGATTATAAAATGGATCATTATTTTTTTAATTGTTTTTTGAATGAATTACATATGTTGGAATACCCAATGCTATTAAGTATGATTTTGACTCGATTCTGTAAAATGACGGTTAACAACTTCGTATTTTTTTGTTTTACAACATTTATTTGACCTAACCACACTTTTTATCAATTCAAATCTTAACTACTAACTTCACTTCATAAATTTTAGATGGCGCTAGTGTGTCCGGCGATATTATTTTAAAGAGGGTACTTGGATATCTGTAGTTTGTAGTTTAGTTAGCACAGTTTCCGGTACCTAACGCGATTTTGATTAATATGGTTAGTTTTTATTATTATAAATAGTAGCTATTGCTCGTTTCTTTAGTGTTGTGAATGTGTAGAGTAGGAAATCTACCTATGGAGATTTAAATAAATAATGTAAGTAATTAATTTATTTTGCATTAGGGCCAGGACTTACATAACATAATCGTTCCATTGCTAATATTACAGTGCCTGAGACTTAACCTAATTCCATAAAAGAAGGAGAAGTAGATTTCTGTAGTCTCGAGGTATTTTTATTAAGTATTCCCAAATATGTAAAGTAAGTCCCGCCCTAAAGGTTTGATCATTAAAGCCACCCGACATCGAACCAGCACCCCCGAAGTACACTATACTTGAATGCTGGACGTGCATTGTCCACATGACGTTTATTGTTTGTAGGTTTTACAAAATTGTTCAGAGCATTCATAGAAAGCGGCTTTTGCTGAACACTTATTTTCTTGCTCTTTAACTGAATGAAAGAGAGAGCAAGCAATATATCCAAACGTCGACAGCTTTACACGTCTACAACGAGTGGACATTGCCAAGAAGGCCACAATTATCTTCTGGAATTGCAAGAAAATGATAGGCAACACATGGGGCCTGACCCCGAAAATCATACTATGGCTTTACAAAACAGTCATCAGACCGATTCTGACCTATGGGATATGGAGGCTGACCAACCAGACTACGACCGCCAGCAGACTCCTACGAGTTCAAGAGCATGCATGGCAGTCACCGGCTGCTTGAAAAGCATACCTGCAGGTCGCCAAGTTTTATGGAGGAATTAAACTGGCAGTATAGTGGTCAACCCCCCCTTCCCACCATCAAGCCACGATGCGGTGTCGGGTGACTCTAATGACTCTAATGAGCTTTGTACTGCTTGTTAAGTATTTCTGGAATGTTCTGTTCTGTTAGAATGGATAGAGTTGAATGACCTAAGTATTATCGAAAGCGTCTATCCTAAGCAAGCTCATATAATTTCTAGTCGATATCACAGTTATGGTAAACAAATGCATATATTTTGCCACACAGTTTATTGGCCTTCGTATTTGTGAAGGTGCGTTATTGAGTTTTTAATATTCTAATAATTGCAGTTAAAATAATATCTATCGGAAAATTCTGGTAATCATTTAAGATTTATAAACCACTTGGATATCGTTTGGTTCCATTTTACCAAATACATATAAACAATCCTATCTCGAATCGATATGTGTTAGTGATGGTTTCCATCGACGACAGAAAGGATCGATCGGTTCGAATGCTAAACTAAATATATCATTCCATTCGATTGATATCGAATCTTTGCTGAATAACTGCTGCTAGTAAACCAGTCCATCGATTTGAATACTATAACATCTCCGATAGATATATCTACTGTACCATCTTAAAAAGCTAAATACTTCAAACTACTAGACCATTCAAAAACATAAAACACTACAACATAAAACTATCATTAAATTATTTAAATAAGTACTTATATTACTTATCATACTAAAGTTAAATTGAATATTTTTTTCTTATTCCGTGCAAAATCTACTCAACTACTTTTTAAAGTTGTTTTTGTAACATTTTATTGATTCTATTTATGAACCTCGCACTCAGAGTTGTCAAACTTTGACAACCACCAATCACAAGTTGGTAGGAAAAATTTTGACAAAAATTTGACAGCTCGTGAAGGTGTTGATTAAAATGAAGTTCATCTGTTTATTATTAACACTAAATAACTTATTTGTGATTACGTTCTTATTTTTAGAAATGAAGATCATTGTGTAATGAAATACTTAAACATAGTTAACTTTAAACTTAAAAGCCCTTGCCCTCGGCGACTTTTTGTTGCGAATGCCGTGAAACGCGCGATAATCGGGACAGTCAGAAATCACAGGTAGCGACCCATGTCGCCGTGGGCGAGAGCATCGAATACAAATCATATTGTTTATAATGTAATCATATTATTGATGTTTTTTTTTCTTTTTTAATTCGTTTTACACATAAAAGTACTTATTCTAATTATACTGAATAAAAATATTGTTATGGAAAGTACATACAATTTTGAAATGACATTATAATTAAGGTATCGATATATCGAACAATGTAGATAATGCGATTTTTATCTCGATAAAGAGTCGCAATCAAAAATGTTAATTTTGTCTCCAAAGTTTAACTTCTAATACTCGACCTCCAAAAATCCAAAATGAACATTTTATTGGCAGTTATCTAATTCAAATCTAAAGTGGGGTCATGAGCGATTAAAGACGGCTTCATATTTATTTCGCTACACTAGATTTTTTCCAAAAAAGACTCTCAATCTCTGACACCAGGATTGGTCAGGTTGACCATCCACTCGATGAAGAAGACTGAGTCAATGCGCCTAGTACCGGTAAATGTAATGATTTCCGATCAATGAATGGACTCGGGTAGCACAACGAGCTTGGCCGTAACCACTGCCGATTAACAATTAATGCGGCTAGCTGCGACTGCAGGCCGTGTGTTCCTTTATTCGCTAACCGGTCCGTTATGGCCTGCGACTAACCTCGGAATACTTCGGAACCAATCAGGCCGATCTTTCAACTAATAAAGACAATTCCTTTATAGAGGATAAATACTTTTTGATTCCATTTTTATTTTCCGTTAGTCCGTTTTCGCAATTGCGGTTTCACAATTGGCTGCGAAAGAAGAATTATTTTTCACTGTTTCGTAATTAACTTTCAAACAAGAATTTATTTTCTGTTTTAACCTTCAATTTCAACTACCCCTTAATGCTATTCAAACAGGCGCAGGTAGATGCTAGGTATACTTGCGACGTGTTGGGCCTCTTTCAATTGAGACATTTTTAGTCGACCTGCTACGCGCGGCATTAGTGTGCAGTCGTCCAGATGATCTTTTGTTTTTCATACCAAACGCACGTGGCAGGAAGACTGAAAATGCTTAATTTGAAAGCCTTACACCTCTTAGCGCTACTCAAACCGAGCTACTCGAATCCCCCGGGAAATGCAGCGCGTTATCCCCGCTGCAGCTCGGGGTGGGCGAGGAGGGCGGGTCGAGGGAGGCGCGGGACGCCGAGCTGAAGCTGCTGGAGCTCAGCTCCTCTTGTTCTACCTCGAACCGACCGCTGAGTGTCACTGAAATAATTAAGTTGAAGTAAGTTAAGTGGAAATTTTTAGTTTGAATTCCCCAATGATGGCAGAGGCACATCAATACAGGAGCACAGTCAGGAATCCTTTGCAAAGATGTTTTATGAAGATTAAGTACATTCAGGATGTTATAACGGGGTCCAAACAGTCTGGGCTACAATTGAATTGGCACAGTAATTTAATATATCGAAAGAATTGAATCTCTTCGTCAACTTTTATCATCTATCAGTGTGGTCCCGTTTTTCAGTGTTTTATTAGGATTTGTGTCATTTGGATAACATTGATGCCCTTGAACTAGACGCAGGCAGTATTGTGATTAGGTTGAATATAATAAAACAATACATTGGTTTTAGAATTTTCATTTTTATTGTGATATTTGATATTTAAACACTCCTTAATATTATCAACAAAATGGTAGGTACTGAAGCAGCCAAACATTTACTAAACAATTCTATGACCACGTCATCGCAGTGACGTCACACGCCATACTTTATAATACGCACACTTCGCACCTAAATAATAATAAAATACATCAAAAAATATAAAATCTAAACCGAATAAAAACAGTCAATTTAATTTCGTTTCTAACACTACGAAATAAAAATAAACCTAGTGGCAGAATATGTAAGACAATTTAGAAATTTCAATTTTTATTTTCCCTCAGTTAACATTAATACTTAAAATTATTATTTTTCCATAAACGGGTACATTTTTCTCCACTTAGAAATCAATTTCGGAGGGATTTTAAGTCATTTTCTAATTAAGTTATATAAGTATGCATATTAAAAAGTATTGAGTCCGCAGCATCCACAATATATTATTTAATTATTCTATAAGGTACAACATCAATAACTAGCCGACTTCATCTAACAGATTAAATTCGAGACAGAATAATTTCATTTACTCTACTAGGTTTTGTATTTGTCAAAACTTGTGAAAAATGTTAACCAATTGAAAAAAAGTCAAATAAACCTTCTAAGAATATTCTTCATTTTAAGTATGGTCACCCCCGATTTTTTAGGCAAAGGGTTGAATCCAACCCTTATAACCTCTTTAAATAAGCTCTTAATATAATGAGAAATAAGAATTTTTTTTTGTATTTTACACAGGCCATAAAGTTGCCAGATAAAAATAATCACCTTCAATATTGTACTAAATTATAATATAAATGTTGCCATTTCATAAAAACTTAATGATTAAAATAATAAAATAAAAATTTTGCTACTTAAACTTAGATCTTATTACAATAAACATAAGGTACACGAGAAACTAAATATTATGCACCGATTCATGTACATAAAGAATAATAAAAAAAATAAAATATTTGTCATGATTTAACGTGTTACAAGTAAATAAATTAATAAAAAATTAATACTTTCTAATAAATTATTTAGACTTGATGACAGCTAAATTTGCGCGGGCTAAGCCGAGAATCATAGTTTGACAACCTTGGCCGACATTTAGACTTCTTTACCGCCTGAAGGTTTTAGAAATACGGCCCGTGGCTAAATTCCGAACTAATCAAACGTAGAACAAAGTCGAATACTATTAAACTATCTATTTGAAATTTGCGCCACTGGCGCCCTCACTCAATCACATACTTATCTACCACCAAGTCTATTAAATTATTTTTTGTACAAAGACAGCCGTTTCTTAATAAAAGGTATTTTATACCAGTGACTACGTCGAGTTTAACGGAACTATGTATTTTTTAAACAACTTTCAATAATAAAAACCGACTTCAAACTCTTAGATGTTAATTGGGTATTTCATTTTTTTTATTCTTTCTATTAACTCATCTTGTTATCAAATGCTAGAGACTAAAATCCGTTTTTTATATCGCTATTATTTCCAGAGTTACAGGCGGTCAAAGTTACTGATAAGACAGAGACAGCACTACTAGAATGTGACGTCACAAACCAGTAGCGCCATAGACGCCGCATACAAAATTCGTTTTGCAAGAAAAGGACAGGAGAGAATTTATAATAATTTATTTAGTTTTTAATCGATTTTGATTAAGATTTCAGTTTTGATCATAATTTTAGTTATTTTACTAAATTAATGTCTCAAATTGTACAATTTTAACATCAGTCAAATACCCAATTAAACCAAACCAGCAACAAATAAGAAAACTTTTTTCAAAATAAGTGGGTTAATAACATAAGAGATGGAAGTAACCTTTCTTTGAAGTCGGTTAAAACCAAAACATTTTTGTAGATATAAATTTATTAATACAATGTACTTAGGAAATAAAGCTATTTTCATTAAGGAAGCGATATAAAAGAGTTGTTACAATATTCAATTCGAGACTTCTCCAGAGGTTGTGAATAAGCTTAGCCAATGATAATAATAATGACAAACTTTTGGATAACAATCTTGTTGCATACTGTCCATTAATATGCAACTAAGATTCCATAGTTGTTAATTCACCCCACATATCATTGGTCCAAATTGAATATAGTAAAACATTATAATACTGAGGTATTGCCATTAAATTAATACAACAATATTCTTACTAAATCACGATATTTAATGCGTATTCAATCAAATACACTCATAGATTTAAAAAATCAAACTTAATGTTTCAGAACTGTCAGAAAAACTTATTTAGAAATCGTTTTTTTTTCTGACGAGTTTATCTCTTTGTGTATGTATAAGTAAGAACGGGTAGGTTTGTGCACAACCCTGGTGACGGAGTGTTTAGACTATCCAAAGGCCACCGACATGGCCCAACGATTTAAACACCCGGGCACGAAAATTTAAATCTATGAGTACATTTCATGTAAGCATGAAGCCTCAAATACCCGAGCGAAAATGAAATTATATTTATTGTTTGTCGATTCGAATGTAAATCATGTATGCTATCTTTTACTAACTTAAATGAAAAACGAAGACAACACTAGTTTGGGCCAAACTTGTGAGTCTAAAGAAAGAGTAAAAGAAAGTCCACGGAACTGGAATCAAATTATGAGGTATAATTAAAATAATTATTATCTGCTAACTCTCTCATTTACTAAATAAGTGTACGAGACGGATATACGTATTATATATCAATTTCTGATGTGAAAGTAAGTCGCGAAGTTGTTTTCTACACCCCTTTTGTTGGCGCAGTCGAGTAATAAGATGAACATTCGAATCAACACTATCGTTAGCAGCGCGATTACTAAAATTACAAATAGTTTTACTTAAAATGTGGCTAAGAGTTAACTTTGAGGTGTATTTTAAGGCAACAAAAGGTAACAGTTACTGGCCTGTTTAGTTGCAAGGTGAATGTTGGCTTTCTAAACTAAAACTAAAATACAATTCAAAATATAGACGTTTCATATTAATAACTAAAACCAAAGTAAGTACCTACTAAGAGCGAATACGTAATATTAACAGTTCAAATATTTTTGAAAAGAATTTGTTTTCTAATCCGTGGCATCATAGGCAGCACCTAATCTATGCACACAGACATTTTCACAATTGCTACTTTAGAAAAATAAGAGAAATGCAATATCACTATTATTTATTTAATATTTTTTATTATTTTGCAGTTTTTGTATTTTTATTGCAATTTTTTTCATTAATATCACGACAACTGTCGTTGCCTACGTGAAAGGTAGTTAGTAGTTAGTTGCCTACGTGAAATTAGTAGCAATAATTTGACATCACAATTTTTTATATTTTTTTTGTCTTTTACCTGCTTACCTACGTAGCTTTACTTACGCTAATGTTACTAAGAGCAGAAAAATTTCATATAACTACTAAATTAATCGTTAAAACATTCGAAATTTGAACACATTTGATATTACTTCTTCTTTCTACGCGACTTTTTAGATTTAGACGATTGCTTGGGTGAAGGCATGGTTACGTTTGAAGCACCGCTTGATTTTTTATCTTCTTTATCGCTATCAGTCGAGAGGACGGGCGAGGTGTTATCGTCGTCCGAGGACTTCTCCATCGCCTCGCTTTCCTTATCGTCTCCTTTAAGGTCGTCCTCAAGTTTCACCTCCTGGCTCGTTATTTTATCACTATGAATCACGCGGAATCCTTTCTCTTTCTTATCGGGAACTTTTTCAAGATCGATCAGGTTAAAAGCACTCGTCGATTCCTTTATGGTCGAGAGAATGTTGTCGATATCAATTTTACAGATGGGGCTGGTGATTTTGGTGTCGGTGCTTTCGAGCAGGCAGTCTCGCATGACTTCTAGTTTGAAGTGGTCGAGACCGAAATCTAGCTCTAACGGCGGTAGATCGTGGAGGAGAGATTCGCAATCGAATTTGGTATCGGTAGGTGTGTCGCACTCCGCTACCATGATATCAGTTCTTTTGCAAAGTCTCATTAATTCGTCTTGTAAAGACACGCTGGTGGACGGCACCGGTATATCGATCGGTGCCGATTTCTGAACCTTCTCGACATTTTCGACTGCTTCTGGTATCTCCTTGGGTTCCTCTTTTGTTTCCTTTTTATTATTTTTCGAAGCGGCTATGGAACTCCACGATTTGATAGCAGGTTTTTCGACGATAACTTCTTTATCTTCAATCGATCTTTGTACTAGTGGCGACTTCTTGCGAGGTTTGTTACCTCTAGTAATTTGTATTTCAGGAAACTCTTCCTTAGTGCTGTCAATAACGTACACGTCTTTCACGTCTGATTCTTTTTCAATTGATTTACGACTTTCATACTTACTTTTCTTATCAACTTGTGCAGTTTCTATAGGTATTTCAAAGTTGTCTACTTTGAGTTCTATAGATTTCTCTCTCTTATCCTTCGATTTAGATTCTGTTTCGGGCAGTGTTACTTCTTCGTTCTTCTTCTTGGAACTCTTAGTTTTAATAACAGCGTCAATATCCTCTAGAGTCCATTCATCTAATTTGGCATCTGGTTCCTCCTTCTTTTCGGGTTTGGGCGATCTGGACTTCTTCATCTTGGAAGAATAAGATCCAGGCGATACAAGCTCCTCGTAAGGCATAGAAATCGAAACTAACTCGTCACTACCTAGTTGAGTATCAGTATTTTCTTCAATAGCGTGTATTTCCACAAAACTGTCATCTTCTGATTTGTTCTGCGGATCATCTTGAGATTTCTTCATCTTGCGATTTTTTTTAACTCTAGGTTTCTCCTCGGTGGCATTGACACTCAAAATAGGTTTGTCTGGTTCGTTAAGAAGCATGTCCCATGCTTGATCTTCAGTTTTGATTTCTTCCAGTTTTGCTGATTTAGTCTCGACTATGTCTTTCTTAGGAGACACTCGGTCCAGTTTTGGGAATAAATCTTTTTTGATCAACCACGCTGATTCACAGGTATCCTTCTTCCAAGCAGATTTTGTGGTCGAGGAATCTTTTCTTGGTGAATTTTCTCGCTCGGATGAGTCTCTTTTCGGCAAAACCTCAAGCTCTTTTATTACTTTATCTTCAGATGTTTCTCTTTTAGGTTTAAACTCAGGTATGTTTTGCAGACTTGGTTCGAGTTCTTTAGATTTTTCCCGTTCTTGGGACTTCAGGCGGTCATTGGAACGTTCGCGTTCTTTAGATTTTCTGATGGATGATTTAGTTTCGGTCGATTCTCTCTTTGCTGCGGGTTTAGCAGACGAAGAGATCGGGGGTTCGGGGGTGAATGAAATGACGGCGGTGGGTTTCACTTCGGGTTCCGTTTTCGGCGGGATTATTGTCTCTTTATTTTTAGTTTTCTTCTCCACTTCTGTTTCTTGTCTGTTCTTTGACCCTCGTTTAACAGAATCTTTAGCCGTCTTGCTCCCAGTGGATTCCTTCGCAGGTTTCAGAATATCCTTGGGCGTTTCTGTAAATATATCTTTTGGCAATTCTTTTGGAGTCTCCTGTAATATTTCTTTTGGCGTTTCCTTCGGTAAATCTTTAGGAGTTTCTTTTGGTATTTCCTTCAACATTTCTCTCGCTGTTTCTTTCGGTTTGTCTTTTGGCTTATCTTTCAAACCTTCTTTGGGCGTCTCCTTAGATTTTTCTTTCAGTGATTCTTTCAATATCTCTTTAGGCGACTCCTTTGGCATTTCTTTCAGAGTATCTCTCGATGTTTCTCTTACAGTTTCTACCGGCTTTTCTTTCAGCGTTTCCTTCGAGTCCTTCGATTTCACTTTTCCCGACTCCTTAACCTTTTCTTTTGGCGCTTCTTTCGGCATCTCCTTCTGCCCTTCCTTTGTTCGTTCTTTTACTTTCTTCTCCGGCGTCTCCATCATCGCATCCCTGAGGTTCTCCTTCGACGTCTCCGTGATCTCCGACGTCTGTTTCAGAGGAGACTCGGAGGCCGGTATCGTCGGTTTTCTCTCCTGGTCGAGATTTTTATCTTTTCGGGCGGGAGATGAAGTGCGAGGGTCCGATTTTCGATCGTCGTCGAGATCCGTGACGCTTCGGGAAGGCGAGGCATGGCTCGGCGCCGCGGGCGGGGAGACGGAGACTCTCCTCGGGGTCGGCTTGATGAGCGTGAGGCGCGGCGTGGGCGCGTCGTCTCGCAGCGCGCGCGCGGGCGAGAAGTCGCGGCAGTCGTCCTGCAGCGGCTGCACCGGGATGGTGGTGGTGCGCGGCAGCGGCGAAGCGGGCAGCGGCCGGTGCGGCGGCGCGGCGGCCGCGTGCAGCACGCAGCGCACCGTGTCGTCGGGCGCGGGCGCGGGCGACGCGGGCGCGGGGGCGGGCGCGGGCGCGGGCGCGGCGCTCACCCAGCCCGGCGCCGCCACCGCGCGCGCCACGGCTCCGCCTCCCGCCGCTCCGCACACCGTCGGCCCTAACAACACCGAAGGCGACCGTTAGTATAACAGTACCGAGAGATGCCGCCCCGAGACTACGAATACGACGAACCACTGTGCAAGATTGCCGAAACTTTTTCTATTTTATAAAAATATTAATATTTTTATGTTTGTATCTTGGAAATTAACAAAATAGTCTATTAAGTTTGGAACAAAATTACGGTTACTCTACCGAATGTTTAATATGACCGATCTTTTTTTAATATTAAGTTCGAGCACAGTGATTCGTCGTGATTAGGAGTAGTCTCGTAGGTGGGATCAGTCGTGTTCATTAAAATGTTCTGAAGAGAATCGAGAGGGCAAGTGCAAGGGTGCCTTTGGCTTCGATGTAGGGCCGACGGCGGTGATCGAGCGTACTCATTCATTCCTCTTGACGTACAAACTTCCGTCTCGATTGATGCTTCTCTTCCCGATAAAACACTATCGATTTGAATAATCGATTTCGAACCGAACAGCCGAATCTTTCACCAAAAAAATGATAGTGCATGATTTACGATGGCGGATTACGTAGCGCAATAAAGTACTTTTATCGACGATTTCAAGCAGTCACGAGTTAATAAAACAGATCGATGAATCACCGATATTATTACACATGTAAGTATTGTTATGATAGTGCAAGGTGTGTGAACGATGATATTTAAAACTTTATTAGTGCACGTTAACTTAGCTTCTAAACAAACCTAATTCTTATACTAAAGCACGGGAATAAAGCAATCCTTTCATTTCATTCAATATACTCAGTAACTTGAAGTGGCCAAGCCTGGGTTTCGAGTTTTTAGACCGCTTACAGGCGTAAATAACGTGTCCTCCGCATATATTAAACAAGTTTTTCCAAATCTGCTACATACTTTCCAAGTGCGCTTATACATACTTTCATCCATTCCTAGGTCGACTAAGTAAAACTAAGTTAAGTACAGTATACCTAGAACGGTAAAACTAAGCTAATAGGAAAGGATTGTGAAAGTAAGCTTGTGGAACTACTATGATGACTGGGACTGTAGGAATCTGACATAAGGACAGCCCGTAGAACTATCATTACTACTAGAACTGTGCCTGGAGGAGTATATGATAGGGCTAGGAGGGTAGGAATATGATATTTTGATTATTACGGAAACCCAGAGCCGGTAGGACTGGACCGTAGGACTATGGCTCTAAGACAATGATAGTAGGACTGCGACCTTAGAACTGTGATGGTAGAACTTGAATCGTAGGGCTATGTAAGGACACAAGTAAAACAAGACGTTGGACAAGGCGGTAAGATAAAGTTAGTAGGACATTACTTTGGTAGGATAGCATTAGGACTATAAGCACTCAATGTTAATGGGGGTCAATTCTGCTAAATTGTTTGTTATTTTAATCTCGATTTGATCTCCATAAAATAGTAAGGTATACACCATAATATTGCACATAATATTACAGAATAATGACTTAGGTTAGCACTTTACTTAGCAGAATTAGTCCCCAATATTATCAATAAGAACTCACCGTGATCTTCCTTCATAGCTTCGGCCAAATCTTCCTTCAATTGTACGTCACAAACTGAGGTAGCGTGTCCTGATTCGGAGAGGACGGACTTGCGTCGGAAACTGTCTGAGGGAGAGTGTTCTAGAGAACCTGTCGATCAAATAAATTGGTTAGGTAGGAAAGTATCACTAAACACACCAGGAACAAATTCGCATACGTTTAATTAGACACAAACTGAGCTCTAAGCTTGTATTATGGAATATAACACAGTGATATCACTAGATATACATACACAAATACTTTATATCAATATATAATTGACTTCGTCGCCACTATGCTTGCACATATTGCTAACTTCGGTAATAAACATATTTTTTCTTTTTCATCATAGTTTTTCCTTATTCTCCTCACTTTACTGGTATCTTCAGTGAGATGAAAGGCCAGTGGGACAATACAGATTGATACTGTACATTGTTTGACTTACTGTTGGAGCCACAATCAATGACAGCGGGCGGCACTGAAATAGGTGATGAACGCGCCGCGAGAGATACTTCAGCTGGTACAGAACTGTGGACAAACGAGTGACAGTTAATCGGATAATTGAGTGAAAATCATATTGTAATTGGTTGTTAGTCTCTTGATCATTAATATAGGTTTTTAGCATATCCGGATGAACGCATTAATTCTGCAGCGGGATCCTAGTCTATATCACTACATAGTATAAAACAAAGTCGCTATTTTTGTTTGTTTGTTTGTCTGTTTGTCTATATGCTTAAATCTTTAAAATTACGCAACGGATTTTGATGCGGTTTTTTGTAATAGGTAGAGTGATTCAAGAGGAAGGTTTTTATGTATAAAAATTCCCGATATTCCCACGGGAACGGGCACAACGCGGGTTAAACCGCGGGGCGCTGCTAGTATACCTATATATAAAAGTTTTTTTAAAAGAAATATATTGAATGGGCTATAGCTTAAATAGGCTTGGGCCAGAATAAGTTAGTTTTATCTAAATTCGTTCAGTTAGTTTTTTATCATGTCTATTTAACCACCGAAATTTTCGAGTTTGAATGGTATTACCTAATTAGACCCCTATTTTAATGTTAGAGCATGTGTACGAGTAATTGTGCTTGTATGTGTACAACATTAGGCGTTTTTACATTACCCGAATATACAACATTTAGTGTGAAATCAACCTTAACGACCTACAAATAAAGTATTTTATCGAAGGTGTCAGTACTGTACCACTCACCGGGCGTAAACCGGCATTATTTATTATTATATTTATTTATTTATTATTATGTAAACAGTCACGGTATCCGTGTATGTGTGTGCAGTGTAGTGTGTGGCGTCGTACCCGGTGCAGTTGTAGGTCTTGAAGAGGAACTGCGGGCCCATCCACAGGCGGCGGTGCGGGCCGGCGTGCGTCACGATCTCCACCTGCGACAGCCAGCGCTCCTCCGCCGACAGGCACACGTCGCCGCCGCTCTGCGGGCCAGCCAACCACGTTAGTGCCCAACACTAGTATATATTTTTAGTCATATCTCCGTTATGTATGATTTTTTGGTATTTGAAAGGTTATGATCCAAATTTAAAGCAATTGACTTCAATATTTTAAGATTTTTGTCCTTTATATGCATGAAGTGAGTGTAGCTGCACACTAACCGAGTGTCGGGGCGGCTGCAGCAGCGGGCTGGCGGGCGGCAGCGGCGCCAGCACGTCCGCGCCGGCGCCGCGCCGCAGCGCCCACTGACACACCGCCTCCACCTGCACTTCTATCGGAGACTCGTCGCACACCTTCTCCTTCGGGATGTCTGTGCCATAACATCACTCACTTTACAATACATACACTGAGCGACGCATAGAAATGACACCTGGGTGACAGTACCATGCAGGTCCTTCGATTAAATCGATCACTAAGTAAGTTTGAATGTAAAAATGTCAAAATAAAATCTCTTAGAAAATTTTAAATAAAAAAATTCAAAATCAATCTGTCCTAATGGACTAAGAGCCCGTGAACCCCAGACCTTCGTTATTTTATAAAAGCTGAAAGTTTGTCAGCGCATGCTCCCAGCACAGGTAAGAACGATGGACAATTATGAAGTTTAGGTTACAGTGGCTTTGGCAGGTAAACGGTACTAAAGGTGTGTAAAATATCGATCTAAATTCATCAAATAATAAAGTGTGATTTGTGTGACATGACATATGTCATTTGAAAGCTCTTGAAGAGTTGTACAAGTCACCCTTTGACGGTGATATCGAAATCGACGGCCAACTTGGTGTTTTCGACCATTGAAGATTATAATAAATAATAAATAAATCTTTATTCATACAAACTTACTTCTATTACATATTAATAAGTCTAAAAATAAATATTTCTAGCCAGGAGTAAGCATGAGCCTGAACTAGGAAGGAACCTGTGTTTCAGGCAAAAGCGGACTATGATACAAAAATAAATCTATACAATTCTAATTAATATTTTAACCAATCTACAAATTAATAGTATAAAACAAACTTATAAAATATTACGTATTGACAATAAAAATGCTACAACTAATGAAAAAGATGTCTCAGCATAATACAGTACAACTATCGTATGCAAAAAATAGGAACTAGGTATAAATTAAAAATTAATTAAAGTGAATTGATTACATTATATTATAATTATTGGAGTTATTTAAGAACCGACAACAAATTCTCCGTTTCTTCGTAGTTTAAAATTTTAAGTGTATCTTGAAGATGAATCTTACAATTATACGAGTTAAGATGATAAATGCTAGTTTTGTAATTTAATCTTTTATGAAGTAACGGTCCAAGAAAAACATAAAATCTAGATGAGAAGGAAGTTTTTAAAATTGTAGGTTGAGAGCAAACAGCAACGTTTCGCCTCTTTGTGTTAGATAAATTACTATGAGAATAAGGAAGTGCGAGCTGATATTTGAGTACTGAGCACTGGATAAATAACTGTCTCACTGTTAGTACATTACAATCTTTATAAAGCTGGTTAGTGGGGTACAGGTAGGGACGAGAAGTGGCTACTTTTAGAACCGCTCGCTGGGCTCGTTCGACAGGTAGCATTGTAGTCTTCGCAGCACCACCCCATGATGTGATGCAATAAGTTAATAAAGATTGACATAAGGCCAGATAAATTTGTCTGGTTAGGTTAAAGTTAGCTATTGAGCGAAGTTTTTTAAAAACAAAAATTAATTTGCGTAATCTGCCGCATAGAGTATCGATGTGAGGTTTGAATGATAGGGATTCGTCAATGACCACTCCCAAATATTTTATTTGCGGCACCAAGTCAATCACTGGACAATTGCATATGTTATTTGCCGCTGGATTCATGCAACTGTGAGCATATAATTTGGTATTAGTTTGAAGCGCCTTTGATTTCCGCATTGCAAAATTTATGAATTTAGTCTTTATAGCATTTAGGGTTAAAAGGTGAATCCGAAGCCAGTTATTAATAATGTTAAATCCTTTTTGTGCCAATTTATAAACCTCTTCAATAGAATTTCCCGTAAAAACCAAGGCTGTGTCGTCAGCGTAAGATATAATTTCACCCCCCTCAAGTTTAAGATTGCAGAGGTCATTAATGTAGATCAAAAATAGGGTTGGGCCCAGGATACTTCCCTGGGGAATTCCAAAGGGGGGAATCAATAAGTCAGCACTGTAGACATTGCCAATTTTAACACATTGCGAACGCTCAGACAGGTAATCAGCAAAGAGTTTAAGTTGAGTGCCTCTTATACCCAGTAGTTCTAGTTTGTGCAATAGTATGGGGACTGAGACGGTGTCAAAAGCTTTAGCAAGATCAAGGAAAATTCCTAGAATGCGCTTACCATCATCGA
Source organism: Cyclophora punctaria (assembly GCA_951394245.1). Lineage (NCBI taxonomy): Eukaryota > Metazoa > Arthropoda > Insecta > Lepidoptera > Geometridae > Cyclophora > Cyclophora punctaria. The sequence continues at coordinate 6,478,556 of OX596169.1, forward strand.
GCTTTTGAACTATGATGTTAGTAAGTCGGTGGACAGCATCAGCCGTCGATAATTTAGATCTGAAACCAAACTGTCTATTTGAAAAGAATGAGTGCCTCTCAAGATACGAAACCAATCTCTTATTAATGATTTTTTCCAAAATTTTTGAGATACCTGGGAGTAGCGAAATAGGTCTATACGGTAGATTGGAGTTGACCTATGCTATGGACGCTGATCTTAATGCTCAACAGTGACATGACCTATGTCATTTGAAAGCTCTTGACAAGTTGTACAAGTCACCCTTTGACGGTGATATCGAAATCGACGGCCAACTTGGTGTTTTCGACCATTGAAGATTGGAGTTGACCTATGCTATGGACGCTGATCCTAATGCTCAACAGTGACATGACCTATGTCATTTGAAAGCTCTTGACAAGTTGTACAAGTCACCCTTTGACGGTGACATCGAAATCGACGGCCAACTTGGTGTTTTCGACCATTGAAGATTGGAGTTGACCTATGCTATGGACGCTGATCCTAATGCTCAACAGTGACATGACCTATGTCATTTGAAAGCGCTTGACAAGTTGTACAAGTCACCCTTTGACGGTGACATCGAAATCGACGGCCAACTTGGTGTTTTCGACCATTGAAGATTGGAGTTGACCTATGCTATGGACGCTGATCCTAATGCTCAACAGTGACATGACCTATGTCATTTGAAAGCTCTTGACAAGTTGTACAAGTCACCCTTTGACGGTGACATCGAAATCGACGGCCAACTTGGTGTTTTCGACCATTGAAGATTGGAGTTGACCTATGCTATGGACGCTGATCCTAATGCTCAACAGTGACATGACCTATGTCATTTGAAAGCTCTTGACAAGTTGTACAAGTCACCCTTTGACGGTGATACCGAAATCGATGGCCAGCTTGGTTTTTTCGACCATTGACCTTTAGTACCGTTTACCTGCCAAAGCCACTGTAACCCAAACTTCATAATAGTCCATCGTTCTTACCTGTGTTGGGCGCATGCGCTGACAAACTTTCAGCTTTTATAAAATAACGAAGGTCTGGGGTTCACGGGCTCTAGGTCTATAAGGAAGCATTAGTGGTCTGTGAGTACGTGTGTAATCGTGTGTGTGTACTGACTGTGCTGCGGCCGCGGGTGCAGCAGAAGGTGCGCGAGCGCGCCGCCCGCCGCCAGCAGGAAGAGAGCGGCGCGCGGCCCGCCGCCGCCCGCGCCCCACGCCGCGCGCGCCAGCAGCGGCGCCGCGCCCTCCTCCGACACCGACGACAGCCGCTGACGACCTGCCCCCCACAGAGGATACTATGTTATACACTGTCTACAATATGAAGAGCGCGGCGCGCGGCCCGCCGCCGCCCGCGCCCCACGCCGCGCGCGCCAGCAGCGGCGCCGCGCCCTCCTCCGACACCGACGACAGCCGCTGACGACCTGCCCCCCACAGAGGATACTATGTTATACACTGTCTACAATATGAAGAGCGCGGCGCGCGGCCCGCCGCCGCCCGCGCCCCACGCCGCGCGCGCCAGCAGCGGCGCCGCGCCCTCCTCCGACACCGACGACAGCCGCTGACGACCTGCCCCCCACAGAGGATACTATGTTATACACTGTCTACAATATGAAGAGCGCGGCGCGCGGCCCGCCGCCGCCCGCGCCCCACGCCGCGCGCGCCAGCAGCGGCGCCGCGCCCTCCTCCGACACCGACGACAGCCGCTGACGACCTGCCCCCCACAGAGGATACTATGTTATACACTGTCTACAATATGAAGAGCGCGGCGCGCGGCCCGCCGCCGCCCGCGCCCCACGCCGCGCGCGCCAGCAGCGGCGCCGCGCCCTCCTCCGACACCGACGACAGCCGCTGACGACCTGCCCCCCACAGAGGATACTATGTTATACACTGTCTACAATATGAAGAGCGCGGCGCGCGGCCCGCCGCCGCCCGCGCCCCACGCCGCGCGCGCCAGCAGCGGCGCCGCGCCCTCCTCCGACACCGACGACAGCCGCTGACGACCTGCCCCCCACAGAGGATACTATGTTATACACTGTCTACAATATGAAGAGCGAGACAAAATACTGATTATGCCTAATGGCAATCCAAGTCGAAAACCTTTAAATCAATAAACCTTCCCGTTCAATGTGGCTATCCATTACAACAATAATTATTCAAATCAGGTTACCGTTTTTAAACAAACAAAAGATCTCACTCTTCGGAGCTCTTTAGGTATATTAGTATTAATAGTCACGTATTAACAGCACGCCTGTTGAAGGTTAGTTTCAAGGAATACCCTGTTCGAGTGCAGTGTGTGTTACCTGCGCTGGTCCGAGTGACGGTGTGCGTGGCGAGGTTGGGCGTGGGGCGGAGCTGCGCCAGCGCCGTGGCCGCCACGGGCGCCGGGTACGGCGGCAGGCGCGGGTTCGGGAACCACGCGTCCGACTGCGCCTGCGGGGGACACGGTCAGGACTACTGTTTGTTCGACACACGATTTGTTGGACCCCAAACTCTACGCTGTCATTAGACTACAATTGCCTGAACTAAACTTAACGCTTGTAATATACACAAATACCCGAATAAGTTCTACGCTTGTATTAGTCCACGAATGCCCGAATAACTTTTACGCTAATATTAAACTACGATATAGAAACAGCGAGAGAGTTGACTTCAGAGAACAAAATAACGAAGACTTGAATCTATGTATATGTGGTAAGTGGGAGAAGTGTTACCTGGTTGGGGTCGGGCGGCAGGCCGGCGGAGCGGTGGAAGCGCGACAGGCGGTTGACGACGCGCGGCTGCGTGTGCGTGCGCACGCCCGGCGCGCCGCCGTACGGCGCGATGCCGAACACGTGCGTCGTGCCGCGCAGCGTCGACACCGCCACCCAGCGCGCGTCGCCCGAGATGGCGATGTCTTGCACTGCAACACACACTCAGTCAACACCATGCATGGACCGGTGTCCCCGCGCACCAGCACGGACAGTGTGCACGGTACTCACCCTTGGCCGTGGTGTCGCCGCGGTGCAGCACGTACAGGTGTGCACGGTACTCACCCTTGGCCGTGGTGTCGCCGCGGTGCAGCACGTCCAGGTGTGCACGGTACTCACCCTTGGCCGTGGTGTCGCCGCGGTGCAGCACGTACAGGTGTGCACGGTACTCACCCTTGGCCGTGGTGTCGCTGCGGTGCAGCACGTACAGGTGTGCACGGTACTCACCCTTGGCCGTGGTGTCGCCGCGGTGCAGCACGTACAGGTGTGCACGGTACTCACCCTTGGCCGTGGTGTCACCGCGGTGCAGCACGTACAGGTGTGCACGGTACTCACCCTTGGCCGTGGTGTCGCCGCGGTGCAGCACGTACAGGTGTGCACGGTACTCACCCTTGGCCGTGGTGTCGCCGCGGTGCAGCACGTACAGGTGTGCACGGTACTCACCCTTGGCCGTGGTGTCGCCGCGGTGCAGCACGTACAGGTGTGCACGGTACTCACCCTTGGCCGTGGTGTCGCCGCGGTGCAGCACGTCCAGGTGTGCACGGTACTCACCCTTGGCCGTGGTGTCGCCGCGGTGCAGCACGTACAGGTGTGCACGGTACTCACCCTTGGCCGTGGTGTCGCTGCGGTGCAGCACGTACAGGTGTGCACGGTACTCACCCTTGGCCGTGGTGTCGCCGCGGTGCAGCACGTACAGGTGTGCACGGTACTCACCCTTGGCCGTGGTGTCGCCGCGGTGCAGCACGTACAGGTGTGCACGGTACTCACCCTTGGCCGTGGTGTCGCCGCGGTGCAGCACGTACAGGTGGTGTACGGCGGCGAGCGCGGGCCCGCACGGGTGCGGGTGCAGGCGGAACACGTGGAAGTCGTGCCCGAGGCGGTCCGCGGTCACCAGCAGCAGCCCGGAGGCGTCGAACTTCAGCGCCACCACGGCGTCCGAGTGCGCCACGAAGTGCGCCACCACCGGCTCGTACGGCTCCTCCGAGTCCTGCCCGTCTTCTTCGTCCAGGCCCTGGCGAAAAAATGGGTTGGAAATGTGGCTCAATCTTATTATTAGTTGTAGGGATAAATAGAAATATCATTACAGCTTCCTGTAGAAGAAAATATGTAAGAATGTAAATAGTAATTAAAAAGGAGCTTGATTATATCCTTTCAGGATCAGCGGAAACGTCATGACTAAGAATACAAAATCAGCTAGCATAAGATAACTGTGGCAGAGTGTATATTTGGTGAATCCGTGGTAGCCGCACCTCGATGTCGATGATGGTGACGAGGCCGGGGTGCAGGTGGTCGGCGCGCGCGGGCGGGCTGGGCGAGTGGTGCGGCCGCGCGCCCGCCAGGCTCTGCGCCACGCTCTCGCCCAGCCCGCGCAGCCCGCGCCCCAGCGACTTGGCCGCGTACAGCACCGCCGCCGTGTAGCTCGTGAAACCCTCGCCTGGAGGATGCAATATGCAAGAAAATGTTACTCACAGATCATTGGCTCTTTTGAAGTAAACCATTAAGCTAGCTAGACTGTGCTGTCTGATTTCCTAATTCTGTAATCTGATAGTTTATATCTATCTTTGCAACGGAGCTTTGGTTAAATGTGTTTGTATGTGAGACCAATAAAAGCTTTGTATCCGGAAAATGTGTTTATATTCATCTGTTCTTATCATAATCCTTACAGTATGTTGGCAATAAACATAAAAACTAAAGAGATTCAAGAAAAAGGTTTTGGTCTACTTTTCATTCCTAAATTCCTTCGGGACACAGTGCAATAGAAACCGTAGGGCAGTGATAGTAATCCTTAGTCTAATTAAAGTATATAGAAATTCTTAGTCCATGTTCAATATTGAGTCAAAGGGTCAAACCTATGTTCTTAAGCTTAAGTACCTTTAAGTTCCTATGTGTCTTGGCACCATTATAACAAAATACTAACCACCAACACTAAACCAAATAACATCTATATTAATATAAGAGGTAAAATTTGTAAGTTTGTTTTTTTGTATGTTCGAGCTAATCTCGAGAATTATCAGTCCGATTTGAATAACTATTTTTGTAATAGATAGCCACATTCAATGGGAAGGTTATAGCTATTTTTCATTCCGAAATTCCCACGTCCGTGGGAATCCCGTGCACGGGGACGGGCACAACGCGGGTAAAACCGCGGGGTACGGCTGGTCATTAATAAAACTCCAAAAATAACTAAAAACTAAAATCTACCAACTACATAACAATTTATGAAGTATTGCCTCACAGACGCTAGGCCAACCATACGATTAGCATAAATAGAAGCACGCACGTGTCTGTTACACAAAGCAACGATACACAACACGAACGTTTTGTAATCTTATAGTGGGCATGGAATTAATTACGTTGCATTAGTGATGCCCTGCAGTGATGTTACAGGTAGTTTATCATAATATGCCAAGTTAGAAAAGGTATAGTTATCGAATTGGGAACTGTCATTTTGAAATGAGACAGTAGTAAACTAGCAGCGCCTCGCGGTTATACCCCTGTTGTGTCCGAATTTCGGTATAAAACGTTGTTTTTCTCTAACCCTCCTTTTTCTTGAAAGTAGGTATTATAAACAAAAACTATTATTTGAATTCGACTAATGGTTCTAATAATAAGCGTTTAAACAAACAAACAAACTTTTTATTTCACCATTATATTAGTGATATTTATTTAGTTTTAGTTGTGTCGCTAGTCAATACAATAAAAGAACCCGACTTTTTAATATTAAAATGTAAATAAATGACTTTAAAAAATATATTATCGGCACTACATTAAGTTCATTAACACACTATTTACAAGATACTTTATTGCAACGATAACGGTACACGGAAACAATAACAAATTATGTACGTAATAAATAATATCATAAACGAAAGTTCGTCAAGATGGAAACATGAGGCTTGAATAACTTCGTAATTAACAGACAAAAAAGGAAATACATGATTCATCAAATAACAAGTGATTTAGGTCAAGAACAGACATTTGCGGGTTCATATTCATATACTACGGTAAGATGCCGTTAGGTCGATCTGACTACTTCTGTAAAAGTTACAATATGTTCTAATTATTTTATACTAGCAGCGACCCGCGATTTTACCCGCGTTATGCCCGTTTGGTATATTTATTATTTATAGTAACTAACATGATTGAATATTAGGTATAACTACCAACGAACAACCTCCTCTCTCGCTTAGTTTAATAAAGATCCTCGCTAGTACTCTGCAAAAATTCTATACTAATTTTGCTTGAACACACTAATCTTAAGAACTACCAAACGGATTTGAATAATTCTCTTTGTACTTGATAGCTACATTCAAGAGCAAGGTTACAGGATTCTTATCCCGAAATCCCCACAGAAACGGGCTTAACGCGGGTAAAACCCCGTGGCTAGTATACTAATAAGGAAGCAAAAGAACTAACCTTCACAACCTCCACTGCTTCTCTTCGACGGGTTCAACTTAGTATCCGCATACGCCAGCCACCTATCTCCCAACGCCAACGGGTTAACCGGCGAACTGCCGCCCAGCGGGCACGGGCACGGGTAGCACGTGGTCACGGCCATCCGGTCCTCGAGCGAGCCCGCGTCGAACACGGCGAAGCGCTCCGAGAAGGATACAACTACCGAACGCTTGTTGGCTAGCACGTCTAGGATAGGGTTCTTGAATTTGATGCTTTTAACCTGTAAGGTGGTGAAGGGTTAGTTCTATTGTTGTGATATCTAGAGTGACTTGAGAGGAATTGGACATTATAGACTAATACTTTTTATCAACAAAAATAATACCAATACTTTTTACCACATCTATGGAGAGTACAAGGTTGTAAATAGAATTTTAGTTTTCAGAACAAAAACATTAGATTTTTATACCCATAGTTATGAACATTTTAGGAAAATTTTCAGAAGTTTGTAAGTGTGATGAGATCAGCTGAGATATCAAAGAGAACTATTAATTTAACTGATCATATGACGCTGTATGGATAGACGTAACCATCATAATAATATGACGGTATGATATTGCATATAAAAGGTTTCTGCTAACTGAGAAAAGAAAAATCTATTCTGTTCTTACCTGCTCCCCACCCCTGATAGAAATAAAGCTCAGCGAGCAAAAAGCAGGTCCCGGACTGGCCGAGTCACACAGCGCTATCAGCGGTCTCTTGGAAGCAAAGCAATCTCCTTTCACCGGTGTGGGCAGCACTCGAAGCACCCTAACGGTCCCCTGCCTCCATGACAAGACTTCCTGAGCCTCTCCGTTGGGCGGAATGAGCCAGACTTGCACTCCTGACCCATAGCCAAGGACAAGGAGTAGTGGGGGCTCGTCATTATCTCCATCCCCTTCTGATGTGGGCTCGTTTATATCTGCTGTTTCGAATCTGGTGGAAAGATGGTTTGTTAGTCTTCTTCTTTGGGTTAATAAGTCTTATGATTAGTTATTTAAATATTGTTTAGCCAGGAATGTGGCCATGGAGCCTTTGGTAGTGTTGGCCCGCAAGTTCTAAGAACAACCCGACGAAATTGAGACAACCCAAGCAGGCAACCATAGAAATATCATAGAAATTCTATGGTTTCCAAGTTGTCAGGGTTATTACACAGCTCACAATTTTAATTACTGTGAATAAAAGATGACTGATTTTACCCGTAGTTATTTTATTAAACTAGGTAATCTCTAGAAAAGGTTTTTAATATATTGTAAACAGACAAACAATCGACTTTTTTATGTAAGGACTGCCAACTGACCTAGCCCATTGTATAACATCCTTAGGATCAACCGTCGAAGAGGAGGTAAGTTTGACATCGTTGATGAAGCCTGAGACCGCGTCAATGATGGACCGGTCGGGCGGGGGCTGCGCCGGCACCGTCAGGGGCCCGCCCGACCGCGCGTGCCTCGGCGACTCCGCTGACATTGTGACACCTCTGAGAAACAAAACAGATACATATCGTATTAGGTCCTACAGAGTGATCCAGGATCCAGGTGGACCAATTGTCTCGAAATATATCCCTACAAAATATATCCCGAAAATACAAGTTTCCCTTAATAATATCTATTATCTACCCTCATCAGGGTCAAACTCCACCTGTCTGCAACCTATGGTCTATGAATGTCATTGAACCCTTTCTTATATCAACAAAAAAAAATACAATTATTTACATCAAAATATGTCAGTCTGATTATCAACCCCAGTTGTTTAGATTGTTAGATGACCACATCAGAAGCCATTAGGCTTTATAAAAACTCTGATACTAGTGACTTGGTTGTATTTATTTTATATTTAAAAGACAGGCTAACTGTGTGTATAATATTTCTTTTCAATGCCCACTTTCCCATTGTGTTTTTAAGATAAGTAAGCAAAAGGTACCTTTTAAACATTATTTTAAAATTACCAAAATGCCAAACTGGACTTAATAACAATGTTAAGCTAATAAACCGACTCCGCACTGTTGCCGAGCTGCTCGTTTTGTATGAAAACACATGATCGTACATATACAAATAAAAGAAAATATTTAAAGTTCCTGAAAATACTTTAACCTATCCATAGAGTACGAGATTTACATGTCATAATTTAAAAAAATATATTGTTCATAATTTGATATTTATTGCACAAGAATGCATTATGTTTCATTATTAACACTGTTATTTCATTTATTCATGTGGAATAATGTTATATTTCTATATAATGAAAGTAGCCATCATCACATAATCACTTGAATCACTTGAGAACCACAGTTTGAACCAAAACCAATATGAAAACATAGATTTACTATTTTATTTTTAAAGTAAATAGGCTGGTTTTATTTCTAGCTATTTTTCAGATACAGCCTCAAACAAAAGTAACTGACATTGCATCATTTTTACAATACCTATATCTCTAATATTATATTTAATTGTAAGATAATTAAAATAAAAAGTGTACAATGTAATGATCTGTTTTTTTCATAAAGAAAACAATTCTTTATATATGTTCATTGTTTGATGCACTCAATGGTTAGTCATTAACTAAGTTAGATGCACAATAAAATATTACCTAGTGCTTACTAATTACTACATATATCTGTTTTTTATCAGTATTGTTTCACTTGAGCCTTCAAAAAAATACCATAGCTGGAATAATAATAGTCTATGCCAACAAAACAGTGCAAATTATTAAAATAAACACATCAGAAATTATTACCAGCCAGCTCAATGTCATGATTTAAATAAAACAATAGAATGTTAATTGAACACAGATACTAAAATAACATGAATAATGCAGTATAAACATAAATAAAAATATCAATGACTAGATTACATAACTATACACAGAAAAGTATCTCATTTCCACTTACTATTATATTTGAAAATCTCCAAGATTCATAGTTTTAGAAACTGACGGGCACTTTGTTATTGAGAAACAGCTGGTTAGGTCGAAACAACAGCTATATGTACAAAAGGTATAGTATCGTACAGGGTACCGAGGACAAAGGAAATCGATTTATGTTTAGCACACAGATAACTGCGATTTTCATCGAACAAAATGATAACGACGTTAACGTACTACGACTCAAATATTAAAAACTCACCTCGTTTACAAAAACAATCCTCATTTTAATTCCATTTTCAAATAAAATGCAATTGCGTCGTTTAACTGGCAGTCGAAAACAATGACGTCACACAAATAAAAAACAAAACTTAACACACATTTCTCACTCAGCAGTACATAATCTACTATAATTTACTAATAACTCATGTAAATAAATTAAACCATTCAATAAATTATTTTTATATACAAAATATACAAGGATTCACGAAAACAGATGATTTGAATGACAAATTGACAATGAATGACAATACATCTACCTACTCACTACATCCACTTGTTAGTTTTGGTAGTGTGCGTGACGTTGTGTCGTTACACGCATTTGTTTACACTCTCTACTCTAGCTAGTTCTATCGCGATATCTACTCAACATACCCACCCTAGATTTGTATGGAACTTTTGTGAAATTAATGAAAAATAACAGACAGTTGTAATGCTTTCACGGTCAAAACACTGCAAAAATTCGTCGGGCGTAGGCGTAGTTCTACTCATCAAAATTAGTTTCGAATAACAAGTTTGTGTTCAGGAATCCTCATAAAAATTCATATTTATCAAGTGCTGTTAATGCGTTTAGGTAATAAATAACTAAGTACCTATATTATATTTTGGATACTCTAAAGTACAATATAAAATTATATTTTTATAGTTCAAATATCCAATTATAATTGATTTGATTAATCAGTGATTTTTAACACAATACGAGTTTATTAATTAATGGTTTATTAATTGATTTGTCTGATTTGTTTTAAAATTCTATGGTAATTTTGTATGTAGTTTGTATGATGCACGCACACAAATACAATATGTACGCACCGTTTCATTTTACGCAAATAAACTATTTAATATAAAAAATAAAAAATAATTGAATGTTTACGGCGCCTTATTAAAAACTAAATTAATAAACGGTATTAATACCTTCTAGGTTTAGTTTTTAATAAGGCGCCGTAAACATAACGTAAGATTTTATTGTATGAAAGTTGTGTTAACACAACTTTCATACAATAAAATCTACCCATTATCACTCCCATAACCGCTTGCTTCACCGTGGGTACTATAGTACCCAATTTTAAAAAGTGCTCAAAAACAACCTGGGTACTAAAGTACCCAAAAATGAGTTTCGCGGACTCTTAGCTTAAATGTTCTATCCTGCTTGATCTAATTAGAATAGCCATAAGGAACGAATTCCGTCCTTTTCTCACTTCATTTACCTTCAAATTAATATGCGACAACCTAACAAATAAATCATTGACACTTCGGAAAAACATCAAGAAATTAGTCGTTCGTTCCGTGCGTCATACACTAAAGCTAGTGACGAATTCCGGCTTATTTTATTATCTTTTGTTATTTCTGTGCTTGTTTGAGTGCTAAAAACGGAAGATAAACTTTTTATGTAGTATATTTGATACCAAATATAAATTTAGTTAAACAGATTTAGTTCTTAGGAATCGTAAAGTAAACAGCCAAGCATTTGGTACCTTGGTGTTAACTTTTTCATATTTTGATGTAATCCTCTGTTTTAAGATATTCAAATGTTATATCAATTTTTCAGGGCTGAAATAAGCTATGAGAAAATACTAATATTTTAACTATCCATGTAAGATTTGTTTAAAAATATAATTATGCGTCAGCGAGAACAAACCCGCGATACAAACAAATATTGTAGTATTAGTTTTAAAAGCTTGTAAATAAATATTTTTGCATGATGGAATGTTGTGTTTCAAGTTTTTTTGCTTGACATGGTATCTATTGACATATTTAAATAACCTAAACCATAGTTTACCCCGTAATTTTTAAATAAAATATCATTTTGTACATAATGGTATATTTTTTACTAAGTTGTATGTTCTGAACCATATTATTTCATAATAATGCTTCGCACTCTTATAAATTATGTGTCATTCAAAGCACCATTTCAGCCATAACAAAAAATACTAAAACAAGTAGGGTCTAATTACAATGAGTTAAGTCCTAAATAGCTTTTAAGTGCCAGAAGTCGAAGCGCGCGCCGGCCAAAAAAAAACGGTCGGCGCGTGTTGCTTTTGCGCCACGCAGAGCGCGCGGGGCCGGTGTAGCAAGCGGATAACTTTAATAAAAATTACTGACACATGGATTCACTTATTTGGTGAAACGGAACGTAGTAAATCAAGCTAGTGTTTTGTTATTGTTTTGTGTGTGCCCCAAAAAATTAAATCAATACGTTTAATTAAAATGAATTTCGTATCGTATATTTTTATTGTAAATCTAAATTATTTTATTGTAATTGCCCATACAAACCATAACATTTTATTAATAATAATAGATGATTTGCGCCCCCTTTCGGATGAAAGTGTTAATTTACCAAATTTGAAAAAAATGGCGACCAATGCCGTCAATTTTAAAAATGCTTTTGCTCAGGTAATTTTAGTATTCTGTATAAGTATTAGACATTCAATTATATCGTCTTGCAATAAAAATTGCATCAATGAATATATTAATTTTCCATCAACACCATAACTCGAAACCAACCAAAGTAACAACCACAGATGAAATAATAGTTACTTACTTACCTTCGTTTTAAAAATTAGAACATTCTCCATTTTAAAATGCTGTTATCTTGTCCCCAGCAAGCTCTGTGCGCTCCGAGCAGAAACTCGATGCTCACAGGTCGACGCCCCGACTCGCTGCGTCTGTACGATTTCTACAGTTACTGGCGAGACGCAGTCGGTAACTTCACGACAATACCGCAATATTTCAAGGAGAACGGCTACCAAACTTATTCCGTGGGCAAAGTGTTCCATCCGGGGAAAAGTTCTAATCACACTGATGACTTTCCGTATAGCTGGTCCCATATCCCATATCATCCTCCCACTGAGAAATACAAGGATGCTGCTGTATGTAAAGACCCTCACACGCAAACTCTCCGTAGCAATCTCATATGCCCAGTCAATATTAAAACGCAGCCGGACCAAACTTTACCTGACTTACAATCTCTGGAGTACGCAGTCAATATATTAAAGGGACGGAATGAAAGTAGCAAGCCCTTTTTCCTTGCTGTTGGGTTCCAAAAACCTCATATCCCACTGAAGTTTCCGAGGAAATATTTACGTAATTTTCATTTTATTTATTTATGTAACCGTAATCTCAAGAAAATCTGTGAACCTTATTTGTCTTTATTTCCAGATAATATTCCGATAAGCAAAGTAAGCCTTCCGAAGCACACAAAGTTCTCTAAAAGCATACCGTTAGTGGCATGGCATCCATGGTGCGATGTCCGTAGTAGAGATGACATTTCAATGCTGAACATTTCGTTTCCCTTGGGCATTATGCCAGAGAAATGGACTCTGAAGATTAGGCAAAGCTACTACGCGGCAGCCACGTATGTAGATTCCTTGATTGGACGACTGATGTCGAATGTGGATATGACGAAAACTATTATTGTATTAACCAGTGACCATGGTATGTGTAAAAGCTTAAATTAGAATATTTGTAAAAATAGAACACAGGGTGATATTTTAAAGATTCCGTTCTACTAGGTAAATCGGACCGCAGCTCCTACTTCAGAATATTGTCGAACATTTAAGACCAAAAACGGATACGAAGTACCAAAAGTTCCCAGGTTATCCCATAGGTTCTGTTTTAAAGAACAAAAGCCTCTCGACCGCATTAACCTTTAGTAAAACCGTACGCACATACATACGTGTCGTTTTTGACACAGTAGATGCATAGCAAACTAAAAAATATGTTAAAAAAAATACAATTATATTTATTTTCATACAACCAGCGCCCCGCGGTTTTACCCGCGTTGTGCGCGTTACCGTGGGAATTCCGTGAATTTTTATACAAATAAACCTTCGCCTTGAATCACTATCTATTTTTAAAAACCGCGTCAAAATTCGTGTAGTAGTATTTGAGTTTATCGCGAACAGACAAACAGTCAGACAGACAGACGCGGCCGGGGACTTTGTTTTATAATACGTAGTGATGTAGGTTTTTGTTGGAAACAATGAAGCGTGGGATACTTTAAACAGTTGGCCAAATCTTATCAATTTACTTATCACAGAAACAAAACAGGTTGTTTTGAACCGTAGTATTTTTTCCAATTAAACTGCGACATAGTCAACCGATGCGTAAACATAACGATACGCAAATAATTTCATTATTTTGTTTACGTTAAAAATAGTACAAAAACGTTTGATGCGATGTTAACGATTGATAAAAATAGATAAACAATAGGTGTTTAATTTTTTTATCTTTTGACTCATTGTTTTTTGTTTTGGTCCGCTGCTGATGATAATTTTTATGATAATTACTTATACTTAAACATATAATTCGATTAGGTAGTGATCAACCCTAGCGTCGGAGTTTTTTGACCGCCTAAAGGCCTCTTACATTTTGTAATACAAATACTGGAGAGGCCAATTAGGTACGGTACGAGATATTTTTTCTTAACTTTTAATCACTATACCTACTTATAAAATTTTCAGGTTGGTCTCTCGGCGAAAACGGCCTCTGGGCAAAATATAGTAACTTCGACGCAGCATTAAAAGTGCCGCTTATTATCTCTGCTCCGGATTTACCGCAAAAAGTGGTACACAGACCGGTAGAACTCATCGATATTTTCCCAACACTTGTCCAACTGACAACCGGCCAAAACATACCACCTTGCAGCGAAAGCATAGACAAAACACTTTGTTTCGAAGGAAAAAATATTTTGTCTATGAATAGTGAAAGCACTAGCCTAGCTTTCAGCCAATATCCTAGGCCCAGTGCTGTCCCGCAGAAAAATACAGATAAACCTAGACTTAAGGATATAAAAATAATGGGATATAGTGTTAGAACAAAAAGATTTAGATATACAGAGTGGGCAACTTTTAATAACAAACATTTTAGTATAAACTGGAATAAAACTTATGGCATGGAACTATATGACCACTTCACAGACGGCGAGGAATCCAACAACTTGGCGTTAATACCAAAATATAATAATATTACAAATTACCTGGCTAAATTATTAAGATCACATGTCAATCAGATAAATTAATAACTTAATAATTATTATTCGATCTAATAATAAAACGTCTTAAATAAATGCACATATTTAGTATACATTTTCAAATATACTCACTATACATAGTCTTTGTATAATTTATACAATTAAATTCAATTTTCATTACGCCTAATATATTTATTTATACAAGGATACTTTGGAATTGTTATATATTTTATTTATGCGTTATCCTACAAAAAATAATGGGCTATTTCTCTCTCTCACCAAGTCTATCATTTCTATTAGAGGCTTTTGCCCTGTCGTGAGATGCAACTGTTACTGTACTTTATAGACAATTAATCCATGTTGTCTCCACAGTTGATAGACATAATTATTCATAATCTCTTCAATACATTACTTAAATACTTTATTTAATAGTAAACAAAAGCTACAAATAACTCAACTCTTGATAAACTCTTATCTTACACCCGCATACTCAATCGTGAATCAATAATAGTAGTAATTAATTTCATACTTAGTCAATCTTAAGAACAAAATGTTTCAAAAATTTTGCCATTTGCCGAACAGTTGTCAAAATATTTGATAAGTAGTCAAATTTGAGAAACTGATAATATAAATGACGTATAAATGATGCGTAACTCCCCTTAAATTGTCAGCAGAAGCTGATTGAACCTTACATTGAGTGGCGTTTGAGTATTCGGGGGTTAATAAAATTACACTATCGACACAAAACAGTACGAACCAAGAATAATTCATTACTATAGCTTCACAGACCCCGTATGCGACGGCAATCTCTCTTTCCTAGCTCCATGTTCCATTTCCAGCTGCTTGAACCGCGCGTAGAGGGCGCTACTAGCAAGCACAACTACATTTGACGTCCACCAGAGGGCGTTCTTCGACTCGTTATACCATTGTGTCGCAATGACCGTTTGGGCACACGCTTTAGCCGTGCCAGATATGTTGTGGGTTAAAGGTGATGTTACCTGAAATAAATTGTATTTTTATGAATTAATCTTTATTATCTGGTAATTACAGTGCCCCGTGTTGTACTCTTTTATTCAATAAATTGCCGCAGGATTCAAATAAGAGTAGGTAAAAGTAAGTAAGAGGACCGAGGCGCAGGTGGCGGGACGATCTCGACGCATACCAGACCAACTGGAGAGAAATGGCCCAGAACAGGGATACATGGAAGGAATGGGGAGAGGCCTTTGCCCAGCATTGGGACACAAATGGCTGATAATAATAATAATAAAAGTAAGTAAGGGTGTCTTTTGACCATAACTGTGCTATACTAACAATATGAATTAAATTACAAATGGTTGTGCAATATTATTTAGAGTAGAGTAAGCCAGTATAGGCTATTTTACATCCCTAAATTCCCACTGGAATGGACACAACGCGAGTCAAACCGCGATGCGCAGCTAGTTAACTAATATCCACGCCCATGCAGTCAAAGACAATTAGGTAAATAATAATAGAACAGCCTTTAATTACTCACCTTAATCTGCAAAGAGGTGAAATACCCAATCCCGAACGCACACAGCCCCCCGATAACCATCTGTATCCAAAACAATTGACTGTGAAAGTTAGTATAACTCAACAACACTGATAGTTCCCCATTCATAATAATTAGCGGCCAGAACATTATGGTTGAGTACGCATTGTTGTAGTAGGAGAGTAACCAAACTTCATAGTTCACATGAGGTAGAACCTTCTTGGTGTAAATTGAGTAGAGAGACAACATCAGTGATCCGATTACTCCATAGACAGTGCCTATTAAGGAGAAGGTGTCTGGAAATGAAAAAACAAGATTAGTAACAATGTGATTTAATATTAAAGTCTTTAATACGTGCGTTGGGGCAGATTGCACAAGAATTCTTAATTATATTAAACACCCAAATATGTTTAAAAACAATTGATGTTCGTTTTAAATGGTGTTCTATGTGGTACAGAATAAAAAACAAATTTTAACGACAGCTTTTGTTTCTTATACACATTTAGGTACAAATAGATTTAAGTTAAGAGTGCAATCCGCCCTTAAAATGTGACTCATAAGGTCGAAATCCTAAAAAAAGACAATTTCTTCGGTAGAGTAAAAACAGTGATTGGCGAAGATTATCATACAAACCGTACATACATTACGTTACTAGATGATGAGATCAAGGGAAATACTTTTATAATATTTAGAGATAAGTAAACGATTTAAACATTTAGGTAGTCTAAAAATTCCGACACCAGCCTTGCCCACTAACTTACTCCAATAAAATTAGTAATACAGACTGGCACGTTAAGGCGTCGGTCCCGCTTACATTCTACGGATAGTAGTCGTTACATGAGCCATGTCAGAGGCCTTTGGCGGCTTAATAACTCTGAGACCAGGATTGATCCGGTTGACTATCCACTCGATAAGAAGAAGAAGAAGTAATACAGACTAATTTATCCTTACCCAACAAACTCTCTTGATCAACTCCAAGATAGAATCCGAATATGATAAAGGCACAGCACAGTATACATTTATAGGAAGTCCTTTGTCCTAACAGCACGTAGCTGAACACCACATTAAACACAGTGGTTAACGAGCGGCCGACGTAGTAGAAAGGGACACCGACGTACTTCAGGCAAAGGTTGTTGGTAGAAATCATGAGGGTGAACATTACGGAGAGCGGGATGACCTGGAAAAATAAATATTACGTTCGATTTCAGTAATGTAATTGTATGCATTCATTAAAAAATATATGCAGACATAGTTGTTGGTGAAAGACGTGGGGTGTCAATTATATCCTATCCTATCCTACTCCTACTAATATTATAAATGCGAAAGTTTCAGTCACGCAAAAACTACTGAACGGATTTGAATGAAACTTTACAGTAATGTAGGTTTTACATCAGAATAACATATGGGATATATTTTATTGGAAAATTCCTGGGGGGAAGGGTACAACGCGGGTAACACCGCGGAGCGCGGCATTCTTATAATTATAAAGTATTTGTGTATCTATTAGTATCAGTTAGTTATATTCCATAATACAAGCTTAAAGCTTACTTTGGGTCTAATTAATCATGTGTGAATTTGGCTGGGTGCATTTATTGCATTTGGGTGCATTTATTTTTTGGTGGTCAACATGTTCCTACGCTCGCTCATCGAGCCTCATGGAGTTTTTAAGGTGAGTCTCATCTAACCTTTTTAACATAATGGGAAAGAGTAGGTTTGTTGTATTATGTTTTACTTAAACTGTAATGTTCCTGTTTCTATGTGAGTAAAGAGTTCCTCACAAGTGTAGATATCATATACCTACATAATGTTTTCCAATCCGACCAGTAGAGTAGTACCAGAGATTAGGGTTTATTCAAACACCCAAAATTTAAAACTTTGCTAATATCAGTAGTCAGTGCGGGGAAAGACGCTGTCGCGAGCGCTTCACCCACCTCCTGATGAAGGTCACCGAATGTGACCGAAACGTGTTGAGGGACACTTAACAGTAACCTCCGTCGTACGTAAGTTCCCGTTTTAACTAATAATAATATCAGTAAAGTCAAACCATAAAATTATTTTTTCGAACATTAATAGAAATCATAAAACTACGTAAACTTTGGAGGTATAAAGTTAGTGGTGGTTAAACCATGAATACTAATTAGGGGCCGTTCACAAAATACGTTCGCGTTCAAGGGGGGGGGAGGGGGTTTGCTGAGTGTGACAAGATGTGACAAGGAGGGACGGGGGGGTCTACGGCAACGTGATGTTCGCCGTTCATTAAAAGATTTTAAATTATTTTTCTCATTTTTGATCATGATTCAGGGGGGGGGGTCTTAGTTTTTGTGACGAAATATTTACATGGGGGTCACAGAAAGTGTGACACAGTGTGACAATAGGGGGGGAGGGGGTGAAAAAAAGTTGATTATAGCGTGACGTATTTTGTGAACGGCCCCTTACCATTATAACCAAATGTTAAGTCAAGGTTGATAGGTATGCTTGAGTAGCAGCATAGTTTTAATTACATTTACTGTGGTTAACTGATAAGCCATAGCCTTCTTTGATTAAGAATGTGAATAACATCCAGATTTTGAATTAAAACTAAAACTGATTTCACTAATGTTTAAATAACAAATTTATATGATACATCATTACTTTTAATTCAAATGGAGATTGTAAGAGATTGTTTTTGGGCACTGGCTTGGCTTCATAATATCTTATTATATTACTAGCAGCGCCCCGCGGTTTTACCCGCGTTGTACCCGTTCCCGTAGGAATTTCGGGATGAAAAATAGCCTATAACCTTCCCGTTGAATGTGGCTATCTCTTACAAAAAGAATTATTCAAATCGGTTCAGTAGTTTCTGAGATTAGCGCGTTTAAACAAACAAACAAACAAAACAAACTCTGCAGCTTTATAATATTAGTATAGATTTTACCTACTAGCAGTGCGCCACAGTTTTACTCGTGTTTTGCCCGTTCCTGTAAGAATTTCAGGATAAAAATAGCCTATAATCTGCCGCCTGAATGTCGCTCCAATCCAATACAAAAATAATTATTCCAATCAGACTGGTAATTCCCGAGATAAGTGTGTTCAAACAAACAAATAAACAAATTTTTCAGTATTATCGGTATAGATTTAGGTATATATATAGGTCTCATAATAATAATCAATTTCCCAGTCACCTTGCGCAATGTCTCCACATGCCACGGATTTCCTTTGGGGAACACAAATATGCGTGGTATCCCTCCCGTCCTGTTCAACACTGAACATATTGCATATGACAGCGCACATTGGAACCATGTGATGAACAGGGGCGCGTCCAGGGGAACCGCCTGCCCACTGAACAGTGCCTTGTTCACGAATACTGTTGCTATTGATACTGTCCTGAAATTGTAGGGAAATAGTGTTAAGGGTAGCATTGAGAGTTAGGCCATTTTAATACTAACCAATTTGAATTGTCAGTCCTAAGTGTTTCTATCGCTAGTTCAACTTAGTAAGACTAAGTCAGAAGCCTTTAGGTGGACTTAAATCTCAGACACCAGTGTTGGTCACTAGCCCATGCAAGCTTACTTTCATTGATAAAGGTAGAATAGACAAACATTTGGACCCCCTGTGCGGTTGCAGGACTTAGAATGCTACCTTAAGACAGGCTTCTTTGAGACTACTCTAGTATAGGCTCATTCATGGGGACCAATGTTATAATGTAAAAATGTTTAGCTGGGCAATAGTATACCCTAAAAATTATAGCAATTCCTGAATTATTTTTTATATACTAGTGAATGAAGAAATATTACATACCTACATACCTCTTTTCTATTATACTATACTTCTAACAGAATAAAAGTAATACTAACAGAAATAAAACAAAATGGTTTTTACATTTTTATAGTTTCCATAACAGTTGTTTTACTGTATCCATATCCATAGTCGGTAATTTGATTAAAGTATAAGGCTGATATGATTTATTGGTAGAACATGACATGATACATAGACTTAATAGATAACATGATACTAGACTTGGATTACATCTATACATACAGTGCTGGTAAATGTTATCTTTAACTTCCATCGAAATAAATCGATCTACTTTGTAATTAGGCATTATTTATAAGCTGTATGATCCCAATTATGGACAAACACTACTGTAAAGCTACAGTGAGAAGAATTTAATTTTTCAAGAAATACCTAAAGTTGAGTTGAACCCATGAATATTTTAAGTTTTTGTTTTGAAAACTTTATTACAACATTTGAAATCTTCATAATTTTCACTCTCTCTTTCTCTTTTTGGCTAGTGTCTCACATAGTGGTACAGCTAGCCTTCCTTGTTTGTCTTCTTTAGGAGCTGACTGCACTGACTAACTAACTAGTTCAAAATAAGACTTTCCAAAATAGTAGTACGTACTTGTCTATAGGTTTGTAACATTTTTATTTAACAAAAGTAAAAGTATAAATAAATGATCAGTACTTACCAATAACATGCCACAACTACAAATATTTGAATGTATCTTGAACATAAGTCTGTGGGAGGCTCCTTCATTTTGTAATATTTAACTTTACCACCCTCCAGCTTGAGTGGTTAGCGATAAGCGATAAAACTGCGCCGGTTACAGTATAAATTAGTTGCTAACACAAAGTTAACTATTTTAGAGATAAAGTTTGACTATGTGATGACAATGTTACTAAAATTATGATAATACTTGTTTTGATTCCGTTTATTTGGATTTATTAAGCATAATTATTGCTTCAACACACGTCCAGCAGAAGCTTTATGGAATAAAGCCCGAAATTACACACTTATGTTTCCCGATCACGATCAGTTTAAAAAAGTAATTTTTAGACTTATCCAGTACATTAACAACTGCGCTATTAGTTAAGTGACCTAATGTTATAAGGAATTTTCTTTCGGAAATAGTTATAATCAGTTTTAATCCGAATTAAAATTAAGAATCCAATCCACTGCAGCATAACAAAACAGTGCAGTATGGTGCAGTACACCAGCCGCACCAGAGCCGCACAGCCAGCACAGCACAGACCAAGAAACTTGCAGCACAGCCGTAGACACTGAACGTGACGTCACTCACTAGTCACTGACAGCAGAAACACCACACTAGCACCGCGCCGAAAGAATCGAAATTCTATTCGAATTTCGAATTTCGAAATGGATGGAATCACCACTAACCTGATTATTTTGTGAATACATACTACGATTATGAATAGGATGTAAACATCCAATAGGCACCTAGTATTGTAGTTTTGTCTATGTGTGATACTAATTAATAAAATTAATCGTTTTCGACCCAAAAGAAGTTATGTAGTTTGTTTTCATTAGAACCCGAACAACATCGTCCATACATACAAACATCCCTATAACCGATGACAATAAATGATAATGACCTGTGACAATGACATGATCACACATCATGAAATACCTTCCGTGACAGTTCAAAGCATTTTTTGGTCTTTGATGGCTTTGCTGAAACAGTGGCTGAAACCGTAGACGGAGATAGAGGGCTGAAACCAGCTGAAACCCCATGTGAAACCTACTGTTTTCAAAGTGGTTTCAAATGTCAATTTTATCAGCTGACTGTCTAACTGCCAAGTTGTATTGTCATTAACTGTCATTTATCGTTATGTCATTTAGTTGACACTTGTGATTTGATATTGAGGAGAGGTCGAAGTTGCTCGTAAAGCTGACGTCAGTATTTTTAATATTTTTGCATCAGTGCGGGCTAAGTGCATGTCGTTGGTCCTGTAATAAATTCATAATAAATCGAACTCGGCACTAGACGTTACAGTGCTCCTTAAAAATGGAATCATCGCCGGAGGTCGACATACCCGGGTATAGCGGTCCAATAACGAAATTAATATTTGAAATCTTTACTCCTTTGAATATAGCATTGACTGCTATTATTTGTGTTTTGGCTTATAAGATACTAAAGGGATTCACGAGTTCGCCGGTGGACTCTGCCTGTGAGAATTTGCCGAGACTGCGGAAGGACATGACTCTGTCTGAGTTACTGCAGTACGATGGCACGCAACCCGATGGGCGAGTGCTGGTGGCGGTAAACGGGTGGATATTCGACGTGACCCGCGGCCGCCGTTTCTACGGGCCCGGTGAGTGCAGCCCGGCCCCGGCCCGCGGCCCGCGGTGCACCCAAATGCGTTCGCTTTATAAATAGAGCTGACACAACTGACTCACTCTGTGTAGCATTGTTTGAATGCTGATTGCATTCTAAGTTCAATTTATTCATTATTCTAAGTTCAGTTTACTGAGCTCATTTGCATAACGCTTGTTCTAATTATAACCAATTTAACTATTCCTAAGTATGTCTACTGTCAGTAACATATATTTTAATTTATATATTGCATACCAATTGTCAATCGATTTGGCCGTAATATGTTGTTGTAGGTATGTCAATGTATATTCTTAATATGCTAAAAATTGACCTGTAACATTCATAGAAAAACAAACATGTTGATAATTTTATTCCCCAAGTCAAACCTATATTTGCCTTCTTTAACTTTTTAGCACCAAACATACACTTGTAATGTAACTTATTGACACATTAATACTTCAGGAGGTCCCTATGCAGCGTTTGGTGGAAAAGATGCGTCCCGAGGTCTGGCCACATTCTCGGTGACATCAACGAGTAAAGAGTATGATGACCTCAGTGATCTAAACTCCATGGAAATGGAGTCAGTCAAAGAGTGGGAAGCTCAGTTTAGAGGTAAATCATAAACATCTTATAAGTTTTTTTTTAAAAATTAGAAATCATTTAATCAAAAAAGGTTGTATTTTATTAAATAACTATCAGCGCCCCGCGGTTTTACCCGCGTTGTGCCCGTTCCCGTGGGAATTTCAGGAATTTTTTTACATAAAAACCTTCCTCTTGAATCACTCTACCTATTACAAAAAACCGCATCAAAATCCGTTGAGTAATTTTAAAGATTTAAGCATACAGACAGACACGAAAAAGAGACGACTTTATTTTATACTATGTAGTGATTAGGAGTACCTGGGCCTACCATTGTGTACATTGTGATTCCTGCTAGAATTTTGAGGTTGATAAAGTTGTGTTTTTCTGCTATGTTCCATGCATATCAGTCCAGCTATTTAAGTGTCACACAGCAATAAAGATTCCATAATTTCCTCACAAACTATTACATATATGTAACAATACAAAGATTTAGTTAGAGAATATTATATGTAGGTGTTTAATCAAACTATCTTAAATGCCAGGTTGATCATGAGTATGAGATGACTTCACTGTATGTCTACTTCATATTCATAATCAATAAAATCATAGTTTTCCACTGATATCATCTGTTAATTAATGATTCACAGGCTCTTCATAGACATTCATTTTGTTGTTTAGTATAGTGGGTTTATTAGTCACAATCACCTTTATTTACTTATTCCTAGAATATATAATTTCGATTAAACTTTTAGGGTGGAAGTAGGGTATGCTTTATCCTGTTTTTCCTGCAGGAATATTTGATAATTTAAAACAAGAGTGAACCTTAAGAACGCTATCAAAATTGGCTATAGTTTATGTGTATTGAACTTTAAACAAACTGTGTTTTAGTAAACTATGTTGAACCCAAGTCTCATTAAAATCTGTTCAGTCACAAAATTCACTACAAAGTTTTTCCTTAACATTAAAAATAAGTAGTATTACCAGACAAATACTGCGCATGTATGTAAATCAGCTAGCATATTTACATATGGTGTCTTATCTTGCAATGTATATTTATATTGCTATCCGAAAAAATAAGGCTTTACGCATACGACACGACTTATGTTGTTACACACGTCATCGCCAAAGTCGTGCGCCTTACGCAGATCCTTGCAGATGCTTTCCATATTTGAAATATAGTCATATGGTATGGTATGGCGCCTCATAATTAATAAGCATAAAGTCTACCTATATTACAATTTTGGGATTAAAATCTATCACACCCAACACACATTCTTCAATCGGTTCTCACGTACTTTCCGCTCCACTTTATATTTATTATTTTGTCCTTTGAAACTAATAATCTTCCTTTGTCACTCGCGACATATACCTATATTAAAAAGCTGTCGTCTAGTTGTTGAACCATGTGCGTAATTCCTAACATAATTCCTATAGCACTCAGATACTAAATGCATATTGGTGATAAAGTGATAAGTTATGTTGTGTACACTGCAGAGATCAAGGTTTTTGTTTACTAAATAACATTACATTCATGACCTACTTATTAGGGTTCCGTACCCAAAGGGTAAAAACGGGTCCCTATTACTGAGACATCGCCGTCCATCCGTCCGTCTGTCACCAGGCTCTATTAGCTAGACAGCTGAAATTTTCCTAGATGATGTATTTCTATTGCCGTCTAAAAATAAACTAAAACAAATATTCGAGGGGGGCTCCAATACAAAAAAAATAAAATAAAAATAAAAGATTTATTGCCGTTTATTTTAAGTACGGAACCCTCCGTGCGCGAGTCCGACTCGCACTTCGCCGGTTTTAATTCCAACTTGTAAGATTATTAACTGTCAATAGATTGTACAATCATTTACAATTTAACACATAATTGCTCGTTAGTTCATAAATTTCATAATCGATCCATAGCAAACCGTAAAATATATACGTAAGTACGTTCGATGTGATTTAAAGAGAGCATGTAATATCGAATCCAGAATCAAATGTTACAACACATTAACCACTACATATTATAAAACAAAGTCCCCCGGCTGCGTCTGTTTGTCTGTCTGTTCGCGATAAACTCAAATACTACTGCACGGATTTTGACGCGGTTTTAAAAATAGATGGAGTGATTCAAGAGGAAGGTTTATATGTTTAAAAATTCCCGAAATTCCCGCGGGAACAGGCACAACGCCGGTTAAACCGGGGGGCGCTGCTAGTTTCTTTTATAAATTACTCTACCTTACCTACTCAAATGTTAAACCGGTATAGTAAGTTGCTTCAACTTATTGGTTTATTTTCAACTCCAATCGATTTAACAAGATTACTTATGTATGTATGTGTCATGAACTCGTGAGTTTAAATATAAATATTGGATATTGTGGTCTGCCGACATCAAGATACTCTGTGTTACGTAAAATTTAAATTGAATGTCCCTGTAAAATGTTGTAAAATATGTTAGTTTTACTTTTATGAATTACTAGCCGCGTCCCGCGGTTTCACCCACGCTATACACGTCCCCGCGGGAATTTTCGGGATAAAATGTATACCATGTGTTATTCTAATGTATAAACTATATAACCTACTGTAAAGTTTCATCGAAATCCATTCAGTAGTTTTTGCGTGAAAGAGCAACAAACATACATTCATCCTCACAAACTTTCGCACTTATAATATTAGTAGGATTTTCTAGCGTTCAATTTATTAAAGGACTGTATTAAGTTTACTTTGTATTTGGCCAAGAATATTTAACGATAGACGGAATTAATTCCTACAGGAACGAATACAATGCAGGTGATACTGCAAGGCATTGCTTTTTAAAATAACGTAACTAACTCATACGTTGTGCAGTCCTTCTATTTACTCGTATGTACAGGCCGTGAAATCCTTCATCGTTAGAACACATATATAATTTACCATTACAGTTATTGAAATGTACCACAGCTCGAAGTCCTATTCAATCCATCTACTTTCACTGAACAATAAATGTAAAGTTTTTATAGTAAATGTAAACAATACTATATTATCATATTAAGTTGGTGTTATCGTTAATGAATGTATGGATGTTTGACATTGAGCCGTGACCTCATAAAATGGATGAGGTATGTAACGGGTAATTAACAGGATGCCGACACCTACTAGCGGGCTACGCCTATGCTACGCCTAATGGAATATTAAGGCGGTTTTAGACTAGCGTTTCTATCTGCGCGAAGTTTCAACGTAAGCTTGACGTAACATACCTATATTATGATTTAATATCCGCAGGTTTATAAGTGTTAACGTACAAGTTGCGCTTTTAGCGAAACACGAGCGGATACGCGCTGACATGCCTTCCACAATGAGCTTACATGAGCGATTGAAACGCTGGTCTGAAATAGCCCTTAGTGAAACACTTAATAGAAACAGGGTGGGTCGCTTCGTAAAAGATCCCAAACACAACTGTAATGTGGTGATTTTCTATTTCTGTGACAGTGTTTCTCCCTAATGGGAGAATCTATTTTTATTTTTATAGCTATGATTTTAGAGAATATTATCGGTTGAAGGTTACCTATGATATTTTATTAGTTTCATTAAACGTTTCATTCCTTATTTTTCCAAAAGTAGACTTTTAGAGATCTTTATTAGGATAAAAACTATTCAAATATTGACCTTTGACGCTGCAACTCCGGAGTATGTGTATATAAATTGTTGTTTTTAAGACTTTGTTGCGTGGTCGTTAAATAATTCCAAGGCTAAATATATGCATTTTATTGGGATATTAAATAACACTCCTTTTTCGACTGATATGATAGGGTGACAAAATGTAAGGTCATTTCTCATCTAACGCCCGGGGTTCAGACCAGCTTCTGTTTTGTCTTAACACAATACATAAATAAATGAAAATATCTTAGGGTTATAAGCCAGACCAAGATTGCCTCATACCTCTATCGAACTCTACATCTTTATAATAATTATTAATACTATTTATGAATTTTCGTTCATTTTCAGAGAAGTACGAGCTAGTAGGTCGACTCCTGAAGCCAGGAGAAGAGCCAACGAGTTACTCCGACGAAGAAATGGATGAAACCGACGCCTCCACGCCGTCCACAGAGGAACGGAAGACCCAATGAACTGGCCGCCAACACGTTCACTCACTCGCCGGATTGTTCACTCAGTGACTCATCGATATTGTGCACTCTGTGACTCATCGGTATAGTTCACTCTGTGGTTCATAGACTATGCCTCCTCTAGCTCCCGTCCTGACAATCTTTACAATGGATTGTTGTTGATCCTTTTATGGAGATGGTGAAGTATTTATATTTTCAGTTAATTAAATGAAGAATCATTTCTTTAGTTATGGAAATACATACTATAAAAAGTACATGTTTTTTATGACTAATACATAACCACTTGTTTGTCTTATTTCTAATCTTTGTCAACCAATCATTGGACAGCTTTATGTTGAGCCAAAAGAGGGGTGGCTTAATAGGCAGCGCCTTAAACTATACAAATGTACTATACTAAAGAAATGTGTTATTTAATTGATTCAATATAGAAATACAGATAAAAAAGATTTACCATGTTTCACCAATTCCAATCTCACTATCATTCATACAGTGTTACAGTGCAATACTTTTAGTATTCCTCCATTTTTGGGATATACAAATTATGAGAAAAGACCAAGATATGATGCTCGTTTGTTTGTAGGTGTTTCCATTTAAAACGCAGTGGTGCCCTCTATTTGTCTTATCTACTGGTCTATAAGCGATTGGCAATCACGCTAGAAATATCCGCGTTAATGAAGGCATACTTTTTTTATTATATGAATGTTGTCGGCAATATTTTGATATATCTACTATGTATATACGATTATTTCGGTTTTATCTTGTTTTACTTTTTATCGTGATAATGAATGTTCAATATTACAGTTGAAGCTGGTTTTATGATTATTTATCAAGTGTTCACCGTAGGGGATGTTGGTTTTGTTAATTCAATTATCTCTTTGATATTTTATCAGATACATTATATGTATGTTTCAAGATGTCACCAACAATATATTGTAGTGATTGTCTTATATGAAAGTTAACTCACAAGTGTCTAATTTTAAAATTCTATTTACTTCTTTGAACACAAAGAGCTGTGAAGAACTATCTGTATATATTCTTAAAGAGATGTTATTTCAACAATTTGCTCGATGAATTATTGTATTATATTGTAATATTGTTCAAATAATGAAAGACTGAACGCTGGTTACGTCTGGAGGGTTATCGAATCGTGAATGCACGTTCCTTTTATATACCACTTATAAACTCTGTCATTTTCAGGTGATTTAAGGATCTTATGTCCCAAGTGTATTGATAAATCGAAAATTGGGTCTTTGAAGTGCGATGTTATAGGACATTATTGCATGTTATTCCAATAAGTGCTGAGGTTCCTCCATCTGACCTCGCGGGAATATTGATGTAAAAATAATAACATGAGCTTCAAGTCACTAGCAAGGATTTAAAAATAAAATTTATTAATCTGGGGTTTAGATTAAGAGGTAGGTACATAAGATCTTTAACCGAAACGTACTTAAAAGCACACCCAATTCAATTCCTATACACAATACCACATCTTGTTAATTTATCTATGAAACTTGTTGATCATAAATATGCATTTTGACCATTTGACAAACTCAAAACTATTTTAAATCTGTCCTGCATCTTTCTGAACTCTAAACTTCTTTCATTAATTCATTTTACGGTTTGCATTTTATCCTATGCTCATGTCTCAGTTGCGATAGGTATGCGACACTGAATTTAGTAGCTAATACATATACAGCTACTAGCGGTACTTACTATGTACTCGTATATGGATGGACGTATATTTATACGAATAGTCAATGGTTGCAGGTGGTGATGTCGACATAGGATAAAATCATATGTAAACGTTTTATGATAAGCTATTAAAACCCCACCAGTTAATGGGTACTTAATGTTAAACTTAGATTTATGTGTTGCAAGTATATTGAAAAGAATATATAGAAAAAATTAAAAAGGAAATGTGCATAATATTGTAGGTTATACTTATTATAATTATACATGAGTTAGTGTATATTGATTATATTAAAACATGGATCAGTGAACGGATGTGTGTTAGTTCCTTGTTTTCGTATGTAATTGTGATATTTATGGCAACATTATTAATCAATTTAGCGTCACCGCTTCACTAATTTACAATATCTGACCAGCTTATTTACCTCATGACTAAGTACAACATTTTGTCACAATTTGCCCATAATATTTGCGTGAGATGAGATAATTATATTATTGTTGTATTTCGTAATAATCACTTGTTCGTTGTTTTAAACTTATATTAATTATTTTAGGTTAACTGTTATAATTTCCATCGGAACGGGGATATATTTGTAGCTTGGTGTAGAGATGTGACTGAGTATCGAAGCATTTAATAAGAATATTAAATTGATATGGTTGTTCCATATATTTATTTGCTGAAGACTAAATTGTTTTATCAAATTGAGATCTAAAAAAGAAAATATTTTTAAATATGATATAGTGTGTTCTAGCATTTGTAAAATTGTGGGCTATGTTTTAAGAGCTGTGAACTCATTATTAATTGATTTTAATTGAACTTATCTTTGTTGCTTATCTACTTAAACCGAACAAGTTTTTCTTTAGACTTGCTACTATAAGATTGGCTATCGAGGTTCGTTTTAAGATTATTTGTTAAGCTGGACTTTCGAGTTTAAAGTAGTAATAGCTTTTGGTACAATGTTAGTATCAGTTTTTTTACGAAATGAATATCGCGTACCCAAGGACGTGCAAAGCGAACTCAAGAGTCCAGATAAATATAATGTCCTAATATGCTTAAGAGTTGCATTTTGTATGTATGAGCATTACTTAAAATATTAAAGTATATATTTAAAAAGGCTTTGGTGTTTCATATAAAATGACGATTATTAATAAACTTCAATTAATTCGTGTTTTCAGTTCATTCGAATGATCAATCAGATTATTGTTTATCACAAAATAATGAATCGATTAACTCGAACTGGAAACGCCCCATTTTTCCTAACTGGGACTCCATATATCCCTAGAGTACTCTTATATAAATTGTGTGTTGTCAGAAAGTTCTGCAGGAACCCACTGATTTTTTTTCAGTATAACAAACATAAGCTCTGCTAGTGAGATTCCAGGTTGCAATGTGCGAGTAAGAAGATTGTTTAGCAATATGTAGGATACATAATAATATGATAGTTGCTCACAAGCAAGCTTTTAGGTCTATCTTGTAACGTGGGCGATTGAAGGTAGTCTAGGTATGAGCGAGATAGTCTAGTCTGTCAAAGCGCGAGAGTTTCATCATCACCGATGGGTTTGATAATATTTTTTGTGTGTTAGCTAATTTTCATCCTGAATTTACACTGAAACAAGCTGCTGCGAGTACGAAATAAAACTCGAAACATTGCTAGTAAAAGATTTTATTTCATAAGTTGCCAAATGTAGTTTACACGAGAAATTATTTAGAACATGGACCTCTACCATTCTAAACAGAAAAAATAAATAAAGATCTGAAAAC
The DNA here is from genome assembly GCA_951394245.1 of Cyclophora punctaria. Classification (NCBI taxonomy): domain Eukaryota; kingdom Metazoa; phylum Arthropoda; class Insecta; order Lepidoptera; family Geometridae; genus Cyclophora; species Cyclophora punctaria. The sequence continues at coordinate 6,508,810 of OX596169.1, forward strand.
CAAAATTTACTCGTAGAATCTGTTTTTACATTGCTACTTTCTAGGGTTTCGCTTATGAACTAAATTATCATAATAGCAATATAATATAACCTATACAACCTACTTTTAATGCAATTATACAAAATATCTTTTCAATGTACTTATAATTATGTAGGTCCGAAGCAGCCTTGTCGACATTGGCGATGAATTTTATGAAATCTATACGAAGTCTTATAACAATATAATGTTCAAGTGGCTCCTGAGGTTATACCATGATTCTCGTGCACACGTTATGTGTACCTGTATTTTGATATATGGTTGAAACACTGCTTTGATCGCATCTAAAACTAAAATATCATTGCCAATGGCGACCAACGACTTATTGAGGCCCATATTTACTAATAATTCTATTATTTTGTTCTCTTTTACGGGCAATATTAAATTATATAAAATCATATTTAATATAAAGATATAAGAAACCAACATAACCTTAGGACATCTGGTGCCCAGGAATGTGAATAAATGTTATTCGGTAACTTGATGAATTTCATAGTTTTACACAATCGGGCCAATTGTGACTTCTGTACGTATATTCGTATATTATTAATTATAATTTGTATTCAATTGTTCAATTGTATCAATCGTATATTATTCTTTTCTTAAACATTGTTCTGAGATTATTCAGTGTTCATAACACCAGTATAATTTATACATATCCAAGCATGTATCCATATTTTGACTGTCAAATATAAAATATCAATAGAAAAAAATATAATGTGGTTCATATAAAATAATAAATAAAGCCCATAAACGTTCACATTACATATTATCAGTATCACACATTAAAATCCCATGAAAATTAAAAAACAAAAGAATCACAATACAAATTAGGCCTAAAATTAATTACAATATAATTACAAATCGTACGTAGTCTCAGTACTGATGCAACAATCAATATAACTGTAACAGTCACACAAACAGAGGTTGAACGCTAATCTGTCACAAAATTAACATTTATGACATTAGCGTTCAATCCGATAAATGAACCGTTTTCGCAACCGGTAATAAGTATAAAAATGAGTTAACGTGTAAAACAACGGAATAGTGCGCACTTACATTGATTTGTAATAAAATGGCACTGTAACGAGAGGATACTCAACAGCCAATGAGAAACATACGACATCTGTAAACTAGGTGATGTTCCGTAACTAAAACGAAGAGTCTCTTTAGAAATGTCAGAGTATAGAATGTGGTGAGCCGGCGGCCCGGCGGCGCGTGTTATACGAGCGCGCGTGCGCCGCGCATGCGCCGCTCCCACGACTCCGCCTCCGCCCACGAGTGCCGCACGTCCCGGAACAGCTGCACATACATTCAAACAACATGTTCAATTATTGTAAATCAACACTCTAATCTCCATTAAATAAGCCTTCGGACAAACTCTCCTTTAGTAAGAGCAAAACATATTTTAAACATTTTCAGCTTCACGACTATAACAAATTTTATGAAATTTCTAACTACATAATTCTAAATAAATGGACCACACTTAGTCCCAATAGTGAACTGACACGATCATATTTAGCTAATCTAACATTATAATAGTAGTTTATGCAACTGTCATATAAGGAAGGGTATTAAAACACGAGTGGGAGTTTATGAAACGAGCGCAGCGAGTTTCATAATAGTAACGAGTGTTTTAATACCCGTGTTATATGCAGTTGCATACACTACTTTATTTTCACTAATGCAATTAATCAAACAAAATTTTAAAAACAAAAAACATTGCGAAACATTAAATTCACGCGTACGTGTATTGTCACAGTGAACTTGCCGCCATTAAAATCTAACCAATGAGAGCGCAGCTGCGCGCGCAGGGCCGCAGGGCGCGATGTTATAATGAGATTTTACGATATCGATGTGGATATTATAACATCATGTGCAATTGCTTAAATTGAGTGTTTTAGTTGTCTGCACTATAACAGTAGTAATTATAAGTCAAGTATTGGAAACATAAGTAGAATGTTACAACATTAGTGTAGATAAAGTATTTTAAGCAGTATCCACTGACCTGGGACAGCCAAGGTTCGTCAGCTAACAATTCGTTGAGAATAACAGTGGTATCTTTACTCGGATTCTGCATTCTTTTCTCAGATACTCTTTTACTGCACTCCGCGTACATCAAATACTTTTGATGCGATATTCTTGAATATAATTGCACTCGTCCGCAACACGTTGAACATACAAGGAACTCCTGAAACGATGAATATAAATACGTTTAGACATAAGTACTTGGAAATATGTATATTTTAATGTTTTATTAATATCATGTATATTCGTGTTACACATAATATCGCTTTTTTCCCTTTAGTTTGTTTACGTCGCGTCCCGTGTTTTTCGCTCAGGTACAACGGGGTCGAGGCCTATATTTTTTGTACTTAAATGTCAAGGACAAGGATATGGCACAAAACGGACAGTGCGATGATGTTATTTAATAGGGTGCACAGCATGCAGTGTTTTGAGATGAGTCATGGTTGCCTCGGTTACAAAGGCACCGGGAGCGGAGCGGCAGCAGCGGCGCGGGCCGTCAATTGGCTGATCACAGTAGTTGAAATCTTAAGTCAAAATCGTTTGAAGCACTGTGATTGGGTAATTGGGGCCCGCGTCGTAGGCGAGTGAGGCGTCAGGCGCTACCTTCTCGTAGGCGAGGCGCGCGTCGGGCGTGACGGGCTCCAGCGTGGCCTGGTTGTAGGGCTGGCCGTAGAGCAGCAGGCGCGCGTGCGCGGGCCGCGGGCAGGCGCGGCACGCGCCGCCGCCCGCCGCCACGCTGAGGCCGGGCCACGCGCCCGCCGCCGCGTCCAGCGCGCGCGCGCACGCGCCGCCCGACACGCGCGCGCGCATCGCCTCCGTCACCTCGTCCACCGTCTTCACGTTCGACAGGAAGTACTCGTCTGGAACACAAACACACAAACGATACCGCTACAGGTAACTATCTCGAAAACTTCCATATACATCTCAGCTCGGCTGCTGTCGATGACAGTGGTTTTATCAAGTCAATATACCTAATTATGTAGATAATTTTTTTTAAGAATTTCATCCTATCCTAAACGGCTGATACAAACAACATCATAATAGTGTATTATATTTTTTTACAAGTCAAGATAGTAAATGAATGTTTGTTTCACTTCATGCTAAAACGGTTGAATAAATACGGGCACTCGGATAGTTAATGCGATATTACTCATTTAAATGCCTATAACGTAATAGTCGAACAAAAGTGAGTCACTTCTAAGAATCTAACGTCACTGAATTGCAGACCACTACAGATATAACGCCAGTACCAAATTCCAATCATTTGATGATAAAATGTTTAAATTTTACCTTGTTCCTGGAATATCTCCGTCAAAAAATTGGGGTCCAAAGCGTGTGAGATCAAAGTTTGAATGTAAACTTCGAAGTTTTCCTGATACATCTGAGTTTCAAGCATCCTCTTCTCGATAAAACCGCAGTCGTCCATAGGGTCACTTCTAACTAATTCCACTATTGTTTCTAAGTGCGACTGCGTTCTAACTTTCACTGGTACTTGGGTGTATAATTTCTTATTCTCCGGGTTCCATACAGTATACTGAAAAAAGTAACTTGCATTTTCATGTTTGGTCTGCAGTAGACCAAAATAGGCCAGTTTAAAAAACTACATAGAAATTAAAGACTGTATCGTCCTCACAGCTAAACCTGAACTAATTTTGGTGAGATTTGGTATGCAGATAGTTAAAGATCCAAGGTCAAGGGAGTTACCCTTTTATTAGAAAATTGTCACGGCAATGGATGCCACGCTATGAGGTATATGTTAATTACTAAATAAGTATAATAATAAAAAAGTATGTTTACTTACTGTAGATATATTTCTATACAAGACTTTTCCGTTTTCTTCAAAAGGTTCGTATTTTTGTAATAACGTCTTCCCGTCGACCCTCCATATAGCAGGCCATAAGTCATTTAACTCCGTTTTTATTGCGACGAATTCTCCGGACTAAATAAAATATGAAAAGGTAAATATAACGTTTATAAAACACTTGTTTTGTTTACAAAATAAACAAATAAGATGTTTATTTCAATTGCCTAAGGCTGATTTTCGTCCCAAGGGATAAGCGTGTCAACAACACAATATAGAAGTTCATAATCCACCAATAAGAAAGCACGGACCGTGCTTATCACCGTGCTGCACGGTGATTAAATAAAGTGATGCTATTGGTGGTTTTTTTCCACGCATATCTCCACCCACAGCTTCATATATCACCGGTTGAAACATGTTCAATTAAGTGAAGTAAATTACTCAAAATCTATGTATTCACCTGATAGGGCATTTCTTCAACCGGCCTCGAAGCATCCATTTGACCCGTATTCCCAACTTGCTGGTGCGATTTTATGTGATGTAATTTCCTACTAGAGTTATCCGTCTCGGACCCGTAGAGACCATAACCCAAGTTAGCACCGTGGACTGCGGCTAAAATACAACACCGTTAACAAAAGTCACCTCGCAAACGAATGCCAATCAATATTATCAAATAATATTTACCTGATTGATTCTCATATTTCTTATTATCTAGGAGGGTAAGGTAAGGATTAAGGATCGCCATTTGGTAGAGACAACATGTACATTTCTTTTTATTCGAGGAAAATCCTAAGCAATAACAATACAGTAACAAAATAAATAAATCGAGACATTTACGTACATGTTATCCCTACGTGGCGAAGTGAGGGGTGCTACCAGGAATAATTACAAATTAAAATTATTAACAACTTGATCAGTAATATACTTGTGTTTATTTTATGTCTCCTCCTATTATACAAAATTATTTACATAAAATATTGAGAATTTTGTGCATAAACAAATAACAATTAAGTAGAAATACAAAAAAAATATGTCCGAGACATGACCTTTCTAAATACAATATCTCGCACTTAATTTAGTAGCTGTCAATGTATTATGCATTTCATTCTTACAATACAAAATCACTTTTAGCTATAAAATATGCATACACTATGGTAAGTACCAACTAACCTGAATACTGTAAAATACATTAAATTAATATATACAACAGACACCCACTGGTATGAATTCCATATAAAAATATACCATAATTTTGGAATTATTAATGGTAGCACCCCTTCAGTAGCAAGTATGACAAGAGTCACAAAATCTACAATTTACAATTAAATGGCACTAATAATGTGTCATTAACAACAAGGGAAGTGAAATCTTGTTACAGACTAACCCTAAATTATCGCCAAACGATAGAATATTACATCATATTTTCACAATAATTATTTACAAATGTTAAATCATAGATTTCATCTAATCAAATTTACATTATCACAGTTAAAATGTAACAAGTTTTCACGGTACGAGTGCCCGTGAGCTAGGGCAGCTAGGGCAGCTAGGTCGCTCCTGTCATACAAGCTCCAGGGCTAGGTAGTTCACCACCGCGCTCTACTTCTGAGATGGAAGTCAAGTAAGTTGAACGCACCTTCATCGGGCTGGTGCTGGTAATAGTATTGGTGCTGGGGCGCGGGCTGCAGCGGCGCGGGCGGCGCGGGCGGCCGCGGCTTCTTGGGCGCGGCCGGCTGGGGCGCCACCGCCGCCGACGGGGGCGGCTTGCTCATGCCCGTCGAACGACCTTTTTTATTTTTGTCATTTAAAGGCGTACTAGGCACATTCAAAACTGGCTTGTTGAGTCTTCTCGCTTCCTCTTCCGCATCGTAAGCGGCTTCTTCGCTACCGTCGTATTTACGTTTTCTATCTTTATTTAAATTATAGTAACGTGGATCTTCCATCTCGATCCCTTTCGCTTGCGTGCTTAGAAGATTCGACGCGCCATGCAATTGGCCACCCAACAAGCCAGCTGTGCTCATACTAGCAGAGGTGCTCATGACAGGATTACTGAGCGACATACCTGCGTTTATTATGTTTGTAGAAGCCATTGAGCCATTGGCGCTTTGAGACGCATTGGCATCACATTGGTTTTTATGTTCGTTTTGAGGATATGCCTTGTTATTGGTATTGCTATTCGTATTAGACCGTGACCACGTCGACTTTCTGGCGCCCCTTCCGGCCGGCGGAGGAGAGGTATCTCGCTCTCCTTGTAAAAATTTCAGATAAGAAGCCATGAACCCCGAGCCGGGACCCGTGACAGGAACATTGAATTTTTTATTTTCCATTATCTTTGAAGTAGCGTCTTGTGAAGAGTTGTTAATGTTCTGCTGCTGTGAAGGGGGTGCTACCGATGACGCAGTATTTGTCCGTTGTTCTGCAAGGAAACCAAGTTCTTCTTCTATATTTGGTACTACCACCTTAGGCTGTTCCTCTTCACGCGTCTCGGGCGTTGAAAACGACGACGAGGAAGCCGAAGGTGGAGTTTCGCTAAAACTTGAAAGTGGTGTTAACTCCACTGAGGATTGGAAGTCAGGGTGAGGACCTAGGTGGAAGGGCGGGAAGTAAGTGAGGGCATGTCCGTGCGGCATGGCAAGTGCTTGATGGTGCTGATTGAAGTTAGTAGCGTGGAGAGGAGCCTGGGAGCCGAAAGCAGTTGCCCCAGAGAACATTTTGGGTGGTGGAGGTGGTAAATTCCATCTTTCAAAGTCAAAGTAAGAACCATTTTGTTGCTGATTGCTAGTTGAACTATGGGCAGGGGGAGGAATTCTGTTGGCGAGATAATCTGCCATTACTGCATTGGATATTTCATTCATATTTGAATGTGAAGAAGATTTCTCTATACTTTTTCTCCTTGGAACAGTTTTACTGCTTGTAGTTGTATTAGTTGTTGGAGTTTGACTTTTTGTTGACTTAACTTCTTGTAATTGGCAACTTTGTTGCAGACTTTGTAAGTTTTTTACAATACTCATAGGATCACCACGACAACTGGAAAGGTCTTGTAATGCTACATTATTACTATCAAAATAAGCTTGTTTATCTGAAGAACCACTTAATCGGCTCGATGATTGTGGGACAGACTCATCACTGCGAGTGTTTTCTGGCAAGTTTGAATTATTATAACTACTACTGGTACCATTACTTGAATACTTCCTTGCAGTTTGCCGGTCATTTTCCCAACAACTTTGCGAAGTATTACGATCATACCTACTGTCAGAATATGTTTTACTTTGTTCAAGACCTAGTGCTCTAGTTATCACTGAGGGGTATGCCACTTGACTATTTTGGGATGGAGGCCGCGTTGTAGACGCGTCTAAAGGTGATCTAGGCGCAGTACTGACTTTAGAATAATGATCTCCATGTTGTTGAGGTGAATTAACTGAATTCATTGGACTATGGTACATAGGGTATGCTGGACTAGAACCATGCCCCAGAGGGGAATTTTGGGGCTGTGCTTGTGATGGACTCTGTCGCCTTGCAACAACTCCACTACAATCAGGCCCATTCTGGGAGCTGCTACTCGAGTAACCAGTGTCTGTACTGGAACTACTCTTAGCTCGCACATGGTAATCTGATTCAACATTATTACCACTTTGATAATGTCTAAAACTAGACCCCTGGGATGAAGAATATTGTGAGTTGCCAATTCTATTTCCCTTAGATGAACTACTACTGTAAAGTCTGCCAGGAGCATCCATGATAGAATAACTAATTGGAGAAGATTGAGGTTGTACTTTTTCGTTAGATTCACCGGGTTTTCTTTGTTCATTAACTATATCAGGATATATTTTACTTTGTGCTTTAGTTTGAACTTGGGGAGGCTTAGATGTAGGGGAAATAAAGCTAGAGTTAGAGTTAGTTACTGGCCTAGATGGTTTCTCATTAGTAGTACTTTTAGGGGATTGTGAGTTATAAATGGAGGCAGAAGGTCTCAAGGAAGTGCTTGAGGAAGATCTGTAGTCTTTAGAGGGTGGTGTGGGGGAGGAGGTAACCGGTGGAGTTGACACTATACATGATTGCTGGGAATGAGAAGTAGAACTTGCAGAACTTGAATACGACTTACTTCCAGCATAATCCTGCTGTGATGAAAGTTGACCACTTTTGCCACTGCTTGCACTATATGAATTGTCAGTCTGATTCCCAAATGATGATGGCGATTGAAAAAAAGTTGATGATGATGTTGATGATGCAGGTTGCTTTGATCCTGCAGCCGGTGATGCTGCCCTATTTGTTTTACCCGCGCTAGATATTTGTGAGTTTAGATGATTATTGAGAGTCTGTGCTGCAGCAAAATGTGCATTAAAGTTCTCATAGGTTCCTGATGCTTTTGTTGTAGCTGGACTTGGGGAAGACGGTACAACACTTTCATGAGGTAAAATTCCAAAAGGGCTAGGAAGTTGATTGTTGCCTTGCCAACTTAGTCCTGACGCACCGCTGGCAGTGGAAGACTGATCAAAGAATGATGTTCCTTGTGCAGCTAGAGTCTGATGTGAATAGTTTTCTCTCAATGAAGATAATTCAGATTCTACAGAAGTTTGTTTTGATGCAGCTGCTGCTTGTGCTTGCGCAATCACTTGCCGATGCTGGGCTTGTAGTGATGAACTGTAATGCGCTGGTTTAGGGTTGGCATGATGAAATAATGGAGAGAATACAGCATCATATCCAACTGCAGGGGGCGACAAGAACCCTCCAGGGTTAAAGGGAGATGCTGTTGTTGATCCCAGTTGGCCAGCCAACGAAGCAGTTGTATGTGCAGCTTGCAACAATAACTGACTGGTCGTGGATGGCACTGACTGGCTTCCTAGTCCTGTCCCACCACTTGCCAGGTGGTGATGAAAGTCTCCGCTTGCAGCACCAGCCTGAACTCCTGCCAATCGATTGTAGGAAGCATATGCCCATGGTCCTACTGGATCCATTACCACCTTCGTGCTGTTATATTGTCAATATATAATTTGTCAACAAAAGTCCACACTTTCATCCATAGTTTGTAAAACAGTTGAGTTCAACACAAAACTGGGTATTAGTGCACCATTATTTACTTATTTTTCGCAGAGGGAAACACTCCTGAAATAATAAAAAATAGATCAATATAAAAGTGGTAAATACAAACAACAGTAAAGTCTATGCAAATAAAACACAAAAAAGTGTAAACAAAAGTCAAGGTATGGGGGAATATAAATAATCCGCCGCTTCGCCATCAAAGCGTCGTTACAAGGAGGAAACAATACAGGCTCTTTTGTTGGTATTAACCGTGTGTATACTGTCAAGTTATGTGAATAAAGACGTACCATCGCTTTAGTCCTGTAACAACAAATCCTAATGTGGTGTCGGAGGACGCTCACACAACAGATAACATCATAAAAATATGGCCTCGACTCCTCGCCTCGAGTCGAGAGATCCCTGGGACGGGTTTTGTCTATTGTGAAATTAAATGCAATCAGAATCACACGTTATTTACAGCTTGGTCACTAAGTTTTGCACTATACTTGAACAGTGTATATCTTTGTTCTTTTGCGGAAATTATTACATCAAATTCCAATTACTTTATTTACAAGTAAAAATACGACAACGTTCTGCCTTTCACATTAATCGCCGCCATTTTACTTGTCGAATCTGTCTGTCTTTCGGTCGGTCGAATGATTCAATGTTGCCATTGTTTTATCACGTTAATGCACAGCGTTAATGATTTTTGCTGCAGATACCGATCATTAAAACCTTTGTATTTATGAATTTCAGAATTATAATGAAAGCCCATAAGTACGTGACATTTATTGAGAAGAAATGTAATCCTATTATGAATATAAATTATAATAAAATGTTTGTTTATATTTATGCAACCTAATATTGTATACTCTGTGGAAAGCTTAGTGATTTACAATGAAACCTTCCTCTTGCTTTTTGCCAACGCCATCTTTTGAAACAATCTCCGAAACTTATTGAGAGCCATGTACTTGAGTTGAGCGAATGAGTGAGTCATCTAGGAGTCATTGCATGTTTTTCATAAAGGTTATCCAACTTCAAAAAAGTAGGTTCGTAGTTCGTATCGAGTTTACGTTGGGCTAAAATACCTTAATTATTTATCATAGAAATAAAAGAAGCGATGAGGTTTTGTATGTTTATGGACAAATCAGGTGCCATTCACGTAAGGTTATCATTAAGGGATATAATATTTCGGATATGAATTGGATACGGATATTAGAATGAGAGAATATTAAAAGAATGATTATTATACCGGATAAGGATATTAAATTATTTCGGATTATCCGTTAGATTCAGATAATTTCAGTTACGGATAATATGTTAGATTTTTTTGAAACATACAATGCGAGCGGCTTGCTTGTGTCACATGTGTGTCGGCTGCGCCCGGCCGATCAAAACAACTTGTCCTAACCAAGTCCTAACGTGTTTCAATTAGGCTCCGCCCCTATCCGATTTTGTTTGAAACTTTTATTTCGGATTCGGTTTATATCAGACTAGCAGCGCCCCGCGGTTTTACCCGCGTTGTACCCGTTCCTGTAGGAATTTCGGGATGAAAAATAGCCTATAACCTTCCCGTTGAATGTGGCTATCTATTACAAAAAGAATTATTCAAATCGGTTCAGTAGTTTCTGAGATTAGCGCGTTTAAACAAACAAACAAACAAACAAAACAAACTCTTCAGCTTTATAATATTAGTATAGATATCCGATAATGTCGGTTACGGAGTTCCCTCCTTATTGTTACAAACGTAGCCTAACGTAGGCCTGCTCAGGATTTAAGTTATGCATAGTTGTTGTCATATGTTCCTACTATTGAACTCCTCGTATTTTTTAATTCATAGCATTTCTTTTTCGTACAGCTACATAACATAGCACCAGTGGAAACGGTGAAATGACTTCGAAGTTTACCTTAAAACACTGCACTGGTGCAAACACGCGAACCGAATCTCTGGGGGGAAGGTATCCACCAATCATATACCTACCTAACTGAATTTATTAGGAAAATGTTCAACAATGACTTTTAATAAATCTATTTGGAATAGGGGTTGGAGAAATAGCAATAAAACAAAACGGTTTGTACAATATAATTTATTACTTACTCATTTTCGTATATATTCTTATAAAATGAACCCATGGGTACTAATCTAATCTTTGGTAAAGTCTAACAATTAGGAAATGAAATCCAGGAAGACAACATTTACACACAAAGTGTTACAAAACGCTACAGCAAAACTGTTTTAACAAACGAAAAACTTTGTGCAAAAAATAGATAACAAAACAACTTTAAAATACAAAATAATTTATAGACTCAAGACACAGACACAGGCAATAGACTATATCGAGAAGGTATTTTTAAATTGGGGCAAACATTGCTAAATTAGTCACTATTTTTATTATAAATAATGTTCATAAGAATATAGTTATGATAAATACGAAATTAAATTGGTGTAATGCGAGCAAACCCGCGAACAAAAGTTGTTAAATCCAAATACATTATACTACATTATTAAAATAATGATATGAGTATACAGATTAAAATGATTCATATTAAATAAAACGTGTGATAAGTGAGGCATTTGCATTTTAATTACATCCTAGTTCATAAGACAGATAATTGCATGACAAGCATGTTTATAAGAAGCAAATACTTAAGAAATATATACAATGTAATAACAATTAATTACTACAAATTATATTATTTATTGATATGAAATAATTTCATTAGAAAGCTATCATCAAAATTTAGGTATGTAATTATGTTGAATATTCTTTGATTAGAATTGATAATTAAATTTGAAAAATATTTGCAAATATTTTATGAGTAGGTTATTAATATTAACAATACATATCACCGTAATAAATATACCTAGTAGCATTTGTTTGGCACAATATTACGCCACAGTTTGCAATTAACATTATAGTACCATATCACATTAAACATGATAAATATGATGTTCAGTCACTGATAATGAATCTATTTAATAACTGTAATGTGACATGGTTCTAAACTGCGCAACTTTTGCCATTTACAGACTGTTGACATACACGTGATAATTACTATGTTTAATTTTAAACTGTTTGTGACGGATCACATGTGATCTATTGAAACAAACCATTGTTTGGACATGACGTTATGACTAATATCGTGATAACAATATCTATTGGCGTGTTATAGAACGCTTTCGAACTGGTTTTTTATTTACGTATGTTTTTACATATTCCATTCGCTGGAGATCAGTGAAGAGGAATGGAAGAGATTAATTGGACTAATATTGTTGGGCTAAGGAAAATGTCTCATTATAGTCTTTTTTATTGAAGTAGTAGTAGATTTTATAAAAGTAGTTACCAGTGATAATTAAAGCAGCCGTAGAGAGACAAAAAGTATAATTATATCAGAATTTAATAATCATTTATAGTTAATTGAGTATAAAGATTAGAAACACCTATATTTTTATTTAAGTGAAAAATATAATATGTAATAAGTTGCTTCGTTCGTTTTATAAGATTTGCAAAATAAAGTAAAATGTAAACATCAAAATACGTCTAGTTTATGTTCGTTCAATTAGTTCACTCATTCAATTTGAAAGCGCTCTAACGTAGGACGGCAAACAGCTACGAACAACCATTTATGTATAAAAGAGCATATTTTAGCGATAACATTTAAATCTAGCTACCTAAGGGTTACATTTTATACTTTATAAAGCCGCATATTGACACTAAGACATTTAATGATCTTCTTCAATATCTATTCTAAATAATTTTATTTCACTTGACTCGATAAAACTTTGCATATTGAGATGTATAACTTGTTGTATAAAGTTTATTTTCTATTGAACCAACCATGGATTTACCGTGTCAATTTATGTAAATACAGAGTAACTATTACTCAATCTATGTAATGGCAGTTTGGGCAGTAATCTAAGTATAATTCAGTCACTATATTTTGAACATACTTGCCACAATTTAGAGATTGTGATGATTCTGCCATTAAGGATCAAGGGAGGAAGAAAATCTCAAATGAACATTAATCTCCAAAAAGTTAGAGGAAGAGTTCTCTATCATCAATTAGAACTTTATTTTGATGACAACAGATTTGTGACACCTAGATATCGAATTTGAGTTTCGGTTCTAATGGCAACAACAAAACATCTAAAAAGGCTACAATATGCATATTTAGAGTAAAATAAAATTCTGGTTGTATTAAATTCGGTTATTGTAATATTTGTGTGTAGAGCGGCAACAAGTTGTGCGATTCGTGGTGGCTATCTAATGCTATTTTTCATTAGACGTTTTGTGCTAAGAATGATATCTAACTTAAACTTTAGTGACATATTTCATATTATAATTGAGTATTTGAAATATTACAAAAGAGAATGTCATGAATATTTTTTACTTTTTTAAGGGAAAAGAGTGTAATTGGTAACACCAACTGATTTAACAACTAAACATCACATCACATGGGATCTTAAGATCTAAAATAATCACATATCAAACGGTGGTGTATTGAAATATAGATTTTGTGTACCTATTATTTAAGTCCAATATCATCAATAATAAAGTAAATTAGATAAGATTTGAATCAAGATAAATTTTTCGACATTTAATTTTGTATTCTGTTATAAATATAATGTGATTAAAAATGAGTATCGATCAAATTAGCCTCTAGCTACAACACATTTCTAAACAACTAACATTTAATATCAGACATAGGAAATGTCATGGCTTATTATAAAAAATAAAGAGAGCTAGAAATTTCGTCTATTCCTAGCGCCGAATATAAAAAAAAACGTATTAACAAAATAAAATCATAAGCACCGTAAAAATAACTCTTTGGGTTCAACTGGCAAGTGTATAAGAAAAAATCACAATCAAAACTTAACCCTAAATAAGTAAACGAAACAATCTTAACCCTCACTGGCCGATCAAGGACTAAAGGACGCTACACACCGAACATTTCGACTTAGGTGGGCTTTGGTGTAGCACTATTATTTAAGTGCACTTCGAAGTTAAGTATTTGAGAAAAAATTAGTTATTGGTCATTGGAATATTTAGCCGAGTTCGATGTATACAGTCCTTTATGATACAATAAAAAGCGGCCAAGTGCGAGTCGGACTCGCCCATGAAGGGTTCCGTAGCAGCGAGTAACATAATAAAGAAGTTCTTGAAATAAATGTTTTTTTATTTACATTTGAGTTATTGAATGAATAATCAGTATTTTTTTGCGGTTTACGATTTATGTCGTAAAAAAAAAACTACTAACTAGACCTCGTTCAAACCAATTTTCGGTGTTAGATTACATTGTTATGTACATCATATATTTTTTTTAGTTTTATCATTCTCTTATTTTAGAAGTTACAGGGGGGGGGACACACATTTTACCACTTTGGAAGAGTCTCTCGCGCAAACTATTCAGTTTAGAAAAAAATGATATTAGAAACCTCAATACCATTTTTGAAGACCTACCCATAGATACCCCACACGTATGGGTTTGATGAAAAAAAAAAATATTTTTTTCATTTCTATGTATGGGAGACCCCCCTAAAATTTTATTTTTTTTCTATTTTAGTGTGAAAATATTAATGCGGTTCACAGAATACATCTACACACTAAGTTTCAACAACATAGCTCTTATAGTTTCGGAGAAAAAAGGCTGTGACATACGGACAGACAGACGGACAGACGGACGGACAGACAGACAGACAGACAGACAGACATGACGAATCTATAAGGGTTCCGTTTTTGCCATTTGGCTACGGAACCCTAAAAATGAGTACACACACGAATATTTTGGCATAACAATTAGGAAATATACTCACTACTTGGGACGATCCACGAAATTGGTTTCACCATTAATATAAATTACTAAGAATTACACAAATTACTAAGATTCAACCGATTGAATACACTTTTGTAGAGCATTATACATTCCATAGTTTTCATAAAACAAATTATAATTTTGAGCTATCATCTAATATACAATTCGTGATCTTTGTGAACTATAAGCATGGAAGTTTTAAAACGTATAATTTTAGATGATAATTTAGAAAGAATAAAGTACTGTGAGGGAAGTTGGAGCTCGGTCACTTTTGGTCCAAAATATTAATCGCTGTCTGACGTACAACCGGTTTTTGACTAAAACTGATCAACCATCAACTTACCTAACGGCAATTTAAAATGTTCTTTAAATCAATGAATCTTATAAAATAACATCTAGGTACTTACAACACATATCTAATAATTAAATGCCTTGAGTTAGTGAGTTTTCTAGAACAATATCGAATTCGTCGAGCGGCTCGAGTATTTGCTTGAGGAATGTGAGGAGCCCCCGCTTGCGGAGGAAGCTTTGCTCTTCGTACATCTCGGCGGTGACGCGGGTCATCGACATGGGCACTAACATCCGATGGAGCCAGTGTTCTCTGCAGATTCAAGTCAAAATAAGTAAAGTAACCACCCAGTGGCGGTTCCAGGACTTTGCTTTGGGGTCTTCCCTTGGTTAATTTAGGTTTTAATGGGAAACATGTCGGTACGGGAATCCTAAGTTGAGGAGGCTTGAGTCTACGACAACTATGTCGGCACATATTGCTGATTCCGGGCGGGAATCGAACCCATAATCCCCGAATCAGTCAACCAACCAGGACAATCAATGGGCTTGTAAAAGTTAAACTTTTATCTATGTATTTCCAATAAAATTCTTATCACTGACCTTAAACTGAGGCATATAAACAGCTGGAACTTCCCATCCTTGCCCAGCGACCGCCCCACCGAGTTGATCTCATCCATAAGATGGCAGTAACATCTCCATATAGCTCTATGTTCTTGGTCCTGCCTACAGTTGTACGCGACTCCGCAACCTTTGTCGTTCTGTGTGGGCTGCTCGTCGCATAAACTCATTTTGAATTCGTCCTTCACTCTTGCTGTAGACAATAAAATAAAGTATAGAGTACATATTCATACAGATTTATTTATGTTACCTTGATACGACGATTACGAATAGAATTGAATCGATCAACCATAAAATGATCTGACAGTACACGAAGCTAAGTATATTCTCTACCTACTCATATTTCATTTTTTAGTTTGACTAAGCGATGTCGGACCATGTTAGACCATGTGGGAGGTCTTTACACGGTATAACACTGGCGTTGGCCTCTGCCAACGCCAGTGTCTCGTAGTTGTTATCTCGTATTCATTCATTCATTCCGTGTAGGTTAGAGAACCTACACGGAATGAATGAATGAATAAATATCATAATGCTTACCAAAATAATCCCAAATGAAGAGATTCTTTCCGAACAATCTCGCCGATTTAAAGCCACACAAGAATGCTTGCTCCAGACACTTCACCAGTCCATTTTCACCACACAGCAATACGCTCAAAGAATTAGCATCTTTGTCCCGTTTCGATTGGTAATGCCATTTCACTATCGCGTTAACACAATCGGCTGAAAATAATTTTGAATTAGTAACTGTATCTCGGGAAGCCATACCATAGTTACATAAATTATACGAAATGCAATATCAGCTTGGACACTATAATGTGACCGTTAGGTCCCCAGTCACGAAGTCAGCAGAAGCGTGACTGCCGACCGTGAATGGCCAATCAGAGCGCTTGAAATAGTTTTGAGCACTATGATTGGACGATTCCGCCGCTGCCGCCGCGCTGAGTTCGTGACTGAGATTTTATTGACAAGGCTTTTAGGCGGTCTATAAAACCCGTAACCATGGGTGCTCACCAACCTACAATTTTTTTCCGTGTCTTTATGGGTTGAATGATCGTGATCAATGTACTTTTAGAAGTTCCATACCGAGGACAGACCGTACCTTCGCGTAAAGCGAGTCAAATAACTGCAATCTGTGGGCCGGCCTGGGACCTATATGATATGATTAAGATAAGTATTGTGGTATGAACGGATGGTGGTCTGCTTTCTTTTCCATGGCATAGATAATACGTCACGTACTTATTACATTAAGGCTCCTATCAGGGATCTTTAATGTAGTCATGTGTTCAAGAGGCTGTATTACATTAAATACAAAGGTGCCACAAAGGAGGCAATGTTACCGCGTAGAATGCGAACGCGAAACGCTTAAACGCTCTCTGCGTTGTCTAATGCATCCCTTAGACCACGTCCCCATTAGGCTTACAGTTAGCAACTTACAGCAGCTTAAGTTCGCTTCCCTAAATATTTTGAATGAAGTGCTCTATACAGCACGCAGTTTGCGGGAATTCGCTTGCCAACGCATTCTGTGAGCGGTTCAGTTACAGGAAACTATACATGCGTAGCTCAGTTTTCAGCGCAATACGCCGATACGCCGCTAAAAGTCGGCCGCAGGAAAGGCAGAAGTTCGCTATGAGACTAATGGGGACGGGGCATGAGATTCCATAGTTGTGTGTCATACCTATCATGTGCTGGATGGTGGAGGTGGAGAGGTGCGTGGCGGTGGGGGTGGGCGGCGCGCGAGGCGCGGGGCGCGCGCCCGACACCAGCACGCGCTCCGTGGAGCCGTCGTCCACACCCGAGCCCAGCCAGCGGTGGCACGGGAACCTGCGCACACACACACACACATCAGACACCAGCACGCGCTCCGTGGAGCCGTCGTCCACACCCGAGCCCAGCCAGCGGTGGCACGGGAACCTGCGCACACACACACACACATCAGACACCAGCACGCGCTCCGTGGAGCCGTCGTCCACACCCGAGCCCAGCCAGCGGTGGCACGGGAACCTGCGCACACACACACACACATCAGACACCAGCACGCGCTCCGTGGAGCCGTCGTCCACACCCGAGCCCAGCCAGCGGTGGCACGGGAACCTGCGCACACACACACACACATCAGACACCAGCACGCGCTCCGTGGAGCCGTCGTCCACACCCGAGCCCAGCCAGCGGTGGCACGGGAACCTGCGCACACACACACACACATCAGACACCAGCACGCGCTCCGTGGAGCCGTCGTCCACACCCGAGCCCAGCCAGCGGTGGCACGGGAACCTGCGCACACACACACACACACATCAGACACCAGCACGCGCTCCGTGGAGCCGTCGTCCACACCCGAGCCCAGCCAGCGGTGGCACGGGAACCTGCACACGTACCCATGTCAGACCAACTTAACAACTTTTTACATTCCCGAAACTTTCATCCGTAACCCACATATTGGCACACCCGCCCCCCACAACCCTAATCTACAGATAAACCATTTTACATAAGTCAGTAAGAGCAATCCTGAAACTATAAAGCTAGGTATATTAAGCGTTCCGGGCACGCAAGCCTTCAGTGACGGCGCCGAGAATGCATGCCGACGAACACATTTGTGCGCATTCCAAAGTGGTATCCATTACGCCCGGTTGGAACGCGCACCAATGTTCTTCCTCTTGGAGCACTCAATACGCGGTTTAGGATGTTATACTGATCGATGTAAATAACCGCCCCATATAGCGGATTTAATGGCATACACTGACGTCAAACCACAAAAACAACTCTGGAGCATTCCCAAAAAACCTTGTTCCATAATTAATAATTGTTTATCCAATAGCATGCTAAGCTGCTCCCAAATCAAATGAATTCCTGTTATTAGATAGAATGGTCATTCCAATTTAGAGTTCAATTCATCACCTCTGTCAGGTTTCTCAATACGTTTATTGGTAAAATGAATGCTTTCGCATGTTGCATAATATGAATGTCTACTTACGTATACGTACGACCTGTCACTTCATTTCTCATGTACACCATGTCTAGAAGCCATCGCGGTGACAATCCCGAGTTGTCATGCCCGATGCGAAGTGTCGAAAGAATTCCCAAATTTTTGTGCTGTTGGCAAACATGTGTATTGTTCAAAGTTTCAATAGGGCATAGTAGAAACTTTGGAAGGCTTTTATAGTCAAAGATAATACTTGTTATGAAACGTCAACAATTAACGACATCCATTGACTAAACATTGACATTTAAATGTTTGCGGATTAGAAATCTTTTCCTTTTCGTTATAGGAAACCATCTTAAGGTTGAACAACGTTGATAGAATAGATTCAGTTATTTATAGGATGTTTTCTTTTTACTATTTTGACCTTAAAGGCTTTGTTTTTCATGTAATAACTTACATGAAAAACAAATTCATTGGTGTTCCTCGGTATCGGTATCTTCGGCGTTGATTCGCCATTGGCCCCTGATATTGATATCCAACAGTTGGCAGTTGTTTGACTCGCTTTACGAGATGGCACGATCAGCACTCGGTATGGCAGTTCTGTAATTTAATATAACCACACAAGATATCAAAAATGACAAAAATCAGTCACAAACAATCCCAGATAATAATTAAGAGACTCTGAGTAGGAACGGTTATATATCAGATTCAGATCATATACTCACTTGTAGTAGGATAAGTATTCGTAAAACAATGATAGTCCACTGCGTTTAGAGTGAGAAGGTGATATAGGAATTGTTCTCTCTCCTCTTCACACCGGAGGAAGGCCGTCCTTTTGTACTGAGATCTTAGTAATGTTGTGTCAGCTAATAGTTCTCTTAGATGGTGGGATAGAAGCTTCTTCTCTAAGGATAAGCGGACCCAAGCGCGCGCGTATCCTATCTCTGTCTTGATGTCTGTCATCGCTTGGACATTTCTGTAAATAAAATTAATAAGCACTATTATTCCGTGTCTGTTAGTGGACAACCTGGGTATCAAAGAGTTAAGACCGTTTTAAGATATACTTTACGTTGCCTTAATTATAATCTGCAACTGTTTGACGCAAAAAATAGGTTCGCATCAGAATTACATAATCGATTAGAGTATGAATGAGACAATCAACAAGTTTTTAGCCAGTAATCTTCTTTCAAGAACTTTTAAATCAATTTATTATGAATTCCTAAGTTACATTAAGTAATATTTAAGCACACCTCATATCAAACGTGAGACTTTCGGGCAGTGGTCTCAAAGGGTCCGGCTGCGGCTTCCTCTCCAACGTGCCGGAGTTGCTGAGCCTATCCCGGGAGCTATCCCGGGACCCGGCGCGGGAGCTATCCCGGGATCGATTGCTGGTAGCGGCGGTTTGACGAGCTTCCACTTCCGCTCCCACTGATGATAGGTCTGAAGGGATGTTAAGGATCGAATTAATAAAATAGATTAATGTTACATTGTCGGTCCCGGTTGTTACAATCGTATGACCATGTCGAAGGTCTAAAGGCGATCTAAATACTCCGACAACAGGCTTGGCAACCAACCTTCTCGAGTTTACTAAACATTGGGAAATATTGATATGATGATTGGTTCTAAAAAGGTCAGACCATGTAAAAAGCACAGTGCATTGAGAGATTTGTTTAATCTCAAGTCTTCATACACAGACAGAAAGGTATTTTCCAAAAATATACTTACAGTCGAGCCGTTTACGTAAAACACACCAAGCCAAAGCTGCATTCCAGATGAAACATTAAAATGTGCTATGAAATTTTATGATCAAAGGAACACCATTCAGACCGTTGTTTGACAGAAAAATATAATGTAGGTCGATGAAGAACTGTACAAGACATTTTAAAAACTCACCCAAGCGTTATTAACTAAGCCACTTTTGATCCGAAGTTGCCAGAGAACTAGGTTTTCATCTGCTTTTTAAACTCTGTCTTACTAATTCTCAAAATGTTACCAAGTTCAGCAAAATGGTGGGCTAGTCACAACAATAAGGTGAATCGAAACACAGCTCGACAGTGAAATATAATAAGATAAAAAATATAAAACAACTCACCAGGCGTCAAATAATTAGGATCAATGGGTTTAGTAGAGTTACTGCATTGCTCCAATTCCTGGTAATTAGTTAGATGCATCCACAGTGCCGATTTGCCCATCTTATGTTGTAGTCCATGCGACCAGAGTCGCTCTAACAGATCGCATAGAGAAGCTATCATAGTGCTCTCTTCGACGCCCGTTATTGACACTTCACTTCCCAATCCTAAATCTGATTCTTCTGTCCCCATCTTTTCGACGAGCATTCTTTTCGTTTTACTTTTGCATTCCTGGAACAAGATTTCGTTTTATGATTTGTATTATGTTTGTTTTTTAGTCACTATTATTTCTGTGTTGATTAAGGATATAAGAATTATTATATTACTAGCTGTCCCGCGCGGTGATTCCACCCGCGACCCAATAGATCACTAGTTTGAATTTAAACCATCCAGGGAGCCACCCAAACACATACAAAAAACATCGGTCCAGACGTTTAGGAGGAGTTGAGTGACATACACATGTATATATATATATAGATATTTAGTAAGCTTGCTGATACATAGTATCGATTACAAATATTTTATTGCCATAACCGTTTTCTAATTCAGCCTCATTTTACTTGTACCATCTCTTGTAGAATACTTCTTTAATAGTTATTCCTTATTTTAAGTTATTGAATAAAATTGTATTACCTTTAGAAGTTTCTCAACAAAAGTCCTGTTATTTTGTGCGATAGCAGCGGGCGTTACTTCAGTAGACAGGCGTCTAGTAATGTCGCCTAATAGCAACTCCGGAGGGCAGTCTTTCACTTGCCATTTAGCATTTTTTATTCTTTTCAAACTGTTTGTCCTGTAATTAATTTGATTATAGTACAATGTTACCTTAAAGGAAGTTGTGATGTGATAAAGACGAGACCTCATAATGGCGCAAGAAAAGCGAACGGATAAATTAGCAAATGCTTTTTTGGAGATGTTAAAACTTAAAACCATACGCATAGTTCTGCCATAATCTTGCACCACTATGAAACCATTTTCTTAAAGTGAAAGCGCACCTTTACCCTATCCCACATTAGCGTACCATAGAACATGAAACAATAAAATGAATCGGTGAGGAAAGCGAATTAAAAGTAACCCAGGCTATGATATAAGGTTCAGCGCCCTCTGCATTGATTGACAAAATCAGATTAAAAAGGTTTTATGTAGGTATATTTTCCCCCTTATGGCACTTGATTAAGACTGTAAGTGTTCCATATAAATTGTTTTTTTGTTTATCAACCCTATTTACTAGATATTATTAAAGACCCAAAGGACAGTTACTATCTAGAGCAAACGATTATAGGCCCTCAAGGGCTTGTATGAAGGTGCACATTCACTTTTATACCAATGCAACATAAAAAGCATCACACAATATGTCATGCAAACGTGACACATTCTACTCTTCATTTGTTTAGTTCTACTTTTGTTACTAATGTGTGTATTTCTATTGCTACTTATTATCAAAAACGGCGTCAATGTGTAACAAACTAGCATAGTGTATGTATGTGATATCTATGTCAGTAAAATATTCTATTCTACAATGTGTACTACATCCACACTTGCTACTTCACTGAATTTCAACCACCCTATGCTTTTATGCTTAGACGAACTACAATAAAAATATAATTTTGGATAAAATCTCACATGTGACTAATGCTTAACTAAGAAAAAAGCAAAGGGAGTAAAAACATTCAAAAACAAATTATGAATTCATAAATATTTTTATTCTGAACTATTTACATAAATAAATATTCTCAAATATAACAAGAATAATTTGAATTAATTAATTTAGTTGCCTTAAACATTAAACAGTATAAAGTTATATAATTTATTTTAATAGGAGCTACAATAATCTAGTGTCATTATCATGCAAAAACATTAGTTAATTTATTCACGAGGAAGGAAACATGCATTTTGATTTAGTATTATTATGCTGCATAGCCGAAATATATCTTGGCTTATCACATTTTTTTTGGGGTTTTCTGTATCGTTTATTTACCAATTAAGTACATGAATATGATGAACAGATAGATGAAATGGCATAAACATATTTTTCGATAAAAATACTTCATGTTAACTACATATCCTACTAATATTATACATGCGAATGTATTTAATGTAGGGTGTATGGATGGATTGATTCGTCGATCTGTGTGCTTGACAGATTTTGATGAAACTTGACTTAAGAGTCCTTTTAAATATTTAGGTAGGTTAGACGAGGGTCAAACCGCGGGGAGCTGTTATTCTACAAACAAAGTCTAGTGTCCAATTAAGATAAAGAAACCTTCCATTAACGGTGAAAACCAAACCTTTCATTATAAATTGAAGTTATTTGCACAACCCACATTTTCACACAGGAACGCAGAGTATTTTATACTCATGCTTCATGCAATATTAAAATTAAACCATGCACTTACAGCACAAAACAAAATAATCACAATATTATGAATGATCTAACTTATATTTAAAACTGACGTTACACGGTCAGTCACATCAGTTAAGTCAGTACAGGATTGATACCGTAACGTAATATCTTCGCATAATGATATCTGAGTTTTTGTTGCACACCGAATAGGTAATTTATTATTTTTGTGTTGGTAATGAAGATAAAAAGACTAATGGATTAATTTAAAGGTAATTTACTTGAAACCCATGAGTAAAGACTTGCTGACAAAGAGTCGAGACGAGACTGTATCAACCGTATTATCTATTATTTTTAGTTTTCCTGTTTAAGTATTCCTGTCGAACTCTGACTTGTTAGGTGTTGACTTTATGTACAAATTTCAACGATGAGAAATTCAAATATTAAGGAGATGATAACTGGACTGAACTGGTGTCAGACTGACCGTATAACAGAGGCCTAAAATATGTATGTTATAATCACTGTTATAAAATATATAGGTTTACTTTCTACAGAAGGAATATAAGCGTAATTATTACAGAAATAAATTGCGCTTAATATTATGTTTTTTTTACTTACAAATACATCTATTTAATATATGTAATATCTAAGAGATTCAATTAAAAAAGCTAACGTAATAAAATATTCCGTAATTCGGAGATCCTTGAGTAAATATAAAAGTATACATAGAGTTTTATTATGCTATGCATCAACTTAGCAGCATAAAATTTCGTTTAATAATAACGTTTATAATTAAAATAATAATATGGGCATTTTATAATCTCATGCTACACATAGAAGCAAAATCATGGAGTATAGCATATTTTAAAGCTATATTTTATCTTTTAAATATACGATCAGAAAGAGCTCGATTTTATTGGTTCAAAGATTTTAACCGGCGTTCCCACATCAGTCTTCTACGGACATCAAAATAACCCATAACCAAAGAAAACCATGAAACTTTAACCAGAATTATCTCACCGGTAACATCTAATTGGCCAAACGCTGTTCTAAAGCATGAAGATTCTGTATAGCAGCATGAGTTAAACATAGTATTCAAGGTAAATCAAAACAGGCTATACTCTCATACACGTCACATCCAAACAAATCCATGAAACGAGTTCACCGAGATTACAATATAAACTAAGCTATAGGTATGGACATTCAATATCCTATTACGCGTTGAGTTTGAGATTTTAGTATTCGAGCTACTTTAAAAATTAGTTAGTAGACTGACTAGCAATTAATATAGAATAATACAGCCAAATATATATAGTTATAATGCAAATTCGGTGCACTCATATAATTTATGCTGTCGGCGACATGCAAGCGTGAACATGTATAATACAGAATCATGTTTTATGCAGTTGTAATTATTTTATCTTTTACACATATGCACATTACATGCGAGTCATAATTCTGTACAATATTCTTCATTAATTTGTCATAGACTCTTTTGAAAATAAACATAGCCATATTCTTTATGAAAACTGATATCACATCTACAGTATAAAACAAATGTTCCACAATGGGACTACAGAGACATATCATTCACTCGATACAAATAAAGGCGAAAAGCTAAAGGCTTTGGACATCGCAACATTACATTAAGCTAACGAATAACAATGGAAGACAAAAGGGAAGGTCGACGGGTGAACGACGGAAATATCACCAAATCAAGTGTTCTTCTTCTTGAAGTAACCTTTAACTGCGTAGGCGTTTATGACTAATAATAAAGTTAAAATGGAATGGATCTTGTCAAGGACCATAAGCTGGGCAGGTCAACATTATTTGTCAACTTGCAAAATTGTCATAATGTCTACATATAAATAGTTCATTTTTGTGCCATGTTTTGCGACACGAAGAAAAAGATCTACAAGTATATGATTAGTTTCCATCGTTCTGTCCGTCTAAAACTGGCTTGTCAAAGTGTGTGATATTATGGACTAGTTTTTGTCTACGTCTCTGTGGCTTTATGTGTCTGGGCCAGCAACCGCACAAATAATTAACAATTGATCAAGGCGAACAAGATTTGGCTCAGAAGAGATAACCTATCGTTCTCAAAACAGTAAACACTATCTTTGGAGGAGTTTTTACGACCTGGAATGGATCCGCGATATCACACACGACGAGAAGCTTGGGAAGGATGATTTATAAGGTGGATATCACATGAGAAGCCCGCCTACAACCAGCTTGGAATGTGATATCCTCCCAAGTAGTATTCAGAGAGGCGGGGTATTGTGATGCGTGAGTGACGACCTGTTGTCGGAGGGCGGCGGCGCGGCGAGCGCGGCGGCGTCGAGGCGGGCGGGGAAGGCGCGGTAGTAGGCGGCGCGGTGCGGCAGGCGCTCGGCCGCCGCGCCCACCTCCAGCTGCGCGCGCGGCGCCGCGCCCGCCCCCGCGCCCGCGCCGCCCGCCCACACGGCGTACCCGCGCGTGCCCAGCCCGCCCTCGCCCAGCCGCCGTCTGCAACCACACACTCGGTACCAGCGCCCACTCCGCGACACTCCGTCCGCTCCTCCTCCGGCCTACGCTATCGCCGGTACCACTCGACTTCACTGGCGACCTACCCTAGCTTTGCTTCATCACTAAAATGCATGATCTAAACTAACGACCTATCGATATAAAATCTATATAATAACGACTTATCCGAGGTATGTCTTCTACAAATAACTGACATAACATAAATAATAGAACTGCACCACCGTTGAGAGAATGATTTTATCTTTTTGGTTGAGGTATACCAAGACCATTTTCTTATACTTTTGCTCATATTTTTCTAGAACACGAAGTTGCTAAAACCCTAATACGAACCCCAATTTTCCCCAAACTCCTTCGGCCTATTTTATCATGGTGCATCGTTAGTCACTTCAAATTCTACTCGAAACGTTATAAGTATTATATAATTCTACTGTGTTGTTATCAATGAATGTTAGGCACAGCACTCTTATGGGGTTGAAGCCTGATATCAACGTGCGAACATTATGGTTGCAACCAGTTTTGTTTGTGATATATTAGACTAAATATCAAACTATTAGGTTAATGATACCATTCAAACAATCCACGACATGCGCTTCACACAGCTTCGTGCTTTCCCTTTCATACAATTTCTGTCATGTCAAAATTATAATCTAGTTTTTTCGAGTGTTACATCTGTCAAATATTCGCGAGTGAAGCAAAAAATAAAATGAAAATCAATATTTACCTGACTGATTTGATCCGATGTTCGAACACTTGCAAGTTGGCATCATAATCTCCCCAGTTGGCCATGATTCTGTTGTCGATGAGCGTGGCAAACATCTGCGTCTCCAGGAACCGTGATAAGAACGGACGATGTCTTTGTGGCTGGTCCGATAGGAACGAGGCTTTGTCGAAGTTCACCATCGATTCACGGGCGGTTAGCCATGACTCTCTATCCTGAAGATATAACAATAAGCTCCCATAAGTAATGATGGAATGAAATATCAATATTTGACATACACAGTACACTGACGTCTGTGACGAATGTGAAATATATGGTACTTGCCAAATTTGTAAGTACCTTTAATATGAAATCTATAGTCATTTGTTTAAGAGTTCTCGATTCCTTGAAATATATTTTAAATAAATTTCACGACAAAACATTTATTCCCTAACTAAGCCACTGGTTTCATTAATCATTATCAAACTTATTTTCATAGAATCTTGTAAGAAAACTCAAAGTAGGTACCTGATCGGGCATAATAACGAAGTTCTCATACATGAGGAACATGTGCACGAATCTATTGAGGAACGTCTCTCTGATGGCGTGGTTGAACCGGATGTCTTCGTTGTGCTGGTCTTCGTCATTGAGTATTATCTTTTTGGCCGTCGGCATCACCGTTTCTGCGTCAACGTCGTCTATATTTACACCTAGAATAGAGAACATTTAATTTGATAAAGGCACAATGGTGAAATTAAATTTCGAGTGTTATTCAGCAGAACTGCAGTCAGAGTCAAATCTAATGTGTTGCATCAGAAAGGTACTTCACAGCCTCCGTGGTCTAGTGGTTTGACCGCTCGGCCCACGGTCCGGAGGTTCCGGGTTCGATTCCCGGTAGGGACAATGTCTCACAAAAATCTCTTTGTGAGACTGCCCTCAGTTTGGTTAGGGCATTGCAGGCTGAATCGCCTGATAGCCCGAAAAGTAAGATGATTCCGTGCTTCGGAGGGCACGTTAAGTCGTCGGTCCCGGTTACTTTCTACAGATAGTAGTCGTTATATGAGCCATGTCAGAGGCCATTGGCGGCTCAACAACTCTGACACCAGGATGGGTCAGGTTGACCATCCACTCGATGAAGAAGAAGAAGAAGTATTTATGAGAATCATGGACCCGTAGATCACCGCCTGGATGTATGTCAACTCAAGTCTCTTTCAACTGCGTATTTATAGTAATCGCGTTATGAACCAAGTTGCCGGGCCCTAAATATCTGCCTATTTCTATCTCACTCGCGCAAAGACCCCAATGACTCGCTTTGTGAAGGGTGTAACAACTAAATCAGTATATCTCTTTTTAGTTGTATGACCTAAGGAGTCGGTTCACAACGCATGTGCTACAGGAGGTATAGTTACGTTTGACAATGTCGACGATCCGCTGCAGCGCGTCGGGGCGGCGCGCGCGGCGCGGCGCGGCGGGCGAGGCGGGCGAGGCGGGCGAGGCGGGCGAGGCGGGCGAGGCGGGCGAGGCGGGCGGCGAGGCGCGCGTCAGCGGGCGCGCCTCGTCCCACTCCGCCACGTCGTGCAGCGAGTGCTTGCGCCGGAGCCCGCCTGGGCCCCATGCAAACATTACCATTTTTTTACCCACACAAATTCACACATGACCCAAAGTAAGCTCTAAATGGAATCTAACACACTGATACTACTACATATAATACACAAATACTTTATAAGAATATCTAATTGACACCCAGACTTCGTCGCCAACAATTATATCTTCACCTATTGTTGACTCCGGGCGGGAATCGAACCCGCAATCCCCGACACAGTGAGCGCTCTTTATTATTTTTATTTTACAAAGAAAAACTTACGGACTAATAACATAAATAAATAGAGAAAACAAATTAAAACTCTTATTGCCTATTACAAGTTTTCACAAATTAAAAAAGTAAAGAAAAAGGTTGTGAACAGCAAAGAAAAGAAGTCACACTACATACAAATAAACATCACAGAAATAAAAATGCAACAAAAAAAAAATAATTGTACAACGAAAAAATAAATGATCAAACACCTGACTAGAAATAAATTTGTAGGTTACCTACCAGACGATGTTAATACGAAAAACTCCTTATTTAATTTGTTGCGCACTGATTTGGAACTAGTATAGAAAAGATCAATCTCCAAATGCAGAGGTAGCTTATTAAAACTTGTACAGCTTCGGGGAATGAAGGCATTCCTTCTGTAGTTGACGGACGAGAATGGTACTTCCAATAGTGGGCGTTGCCTAAGGCTCAACTGGTTGGTTCGCAGCGTGATGTATGATAATAATTGGGAGCAATCAATCGAACCGTTGGCAATTTTGACCAGATAACAGACGTCATCAACCATGCGCCTATGTTCCAATGGCAAGAAGTGATACCGGTGACATCTATCACGATAATCCTCGGAATAAACCTTGGCTTTAAAGTCCAGGAAACGCAAAAACTTTCTCTGGATACCCTCAATACGAGATATGTACAGCTGGTATTGCGGATTCCATACCTGCGAAGCATATTCAAGGTGGCTGCGAACGTAAGAACAGTAAAGTACTTTGATTGTTTTTAATGAAGTGAAGCTTGCCGAGGCCCTGAGTATGAACGCAAGTGATTTAAGGGATTTTTTGACGATATAATCAATGTGCCTATCAAATAATAGCTTGCTATCGAAAATTACGCCAAGATCTTTAATAAAATTAACTTTATCAATAGAGTGATTTAATAATTTGTAAGTTGTAGGGATAGCAAACCGTTGACGTGAGTAGGTAACATAGGAGCATTTTGAGACGTTAAGTTGAAGCTTGTTGAGCGTGCAATATGCGGAAAAAGCATTTAAGTCATCTTGGAGTAGATTGGCGTCCGTGATACTACGAATTACTTTAAGGACTTTCATGTCATCCGCATATAGTAAGATAGTGGAGTTAGAGAAGCAACGTCCCACGTCTGCCAAAAATATAATAAACAGCAGAGGGCCCAGAAGGGACCCCTGCGGCACCCCAGATGGTATAGGACACCAGCTAGACATGAAGCCCTGGATTACTACAGCTTGAGTTCGATTCTCAACGTATGAGCAAAACCACCGGTAAAGGTCACCATGAATGCCGGCCGCTAGGAGCTTCAGCAAGAGTATCTGATGATTAATTTTGTCAAAGCATTTGCTGTAATCAGTGTACACTACATCGACCTGCGCACCGGCGTTCATACCTTTAGTGATAAAGTCGTGACATAGAAGTAAGTTGGAAGTGGTTGAGCGCTTACGGAGGAAACCGTGTTGCTCCTCGTTGAACACGTTTTTGAGAGCCGCGTAAACCTCGTCGTATACAATCCTCTCGAGGATTTTTGAGAAAAGGCACAGTTTGGAAATCGGTCTGTAGTTTTTAACGTCAGATCTGTTCCCTTTCTTGAACACGGGTGTTACAAAAGCGCTCTTCCAAACATCGGGGACTATTCCCTCCGCTAAAGACCGATTGAAAAGTATGGCGATTGGTGTAACTAAACTGGAGGCCGTGTTCACAATAAATATAGGTGGTATCATATCTGGGCCACCCGATTTGGATAAGTCTAGACCCTCGAGCAATTTTAGAATTCGTTCTTCGGGAACTGTTATTGAGCTTATAGAACTGTTAGAACTCGTGAAGTCTTTATAATTAGGAAGTCGTGTAGATGTCGTGTCTTACTGCCACTGTTCCAACGAGCTAGTCAATTGATGATGATTGATTGTAAAAACCTTCAGACTATTTGAATGATTCCACCCGTTATTCGAATGACCATAATTCATTCGATTTGAGAGTAAATATGGCCTTCGAAAAATATATGATGTTATGAGCAAAATATCTCTTTGTAACTCTGACACCAGGATTGGTCAGGTTGACCATCCACTCGATGAAGATTATATATTTATTAATACAAGATTAATTAGGCACTTCTTACCTGAAGGCAGGGTACAACTACTGCTCATATCATTCATATTATGCTTGTAACTTCCATTGATCGGGGCGCCGAGTTTCGTCGGTTCAGTCTCTGGTCTTTGAATCTGAAATACAAGATAAGCTTTTCATTTTACGGATGAAGCGTTTAGAGAGATCATTGAGTACCCTAACCCTATTCAACCTCATTGTCGGCTTAGTTAACTGAACAGAAAAGAATGCATAGAAAGCGCTAAGTACACACAAAGGCACAACATAGACGTCGCATAAAGTTATTGAGAATATTTAGAACCCTGTCACATTTCAACTTCTATAACACCTACTAACATACCGATAAGAAAAGTATAATCTAACAAAGTACTACAACATTTACAACATTTTCTTGGACTGAGTATACTAACAAACCACGAACGATGCATTTACCTAAGGCATATCCTATGGGGCAATATATCGGAACCTTCCCGAGTATATTTTTGTCTGATTTGTCATCCAAACGCATACGGAATGAAACATTAACCATGGTTTTATTTACCTGATGTTTATCCAGCACATGGTTGATTTCTTCAACGAACGGTGTTCTATGGGGGAATATGGGTAGTTCCTCGGGCAGCTGTATGTCCGGCTTGTCGATGTCGACCAGACAGAGCGCCGCTTCCGAGCCGAGCGCCACGCCCTTGTGACCGTTAGCCGACATGCTCGCTGCCGCACTTTCTGAGTGGAGGCCTGGAAAAAATAGGTCAATATCTAAATATACAAAGAAATGGAATTTCATTGTCTTAAACACGTTGTAAAGTAAGCAAGTCGAAGTATGTAAGTGCCCAACTCTGTGTTGGTGTTTTTATATAGCCTGAAGGCCACCAATATTGTCTTAGAAACGAGATAAAAAAATAACTAATAATAAATAAATATACCCGAATCAAACACACAGTTAATAGTCACAAACTAAGCTTTTGTATTAAATAAATTAAATAAAGAAATATACATACAGTGGCCGAATGGAAGTAAAGAACAATAAATTACAAGGTCCAAATTATTTGAAAGTACTTTCCGTGACATCTAATTTTAAAATAAATGATGTTATAATGTTACCCATAACAAAAGGCACCGGCGCGTCCAGGAAGTGGTACAAGGGCGCCGGCAGGATGGGCACGTACACGTGCGCCCAGCTGAACGGCACCAGCAGCGCCACCACGCACTCCGCCACCAACATCAACTTGTTGTAGTCTGCAAATCATTATACTGCTTATACTAAAATAGCAGCGCCTCGCGGTTTTACGCGGTGGGAATTTCGGGATATTTTTTGTACATATAAACCTTCCTCTTGAATCACTATCTATTTTTTAAACCGCGTCCAAATCCGTGCAGTTATATTTGACTTTATCGCGAACAGACAGACAGACAGACGCTTAAGTATCCGCTACCATTCAAATAGAAATAATTTTTTTTGCAAATTGTTATTCATGCTTTACCCTCAATTTAGACTTCAAAATAAAACTAATTTCTAAATTTAAATTAGGCATCTTGAGGTGCCTTCTTACTAGAGCTCTGCTATACTAAGTTTCGTTTTTACCCTTTTTCACCCATCATATCAAACGGCGCTACACATTAATCACATCAAACGTTATAATTATAGCAATATACTCATAAACAGATGATAAAGGCACACTTGTTGATCTGAAACCAAGTACACAACACGTCTTACCACTAGACCGCAACAGCACTTGATGCTCCAACAACACACAAGTGAACAGTTGTACGACGCACTCCACTCCAAGCAGAGAGAACATGACTCGTAGCGGGTAGTCCAGTAAGGGTAACTCTTCCGGTGGATTTGGCATACTAATCACCTGGAAATAAGGCTTGGTTTTGATAGGCAATATTTGACAATTTCATTAGGTTTAGATTGGTATGGTATGAATGCTGGGCATTTCAATTAGGATCATCCCTGAATATGAATATTAGCAGAGATCCTCAGTTTCTTGACATTTTCTTTCTATTCATTCTTTAATCATTTTATCTTGTCCTATCCTAGGTTACTATGCTAGAACAAGCCACGAGCAAGACGCCCTTACAACTATACGGGGACTATTTTAATGCCTAATAAAAAAAGTTGAAGGAAATATAATAAAATGATAAACATATTGTGGTTTATATGCACAGTAATAGTGTTTTACGTCAACGTATTTTTACATTCATTTAATATTCAAAATGCAAATTAAACAAATAAAATATGCACTTGAAATAGCTCACTATAATACTACTATTGTTAGATAATAATATTTACATACTTATGTAAATATATTAAATAAATAAATAAGAAACAATAGTTGTTTTTATTATATGCGTAATAATTTATGCACTAGAGTCATTTAGTAAATCTAATAAGTAATGAGATTATCGAGCAATAAAAATCATTATTTTGAGCAGGTTCTAATCTGCTCTCATTGTTTATTAGTCTGTTACTAGTCAATTGTTTCACTGAAGTTATGTTTAATCTCGTGAATCGTTTGGAGAATTCATTATTTACTCAAAACAAATTACATGAATAAACAAGTATTCATTGTAATGTACCATAAATAAACTTACAACAGGTACTGGATTCAAATGAGGCTCTGGGGGTGGTAAATGCAAGCGTAACGCCTGGCCAGGCACTGGCACCGGTACTTCATACAGCAGGTTGTAAACATAGGACTCGGGGCTCAGTCCGGGGCCTGGCTGTCTTGGAAGAGATCTGAAAATATCATGTTTATTGAATGAGAAAGTTGTGAGAATAGCCAGTACTACTGTAGGTTACAAAATCACAAATTAAGGTTGAAGTTCAAATTAGTCATGTTAAATTTATTTTTATGAGATTAAAGAAACAGTCAAGATACAGTATAAAGGCAATACAGAACTCAGTAAATACAGATATGTTACGCGCTTCGCGGTTTTAACCATGTCCTTTCCGTTTTCACAGACATTCTGAGAAAAGTTGCTATACAAAAAGGGCTTTACCAAGTTCAAATAGCTGTACCAAAGATTAACTTCACCTTTGAATTATGTATTAGATTTAATTTTTTAATCAAATATCTAATATCTTTGGTAAGATGAGAGGCGTTTGCCCAGCAGTGGGATATTACAGGCTAATATATATTTTTTTAAAGAAAGTTAGAAAATAAAATATTTCTTACCTAAATAAATTTTCTAAGAACATCTGGGCAACTCTAACATATGGGTATTGGCAAATGAGAGCTATGCTTTTGGCAACATAAAGTTTGTCTTTGGCAATGTCGTAGTAGGTGAGTGCGGCGCCGGTGTGTGGTGTGAGCTTGAACGAGCGAGGTAAGGAGCGGGAGCTCTCCTTGCCGGAGTTCTTCCTGTGGCCTGGAGGAGTTTGCCCACTTGATAACTCGGTGATGTACATTGCCTGATGGGAAATCAACAAATTGGTTTCAGAACATGTTGGTTATGGTTACTTGGTGGCCATTTCTTTTCTGTAATTGGGTATCATAGATGAGCTGTTATACGAGTGAATGTGGAAGAATACTTTTAAATTAAACAAAAACACCCTATCTGTGTTTCTGTTTGTAGTTTGGAGGGTCTATATGCATATTAGTTCAAATATTGTTAAGGCATATTTTTAACACAAACATAAAATTGTCTGTGGATCTGAGCGTATCTGCAGCATTGTAGCTTTTAAGCAAATTTCGTTCCAGTTCTTTTTACTCACTTACATTAAAACTGACTGAATAAAGAAAATCAGTTGGGGATTATAAAATTCATAAATTTTTACTTTTTTAAACTATCTTCACATAGATTTTCATTACATAAGAACACAATTTGTGGAGTTAATTCATATTCTTGTTTTCATAATTGAGTACTACTGTTTTCTTATGTAAGTAGATGATGTTATCTTATTACATTACATACATAAATAATGTTTCACACTTTATAAACACATACAAGTTGTAGTCTTGGTATAAGATTGGGCTTGTCAAAAGATAGTCTACAAGTTTTCTATTATTACCTGCAATGTATGCATGGCACTGCATATATTCCTGTTTCTAACCTCCTCATAGAATATAAGACTGAACCCATAGTATCTAGATCCATTCTCTCTGGTCACAACAAAACTATGAAACTTTGGTTCTAATGAATGTTTCTGTGTTCGGAATTGAAGCCCGGCTGGCAAGCACAACTGTAATTAAAATCAATATGTAGCAAAACATTAAAAATAATAATTATCTACACCGCAATGCCTCCTTTGAATAATAATATTAAAACATTATTCTTTAATTTTACTTGGAATAATAATAAATAAATATTATAGATAAAAACAATATTTGAATGGGAATTAAATATTAAAAAAATAAATATATATTATAAAGGAATTGTATGTAAGTGCTAAGTGTAGACTGTCTAAGTTTCTAGCCAGATTATAACATAATGACATATCAATTGGACTTACCATACAAACGGCATGTTCATCAAAGACATTGCTTGATACATTGTCTGGATAATGAGCCAATACCTTCCCTTTGTACGAACGATCCAAAGGAGATACGTGTAAATTATCACCTAGAACCATTTAATTCACAATTAATATTAATTAGCACCATAAAACAACAATGAGTTTCGTGTTACGTGAAACCTACCACAAAGCCTGTCGGGCTCCAAGCCTGAATCAAAATCTAAACCACATATGGCAAAATAATCAGCAAAACGACATCCAACTGATAAATCAGGGACAGACATTATTTCTATCGACCCGTTATTTACTATTTGAGACACTTTCTCTTCCAGTCATCTAAGTATTGTCTTGAACTCAGCATTTTATGGTGTTCTTCTTAATTTAAATAGAACATGTATTAGCGTGCCTTATTTCATATTATTTCACTTAATTTATTTAACGTACATCGTAATTAACTATAGTTAAAATCTAAAAACTGGCTAGCTGGCTACGACTACGACATAATTTTATTCAATCAAATCGATTTTGTTGCTTTTCTCAGTCAGTGTTTCTTTCCTTTCTTTTTTTTGTGAATCTGACATTTTAGTAATGTCAAATCAATGACAACAGTGACGGCAAAGACATGTTAATGCCATTGATCGATGATCCCATGGAGGAAGGAAACTATCCAGTAGGCCAGTTATTAAGAGCTTAGCTAGGTCAAAGCACAGGCTCAATAGGCAACAGAGACCTACTCTTCATGTTAATAATATCATCAATATCTCTCAATCTCGTGCGATTTGTATGATTTTTTTACAAAATGCAATTAGCAAAATCGTGCGGCGGCACTACTGTGACGTGCGTTAGCCGGACGACTAAAAACGTTTATATTAAATTGAAAGAGGGCTATCACGTTGTCTATTGTTGATCGAAGGCTATCACGTAAAAAATTTAAAATTTAAGAAACTACAATATCAATCATATAGAGCGTAAGCGTAACTAACATAGTATAGTATAGATTCAATATGGCTTAATTATAATAAAAATATATAATAAATTATAATATTAACATGCATATTCCAGGTTTACTGTGTTCAGTGTTTACCAGCTTCGATCACATCGTCACTTACCATCAGGTGAGATAGTGATCAAACAGGTCAAAATTTGTGACAGGCTCACAATTCAATAAATATAACATTTAGCTATGAACCTTAGTAACTACATAAATAAAACAATAATGCAGCACAATAGGATTTTATTTATATTTTATAAAAATAATTGTGGTCATGGTTTCTGAGCTCAAGCGGTCGCACTCCAGGAATTCCGGTCGATGTTCCTGAACCATCTGCTGATTATATAACCACCAGCTATATATATATTATTTTTGTAATAATGAGTGATTTAAAATTTCCATATCTGGCTACATTGACCTGTCGCGGCAGCAACGCGTTCATTCAGCTTTTCAAATGGTATTAATGGAGCTTGTAGGCGTTTCTCTTCTTTCATGAAAGATATAACTTTTAAAATAATTAGCCGTGCATCACTTTTGAGGGGTTTCGGCATTTTATTTGCTTTTTTCACAATGAAATCCAATAAATAAACACGGGAGCACTCGCACTAGACATCAACTGACAGCGGAATGACGTTTAGGAAAAAACGGCTGACGCGGCTGTAGTTCCCATTTTGCCCACCTGAACAGATAAGTTGGTGGCACTGTACGAGTATGTTTGGCAAATTTTATTTTAATGAACAGTAATTATTCATCCATGTGAACAATCAAAACCATAAATCGCCTTTCGGGTACTGACAATTTATGTTATGGACGTCAATGTCACTTGTGTATGAATGATAAATTAAAAAATCAATTCTATGACAGACAAGACAGTTGACTTGACTTGCAACAATTTTTTTTATTGACAAATTGTTATCGTTTCGACTGGGGCGGGTGTGTTAAGTGTGTGTAATTTTATTTTACAGTAGTTTTACGTGCAAATCATAGTTATGTGCGGATTAATTTAAATTGTGCTATTTAGTTTTACATTTATTTTTAATCGCATAAGTTTATATATTACTTAATTTTATATCTGCTCGATTTTCCTCAATAAACTTCAAGGTGGGTTGTTTCTTTGGCTCTAAACAGTTTAAAAAATGTAATTTACATTACGTCGACCGAAAATATTTGTTCTGCTGTTCATATAATAAGTAAAGTAACTCATTTAGACGGTTATTTGATTATTATAATTATTATTTTAAAACTCATTAAGCATTTATTTATGAACTAATGCCTTTAATTTTATTAATCTAATGTGAGTAATGCAAATAGATTTAAAGTGGGTAAGAAGGAAGGCAAATTGTTGATTGGTCTCGGCAAGGAGAACTCATGAAATGAGGCTTCAATATACAGTTTTTACCAGTGTACATTCATGAACATTTGTATGTTATATGAATGTGAATTAATCCTGTATCCTTATTTGTTTTCAGAATGTTGAAAGGAAGAGTGAAGCACATTTTACATTGTATATTCTTTATGATATTTATATATCTTTTTCTTGTATTTGCTGGAGCTATTAATTTAGATGACAAGGAAAAAGTATTTGCTGACCCTTGGGAGGCGTATGGGGTATATGGTACAATAATATTGTATATCCTGAGATTATTCACACTCCTCACACTGCCCCAGGTGCTATGTAACTTTGCTGGACTGACACTATTCAATGCATTCCCCGGAAAGGTCAATATCAAAGGATCACCGTTACTGTCACCATTTATATGTATCAGAGTGGTAACAAGAGGGGACTTCCCAAAGCTAGTGAAAGATAATGTTACCAAAAACATGAATCTATGCATTGATGTTGGAATGGAGAATTTTATGATTGAAGTGGTTACTGATAAAGCAATAAGCCTGCCTAAACATAGAAGGTTGAGAGAAGTGGTAGTTCCAGCTGAGTATAAGACAAAAACTGGTGCTTTGTTCAAGTCAAGAGCTTTACAGTACTGTTTAGAGGACAATGTGAACATCTTGGCTGATAATGATTGGATTGTTCACTTGGATGAAGAGACATTGTTGACGGAGAACTCTGTACGAGGCATATTAAACTTTGTTCTTGATGGTAGACATCAATTTGGTCAAGGGCTCATTACTTATGCAAACGAGCCCATTGTCAATTGGATTACAACACTTGCTGATAGCTTCAGAGTGGCTGATGATATGGGAAAACTGAGACTACAGTTTTATTTGTTTCATAAACCTTTGTTTAGCTGGAAGGGGTCTTATGTAGTTACACAAGTAAGTGGATACATCATTATTAATTTATCATTTGTGCATGCAGGACATTGAAACTGATACCATGTAATTATCTATGTTAATGAACACATTATTTAGATTGGGACCTATAAGGGAAATTTTTTAATAATAATTTTTAATTTGCTTTCAGGTGGGTGCAGAAAAGAACATATCTTTTGACAATGGTCTGGACGGATCGGTTGCTGAGGACTGTTACTTCGCAATGAAGGCCTACAAAGAAGGCTACACATTCAATTTTGTTGAAGGTGAGATGTGGGAGAAATCTCCTTTTACACTATGGGACTTTATGCAGCAAAGAAAAAGATGGATTCAAGGGATACTCCTAGTAGTGCATTCTAAGGAGATACCACTGATAAATAAGATATTCTTAGCTATATCATGTTACTCTTGGGTAACTCTACCTCTGTCTACTAGCAATGTCCTGTTAGCTGCCCTCATGCCCATACCGTGTCCGCACATACTAGACCTCTTGTGTGGGTTTATTGGTGCTGTCAACATTTACATGTACATATTTGGTGTAATCAAATCATTCCCTATCCATAGATTTGGTCCTCTCAAATTCTTCTTATTTGTCTGTGGTGCTCTAGCCACAATCCCTTTCAATATTGTCATCGAAAACATTGCAGTTATATGGGGTGTTTTAGGTAAAAAGCACAAGTTTTACATAGTCAATAAAGAAATAAAGATCCCAGTGACTGTGTGATATGTTAGTATATTCTTATAAATCTATTGGTTTCAATGTAGTACAATTTTTGCACAAAAACTTGTTTAGTAATGTTTTTGTTATCAATATCATGCACTTGTGTTGAGGTGTGTATGTTCATGTGGTGTCTGGTGAGTGTATGTAATGAATGCTTTGAAATTATGTCTAGTGACTGAACTTTATCTATGTTACCAAAGTGATAATAATAAGGACTAAATTCTAGTTGATTTTTTACTAAGTACAATGTGAATTCCTTAAATTACGTAATGTAAGCAATCAACAAATAATAATCTACCCGTTGAGGTAACTTAACTTGTTATCTCAAACATGTAACATTTTGTTTAATTAGATGTTGTGTTATTTTAAGATATTGTATTTCACAAACGTTAATTGTGAAAATAGGACTTGTACTAAAAATTCTGAAACTTGATCTCAAAATTGTTGAAGAGATAAAGAATTCCTGAATGATTTTGCATGAAGAAAAAATGTTGAAATGAATAATCGATGATATCTAGTTATTTTATGAATAAACACATGTGTAATTTTCTACGAATTATTATGGGCGTTAAGATAAGGAAGGAAGGTACGATCATGATAATATTGTTGATATCTATGAGACAGCAAGTTGAATACAGTTTAACAATTGTTATCTACTCAAATCCGTCATTCAATATTAGCTATATATGTGTGTCCGGCTGTACCGAGCGAGTTCTTTATCTGTACTTTTATGGTAAGAAGCGTTAAAACGTTCAACTAAAATATTAACAAGGATAATATTGAGGCCGAGTCTAGTTTTTGTTGCAAAGGGTTAGCAAGTTAGTTTTTATTCAAATTGGTATTTGAATTTTTAATCAATGTTAATTTTGGTATTTTATATTTTGAAGTTTCGCATTTTGTCCACAAAAGTAAGATATCATAAAATCATTATACAAGGAGTAACATAATACCCCTATAAGTACCGGGGCAGGGCATTCTACTCGTCATGGCGAACTACGTTTTTTATACCTTAATTGATATTTCGAAGTTTTTCATTCATGTATTTACTTTTAAAGTTTCCCTTAGAAATACACTATCAAAAGGATGAGGCAACCCTACAACAGCTGTTTATTTGACCTTTCACTTTGAA
Source organism: Cyclophora punctaria (assembly GCA_951394245.1). Classification (NCBI taxonomy): domain Eukaryota; kingdom Metazoa; phylum Arthropoda; class Insecta; order Lepidoptera; family Geometridae; genus Cyclophora; species Cyclophora punctaria. The sequence continues at coordinate 6,548,537 of OX596169.1, forward strand.
CTCTAGACCAAAAAAACAGAAATCAAAAATAGACAAAACATAGGTAGAAAAGTAAAATATTGACATTTCAAAGAGTATTATTTAAAGAGGCCGTCATCAACAGTAGCTCTTAGGAGGCCCATACACGGTAAGATTTATCTGTACGATTCGTCGCGTTAAACCGATCGAAACGACGAATCGATGGTGTATGTCAAGATCGTTAAAGGTACTGACAGACGTGCTCAAAAAAAGCATGCTAATAAGCTTGCTTAAAATTAGCATGCTCTGCACATTTGCCAGAAATAAGCATGCTTGTTTTTTAATTACATCAATTAATTGCATAAAACATGTTTAGACGTGCTCGGATCACGCCCCCCCCCTAGCCGCGCCTCAGGTAGCATGCTCGAAAATCAAACGTTGTTTGATTTTTGAGCATGCTCTAAATAAGCATGCTCATTACATTACACACGTGCTACTAATGAGCACTTGCTCAATAAAAGTATGCTTATGTGTTAGTAATGAGCACGTCTGGCAGTACCTTTACGATTTACTTAATCGAAAATGATGTCGGAAATCGCAACCAAAACATTTATTTGAACACGTCCTTAACAAGCTTCAAACAAGTAAATGATCGATCGTTACGACCAGTCGTTTCGAGTATGAGCGACATTTTTGATGCGATCAATCGTCACGATTTTCATCAGATCGATCGTATAGACGAATCGTACCGTATATGGGGCCCTTTACGCTGTGAAATGAGGTTGGCAATCGACATATTTATGATTATTTATGGGTAGAGTTTATAACCTTATTATTCTCTTAAAATCTACGTCTTGAAAGCTGTCAATATGTAAACAACTATTTTTAAGCTGATAAATTTGTTTGTAGGATTTAAATATTGTCTTCTTATGAAGCGATGTGTGTAGACTGTGGAGTGTCTTGTCTGTTGTGTACCTAGTGTTGTGTAAACTTAATCAATGATAACCAAATCGTGTCAATATTCAGTTGTTAAACCAGTGATACAATTGGTAATGTCAAAGTTTAGGTATGTGATTTAAATAAGAATCCTAACAATGGATTGGCCGTGGTTCCACTTACCTACCAGTGCTACCAAGGATAAAATGGTACGTACCTACCTAGAGGTAGTTTCATAAACCATCTAACATTTCTGCGTACACACGTGCAGTACGATAGTAGGTAATAAACATTTAGGGTTGTCGCAAATTTCTAAGATTAAAATATTTTTACTTTTGTATGGGAATTTTAAATACGATGTATTCTACCTTTGCACACGTAAAACAATTTACATGCTTTATCCAAACAAACCGGCTGAGTACTTATAGGGCCATACAGATATACCTTGTATATATTCTATGGAAAATTAACTTATTGATTACGCATTGTGACATTTTCCAAGGAATTTTCTGATTATCTTTCTACAACTTATCTTTTGATTATAATGTGTAACGAGCAATAGTTCGTTATATTATAATCCTCTGTCCTTAATATAATTTAATAATAATTGCCCAACCGTAAAAGTCATTTATAAGATTTATGTATAAATTCAACCAACCATTTAAAGTCGATAAAGAATTTAATATCGTTAAGCTGTTGTACGATATTAATGAATAGCTTCCTAACAACAGCAAAAGTTTTCGAACGTATATTATTTGCTTTATAGCTTTCGAATAGCTCTTACTTACCTTTAGTATGTCCAATTAAATTTTAAGTTAAGTATATCATTACGGTACGAAAAAAGCAATAACGATTATTGCTTTAAATGCTGGCTAGTCATTACGAATACAAATAGTGCTAGTTAGTTGGTAATGGAGGTAAAAGTGCTATTATTTGCGGTGTTAATTGAGGTCCATATCCATTTGTCTGCGAGGGCAGGGGTCGAAGGATCAGCTCCGTATTCTGCCTCTTAGTAGCGCTCTTTAATAGCACACTTAATTTGTCGGAGCCGGTTTATTGGCCAGTTACACGTTAACTCGAACTATACACGTTCATTCCTAATGTAAGTTTGTATTTTACTAAGTATCAGAACAAAGGTAAAGTAATGTATTAATTAGTACTTACACAGTTTATATTTAGTTATTTATTTTAATATTGTCTCAAATTATTGTTACCATGGTTTGCTCAAATATGAGCAAAGTTAATTTTTTCTAGGCTCTGTATTTAGCAAACCGTGCGTGTTGTTTTATTTTTGTATTATTTGTACATTTTACTACTCATTCGTTCCTTAGACATGCGATGGATGTGCGATGGTTGATCGATGTTGATTGTATCTTGTGTGTTTGTATGTTATGTATAGTGTATTTCAATTTGTGCGGTGGTATAAATACTTGCAAATAAAAATGAGCATTATGAATACGTTGTTTTATTTTGACATGGCCATGTATGTAAGTATGAAAAAACACCCACACTTTCAGTGAATTTCGATATTATTTATTTGGCATTAATTAAAATATAGTAATTAGTATAAAAAATCTGAGAAAATTGATTTCACCACTAAAAAGATACGTTATCCAGACAGAACAAGGACAGTATTCATTTTCCTTTTATAGACATCTATAAACATTATGTCCTCCTCAAAGGAACTGAGGTGTCAGATACACTCGTAGGTAGGTATGTATAGTTCATATAAATTATATGAACTAGCAGCGCCCCGCAGTTTTACCCGCGTTGTGCTCGTTCATATGGGAATTTCCCATTTTATGATGAAAAATAGCCTTCCCGTTGAATGTGGCTAACTACAAAAATAATTGTTTATATCAGACTGGTAATTCCCGAGCTTAGCTCGATCAAACCAACTTACAAATTAAATATTTTTATAATATTAATATAGATGAAGTATAGATATTTTTTTCATAACATACCAGCCCTTGTTCACTTAATATTTAAGGACCTTTATAGCGCGATAAGTTACAACAAATAGCAAAAAATAGGTGTCTACCTACTAACAGATTTAGGCCAGTACTGCAATATTTTATTGCGTTTTTTCTGTTTAAATATATGAGATCAAAACATATATCTACTGATGATAATAGGTAAGTAGAATATAAAGCATAGTATACGCCTGTAAAGTCCCAATGTTGGGCAAAGGCCTCTCATCTCACTGAAGGTATCAGAACAGTGAGGAGGTGGCGATCTTCTTCTTCTTTCGAGTCAATGGCGCAAAATAATTTTTAGTATTTATATTTTCCCGGACCAGTAATTCACAAGAGAGAGGGCAGCGTCTGATACGTTCAATAAGTCCTCTTTAGTGCAGGTGGTAGGGCACAGAGGACAGATAATAACTATCTACATTTACCTAAGGGTTACTTATTGTAATTGTACGTTAGCTGGTTGAGTATGTAGGTAAGTTACTTTATCTATTCAATGGCACCAGCTTAAGTGCCTACTTCAGAGTACGCTCAGTACATTTAGTACTATTTATGAGCAAGGTAGTGAGTAGGGACATATTGTTAACCAATGTTTTATCTTAACTCTATTCGTCATTTAACTACATAATAAACATTTCAGACTGGTAAACAATCGTTTCGGAAGAACTGATTAGTGATCAAGTACCTACGTACTTACCGTATCAAGGAATACCTACGTGTACTCGTACTTTTTCCTCTTGTACAATTGTATATTTTTAAACTTTTATATGTGTGATTTGTTCGTCTGTAAGTAATAAATCTAGACTCTGATGTTATAATTAAGTACAAAGGTTTTCTTCATGGACGCCACCCCATCAAACCTGAGGACTATTCGAACTTGCAACCTGGCGCCATCGATTGCAAAGCGAGCGAAGTTGCGGGCACCTTTTAATACAAAATACCTATAGTCTATAATATTGTGTGTCCAATAGTTCAATATATTTTCCTAATATGTACCATAGATATAGGTATTAAGTTACTTCGTGCAGTTCGTCCATTTACCTACCTGTTAGTGGATAGTCCCTTGAAATGTTTACAATCACGAAACCATTACTGTAAGTACTGAACGATCGAAGGCAATCTATTAAAAGTTTGTGGACAAGCAACCATCCAGATTGCTTATTTTATTTGCTTTACGTGTCACTTGGGAGGGATTAATCGAATACTTGTATGAGTTTGAAAGGGCTTACATTGTATCCGCTTTGTGCCTATCTTCTTTAATTACAGTATGCAACTCGAGCTCCCATGGCAAATAGGTAAGTAGGTCAAATTGATTGACTTCTTCAGTGTCAATTTGGGCAATGGGCAGTGGTGACTGGTGACCTTATAGTGGTGAATAGGGCAGCCGTCTAAGTGCTTAGGATAAAGTATTTGTCGCCTGACAGTGGGACCATATTCATGAGAGAGCTTCTTATGTACTCTTCCTAATGCTGGGGCCACACTTACGCTCAATGTCAATGCCCATTGAATGCAATAATTTTCAATGCATTATAGTGGGTGGCTACACTTAAACTGTCAATGTCAATGTTCATTTATTGGAAAAATTTGACATTGACAACGGCATTGAATTTACTTCAATTCAGGCAAGATGGACGTCGACAGAGCTCTATATTTCATGAGAGTTAATTTATATTATTTGACTTTATTAAATCATTATCGAATAAAGAGACCATGTTTGCAGAATCTCAAGAAAAGTAATAATTTTGTTGTTACTCCACTCTGTCGCCATAGTACGTATAGACAAAAACGTGCGATTTTGAGGCAAATCCGTCGTAATAAGCAAATACGTCCGAACCCGTTGCGCTCTCGACGCACACTGACAATACGTAGTGTGGCCGCTTCATGCATTTAACTCTCGCATTAATCTCTTTGATGTACCGCCACTCGAGCTATCGCATACGCCAAATGGCATTGGCAATGCTATTGTCAAATTATGACGCATAGTCGTGGCTACACCTACGGTTAATGTCATATTCTATGGCATATGGCATAGGTGTGGCCCCAGCATACTACATAGATATATCAGTATTTATAACAAAGTACTCTATTAGAAAACTTAGAAAAAATATGCCAAAAGACTCTGAATAGATACTTATTACTTAGGTATCTATATATATTAAAGAAAGTCGTGTTAGTTACACTATTTACAACTCAGGAACGGCAAAACCGATTTGGCTGAAAATTGGTGGGGAGTTAGCTTAGAACCAGGAGACGGATATAGGATACTATTTATCCCGTATTTCCTACGGGAACGGGTGCGCTGTGGGTGAAACCGCGGGGTACAGCTAGTTTTTAGATAAAATGACATTTGGAGATTTGAATAAGACTTTTTGTAGATAATAATTATCGAAAAGATAGGTAGGTAGCTACCTATGCAAAAATTAACATTCAATGGGCCATGAGGCTTTGAAAAGTCCTGTGCTATATTAGCCAACTAGACCGATGAAATATTTCTGGTCTCAGAACAAAGGAATAGGTATGTCCTGCAGTGTTGCATTACCTGATACTAAGGTAGGTATCTAGTAGTTCGAGCAATATTAAAAGAACTAATCTTTTGAAAAGCTTTCTACTTAATACACAAACTGCTTCCTATAGTGACCTATCTACTCGTTGCTTGTAACTACGTAATATGTGTGTAATCTGGATAGGTAGTACCACAGGTAGTACGTAGCTGTATGTGTGTGCCAATGTTTGTACACCTATGTGTGCTCGAGATCAGAGATCTGTAAAGGTTTTTCACCACTGAATGTAAAAGTGAACTGAGCTAGAATTTTCACTGATGAACAGCAACACTAGTAAATAAAAATTGGTTAATTTGTTTAGTTTTAAGAGTATTTAGTTCAGTACCCGTTTGTTTGAGAAAGTAATAAAAATAGCAGTAAAACTATGCTAATTTATTTATATTACCTGTTTTAATAGATGACACTATAGGAGTTAGATAGGTAAATATCACAGAGCATAGAAGCACCGCGCTCTTTTGATAACACAGTACAGAGCATGAATCGTAATTCAGTAGGTACCTAGGTGAAGTAGGTCTATCTATCGGCAAACAAGCCTACTTATTTAATTATGCACGTGACACAATTCAGTTTTATGCTAATTATGCCTTTCTATGTTATTTTTCTATATATCTATGAAGCAAACTACTCTTTAAAGGGATTACCGTGCCGAAGCCCTAGTATGCGTTCGTGACCCGTTTGCCATCAACGGCGCATGCTTATGTGCTTCATGTCTGCAAGTTAACTTCGCTTAATTTAATAATATACTTGTAGTAATGGTAATCTTTTACCAAGGGCGAAGTGTATCAGTTGTCGGTATTGGTGCGCGGAGGTTTGGTCGAGTGACTCGTGCGGAGCCGCGGTCTGTGATGAGTGTTCCGGAGGTGGTGGTGGAAAGTTGCAACGGTCATGTGGATGACGAGGGCGACCCGCCCGACTCCGCTGACGTGGCTGATCAGAACGGAGATGATGGGTACGTGCCGCTACCAATGTCATGCTCCTTGACCAAGATGAAGTCAGCCCATGACGCGTTAAGCAAGTAGCCTGTAAAGTTATTCTCCTGGGCAAAGGTCTCTCAGCTTACTAAAGATATCAGCACAGGAAGGTAGATTAGGCGTGATCACCACGCTTGACAACTGGCACTGATCTAAAGCTAGAGCCGTTTTTGTTAAATGATAGAAAATTCTTACGGACATCTTAATATTGTTTATAGTTAGTAGAGAATATATTAAGGTGCTAAGGTTAACATTGTTATGGGCAGACTACATACGTTATCGAACAAAGTTCTCACCTCTGGCTAATGTTTCGATGTGTGAATAGTACATAACTTAATCTTGTTTGCAAATTTTCTTCAGTTAGAAGTTAGATAATAGATGTCTAGTGATTATGTAGTCTTAGATATCAACACTGTACATAACATAGTAGCTGAAAACTAAATCTAAGTATAGTTTAGTCGCCAAACGTACCGTGTGAAACCCTAGTGATTTTAGACCGATTGACAGACTGAGACATATTTTAATGACTGAAATAACTAAGATCTTACCTATTAACTTGTCCTCTGAACCACCGACAGCAATAGCATGATTACTCACCTTAATATACTTACAGAAATTAGTATCTATACTAACTATTCCCCCTCGATATATTTCTTAACTTTATACTCACCATCGCCTTACTGACCAGTTAAAAAGTTGGTTAAAACATAACAGTTAAGTAGACACTAACTTCCTAGTGGTGATTATATACTCTTTGGCTTGATCCGTTTCTTTTAATGAGCTGAAGTTTTACCCTTACTCGGAGGTTAAGTAGGTATATAGGTAGATATTTATAGATAGGTAGGTACGTAATATGTTTCATGTGAATTTCTTACCTATCGCCTTATTCATAAACGGTCTTTAATTAAAACACTGATAACTATAAAGTGTTGTCTCTTTTGCTCTTTGGAAAATAGCGTTTGTCGGAAAGTGACAAACTATTAGGTACCTAAAACAACGATAATAAGGCTTAATAAAGGCTTTTAGTACTTGAATTAAGATCTTGTTAACACCTTACCCCAAATACTATTAGAAGATGCTTAAATAGGTACCTACCTACTTAATCTAATTTAAAATTGAAACATGATGGTAGTTAAAAGAGTATTTAATTGTATATGTTGCTGATTAATAATGACTTTCAAGAATGAGACATTCAAGATATTTAAAGCAGGTGCCAAAAAAGTAAAAAAACCAAGAATTAAAAAACATTGCTACTAAAGCTTATCATCACTTTTCCTAGTAGACTCCACAAAAACATATTCGTCCATGATTTCCATTAATCATAATTGTTTTCACAAATTTTTCTAAAAATAGGAGAATTGTTTTACTTAAAGGGACATTTAAAATTAATTTAACAAAAACACGAGCTAGTGAGCTTTTCAATGTTCGTTAGCGTTAACCACAAAATTGACAGTCACTGTTTTTATAAATAGATTTAATATAATGCACATGAACAATACAAAGCTTTGAAATAGACCTAAGTATAACGCATTGGTTATAACAATGACGTCACGTCTATTCCTATCGCACTTGCGGCTTGCACAAACAATGCAAACAATCTATTGGAGAATGCAATACAGTGTGCGATTATGAATTGGTATTTTTCTATTTTGTAGATTGGACATTGACCCCAAACTGGGATGCCGTGTTCGTTTTCCGAGTGACGTCATACGAGAAACGTGAGTTACCTATTAGATATGTAACATCTGGGCATGGCCGTATTCAGGTTCAGGACAAGGAGGTTATAGTTATCTAAGGGGGTGGGGGATTAGATCGATTCTAGGCCAGGGCGAGGTAAACATTATTATTACTAACTAGTACAGAAAGGTGCCTGATTTACATAAAATAAGCAATGTCAGAAAATGTTGTTATTTAGTTTAACATGATTTTGAGTATAGTTATTTAGGAAGGCAATGAAGGTATAATCATGCGCGGCAGTGACTCTTCCCTACCCCCCTCAGTACGCTCCTGTATCTCGGTGTCTGCGAGAGACGTGATGACGTCACGGATCCCTTTCTATCTAACAACTCCTGACGTACTCAACTACCACACTTGCATCACTCATTCATAATTCATACAGAATACATTCATTGAAATCCTCTATCTCATGATATGACTGTAGAACTTACCTTTTAGTTAGGTATGTGATTAGATAGGTACCTAAGTACCTGATAGCTTTGTGTTTCCTAACAAGATTTAAAATGTTATAAGAATAATATTTAAGGAAGTTTTTCTATTTGTTTGGTATTGAAAAAGCCCTAAGCACTCACTCAAATCTAGGAATTACATATAAGGAAGTTTTCCATTTGTTAGGTCTTGAAAGAACCCTAAGTACTCACTCAAATCTAGAAATTATATCTAAGGATTTTTTTCCATAAACCTATTTGTTAGGTCTTGAAAAAACCCTAAGTATTCACTCAAATCTAGTTATAGGCCATAATAGCACAAAATCTCCGCTGAAATGCAGAAAACCAATTTTAAAACTTTAACCTAACGATATTTCAGTCCGCAATTCACTTTCCTGATTTAGTTACCAAAGTGCTTTAGTTTTATTTGCGAAAGTATTATAAGCCGACTGCATTTGAACGGTTTATCAAACAAGATTTTCCAGTTTATTAACTGCAAGTTGCGACGTGTATAATGAAGGTTTTATATTTCTGTACCTGATAAGCATTTACGACAATACTTACTCGTAATTAAAAAAATCTTAATTTTGTACCAGATAACGCCTAATCTTCCTCACTGTACTTAATACCTTTACCTTAGGTGAGACGAGATGCTTTTGCCCAGCAGTGGGACATTATAGGCTAATACTACATAGTGTACCAGGTTGGTAACTAGTCGAAGTCTACCAACCCAGGAAGTGTTTTAAGCGACTAATTTTAATAACATTAATATTTATCACACTCACCCGTTACGGCCCAGTGTGAGTGTCTAGAGTTAAAAGTAAATCCATATTTCTGCCAGTTCTTAATTTACTGACAAGTTTATTATTTTCCTAATACCTGTTTAGGACAGTGAATAGTTAGGTAATTAGTTCAATAGTAACATGAATGTAAGCGTTATTTTGATAAAGTTTAGGCACGAGTTTATCTTTTTATCAAAATTATTAATCGAGAATCACGTACCTAGGTACGTATAGTTTTGTTTAGATAATTGTTTTAATGTCTGTTTAATAACCACCCATAGATGTAGAAAAAAAATCTAAATCTATGTAACCACCTAATAACACATTTATATATGACATAGTATCATCGATATGTATAAAGCGTCTCTTTATTTAAAGGGAGAGAGAGAGAGAGAGAGAGGCATAAGGGGGGGTATATTCCACGGATTGACCTTATAGGTATTTATTTGATATTCGATATTTTTGAATTGTGTTGTTAGTTAGTGGTACCTATATGCACTTTTCTATGCTTCCTTAGAAACTTAAAACTTTTGAACAGGTTACTACATCGTTGGTGCAAAATCCATTTTTTTAAAACATATTTATCTTTTCCAGGTACGTAACATAAGTGAATAATGTACGTGGGCAAGGGTCTGTGTACATGACGCTGCGCTGCGTCAAAGCACCTCCAACGCGCTTTTACCGCACGTGTATTTACGTACGATAGATTTTCGACAAACACAGAGCCAAATCTGCTTATATAAAAATCAATCGTATTTCGTTAGTATCGCTAAAACACGAGAACGGCTGGACCGATTTAGTTGATTCTGGTTTTGAATTTGTCGTAATCCATTTGCTACGAAAATCGTGAGAGCATGCGTCTATGTATTTGTGCGTCAGTTTTCTTAACTCGCGCTGTCGTATACTATCTTATACCGCACTGCTAACTGCATTCACACATGCGATTAGCAACGGATTGACAACCACATTCAAACAACAGAAATGTTGATAGTGCAGCGACGCGACGGGCGCGGCGGTGCGATAGCGCGTCGACAGGACACATATGGACAGGTCCGCGGTGCCGTGACGGTGTATTGACCGTACATTGACGTCGTGACGTCGTATACATGAATATGTACACACACAACACTAATTCGATACCGTCATGGTGAGTTGGATCACTCGACGTGAGCTAAAAATCTAACTTTAATCTGATTTACTTTGCGTCCGGTTGGCCTTTTCCAAATGCGTTTAACCTTAGCTCGTGTATCGTTTTAAAAAATCGTGTGAAATTCAGGGGTAACATGGTTAGTGGTATATGTAGTGGACATTTTTCAGGGTCGCAAAATATTTTACATTTTTTACCGTTGCAAACAAGCTTTCAGCAAGAGTAATTCATTAGAAGTGCTATCAAAACATGTCGGCCATAACTCTACGCAATCAATAGGTATGTTTTTATAAACATTATTCTTGATGAGGAAACATAGTTACAATACCATCTATATGTAAAAGAAGGTCGTGTTAGTTCCACGATTTGTTACTGAAGAACGGCTTGTTCTATTTGATTCATCTTCGTTCAGGTTAGGATAATCAGTAATAGAAATCCCGAAATTCCCACGGGAATGCTGCAGATGAAGTGGCGGGGCATAGCTAGGTATGTATTAATAACTTCGACACATAAAATCTATATGAAATCTAGTTGGTAAATAAATTAAAGGGGAGAGGTGTTTGTGTTTCGCCGTTCAAAGGCACATACCGCCAATGACTATGCGTAAATTATTAAACGACTGAGTAGGCAATCAATACACACACATTCACGCCCAAATTCACGACAAACTTTAATGAAAATTAAAAACAGGCTTCCATTAAAATTATTGCATGAATCTGTTTTGTTGGCTGCCAGCTTCTGAAATAAACAATCGTTTAGCTCATTATATTTATGTGTACACAGCTATAAATCTGTCAATAGGTACCTAGGTATTAACTGAACTTTTCTTCAAGGTTTATTTTCCAAATAAACTCGAATAATCTTCAATTTCGTCATGAAACATTTAACGGTGTCATTTCATCTTGATAGCAAAGCGATAAATATTAGCTGAGCTTAAAAGTGAGAGACGGCATGTGAAGAATTTAAGGCATTGGATGGATAGGGCGGGAGGGAGCGGGGTCCGCCCGCCCAAACGCCGTCGGGCGGCGCACCGGCAGTCTCGCCGAGCTTGTCAGGTGGCCACTCGCTCCGCGTACCGCCTCGGACCGGAAACTCGCGTAAACATTTTCCGTGGCGCGCTTACCGGCTTTTACTGTGCTCAAGTGAACCAGTTACTGTGTTAAAAGATTCAGTGTTTTTTTTATCGCAATGCACGGTAATAACCACGCTGCCGCCGCCGCCGGCTAAACGCCTGTCATTTCATCAAAGCCACGTGTTTTGGTAAGTACTAATTGACATGACTTTTTATTTAGCCTTTTGTTTAACCTTATATTATTATCAGAGTACGAGTAATAGGTAAACATCTCTCACGTTATGGATCGCCATTGTTTCGTTGTTCCACGTTTACGTGAACATCAAAGATGTTGTAATGCTAAACCTGTTTATTTCTAAAAATAAATATCTATTATCCCGACAAAGTTCTATTGTTACATTGTTATAATTGGCATTGTTTATTGCAATAATTTTAACTTTGTTTATTTGAAGGTATTCCGTAGTTGATACATAATTTTTAATTAAGTACTTTGGTCATAAAACGCGCGCTACTAACCGTTTCCGTTGTAAATTTTCCGGTTTTGAAATTTCCGGTATAATTTTAGAAGGCTTTCCAGATATACAATTTGGTTATTATCTGAGCGACACTTATGTATCATCTAAAATCACCTCTGTATCGATAAACCTCTCTAGTTTATCAGATTGTGTTATACATTAAATCTCAAGAAGTGTTGTTATCTATAGCAATGGATCAGTAATAAAGATTTGGAACGTGTTTAACTAGATAGATTGCAAGTACATAATATTGGCGTTTATCTTCATTATGATTTCCATTTATCTTTACGTCAATCGACATAAATCACAATATAAAATAATCTTATCGTACTGCCTTGTAATGTATAATTTATTGATACGGTAATAAATCTAAAAATAGAGACTTTGATTTGTAAATAAATAAATATACCTATAGGGGATTTTCTTCTCACATGATTGTTAATGACGCTTTTAAGCTTTTACTAAGCACTTTACCTATTGGACTGGTTGTTTACTGAAATTAAAACTACCAATAATTAAAACTGCATTCTTATAGGATTAGTAACATAGATTCTTGGATACAATCATGAGGGTTAATTAAGTTCTACAACCGCCCATAAGGTGAATTCTTTATTTTATTCATTGTGAAAATGTGAATATACCTTAACCAACATTATCGGTACTTGTATATAACTAAAGCTTAGTTATAAACATTACGAGTAATTAGGTAAATAATTAACAAGTATGTTCGGATCATATTACAAGCTCATATAATATATTCGACGTGTACAAGTAATGGATTAATTTACATAGCGCCAAATCCCCAAAATTGGAAAATTGGAAACGAGATTTTGATCGAATCATAATAAACTAATTTCCTTATATCAAAATATGTATCCATTTTTATTTTTCCATCAACGTCTAAGTATTTTAGAATATTTTATTTATTCATTCACTTGTTAATGAGATATCAACTGGCTTTTCTTTAATAACTCTACCTATAGGTATAATATTTGTAGGTTTTTATTTGAATTGCAAAATACTCGACAACCCTCACGTTAAGGCCTGTTCAGGCCTGAGTGTTAGCCTCTCTCGCTGCGGGTATTTGCTTATTAAATTCAGGAAGCTGAGTTGCCCATTTCTACCTTTACTCTGCAAACCCAGAGAGTTTCGCAGCGAAAATGTCGGCCATTCATAGCAGTATGGGTAGCGATTGGCATAGGTACCAGGTATCTGATAATGTGAACAGTAAAAAAGTAAGTTCGAGGAGGTTAGTGGTCAACCCCTTGTATTGGAGATTTAAGACCGCCTAAAGGCCTCCGACATGGTCTAACGATTGAAACAACCGGGACCGACAATGTAACGTGTCCTCCGAAGCACGGTAGCGCTCAGATAGAAATGCCACTATAGACCACCCATCCAAGTAGAGGTTGAGCTGCGCGTTGCTTAACAATTGCAATGAACAGTAATTAACGCGTTGGTGTGCACTAGCCTTTATTAAGCTATTTACGGGCTTCTTCTAAACTTTTTGAAATATTTCAAAATGAATTTACACGAACAATACGAAATTTTTTCAAGAGCCATGCCGCTGACTGAATCGTATTCTACAAGTGGAATCTAATGATAAACATTTATTTTGCTAAAACAAAACTTTATTAGAACCCAGAAACTTTCCAAGTAGGTTAAATAACTTTATGTTTCAGTTGTAAAAGTTTAATGTGTCGAGAACAGTAATGTTTTACTCGATCCTATAAACATTACCTTTCGAAAGTGCTGTTTGCTAACCATCAATCATTGTGGCGCACGCAAACAAGTTAAGCACCAACAAACATCGTCCAATTGTGAAACTCTTTATGTTTGGCTGAGTTCGGCTCAACAGCGAACAGTCGATCATGTTCCAATGTGAATAGATACCCTTAGTTTAGCGAACACGAGAAAGCACTTAGCAAGATCTAAGCAACTAAAAAATACAACACATCGCTTTGAAACATTGCCCTGAATAAATTTACCTTTTATAGCTTTAATTTGTTATGACGCATTTTAAAAATTTAAGCTTTAAATTTATACTTAATTGTTGATTTTTTATTTTTACTGTTTCATTTTGTACTCTCATATGAAATTCAGAATTAAAATAATATACAATATTAGCTACAATAACAAACCTAAACGACATCGGGTAAATATTGCGTAAATATCAAATTACGACACAAAATTGAAAACTTATGGAAAACAAATGGTTCAGGCATAATAAAGGAGACACGCGAAAAATGAAGCTCTCATATCGTTCGCTGAAAAATCGTAAATAATTCTCGTGATAACTGCGAGCAACATGAAAGAGTGACAAACTCACGTTTCCGCTTCATCACGTCGATACCATAACACAGGATAAGTTTCAACAAGTGCGGTTGTGTATTTTCTTTCACAATACATTATATTTATCGACAAAGGTTTTGTTTTATCCTAGTTTGGATCAAAGAGATCGTACCTTTCTTATGGGATCGAACATCACAACGTATTAAACCATGAAAGATATTCTTACAAGTATTTAATGTCGCATAGCAGATGATAGCTTGTTACAATATGACACAAACACATAAGTACCTACATTACTAGAGTTCCACGTAATGTTACACTAGAGTCTAATATAAGCAGACTAACAGCGTCCCACAGGTCCACTTGTTTCTGTCGGAGTTTCGGGATGAAACGTAACTATTGGAGTAATAACTAACTAATTGGAAATAAAACAAAAATAAAGTCTTCAGTTTTATTAACAGTATAGTACTTTCTGCTAGTGCTGTTCTATTCGTTAATTTTTGATATTGACAATTCAATTTGTTTCTTGGATTAAGCTTCAAATCGATCTTATTATTTAGTGTTAATCAATAGATACACTAATTATTAACTTTACCATACGTTTTAAAATATTGAAGGAGTTAATTTATTAAGCTCATATCAAATAGTGAAACAATCAGACAACCTAGTATGTACAGAATCTTCTTCGTAAAGAATTCTTTAATTAAAGGATTTTCCTGATAAATAAAAACAAAATAACTTGTATTAGTTGCTTAGTAATGAACGTTCCTTCCTGCTTGGTTCATTTCGTAAAAGCGTTACACCCGCAAATCCCACTACTGGCGCTAAACCTCTGTAATGGATAAACACCGCACTGCATCTCTAAAAACCACTTAGCCCAGGCTACGATTAAAAAGGTTTATATTGAACATCGTAAACCGGAGAAAGAAAAGTACAATGCTAAGAGAAGTACAATATGTAGTTACAATGTAGGTGAACAAAGGTATTTCGACGGTGTGAAAGAACACAACTTACACACTTGCGTACCAATGGATACAACCTGAATGTATAGGTTTCACTTAACTTTGTATTTGTAAAATATCTGTCCAAGCCAATCTTGTAACGTTTATATTATGGTACTCATGCTAACGTCTCTTGAAAGTTGTTGAGAAGCAATATATGACGTCAATGTTGCTTTATGATTCAACGCGAGGTAACCGAGCGCCGGCCCAGCCGAGTGCACGCCGCTCTAAATATATCTTAACAATTTGACTGGCGTCGTATCGCTCAGGGAAAAAACTTATAGGCTGAATGATGACACCACTTTTGTTCCAATTTTTCTGTATCATATAATTTGTTTACGATGACAGTGTGTTGAATGAGAGGGACTCTTATGAGTTTTGATGTGCTTCTAATTTATTTGTTAAACAGGGTGTTTCACGAGGTGACTTCTCGCCCACATTGCGCAAGGTTTATTTTATTAACGTGTAGGTATGTTGCGTACTAAAATCTAATGAGTGCCTCTGGAAAAATCTCTGGTACGACCTTTAACTTTATTATTATTAAGTACCTAACTATTAACATAACAAAGTAGGTCTACAACGAAAAAGATTCTTATTCTATACCTAAAGTATTGTAGTACTTCAACCATTTTTCTTATAACATGCAAATCATGCAACCGAGTTAGAAAACAATATTATGATAATGTGGAAGCGAAACATTGTGATGATATTGCAGACTTTACAGATGGCATCCATCTAAATCCACTGTTAGATGTCACGTAATACCATATTTGCATTATTCAGAGAGTATATACTCGTAGGCTTCACATTATGTATCTACTAATGTTATGTTCTGTCCCGCTCGCTCGAGTAAATCAACGGCCTTCTGTATTATGAGTTTGATTTAGAAATACAGGTCGGCTCGAAAAACCAGCTCCTTTCCGTAAAATAGGTCAAATGAAGGATTCTAAATGCAACAAAAATCCGAAAAGCAATAAGATTTTTTTATAACTAAGTTCACTTTGCTAGAAGAAACTGAAATCCCTCATGTAATAAAACTTTGAAGGGAAAATATACTGTTTAACTGAATAAGTACGGAGAATGCGTACCTTCCAGTTGATTATCATGGATCACGTGCCTGTAATTTCCCGATAGTTTTGGACGAAAATTCACCTTTACGTGACCCATGTATTCATAGCTGGCGATCATATTCGAACATTTTCGCCTTTTTATATAATAGAACGTGTCACGTGCGTTTTTCGCAATATACCTTCCAACTTTATTACCATCGGAATTGGGACGCTATCCCGGGTATATCAACTACCAAAAGACTGCTCGAGGCTCTTTATGGGACAAGTTTTATTATGGACTTTAGTAGATTTGAAAGGTTGTCATATGGATATGAGTAATTTTAGGAACAGGAAATAGAGGTGTCGGTTTTGTTGAAAAACCGTCACTAACATCGTCTTATTAGTAAATAGCAGCGCCCCGCGGTTTTACCCCC
Source organism: Cyclophora punctaria (assembly GCA_951394245.1). Taxonomy (NCBI): domain Eukaryota; kingdom Metazoa; phylum Arthropoda; class Insecta; order Lepidoptera; family Geometridae; genus Cyclophora; species Cyclophora punctaria. The sequence continues at coordinate 6,565,390 of OX596169.1, forward strand.
GTTGTACCTGTTCCCGTGGGAATTTCGGGATGAAAAATTGCCTGTATCCTTCCTGTTGAATGTGGCTATTCATTGCAAAAAGAATTTTTATATTACCAATTGGTAGCAGATCGAGCTTTAACTATTTCTAAATACTTTTATTTTCATAGAAACTTTGTAGAAAGCTTTTTATTTCTAACCTACCTCAAACACCGATGTGTTCAATTCGATAGGTATTTTTTTAATCTTGTGCATCAGATTGAAAGTTCATTCTATTCATTAATGTAATTGAAAAGCAACTTTGGTAGGTATAATATTGGGATACTCGTATACATATTGGACTGTATTGAAGAGAACTGTTAGCATTACTCTTTAATGTAACATGAAATGAAGCTCATATGAATGGTCCTACACAAAATACAAATGATTTCCGCGAAAATGTCAGTTACATGTACCAAGTATCATTTTCACGCGGGGAAAATTAAAAATTCAAAATTATTTTTTAGATACATTTAGCTCATTAAAATTTTGAGCATTTTAGGACTTTGTCAGATTATGAAGTTAGAAAATGTCATTGACATGTTAGTGCGCATTAGAGAATTTTAACCCTCTACCACCTACCACCTAATCTTGTCACACAACCACCTACCATACGTCTCACAGACGGGCGAGTGAAAAGAACTGCGTACGTGAAATCTAAGGGTGAAAGGTATGGTTTTTAAAAGAAAATCTATCAAAATACATATCAAAGTATTTATTAAAGAAAACAAGGCACAGAAAACTCAATATGTTTTCTTAAAATCTTAATCTGTTTAAATCAACTCTTAATTCTAGCTTTAAAAAATTGTTATTCAAAAAACGAGATCTATAAAAATAATCACATGAGATAGGATTTTTTTTCTTTCTGTTTATAAAAATAGAATAATTTACAAGACGTATAAAATCAACACTTTCGCATTATAATCACATCTTTTGCAAAATTGCAAGGCATCAAACTTATAAATTTTCCCGACAGTGAATGCACATCTTATGGGAGCATTCGATACAAATTGGCTTTTTACACTCAAAACACATGTATTGTGTCCTGCGTTTCTTTTTAGGGTCGCAGGTTGAGCAGTTTTTTCTAGAAGCTAATCTTTCTTCGGAACTGCTTCCACCTGGTAGAGCTGGTGGGGCGGAGTCATTGCCGCAGTGAAGGATGCGCCGAAGTGCGATTCGAATGTTACGTTGAATCTTCACGTTGTTTTCTCGACGCTCCATATGCGGTCTGGTGAGCTGTTCAGCTAGTCTCTTCATAAATTTGAACCGGCTCTCAACCTTTTGTCCGTAGGCTTAAGCAGATAAACTGACTACGTAGCAGTTTGAGGCCGAAATATCGAGCAACCTGTAAAATACTGCTAATGGCCACCGACGCGTTCGACGGGCTGTGATATAATTTCTTCAAAGGTTCTTCATCTTCAGATGAAAATTCTTGCTCTGCACGTAAAACTTGAGGTTGAGATACAATAGTGCCATGATTTGCATCAGAATTTGGGTCTTCGCCTTCAGGATTTGATTCGTAACTATCCTCCAACGCGTACTGTAAGCCAATGTCCACATCGACGTCGCTGCCTTCATCATTTGGTAGGTTTTCGTCGTCAGACGGATCTTTCTCTAACCAACGTTCAATAATACTATCATTAGAAGCCATTTTAAACTGAAACATAAAAAAAACAAAATTTCAAAAAAGTCACGCAACCACCTACCATCCGTCTGTGAGACGGACAACAACAGTTTTTTACTTACCAGCGACCAACGCGCGCACCTCCGACCACGACGAGCGTTTGCGCGGCACTGAGGGACGTGGCGAGAAGGTACAGGGACGTACAAGTTGATACCTGCTTTGCGCGCCAAAATATTACCGATTTTAATTTCCTCGCGTCTGTGAGACGTATGTCAGGTGGTTAAGGGTTAAATATGACTAAGTTCTTGCCTGAAAATTTCATCTACTTACCTATAAAAATTGATAATATTAATGTTACTATAGCAATAATACCTTGACAGAGTGAAGGTTGCCATCATTTATAAACCAAACTTCTGTTAAGTTCTAAATTTTCTGTGTTCTTCAAAAGTTTTCATAAGGAATATCCGCGGGCCGAAATAACAATAGCAATAATGGGGTGAGTTCTAAAAATTTCTACAACTTGGCAGTCAAAGTTATCTATTAGAATTTAAATTCCTTTATACCTCTAAACTATTTTTAGAACAACCTTCCTTACCTTTAATTTATCCTTAGGTATATTACCTTTATGGTTTTTAGAGCTCCGTAGCCAAATAGCAAAAACGGAATCCTTTTAGTTTCGTCATGATCTCCTGCTCATATGTCAGTATGTCACAGTCCTTTTTCTCGGGATATCTATGGGATATCTATGGGTGGGTGATATATGGTGGAAAGACGGTGTATTATGTGGAAAAAATGTAGTAGGATAAAGAATGTATACATATGTACATGTCACTAAGGGATCAAAACAAAGAATGTAGGGATCATTGGATAGCCATTAAAAAAATATTTTGAGGTAATTATAAAAGATTTAAGATTTTATATATTTTAAATATATTTGCATCTAAAGTGCTAAGAAAATTATCTCTTTAACTTTGGAGTGTACCATTGTTAAAATAATTGGAAATATAGAATTAACAAAATCTTGAAACGAAAATTATTACTTGAATCAAAACTGTAGTTTATGAGATACGAGATGACTTCGATAGTTACAAACTTACTATTTGCGGTTGGTACCATAAACCGTAGAGGGATCGCGGTGTCCAAATAAATAAAATACACAGCCTGCAGCAACATGTTAAACGTTTTGAAGGGTTACGGAACCCTCCATAATAGGCGAGTACGACTCGCTCTTTGCCGGTTTTTTACATTACTCTGTCCCTGAATCTGGCAACTGATCTCCGAATGTGGTTATTTACATTAGTTGGTTGACCGAATTCAGTTTACTCGAGTTTGATAAACGATTTAGGCTGTTTGTATTGGGCCGAATATGACAAGTCGAATTTACACTACTCGGAGAATACGGGCATCAGCCGAATATCTGTTTGCATTAGTTAGGCATTGGATGATTACGAGCTGCAGTACTTGGGCACATAGTCATTTTGTACACGATTTTCCAAATTCATCAGCTGTTAATCGGTATAAAAAATAATCAATTGGCTACATAGAAAATGAACCAATTAGCATGTTTATTATTAGGTCATAACAATTTTAATAAACATACTAGATTTTATAGAGAGTCATTGAACCAGTAAATCATTTGTGATATAAATAGCGATTCGCGGCCAATGTTTTGGGAACTTGTTGAGTTTTTATTGAAATTTAAATTATGCCAGTTATTTTGGTGCCTTCTGTATATATTTGATCATTTTCTTTAAGAACTTTCAGTGCGGCCCATGCCTGTAGTTTTGCTCGCGTCTAAGAAGCTACGAAGTTTTTTGTCGAAATAGAAACCACACAAAAAGAAATAAATCATATGTTTTTTAAATCCAAGTAGGTATGAAGCGAAGAGAGAATAATTAAAAAAAGAACCATAATATTTTCCTATAGCGTTTTCCCATTGCATTAAAATTGACTACATAACTCCACCCCTTATGAAAAAAACTTATTTTCTATTTTATAAATAATAGATAACAAAGTATAACCCATATAATCTACTGGTGACTTTCAATGCTTCCAGCCAAACAGTGTGGCTATTGATTTTTCTAATGAAAATTGATTAGCTATGGAGACGGTTCGAAGTAAATGTTTGTCCTCTATTTCGTCAAGCGAGTGAAACATTGGGGAAAATAGTTAGTGGGAACAATTCTACCCACGGGTTAGATGTAGTTTTTCTAGGGGGGATTATGGTCTATTCATTCACACTTCAATGGTGGTTATGCAAAGGGGTTTCTTAGTTTTTTATATAGAATTTTCCGGAAATTATATTTTTTCACAAATATTCATCAATATGTTGAGAAAGTTCTAAAGATTGATAATTGGCATAAAGTTACAATAATAGAAGCTGGTATTTATATTACAATTACATAAGTTACACCTCTCACAAGTGGCCCACCTCCACGTATCCTATTTAATTAACTTGTTACAAATACGAAGGAGGAACAAAAAACAAACTGAACGACGCCGACTAACGAACTAAGCGTGGGATACGAACGAAGCTCTAAAAATGAAACTTTATATCTTGCACGTAGTTTGTATTTTGTTATCGTTGTAGATAAAGAACAGATTTTATGAAACGAGCCAGTGAAGGCCCCCTTACATACGAACTGTCTTAGTAATCGACCTGTATCGGCAATTTGAAATAGCAGATGAAGGTTTGACATCGTACCTATGTAAATAAATATCAAATGGCGACAAAAAGCAGGCTAAAATCGATCACCGAATGACACTAACGCACTAGTCTATTGAGTGTAAAATGCTGAGGACACTCGGCGACACTTGACATTAGACACTCAATGTATACATCGAATGTCTGTGTGTGTCCACTGCCGCGACACTTAGTTGCAGTTGTTGTGGCAATGTCGGTCGGTGTCTGTGTTGCAGCCGTGGAGACAGGTCGTGCGCAGTGTCCGACGCAAGTGTCGCGAATTTCGAACTTGCGTGAAATTTTTAGCTAGACCAATAACCGCTCCGTTGTTCATGGCGAGGAAATGTACCACACTGAATTGCAGTGTCTCCGTGTAGACAGCTAACCACACATAACCGGGACATTAAAATGTTTACACCGATGTCGACACAAAAAATTGCTTACCATGAGGACGCAATCTACACTAGTGTCGACATTTGTGATGAGTGTCAGTGTCGCCGTGTGTCCTCAGCATAAGACACTAACTAAACCGTGCATTCGGATACAGATGTAAATAAACACACAAGTTCGGTGACCGCATTAGACGAAAGATTGTAATTAGGGCATTGTGTAGTCACCTTTATAATTAGATTTGTAAACAGAATAATTATTTATGAACTGACAAAGGGCAATAATAAGGTACCTACGTAACAAGTAAACAACTTTTCTATTCTAAAAGGATTCCGTGACCAAATACAACGAAAACTAACAATACTCGTATAATCGCCTAAAGTTTATTTGGACATAAAAACTAACAACACTACGGTAGTCGGCACGTACGTGTATTTGTCCTGCTTTCTAAGTAATTAGGACATTTAAGGATACGTGTGCTTTGATTAAACTTACATAAATACATAGATGGAAGATTTTGGTTGTTACTATAGCAACTGATGAATTCCAAACCAATCAACTATTTCACTAATTAGCTTTGTTTTATGATTTCATAGCATATACATACATACAGGTAGTAATATATAATTGCTAAGATCAACTAATTACTTATACAAGGTACTCGATTCTCGGAGTACATCTAAGTATAAAACATCATAGGTTTTGTTATGTTTTTTTGGAGAAAAGTAGGAAACAAATTTGCTACAATAAAACACCCTGTTTATAAGATAATTAAATGAGACCTCTTTAGACATATTCTAGAACCTCTTTAAACTATCATTTAAGTGGCCTCTTAAAGTTCATAAATAAAATAATTAGATAAATGATAGATTCATAATGACATTTAAGAAAAAAACTTTTGACGTGACATGACAGACAGTGTTAAACATCTTGACAGGTACATAATACGGGTGATTATTTTAAAAAAATATTATAATTTTTTTTTTTGTTCGGTAAATTAAAACAAAACAATGATATACAAAGGTTCCTTAATTACAATTAAAAGTTAATTGTTTTAATGTAATGTATCATCTCTTGAAATATCCGTGATTAATTTGTTAGCACCTTATATACCTTATACCTTCTTCTTATCGAGTGGATGGTCAACCTGACCAATCCTAGTGTCAGAGTTATTGACCTTATACCTTCAATATAGGTAACAGTAACGAACCGAACTGACTGACTGAATCGACAGGTACGAAGTATGCACATGCTCTATTTTGTCGTTCCGACAAATCAGTCGGACCCGACATGAGTAAATAAGCTTTTAACGGGCATTGACCATGAAACCGCCCGCCCTCCAGAGTATTTATACTCCTGTCACTAAAGCCATACGTTATTTGTTATGTCTATAATACAACGTTACACAGAAATAAAGTAAATAACAGTATATTTAGGTCGCCTAACAAACATTACTGTTTGTGTAGTCCTATAAGGGGATTGTAATCGAATACGAGCTTTAATTTCTTTATATAGAGTGATATAGCCGTCCAGTGTGTAGGTGTTATATTATCTTGATTTGGTATTACCTATAGTATCGAAATTAACGTTTTATTTAAACTGTTGTGGTCAATGCATGATGTGTGTGGCGACTGGCGATCGATTTAATACTTTAAAAAACCTAAATTTAAAAATAAAACGTAACCTACACACGATTTAAATATCACCAAAATGAACAGACAATTAATACTTGTACGTACCTGAGTTTTAAACTCTTTTATTAGAAGGACAAAAATTATCGCAAGAATAGGAATGGGGTCAAGTTATGATAACAAAACTATTTGGTCAACGCAAACAAACTTTCAGATAGTGTCAGAGATTATTGGAACTCACCTTCTTAACAAACATCCGATAATAATATTACACGTGTCTTCCAGATTCGATGGGTTTTGGAAATCTATTTATAAGAACTCTCCTCCACTATGGGTGTGGATTATAAAGGATAAAGGTTATAGATACACAGATTATAGAGGACTAAGATTATAGATACATAGATTATAGAGTACTAAGGTTATAGAGACATAGATTAATATAGAGTAAGATTTTAGATATATAGATTATAGAGTACTAAGGTTATAGAGACATAGATTACAGACATAGATTAGTGAGGACTTAGATTACAGAGACATAGATTAGAGAGGACTAAGATAATGGAGACATAGATTATAGAGTACTAAGGTTATAGAGACATAGATTACAGACATAGATTAGTGAGGACTTAGATTACAGAGACATAGATTAGAAAGGACTAAGATAATGGAGACATAGATTATAGACGAGTAAAAGTACCCAGCAGGCCTTGTTGGAGACCATCGCATATTGGTGGGAAAAAATGCAATTGTTTTGCAAAAAAATGAGCAGTCGCGTTTCTTTTTAAGAACTCTTACCAACCTTAGCTTAGGAGATAATTATTGTTCGTTAGAGATCAAATACACGTCCTTTAGCTATGTTAGTTTTTGGAAAGTAGATACCTGCAGGTAGTTAGTTATGTAGGATGGTATGGGTAGCATGTAGTGAGGGGGGCAATCAAACATAATACAATGCCTAATGAATAGGGATGGGGTATTTCACCGGTCCAAATGGTTTTGCTCGGTTGCGGTCAGTCGGGGCGGCGACATCAATGATACTAAATTATCAGTGAATTGGGTCTTACACATTACCTATTACAATTTGGCGAGACGCAAACCATTAAGAATTGTATAGCAGTTCTTTTACCTCAATCTTAAGCTTCTAACATTCCAGATTTGATTATAGATAGACACTGCTACAAGTAAACCTAATAAAATAAAGTTTAAGTAATAAAGCTTGTAATATATTATATAACAAGTACTTGAAATTATTCCATTAAGAACAGTGTATAAAAATATATATTTATTTATAAGATAATATAATATAGTACTCATCATACATAAAGCTCTGGAATTTATTCCATCACGAAAATAAATAATAAAGGGAATATCAAGTTAACCTTGTCTATGGTAAAGTGATTTATTTAGTAGACATTCAATTAACTTACGTACTTTGGTAACACTCATTTCGGTATTGCTCGAGAAATAAACTAGTGACGGCCTGGTTTTGCTTCTCAACCTGAAATTTAAAAAAGGAAACGTTGAACGGGGACGCAGCATAATCGACATATTTTTTTTTCTTTTCAGTTGTTCTGGCGTCGCGTTTCGCACGCTTTAAATCAAGCACCGTCAGTTTGACACCCGTTCGATATTAAACCAAACCTTACGATTTAAAAGTCGAATTGGGATATTCACTGGTCGGTTCGTCAATCTTTTGAACATCGAACTCATGGCTCCTCTAGACAATCCCGATCATAGGTTTGACGTTTGCTTTATGCTCGTCTATAATTTTCGTCTGCGTGATCACCGTTACTCGTAAATTTTCAAATTCGGGTACAAAGCAAAAGGAATTCGAGTCATCAGCTATCATGGGGATGCTTGTACGATCAACCGACGATTATAGACGTTCGCGCACATCACGATCATCGGTGGCTGTGAAGACGAGCCATAGCAGTCCTGATAATAAAAAAATATTCCAACGAATTGGAACTTTCTCCTTTTTTGAAGAAAGAGTCTCTCTACTCACACTATCTTCACAGAAAGAATTGAGAAATTACAGTAATAATCCCGGAACAAATACTTACTTGTTCGACATTATTAATGTAGTGTTGGAGTCACACATCTGTCTTGAGAGTTATTTCACAATAGATGATTTACGCTTCGCTTATCGTAAACTAAAAATAGGCATTTAACACAATAGTGTGTAAACACTTGGATGTGTGTTTGGCGGTTTATGATCTGTTTGTTTCATGTGGTTTGCGGTGAACCAGTCGCGTTGATTAAGTAAGAGACAGTTAAATATACAAACAATAGGAATTAAAACAACACGCGACTTTATCCAGACTCTGATCTCCCTGTGTCAAGTATTTTGGTGCAAATCCGTTTTTGAAAGAAGAATGAGCGTGTGATTCAAGCAACCATACATCCTCACAAATTTTTCGCATTAACGATATTAGTAAGATTATGAGTTTGTTAAAGTTAATTACAGTAATAGTAGTGAGTACATTTAAATTATAATCAAACAACAATATAAAATCATAGTATAACATTTTCTGGGGTTGTATGATTGTTAGTAGATAAAACATGTTCACTGGATTGTTATTTCCTTTCGGTATAGCAGCCAGGAGACTCGCGGGCTGTCGAATTAATAGAAGCACCCAATAAGCTCCGCTTTAGGCGTATTTACTTTTAATTAAAACACACCCTGTATTTTTATATGTACGACATACGTAACTTTGAATCTGCTAATAAATATTCCGATTTCATTCATTACGGACTGTGTGTCTCACGTGCGTATACAAGTAAATAAGTCTCTTTTTCATTGAAACTATATTCACTACATAGTATAAAGCAAAGTCGCTTTCCGCTGTCTGTCTGCCCCTACGTATTACGTATGCTTAGATCTTTAAATCACTACATAGTATAAAACAAAGTCGCTTTCCGCAGTCTGTCTATCCTTATGAATAACTTAGATCTTTAAAACTACACAACGGATTTTGACGCATTTTTTTTAAATAGATAGAGTGATTCAAGAGGAAGTTTTATATGTATAAAAAATCCTGAAATTCCCACGGGAACGAGCACAACGGAGGCTCTGCTAGTACATAATAAAACACAGGTTCACATTCTTGTACTTTTCTATATATCTGTCAGACTACCTAAGAAGTAATGAAACAAACATATCGCTCACATTTCGTGCTACTTGTTATCTTACCCTACAATATTTACTGCTTATATAGTAATATATGTAATACCTAACCGATCGCCGAGCAAACCACAGAATATGAAAAGGTAACAAACAGTACTTGAAATTTATGTCTCTTTAGATAGGTAGGTATAAAATAAATACACCTGGACAAATTCACACGTGGTTGAGTCGATTCAAATGAAGCTCCAAGCTTGTATTATGGAATCTAACGAACTGATACTACTCGTTTTACATATGCATACACAAATACTTTATATGAATATATCATTGATATCCAGAAGTTCGCCAATAACTTTGCACTAACGATACAACAACTATAGTTAACTACGGGCAGGAATCGAACCCGCAACCCCAGACACAGTAAGCGCTCTAACATGTCACTTTGCCAACGGGCTTGTAGTAGTATATTTTAGGTACTCCTTAAGACTCAATAATTAGGTCGTTTATTTTGTAACCTTATAACTTAGCTACGAAATATGGCTCTGATCTTTGGTATAATTCCAGAATTAATAGAAGATTTTCGTATAAAAAGAATTCGTTGGAAGAATGTCTTCATAAAGTATGTATTCGTTATAAAAGTTTAAATAAAAGTTGTAAAGTGCGCTGTATCCCAGCTACGCACCTCCCGAAATCCTTTTATGTACTATTCACGATGAAATAAACTTTCCGCTGTCCTAATTGCTAAATTAAATGAAAGAGAGAGTTATTAATTACGTATTCATAAATTTGCTGCCTTTGTAATCTGTGGACGATCGCTTTAAGTACAACGTTATAATAATTCGCAAAAAAAAAATCGTTCCGATTCCGGCATCATTTCAAATTCGTAAATGATGGAATTAAATTGCGGTAGGCAGGGGATCGGACGCCTTTCCAATTTCATAAACACTCCGTTAACCTTTATAAGCTTTTAATTAACTACCGACTAATGTATAAATAACGGTACGAATTAGGGACCAACAGGAGCGTCAATTGGATAAAGAAATTTGAGTCTTATGTACACGCGATAATCTTTCTGTTGGTACAGTTTTGCGGGCTTTCATACATTATCGGACGCTAACCAATATCAGATAGTGATTACCACTTTTCAGCCGTTTGTAAGTAAAACACAATGGCGATTGCTATATCTAATGCCCCAACAATTTAGGCTAACAGTTAGGCTGAGCACAACAAGGAATGTTTCAGGCAAAATATCATGTTGCATCAATCTTTTAAGCCATAATCTAAAAATGTAAACATTTGATATCCATCAACCCTTATTGGGATCGCATATGATTTATGTTCGTATCGGTGCCATCCGCGGCATGGACCCATCTGAAAATTGAAGCCCGCATTTTCAATCTCAATCTTTCAATGTAACCGCTAAAGGCCAGTCTCGACGGCCTACAATCTCAGATAGCAGATAAAAATTTTAATTTTTTGCTGGTCTCTTAGTTTTAAGTGAACTCATTTGAAAATTTCTTCGACGACGGTTCCTAAAAAGGAGCCAAAACGTCAGAAAAATATGGAAAATCAAAGCGAATGTAACCGTAAACGTAGTTTCAATTGAAAACTGTAAATTTTTGTATGATCTTTTTATTAACCTCCAAAATTTTACATTTATTTCAAAAGAAATAATGACAAATCTTAATTTTTATCTCAGTTTATTACGAACAAACGTGTGGATTTCACACTTACTTACTTTACTAAATTAAATTAACCAAAAACTTAGGTAGGAAATAAGTAACATGAAGAAACTTTTGCATTTTATAATTTAAATACTAGAAGCAAAATAATAATAAATTTATTTAAAACAAAGAGATATTAGTTACAATTGCGAACATTTTAGGGTGCTTTCAAATTATGCGTTTCGGGTCGGACCGCTGCGGTGCCGAAGCCGTGCGTTTGTCGTATTGTGAACGTACGATCGTGTGTTTTCATACAAATCGAGCAGTGCGGCAACAGTGCGGCGTCGGTACCGCAGCGGTCCGACACGAAACGCATAATTTGAAAGCACCCTAATTGTTCGTATTATTTTATAGACATTTATCAAAGCATATCGCAGTAAGAAACGTTAGATAGATAACAAACCTAGTATATTTTCTGTTTTCAATTTACATCTGAGATGTGAGTGTGTTTATAAAGAAAATAGTTGATTCCAACAACTAAGTCTTTGTTTGTTTTCCTATTTAGATTAAAATACATTTGTTGGTATCTTTCACTTGTAATGGATTTAACGAACGTTATTTATCAATAGTTCCAAGTAGTTTTAAACACTCCATTTAGAACTTTAGGCGCGGATAGCGGTTTAACTATCATTAAACTTATTTCCTGTTTTAAGTACAGTCGGTAAAGCCTCATTAAGATTTAACCTAATTTACTGTTAGCTAGTAAACTAGCCCATTGGAATCGTATCGCCAGTTAATTATTAAAGGTTATACTGGATGGGCCATATTAATAAACGCGTACGAACAGTTTAGCTATCAAGTGGTTTGTCACTTTCTGACATACGCAATTTTTCTAAGAGCAAAAGAGACAAAACACAGTATAACACAGTTTTAGTTACACCACGTTTATTAATAAGGCCCGATGAATTTACTATCAGAAAGGTAGTGAAGAAAGAAATAAAGTATTAGCATGTAATGTCCCAAACGCAAAGGCCTCCTAATCACGACGGCTACTGCGGGTTGGTGATCTCAAACCCGAGCCGTGTTTGAAAAGTAGGAAACATGTTTTCGTAAATAGTAGTAACAGTTAATAATAACAGGAGAAGTATGGTCAAATATTACCTACTTTTGATACTCAATACAATAATTCCATCTGGCACACCAAAGTAACTTTGTTATTAGTCTCCAGACAATGTCTACGTAAGTTATTGGCTCGATATTATGTTCTAGTACACCTGAAGCACTTCCATTGAAGGCAGTACACTCCCTAAATCCGAGTTCGTGTGTGACTGCGAGTGACACACCTTTATTAAAGTTCCGGGTTCGACCCCCCGCCGTAGATATACGGTGGTATATCGTTATTGAAACACCAACCACATTAATACCGCAGAGTATGTGACGTATTGTACGTAACAGACGTTGTAGTAACTATGTAGTGAGCTGTGGCTCTAGTATTATAGATTATAATATGATTCTGATTGGACGAAATTTGACTAAGGGTACGATACCAGGTAAAGTGAGGATTGAAACCAAGAAAAAAGCTCATTTTTAGCATTAATATATGATATTTATAATGAAAATCTTAACTGTGCACTTCTTCTCTTTATAAACTTCAATTGTGTTAAATAATCTTCCATAGGTTTCTTTAAAAAATATTATAAAAACCATATAAACGGTCGAATAGAGAAACCTCCTTTTTGAAGTCGGTTAAAAATGAAAAGATTTTCCTTTACGTATCCACATTTTGAAATTAGAAGGTTTTATTAAAACTAACTGCTTCGTGACTTAATAACTGCACGAACTACGAAGTTTTACATATTATTTTTTTATTAAAATAAATCTGATAAAAGTAACAACTTAGCTTATTATGACGTGTCGGTCACTATGCCCCATTTTAAGAAATCATAATCTAATCTATTTAAATAATAAGTAGACTATGATTGTTTACTTAATCTATATTATATTTAATTGAATACATAATAAAGTTAAAATGCTGAGCGTTGCCATATGTGATGAACTGTAAGATTTATAGCAATTACTTAATAATATTTTCAATAGCTTTTAAATACAATGACCTTTGACCTTTGACTTCCAATAAAGTGATTAAAAATGAAACTTCATTGTTTTAAAAGCAATGTATAAAATTGATTCTATATTGGTTTTAGTTCTATGTTGGCAAAGTAATTGATGGATATTTAATAATTCAGATAGTTTCTGTTCAGTGTTCCAGTGGTTCTGTAAAATATCGATAACAAAAAGCTACACATATCACGAAGACAAGCACTAAAGTAAGCAGTTTTCTAACAAAAGTCAATTAAGACAATTGAAATCCAAACACGTTAGTTATTTTAAGCAGTTAACAACAATAAGTAACGCATTCAAAATATAATTAATTTATTCTTTATTTCTTTGAAATGTACTATTTTCAAATGATGAATTTATTTCCTGAAAACTGAAGTAAAATGCGTCAAAAAAATACGAAAACAAACTTTATTTTTTTACGAACGAAAAGTAGGTGGCACCGAAACTGAGGGGTTCTATGTTGGATGATGTCAAAGGAAGTAGGGAATCAGAAAAATCGATACTATGCTTATCGGGAATGTATGCAGTCACGTCAAACCTGCGCACAGCACGGGGGGCGTAGGTGGGCTGCTTAATTATTACATTCTGGAAACCCCAGTTTAAACAACACCGAACAACTTTTATAGCTTGTGCCTCTCACGTCAAAATATTGGCAACAAACATACCCCGCGCCGTATAGGCAGCTCTTTGTTGTCGGTCTGACGTCGATGTCGTGAAAATGTATTCATTAAACAATATTAGAATCACAATAACGATACACAAAACAGTTATAAATAAACATATACTTACCTATCTCCTATTTTCTCATTTAGGGCAACAAAAGAAAATGGGAAAAAAGTTTCGAGACATTTATTTAAAAGTAGAACACATCCCGCGTGGCGCAGACCAAGCCGCATGACTAAAGAGTCTAATTAAAAGTTGGTCTCTGTTTAACTTCTTGGAAAACGACTACTGCCGGTGAATACACGTACCTACATTATGAGTATAATCACAGGCGACTTTACATTACAATTGTGTTTGTGTTTGAAAAGATTTAACACCACAATGAGAAAAGAAAAAACATCGTAATAATGACCCATCTTCCGCAACTATAATTATTTACGTTTAAAACAGTTTCCATAGCTTATACCTCCTATATTAAACCGGCTTTCAAAATAGGAGGTTTTACAATTTGTCGGCAACTTTTTTCTCAGATCTGGATACCATTTTGAATAGCCTGATTAAAATATACTAAGTCATTTAGTAACCATATAGTTTGAGCTTAACATATAATGTGCTGTTTGAACCTGTGTATCCAATCTATCCTTAATTCGGAGTCACCGCGGGAATAGAACCCGAACGCACTAAGTGCACGAGCGTACACTCAATCAACTTCTCAATTCCCACTGAGGCTGAAAATGTTGAATGTGTTATATATTTCTAAATAAGCTCTGAAATTTATTAAGACAAACAAACATTGTTTTTACTCATTTACAGAATTTGGGTTATAAAATAAGGCGTTCCTGTGGATGGAATCGTTTTGAATCGGAAATATTTTTTGTGTTCTCGTCAGCTACGTAGGGAGACAATATTTTTTACATCATATTCCTGCTTATAAATGTTATAGTACTTTACTTACATTGATAAATAAAATACATATCAAAAGCTGACGTTGTAAACACTAATCTAGACGGGACTTAATCGCGAATTAAACATTAAATGCATACCTCAACGTTTCGGTCGTGTCGCAACGGCCGTGTTCACGAGGGTACTGGATTGCGAGTGTTGTTTACACTATTTGGTTGAAGGGGCGCAATCTACCCACATCAACCAAAATGTTGTTAGGTCCGTACTCCACTGCACTATTTTTTTTTTTTTAAGGTCCACGACACACTACACTGACAACGTCCGAAGGTGTCCTACACTTAACCCCGCGATGTGTACACTTGTTTATCACTGGATTCCATGCAGGCGAAAGTTTGAAACCGCTTTCCCGGTTGAAATTTTTGTGTTTCTTAATTTCAACCGCTTCACGTACAAGTCTTGAGAAATAGTGACGTTCGTTGGAAAGTACTTTCGGCCTGTGGAGTTCGATCCAGTGGTTAGTGCCAGACTCCAGCAAGTGTTCTGCCACCGCGGATTTTTCCACCTGGCGATTCTTGACAGCTGCGATATGTTCCTTGACCCGCTCGGCAATAGTTCGCTTGGTCTGTCCGATATAAGAGCTACCGCAACTGCAATCTATCTTGTAAACGCCCGGTGTCTGGTAGGGTATGCTGTCCTTGGGTGTGCCCACTTGCTCCGATACTTTTGATAGGGGGGTATAAATGGTTTTAATCGAGTACTCCTTGAGCAGCGATCCGATTTTATCCGTTACCCCCCTAACATACGGCAAGAATGCAGGTTTCCTCAGGACCTCTTGCTGTTTCACCCTCGGTTTGTGTCCAGAATGCGTTTTCCCTATTCTGTAACCATTCTTCTTGAGTACCTCCTGAACATGAGCCAGCTCCTCCTCCAAATGTTCAGGGTCACACAGTGCATGAGCTCTATTTATTAAAGACGTGGCTACAGAACGTAAATGTCTCGGGTGGTGATGAGACAACGCATTCAGGTATTTGTCTGTGTGTGTAGGCTTCCTGTAGACCGTGTGCGATAAGGAACCATCCGATCTCGCCATTACCTTGACATCCAAGAAAGCCAAGCTGCGGTTCATCTCCAGTTCATATGTGAACTGTATTCTTGGATGGATGGAGTTCAGGAGTTCAAGGAACTGTTCGACTTCTGGCTTATTACCTTTGAAAATGCAAAATACATCGTCTACGTACCGCTTCCATACCTTAATTCTTGTCCGTGGTATAAGAGTTTCCATATGTTCCATCCAGATGTTGGCCAATATCGGTGCGACGGGGCTTCCCATGGCGACACCATCAATCTGGAGGTAGTGTTGTCCGCGGTACACAAAGTAATTGCCCTCTAAACAGTTCCTTAATAATGTGATGAAACCATCAGGTATTGAGTTTTCCTTAAACTTTCCTCTAATTAAGTCCACACATTCTCCTATGGGAACATTAGTGAACAACGATTCGACATCGAAGCTCACCATTAGTTCATCTGGTTCCAGGGTAATGTCCTCAATTATGTCAATGAAATGGCGAGAATCTTTTACGAAAGAAGATGTATTACCTACTAATGGTTTAAGTACAGATGTCATATACTTTGCGAGCTTTGAAGTAGGTGAGTTAATTTGACTCACAATTGGTCGCAGTGGTACACCGGCTTTATGTACTTTCGGCAAACCATATAATTTCGGTGATTGGACGATACTTGGCCTGTGCACTCTGTCATAATCTTCCTCCGTAAATAATCCAGTGATAAACAAGTGTACACATCGCGGGGTTAAGTGTAGGACACCTTCGGACGTTGTCAGTGTAGTGTGTCGTGGACTTTAAAAAAAAAAATAGTGCAGTGGAGTACGGACCTAACAACATTTTGGTTGATGTGGGTAGATTGCGCCCCTTCAACCAAATAGTGTAAACAACACTCGCAATCCAGTACCCTCGTGAACACGGCCGTTGCGACACGACCGAAACGTTGAGGTATGCATTTAATGTTTAATTCGCGATTAAGTCCCGTCTAGATTAGTGTTTACAATGTGTTCATATCGTGATAGTTTAAATAGTATAAAAGCTGACGTGCTTTCAATAGCTCCATTTCAATTTAATGAACATAAAATGCAAGGTAAAACCACGAAATAGAGAAGACGTACGCAGTGAGTACTGCGCTCTTCCGTGGGTAAAACCTACCTATAATGATCTACTAGCCGCGCCCCGCAGTGTTACCCGCGTTGGACCCGTTCCCACGGGAATTTCGGGGTAAAGTGTATCCCATGTTTTATTCTGATGTATAACCTATATTACTGTAAAGTTTCATCCAAATCCGTTCAGTAGTTTTTGCGTGAAAGAGTAACAAACATACATAATATATACATCCGTAGCAATTTTGCGATTATGATCCCAGTACATCCATCCATCCTCACAAACTTTCGCATTTATAATATTAGGACATTTACAAGTTTATTCAGATTAACTTCGCTTGGAATTAAGATACTACATTCAAAATATTTTGGCAGCTCAAGAATAGCTATTTACCTATTATCGAGGTGGTATTTTGACCGGCCTGGTATCTGGCAGCTGGCGACAATGCGAGACTGGCACAAAGGCGTTGGCCGCTCTGGCATGTCGTGTCGTGTTTGTTTGCCGATATTTGTCCCGTCAAGTGAGAGGTGCGCACTAATAAACTATCGTAGGGCGACTAGAAGTCTTTACATTATAACGTATTGTTGTAACAAAAATCATATTTACTTTATGTTCCTGTTTTCCGAGTCGTAAGAGAGATGTTATAAGTTGTATGTATCTTTGTGGGACCTCTTACGAAAATCACTTTACAACAACATACCGACATATGAGAATTTGATTGCCTCCTGTAAGAGATATCTATTTAATTATCTAGTTGACTGTCTTAATTAAAACTTTAACCTTATTTTAAAGTTTGTTAAAAAGAGAAAAGATACACTTAAAACTTCTAAGTGGTCTAACTACTGAAATAACGAGTACAAATTTAAACCACGCAAATAACTTATCTTGTCAAACTTTATGTAGACATTCGGGGAGAGATGCCGCGAATTCCCTCAGGGTGGTCTGAATATGGAAGCCGCAATGGTTCGTTCCTCTGCAGAGGAATCGTCAATACTATACATGACGTTGACAAGTTGACATCTCGATGCTTGAAAATGCGGTATTATTTATTCTAGTTTTGGGGAAACCACTTTGGGGAAGGAAGCTATTTCAGTTCTGTATAGGCAACTTTCCTTTTAAAATATCTATCCTAAAAATGTTGGTACAGGAAAAGATGATATATTAATGTCTTAATTAGCAGTGTCAATCGGTTTTACCTGGATTTTTAGTATTACCAAATGGTTAAAATTATATACTGTATAATTGGTTTATGTTCACATTTTTCATGAAAGACAGTATGATACAAAAATTAAAATCTATTCCTTCTTGTACTTAAAGTTGCGCGGTCGAACAAATATAACATCTTTTGAGCTTTACTATACTAGGGTATCCTAATGTGAAAGCTGGGATTTATGGCAGAGAGAGCTGAAGTAAACGTCGCATAAATTACAATACTTTGACAAACGCTAACTCTTTTCCTTGCATAATTCAGGACATTATGATAAAAAGTCTCTGTCTATTTTGTGATCAAATCTATAAATGGAATGTTTTATGGATGAAATATAATTTATTATGTTTACGGGGACGGGTTGCGATCATCAACGTATAGTTTGGTCAATTCAGGGATCAGTGGCAGATACAGAGTAGGTGTCTACTCTGTATCGACCCCTGATTTAATTGAATTCTCAGTCTCTGTTTTTTCAATTGTCAGGTTTGGCCACTTACATACTCTAAAGCCCGGTTTCCACCACAAGCGGAGTGGGCTCATTAATGACTCCATTTAATTACCATTGCGTTACTTGTATAGACGCATAACACCTCAGTTAGCAAAAACACGTAATGGCTGCCAAACGGAGTCATTAATGAGCCCGCTCCGCTTGCGGTGGAAACCGGGCTTTACTTGCGTTGCGAAACCGGATCAAAGTAGGCATACAAACGCATAACGCTCGTTTAAAAAAAGTTAGAAACAGAGTCTAATTAATTTATTGTTTGTAAAGATTATACAAATATTTTACTGTAAGTACTCGATACTCGTATACAAACATTTCTTCAACGGGCCTAAATTATCTGATTAATTATTCAGTTTTAATTCTATACCAAGGTATTTCGTTACATTAACACTTTCAATGTCCTTTTATTAAGTGAAAATTCTATACACCCGAACAATTTGTTAACAATATTCATGAATAACTTCAGTGGCGAGGTTGAGTGTGTATTGATCTATATACGAGTGTTCGTAATACTTTACAATGTAAATGGCGCAGGTGAAATTATGAGGGTTTGGAATTATTATTAAAGATGAATGGTTTGTTAGTTTGAGAGCTCTGATCTCTAAAACTAATAGTATAATTTGAAAAAAATATTTTTGTTTACCTTCTTATTCGAGAGGAAGGTTCTTCTCAAAATCACCAGGGGAACAGGATGAACGATGAGTCATCTTCATCACCATTTAGTAGGTAGGTTAGTTAGGCCAACCCTATTGTTAAAACATAGGTAAAACCACTCTGTCAGAACTCTGTTAGAGTTAAATATTCACCGCTTTATTCATAAACGATATTTAGTTTAAACAGTGTTTTAAATGTTTTGTCTCTTTCGCTCTTTGGCAAATAGCGTATGTCGGAAAGGGACAAACGATTTGATAGCTAAAGTGCTGTTAACAGAGAGTTTTGGCTTCAAATAAAGGTATGTAATAATCAGTCACTGTTCGTAAGTTGCAAGTACTAATGGTGAATTATATTACAAGCGTTTTAATAAGGTCTCAAGCAAATGTTTAATAGAGTTTATTTAACTAAATTTTAATTATCCAATAACATTATCAATAATAATGATACCATGCCATGAACACACTAACCATGTGTCTCTACCATATTGTATCACCGGTCTAAAACTCATTTACTCATAGATAGATACATAATTGCATAGTCTAGACAATGGCGTACAGAAACTGAGACACCAAGGTTGGACACATTTAGTTTTTTGTAAAGATATATTTACACTAGATTATACTATTCTTGACGTATAGGATTAGAACTGTTTTTCTTTCTGCATTATTAATAATGCCTAGGCAAGACCCATGGCTGGGTAAAGGTGGCTGGGTGAAAGATCAGTCTTTCAGGGTGTTTTTTGCATGACTCTTCTATGAATATTATTCTTCTTGCCCATACTTCTCAGCTGATCTTTCGAATGATGGTACGTTCAAAAGAGCTTCTTTGGGGCCAAAACTGAATAAAACATTTGACTATAGCTGTAACAATTTCTAATTAAATGACACGGTACACGCAACGCAAGTACCTACTTATTATTTTCCGTATGACTCGGTTCCCAAAAGTCCTGTCTGTTGTACTTACATAGGTTTCGATGTCGGAGCTTCGAACCGATTTCACCACGGCGCAATGAAAAATATCTCTGTGATTGGCGACGCGTAAACTAAAGCCTAGCAAGCGTAAAATAACTGTATTCAATATCTATAAATAGCGCTTAAAATCAGCCTTGTATTTCTGCAAACTAGACAGAAATCTATTTATAGATTATTCACAGATATTTATTCAGTTAGATTATTCAGTTACCTGCTCGTATAGATTGACGAAGCCAGATTTTGCTTAGGTATATTGGAATAACAAGTGAACGAAGATCCATGTCTGTATAATATAAACCTATTTAATTTAGACCAATAGACACGCTATTCTATTTAACAATGGCGACAAGCTGGTCGTTATTCTTTATGTAAAGCATTCTCTACATAAACTGCCCAGACCGTCACGTGAAAAGCGTTACATTATTTCGATAATTAATGCTTGCGACCATTCGTATGGAAGTAAACTAAATTCCTTTGTTACAATTTAATATTCTTTAAACACGCAAGAAAGTTACTCTGTGGACAGAACTAAACTAAGTACATGTGTAACTACAGTTCAAACTCGGTAAACTTCACGTTTCAATGTGTCCACAATATGAATAGGTAAGCGACCCCTCCGCTATGGGGTCGATGGAGAGTTAAATTTCGGATTATTTAGTTCTATGACTACTTCAAACAATGCCCATTGGCGTACAATATAAACCAGTGCATGCATACCAGTTCAAATTGTTCATAGCCGATGTATCCTATTTCATTTAACCGCTATAATTAGAAGCATTCAGTTTAGTGCATTCGATATACGATATAGGTATTACTATTCCGACTGATGGATGGTTCATTAATTCAATATCGAGTTATTTCCACTTTTCCAGTACTTTGGTAAATTATATCCATAAAATTAAAACGTTCTTCATATCACAAATCCAATTTCCTTTGAAGCGTCGATTTTCATGCCTCTCGGCTGCGACAAAAATGAATTTAGGCAATGTTTAATACGGCTTTAAAAAATATGAATTTTTGGTTTACTTCTCAATGTTTTTAATGAATTTAAATTGGCACATTTAGCAGACACAAGGCGCACTAGGTAAAGGGGTAACAGTGTCTAAGGTTTTCTTAAATACATATTTAACTGATTTTACTAACTGAGCGAGTTTGTAGAATGTGTAAGTTGAAGCAAGGACTTTATATTTTGTTTATTAAATCCATGACTGGAAGGTTTGAATTAAATAAAAGTTTACATATGTATACTAAAAAATGTGTGATTTATTAAACTTGCCGGTTTTGTAGCTTGTACATTTGTCCAACTTAAGCGAAGCCTTAGCAACATACCTAAGCCTGTAACACACACATCATACAATTCTATTTTTTCATATCGCTATCAAATATAACGCATTATCTCGGTTGAAGTGATGCGAGAAAAACTACACAAAACATGAAATCGAGCTCCTTTTCGGATAAAGTTCCCTTCAATTCTTCTTGATTTTCTCTGTATCTTTCCTTCGTTTGATCCCGGCATAACATTAAAGGTACCGAAACTGTGCAATGTATTATTGAAATAATATGTTACAGATCCCTGAATTGTGGAGCCTGATATCATTCCTATTGTTACTACAGGTTATAAACGAATTTTCTGGCATCCATCTTATCCTGTCATCACATTAAGTCATTCACCTAACACGGTATTTCAGTTTACTTCGGTCTCCGATAGTACTCTATTTGCTGTTTGCCGACTGTGAATACTTACCTAATTAGGTAGGTTACCTTTTCACTATTGCGGTTAAGTATTCGATTACCGAATTACGCAATTAAAGTGAAGACTGTGTATATTAAATCGAAAGGTCACTGGTAGCGCTCATCGTGTAGTTTGACTAAACGATGAAAGCTCATTGTGATTGTTAAGCAATGAACAACTTGTTCCCCACTTTCAGCATTTCTATTTGAACGCCACCATGTTTAGAAGGGCTTGTTAAATTGAGGGTTCCAATCGTCATGTCGGAAGCCTTTAGGCGGTCTAAAAATGAAGTTTTTTACACCAGGGTTGGGTAATAATCGACTCGAACTTTTTTACTGACTCACGTCACGTCACGTCACGAAAAAACTATTAGTGCAAGGAGCTTCAAATGATGGAGGTTCCTCTTAAGACATAAGTGCTCGATAAGAAGGGAATTTTCGAAATTTAACCCTTAACAGAGAGCCCTTTCACCCGAAGTGAAGCGAGGGCGAGACGCTAGTATCAAATAAAATACACACATCCAGATCCTCACTGACCTTCGTGTCCCTAGGATAGGTACGTAGGTTAAGAAGTAGGGCATGGAATGAGAATTAAGCTTGGATTGAGAAGGCTTAATACGGAATATAGAGTTCTCCATTAGACGATATCAATGACTATAGAGTATTGATGCACACCATGCGATGGTTAATTGCGCATGAGAGCTCTCACTGAACTAATATCAAGATTACTTGGATATAAGGGGAAAATGTACACTGGAAAAGGGATAAAAGTATTTAAGTTTTCTATTTAAAAAAGTATCATAGCTTAATCTGGATACAAAAACGGGTTTTTTATTATTTAGCTGTATTTTTATAAACATATATATGGAATCCAGGGCCAGAATCACTAAAAACTTACTACTTATTTAGGTAGCTACTTAGCACTACCGTAGCTAAGTTACTGATCGACCACAATAATTATGGACGTCACTATAGTAATAAGTTAATGATAGTTGAGCTTTTTGCCTCGAGAAGAAAATACAAAACCATTCCCCTGTTAATTCATCTGTCTGTCAAGACTTTTTTACGGACACAAAGAGGGCTGTTGTAAATATTTCAGTCCATCGTAGCATTAGGTGTTGTAGATGTTAGTTAGTGAATCGATTTAAATATTTTATGTGCTTTAAACACATGACCGATTGAATACGTATAAATAGCGGGAATATCCGAATAAATGAGTAATTTCTGCAGAATTAGAACATGGTCATTGGACAAACAAACACTGAACAGAGCGGATTTCAGTATTTTACAATTGCGCTCCACCCTTGAATTGAAAAGATGAATCTATAGATTGGAGGTACTTCGGAATATTCCTGTGATGGGCACCATTGGAGGATTACGTGCCTCGTATCAAAGGCTCTTAGTCTGCATGAGCGCTTATCGCTTTTGCATTCTATACAACATTCAGTCTTGATTTCCTCAGTGGCGCGCACTAAGTTTAGATGGACTAACCAAATTGAATGCCATCCAGTGCCCAGATAATCCTGATCCAATTAACCTAGATTCTTATTAGCGATTCCGAAATATCTTAAACAAACAAAATAATAATCTTCCTATTTAACTGCTTAAGAGGAACCGTAATTCAATTTACTTGTTGGAATAACATTCAACTTTTAAATATCCTTTAAATTGAAAGGTTGTGTTCAATTTGGCCTGAATTTCCGTAAAGAACCTTTTCATCTTTTGAAACCGTACGGCTAGGCTGTATCATGACGTGAGAGATGTTTTCTTTGCTAATGTACTCGAAAGTAGGAACTGGTTTGAATGTATGTATTCTATTGATCACTAAACATGGGATTTTAGATATATGATAGATACAAACAGAAAAGTTTGCGGTTGATCAGTCTAAAGCTGAGTTTCCACCGCGAGTCATAAACGTTTATTAATGAATGGTTTAAATTCCAATTTCCATTGCAATTTTTCGTCTATGCTCAGCCAGAGGCACTGATAAAAATACAATGGAAGTTAAACGAGCATTGACGAGTCGGCTTTGCGGTGGAAATAGGCTGTAGGCGAAATTATACAAATAGGACTTTTGCCGATGTTTAATGATGTTCGATGTACATTTAAGGAGTATACGTGTGGTCATTATGTTCAACATGATGAAGTATGGATATAACTGTATATGTATTGCATTGTAGCGCTAGTAAGAGATTGTTCGGTGGTTGGTGCCGCCGGCGGCGCCGGCGGGGCGGGAGCGCGTGATGAGCTGCGCGCGCGCACCCCGCCCCGGCCGCCATGCAGCGCCTGCGCACTACATTCAAACGATCGCGCACCCCTACGCCACAAGACATGAAAACACAGAGCAGCCTTGAAGTGCCTAAACAGGTGATTGTAATAAAATGCACACACTTACATGAACAGTGTAACTTCCACTTGAAGAATATTGGTATAGACCACAAGTTGTGATACAACAATATGCGGTTATTTTATTCGTGTAGGTCCGATCGGCGTCTTTCGATGAGATCCAGTTGGAGGCGGCTCGAGTGGGGGGTGGGAGCGGCTTGCTGGCGGTACCATCCCAGCAAGGTGGGCGCAGCCGCTCCTTCGACTCAGCGGGCTCGGATGATTCTGGCACCCATCTCGAGGTAACATTCGTTGAACAAGATTTTTGCGTTTCATGTTAGTGTATTTATGACTCACTGTCGTTTTTTTCTAGGTTCCGCGACTCTGGTCAAGACGTCGATCGGGCAAAGGCACACCCCCACCATGCGTCCACTGTCGCCATATGGAAACCTGGTTGGCGCGGCAAAGCGAAGAGCGGACGACCCCGGAGCGAGGGCTAATCTCCTCGTCCGCTGAAGATGACGACGATGAGAGCGAGGTGGAGACCCCGCGGGTGCTGCTTGCACCCCCTTCGCCCCCGCGCGCCTTCCTCCCCCTGCCGACCCTGCAGTCTCCACCGCCGACCCTCAAGACGCCCTCCTTCGAGCTCCAGCCCCCTATAGACGAACCGCCACTTACACCACAGAGAAGACGCTCCATATCACGACAAGAAGCCTTCTTCGTTGAACCTACTGGCAGCTCATTGGAAAACGTTCGACTTTCTGAAGAAAGTGCCGCTGATAAAGGCCCCCGGGATCCATTAGTACATGACATTTATTTAGCCGTGCCTGAACTGAAACGCGACCGCGCCGCGTCCGTCGATTCGTGTTTTTCAAAAGTGTCCGGTGGTGGCAGAGCCGAAGAGTTAAACGGAAATAGTAATTTGTTGACAGTTCCGGGAAATAGTCTCCGTTCGAGATCAGTGGATATTGTGTTGCCCACATCTGAACAGTCGCGATATAAAGCGTTAGCTTTAACTGCCGCACAAGCTCCTGCAGTGCAAGTTCAACCTCCAGAGATACCTCCTCAATCTCCTCCAAGGTCAGTCTAACATAAGTCACACAAAATAAATGTTGATTTTCTTTTGTTTTCGTTTTATTATTTATTCTTTCGGCAATTCGTCGTAATTCGTTTAGTGTTACAAAGAACAGATGACTCTCGTTAATTAGGGTCAAACGTTAGGACGTGAGATAACTGAGCGCGCGATAGTGAACCGTTTACGTGCTAGAGAATCTCATAAAAAGAGACCTTAGGTCCTTGATTAAGGCAATCAAATGTGTTTGTATGAGTTTACTTTGTGTTTAGGTGGCTGTCGGCTGTGTTGTCTTGTTTGTCAACTCTGCGAATGTAACCTGTTACACAAACAAACGCTTGACTGTCTCTAGTCTGGATAATGAAGGTTATAATTCCGTAGCAGCACGAGGCCGGCTCTCATTAGATTAATGAGCAGTTTCGGTTAGCTGGCAGCCGTAATGTACGGATTGTTTTCAATTATTGATTTGTTAGTTTTGACTGAGAAACTTGGTCAAACTCGGTTTGAATTAATTTTAATTCGATTAGGTAAAACACAACTTGTTTACCTATTTTGAAAATCATTATTATGTTTTGACCCACGAAAACAAGTTATGGCCCATAAGAACAGTTTCGTTTGATATTGAGTTGACATTTTTATAAATCAAAATAACTAGTGTTAAGTATAATGCTAAATGCCTATTCCATCATTAACAAGCTCATTGAAGTTACTAAGTATACTTGAATAATTCGTTGAAAATGCAATGATTGGACGTGCAATACACCACAGAGATACACGAGTTACATACATAGATATGTTTACACAAATACATGCACATACATACATACATAATATTATAAACAAATTTACTGTATGGGTTTACCTTGTTTCATCGAAATACCAAAGCTAAATATCTGAACATGATTCCTTGAAGTATCTAATGACCGATGGCTTGTTTCGCCAACAATTGGATGATACAGGCCAGCATTTGTTTCGCCGATGTTTCATTTGCCCGATGTAACCCGTATAGTCTAGTCACAGGTACAGTAAACAGTCGAACTCTAACGAGTCGTTTGATTTATCAGCAGACTGATTTGTGAGGTTCAATGAACTGCGAACAGAAGTTATGTGAGTTTTATATCGAAATCAGATTAGCTTTACGTCTTTATTGTTCGTTATTTGAAAAGAAGGTTATGGCCCGGAATTAGTGGGGATACTATAATTTTAATGTATTCTTCAGCTTGCATTTTTAGTACGTAAGTAGGTCTGATAAACAAAAGCTGTTCGTTTAAAATTGTATTTAAATAGAACACAATTTAAAACGATCGCCGTTTGTTTTTCGTCATTTGTTTTATTTAAACCATATTGACGCACGGAACAAAGCAGAGAAAGCTGCCATAACATCTCTTTCGTATTTATCTAGCTAGCCGATAAACAAACAATTTGAATAGTTTAGTACTTCACTATCACAAAGCCACCTCAACTTATTGACATTGCTGTACATAACAAATTATTTTTGAATCAGCGGATGTAACGCTTGAACAATTTCTTTGTCGTGATATTTGTTCACAAAAACAAAAGCAAACAATAAAGGCGGTATCCGTATCTGTGATACGAACGTACGTACAATGATATAGGTAAAAATTGAAGGGAAATCCTTATAAAAACATAGAATGGTCATAATAACTGTGTGGACAGGTATCATGGAGGAATCATACACCGCGGTAGCTTCATACCCTTCCGGAAGTATTTTAATAATCTTTCCGACGTTAAATGTAGCGTAAACGTGGTTTATCTCAATATTTATTCACATTTAATTGAAATAGTGTTGTGATTGTGATTTAATATGGATATAAATAAAAGGAGCTTGGGGTACTTACATTTCAGTTGATATCTCGCATGTAAAAAGTGGTTCGAAACTGACACACACACATTATATACCTTTACATTACACTCTCTCAATTAAAAGGCGAAAGGGGGAAGTCACAACTCTTATCTCCAAATCTTTCATTGTTGATTTGGTTCAAACATTCAAACAGTTACTCTATTATAGTTAAAAGTATTGCTTTAGTACTTTTTTATATGATTTTATCCCCCTGACAATTGGCAAAATACAGTTCGGTTCAGAATAAACAATTGAAGTAAAAAAACTATTTAGGGGACGAATTCATACACCGTTTAGACCCAAACTATGCTCTAATCTTGTAATAGAATGATAGAATGGTTATATTGTAGGCAGACAAAAAATATAAATGACAAAAAAAACGAATCCATCTACCGCAGACGTTTAATTATGTCATAATGTAAAAGTTCAGTCACGTAATTATTCACGTCTTTTAATATTTTCTCATCTTATTTTTCATGATGTTAAGATACAGACTAGTCTGTATAAATTACTTTCGTTTTTCTTCTTCTTGCGTAAAATATTCAAGAATACATCAAGTTTAAAAATAAAAAGTGAAAAAATAAACATTATTTCAAAAGATGAAAGGACAATTTTGTTGGCTTCCCCGTTTGAGTTTTTAACGTGTATTCATTCACTCGGCGATAACGCCTAATTGTCTTACCCGGAGGATACGCCAGTGCGACCGTAGCTTTTGATTTTCACCCTACTGTGGCATTATATCATATCTGCCGTTAATTTATCAGAATCGTAATATAAGCGAGTTTCAAAATATGTAAAAAAGCACGTTTAATTTTAATATAAAATGCCAGGTGTTAGAAACCGACTTCATTAATTTTGTACCTTCCTGCCATTACAAACCTTTTTGTTAAAAGCTATTCATAAGAATTTTTAATGTTATTTTTATGCTGGAATTTTATTACGGCATGGATAACAGTAGAAAATGTATAGCATCTGTTACGGAATCCACAAGTTCCAATCTGGAACGTCTATCTAACATTTACTTATGGAACGGAGATTAAAAGGAATTTTATTTCCACGTTTTGAAATGTTTAGTGATATTTTATATCGATACCACAGCGTCAAATGTTCATCTCATATTTGCAACTTGTAATTTCAATACTCGAAGTTACGTCACAGTTGATATTGATGACGACAGAAAAAGAGCGATCATTCATTCGTTTTAAAAGATTTATTACTATTTTCTCGTATTTTCACCAAACATACGCTTAAATGTGCTTCAGTAAATATTTACTTTTTAATGTTTCAAAGTTAATTTAATTTCCAACTAGCAAGCTAATGTATTCAAAACTCACTCAATAGAAAATTCGAATCGATTCACTAATGAAAAGCAAACACATACGAGTACCCAGCACATGCCAGGACACATTAATCTATTCCATCTGACTTCTTCGCCAAAGGTTGAATTATTAAATTTATACCTCCATCACAAGTTCATGACTCAACCACTTAACGGGTTTCAATGTAACTTGGCGGTCATAAAGTATCTCCCGTAATTCCCGCGGGTATTGTCTCGCGGTAAATACTTTTTACATCGCTAAAAGTTAATCTGTTCGATGAAACGGTTACGAATGGAAAATAATTATACACAACAAGAAAAAAATGTTTCCCCATTCCTTGCTCGAATAAAAACGATAAAATAACAAGATCCTTTAAATATAATTCAATAGGCTATGCGAGTATGGATGGTTACTCTTAATACACTATTTGAACAACATAGAAATTCCACATACCTAGCTAATTGGTATTCAGTAAGAATAAACAGTCAAAGCTTTGTGCGAAACTTCAATAGACTAGACTATTTGCCATGCTATTAGCTAGATGCGTAAAGTAGTTTCCAGGGGCAAGTAGAACATTTTTGTGTCTGTCTTCTAGAGCAGAAATGTCTGTTTATCTGGCTCCTAAACCGTTGAACCGAGTTGACAAGTTAATTTAAACTCCAAAGGTAAATGTACCACGTGAATGAACATAGCTGCAGATAGTTACGTAGCTATTAATAATTAAGCATCTTTGTAGCCAATGGAGTAGTTCGGTAAAGTGCTACGGACCTAGAACGTAGCAGAAATTCGTAGCAGTTGAAATTCCGTAGACTTAAGTTTCGTAGTCCGTAGTCGAACTTTATCTATCACATCTGAAATGGAAATAGCTGAATATATTTATTATTGGAAGAACAACTGGGTGATTATTTTATATAAACTTGATAAATTTTTGGTAATTTTATTCCGGATACCTGTTACGGACTTCGTAGAAAACGATCGATTATGTTTAGAGTAGATATCATTTATTAATGTAGATTGGAAACTTGGAAATAAATCTTCACAAACGAAATTGGAATTGGAGTAAACCAGCTTTAATTTTTTGTTTATATTTTCGGGTACGAATTTCGAGTTACAATAAAATACGGCGACTATACTACGGGGTACTAGTTAAGACGGAAGTTTAAGTTCTGTTTCCTAGAAGTACATTATTTCTGGCATTATGTATTCATCGAGTTTTTTCTTAGTATTTCGTTGAGTGGTTACTGTGAATCTCCTCACACTTAGCGTCATATCATGTATTAAACAGTGAAAACAGGTTGCAATAAACTGTATCTATATAGACTAATATCTGATACTATTCAATAAGCTTTTCAGCATTTAATCTATATATATATAAATGAAACCCGTTTTCCTTGGTCGCGGCATCACGCGTGAATGGCTGGACCGATTTCCACGGTTTTGCATTCGTTGGAAAGGTCTCGGGCTCCGTGAGGTTTATAGGGAATAAAAATCTCAAAATTCCCACGGGAACGGGGGCGCTGCGGGTGAAACCGCGGGGCGCAGCTAGTTATAAATATATTCTTAATAAGTATTTGCGTATGTATCAGTAGAGAGATTGCAAAATACAGCAAAGACTTGAGTTTTATTCTAATTAATTGTGTGTGAATTTATCCACACTATATTTATTTGTGGTTGTATATCAGAAGTGTAGTTCCGTCGATGTAAGAATATAAAAATATTCTGTATTTAATTTGGAGATAAAGTCCTTAAGGACTCGTATAAGATGAAAGGGCAATCAAACATACATTTAAGAAAATTACTTGCGCATGACAAACATGATAATTATGGACTGATTTGCCAACGTAAGACATTAGGAGCGACATGTTTGTGCGAGATTAATTAATTATTAGAGTACTATTTACATTGTGAACAAATGAACATGTACTTACGTAATATTACTATTCAAACAAGTCGACGATGAGGTTTAAGTAGGTATAGTCTATTAATATCAAAGACATCAATGATCTTATCTGCACTTTGCTCTGCAGATTTACTTTGATACTCATTTTTTCGGAAACACTTGATAAACTATGCTTCGTAATTTTATTTTAATTTCTATATATCTTCAGTGAGACGAGAGGCCTTTGCCCAGCAGTGGGAAATTACAGGCTAATACTTTTTTTTTTACTATATACTTCATCCGACATGGTACTAAGTAAACAGAGTCTGAAAAATATGTTTCCTGGATTTAATATTCAATTTTTATTTTTCCTCATCTTTGTTTAATTTAAATCTCATTAAACGTTTAATATTTAAGGTTGAGATCAAATATTCAGTTACAAATTATGAGGAAAATGGCTAATATTTAAACTTTTTTGATGAAACGATTATTGTTCCTTGATAACTGAGTTTGGTGAATGTTAATGCTCAATGACCCGTTTCATGACCTTCAGAATATAAATTTAAGTGAGTCATGTTCGCTTCAACCTATGAAATCATTATATAGAACAGGAACCTAGTGAAAATGTTTTAAAATATAAAACAAAAACCCGTTGTGTCGAGTTATTTTGCAATTCAAAGGTTTATATGTGGGCGTTTGCGCACTGTTCATCGATATTACCCGGAGTTCGTACGTGGGTTCTATCAATATTGCGTTTTAGGCGATCCCCGCGTAAATTGAATTCATGTACCGAACTCGATTATTAATTTAACTGGCATAGTATTCGTACACATTAATGATTCAAAAAGCACTCTGTTTCCAATAGGTTTGACTGTAACCGATAGCGGGCATATCAAGTACCTAAGCATATGCACTTGGAAAATTAAATGCTGATTTTATTATGTTGTAAGTAGTTGTTATAATAATGCGCAAAATAATTGAATTAGATATGGATGAAAAACATAGGGACAAATAAATATAACTGCAGTCAAACAAAGCTATGTTCGTAGATAAGTAATTTAGATAAAAACTTGTTAACTATACATATGACCTACAGTCATGTAAGAGTCTTTTACTTGTATTCAGGCAGAAAACTGATCTTAATTGGGGATCTGTTATTTCTAAGACAAGTACGAATAGTAAAAGTAAAATAAAGCCTACTCTTCTATTCCTGAGTAATGCCCAGCGAATATTTTTATAAAAATGTTCTGCTATAGAGATGTCCGGTTCAAGCGCAAAAAAATACATACCGGGGCCGTTGGCGACTTTGGAATCACGGCCTTATTCCATAGAAGATAAGTGACATTTTACCATTTTACCATGTTGCCTAACATGTCGCTGATGGCTATCACTGGTCACTGAATGGTATCAATGGATGGTCTCAGTGTGTAGTGCGTTAAAAATTCGTACCCGTCATGTGGCAGTTGACTTTATGTAAGAAAAATCTATACTAATATTATAAAGCTGAAGAGTTTGTTTTGTTTGTTTGTTTGTTTGTTTAAACGCGCTAATCTCAGAAACTACTGAACCGATTTGAATAATTATTTCACTGTTAGATAGTCTATTTATCGAGGAAGTCTATAGGCTACATTTTATCCCGAAATTCCCACGGGAACGGGCACAACGCGGGTAAAACCGCGGGGCGCTGCTAGTCAGATAATATTGAGAGTGTGATAAAAATAGGTGTTCGTTATTAATCCGCACCAAACCTCGGCGGGAACGTGCCTAGTTGAATGGTGTGGAGGGTTTAAGATATCATGTTGCAGACGTCACCTTCGGCTCGCAACCCCATTGTGTATGTGTACTCTGTACTGTAGCCTTGCCCCCCTTGCGTTCACCGCTATTCATGCCACTATACCTACAGATGGTACTGAAGCTGTAGCGAGATATATAGGTGATTGAACTTAAATTACAAAGGAAATCAGTATGAGTAGAGAACATATCTAAGGCTTTTGAAACTAGGAATTAGGCACTTCACCTATACGAAAATAATCGTAGTAATTTTGTCTTACAAGCGCCCCTGAGTTCACGTCAAAATACTGTCGAAATTGTCTTTGAGCAGCGTGGTAGATTTTATAGTATGAACTTTTTTAAATAAACATTTCCTAAATCAGAGCTACTATAAATTATATATTTTTCAGTACTATAATGTAACGCAAGTTGGAGATCAGAAACTTTGCTACGTACATTTTATAAGGCGCTTAGTAACCATATCATACTTTTGTTCATTTAAAATGTTCCTATAACCACGTCCCAACAAAATATGTTAAGTAAACAATATCTATTAGATATAGGCTATAGTATATTTAACATATTAAAACGTCTGTCCTCATTCCGCTCATTAATATACAGTTAGCTTCTCTTGTACGAGTTTTATTACTCGCATGAAAGCACACATTGAATAATAAAAGGTAATATGACAGTGACATTTGTATATTTTTAAAGTACCTATTCAAATAAAAAAACCGGCCAAGTGCGAGTCGGACTCGCGCACGGAGGGTTCCGTACCTTAAAAAAAACAGCAAAATATCACGTTTGTTGTATGGGAGCCCCCCTTGAATATTTGTTTTATATTATTTTTAGTATTTGTTGTTATAGCGGAAATAGAAATACATCATTTATGAAAATCTCAACTGTCTAGCTGGTGACAGACGGACGGACAGCGAAGTCTCAGTAATAGGATCCCGTTTTTATCCTTTAGGTACGGAACCCTAAAAACAGGTGAAATGTCATGAAGAAACTGAGAGTAATTAGCTTTGCCGTTCAGTAATGAATTGGCGGTTTTTCGTAGCTATAGCCTAGTCTGTAGTTTAAACTATACTACTAAGCAGCAGTTAGGGAAACCACTTGGACGCGGTCAGAGTTCTGAAAGACGAATACGATAGCTAAGTTAGTTTGTTCGAGTATGTTAGTGGCCAACTCTAGTGTCGAAGTTTTTAGACCAGCTATAGCGAGCGACAAGCCTATTCAAAGCCAGTGTGGCAAAGTTGGTTCTCGCAAATGTTGTCATCTCTTACTTACTACGAGTATATGAATGACCAACATTACTAACCAGTGTTATATAAGGTCTCAATATTTACAAGTTACAATGAAGTTTATAAGTGAACTAGCAGCGTCGCGGTTTTACCCGCGTTCTGGCCGTTCCCGTAAGCATTTTGCGATGAAAAATAGCCTTTCGGTTGAATGTGTTATGATAAAAATAATTATTCGAATTGGATTTGTAATTTCTGAGATTACTACGTTCAAACAAACAAAACCCTTAAACTTTTTTATATACCTAGATAAGATGAGTCTATAAGGGAGTTCCACACGTACCACATAGGCATCCCACGTGGGCGGGCGCATATTTTGTACTGAAAATTAACAGCATATAATTTATATGATTCACATTTTGCTGTCATCATTGACCACGTATGCTTTATGTAAATAATTTCTGACCTCATGAAGTTTATAATATGCGGGATCATATCTGCTTTGATGACCCATTTAGAAATTTGAACTATTATTCCATTCTAAATATTCCAGGTAAATAGGTTCATTATGTATTTGTATAAATGCATTTGGCTTTTTCGGTTAAACACAATGGTTTCATAGTTTATATTTAGTTGCTTATTTTGTAGTTGCAATGACTTATTTCACATATTCACATATTGCCTGAAATTTCACGAATTTTATCTAACAAAATTACCGTTTCCCCTAAGCTGTTTTCACGTTAAGGGTTCAAAGACAATAGAGAAATTGATTTTTATACAATAGCCAATACAGTAGTAGGTAAAAGCCCAAAGCTTTAGCAAACGTTTTAAAAGTAGATCGAAGTACTTTAGAAACAAATTGATACACAAATAAACATATGGTGTTTTACCGGATGATATGGGTCCTTTATACGTAACATAAAGATAGGACGTTTAAACTCCCAATGGAGAAGGTAAATTAAAGACCTTTTTCACAAAGATATCATCTCCAAATTAATGTAATTTCCGCTAAGTATCTACTTTCTGTTAATGATAAAGTTAAATCCGATTCCAAATGGTGCTGGGGATTAGTTTGTAAGATATCGAATTTCTAGCAAGATGATAATTTAAGATCTTATCTTGTTGGTAATATAATTTTAATGATACTTTTGAATCGCACCCATTGCCCATTCTTCTCTACTGTTGTTTTTCCAAATGGGCGTTCAAAAGAGTCTCTTTGGAACGTACCACCCATTTTCCAAAACTGAGTAGGAACGTTCTTTAGGCATTACAATATTATGAGACAGATTTGCAGTTAATAATGGTTTTCATCGGTTATGTTATGAGTTTCGCCGGCAACGTATATGTATGTTTGTACCTAGGTATCTATCCGCGGACTGAACTAAAACCTAGGTAATGCTGCGCTTTTCATAGTTCGAGTAATTCTGCAGCTGTGACCGTTCCTTACACAATAGTCTTTTGTTGTTCAGACACTGAAAAGCTTTCTCCTGTCGTCGTATTGATTACTTACGAAATATTTTGTACCACTATTATTTGTAAACTGATGGAATTTGTTCGAGAAATGTTGCGTGTGTATCTTTTCAACATTTTTAAGTATTTTCTCTAGACGTGAAGAAAATAAAGACTGCTCTTGGTTTCTAGTTAATGGCAAATATATTCAACTTAGTAACTTAACTTTGTTAAAACATATCACTTTAAGACTACGAGTACATAATTTTAGAAACTTTTCTTAGCTTACTTTATTCCACGTACTATTTGTTATCACTATAAAGGAAGCGTATTAAATCCATCTATACTCGAACACTTGGAAATATTTAAAAATATATTTAAATATATATACACAGTCGCGCCCCGCGGTGCTACCCGCGTTGTACCCATTCCCGCAGGAATTTCGGGATAAAATGTATCCCATGTGTTATTCTGATGTATAACCTATATTACTGTAAAGTTTCATAAAAATCCGTTGAATAGTTTTGGCGTGAAAGAGTAAGAAACATACATACATCAATCCTCACAAACTTTCGCATTTATAATATTAGTAGGACATTATAGAATCATAAGCACTACCGTTAGTACCCGCTAGCACAATATTGTTTAATTTAAGTCGGTAACTTGGGGACAACACTTCACTAACTTTATAACTCCGCAGTCAGCACATAGTTCACATTTTCCGCTTTATTTTCAAAAGTACAACAACCACCGCGAAATGGATACGAATTGTTTCTGTGTAGTTCACTAAGTAGTGTGATACTCGGTGATATTGTTTTGGTATGATGAATAGGCTGTTTAATATTTCGTATCATATTTTTAAGCTACGTAAAAGGTCAGTGTTGACAAGCCCGTTGGCACAGTGGCAGTGACAGCGCTTACTGTGTCGGGGGTTGCGGGTTCGATTCCCGCCCGGAGTCAACAGTATGTGAAGATATAGTTGTTGGCGACGACGTCTGGGTGTCAATTATATATAATTATTTGTGTATATATATATATATATATATGTAGTAGTATCAGTTAGTAAGATTCCATATTACAAGCTTAGAGCTTAGTTTGGGTCTAAGTAACCGTGAGTGAATTTGTCCAAAAAAAAAGTGTTGTATTAAATGTGATTAATCCTCCTCACTGTACTAAATCTAGAAGCGCTCCGCGGTTTTAACCGTGATATGCCCGTTCCCGTGGGGCAGAAAAAGTTTATAACCTTTCCGTTAAAAGTTGCTTTCAAAAATAATTATTCAAATCAAATTGTTAGTTTCTGAGATTGAGAGTGGTTCGAAAAATAAAAATCAAGTTGCAGCTTCTAAATTTAAAATTAAATCTTTTTTTCCCCTTCCAGTGTAATAACATTGAGATACGCGTAAATTAAGTATTACTTGTTTATTATTCAATTACCGTAAAACTTAAAAAATACATTAATAGAAGTAGAGTAGCAATTTTATTAGCACCCGAAATTAAGGGCCACTGCGAAATAAATAAAAAAATAATTATTTTAAAAATCGTTTATTTGGGAACAAGAACATTTTACAACGTTTGGAATTGATGATATAAAATAAAAAATCCAACATTCTTCCGGGTCTATTTAAAGACATATAAAATAAGTATATTTTAATTGACTTTGCTTAAAATAACTGATCGTTGATACAGAAGTGGATGGTCACGCGCATACTTGTGGTGTAAAAATATCTTTATCACTTGGCAGATGTTTTGGCTGAAAACGTCTGCGCACTCCACTAGAAATGTCGCGTGGTCTCGCGTATTACACTAGTCGTAATAATAAGTACATATTCCATGTATTTCGGTCTATTTGTACGTAGACTTTACGTATCAACTGATTGATTTGATTCCAAATAACTGGAGTAATCGTTCGAATGTGCTCCTCGGCATCTGGAAGAAGAAAAGAGAAGATTTTGTAGAGCGTCGTCTCTGTCGCACACAATTAATTTGAATTTCGATTTACTAACGCCAACAGTGACATACCGTTAATAACTTCACATCGGTGACAGAGAAAACGCTCTACTGAACAAAAACTGACTATCTCTCTCAAAAAATCCAGGAGCACGACCACTTAGTACATACTTACTACTCTTACTATTAGAGTATATGTGATATAATAATACATATACATATAGATACATATAGTAGATACATATACATACGTATATCCAATTTTTTCTTACAAGAGTTAAAATTGAAACAATCATAACTGATTCTTCAGACAAAGTCAACTTCTAAAGAAGATGATTCAGTGATGAAATCGGTAAACATTTTTCTTCTTCAGAAGGAATTGTTTTCAGCTGACAATCGACCACATTGGTTTACATTAAAATATAAAGTATATAAAATATAGTTTTACTTTTACCTTGCATAGAATGTGAACGTGCTGTCTATAAAATTCCATTGTATAGCAATTAAAAAGTATACACGCTCTACGAGTATATAGATATGCATTACCACTAGAACGAAGTTTATCGTGCAACATGCACGTTTTGTTTCTGAAGTTAAAAGTTTAAAACGGTAACTATAGGCCCCTAAGCTCTATACCGCATGATAAATAAGGATAAATCAATGTTATTTTGCTAATTTATTCATTAAATAACGGAATGTTATGTTACGCACGTCATAATAATAATAATGTCTACGGTTTATCCTTTTATTTTTGTTTGAATGTAATATATATGAGAATGTTATGTCTACGTAAATGCTTCATTTGTTGGTACGGTTAGAATATCTGTATACTAACCATTTGTAATATTCTCTTGCTCGGAGATGTAGGTATAAACCAGCCTTTTATAGCCCGTAAAGACAAGTGTCAATCGTTTTGCATTCAATTTTGTTACTATAATTACAATGCATAGAAAAATCACATGTTAGGTAGTCACGAGCGTCACGTGCACACATTCCCATGATGTTTGACAACTATTTCGAATGCCAATCGATTGTCTATATGGGCTATATGCAGTCGGTTGATATACTAAGTGTGCGGCCACAGTGAATGCGCGGTGGCTTACGCGGTGACTTACACGGTGGCTTACGCGGCGGCGGCGGCGGAGGTGGCCACACTGAGGCGCGAGCTCTAGTAGCGATCAGACGTATATCAGGGGTTGCAAACAATTTTCGATCAACAATACACAACTAGATTTCGGGTCACGTACAAAATCAAAGCTAAAAAATGTCCTCGTGAATTACGTGTGACAGCTTATTTTGTTTACTACCGAACTGACCAAAAAGTTTTAAAACAGTTCGAAGTTCAACCTAATTACAACCATGACACCTAGCAAATC
Organism: Cyclophora punctaria; assembly: GCA_951394245.1. Lineage (NCBI taxonomy): Eukaryota > Metazoa > Arthropoda > Insecta > Lepidoptera > Geometridae > Cyclophora > Cyclophora punctaria. The sequence goes on from OX596169.1 coordinate 6,603,686, forward strand.
TTCAAATATTTAAAATTACTACTGTCACTTAGAAACGAAAAGACAACATTTAGTGTGAAATCAACCTTAACGACCTACAAATAAAGTATTTTATTCCCGTGTTTACCTTCCTTTCGTTTCGTTTCTTTTAGAAGAACTACAGATGGAATGGAGTCGTGTTGAACACTTAAATAATTTGTAATATGCACGTAAAAGTTTACTTAAAATTATTTATGTTTTGGGCTATCTAGGTTTGATAGTATACATACTTGTTTTTATTACGATTTTTTTGATAAACTTGATAGTATAACTCTGCAAATATAGATCCTAGCGTATATATTAAATAATAATGATCAAACTTACTGTCATTTTTGCTCTAGAGTTGAAAATTAACGAGTTATTTCAGAAAAACTAAAAAAAAATGAACTTAAAACAAGATGGCGGCGAATACTCTACCGGGATTAGTTACAAAATCGAAATTTATAAGTCCAACCACCCCCCCACGACATAAAAAAAAATCGCCCCCCGGATAAATAAATTATTACTACAAAACAAATCTACTCCATGTTTCTGCTGTTCTGTTTCACAAAATTTGCGCCAACGTTGGCCAAACATTTGTAGCGGTGACTTCAAATCAGTATTTTTTTTCAAAATTTGATATTATTTTGTTTAAAACCTTAAAATATAACTTATTCTACATGTACTCACAGAAAGTAAGACACTCCGGCCGTTAAATTGTTTTTCCGGCCATTATTTTTGCAACTTTTTTGGCTGTGGTTCGAGGGAACTAAATAAAAGAGTGGCTCACTTTTCAAATGAGACCCTAAGCACCCAGACGTATTATTTGCGCTGACCCGAAATCTAGTGTGTATTGTTGATCGAAGCCATTTTACGTCATAACGCCGAGCGGTAAAACCACTGGTTTGATACACCTGCCACCCGCTTGTTAAGTCGCTCGCCGCCTAGGCCCGCACTGTGGACACAACGCGCGGATCGGTGCGTTTGAAATCACCGCGCGCGGAGTCGCTCGGTCTTGTCGCGCTAGGCTTCCGCCTAGTCACTTCAGTATGGACACTTACACGCGTTTCATACGTTTGATATTTCGCGCCCGCCGTCGCCACCGCGCTAGGCCCGCAGTATGGACGCACACTTAATCTTCATGTATGTATGTAGGTGTTAGCTAGTAGGCTATTTCTTTCGCGTTGAAGCCGAAATTGTTCCAATAGGATCAATTTCTCACGTCATTAGTTTTGTTATTTGAAGTAGATTCAAATGAGGAATCATAATACTTTCTTATTATACCTACGTAATACAAAGAACACACCCTCCTGTGCTGTACCGGTGCGTTGATCCAGCAGTCATTCAGGACAATGTATAGACTGGTTGCGCCCCGCGGTTTCACCTGCGTTGTGCCCGTTACCGTGAGAATTTCGGGGTGAAATATGCTATAAGCTTCCCGTTGAACAGATTGACAGTTTAAAATTAGCGCGTTCAAACAAACAAAAAACAAAGTCTTCAGCTTTTGTATAAATATCACTACATAGTATAAAACAAAGTCGCTATTTGTCTGTTTGTTTGTTTGTCTGTTTGTCTGTATGCTTAAATCTTTAAAATTACGCAACGGATTTTGATGCGGTTTTTTGTTATAGGTAGAGTGATTTAAGAGGAAGGTTTTTATGTAAAAAAAAACCCGAAATTCCCACGGGAACTGGCACAACGCGGGTAAAACCGCGGGGCGCTGCTAGTGTATGTATAGATAGGATATGCTTCTCTCAGAATAGTTTCGACTAAAGGAGGTGACCACTAACCATGCTAAATGTACTTTGATGAGGAAAACAATTATAACTACTTTAAAGTTGTGATTGTATAATTTTGTTCTGGATTGAACACATAAACAATTATTAATATAACATCTATATACCTACTCTTTTGAAATTATGTCATTGTTTTCTGAATTACATCATATGAATGTCGAAATAAATCTACATAATAGTTTACAAAGTTTATATAGTTTTTCAGGAAAATAGAAAATAAACATAGATAGTATGTCAAATATTCTATATATTCCAACGAAACTGTATACGAGTATTTCTAGTATTTATGTGGATATTTTTTGTCAAACATGTCAATTACAAACCCGTTAAAAATATTCGAAACGTATTGTTGTCAAACCAAAGACAACAATATCCGATAAAAAATACGTAGCGATTCTATTGCGGAATGGATACAGCCCACTAACAAATATACATGAGAGGTTTCAACGAAGTAGTCAAAATATTTTTCAAGCCATTTATTATTTTTAGCTATTCTAGGCTTACGTTTGGACAGGTAACGTCCATTCATCATATGCAATAAATAAAATAAAAAGTTAAATCCGAAGCTTCGATGTATTTTGAAGCACCACACTACACACACTCAAAAATTTCAAGCACAGCTTTTTGTTCATATTTATTTTTCAGTTACTTTTAATTTTTGTTATTATGGAGATGAAAACTATACTTAAATAAATTAATTTCCTATTGGGGTTAATTGATCAACTGTTGAACAATGCGTATTAATATCAATTTTATTAATTGAAGGTATAATAACTCATTTCATTATACCGATGCTATTTCGTTACAATTGATGCTTGTTCATTTATCACTGGCAGACGGCTTATTTTAAACTTGTAAGGAAATTAATTTGAAGTCTTGGTTAGGCTATGGTTAAAGTGACTACATTGTATTGTATCTTTAGATTTATGTGTCATTTTGGTTTATGCGTCATCATTTAATTTTTTATACAAACTGGGGTACAAAGTGGTACGTCCAAAAGAGCTTCTTTGGGTCCAAAACTGAATGAAAATGTTTGACTTTGGGTAAATTCTGAAGAAATTTTTTGACATGTGTTATGTGGCCAAAAATTAAAAATAGGCGAGTTCTATTGAACTCGCTGGCTTGTAGGTTGTAAACTCGTTTAATCTAAACGAATGACCATCTAATCTGTATCTATCTTTCCACTAATTCTAATTCTAAGTATGGTAAGTGGCAAGAAATTAACTTTTGTTCCGATTTGCAGAACTCTCCGTCCCTTTGAGAGCGGTTAGAGCTTACAGGTTGATCATAGGAAGGAATACAGATATAAGCTCATCATAACGTGCATTTAAGGTTCTTCAAGTAGGGTATTTCAAGCCACATCTTATATTTTCATAGGCAACAAAAACTTAATCACGTAATGACATTGACGTAGTACTTAAATTATTAAACACAATTGATATAGTTACGTACATACATTTTTTACATTTTCTTTGACACGAGGAAGTAAAAATAAATCGTATTTCAAGGAAATTCATGTGTAAGGTGGCTCACATACATGGCTTCGTGTTTGCGACGACCTTGAACGTGTATAATTGTGTATAGTTACTTAGAGAGGCTCGGTATCCTCACTCATTGTTCAAATATAAACCCTGTAATTACATAATAACCGGTCTTCAATACACAAGGTCAATGTGTTTCAGGAATAAAGACGGTTTCCGATTAGGCGTAGTTCAGACGCCTTGAGAATAATAACAATTAAAACATTGGTCTCGCTTACATTAACTTACTATTGTTATGTAAAAAGCTGTTTACGTAGTTTATTTTTATGTTCCACAAAACTTGTAATTTATTACCTGTTAACATTACAAACTAAAATAAATGCGATTTAGAAATAAAGCACGCTAAAATGCTTTGCCGACGCATGTTAATCTTCACGCAATTTGGTCAGGAGCGTTGTTTACTATGTGTGAGGAGATGCACCGTAAATAATACATGTGTTTACTAGTTGTGGAGTGCGGAGTGTGGAGTTATTCCTCGGAGGGCGTGGGTCTCGCAGACACGGGAAGCGTTAGCGATCTATTTCGGCGCGCGTCGTGTCGCGCCCGCGGGCAGACCCGGCGGCACGCGGCGCGGCCGGCGCCCGCGCATGCACACTACGCGCTTTAGTACGCGACAATGTTCCCCGAACATTACACGTACCCGACCGAATCACATTATCCTATTGTTAATCCTAACAAATAGTCTCGAGAATGCCCGATGTATATTTTCAAAAGTGATTCAAATATCAGTGATCAGTGATTTGGCTTCAGTGTTACTGTTTAAAATCTTATGTCGATTACCGGGACGAAAATAACAGGTGTTCGTTCAGTTGCAAGTGTGTGGTGCGTGTTTAGAAAACTTTTGTGAGTAAAGTTTTTAAAAAGGTTGAAAATACTCGTATAATATTGTGAACCGAAATCGTACTCACCTCATTTTGTGTGCAAATATTTCAATTACAAGTTAAACTACTTTAACATTGTGTTTGTGCCCGGAAGGTAAAACTCGACATTATAAATGACTCATACAAGTATCAGTGACTTAGCAGAGCTCGCAGTTCCTAACTCGTATGAACATCCTTTGGCTTAACCTTGAAAGTATATGAACTGTAACTTGCGGACTCTTCTAGACAAACAATAGACACTGAATTAACGAATCAGCGTAACAAGAGCGTTATCTGTAGAGTGATGTATCATAATGATATCATCAGAGCGCGCTCTAGTTAAGGAATGATCATCGCTAATGTACGCGTCAGTTATCAGTGTTTGAACAATGATAAAAAACTCAAGAGAGGAATGCGCGCGCATAATAACACAATAAAACACATGAAGTGAACCACGTGGGGCAGGCGACTTGTGAGAGCGTTTGACTTATATATTGATATTGATATTAAAAGTTAAAGTGTCAGTGTTTGGGCATAAAGTAGAGGTTAGAGGTGCAAAAGTGCGGGCGCGGCGATATGTTGGTGCATGGCTATTGTGCATTGAGAGGGGTACAACGGAGACGCTCAGGAGCTTGCGGAGCTCGATGCTGTCGTGGGGCAAGAGGTGCTCCACGGGCGGGGCCCCGCGGCCCGCGGGGCCCTCCAGCGACGACGACTCCGACTGGGAAGCCCCTGAAAGCCCGCTGCTCTCGAGCACCTCCGCCTTGGCTAGAAAACGACATGCCATGAAGTTTAAGAGGAAAACGAAAAGTTTCTATAGACTAATCAGGTTGGTAATTTATTTTGAGTTGTACATATATGTATAGAATCGTTTTCTAATTCCCGGTATGGCCATATACTACAATGAATAAACTATGCGTTCTTATAATTTTATGAAATACTAACGACCCGCATTAGCTTCGTTCCGTTTAATTAAGATTTTCCGTAGTGAATTCGAAATGGCTAAAATCCACCCTTTTGAATCAATCTGTTATCGGAAACCGCATGATAATCCGGCCATTAGTTTTTGAGAAAGCGTTTACAGACAGAAAGAGAAACGGCGAAGGACTTTGTTTTATATAAATCTAAAGATGAAAGGAGCTATGTTCTTCCCAAATCCTACCTCTACATCCATCCATATCTATGAAAATTCATAGATAGATTGGACGGATTTGTACTTTGATTGATTTTGGCTGCTTATAATCATATTGAATGTTACTAACCTTAAAGTTGTGTTTAGTTATCCCATATTCTGAATATTCAACTTTGCGAAATCAGAAGTGGCCTCATGAAGGAGGGTTTATCGTCGCGTGACTGACGCTCTGTGCTTTGTTTGTTTTGTAACTCTTTCGGAACACTTGTGAAAAGTTTGATGTAGAAAAATGTTTCGTTATTTTTATCACGTTTTTTGGAGGAATTTTTTAACTTTTGCTTTTATTAGCTATATTATTTATTGTCACCCAAGACCAGCCTATATATGGTATAAGCACGTTCACAGACAGTAATACTAGATATAACCGAGTCTAACAAGAGTTACTAGTAAAACTCTTTAGTCTTACAGACAAAAAAATAACGTCCCAGATACAAACAGACACGTTATTCAGTGTGCCTTCCTTCATAGATTTTCATAGATCAGAAGGCTGTCCTGAAGTTTGTCTGGACTAAGATTCATTTATTCATTTATTTCGAGTAGGCTTGTGGCCAACCCAGGGTTCGGAGTTTCTAGACCGTCTAAAGGCCTCCGACATGGTCTGACGATTGCAACTACCGGAACCGACTGCTTGACGTGCCCTCCGAAGCACTAAGATACCTAACTGCAGGCATACCCGTACTATCTAAAATATTTTTTTTTAAATAGCAACAAAATCTATGAATACTTATGCCCATTAAACGTATCAGACGAACCGATTTTCATCTTAATAATACAATAAGGAATATATTTTATTTTTATAAATACCAGAAATGAATTCGTCTATTTTGGAATCAATGTCCGAGAGACGAGGAAAGATCTCTACTGTGGATCAACTTGGAAATAGGTCTGGCCGTACCAGTCACTTAGTTATGGCTATAGTCGTAGATCTTAAACGAATTTAACCGCCCGTTCGTATTGTTAGGCTATTGGGGTCGATCAATGTTATTATACGAAGCTCTTGGAGCCTAGTTTCAGATATGCCTGCAATTCAGCGACGATTTTGAATAAAGCTTTATGCAGCTTTGGCGACGATTACACGTAAAGTATTTACTGTGATCCAACAGTAAATATCACGTATCGTGGTATTTACTGAACGTGTAACCTAATGTATTGATGGATGACAGTATTTATTGATGGATTTCTAGATTTCTTGATTCTGTAATGATGATCCGTCGGATTATGATTAAAAAAGGTGTTACTATTGTCAGAAGTGTTATATTGTTCTATTAATAAATACTGTACGTGTAGGCTGGTGTATTAATCCATCAGTAAATACTGTAATCCATCAATAAATACTGTATTGACGGATCACAGTAAATACTTTACGTGTAATCGTCGCCTGAGACTTATTAAGATGCACCATTGGGTCTCTATTTGTGATAGGATAGATAGATCCACACAAAACGACACAGTGGAATTAAATTATAAAATAGACAGGAACAACATCTTAACGGGTAAGATAATTATTATTACTAATGCCCTACGAAAATAACCTCTTTTAAGAATAACAAAGTTCTAAAATTAAATAACATAATTTATTCAAACACTCCTCGATTCGTTTAAGTGATGTAGATATTACTGCAATCAAGTAATAATGTTATTGAAACATCTCATAGATATTATATTCATAAATCAAACAAATCTGAAACTAATACATTGATGCTTCAATCTCCGTAAATTATTGGCTGTTACGTAACTATAACTATGATTTATTAAGTCAGTTTAGTTTGCCACAACTTTGCGTGTGATCGTGATGATCCTAGTAATACATCTTATACACATTTTCATACGTCCGTATTCTGTTATCAACAAACCATCAAACAAGATCGAATCTAAACCACATCGTAATTGAATCAAATTAGTTACTAATATAAACTAATATTATAAAGCTGAAGAGTTTGTTTTGTTTGTTTGTTTGTTTGTTTGTTTGTTTGTTTAAACGCGCTAATCTCAGAAACTACTGAACCGATTTCAATAATTCTTTCACTGTTAGATAGTCTATTTATCGAGGAAGGCTATAGGCTACATTTTATCCCGAAATTCCCACGGGAACGGGCACAACGCGGGTAAAACCGCAGGGCGCTGCTAGTATTCTTCTAATTATGTTCGCTAAAGTAAGTAAGTTCGAGTAGGTGGAGGCCAACCCTGGTGTTGGAGTTTTTAGACCGCCTAAAGGCCTCCGACATGGTCTGACGATTGAAACAACCGGGACCGACAATGTAACGTGCCCTCCGAAGCACGGTAGCGCTCAAATAGAAATGCCACTATCGGCCACCCATACAAGTAGGGGTCGAGCTGCACGTTGCTTAACACTCGCAACGCCACGAGCGCTACAATGTTTACTGCACTGATATCTTTAGTGAAATGATAACAAAGTATTCGGAGACTTCAAATGCTTCTTTAGTGGAGATGTATTGAGTTAATGAGATTTAATGATTATGATATGTAATGTATGAAAAATTACGTCCATTAGTTAAGTGTCGATTTAATGGAAGTTATGAGTGTGGCAGAAAATCATTTGACCAGCAGGTAAACGTAAACGTAAACGTGTGAAGCACGAGGCTTAATCACATCATCATCATCATCAAATCACAAGCTTCACATCTCAAGTAGAATAAAAGACACTAGTGATTTTTTTTATTTTTATTCAATCAATATGCAATCAATCAGTCATAGTCCAATCTTACATCATGTGTCCTATTCTTTTCCCTTGTCATTTACGGATTCAAATAGTGCAATGGACTTAAATAGTAAAATGCCGACGTTTGTGTCGAACTGATATTTCGCAAACGCAAAATATTTATTCATATTTACTCATGTTAGCACATTTAATACGGAATAAAAACAAATACTTATATTCTAAATAAACGACATCCCTTAGAAAACACAGTCACATATACAACCCCGACAAGCTTGCATGTTTTCCGGTCAGATATAAAAGAGGTATAATGATAATTCGGTATAAGCTCAGAACAATGGTTTTTCACTTCAGAATCCAGAGATCTCTGAATCCCTACTTATATTAAGTGCCCCGTTAACGCTTACCGTCTTTACAAGCTTCGAGCCAATGAGGTTTATAGGACACAAGTGTCCCAAATTCACCGATGCTTTATCAATGCAGAAGTATGTCTGTTACGCTGTTCTGCTAAACTGTTGAACCAAATTTGATAATGAAATGGTTATAGCTTAAGTAAATAACTCAAAAACATAGCCTATATGTTTGGTCTCTAAGTTGAACTTACTACAACAAATATACTTACAATAAAACGTAGGTGTTTGACCATAAATTGAGAAATAATTTATTTATTACAAACCAGTATTACATTTCAGTATTAAATATGTTAGTATCTAGTTACTGTTGTTAATAATTGAACGGTTTCTATGACAATTACCACATTGTTGATAAAGTATACAATAGGCCGATCGATACGGCCGACATTTGCTCCATTGTCCTTGTTTTAACTATGTTTGATGTTTTTTTCGGTCATATTGAACCCTATAGACGTAAAAAATAAAACCAGACTTTAGCCATCTTATATCTAGCATTCGTATTGTAATGCCACGGACGTGTGCCTACTAAGATGAAATAAATAAGCGACGCGACGCAGTGTTAATGCGTTTAAGTATCTGACTAAACAAACCAAGCCCTAATGTTGAACCCTCGGAAAGCCGCACGTTTCCCAGGTGTTAGCCGGCTTGTAAACTCACCAAGTACTGTATTCATTATATAGTCATTAGGTTAATTGGCTACATTAGGGCCCGTCCACCAGCACACAGCGATTTCGCTAAAAAACTATCATAATGCTCTGACTCTTACCTCATTATAAGTTTCTCCAGAAAGCACGAAACAACAAAGACGAACTGACGAACGCTTATTCATTTTGTAGGTCAAGTCAAGTAGCATTTAAAGGTTCAAAAAAGTCAGTGAGGTCGGATGGATGGGCGGTTAATTGGAGCGGTTAGCGAGCGCCCGCTCGCCTCGCCGCGATCTTGATTGATTAGAAAATCCCATAGACTTGCGTTCCATCGCCGGCTTTTGTTTATAGTCCAGGAACGATTTGCAGCTTATCCCTTTAATTAGAATTTTTATTGGCATTTCTTAATAGAAGAGTAATAACTTTCAACGGCTTATATACCTAATTCTATATAACCCAGCTGGTCAGTCGTTAATGAACAGCTAACCAACTATCAATTGTATCTACCTCTAACCTGTTCCCACAGGAATTTAAGGATTAATAATCATGAATGTGACCATCATACTTTTTAAGTCGGACAGTTCCAGAGTAATAGCGTTAATAATTAGTGTGTAATAGCGTTGAAAGAAACAACTTCAATTATGTCTGAAAGTAGGTACATACTTTGTTATTTTATGTTGAATCTACGAGTGTACTCATATGATACAGCTGATTTAATTTTTTTGGTTGTTTGGACGTGCTAACCTTAAAAACTACCAATCCGATTTGAAAAATTCTTTTTGGAATAGATAGCTATTTTTTATCCCGAAATTCCCAAGGAAACGCCCGGTAAAACCGCGGGCGCTGCTGGTGTAATAATAATTGCCACAAAGTTAATGAGCATTACGGAATGGAATATAATTACAATTAATTAAAAATATCGATAAGGAAAATAACAATAATTAATTATACTTGTAGTTCTCGTACTAATCTCGGTTAATTATATTTTTTCACTGATTTGGCAAGAGTAAGAAAATAACAAAACATATAAATACTTCTACGTCATAATTAAATACCTACCCAATCAATATAATTTTGATTCTTATCGTAATACTCTTGGTTCTTATTTAAAACCCCGGTTATTTATACCTATCGTTGTTAATTATTTGGAAAATTAGAAAACATTTCTGTATCTATAAATAAACCAGATATCTAGATATGATCGTAATTTTGGTATATTGTACTAACATGACATGTGAAGTTCTCCAATCCGCACGGACGCGACTGGATTACAGATAACTCTCATGACAGCGGATGATATTTAGAGCAATGTCTGTGAAATGAAATTTTTTTAAAGGTTTAATAAAATAAAGCAGATTTAATAAGTTCGTGTAGGTATTTAGACCGCCTAAAGGCCTGGCCTGCGATTGAAACCACCGCGACCAGCAATTTTCGTGCCCTCCGAAGCACGGGAGCGCTCAGATAGAAATGTGATTATCGGCCTTCCATCAAAGTAAGGGCTTAGCTGCACGTTACTTAACAATCGCAATGAGCTGACATCAAACAACGCCACGTGCTTTCCACGCTGATTAAATATATGTTTTTAAATTGTCTTTCTATATGGACAGAAATTATAAACCATTAGGAACTTCTCTTTCCCTAGCTTTAACAGATACTTGTAAAATATAGTGCCCAGTGAAAACGTTGGATTCCCTTTTAATAGCAACTTTGTTGCCAGCCAGTTGTTTTTTAATAAATCCTTGTTTTAATTAAACTTGCCTGATTTTACCTCCAGATCAATTTAGCTCAATTAATACGAATTTAATCTCAGAAAAGAATAAGTTTATGCTATTTTATTCTGTGACCGCAGAATCCTTCTTATGTTCTATTTAGATGTCGTGATTGTATCACTAAGTTCTGAAATAATTTGTAGCCTGGTTAGGATAACAAGAAAAGGTTTAGCTGTATCTAAGGTCAATTAAATTGGCACGAACCATCTTATTTTATTTAAAACCCAGCCGTCAGCCGAACCTGATAATAGACAGACAAAAACCACTTCTCATTGGCATTTTAAACACGCTTAGGTTAAATAAGTAACTTTAATTAATTTAGGTTCTGGACAAAATTGAGTCGTTTTACGTAAGAAGCGTTTGTTACAGTTGATAAGAATAGATTTACGGAATTATTTTTTACAATATAGTTACACAAAATTACGCCCAATCTTCTTCACTGAACTGATATCCTCTGTGAGATGAGAATGATTTGCCCAGCAGTGGGGCATTAGACACTATTTTCCCCTTCTTTTGTTTTATTTAAAAAGACTAGTCAATAATAGAACGCCATCGATTATAGAACCGCAGTCTCATTACAATAGAAGCGAGTATGTGAGTAAGTATGCGACGTAGCATCCGGTCAGAATCTAATTTGCATTCCGGACACGCGTTCAGTCTCACTTCAACAGGTAAGCTCGCTGTTAACGTCGGCAGCATTGTTCTGATTGGTTTAAATGTTACGTATTTGACAATAATGGGTTTTTTGGTTTTAACTTTTCTGGTCGGGTAAAAATGTGACCAATTTTAATGTAAAAGTAGAGGAATTGTCTGTAAAATCCTAGTGTACATATATGTGCTTTCCCACCAGAGCTATGCCCTGCAAACGCTTGATCAGGTCACAGCATTACGTCACACATTCCTATGCAACTTTTTCTGATAAAATTAGTCAACCTCTCTTAAGATGGTAATTAGCAGGAACGTGGATTCGGCGCAACCACTTTTCTGTTGGTGAACTCGAGCCATGTTTAAAAAAGGAGTTGTAGAAAGAGGGAAGAGTAAGGTGTTACCATATAAAAGATCCACCCTGTCCCAATGCTACCTAGAGGAAAAGTACTATTAATACTGATGATAATTTAATTTTCTCAACGGAAACATTCGTTTACCTTAAAAAGATTTTTTCGTTAAAACAATGACAACGTTTTTTTGAGTACAATTTTATATCTACAGTGTTCAGAGGTGCCCATCTCACCCCAGATAACAATATGAAATTCCATCCATTATTAATCGTCCTAACAATACAGTTATATACGAATTGAAATACTTGTTCAATATAGGAAAAATGTAATAATTACTAGTATGTTTAAACGTGAGCCATTGATATTGATTCGTACCATCATGACATCATTCGGTTTACGAGTTCAATGCGTTGCGATCTATAGCAGTAAATGATAAATTTTTAAAAAAATTATTGGGTTTTATATGGAAATACCTAAATTGAAGTTAGGGTTTCATTTCAACATCCATTCGGATTGATTTAATTCAAACTTTGCTCACCTCACATGTATGTGTCCGTCTGTGGTATCATAGTTCTCAAACTAGTGAACTTATTTAGTTTTCCTTTGAAAACTGGCTGGTCGAAAATGTCTGTTTGGAAACTTGTGATTTTCTATTAATAGATTCCGTATTATTTTTAATTCTTTCATGTAATTAATTATTTCAGATGAATTAATTGTAAGTAGGATAGATAAGGTGCACAATGTTTATACAGATAGAAGGACCTGTTCCCGTTGGAGGTGGCCTAAAGAAATAAGACGCTTATTACTTGAGGCTGTGTTGACCTAAATAGTATTCACGTCATTATGCTACCCTCTTGGCGAGTCTTGGAACGTAAACCAACCATGTACCCAACGTCAAGAACACTGCAACAACGTTTTATCTTTATTTTCAATAGTTACACGAGAGTACAGAAGAAGTAGTTAAAGATTTAAAGCGCTGCTGACGGATAGAATGCTAGAATTGTGACTAAAGAAGCCACTTCTGTTTACCCGACCAAGTGTCAAAACTGGAACAAAAAATGTTGCTTTACACTTACGATATTACAATCCGTTTGTCAAAATAGTCAATGAGCGCCAGTAGTTATTATCTGAGCAAAACGAAAGGAATGAAGCGTAGAGTACACCTAATTAATTACAAGCATGTACTTTCTTAAAGTAACTAAATTGACTCGGTAAAGTCTGTAAGTCCCCAGTTGCCAGCTTTTCGTAACTAATTTAACAAATTTATTAAATTAATTGTACAGTGTCGAGAGTTTGACGAAATCAAAGGTGTCAAAAGTTTGAGGAAAACGTCCTTCAATCTATCAAACAGATTTTAATAGTAAACCCTTTGGACGTTCTCAGAATCGATCACCATTTTTCAACCCTCGACCCACTCCGATTTTTCATAGAATAAAATATGTATATTATCGTTTTCTGACTTTTCCACCGATTCCGGCCGCTTGGGATAAAAATCACATTTGTATTAATTGAAAGTTATAAAGAATCTTGAAACTTTAATGTCTGCTTATAGGTCATTATGATGTCGGCCTAATGAGCTAATACTATATGAAGTCCTGTGGGATCTTGGTCTTGGCAAGCGAGTGCATATGCCACTAGACTACCAAGTATCAACACATAACAAAAAAGTTTGCTTTGAAACACTCCTGCAATGGGCCTCTTCCATGTATAAAAACTGTAATGTGAAGGAAGACGCTTTAGGTGATATAGGTGATTGGTGCGTATCAATAACATAAAACGATAAGTACAGTTCCAAGTGATAATGATCAGGGCGGAATGTTTTCATAAAGCGCTTTTTACGTGATTGAATATAAAATTCAAGCGCCAATCAGGTGGTTTGGGTCAGGCCACTTCAGTATCGAAATATCGACGATCCACTCCGCCGGAATTGGTGGACATTCATGTATGCATAATTATTAATAAAATCTGGACACTCACCTGCCACTCAGGACGTTGGCTCATCAGATATTTAAATTCGGAACTGGTTATGGAACAGTGACTTTTATTAAAAATTGATTACTAATGTAATTGACAAGCTGCGCTCCGCGCTGTCAGCCGCATTGTACCCGTTCCCGTGGGAATTTCGGAATAAAATGTATCCTATGTGTTATTCTGATGTCTACCCTATATTATTGTAAAGTTTCTTCTGAATCCGTCCAGTAGTTTTTGCGTGAAAGAGTAACAAGCATACACACATACATCCTCACAAAATTTCGCATTTATAGTATTAGTAGGATTGTACGTTTTAAATTATCATTTTCCCCCTTCTAAATGCCCATATCATAAGTTATGTATAACGAAGCGATAATCATTAAAAATTAACAATCAACAGTCAAAAGTATTCGCCTATAATTTCCCCTTGGGTAAAGGCCAAGAGGCCTTTACGAAACGTAACGTAACAGTAATTAACAGTTAGTAGTTTAACCCTCGGCATGCCTGGTGGAAAAAAGTTACATGGCATGCCTGGTGGGTCGGTGAGACCCTAAATTTGAATTTTTTTTTCGCCCATAAATTTATATCTATTAGTAAAGTTTATGATTCTGTGGTAAAATTAAAGGTATTATTTAGGATTTAAAAGAAAATGTGTGTTCAAATCAATAATATTTATTAATAAAAACTTCAATTAAACTCTTATTAGGTTTTTTAACGTAAAATTAAACATCTTATGTTTATAATCATGCAAAATCAAAAAAACAAAAGAGATCTTAATCAGACTTTTGGAAACATTAGGCACATATATTATCCTATATTCTAACCTAAAATAATTAGTCTTCTTCATTTTGGACATCATTTTCAAGAGCCTTATTTCCGAAGCAATTTTCACACTGGAAAATTGCATGATCCAGGCACAAGTGGCTCTTGCACATTTCACAGACGTATTGCGTTTTGCGATCTTTTTTTGACGGACAAACATGACATCTACGCCTTACACCAGGAGCCGTTTTTTTTACCGGTGGCCCTTCTTGGAGACCAATACGATTGGAAATTCGTTTACGTAGATCTGTAGAAAGGCGAGTGTTTTTCTGTCTCAATATTGTCTTCATGATGTTCGTCCGCCTCCTCGAGTAGTAAATTGATGATGTCTCTGTCTTGTAGGTGACTCTCCATTTCGAACTATAAAAGAAAACAATACCATAAGTTGAATTCAAAATAAAGTGAAAACCTTCATAAACATCAAATTCGTAAGAGCCCTCATCATCACTCATCAAATTAATTAAAAACTACCGTATTTTATAAATAAATTCAGTTCCCAGTTAAAACATAATGTTTAGTATCACAAAATATACACAGAAATCATAAAAAATAACAGATTAATACTTACATGAAAACGTCACGCCGTATGCCTGGTGGGGTTAGTGAGACCCGAGAGCACTTTACACACGTCCTATCACTACTGGAGCACGCCCCGGACTGAGGTAGTGGGCGGAGGGTGTCACTTAGTTCACTACGGTCAGCTACTGAGAGCGGTTACGCGCGAAATTCAAATTTGAATGAATTGAAACCGTTTAACTGCTGCTGTGGGTCTCTCAGACCCTACCAGGCATGCCGAGGGTTAAAAAGAATAAAAATGAACGTCTAGAAATAAGAAATACTTCCCTGAATCATTTCTAAAAATACTCTCGTTTAACTCACTTTTCTAAAATAAAATAAAATGTCAGTTCTCCCGTTATGGAGCTATGATTAAATGCGACACAGATTCACGCTTTTCTATCATAGATTTTTTCTGCTTATAATGTAAACGTATAAAATATGTTTAAACAAGACAATCAATCTAACTATCTGGAAGACCAAAATGATTGTAGTGTTATAGATGATCAATAAATATATTTAAAGATCAATACCTAAATCGATATACCACTGGCTAGTAGCGCCTCGCGGTTGCACCCGTTCCCGTGCGCGGTAATTTCGGGATAAAATGGATACGTAGAAAAAGCTAAGGAAAATACATCTAAATCGATCAAACCGGTTTGAGGATAAACTTTACGAAGTAGACACACAAAAAATACACAAACAACCTCTAACCCTAATCTCAAACTCGTAAGGTATCACTAATAATATTAAATACACTTCAAAGACTTCCTTTCACCAAGTTTTGTGAAATGACGATAGAAAATAGTACCTCTTGTTTGTTAGTGTTTGAATGAATAAATACATTCTTAATCTTGCCATAAAGTACACTATTATACCTTGATTCTTAGAAGTCCTATACGTTCATGTTCTTAAGTACAAGGTATCTGATATTTAGGCAACTAATTGTATTTATAAAGTATCTGTGTTAAGGGTAACAGGCGCATTTCCTTGTAAAATTTGCAAAGTAATTGTAATACGTAAAGGTATCGTTATTTTTGAAAGGGCTTACAAAACAAAAAAGTCGCCGTTGGTAGCGTATTAATACTCCCAAGGCAGACCGCTCTGTCCCGAATGGTAAAAGTAGTGTAAGGGCGTTTTGTTGGTCTTAGCAAGGTTTAATAATGTTCCTATAGCGAATATTCTCGTAGGTGTAAGTGTGTGTTCCCACTACGCCGGACCGGCAGATCTGCCGGTCCGGTAAATCTGCCGGAAGGGCTAGTGGCTGTACAATTTATATGAAGCTAGCACAAACTCGTTCACATTATACCGGGTCCGGGATAATGTGAACGATTTCATATAAATTCATATAAATTGTACAGCCACTAGCTCTTCCGGCAGATTTACCGGACCGGCAGATTTGCCGGTCCGGCGTAGTGGGAACACACACTAAAGATTATGATGTGATGTGACATGGTTTCCGATGACTTTACCACTCTAAGGGTGGATTGTTTCAAACGATTGGTAATCGTAACATGCTTTCGTTAAAAAGCTCACGACTACGTACGCTGCGAAATTGTCATATGTATTTTTAAAAACGTTGTTTCATAACTTAAATTGTAAACAGTCTGTAATTTTGTTTGGTGACCAATAAAAATCTCAATTTTTCATCTTCTTACGTCTTTTGAGGATGACATTATGTGTTAACTTTTACTGGTGCGTGATCGTAAGTTGAAGCAACCACGCCTAAGGTGTGAAATATGTTCATAGTCAGTAGCTGGTTACATATAAGAGACTAGCCAACTATCTCTCTCCAGAGCTCTATAAGCAAGACAAGTCGTTGTCTGCTATAAATAATTGGGCGATATTTACTTGAAATAACTTAGTTTTATCATCTACTAGCAGCGGCTCGCGGTTTTACCCGCGTAGTGCCCGTACCCGTAAGAATTTCGGGATCAAAAATAGCCTATAACCTTCCCGTTGAATGTGGCTATCTATTACAAAAATAATTATTCAAATCGGACATATAATTCCTGAGATTACCTCGAACATACAAACAAACAAATAAACTTACAAATTTTACCTCTTTATAATATTATTATATCATCTATTGCCCCTATTCCTCGTGACATCATCCTTAAGACTTTCAGGATGAGAAGTCTTGTTCTGAAAGAGCAATATAAATTCAACTCTTAAACCTCTGGTGTATGTACCTAATGAGACTACTACGGATAGTCTTGTACGTCTTGTACAATCAGCAACAAACTTTACAGTAAAAATAGTGTTTAACGTCAACAATCGGTGAACTGTAATGGAATAATACATATTATTATATATTTAATTTAAGTCGCAGTATTCAAATAAAGCAAAATAGTACCTTCATAAACTATACTAGTATCTAATAAGTTAATAACATATGCACTGCAGTAAGACTTTTTTGAGATATTTTTATGGACTTTTCTCCTTCTCAGACAAATGCAAACAGACAAATATCTAGTTGCGCAAGTCTTAAAACGACACTTATAAAAAAAAAAAATCTAAGTTTATGGATAAACTTTGCTTTTATTTTACATTTTTTTGGCGTTTCGGCCCCTTTACAGGAACCGTGCTCACAGAAGAAAAAGGAACACACGGTTCAATTCAAAATGAGAAGTGTTCACTTAAACCTAAGATACTAGTAAGAGTAGGTACACTTGTGCTTTAATAAGGTTTTTAATTATCCTATATTTTATTGTTAATGAAAGTTTGTCGCCGAGTGTCCGAGGTGGACCGACCGCGGCTCCGAGACCGCAACCATCCCACTTCTGCCATCTGTTACGTTTAATAAATTGCATTTGCAGAAGTGAGGCCACTTTATAGGCTGTAACCTCAGATAGCTTTCAGCGGTTTTATACGAAGCCGTTTACTTTGATTTGACAATGTGTGACGAGTTTATGGTCAATAAAATTTTTATTCCCCTTCCCTCCGGACCTCTGTACAGTTCAGACGTGTTTAGATACTTTATTTATTAATTTTTCATTGATATAATTCAAATTCACTAAATTTAAATACGCCGAAATAATAGGAGTTCATAAACGTTCGTCGCTTGCGCTTTGTGAAGCACACTACTGCGAAGACACGCCCCACTTCACACAGATAGTATCTGCAACTACGGAGGCGCGTGCGTGAGTACTTACAAGCCTGTGTGCGTTACTCAACCATTCATGCACTCGCGTCTTATCTCGGAGACCAACTAACACTGGCCGGCAACCGGATTTGTATGATATCGTCGATAGCGCCCAACTAAGTTGGAGCTCTCTCGACGCGACAACGCCGGTTACTGTCTCGGGTCACCTCTGCGGTTTGCTGTGCGCCTAGTACTCCACTCCTACTAATATGCCGCTCAAGCGCACGCCCCCGTCTTCGCCCGCTCCATCACCGGTTCCTCAAATGTGTCAAAAGTCACCTGTGACAGTGACAGCGTCTACTCCTCAACCGCAAACAACTCTTATGGTCCCATGTCGACAGAGTAAACATTCTTCATCCGATTCAAGTATGGCGGAAAATTCAAATATTGCTCAAAGGAAGCGTAAGCGCTCAAATAGTACCGAGCTAAGTAGTTTTATGTCGGAAATCAGGAAGATGTTTTTGGATTTTAAGAATGATCAAAGCAGCCGGTTTGATAAACTATTCTCGACTGTCGAAGAGCTTAAAACAACTTTTGAGTTTTTATCCGAGAAATGCAACCACCTTCAAAGTCAGATTGACAATTTTGAGCAGGAACGAACCCAGCTCTATACAAGGTTTAAAACTATTGAAGATAGGATTGAAAGCATGGAACGTTCGTCAAGATCTACATGCATTGAAATAAGAAATGTGCCCTCCAGTACTGCAGAAACTAAGAGCTCTCTACTGGATACTTTCATTCAAGCCGCTAAAGTTATCAATGCTCCAATTAACCCCTCGGACGTCAGAGACATCTTTCGGATCAAGACAAGAGACCCAGCAAATAAAACCATCTTAGTGGACCTGAATAGTGTTATCTCTAAAGAGAAGGTTATAAATATGTTCCGCCAATTTAATAAAGGGACCTCTAGGCTCACCACAGAGCATCTAAAATTAAGTGGTCCTATTAAGCCGATATTCTTATCCGAAAATCTTACACCACACATGAAGAGGCTATTTTACCTGGCCAGAGAATATGCCAAAACAAACAATTATAAATATTGTTGGGTATCTCACGGTAAAATCTTTCTGCGCGAAAAAGAGAACGGAAGCCTTATTAGAGTTGCTGCTGAATTGGACCTCCAGAACTTGCCGAAAATTAACTGACGCCAAAATTATTATTATTTTATAGTTTTCCATTTCTGTTTTTTACTTCAGAGTGTTTTATTTATTAATTGTCTGCATGTCATTCTTTTACTAAAGTTTGCTAGTTATTGTTTAATTTTTTTATACTTTTATAGTTATTGTATACACACCCCACCCTGGGACACGAAACCTAATACACATTTACATACACTTAATCGCATAATAATATGGTATAGTCCAGTCACGTATAGATTGCTAAAATTACAGTTATGTTTAGTTATTTGTCTCGTAAATCTCACAGTCCCTTTAGTTTTTATGTTAACTTATAATATATAAATTCTTTTATGAACGATATCAATAGCATTGACAATGATATTGAACATTTAACAGTGTCGGAGTCTTTTGTTTGTACCCCAGAAGATTGCCCCAATTACGTAACTTCGGGCATTAACAATTCCATCAAAATCTTTCATGTGAACATTAGAAGTATTGCTCGCAACTTTGACGATCTCTCTATATTGCTTCAAAGAATCTCTTTCAAACCTGATATCATTGTTTTATCCGAGTGTTGGCTAAGTAAAAACCCTCTTATCCCTTCAATTCCTGTTTATCAACACTACCAATCAACCTACCATAACCAGAATGAAGGGGTAGTAGTTTACATAAATACCTGTTTGGAATACAGTATTGATTTACCCGACTTTCAGGAGGCTAATTCCATCATCATTAAAATCTCTGATACACTTGCTGTAGTTGCTCTTTATCGTTCTCCATCCTACAAAAATGTTAATCCGTTTCTAAATTACTTAGATACTACCCTTCTAAATTTGAAGCCCTTTAATTCTGTGGCCATAATCGGTGACATCAATATTAATTTAACTCCTTCCTGCAATGACAGCTCATCGGATGACTACAGCAATTTACTTGCTTCGCACGGTATGCTTCCAGCTCACTTATTTCCTACTCGAGAGGGAAACTGTCTTGATCATGTTATATTACGCACACCTTCACCGGCCACCACCTTAGTCCTTAATTCATTCATAACTGATCACGCTCCTGTAATTTCCGTTCTGAACAAAATAAAAATCAATAGTTATATTCCCTCACACTGTACAAATCGCATTAATATTCCGAATGCTGTACAGGATCTGGCTAACGCTGATTTTACTACTGTACTTAACTTACATAATCCTGATGATGCTGCGGATGAATTTATTAAATTGATTCAACCGATCGTAAAAGCTAACACTCACAATACTAAGATCCCTTCTCAAAAACGTATTATTAAGCCATGGATTACCTCGGGTCTTCTCAAATGTATCCGGCATAGAGATAAGTTATATCGTAAATTTAAACGCAATACGTCAAATGAGACAAATAAAATTATTTATTTTAGATATCGAAAATTTTGTAACTCTGTTCTGAAAAAAGTTAAGAGAGAATATGAAAGAGCAGAAGTCCTTAAAGCTAAGAATGACCCAAGAGCTACTTGGGACATTATTAAAAGAATCGCTAATCTAAAAAAGAAAAACTCATCAGCTACTCAGCTGTCTAAGGCATGTGATAATAACCCAATATCCGCGGTCAATAAAATTAACAAATTCTTTGCACAAATTGGTCATGATCTTGCAAGTAAAATCTCACCGTTGGACAATATAGGCCCGTCATTTGATGTCACTGACGATTCTCCTTCAACCCGTTCTATGGCTCTCCTAAAAGTTGATCATAACGAACTAGAGAATTTTATATTGTCCTTAAAAACTAAATCCGCAGTGGGTTGGGACGGTATTTCAACAGCGCTAATCAAAGCTTCCAGACATGTTCTTATACCTATACTACTGCATATTTATAATTCTGCTATATCCTCAGGTATTTTTCCTAGAGCTTTTAAACTTGCGGTTGTGCATCCAATTCATAAGTCTGGAGACAGACACAGTATAACTAATTACAGACCTATCTCAATTCTCACTGTGCTATCAAAAATATTTGAAAAACTCTTAAATCTCAGACTAATCCGGTATTTAAATGAAAATAATAGCTTATCACCCAACCAGTTTGGATTTAGACAGGGAAAATCAACAGAAGACGCTGCACTTGAAGTTACTAATACTATAATAAAAAATATGGACACTAAACTTAAAACTTTATGCATCTTTCTCGACCTTACTAAGGCCTTTGATACTGTGTCTGTCGCCATACTCTTGAACAAGCTCGAGAGGCTCGGTATTCGAGGTATTGTCAAGGAACTCTTTCGCAGCTATTTAACGAACCGTACCCAAGTTGTATCCATTGACAATGTCACAAGCTGCCCTGATGACGTGTTCTACGGTGTTCCTCAGGGTAGTGTACTAGGCCCAACTCTTTTTCTTATATATATTAACGAACTATGTAATATCCCTCTTGTAAACTGTAGAATTGTCACATATGCGGATGATACTGCTCTTATTGTTCACGGCCTTTCCTGGGAAGAGGTGTACCATTTCTCTGAAGTGGCCTTAAGACATGTTATAAACTGGCTATCAAGAAACTTACTTACTCTAAATACTTCAAAAACTCTATATATTCCCTTTTCACATTCTATAGCTTCTCAACCACCTCAGACCTTAACTTTAAAAGCTCATACTTGCAATATTGACGCTACTAACTGCAACTGCATAAACATTGAGCATACCTCGCACCATAAATACCTGGGAATATGGATTGACAGTGCAATGAGCTGGAAATTACATATTGCTAACTTAGTGTCTCGTACAAGAAAACTTATATATGTTTTCAAAAACCTGAGAACTGTATTAGACTTTGACAGCCTTAAAACAGTTTATCTGGCTCTTGCTCAGTCTATTCTGAGTTATTGTATTACAGCCTGGGGAGGGGCTGTCAAAAACTATATGCATCGACTTGATATAGCTCAGAGAGCAGTGCTTAAGGTTATGTGTAGCAAGCCTTTAAGGTTCCCCACAGCTCAAATTTATAATAAGTGTGAAGTTTTGAACGTACGCCAATTATTCATCCTTCAGACAATTGTGCGAAAGCATTGTAGTACTACTTATAACCCGAACATTTATAAAACCAAAAGGAGATCCGACAAAGTTTGTCTAACTCAGCTACACCGTACAGCCTTAGCTAGCCGTCATTATCTTTATTTAAGTTCTTTCCTCTACAATAAAATAAACAAATTACTTAATATTTACCCTTTGTCTCGCCATAATTTAAAATTAAAATGTACAAAGTGGCTTCTTACTCTCTCTTTTGACGAAACAGAACGACTTTTAAAATGTAACATATAAGCCAATCTATTTCCTAGCACTATACTACCCTTATACCATTCTATAATTAAACACAACCACACTCACACATACTCACACACATACACACACACTCACATACACACACACTCACATACACACACTTACCCTTACAAACTTTTGATTGTATATTCCTTTGGAACTGTTAATATGGATTAATTTGTACTCTCAACCTTTACATAGGAGGTGGGCGTTGATATCCGCGACACAGTTATACTACTGCGGATATCATCGTTACTTTATTGCTTTTTGTATCCCATTTTGTTTTTGTTCCAATAAATACATTTTTTTTTTTTTTATTAAGTTTATAGTACATAGACGATTCCCATAATATTTATGTGTTTACACTAGTGACTCGATTTTTATCATATCATCAAGTTTCACTCATCGGTAAACCTATAAAAAGGATCGTATTCCATTATTTACCATTTATGCGATGATAGAAATTCCTACCTTTGCTTTAGTGATATATGTTTTACTTTATTTATGCGCCAATAACTCAAATATGAAATATTATTGCTGTTATGTGTAGAAAAATGGTGAGCGGATTTCTAGGAAGAATAAGGTACTTCTACACTTCAGTGCTCTTGTACGCGGGGGACTTTTTAGATCGATCAAATAGAAAAACCTTATAGATGTATAGAGTTATATGCATTAAGGCAATAATAATAATACACCACAATAAGTAATATATCATAACTACCAGAGCCCCGCGGCTGCACCCGCGTTGTACCCATTCTTGAGGGAATTTTGGCATGAAAAGTAATCCCAAATCTTCCTGTAGAATCACTCTGTGTGTTGATGAAAACCGCATAAACATCCGTTTAGTATTTTTTGAGAAAATCAATTACAGACAGACAGCTTTTGGAGACTTTGTTTTATAATATGTAGGTAAGTTATTATATAAGTGAGAGAGAGAGACCTCCGCGGCTGAAAGTCCGTCAACTGAGACTTACGTTGTCTTATATTTTGTAGAATAGTTCTAACTCTGTATCCTGTGGTTTCACGTCCTCTTCCAGTGAGAATTTCGGATTTAAAAGTTGACTATGTCTGTTAGTGTAAGCTCCGAAACTAGGGTTGGCCACTAACTTAATCGTACTCGAACTAACTTAGTGTAAACTTAGCTACATGTATGACGCTTATCATAATCAAATCAGTGGTTCAGGTTTGGAAGATAAAGTTAGGATCAAGGGTAATAATAAGTTTATTGTGACGTGTATTGCCTTACTAAATTGTGTGATAATATGCTACTTATTATATAACTTAAGTAGGAATGTAGGTAATTACAGTGAGTTTACTTACTTTTTAATATTAATTAATAATTAATTACTAATTACAACCTCGAAACCAGCTGGATCAATATGGCCAATTCATAATTCCTAGAAGTCGGAAAAGGAAAATGAACACAAAAATGACAAGAAACATAAAATGTCTGTCCTCAAGCAAGACACTGATATGTAGCAAGCAAAAGTTTATTACAGAGTCAAAACCAATATTGGCTAAAACACAGTCAAATTAGTTATAACATTATGTGAGGTATTGAACATTCTTCTTCTTCTTAAACTTAAGAGCTGGGCTCTTGTCGATGGAGTTCTTTCCACTTTTCTCTATCATCTTCCATCCTCTTCAGCTGTTCGTACGACACGACTTTTGCTCTTTCCTTCAATTGGTCTGCATATTATTTAAGAAACATAATTTATTGAACATTAAGAAATTTAATTTTGCTGGTTTTTAAATATAGTCAGACCAAATTGGATTAATAGTTTTAGAGAAAATGGCGGGCATAAAAAGTTGCATATATATATATTGGGCGCAAAATGAAAACCTCTTTCATAAGTCGATTCAAAATGTATTGAACCATAAAATCTAAGTAAGTGGGAACGGACTATGAAGGGAAACTCGACGCGAAGGAAACTAGAGGGCACAGCTACTGGTTTTATTATACCATCAGTTGGTCTAACATTCCTTAACGTTAGCGTTGACAGAATGAAATGTGTCGCAATAAAGTTCGCCCTCCTTTATAAATTATACTTGAACATCTAATTAATCTTACCAAATTAATTGGGTCAGGAATGACTGCTCTTTTAATTTTCTCATTTCCTCAGAAAAGAAATACTTCCTGTATCCCGTTTTATCCCGTTAAATAAATAAGCCCAAACCCCGCCGGCTAAGTTTGTAGAGTTTTCACTTTTACAAATATTCTCCGTTTCGTCTAAGCCCACATTATTAAATGATAAATTGCTTTCGATGTTTTCCGAATTACTGAAGAAGTTACATTTCTTTCTATTCACTTGACAAGTTACAAAAGTGTTCCCTTAAACAGGGAACAAAGTGGAGGTTGAAATTGGCATGTTAATTATTTTTAAAAGTTGTTAGTCAATGTGGAAAAATAACTTTACTTCCACTTCGCATTAATGTCCTACCCCTAAACTTCCAAGTGTATAACCCCTATATATATATATATATATATAATATATGATGATGTTATTTTATACCGATTTCTATAAACAGGCAGGCTTGCAATTCTGATTGTTCCTTTAAGTAATTACTTGACCACTTCTCAATTAAGTACATTCATTTTATTAGTATAGCCTTACTCATCTCATCGTACCGAAGATATCAGTACAGTGAGAAGGATTAAGGCGTAATCACCGGCACCAATCGAGATCGATCACCCCAAGCCATGTTTAAGAAGTTAAGAATCATTTTTCGCTCGACCCAGGAATTGAACCCAGGACCTCAGCCTTGGCAGGCGAGTGCACATAACATTAAACCTATAACAACTAGGCGTTAATTTAATAACAAGTAATTAAATTCTAGACTACGTTACCTACATATATTTACACCTCACAACAATAAACTTAGCTCGTAGTAATTTATTAATACAACGTTCGGTACACAACACAATAGCGAATTAAAATCTGAACGGACATTAAGAACAAAATTTAAAAATAAATCAAATTAGTTATTCATTAAAATAATTCACTATTTACGAAAACGTAGAAATGTTTTAGAATTTTTGAAAATTATTATGAGTCTAAAATAATTGAAAACAATAGTAGACGTGTATTTTGAAACGTCGGGCACGTTTTTTAATAAATACGTTATATATTCTAACGCGATACAGACCCGTTTCATTTAGTATAATGAGTGCAAATCGTGTGAGTTCCAAAAGTTTATGTATTTAAAAACTTTTATTTTAACAAATTTTCAACGAATCGTGCTTTTTGTTCATTTATATACGAAGTCAAGTGTTTTTGTGTTCTCAGAATGGACCGTTTGCAGCAATTGTAAGCATCGATTTCATAAATCCATTATTTATATTATTCTATTGTACGTTAACAATAAGCAACAAGGTTATTACAAGGTAATATTTTCAAACTTCAATTAAAAATTAAACATTTTGACATTGGTGGCCTATAGTGGCATTTCTATCTGAGCGCTACCGTGCTTCGGAGGGCACGTTAAAATGTCGGTACCGGTTGTTTCAATCGTTAGACCATGTTGGAGGCCTTTAGCCGGTCTAAAAACTCCGACACTAAGGTACTCGAACTTACTAGAAATAATTTCATGAAATACATAAACAACAATGTCATTCCATCGACATTCATACACACATAATACACTTCCGTTTCGAGTCAGATATATCTGGATTAAAATAATAATACTCAACTAAAGAACCTTTGCGCAAAGTCCGCATAAGGTATTAAAGAAACAACTTTAAATAGGTACCACTTATAACAATACGAAGGCAAACCAACATGCCAATTATGATGTTAATGTCATGACCAAACTTTTAGCAAATGCCTGGTTTAGAACGCGTGGGTGAAGAACAGCGCACGACTAGATGTGACTAGATTCCACGAGAGATTCAACTCGTGTTAAATAATGCGGAACTGGTAGAGGATTCGCGGGACACGTTGTGAGGCGTGCAGTTGACCGCGCGTCACGTCCGTTGCAGCGCGTGCACTGCACGTGGAGGCACGGCCAACCGGCGAGCGCGGGCGCAACAACTCCGCCTGGACCGCAGTCTCCGTAATCGCTTAGTCACGGACCAAGCTACCTCGACACCGTACTACTTTACAGATAAAAAAATATTAAAAAAGCAACGAATGTGTTTTACCGCGTGAACATGGGATTCCTAGATGTGTCGTTTTCAGTGTTCAAAAAGTGTCCAAAATTGAAGTTTAAAATTAAAAGAAAGACTCGTCCCCGTTTCAGGTAATTATTGGAGCATTTATTAACGGTTATAGGTAGTGAATCTATTTTATGAGTATTCTCAAATGGTTGTTTATTTCAATGTAAGTGATACATATGGTCAATATTTTAATGTTGAATTGAATTCATTGTTTTTAATTCGGATTGCTCCTAAACTCAGTTTATTTTCTTTTAAAATTACGGGTAAATAGTATGTACCTACGAGTACCTGTACCAGTACCAGTATCAGTACGAGTATAATCTACCTAGCAGCATCTACCAGTGTTTTGTAAATTTAAACTAGATCAAAATAAACATTCTTATCAAGAGAGTCGTAAAGCATCTATTTAATAGATTCTTATCTTAAACTCGGTAACAATGTGAGATTTTTACACACTGATAAGAAATAAATACCTATTATAAAACGTTTTGAGGGTATTAATAAAAGTTTTTAATAAATTGGTTAGGGTGAAGTCACGTTTATAAAAATTAAAATGTTACGTAGTATTGTACGAATTTTCGACCATAAGTCTCGTATGTTTTTTATTGACAAAAAACAACAAGGTGTTGTTAAAAAATAAACTACCTATTGACCTTGACTTTTTCGCATAATCTGCAATAAAGCATAGAGGTACAATTATCAATGCTTGATCACGGTGAAGATTTTAACGTGTACCTATAATATAGCTATGAAATACAAAACCCCCGGAAGGCTATCGAATATAGATCATCGCTTTCCGCTGTCTGTCCCTATGTATGTATGCTTAAATCTTTAAAACTACGCAACGGATTTTCATGCGGTGTTTTAATAGATAGAGAGATTCAAGAGGAAGGTTTATATGTATAAACATTTCCGAAATTCTCACAGAAACGGGCACACGCGGGTAAAACCGCGGGGTGCTGCTAATTACTTATATACGTGTACAAGTACAACCAACCTATACATATCGCACTATTTAATTTCACAGTAAATATGTTTATCTATTTCTCATAATCCTTTTTTAAACTTTTTCATATTTATTAAAATACCTACATACCTACCTAAGTAATTGTGTTTACTCTTGGCGTTTACTTCCCTATGGGCCAATTTGGAAGTGTTTTTACGTTGAGATGTTACACGTTTAGAACAGCAGTCTTTAATCTTTGGCATGGTATTGTTTTCCTATTAATTCGTTTTTAACGAAAATGAAAAAGACGTAAATCTCCTGCGTTTCACACTTAGGAAGCATTGATGTGTAAGTGATGCAGACATTTGTCGTATTGCGTTTTAAGATCGGTTTGATTACGTTTCAGTGAAGTTTTAAAGGAATGAACTTGATAATATTGTCAAGTATTTTTATTAAAATATGTACCTATCAGTGTCAGCACTTAGAGGTAATGGAGATGTACCTAACAAAAACTTGAGATCGCGCACAATTCTTCAATTATCAACCACTAATGTGTTTTTAACGATTCTGTTTGTAATAGATACCCAAAACCTGACGATTTTATATTTATTTTAAACGTAAATGAACACTTCGCATTTTTATTTTGAACTATTTGACTTAGTGTTGGTTACGAAGCTAATATGGAAAATAAAAATAAAAACATGATAGGTACTGAATATGCACAATGAAAAATAACAACGGCTTTGTATTTCCATTTTGTCCGGCAAATATCGATTTTATTTATGCTGCTTCTAGTTTTAATAAATCAAAGGCATAATTTTGTATGGTGGAGTTCCATTTGTTCTACTTACCGAGGTGTCTATTTAGTATTGTGTAGCCTAGCAACTATTGCCTTAACAATGGTGCCTTTTTGTTTTGTGTTATTCATACAGTATTAGCGCAATAATGATAATACCTACTACCGTACATATATACAGTAAAATAAACCATTCAAACGCATTTTCTTGGAGTAATATTTTCTCGGATACTGAGCCATAATCGCATTGTGAATACGTCTTTTTTATTTACCCTATGTCCAAACAGTGAGAGATAATAGTATACATATTACCTTTTTATATAGATCAATATGACTATCTATGACATCTATCTAACTATCTTTATCAAGTAGTAAATCTAATTCCTCCACTTTTAGGTAATATTCGCAAAGTGTAATGCACTAATACTAATCTCCCACGTGTAAGCAAAGAAAGTCACTATTAATTTTCTCAATTGGAATCAATACAATTGACGTCAGTAAAGTACAAAGTTTAATTTGACAAAAATTCTTCAGTATCATGGGAATTTCCGCGGATACGATATTTCATTCCATTGTAAACTTTAGACCCCAATACCGTTCTTGTCGAAATCAATTTTCTGCCCAATCGAGCACATCATCCTTGATTAAAATCTCTGTCATTGTTTGTTGAAACACAAACACTTTGTAATAACCACCATTACAATCTATTTAGGCATCTATCTATTGTAATAAAACTACGATATTATCTGTTTTAGTTCAACACAGCAGCCATATTGGAAGATGTTAGATTACTATTGTATTACAATATTTATACATGTTGTTTTGTGACATATTTCTGCAAGCTGAAATAACAGTAGATAACACAAAACGTAATTTAAATAAAACTATTTGGTTTGGAAATCAGCTGATTACATTTACAGATACTTTGTAGTGTATAAGTAAACTTCGGTTAACAAGGGAATATACAACGGTAGCATGTATATTTCTTAACTTAAATTATTGACTGATTTTTATTTTATGTTGAGTATTAGTTGTATGTATGTGAGTTGATTTAATTCAATGATTTCTGCAATTTATTTTGTAATCTACAATAGAAATCTGAATAGCTTCCATTATTGTTTTTCTCTTTTAAAAAATATCTTACTGTATAAGAAAAAAACTTTAATCTAATCATTTTGAATTGGCTACTAGTATTGTCGGCGTGTAGTAAGTAAACTTGATGAGATTTTAAAGGTCCCTTTGTGGTTATGAGCCGGCGTTCATAATGCTCGTACCCACGTATGAAGGCACAGGATTATCTATGATTACGCACCCAAGTAACCTAGATATAACCGTAACCTCACTCCGGTATTCCTCCAGGCTTTAACTTTGTTAACGTCTTAATTTTTGCAGAGTTAAAATATATGTTTATAAGGGCTAACTATTCGCAGAAAAAAATTGTTGACTAGGAAATGAAATAAGGAAAATCCTTATTTCACAAATTGGTTTAGGTATAAATGGCTTTTTAATCTGACTATATTTTAAAATTGGGTATTTCCTCTTTTTGATATAGTCACGTCACTTATGGCTACCAATCTCGGCTGATACCCTGGTAGATACTAGATACATCTATTGTAATTTCATTTCATCACCATTAATTGCTCCCTGATTCACTTTAGAACTTTGTCATTGGACCTTGTTATTGTTGGAATCACAGCTGCACTATGACAAGGTCCTAATTATACTTGAGAGTGACGAATCAATACGGTGAATGGTTCATCAGTCGAGATGTAGGTGTAGAAGTTCTTAGGGTTCGCGCAAACGGGCCGCAAATCATAAACAGTGGTGGCTGGAGGCAAGTTAGAAATATTTTTTAAATATTTGTATGGAATTGCCACACTCATGTAATCGAATCTAGTCGCGACCCGACTCCGCTGGCGTTAATAACCCGTCATATCACTTTGACTGGCTGATCGACCGACTATTTATTATATAAATAAAACTGAATCGCCTAAAATAACAACCAAACGACTGCACAAAATGGGATTATTCGTTTTTGTAGCGTGTGTCAGAACAAAGTTTTTATCGGGAAATATTTATTAAGAACTAGCCGGCCACCGCGGTATTACCCGCGTAGAACCCATTCCCGCGGGAATTTTGGGATTAAATGTATCTCATGTGTTATTCTGATGTATAACCTATACGATATTACTGTAAGGTTCATTAAATTATGTCCATTAGTTTTATCGTAAAAGAGTAAGACATACATACATCCATCCTCAAGAAACTTTCGCATTTATAATATTAGTAGGATACGGGACGTCACGGGGCACGGGAACCTGATCAACGCAGGTGAAACTGCAGAGGGACGCTCGTTTTTAATAATGTGACAGTCGTTGACCATCTTTACATGGGTGGTACCAAGATCATGGCGACAGAAAAAAAATAACCAGCAATTTCTTGCCCATTCTTCTCTGCTGATGTTCTTTCGAATGGGTGGTACGTTCAAAAGAGCCTCTATGGGGCCAAAACTGAATAAAAATATTTGACTTTGACTTTGACAGAATGTCGGTGATCCATCCCGTTTGCGCGGAGCCTTACTATTATTCATATTCAAATGTGCTGGTTCGATTGTTCAATGCTGACCAATGTCAAATTCATTGTTTCACTGTGGGTCGGTTGCGGAGAACAGCTGAGAGTATGAAGGCCTCCTGTGCTGTGTACACTGTACGTTACAATACATGTGACGTAAACTCTGAATGGATGAATTGCTCTAAGGATAAATTGAAACGTCATTATGTATTGTCCTCTCTATCTATGATTTAATGGATGCATTTTCTTAAATGTAACAACGCAGATAGTCACCGTTGATAACCGGGCGTAGTGCGAATGGTATCGCAGTTGTATCGCATGCGGAATCGTTAGCGTGCGAGGGGCGTAAAGGTTAGGTTTCTTTGTCGCTACCGTCATAGAGTCTTATTAGGTAAATCATTAAATAAATAAAAAACTTATAGAACAGGGGCCATTTTGATCGGCATTAATTTGGGGTACCTATACATAACGATAAAATTTAAAAATAACATTCAATCCTTAGAGGGATTAGGTTCTTAACTAATAAAATCTTCCTTAATTAGTTAATTCCTTAACC
The DNA here is from genome assembly GCA_951394245.1 of Cyclophora punctaria. NCBI lineage: Eukaryota > Metazoa > Arthropoda > Insecta > Lepidoptera > Geometridae > Cyclophora > Cyclophora punctaria. Next base: position 6,635,502 of record OX596169.1, read on the forward strand.
TTAACAACATAATCTTTGTTATTGTTGCTACCTCTTGTCTTGTTACTACCCGAACATTGTATTTTCAAATGTTAAACTCATATTATCTTCAGGTTACAATAATGTAGGTCTTCTTCTTCTTCTTCATCGAGTGCATGGCCAAGCTGACCAATCCTGGTGTCAGAGTTATTGAGCCGCCAAAGGCCTCTGACATGGCTCAAGTAACGACTACTATCCGTAGAAAGTAACCGGGACCGACGGCTTAACGTGCCCTCCGAAGCACGAAATCATCTTACTTTTCGAGCAATCAGGTGATTCAGCTTGCAATGCCCTAACCAAACTGAGGAAAGTCTCACAAAGAGATTTTTGTGAGATATCCCCACCGGGAATCGAACCCAGAACCTCCGGGTCATGAGCCGGGGCGCTCAAACCACAAGACCACGGAGGGTGTTTGTATATATATATAATGTAGGTAATTAGAATAGATAACATCTCGGCGCGGTTACAGAGAGATCGTGCCGCGTGTGGGTATCAAGACGTATGCAATAAATAAGTGAGTACCTTCCTACTTATAAAGCATTCAGGATCCCTCGAGACCCACATTTATCTTAGCGCAAATTGTCTGCTTTGTACCCATAAGATACATTTTAACAACACATTTTCTCACTAATAGAGCTTCGCGATTTCCCTCGCGTTGAAGCCGTTCCTTTTAGTTTCTTGACAAACGGTTGTAAAACTTGACAATATTGTACGAGGAAAAGATATCAATATGTCTGCATGAACAATGTATTTTTCTTAGGAATATAAAATGTAGACTGATACGAAATATATTTACGTGGTACAATTTATATCATCTTATGTCCTGAATCGGAAATTCTTCAGACAATTTCTTCTTTAAAGGAAAATGGCTTAGGGAGGAGGCAGGAATAAAATTAAATCATAGATAAGTAGATGGAAAAGGAAAGAACAAGTTCTAATTTTATTTTCAATCAGACCAATGGACACTAAGTTATGCTTTTAAAAGTAGAAAAAACCATTGTACTGGTAAAACAAGAATGGCCAAAAACCAACTACACCCGTAATACTAATACCGTAATAAATCTAAACATTTTAGATAAGGGGACAAAAACATTCACACCCAAAAAGCCGTTTCAGCGTGAAAAAGCGACGATAATCCTAAACCATCCTTTCCCATACTTTCGAAGTTGTATATCAGTACGTTTTCTCAAAGGGGTAATACATTTTCGTGAAGTAATTGTATGTTAATATTAGAATTTATGCTTAAGTCAGTCTCACACGCATATTTTAATGATGCTAATAAAATGTTGACTTTTCGTATTTACGAGGTGTGAATGAAGCGCAAACTATTGTAAACTACGTTCTATTGGTTTGTTAACTTCTTGTGTGCTATAAACACATTAATATAAGTTCCTCACTTATCTGTCTCAGATTTTATCCGTATGTCTGTATGTTTGTACTCGCCTAACTCAAAAGAGGTTTAATGAAGGTATCCGATAAAAAATAAAATTGCAAGCAAGGACGGGTCACTAGTGAATAGCATAAATAGATACAACTCAGCCCAAACATTGACGTATGAAAATATATCACATGTATGTGATAATAGCACAAAGTATAAGGTACTTTACCGTTCTTACGTGGATATTTATTTGCAAATAATAAATTATTATAGAAGCCTGAAGGAATGTCATTTTCAGTAATAACATTGAACAAATACACATTCCAACAATTTGGATATTTTTATTTATTCCCAGTTCTGGTGCCAAAGTTGTAGTGATGTCATAATTAGTTAATTTCTTTCAAATATTCCATTTTGAGTGTAACTGTTTTCTAATTTGCGAATAGAACATTAGTATACCTACTTAATTGTTAGATACATATTAGAAAAAAAACATTATTTTTTAATCAGATTTTTTATGTAATAACTTGATTGCCCAGAGCGAAACGGTTTTAAAGTTTGCATTAAAATGGTACGAGTATTCTATATACGGTAAGCTGTTTGATACCATGACTGTGCGCCGGGCGTGACGTGCCGGCTCGCTGGCTCCACACAACCGAACATAATGTCAACTACCTTCCTATTTGTGGCAGCCATCAGTCCGCACCATATACGAACGTGTCAATCGCGGCGAAAGATCACGTCACTATGATAGTACGTGCATTTCTTTATTATTGATCGGGAGATAATTTGGTGATGTTTATTGAAATCAAACATATCTTTAATTATTAATCGTTGATATGTATATGTGTATTATGATCGCGGTTTTATGTATCTGTCATCAGCGGTCCGGGCACGCGTTGTACCTGTTTTGTGAATTTTTCGGGATAAAATGTACTTATACATACCTATACCGTATTTATACCTTCTTCTAAAATATGGCTATCATATACATAATTGTCTCGGTGCGTACTATTTGTGCATTTCTGCTTTCAAGAAATGTTGTCCCCCAAAATCAATTAATCTTACTACTATTACTTATATTAATTTTCCTACTTTTATTACAATTAATTGTAAAAAATCGCACTTAAATAATAAAAGCAATTTTTTATAGTTGTATCACGCATTCTCAAATTCAATCGGGTCGGATATGAGAAATCAAATAAAAGCAATCGTTTTACGTATATAAAGATGACCCACGCAAACTTCCTACTTACAAAGTGGCAATTTGAAACGACCTTCCAATCCTTCAATATATAAATTAGTCATCGCTTGCAAAAACAATTTACAAAACAAACCAAAGAATTTTGGTAAAGACGCAATAAGTGCTTCAAAATTGCGATTTGTCTGGGTTTTTTTCTTTGTTCTATTTGTTTAAACCACGTTCAAAGTATGATGATGCTTTGTTATTATTTTATATAATTTTACCAAATATAATCATATTTAAATATCTACCTTGTTTACATAAATTGTTGTCTGAGAATCATATTTACCCAATAATTCCCATTATTTTACGTTCCAAACTTAAATCTTATTATTTTCATCAAAACAAAACTGAAACAGTAAACTCATATTTATACGAGGAAGACAGTCCAAGATACTTGTTCCGATGTTTGAAATGTTGCCAAAATATTAATTAATTTTTGGCTAAAAAATCGTTTGGGAGAGTTTAAATTCTGATATTTTTATTTGTTTACCTAGGTTATTAGACACATATTTTGTTAAAGTACCTAGATATTATAATTGTATCAATTTAAGAAAATATATGTTTGTGTTATCTATACTAATATTATAAAGCTGAAGAGTTTGTTTTGTTTGTTTGTTTGTTTGTTTGTTTGTTTGTTTAAACGCGCTAATCTCAGAAACTACTGAACCGATTTGAATAATTCTTTCACTGTTAGATAGTCTATTTATCGAGGAAGGCTATAGGCTACATTTTATCCCGAAATTCCCACGGGGACGGGCACAACGCGGGTAAAACCGCGGGGCGCTGCTAGTTATCTTCATAAAATAAGAAAGAATAAAACACGTAAGAATTATTTCATGTCATTGCCGAGTAATTTAAATAAAATCAATGTTAATATTTTCATATCGGTTGACATTGATACCATTCTGTGGAATGAAGTACCAAAATAGTGCACAAAGTGAATGGTCAATGCCACGTATTAAATAATTGCAATATATTGATTGCTGATAAGAACAACAAAAAGGTAAAGGTTTAAAAAAGGTAGTAAAAATGATTTCTCGTTTTAACCACTGACGTAATAACAGTGTTAAGAGTACATAGGTACTCTGATTCTGAAGCACTCGGTGTTGTTAGTCGAAAGTTATTTGGTTTAAGGATTGATCCCATATGAATTTACTAATTTTGATTATTTTGTGTTTTATTAAATTTTTTCGAGAACCTTCTAGATGCATGCTGTGATCAAAATATTTTTTTGCAAAAAGCCTATTCGACAGGTTTTTAATTTTATTTCTCGATCAGATTATAAAATAAAAAGTTATTAAATACTTTTATAAATAAACGTTGAAAAATGGGAAATACTTTTCGATAGCATTATACAATTTTAGAGCCAGCAAAGAGATTTGGGGCGATATCAATAATTTTCCGGAATAGAACATTTAAATAAATATTTATTTTTCCATTAAAAGGATCTATTTCCTTTTTTCGTTCAGACTGCTTTCACTTAAGATCACAATGAACTGAGGCAATTCGTTCGGTAACTGTATAATGTATAAGTATATTTTTTATATTTGACTATAATAACATTCGTTATCATTTTTTTTATTAACTGTTTAGCCAATAGGTTAAACTGTCCTATACTTGTAATAACTCATAGTAAAATTATTAAAACTCTGGTATAGTTATAAATGTAAAAAAGTATTAGCCTGTAATGTCCCACTGCTGGGCAAAGACCTTATCTACCCGAAGATACGGTTAGGACGATTATGTACGGCAAGAAGAAATTGGGCATACTCACAACTTAGTTATACTATTACTAAAAACCTAGAGAATATTATAGAGAGATGTCGAAAGTCAAATTTACAATGGAAACATAATACGCCATATAACTTTTGATCAATAACGATTTTGCTGTCATTCCCTCCGTCAGGGCTACAAATAAAAGGTGTTATGAATGATGCGGTCAGTACACAACCTGCACTCGTGCACTTTGTTGAATGAGGACCTTGAATCTGTGTGCAAGTCGCAAGCCACTGCGCTCAAACCGGTCCCACAATTATCATGGTTAAGATACAACTCACAACAGGTTAGGTTACACGTAATGGTGCTAATTATCAGCTTTAATTACATGTAAATATATATTTAAATGTAATGACATTGTTTGTTTTTTACGTTTCATTTAACGCATTGTAGTTTTTGTAAAAAATCAATACTATGGCTTAGTAAGTTTGACTTCGCGTATCTCTGACTAGCAGCGCCCCGCGGTTTTACTCGCGTTGTGCCCGTTCTCGTAGGAATTTCGAGACAAAGAATAGTGAATAGCCTTTCTCGATAAGTGGACTATCCAATACTGAAAGCATTTTTCAAATCAGACCATTAGTTCCTGAGATTAGCGCGTTCAAACAAACTCTGCAGCTTTATAATATTAGTATAGATGACTTCATCTTATCTATAATTTATTGGGTACTGATTGTTGAAGCTAATCCGCTTGATGTTTCGATTTTATATACCAACAGTGGTATTAGTAAAGTAAATCTATAAGTACTTCACCAAATTAATAAACCTAACTTAGCGGTCATCCACCTACTTAGGTAAACAACATATCTATATAGGATATCACCACTATAATTACATGGTTTACTAAACAGAACATCAATTACGGCGTTAATTTATCCTATAACATCTGTTAATGATAGTGTCATTCAAGGTGATCAACAGAGTACGAGATTAGATACATATTAATGTAATTACGGGATTACCTGCAAAACGGTTGGACGATTAGTGCGAGTCATCTAATACACGATGTTAGGCTCTTAATACAGTGGCGATTTACGAGCGAGCTCGAGAAAAATACAAATGCGCCATCACGAAAGCATGTTCGTGGTGAATAGTAATATTATGAATAGCACTTTATTCGAGTACATTTTTGTCTACGAAATGGTCATCATTTCGAAAAATCCTTCAGGTACTAAGAGCCTTTCTTTAGGTGACACTATTAAGCGTCTGATCTTCGTTCAGTTAACTTAACAGGCCCCCGTGGATTTCTCCATGGGAATGTTGGAATGTAAAGATTACGATGTGTATATTCTGAGTAGTCAAATTTACTTACACTCACCATTTTCGCTTTTCCATATAAAAATTGACATTCACTCCCCATATATATTGATCCCGTTCATTTGACCCCTGCCTCTTACTGAATAGTTCACGCCCAGTAAAGCACACTCAAACTGAAATTCAGAGTAAGCCTTCAATAATAAATACAAAGAGAATCTCTGAATTTCAATAGAGATCATTTCTGCTGAAACCTCGTTGTTTGGTAGTTTTTAGCGAGAGATTTCTGTTTTCGTATTTATGGCACGAAACAGCGGCCGTAGCGCGAGTCAAATGAGGGGATAATCTCAGAATTAATGAGGGTGACTGCCTGCGGGATGCGGCTGCCACCGTGATCTTACACTCGCTCGTTTGTGAATATTCTATTTTTGTACCAACTGCCCTATTCAGCTAGATTCCAACAATAAATACCGCCATTTTATTTATTACTTTGTTTACAAAAAGGTCCCTATTCATGAAATTATAAGAAAAATAAACCATAATTTCAGCAAGTTCCTTTTATTTTATCCAGTAAAATCTTATGTTTTAGTCAGTAGCCTTTTATAAGGACCCCAAAGTGGATAACAGTTAATACACGATTCCTTCACTTTTAATCACACAAAATCAATAAATCGACCGCTTATGATCAATTTCGGATGGCAACTGAACTACAAACACGTAAAAATAAAAAGAAAACACGATAAGTATTATTCATGGCGGATGGCGCCCCAGAGGTGCCATCATAGTTCCTGGCGTTGGGCGCCTCTGAGGTGCCACGAAAATTTTGTTAGCCGCCAGGCATAGAAGTTTGCCAAAATGCCCTCCGCATTGAATCGGTTAAAGACGTTATTTGGGAACTTAAATTTGACCGCCCGAATTAAGGCCATAAAACGGATAATCTAGACAGCTACATTCGAGAGTCCGAAGGGTATTTTAGCCTCCTCCATTTGTCTTATCACAAATAAAACATTAAGATTTCCTCCAAATTATAAATGACCAACAATATATTTCAAAAGTCACTACTAGTTTATAATTTTTGGTATTTTATGGATAGAGTATTCTGAATTCTACATGCAAAATTCCAAAATATAAGCTTTCTGCATCAAATTCTTCCGCAAAATGCTCTTGAACTTGAAAGGAAAGCTTCTATTCCCGGCAGACAACCTCAAACGACGCTCAGGGTGAAGTTCAAAGTATTTGGACAGGAAGTGCATTTCCCGTTTCATCGGAGGCACTTTGTTTCCACTTTTATCCTACATCACATTTATTAGAACCGTCTTTGACCTTCCCATGCACTTCCGAACTTTATTCAATATCCTTTACCTGAAAGATATTATATAAGAAACTACCCTTTGACACTATCAGCAGTCATTCCTTGTTGCTTGAACCAAGTGGTTGTGCCCAAGTCCCACTTGGGATAAGGATGGAAGATTACACATCATGGCCTGTTTTGGAAGAAAGGACGCAGATATTTCGCACGGGTAGGATATTGTTCGGAAAACTTTCGGTTCCAACAATGAAAATTCTATTTCAAGTCTTCAAACCTTTTGCAGTAGAGGTCGATGTTGAAGGTAACCATTGTCTAGTCTGCAGTCCGATTGGCCAAACAAATTCCTAGAAACTGAGGTCGAGTGGGTAAAAGTAAAAAGTTTGCGTCAGCTCAGCAGATTACTCCAATTTTTTTTTTTAATGTGATCTGTAATATGACCAGAAGATTGAGGGCCCACCCGTACTAGGCAACTTTTACGCACTAGGATAAAGGTTTTTTTCGACAAAATGTAGGTCGGTCAAAAAAAAAAAAAAAAAATTTGTGAAAAAATTTTTTTTTCACAAAACGCTAGATGGTAATCAGTAAATCTTTGTATATACCCAAACCATATCTAAATTTGCTGAACCTGCCTATCAGAATAAAAATTACTTAGATGGAGAAAATGAAAACCCAAAAATCATATCAAACAAAACATGTTTATTAGACAATTTAGACAAGCCAACTTTTCACGCGCGCACTGCATTATCCACTAGTTCAGGGGTTTTCGCCCTGAGTAGGGACTCACACCGACAGCACCTCCAGCTGTTGCTGCTGGGCACCAGGTGTTCGCTGCTCACGCACTCCAGGTGGAACTGCGACGCGCAGACACTACACTTGATTGAAGCACATCCTTCCATTGTGCGATTGCAACACGCGCAGTCCATTGCTGAAACAAAAGCCAAGCGGTTAATTTTTTTCCTTCCCCTCAATTTAAATTTCGTTATTAGGTTCTAGGAGATTTCATAAAACTAGACGCCTTTTGCTACTCTCGACCGGCTGCATAGATAATGCCTTGTTAAGCCTAAATTTGAAACAGGTCAGCCGTTTATAGATTTGCTATTCAGGGCTTCTTTGTGTCCGTGCACAGTAAGATGGTGTGTCGGCTAAACAGATATAACAGGGATTAATAGTATCAAGAATATACAGATGTGGACTATTCAACGAGATTCAAGACACGAAATAAAGGGAATTCGAGATAAAATTTGATTTATTCTGAAAGACCCGTTGTTTTTTGAAAAAATCTTCTCACGCTTGCACTTACTTGATATGTAATGAATTTAAATACGATGAAACAACACTGTATTGTTCAAAATATTGAATAAGGTTTTAATTTTTTTTGTGGACTTCAAAAATATAGGTAATTTTTTTTCGGTTTGATTTTCCTAGGATGTATGAAATGTGACTGACTGAATTGTAGAACAATGTTGAGTAAAAATACATTTTTGTTTTTCATTGTTCTGAATTCGTATTCATATATTTTTTTATTGTGTATCTGGTAGAAAAAAGTTTGTAATACATACCTATAAAAAAGGCAGAACACGACTCGTTACATAAATAACAATAGGAAACTTGAAACCAACATTTTCTGCTGCATTTTTTACGAATTGAAAAGTATTGAATGGTTTCCGTTTACCATGCGGACATGGTAAACGGAAAATAGGAACAAACACAATTGTCTAGCCCATTTGTTCCTATTTTATTGGACTTAGCTTACTTTTTTATTCGGATTTAATTCTTAGCTTTTACTTTAGTTGTATTCATATCATTCATCTTTTTCCTTATCAAAGGTTGTATTTAATACCTTGATAATCTAGCAATATTTATTTCAATAAGTATTTCGGAAGAGAAGTGAAAGAAATTATGATGATTCCTCAGAATCAATCTAGGTATCATGGAGGATGCTTGAATCATTGATTTAGTATAATATATTAAATCCATGGTTTGAATATAAAGTCCTTGTATTTTTTGTCATTTCTGCAACGTTTCTGTTATAAAATCTGGCACTGACAGAATAAGTAAATAACTGTCAATAGAGAGTGACAATTTTACATAGGTATTTTGATTTCTGTGTTATGACAAGGAAATGTATCAATATTTTTTTATCAACATTCACTTTAGTTCTGGGTGATTACATGTAAATAATTTTAACTTAATACTAAAATTATCAGAAACACACAAAGACCATGGCGCATGGCGGTCTAAAAAATCCGAAACCAAGAATTTCTACTATCTTCCTCGAATCTACTTTGCCTTTACATTTCTTTAACGGAACAGAGGCTTTGGCCCAGCAGTGGGACATTACAGGCTAATACCGCTAGTCGGTGGTCTAGTGGTATGTGCACTCGCCTGCCAAGACTGAGGTCCCGGGTTCGAGCGAAACCATGTTTCCTACTTTTCAAACATGGCTTGGGTTTAAGGTTATTAACCCGCATCTGCCCAGCTGTGGGGCATTACACGCTAATACTTTACTTTACTTTTTACTACTAGTAGAATGTAAGCGTTGAACCGTATATCGTTTGTCGTAGACGCAGTGGCGAGGGCGGCGGCGCGCGGGTCCTCCGCTCGACACCGGACTGGGGCGACGCCGCCGTCAGCGGGGAGCACCTGTGGTCTCCAACCTCCGTCTCTGGTGACTGCTGCTACGTCGGTGAAACTGAGTGCCAGGTAACTTGTTGTTTTATGGTTAACTAGCCGCGCCCCGTAGTGTTTACCCACTATGTACCCGTTCCCTCGGGAATTTCGGGATAAAATGTATCACATGTGTTGTTCTGATGTATAACCTGTATTACTGTAAAGTTTCATCCAAATCCGTCTAGAAGTTTTTTCGTGAAAGAGTAACAAACATACATACATCCATCCTCATTAACTTTCGCAGTTATAATATTAGAAGGATCTTTAGTAAACTGTCCAGTGTGCCGCACTGGAGGCTCCAGGATGATGAGACTGACAGTGAACTTGTTTAATTGAGATGGGTACTAATATAATGTAATGAAGAGTTTCTTTTTTGAGTTTCAACTCGCTTACTTGTAACCAACAGTCGGTTTTTATTCTAAAATAAGCAGCGCCCCGCGCTTTTACCCGCGTTATTAAATCTCTATATTACCACATGGGGCTTATAGTGGTAATATAGCAGTCGGTCCCGGTTGTGTCAATCTTCAGCGCATGTCAGAGGCCTTTAAGCGATTTTAATAACTCCGACACCAGGGTTGCTTGCCTCAATCTAAATGGATGAATGAATAACCAATGAATGTAAAACCACGAGGCAACCGTTTAATCACTTACTAAACATATTAATCTATGATAATAGCTAAGTTAGATACATGTGGGACTCCGAGGTTCAAGGTTTTCGGCCGTAATAAAGCCTTTTGAAAGCTCTTATAATAAGAGCTTCAATATTTAGAAGTGCTAAACTAATATATCTAATAAGTAGTTAGTAAAAAGTTTCCGAGATTCAATCACTTTTAACGCGTTGTAAGCAAAACTTGATGTTTAAACTTAAATTGAAAACTTAGTACTTAAAATAATAACCGAAAGTTTGCTTCGCAGTTCAAAGTTTGTGGAACTCTTAAAAGCGCAGCGGGCTTGACTTTGAGTCGGGGGGATGCAGATGAATTCTTAATATTCTGTATGCTTGTTGAATTTTTATTAGTTCGTAATATTGAAGATTTTGCTTTACTATCTTGTTTGTCTTGAAAATTTGAGTCTTATTACTTATATACCGAGAGTGAGATATGAGAGAGGGCTTAGACATTTGTTCAGTAGTGGGTCCTTTACCTAATTTCAACACTGGGACGCTTCATGTCTTTTCCTTTATAACACACCATAATAATAACCAGATTTAAGTATCAACATTTAGTTATCATCAAATAATGTCCAATATTAATTATCATTCGGCTAACAAAATCCTTGAAAATAAAACGGATATCCGAGTCATGGTTTTGAGTCTTAATTTCAAAACGACGATGTTTAAAAAGTATTCATTTAATACTAACTAGCAGCGCCCCGGGATTTTACCCACGTTGATTTCCCATTCCCGTGGGAATTTCGGGATTTTTATACATATAAACCTTCCTCTTGCATCACTCTATCTATTTTTAAAAAAACCGCATCAAAAATCCTTTGCGTTTAAAGATCTAACCATATATAGGGACAGACAGTGGACAGTGACTTTGTTTTATAGTATGTAGTGATAGTGAAATACTTCCATTACAATTTTTAATAATTGTATTATAATACCGTTTTACAACTTTATATATATCGATCGGTATCGGTTTCAGTGCGAAACTTTGAATACTTAGTATGGATATTGGTTTAGATAACGTCAGAATGTCTAAATTGTTACGTTAGTTATTACTATGTTAACTTGAGTTAATATGTTAACGATCTTGATGCTAATTGCATGTTGCTCTTAGTAAACATTGTATACCAGTAATAATATCCTAACCCAGTCCGCCCTCGACTTGCCCCACTTTTAATAGTGTTTTTATGTTCTTATAAATTACACTAAATCTTTGTACATCTTTCCGCTTAACTCAAATATTATTAACTGGCAGCGTCTCGCGGTTTTACACGCGTTGTGCTGGTTCCCGTAGGAATTTCGGGATGAAAAATATCCTATAACCTTCCCGTTGAATGTGGCTATCCATTGCAAAAAGAATTATACAAATCGAGCTGTTGATTCCCGAGATTTGCTCGAACATACAAACAAACAAACAAACTTAAAAAATTTACCTCTTTATAGTAGGTATAGATAAGTTCAATATCATTTACATTTTATCAATAAGTTAAGTGTCATGGTATCTATTGTGATGTGTTAATAAATCCTGCATTACTGCAGATCAGGGTCCTAATCTCCGAATTTAGAGCGAGCTAGAGCAAGTTTATGTTTACTTTACAATTACTTTCCAGATTTATAACTTTACTTAACAGACTTTCGTTATTGTATTTTTTCACTGACTTTTCTCTGAGGATAGGTGTTCGAATACCTTCAGTACCTGAAATTAAACAATCTATAAATACAGGGTTAGCCACTAACTTACTTGAACTTGCTTAAGTGAAGGCAGGTTACCTCGTTAGTAATCTATTTAATTATGTAGGTTCACTTCACTTTATGAACTTATACCTAAGGTATAATTAAGTCACAATCTAGGATAATAAGTTTCTTAAGACACTTCCCACTTGCAATTGTGTTATCTCAAGTACTCAAACCTCTTTAGTTAACTTCCGAGCCTCGCTAACCTAAAGTGTAAAGCTTTTATCAACGTAATCTTTACGCGAAGAATATTAAGAAACTTAAGCCATATATGTTTTTCCGTGATTAAGAATTGTAAAGTTTTTGATACCGACTATCTAATTATTGACTGGGAATATTCATAATTTCAAAAACCCTCCTTTTTGGCTTCGACGCAGTGGGGCAAACAGAATATACTGTACATAGGAAAATTACTGAAATTGTAGCTAATGTTGTATCGATTTAAAATAACCCGAGTAATAGGTAATAGGGTTAAGCTCAGAGAGTATAAAAGATTTTCATGTGCTGTAAAGAAAATGAAGATCTGCCATAACTTTAATGTCGTGACATAACACTTACTTAAGTCTTAAATTTTCAAAATGGCGAATACTTTTAATGGTTTCACTTGTTGTTGTCTTCGGGCTTTCTTAATACGAGTTGTCGTTGGTAAAGTAAAGTAAAATAATGATTTACGAGATCTCATTGCAGGACAAAAGTCTTTTGCTTACTAAAGATCTTACGCTTGGCTAAATGCGGGTTGGATCTCAAACCGTGTTTGTAAGTAATTAATGATAAGTTTGTGTTTGAAGAAGCTATTTTGAGGTAAGATTATTATCATCATAATATTTTCTTTGCATTATTATGATTTAGAAACGAAATATATTTTTTATTTTTCTTCCAAAACCCCTTTTACAAACTGGATGAATAAAGTAACTTGGTAATTGACAAAATATATGTACTGTACTGGTGAATATAAATCCGCGCGTCTTGGAGAAGAAAATCATTTCCTCCCATATTTTATCCTCCTTCAAAAACAACGAGGCTTATCATTCTTTTCGTAATATTCGCGTTTACCCGCCTTCATTACTTAGATTGTTCCCTTACACCTAAAATGCGGAATACTTCAACAAAAACGTACCAAAACCAGGGCTTTGTAAAAAGTGTAAAGAATTTCCGGTAAACACGTTTTTTACTCGCAGGTGTTTGTTAAAGGGAAAGAAATAGTAATTTCCTATACAACCATTAGCGAGTTTCCCTGGCATTGTGCCGTTGTCTGTAATTGAATATAAGATTAATGATTGGTCGCTCGCCGACTGCTACATGACAATGTACTGTCAACACCTTGGGCTGTAACAAAACCATTATGATGCAAAATTCGTATAAAATGTGTACTTAATGGCATTTTAATGACCTTATTAAAAATCTCAATTAACGCTACTTGAAAGCTTTGCTGGAGCAAAAGGGTTGGGTAAAATACTTGGGCAAAAGGTGCCATCAGAACACTATAAGTAAATTGCTATTAAAATATGTAAAGGCACCCGAACGTAGTCTTTTAAATTATTGTGCTTTGGCGAATAAGTGACATTGCCCGGCCAAAACCGAAGTCCCGAGTTCAACTCTCGGATCTATCTAAGCATGTCTAAAGCTGGTCCATTTTCATTACTTTATAAGTAGTTGAGCAAAATAACGCGATAACGGTTTATTTAATATGTTATTAATAGGTTCGAGGTGGCGCCACTGCCACGAAGTAATTACGCTCCGTATTTAATTGTAAATTAATTAGTAAACTCAATAGATAGGTTTAAAAAGGTGATAAACAAGTTATTAAAGTTATATAGTGGAGTACAAATGTTATCCAGTGATAAAATTCAGTATATTTGACATTAAAGTGTTTTTTTGTAAAAGTGCATAAACTAACAAATTTAAGTGAAATAAAACAATAACAAAGCGTCTAATATTGAAATACATGAGCAAAACTATAATTCTAAGTGATTAATAACTGTGTATGTGTATTTAAATAAGGTGAACCACTACAATTGATAAAATAAACAATTCAAAAACAAAAAGACAGTTAGTGAAAAGTTTTAAAACAACTTCAAAAAAGGCGCGTCTCTTAACGGTTTATGAAGTGATAAAACTGTCTATTAATTTCAACCACTATAGTACTAGTAGTCATAGCTCAGTGGCACCGACGCATGGTATCATCACGACAAGATCGCTCCGACACCGAGTTCGAACCCCACCTAGCTGAGCAGTTATTTTTAGAGATAAATATTTTTGCATAAACTACTATTTTTTTTTCTGCAAAAATGGATCATATGAATATAACAGTGCGAAAACCACTAAAGAGGTCCGTTTCAGCACTAAGTTTGACCGATAATGTTGTACTACACTCAACAATGTACGACTCGCCTAACTTTGATTTATCAACACTGAGTATGCAAAGCGCGATTCAAAATAGTGAAGCCTCATTCATCAATGATCTCAGAACTGAAATCGAGACCCTGAAACTAAAATTGCACACGGCTGATACAGAAATTATAAAAATTACTAAGGAAAACACGTCATTAAAGCAAATAATTACTGAACAAGAAAAAAAGATAAATACTTTACAGGATTTAAGTAATGAAGACACGAATACAAATAATATCGCTTCACCAATATTAAAGCGAAATTCTAAAAACAAAAAGGATAAAGTGAAACGGAATACTGATACTGAATGTAAACGGACAAAAGGAACTACCAATAATGATGTGCAAATATACAATACGGAACAATATAAGAACCAAGCAGAAACGCTTAATCTAAATTTGCCTAAAAAGAAGAATAAGCTATATATTATAAGCAATGACAAATATAGTAAAACTTTAGAAATAGCTGAAAATACTTTTGAGACTGAAAAATTTGAGATATGTAGATTTCTATCACCAAACGCGAATTTACGAAATATGCTAGAAAATATAACGGAAAAAGTAAAAAACTTTACATTAAATGATTTTTGCATTATTTTTATTGGCGAAGAAGATTTCAGGACAACGCAAAATTATTTTCAGCTTATAGTAGATATAAGATCCATGCTGAGTCATACTACGCATACTAATGTAATTATCTGTTCTCCGACATTCAAACTTGGAAATTACAGCGAAATGTTTAACTGGAGAGTTGAAAACTTCAATAATATGCTCTACCTTGATATTCATACTAACGGACATGCTTACTTGATTGATTCTAATAAAAATATATCATACAATACAAAACATTTCAATAGATATTCAGGTAGAATCAACAAAAATGGTATGCAAATTATTATGAACGATGTGTATGACTATATTCATTGGATAGGCAAAAAGTATGATCCTGTAGAAACGTTATATAATACTTCCAATAATACTGTAGACGCTTCAGCAAATAATTTATTTCGAGACTAAGAGACTTTGTGTTTTACATCAAAATATAGCTGGGCTATTAAGTAAGTCTGATGTATTGTCAATAAGTTTAAAAGAGTTAGAAGATAATAATAAAACTGTAGATGTAGTTTGTTTAACAGAGCATTTTATGAAAATGGGTTATGAAAATAATTTACATTTACCCAATTATAATTTAGCTACTTGTTTTTCGCGGACTAATAGTAAAAGAGGAGGATCCTGTATTCTAGTTAGATCTGGTCATAATTTTAGGGAATTGTTAGATATAGCAAATTTTTCTGTACCTGGTATTTTTGAATGTTGTGCAATAGAACTAATACATTATAATATAGTTGTTGTTTGTATATATAGAGTACCAAAACATGATAATCTAAATACGTTTTTTTCTAAATTTGAACTAGTATTATTAGAGATAAATAAAAGTAAATACAAGAATATTATAGTAACAGGAGATTTTAATATTGACATTAATAAGAACAATAACTTGTCTCTTGATCTTGAATGCTTATTACTGCGATTTAACATGATATTAGCAATTAAACAACCTACAAGAATTGCTAGCCAGACTTGCATAGATAATATCGCACATAATTTTAAAAAAACATGTACTACAGAAGTCTTAGAATTCGCTCTTTCAGACCACACAGCACAGATTATTAACGTCCCTGTCAAAAGAACCTGCATTTTAAAATACTGGCGGAAAAAACAAAGAGATTACTCTGTTGAAAATATATTAAAATTTAAAGCAAGTTTACAAAATTTAACTTTCAATGAAATTTACACAACGAATAATCCAAATCATGCTTACGATTCATTTATCGATCAATTTAAGCTTTTTTATGATTTATGTTTTCCGTTTAAACTCACAACAGTTCATACCAATAGAAAACCAAAATGGATTAGCCGTGGTTTAAAACTGTGCAGCAAAAAGAAACGTTATTTACTATGGTATTATAGGCGTAACCCAACCAGACAGAATAAGGCAAAATATATGAAATATAGTAAACTACTCAAAAAAATAATATCACTCACTCAACGGGCACAAAATAACCATAAAATAAATAATTCTGACAATAAAGCTAAATCCACATGGAATATAATAAATGAATCTAAATTAAATGTACCACAAAATTTTATCGATAGAATTTTAGTTAACAATAATAATATAACAGAACCAAAAACGATCTCAAACCATTTTAATAAACATTTTATAGATAAAATTTCACCAACACCAGATGTTGGGACTAGAGTTACTTCCAATATAGCACCGAACCTAAAATCTATGTTTATGGCTCCATGTTCACCATTGGATATATATAATATAATTAAAACATTAAAAAATACTAAAAGTGTAGGAGACGACGGCATTGCAACAAAAATAGTTAAAGAAGTAGGACCTATTATTAGTAAACATCTAAGTCATATTTTAAATACGTGCATAGAGTCAGGTATATTTCCAGCTAAATTAAAGATCACAGTCATTCAACCGTTACATAAAAAAGGCAACCATGAATTAATGAACAATTATAGGCCAATAGCACTAATCTCAATTTTTTCCAAAATATTTGAAAAATATTTATATAAAGAAATATATCAATATTTAGAAGTAAACTCTATACTTTGTGATGAGCAGAAAGGTTTCAGAAAAAATAAATCTATTAATTTAGCCATTTTTGACTTTTTACAATTTGTGATTACAAATATGGACAGGCGAAATCCAGTGTGTTCCTTATTGTGCGACATGACACAAGCTTTCGACTATGTTGTGCATAAAATATTAATTAAAAAGTGTGAAGCATATGGAATTCGAGGTAATATCTTACAATTACTAGAGTCATATCTCTCTGATAGATACCAAAAAACAGTTATAACAAAAATAAACATCAAAACAAAAAAATTAGAATTTTTTATATCCAAAAAGGGTAAAATTTCCTATGGTGTACCCCAGGGAAGTGTATTAGGTCCATTATTATTTTTAATTTACATAAATGATCTCGCCAAAGCTTTAAAATTCCCAATTTCTCTTTTTGCGGATGATTGTACACTAATAATAGAATGTAAATATTTTACTAATTACGAATCAGACATAAATGACGCCTTATTCTCTTTAATTTCATGGCTTAATAACAATAACTTAAAAATTAATCTATCGAAAACACAAATAATACATTTTAACCAAAGAGTAAATAATAATTTACCAAACTTTAATATACAATATAAAGATATAATAATACAAAATACAACAACTGCTAAATTTCTAGGTCTTCATATAGATAACGCATTGAATTGGAAAGCTCATATTGAAGATTTATGCAAAAAAATAAGTAGCTCAGCATATGCATTATATAAATTAAGTAACTTGGTCAGTATTACTGCGTTGTTGACTGCTTATCATGGAATTGTCGCTTCCAAATTAAGATATGGTATCATATTTTGGGGCAACTCCACTGGCAAATTAGCTATTTTTAAAATGCAAAAACAATGTGTGAGAGCTATGTTTGGTCTGCACATTACAGATAGTTGTGTACCATATTTTAAACAACATAGAATTCTTACTCTTACCTCATTATACATATTAGAAGTTGCTATTTTCGTAAAATCGAACGCAAAATTATTCTCACGTGTATCTAATACAACCACTAGAAATTTAAGAAATAAAGATCACATATGTATCCGTCCATCCAACACAGCTTTAATGAACAAAAGCATTTTTTGTACAGCTCCTAAAATTTATAATAAATTACCGAAATATTTAAAAGAACTAGATTTGAAGGCATTTAAAAGAAAATTAACAAATTTATTAGTTGATAAAGCATATTATGATCTTCATTCTTTCCTCGAAGATAAATTTAATTGAAATAACTGGTTGTAAATTGATTGATTTGTTCCTATTTTTTATTTTTAGATATTTTTATAGTTTTAATTTTGTTTTATATTATAAAGTTTAATAATACTTGTTTTTAATGTTTAAATTATAATATGATTGAAATGTTATAATTTTAAGCATACATAATATTTGTACGCCTGATCTTCAGGCAGAACATGAAGATACTTTACTATAATGTTATTTACCACCTTTACAATACTCATGTTTAACAAATAAAAAATTCTTATTCTTATTCTTATTCTTATTCTTATTCTTATTCTTAGGGTTTTCCAAGCTGCGTGTTGAAAATTTATTTAAAGTTCAGAAAAGCATTAGACGATGTTGCATGTTAACCTGATGAAAAATGTAACAGTTTGCTTTCACAAAGACATTATTCCAACGTTGGACTATAATTGCTAATCCCATTCAACGGTCGCACACAGATCTCAATCATTTCTATGCAAATTGTTGCACCTTCATCGCTTTTTAAACGGAATGAAAGAGAACGAAAAAGAAAAGACTTTTCGCTCAACTTTGAAATTAATAACTCAAAACGAAACGAAAAGAGCATATTTACCATTTTTTGCGCTACCGCTCTTTGCACTAAATTAAAAATTCAGACTTCTCATTTCTACCGTCGAAACATATATATGTACTGATGAACGCGTGACTTAAATACAAACATTTGAAGGCTTCAAACAATTTTAATCTTAAGTCTTATTCAGATAAGTGCTCCGGTACAATGGAGCGAAAAACATTTTTACATTGTCTCGCTTTACCGGCACCCGCCCGGCAACGTTTCGAATTGAGCTTGTTTTTGTTTTATTTATGCAATATTTGAATCGTTTTGCTTTGCAAATATTGTGTGTGCTTCAATGTGTAGGTGGAGGGACGTTTGATTTGTGCCGGCGAATAGAAATATTATCGCACGGAATTGGATTTATTCACAGTTTTCTCAGAGCTGTGCCCGTGAAGCGCACCGCCCGGAGATGAGTTCAAGACAACGGATTCAATTTTGATGTTTTGATTCCGTTGCCAGCGTAGATATGCAAGTTGGATCTGAATTGATGCCTTCGATGACGATTTAAAGAAACCAACTTCTTTCATCTTGTTTATAAAACTACAACTTTGTCGCAAACTAGCACAGAATATAAGACGACTTTTGACATACGACTTTACTTTGAAATAATATGAAAATACATAAGTACAAAAAGTACATAAAAGAACTCCACAATCAGACAAAAGAAGCCATTAATAAATTAACTGCTTAACTGTATAAAGAATATTCAACAGTATTAATTTCAGCTTTTAATGGGCGGTTAATTAATGAACGGCTTGTTGCAGAAACACGGCTCCCGTATGAAGTGTTCGGCGTGCAAGATCGTCGCTCACCAGGCGTGTATAGACATCCTGATGGACCGCGTGCAGTTCACCTGCAAGCCCACCTTTAGGGACGTGGGGGTCCGCCAGTACCGGGAGCAGACGGTCATTCACCACCACTGGGTGCACCGGCGATCCGAGAAGGGGAAGTGCAAGGCTTGCGGGAAGGTAAGCGACGCAACTCATATTCATTTCTAATTAGTTTTATATCATTAGTGATATCGTCGAGAGGGCCTGGCAACTGGTGGCTTCAAATCGAGAAGAATGGCGGGAGTGGGGGAGGCCTTTGCCCATACCTTTGCCCAATAATGGGATACAGATTAAGAGCAGCTGTAGCAGTAGTAGTAGTAGTAATATTGTTAAAGTTAAATATTGATTAGTTTAATACATATTCATATTTATTTTCAACCGGATGTGCCATGCGGTTGCACCAGTAACTGCTTACCGTTTAAACTTTCCTAGGATTAAGTACGACCAGCCTTTAAAACCAAAATCAGCTAAATCGACCCAGCCGTTCTTGAGTTTTAGCGAGAGAAACTAGCCACGATTCGTTCATATATATATTGGAAACATATTAATTAACGAAAAGAGATTACACGTCTTTGAAAGTAGATAAATTATAAGTATACAAGGAATGAATTCCCGAGATTCACAGTTGTCTCCATACCAGGGCACAGACAACTTCAATTACGGCTACTTGATATTTTTGATATTTTCCAATGGACCAATGGTCCAAAAATATGGGATGCCAATAAAATTTGA
This sequence comes from Cyclophora punctaria, assembly GCA_951394245.1. Taxonomy (NCBI): domain Eukaryota; kingdom Metazoa; phylum Arthropoda; class Insecta; order Lepidoptera; family Geometridae; genus Cyclophora; species Cyclophora punctaria. The sequence goes on from OX596169.1 coordinate 6,655,963, forward strand.
ATAATACGTAATTTTAAAAGGAATGTGAATATTAAAATTTTTGCTAAAAATTATATTATTTTAAAGCCAGTTTAAACTGAATTAGTTCTGGTATCACAAAAGGCGACACCTGGCAACTAAGTAAACTTTTTGTCAAGGTTAATTTTCCGTAATGTACTTTAGTTCATTATTTAAAAAAACAATATGGTTTCCGAGTTATTTTTAGGTGTTACGCACAGTCACATAATTGTTGACAAAACAGCAGTCTTGGAAGTATCCTACATGTAATTAAGTGAAAAGACCTACGCTTAAACAATTTTATCTTAATTATTTAAAATGTGTATTATTATAATTTGAAAGAAATTCCATCATATTTTATTTATGAACTCCGCTTACTTTACCCATTCACTAACCCTTCCCGAGAATGTGCTCGGAAATTATGATAAGCTCACGCCAAATTAAATTATGTAAATGCATTTTAATTTCACCCTTCAGCTTCATTCGAGTCTTCACGTGCCCATTTGCTTTTTCAATGTTGATAATATAATTATAAATGTCATCCCGTGAATGGCACGTTTTATTAACGTATTTTAAATTAACTCAGTGAAAATTACAAACTATTTAATAGTTTATAAAGAGCAGTAATGGTTTTTTACTCTCTTCTGAATTTCAAACAGTGATCTCAATCTGGGCTTAAAGTATATTCATGATCACTCACAATCATACAAACGCATCAACCAATAAAACCTTAAAGTCGATCCTCCTATTTCGGGAGCATATTTATGGGTCTCAAACTTGGAACACCATTTTCCTTGGGTGGTAAAATGTCACATCTTGTTCTCAAGTAACTCTAAGATAATTCTCCTACACCACGTACTACAATACAAAACTTCGTAGAGCGAAGTCATTACAAATAAACTTGGAACACTTAATTGAGTCTTTAATAAATTAAGGTATCTGTAAGGGGTACTTGGGAAGCGGGGTGGCAAATAATTGGGAAAGTTTTATATGGTACAGATTTATATAGATTGTGTAACAGGTAGGCTTTTACTCAACTAATGAGGTGGATATTCTTTTGTTCCAAACTTGTTCAGAAAAGTTGTTGGTCGCTGAAATAGCTTAATGAGATCATTAACGAAGTCACTTAAACAATAGGTTGATGCCACTTCCCTGCCCAGATGCAGTTCATTCATGAACACAGACAGCAAAACTGACTCTTGATGACTGAACTGACATATAATAAAAGCCTCGGCAATAGTAGTATAACAACCGCGTCTAAAGTTTATTAAAATTAAAAGAACCTTTTTAATATGTAATTACTAATTTCTTCAATGACATAAAAATGGCTTCTCCAAATTTCCTCCTTTAACGAATCGAATCTACAAAGGCCAGAGATATAATTAAAAATATTGGATAGTGCTTTTTTTTAACGCTGCCTACTGATATTAATAAATTGACAATACAACTCATAATATTTCTAGGATTCCCAAAAATACGTACTAGGTACTAGATAGGTACAAAGTTACCATTAAAAAGAGGTCAATTTCAACTCCAATCCAGCTTGATAATATTTTAAATAATCGATCAAAAAGACGATACTGAATGTTTCTCGGAAAGTAAAATTTCATGAAGTATGATGACTAAGAACCACCACTACGTTAAATGGGCTTCTGCCCACAATATTGTCGACGCAATGTCTATGTGATGTATGTAATATTTATTACATTTATTTGGTTGCCGGCCACCAATGAATTTCACAACCAAATGGACATCAGATTGGATACCCTTCATGTACGTACAGTTTACCTTAACACATATTGTTGGTTGCGCGATCCTTGTGGCGCAACCAAGGTTTTCTCATTAGAGAACTCCCTAAGTAAAGCAAGAACTATTGAAATAAACAACTTCAATAAAAACACTCAGTGTTTACATTTAAAGGAAAGTGCCAAGGTATTTGTTCGTTGGTATTTGAATAGAAATAGTTTTCTTTATACCTGCATAAAGCTTATTTTATTGTTCTTCTCAGTTGTTTAATTAAATTGAATTTCTTGGTAAAGCCGGAAAAGTACTCGAGGTTTGTTTTATCCATTGTTCAATTTATTGTTGTAACAATACAATTCACTGCGTGTTAGATGTACTCGTAGTGGATGGTCTTAGCTCAAAACTAAGTCCAGACGTTTTATTTATTTCATAGATTAATTAATTAACCATGTTAAACTCTGCCGATGTCAAATTATCGCCAACAAGATAATATCTCGCCGAGAAAACTTAATTTATTTGCCGAAACCGAAGAAAATGACATTAGATATTGTCCTCAAAGTTAGTTATTACAAAGTCTCAGAACAACTCTTAACAAATTATGAACAATTTGTTATAAAAACCCGAGAATCATGAAATATTATATCCTTTATTAATTTGAAATATTATATAGCTTTTGACGCAAGGAATAAACAAGATCACTTTATAAGTTTTAAAGTAGTTTTTAAGGATTGGTTGGTGGAAAGAATTATGCGAGAGTGTTTGCTTTTGAGAGACGTATGGCAATTATTAGCACTAGCTTTGTTCCGACGACGCGACACACGGTTGTGTGTCGCGTCGGAACAAAGCTAGTGTTAGAGCCCTTATGAGGGTGTATTATGTATGGTAGTTATGTGAAACGGTTCGCATTCATGATGAATATTAGTCGCACGCGACACGAACTGGTTACGACTATGTCTCCACGCGAAATTAAAACTCCATTTTTAATGATGTGTTTGAATATCACCCCCTAGTGCCCGATTCAACTTTGGAACTGGGTTACTCTTTATCGCAACTATTTGACCGCCTTCAACGTTTTATGACATTTTTATTTGAAATTTTTATATGCACGAACTAAACTTTGTGCTTTGAGCTGCCGTAAATTTAATAGAATGTTTTAAAAAGGTATTTTCATGGCTTCATAAAGGAAAGAGTTTCACTTTTGCCTCTATGTAGGTGCCTACTCTTAGTTTAGCATATCAAATTTCATGAGCTTCTCTTAATAAAGCGAAGATGTATGTAGCAAAAGGTGGATTCATGAGTACGTACGTACTTACATTTAATACACAGTGTTATGAGCTATTTTGTAGGGTTATGTTGAAGTTTATTTGCATCTTAGCTCAAGAATTTGAAATATCTGACTGAAACTTTCCACAGCTTAATTACTTACAAAGGCACCTTTATCTTAAACACTTTATACATATAGTATTTACTACTAGCAGCGCCTCGCAGTTTTACCCGCGTTGGACCCGTTCCCGTAGGAATTTCGGGATGAAAAATAGCCTATAACCTTCCCGTTGCATGTGGCTATCTATTACAAAAATAATTATTCAAATTGGACTGATAAATCCTGAGATTACCTCGAATATACAAACTAACAAACTTACAAATTTTACCTCTTTATAATATTAGTTCACGTATGTGTGCATGCTATATTTAGTACATAATGAAACTGTAAAGCACAATGCAGTAATTATACGGCACGCATGCCGCTACTTACTGAGGTGAGCTGTATGTATGACACATGATTTATTACGGTTATTGTAGAAATGACATGTAATTCTCTTGTAAAATGTGTTTTTATATAAGTATGAACTTTTTGGTAATGTTTAATAAGAGTTTCAAAAAGCAATGATACTTCTTAATAATACTATACTAGCAGCGCGCGGTTTTACTCGCGTTGTGCCCGTTCCCGTGGGAATTTTGGGAATTTTATACATATAAACCTTCCTCTGGAATCACTCCATCTATTAAAAAAGACCGCGTCAAAATCCGTGCAGTAGTATTTGAGTTAATCGCTAACAGGCAGATAGACGGACAGACGGACACATGCCACTGTTCCAATGGGCTTTCAACCTCTCAATGCAACAAGGCGAATCCCTAGTAACATACTAGATAATGAAATAAACTCGTTTATTTTGCTCCACAGTCGCTGCAAGCAAAGTTGTCGTTCAGTTCGAAAGAAATTGTAGCGCTGAGTTGCTCGTGGTGTAAGGAAGCCTACCACAACAAAGAAAGCTGCTTCAACCTGCAAAGAATAGGAGAAGAGTGTTCATTAGGTACGTATTCGATTCATTAATAATCATATATATCTACATTTTAATCTTGAGTAATAAAGTATATCTATTTCTGTACTAATATATTAAGTTGAAGCTTGATTTTTGAATGTTGATGAATATTATGAAATGGTTTCTAAACAAAGATCAAGCTTACTCATACTGACCGATTTTAAAAAGCCACCCTGTATATAATTTACATGAATTGTAATGTATACAAATGTATGCAAAATTTGAGCTTAATTAGGGACTGCGAAATGGGTCAAATTTAACTTGAAAGATTTGATTATAGACACACAGAGAGGAGAAACTAAATGCAAGCTGTAAAAAAGCTCTTACCCGCGGTTTAGCTCGCGTTTTATTTCAGTTTTACTACTTCATAAGAGGCATTTTAAAAAATTTATTAAACCTAACTTCTGATATAACGTATGCTGAAATGCAGTCCAATGCGTTTGATTCGCTCAGTGATTTCAACTCGGCAATTAAACAACTTGTCCGAATAAAACTATTCCATATTTAAAAACATAAAAATGTATTGTCGCGTTTTATCAACAGGTATCCAGTCGAATATCATAGTGCCTCCATCATGGATAGTAAAACTTCCAAGAAGAGGCAGTTTCAAATCGTCGCTAAGAAAATCTCCAAGAAAAAAGACAGGGTCGAAAAAGAAAGGAAAAGAATCGAAGAATGAACAAAAAACATTTGTGATAAAGCCTATACCGACGGCGAGCGTTAAGCCAGTATTAGTTTTCATTAATCCGAAGAGTGGCGGCAACCAGGGAGCTAAATTGCTTCAGAAATTCCAATGGCTGCTGAATCCGAGACAAGTATTCGATCTAACACAAGGCGGGCCCGGTCCAGGGTGAGTTACAACTATGTACATTCGTCTTTATAATTTAAATTGAACACACACAAAGAAGAGATAACGTCTGCTCATGAAAGTAAAATACTCACGTGGTCCCATTTCGATTTGTAAAGAGCTATTTCATAAGATGTGGGAGCTCGTAACGGGTTCCAGAGAACGGCGAACGAATGAATAATACAGAAGCAGACCTTCGCTCACAATGCCAATAATAATCGGTTTGACCGATTAAAATCTCTACACAGGGGAATTGTACCGCGTCGTTTGTGTTTTGTTATTTTATTACAACGGTGTCAGTTATTGTTGAACTAAATGCGAGGTAATGGATGTTCACAAAAGTCGCGTTGCCCTTTCATTAGTCATGTCGGTGAATCTGCATGACAATCAACTTGTACACACAATACCACTGTTTATTTACTATAACCATTCATTATCATATCTAATTCTCTCTATTTATCCCATTTCTCTATACCATTCACGTCTCTGTATTGCTCCTAATGGTTTTAAATAGACTTACCTGAAGACTGAAATCTAACCTATCGCTATCAAACTAACAAATATCAATGATTGAAATCAAATGTTCAATTAATAACCCTTATTAATCAAATAGAAGGTCAATTAATTAACTAAATCGGCTCGACTCATCGCAGTATGTATTAACCTAATTAATTAATATCATATTAATAAGTTTCAGTAGGTGACTATTTATAGTTTTGCAATCTTCTCTAGTGAATTGTTATTGAAATGTTCTGCAACCATTATACATCAGAATAACACATGGGACACATTTTATCCTGAAATTCCGGAACAGGTATATGACTGCAACATTCAAGCTCCTGTTGAAAATCTCAGTTAAGGACTCATTTAAAATGTTTAAAAAATAGAGAGCTATTTTTAAATAAGTTTTGCTTATGACAAATACTCGGTAACGATATTCTGTATATATATTATATAGCAGCGCCCCGCGGTTTTACCCGCGTTGTGCCCGTTCCCGTGGGAATTTCGGGATGAAAAATTGCCTATAACCTTCCTGTTGAATGTGGCTATCAATTACAAAAATAATTACTCAAATGGGACTGGTAATTTCCGAGATAAACTCGAACATACAAAGAAACAATCTTTCATCCAATTTTACCTCTTTATAATATTAGTATAGATGAAAATATAGTCAGTTCTCGTCGTTACCACATCATCGCAATTTTATCCTGTTATTAGGGACGCCTCATCTCTCATTTTCCCATAATTTATTTGCGGCAAAGAACCGCGATCATATTCAATTACCCTACATTAAGACGTTTCCCATTGTGAAATAATATCAAGTTGTTTTTATTAAGAGTGAAACGCTATTTACAATTTAAGAGATCTTTTCTTAGTATAATAAGTACCACTTTATTGTTACCGCACCGCAATTGTGCCTGTATTAAGTATATCAGAATGTTTTTGAGATGACAATACTTATTCTATAATATTGTTTCAATCTTAATAGTCCCTCGCACCGTTCCCCAAGAATGACTGAACGGATTTTTATACTTTGTGTTTTTGTAGGATTGTTTTACCAAAATGTTATCTCAATTCCACTACCCGATTCGTGATAACCAAAAATGAACCAAGAGTGGGTAGTGTATAGATTAAAAAATAGATTATCACATAAAATAATTCCTTCCTGCCCGTTTTAACCGTGAATCAACCTACATTGAATCCACCCCCACAAACTATTACGTTTAAACTTAACAATATTGGTACAATAATTGGCTATTATATTGAACACTACACAGCAGTCTTAGTATTATTATGTTCTCGACTTTCGCTTGCATTACCAAGTTGCTGGGGTTTAATTCCCGGACGTTCGCAGGAACATGACTCGGATCAGGAATCACCAATACGCTCCGTGAAGAGCGGTGATTACGTTAATCCCCATATCCCAGACAGGAAGCGTTAGGAATATCAAACCTTCAACTAAGCTTTATTGATCAATTTCGAATGGTTTGGTGGCCAACCCTAGTGTCGGAGATTTAAAATCGCCTTCGGGCCTGTGACTTGTTCTAATGATTGAAATAACCGGGACCGAATACTAATGCGCCCTCGAAAGCACTGTAGCACTCAGATAGAAATGCCACTGAACTAATCTTATACGTTCTATTATTATTATTGTACTTGTTTTTTAAACTCACACGATTTGCACTAAATCAATGTATCAGGATTATATAGTGTTCAAACTATAAAGTATTGACAAAAATACATGCCCGACTTTTTGGAGCGGATTACACCGCTCGTGATAGTCCCGATTCGTTTATTTATAAATATTCATATACATTCATTCAGAACGTAGGGATAAAAATATCATTTAATAATACCACCGTTAATCTATGGCTCTCATTATATTTTAAATGTATTTTGCAAATGTCTGCTTATTCCAAGACCTGCAAGGCAGTTCCTGGTCTTTCTTGGTATTTAAATTAAACTTAGGTACTGTCCCAAAGATAACGAAGAAAAAGTACAGGTCTTTTATCCTGGAATTCCCATCACCAATATAGCGCCAATCCATATTGTAATCAAAACAGAGTGTCTGCGGTAATCCCAGTACTTATCGAAATCAAAATCTAGTGGTGATGAGACCACTAGGGTATCTACAGGTACTTTTTGTGTTCATCAGGTTGGAGCTGTTCCGCAAGGTGCCAGGTCTCCGCGTGCTGGCGTGCGGGGGCGACGGCACCGTGGGCTGGGTCCTCAGTGTGCTGGACCGCATGGGCTCACGGCCCGCTGTCGGAGTCCTGCCTTTGGGCACCGGGAACGATTTGGCAAGGGCCCTCGGCTGGGGCGGGGTGAGTACACACATCTTATTCATTTGATCTGATAATAGAGTCATACATCGTTCTTCATAAACTACGATGTGGAAGTAAAGAATACAGAAGTAGTCCGCATGTGGTGTGCGGCAGCTACTGTCGGTGAAACGGACGGTGATAAGTAGTATGAATACAGTTAGCGCCTGCATTAGGCGAACGTGGCATTGAGAATTTGGTACTATGGAATAGTATTTTATTAGTTACTGAAACCTTTAACAACTTGAAGGGAACTCTACAAAGTTTCGTGTGTACGACTCACCAATTTTCAACGCGTAGCAGTAAAAAAAATACAAATGAACATTTCGCAGCATAGTGCATACAATTTTATGTAATATTCTTTTGCCTAAAAACTTATTTTGTGAATACACTAGGGCCCGCATAATTTTTTAGAGAGCTTTTTGGCAACGCCTCTAGTTTTTCATAAAACTGTTTCATATTTTTAACATAACATGAAAAAGGACTGGTACTCACCAACATAAAAAACTTTTAAAGCTTGACCTTTAAACAATTTGATAAATGTAAGTACAATTATACATCTGAGAACACAAAGTTCAAACAAATGGAACCCCAATAAGTTATCCACTTAGTTCCTAACTTGAAAACTTAAGCATGCAAGCTCCGAAACAAAACAAAAGCGAAACGAAATACTTGGGAAATTGTTTGTCAAATGACAATTTCAGGATTCTTATTTGTTTTTTCTGTTTTATGAACAATTCAAAGTACTCCTGCTACCTCATTAAGGTCTATCCAAGAGTCTTTGACGACCAAATTGAATAATGTGATAAGTGCTGTTTGAAGCACTGAAGCGGGCAAACAAAATTACACTTTACATTTTTATAAAAGGAGTTGTCATTTTCATTTCTAGTCATGTATTTTTATGAAAAACTTAAACGACTAGTAACCAAAATATATTTAAGTTACAAGTGTTGTGAAAAATATTACGAAGTACTTTTTGTAGACACGCGAAATTAAAATCAGTAGGAAAGTTTGGCTAACAAAATGTTTTTGTAACAGTATCCTAAATGGAAAGAAAACGGTAGGTATCTCATGAATATGCAAATCCCATGATTACCTGTCACCGTGTAATCTAGAATGTATTTTAACGAGCTCGTAAACACACTTTATTACTTTGTTCATGAAATTTTAGTATTTCGTCAACAATAATCAAACTTCTTGGGTGTGACATCCATTCGTAGTAATGATGTTTTAATAATTTATCAAACAGATCTGGGCTTCGAATCGAGAACAAAGGGTTTTGAGAGTGCTTTTCCACCAGAACTATGCGACGGGTACATTTGTTTGGTATCTACCAACCAATCATATTAAATTTAACATAGCAACTATGGATTGGCACCCTTAGACATGTTGCACTGAGTCTATGCGTGTGTTACATGTGGTAAGAAGTATGGTTTGGTCGGCTACTGACCTACTCGAAATGTATGAATGAATGAATAGGGACATACGTCGCACTACGTTTTTATTTGTATGTCCTCAGAGCGAAATTAAAACAAATGAACAGTGTAGTGAATCTAGATGATATTCGCTCTGTCCAAAAGTAATGAACTATTTTTATCAACCTATCGATAATCTATATATATAAAATTCAAAGTCTTGACTGACTGACTGACTGATAATCAACGCTCAGCCTCAACCGCTACACCTAGAAACATGAAATTTGGCAGGAAGGTTCTTCAAGTGACGTAAGTGCACACTAAGAAAGGATTTTCGAAAATTCCTACGAGAACGGGCTCAACGCGGGCAAAGACGCGGGGCGCTGCTAGTATAATATTATAAACCTAGAGTTTGTTTGTTTGTTTGAACGCGCTAATCTCAGAAACTAACAATCCTATTCGAATAATTATTTTTGTAATGGATAGCCACGTTCAACGGGAACGGGCACAACGCGGGTAGAACCGCGGGGCGCTGCTAGTTAGTAATAAAAGTACTTACTTACTTATCATCCTATTAAAATGTTCAATAGAATTTCGAAAATAAAGCCATTCTGTGTGTAGGTTCAATTCAGATTTTTATCGTTGTTTTTTGTTATTTTTCTCTTTAATTTAAAGCTATTTCGGTTGGAAGTAATTAAACTTAGGTATTAAGGTAAACTCGATACTTTAACTTTGTCCAATTATGTCAGAATAGATCCTCCTACGACCAAAAATACGTCAGAACAGTAATTATGGTAATTATGCCTTATTATCATCAGATTGCTGTGTAGGTAGTGGTATTGTTATACCTTGTTGGAACGAAGTTCCTTATCGCGGGTTGCGAAAGGGGGCTAGACGGAAAATGGTAACGACATTTTTTAGGCCAGAAAGGGACAGACAGAGAAACTTGCGCACGCCAGAGAGAGACAGACAGAGAAACATGCGCGAGAGAGACAGACAGAGAAACTTGCGCACGCAAGAAAGAGATAGACAGAGAAAATACGCGAGAGAGACAGACAGAGAAATATGAACATGCGCGGGCGCGCATGTTTCTCTGTTTGTATCTCTCTGGCGTGCGCATATTTCTCTGTATCTCTCTCTCTCTCTCTCTCTCTCTTATAGAAAGCAAGCTAGATATTTTCGTTTCGTCTTTCTATTTCGCATTGAATAGTGTGGTTTCGCGACGATTATTTTTATTGATAATAAATAAACTTCGTTCCATCCGGGTGTCCCTTGACACCTCTCAAGTTTTTTTGTTATAGAATAGGATTGGTTTTTCTAGGAATGCTTTGTAAAAGCTGCCGACCAACATAAATAAAGGTTTAATAAAAGTATAAGTAATAATAAAGTCGACGCCCGAGAGAGTGCCAGTTTAATATTTTATTCTGAAATGACATAAAGCCTTGGAACACGCTTTCTCCGATATTATTTTAAAAGACCTTAATGCTTTACATAATTTTACAAATCATTGGTAAACCTACCTAATATTTTATTTTCAAAGACTATTTTAGTAGTAGTAGTTAGTAGCCTGTAATGTCCCACTGCTGGACAAAACAAAAGGCCCCTCATCTCCCTGAAGATATTAGTACAGTGAGGATTAGGCGTAATCACCATACTTGCCTAATGCGGGTTGTTGATCTCAAACCCGAGCCATGTTTGAAAAGTAGGAAATATGTAAATATATCATACTATAGATATACTAGCTGCGCCCCGCGTTGTACCCGTTCCCGCGGGAATTTAGGGAAGAAAAATAGACGTTGGCCGATTCTCAGACCTACTCAATATGCTCACAAAATTTCATGAGAATCGGTCGAGCCGTTTCGGAGGAGTACGCGAACGAACACTGTGACACGAGAATTTTATATATAAGATTACTTGTCGCAAAGTTTTACGCACAAAATCTCATTACAGTTTATTTAAATCTAAAGTTACTTTATGATCTACTCTGCCCTACTCATAGAATTATCTATTATCACCTATTCAAGTATCTGTTCCTCGCAGGGTTACGAAGACGAGCCCATATCCAAGATCCTGGCCAACATCGGTGAGAGTGACACCGTTTTGCTCGACCGCTGGCAACTTACAGTGGAGCCGAACACGGCAGCGACAGGCGACGACACTACCAACGGCAAGCCCGACCTGCCCCTCAGCGTGGTGAACAACTACTTCTCCTTCGGGGTTGACGCTCACATCGCACTTGAATTCCATGAAGCTAGAGGTTAGTGTTTTAAGGTTTTAAGGTTAGCGTTTTGCGTTACGTCATTTGCGTCACTAGCGGCCGCGGTTCAACGCATGACCAATAGACAGCGGTAGGATGTGAATTATCGCTATTATCTATACGATATTACAATAAATACTTACATATCTTTTCTAATGTTACCCTTTTACACGTTAATATATTTATTTTATCTTCCTAATACGAATATAAGAAAGTAGAATCGTTTTTCAATTTGAATGCGCTAGTGGACTTAAAAGTTACCTTTGATTAATGTTTTTCTCCTTCTCGTAATCTATTCTAGCTAGTGAAAGAATACTATAAAAAAGTGATTTTTAATATTTACTTTCTTTTTAAAACCATATAAGTATTACCTTTAAATTCTACCAATTAATTTGTTAATAGTTTCAATAAGGCCAGAATGAGTGTATGAAATGAAAATTGCCGGCCGAAAATCTCATTACCTACGTGATGTCACACTTTGTCCGAGACCGCGGATCCTAAATGAATTATTGGACAATGTTCAACATTTTCAACATCATTTAGATACATACTGAAGTTTAACTATATATGTAATTAAATAATTTTAAACTCCGATAACATTTCACACATACCATTTACTAGGTAACCAGCCAACCAACATTGTTAAAACTACAATTTCAAAATTAACAATAACAGTGAATCCGCTACAGTCCTATTATAAACCATACTTATGTAATTAAATGAAATAACAATGTAATTAAGTATTCTGGAAAATTAAACGAAAATGATATTAAACGGGAGAATGCTGCTACGAGCACTTTGTTATGAAATATTTCAATTTTCAACCCATGAATTAGAAGTGAAAAATAGTGCATAATTTGAACCCGAGGGCGGTGCGGCGAGAATAATAAATAATGAAAGTCTTATTTCATAGATAAAACCACCGCGGGGTTATTTGTTTTGAAGCTACCATTAAAAGAAATACACCTCGTATTACTTACTCGTTTTACCTATTCATTAGCTTTGACAGAAGGTGGTCTGTTATTACAACTAGCTATTTCGTAAATGATTGCTATAGCGTTCCATCATTGATGTAGTTCTCTTCAAACGTCGCTTTTGTTTTAAAAACTGTTTTCCGCGAAAACGAAAACGTGTAGAAAAAGAAATCTATAAACTGAAGTCTTGAAACTTACTTATCGTTTTATTATGTTTATAGGTTCTCAAGCGGGTAACTTCCAGCCACTGTATTCACTTAAACTTTAGAAAGCATTATTCAAAATCTTATTGGGATAGGGCCTGTTCTCTTCGCTGAACGTATTATTAATGCAGTGAGGAAGAGCTTTACTCTATCCCTTACGGATGTGTGGTGCGGGTGGATGCCTGCAGCTCCTAGGAATTGAACAGACTTCCTTTACGGTAAAACACTGAGAGCTTACTTACCGTTAATAATTAAAACGATTTTTAATTTGAAGGAAACTTTTACCTGGACAATTAATTCATAAAAATGTTCGTAAATTTTCCTAATTGCTTTGTTGTCCAAAAATGTTTTAATTTTTGGGAGAAATAATTAAATATTCATTCAAAAGGAAACGGTTAGCGCCGAACACCTTTTGGGAAAACGGTCTTAGTGTGATAATAATTTGGGATATTTATGTCATGAGAGAGTACATGAATAAATATAGCGCAATCCTCACAAAGGTTTATGCGTATAAAGGAAGTAGCAAAGCGCTCTTCTAGGAACGGCCGTTAAGGTGCTTCTAGGATTCGGGGTAAAGCAGCTAATATGTTCTTTATCCAAGAAATATTGCATAACATAATATTCAACATTAAGTAAGTCCAATCAGAAAAATAGCAATCAACAATTTAAAGCAAAAAGTGTTTTATTTTATTTTTTATTATTCAGGCCCTATAATTTAACAATCATCCGATTCAATGGACTTCACACTGGAATGTCAACAACAAAAATAATGTTACCATACTGACCAATAGTGCCAAAAGTGAATTATTTATTTTGTTCCGAACATTTTGCCATTAAATCGTTATTTTCGATGATTCAACATTTTATTTACTATTAAATAAGTTAGTATGATAAAAGAAGCATCACAGGAAATATCGAATTAAAGCATCGTTTAGTTTGAGTTCAGGTCTCTTGTCAGAAGCAAGGTTTTCTATTTCCTATTCTATTACATTTATTACGATAGTGTTCTTCTACAAATGTGACATGACTTGGATAGAATTATATATCTTTTCCTTTCCTTATTAAATACGTGTCAACAAAACATTTGTCTTTGTACAATAACCATTTATTAGACACGATCCTCCTCCACAGTTGCGCTCTTATTGTTTATTCTTAGTCGTTCATAGGTTTATATGATTTGGCGAACAAGATTGGTATTTATAAAACTAGTATTTTGTACCTCAATTGACGGTAGTTTTTCTCGGCGATTTCATTTACATAAGCGTGATTTTACTTACTTTATACATGAGTTTATTTCTAAAAACCTTTACCCTTATTTCACGCTTTGAGCGATGCATTACTTCAGCTTTGAGTTCATATTATACAGGTCCGAGGGTCCAACGTTAATCCCGTCCATTCTTTCCTTTCTTCGCAGATTCCGCGCCGCCCTTGAACCCTCATAAGTCGAGGCGGATTAAAAAAGATTTATTATTTTTCGTCGGAAACGTGAAGTGATTGATTTAAAGAGGAATATTTGGAAGTATATTTATAAATGTTTAAGTTTTATTGGACTCGGAAATATTGTATTCAAGAATTGTGTATAAAGTAGAGATATTAAGAAGGGGATCGGAAATTATACCTTTAATATTATTAAGCTTAGTTACTAACTGTATAGTACACGTTGTCATTACAGAATATCCTGTGTACATTATTAGCAATTCAACTCGTATTACCCACCCGCGCTGTACTCGATTCCGTGAGAAATTTGAAGTATTCGACAGCCTGTCTTTCTTATGAATGTAACTACTACGTATACAAAGAAATATTTATTCATATTTAACTGCTTCCAACTATGAAGATAATGAAGATGTACAAATAACAAGAAAGATCTTTTCTTAGGAACAATATCATCGTCAAATACTACCCTGTATACTTACATAAATGTTATATTAAAATATATCACTTAGACTTGTTACATTAACGCATCATTTCTGCACAGAGGCACACCCGGAGAAGTTCAACTCTCGAATAAGGAACAAGTTGTTCTACGGCACCGCTGGCGGCAAGGATCTGATGCAGCGCAAGTGGAAGGGGCTGGCGGAGTTCGTGACGATGGAGTGCGACGGAAAGGACCTCACGCCCGTGCTCAGGGAACACAAAGTACATGCCATAGTCTTCTTAAACATTCCAAGGTAGGTAACTATTGGACTTATTTTAATCTATGCTAATATAATAAAACTGACGGGTTCCACTGAAACTACCAATCCGATTTGTATACTAATTGTGGTACTTAATTAATTGTATAATTATTTTTACAATGGTAGCCATATTCAACGGTCAGGTTAAAAGCTATTTTTCAACCCGAAGTGAAATGAGACTATTTACGACTAACGCTATATTTTCATTTTATTTACGATTGTAGCACCAACGCAAAGCAAGGGTGTCAAAAATAAACATTGTCAAAAAATAAACATTGTGAATGTTTTGAATGAAAAATAACAAACAGTGATGGTGATAGGTGTCAGATGCACAGACCAATTTGAACAATGATTTTAGAACGTTTCCCGAAACATTTTTCAAGTACAAAAATAGATCAGACGCGAATGGGTTTTAGTGAATGTCACCATTGTTTAAGAGATACCGATAACAAGTTTTCAAGACTCTGCATCAACTTTTATTTCTTCTTTTTGAAGAAATAAAATGGACTGCCATTTCATAAAACGATTATTCACTAGCCGATAATTGGCAACTTACATTACGAAAACAAATTCTCAGAAATATTTTCAATTACTTCGAATTAGAAAAAAGGTTAAGTATATTGAAAAGATACTGAATTCTGAAAACATCTCAATTGAATACTTACCTAAATCAATAAGCTTCCAATCAACAGAGACATTGCTCAATTTATTTTAAGAAGGTACATATTTCATCGGTAAATGAAATATCTTCTTCGTCTTAATCATTATTTCAATTTATTTAACTAACTAGCTGACCCAGCAAACGTAGTTTTGCTTTAAAAAATTAGGAGTGGACTACCTTAACATTTAGGGGGATGAAAAATCGATGTTGTCTGATTCTCAGACCTGCATATCGTATGCACACCGAGCCGTTTCGTAGGAGTTTAACAACAAACACCGCAACACCAGAATTTTATATACTATTAGATATAATGGATGCTTAATAATTTGACATCTAATCAGGAATGATGGAATTGTTTATTACATGAATAATGAATGTAAAAAGTAAAGTAAACTTGTAATATTGCACTACAGGACGGTAGCCGCTTCAGTCTACTCTCATTATGTACCTGTCAGTAGTGTTCGCGGTATTAATTATTGTATTCGGTATTACATCGGAAATCTAGTACAGAAACTGCTGAATGAGTAGCAGTAGCACTTCTACCAATGTAAGAAGGCACGGTCGATTGATATCTACGTCATATACCCGTCATGGAAAGGCGTTTAACGGTTTATATACACCAAAACTCGATTTAGTAACTAATCTACGTCTAAATCGAACATCGTTTGGGTTCGGTTGATTGACTAATTATTGTTGTACATTACCACTAATCTAGTAGGTGTGTTTGCTCTTCTAAATAATCTGACCTTATCGCCAGTCGGCGCGGGCGCTAATTACATGACTGTACTGAACGTGCGGAGTGCGCATATCACGAGGTCAATTTCAAGCCTCAATATCCTAACAAGTCCGGTAGCTAATCCAATCACCCTGGTATATCATGCCATGTTTCCTAATGCGGCGCGCTCGCTCACCGCCGAATGTACCTCGATTTGACTACTAAACACAGAATAATGCCTCAATAAGTCGGTACAATATTTATTTATTTTTGTACACCAAATTGATATTTATGAGCGGCCTCTGTTGTGTTTCGGTAAATGAATGTCACGTCTACGGCGATACGTGAAGAATAATAAAAGGTATTGAACAATATTGGTTATTGTTTGCTAATGTTCGCAGTTACGGGGGTGGAACGCATCCCTGGAATAAATCGGGGGGAGCCCACGAGCCCTCCACCGAGGACGGGCTAATTGAAGTTGTGGGCTTGACCACATATCAACTGGTGAGCTCTATTTATAATTATTTATAGACAATGCATATTGATAATTCTCTGGAAGATTTAAAATGAACAATGAGTAATTCAATAATGGGTATTTCAACGTAATAGTTTAATCGGATATGTTTTCAAAAGGATTTTCACCGAATTGCGTATATGAAATGAATCCACAAAGACGCCATATTAATGTTATTTCCATGAATTGTACCTATTTATTAATTTCAGCCGTTACTGCAAGCCGGCGGGCACGGTACTTGCATAACTCAGTGTAAGACCGCTAAGATAGTGACGACTAAGGTGATTCCGATGCAAGTGGACGGCGAGGCGTGCCGCCTGGCGCCCTCCACCATCACGCTGTCGCGGCTCAACCAGGCCATCATGCTCGCCAAGAAGAAGCCTGGTAGAGTGATCGCACCGTGAGTAACTTTACTTACTATTTGTCACTTTTAATCACTATTAATTTAGCTAAAATAAAGGTTAAGGAAAACCTTCTTTTTTAGCAACACAGAAAGTATTCTTTTAAACTTTGAAAAGTTTAAGAAAGTTGAAGAAAGATTTTTCAAACTATATCAAATTTATTTAAATCCACGCAATACCTTATTTGAGTGTAAAAATGTTTGAGGCGCGGGTTTTTTCGAGGTAGAAAGGTTATAAAGCAAACAAACTTCTTACTTTTTGTTTTCCTACGTTTCGAGCGGATTGCATTGCGAAAATCCCTATGTTGCACGTTTACTACGTGTTCAAATCGCATAACTTCAAAATAGACTAGTCATCCCCGTCATTGGATGTTTTGAAACCATCTCAGAATAACCAGCTGTGTTTTGTATTGTTTCGTTGCTTCATGAATCCCATGATAATAATCGTGCTGAATCGAACTGACACAGATATCAGTAGCGAAGCGACGGCTTTCTAATATCTAGGTGGATCTCTGAGGAAAATGACATTCAAAGTTTAGTCATTCCCGCTCGGTACACTCCGTCGTCCATTCTGTGCACGAGTGGGAGTAGAATTTCCCACTACTTTACTCTGTTCTTTCTCATTTATTACAAATGTCAATTGATAACGTCATAGTTTTGTGTACGACATTGCAAGTTCATGATTGACCCGGTTATTTCAATCGATACACCATGTCTACACCAGGCCTAAAAACCCCAACGCCGGGGTTGACCACAGACCTTCAAAATGAATGAATGAACAAAACTTCTTCAAAAAATAAAAATAAAAATTTGAAACGTTAACAACGAATTAGTTAACGTTATCAAATTATTCTTATTGAATATAATCGTCATTATCGTTAAATAGTTTTTAATACCGTGTTCATTTATCATGAGTATTAATAATTCGTTTAACGATAACATCTATACCACTACACTAAGTTTCAATTGTTTAGATTTTAGATAACATGGTTGATGAAATTATTTTTGTTCTAGACAAACTACGTTAGACAAACTGTCTCTGACCGTAAATCTCATAACAATGGCCGACTACGAAAGACATCACTATGATAAGGAGTTACTCGCAAAGACAGGTAATATTTTACATTCCAAGATACCTCTTTTCATTCGAAGGCAGTATTTCACTCGCGTTCATTCGATTGGTCCCTCAGAGATTTATTTAAACAGTGTAATGGTATTGGCAGTAAGATATTCTGAATCATGGCGATGAAAGTTCAATTGCTATAAATATTTTAGTCTGTCCGTCCGTGATCCGCTTCGGGTACCAAGTTTTTCATCGCTACAGCCTATCAATTATTTACCTAACTTTGTATAACTTTGATAGCTATCTACTGTTAATTTCAAACAATAGTTAGTTAAGTAACAATACCTAACGTTAAATAGGTATTTCTAGATTTACGGCCAACTTCGATGTTAACCAATCCAAAACGAATTATTACATTACGCTGTAATTTATGACTGCAAATGAAAGCCATTTTGAATCAGATTAAATGTTGTATAAATCTGAACTCTATAACTTTTTGATGAATCGCATGAAATTAAGTTCAAATTGATAAGCAATTTTCTTTGTTCGTAATTAATTTGACGAGCTATTAATTGACTCGTGTATTCATTATTTGAAGTTCGCTCTCACTGAAAATATTTGTTTTGCAAAGTTACGATATCTTGTTTCAATATCTACGTTAATTATTTGTCTGTTGTTTTCTGATTCGTATACAAAATGTATGTGCATAAATTTAATTTATCTCTCTAATCTCGCTGTGAAGTTTGGTCTCATTGGACTAGTAGTCGGATTATTTTGGATGCATGTATATTTAATGCTCCACTCACGTAACTTCTGAACAAAAGCGTAACCTCAGCGTAGTATTCTGAGCGCGTAGTGCACACTGAGACACATTTGCTCAGCAATGCAGCGCAGAATTTCGAAATGAATGAACAAGACACAAATATGAATTTCAAGTGCCCGCATTCGTTGCACTGTACCTGTGTGAACTGTGAACTCGGCTTTCCATTTTGTATGTTGAGTAATGTATGACGTTGTATCACCTTTGATCTGTGCAAAAGAGTCTGTATTAGAGAGAATATAGGTCTAATGCGAGGTGTTAATGTCTAAGCAATTAATATGGACAACATTATGCTTAAATAAAACATACCTTATTGGATCTGTATTGTTTGTATATATTGTAAAAAATTCACAATAATCACACCACCAAAACGATTATCATATTTATATTGAACATAATATGTTTGTGAGGTACAAAGATGTATTGTATATTCAACGTTCATTATGTATATGGTGTCTCTAAACTTAACCGTGAAGGTCCTTTTCCTACTTTACGTTTCAGCCGAGTTACAGCGATCATAGTTGCAACTTAAAAGCTTTGTAATAAAATAAACTGCAGAACGGTTGTCTTTTGTAGCGCTTCTTGTTATATACTAACAATTGTGTGTTGTAGCTGAACGCGTTGGTACGTTGGAAGTAAATCCTACGACCGACTTGGAGCAACTCCGGGGCCTCGTCCAGGGGCTGATCAAAGAATGTCAAGCGCACTCGAACATCGTCGACTGGTGGTTTGTAGACTGTGAGTACTGCCAGCTCTCGATGTCTTTCACTTAGCATTAAGATGAGGATTGGATGTAAACAAGTGGGATTAGGTATCCCTCTTGATGTCGACAAGTTGTGATCACTGGTTGTGAATTTGTCAACGACCCGAATTATACCCGGTCATTCAATATCGAAAGGCAGTCGGATATCATTATTCATTATAACAAGTAAAACCTTTTACGGAAAGGTTAGTTCCTAACAAAATATTTTTATAACAACCGTTAAGAAAGGAGCCTATAAATACATATAGTCTATAGACGGTATAAATTTGTATTAAATCATTCATTTTCATTGCGAAATATTTAGTATTATGTAACTTATTGATGTATAAGAGATGGGTGAAGTAAATAACTTCAATTCTTTATTTCGAAGTTTATTACTCATTATGCTTTTATTTTTATGTCAACATAAACTTAGGCTCGATAATTTCTAAGTAAGTTTATGTCAGACAGTCACCGGCGTTATATTTTAAGAGCATTTCCGTTTGAGACGTTCTTGAGTGCAGATTATACGCGTGTAAAATGTAGGTGAACACTCACGTCCCCCGAGGTAATAAGTGTTGCTCATCCGTTAAGAGACAAGAGGCAACTCTACCTGTGTGATACGATTATGTAAATTACATTCACTCGCATTTTCTTTTTACACAGTTAAAATTCAACATGACGTGGCCCGTTCTGTATTATAATGGTTAAAAAGACAGACATTGCTCACAGACAGCTCCAAAAGTGTAATATTTTTTCCCAAAACATTTGAATACTGGAACAGATATGTCACTACCTTGTATTTAGTTCGGAGTATTGTTGGTATTTTTACAACAAAGACGACAGAATTGAAGATACGAAAATGTATGAAACTGAAGTGAGTTTTGTTTACACGACAATCGATTCAGGCGAGTAACGATCACTTGTAAATATTTGCAGTGGTCGGGGATCGTCTTTGCTCATTTCTTCTGAAAATGTCAGCAAACTGTTCATTTAACTCCAGTATTTTATATATTACTAGCAGCACCCCGCGGTTTTACCCGCGCTGTACCCGTTCCCGTGGGAATTTCGGGATGAAAAATAGCCTATGTTACTCGTGGATAATGTAGCTTTCGAATGGTGAAAGAATTTTTAAAAACGGTCCAGTAGTTTTAGCCTATTTATTACAAACAAACAAAGTTTTCCTCTTTATAATATTAGTGTAGATTTAACGTACATTCCAAAATGGTATCAAATCAGCTAATTGCTGCTAAGCTATAACATGTAGATCATTTAAAAATCGGACATTCGAACTAAAAGCACTGACACAATGGCAACATGAAGTACTTCATTTAAACACAGAGCAAGTAATATATTAAACTGATACAAAGCAAAATTTACTTTGTATCATTCATTATCAACGAAATTGCAATTTGATAAGCTATTGTAGAACAAGATTTGTTGAATAGCAAATGTAATTCGTGAAATCATAAAGGTGTACGTAAGCTTTCGTACGGCTAATGACATCAGCCGAATGAATATTCAAACAGAGCGCCAACCACATGTTAAAATAATATTATACAAACACGAACTTGCATTTCGAATGGAAGTTTTCCTTAACAGTTTGAAATAATTATGTTTCATGAAACGAGCTAACGAATGTTCGTGTACCTTGTACCTAGTGTGCGAAATTACGTGTGAATGTATAGTGTGCGAGTTGTGAACCAAAGCTCTGCGCTCATTACCTGTGTGCGCTCCCCACGGACCAAATGTTGCATTTTTAAACTACCGCACCATACATTATAAATGAACTAATATCACAAAGCATATTTTCCGCACACACAACGCTGCACAGAAAACACTGTGATACGTGAACAGTTTTCAAAACGGAAAATCTGAAAATGCATATTATTATCACTCTACAGTAAGAGTGATGTCGGAAAAGAAGTATTACATACACAAATCTTTCTTGCTTAGTCCTTACTAAAATTCCAAATAAATATTTTGGTCACATTTGACTAAATAATAACATTTATATTTTTGTTCAACAGCCGTGACCGCTGAAAGGTTTTTCCGTATCGATAAAGCTCAAGAGAATCTCCACTATACTTCTGACATTGGTCATGAGAACATATATATTTTGGATGCGGCACCTCTCACGCCGGACACCGAGAGCACGGTACACCCAGAGACTACGGCTACTGCATCGTTGGACCGCTCCGGGCCTTCGGTCTCACTGGACACCACCACTGGACTCTCTTTGGACATTTCTCATAGTGTGGACACTCCGAGTGCGGGGGTGTCGATTGATGTACCTGAATCTCATGCAAGGTCAGTGACTCTTATTTACTTGGTCTATTGTACATACAGTACAGAACACTATCACAGTTGTTGGAAAATAATGCCAATTACACTGCTACTTCTATCATCAACTACTAATACTTGTTAAATTGAAAAAAATATGTGTGTTCTATCTATCAGAATATATTTTACAATATCTTACCCATACTACTAAATTTAAAAGAAAAAACATCTAAAATTCGTGTTTAACATTATCTAATATTTCACTGTTTCAACTATTACTTACACCACGAGAACTTACAATAATAAAAAGATATACCCGTACTTACGATTAGATAGTTCGTCATTAACGATGGTTTTACTACATGCATCGTGTGCACCATTAAGCGTCTATAAAGAGTGTCGTATGCGGCTGTCACGATCAAACAAGGTTCTGAAAGTGTGACAATTATAGTTGCATCATGCATATACGACATTATGAGTCAGTCGAGATGAGGAATCATCGCGATCACACAATCTGATGAAGCAAGAGTCTCATAGAAACAACTTTGAAATTAAATACGACAGGAGAACTCAATAAATATCTACGAGTGTTCCTCTGATGGATATTAATATTTTAAAAGCCTTTTCTGAAGAATTTTACTCGGAATTCCTTTCTGATTAAATTGAATAAGTAAATTTTGTTAATTAACTAGCTACAAATCAAACAAATAAATATATCTACAAAATATAAAGTAATAATAACTGTATTGCGCATGAAATATGTTCAATGTACGGTATATTGAGTTCTGAAGTGTCTCTCTTCTACTTCACTGTAATGCATATAATATTTCATATGAAATAAAATTGATACATCCTAATATACATATAAGTTATTGGTATTATAGTTACGAGTATGAATACATAGTAAAAACAATATATTTTCACGAGGTTATGAGTTCATTGATTTAAATAAGGAATTTTACATCATATAACAGTGTTAGTTAACTAAAATGTAGGATAACAGAACATAGAATATCTCGGTACAGATATACCATTCAGTAGATACTGAAGAGGTCGGAACTTGGAAACAAAGATGTCTATCAAATATTCACAGAGATGAAACATCAATGAAACAATTTGTATCGCATCGGTAACCTTTTATAGCTCTTTTTATACAGTGTCAAGGGAATTTGACACACTCAGAAAGAAAATTATTGATATTGACATCTATGCAGTGCGAACGAAATATAAATATTTTATGAATTTCTTTACTTAAGAATGCTACAACATTTCGTAGCCAGACTCGTAGCGAAACTCGTAGCCAGATCCGAAGCCTACGTCACTTACCGATGAGTCAACACTTTTGAATAAGTAAATGTTATGGTTGTAGGTATACTTTCAATATTGTCAAAGTTTTGTTTTGATGGAATAAATATGTAGCTAGATAGTAAACGCCCACCTATTCCGTAAACATTGTACTTGCATTGAATTACGGCTTTCATTAACGTACGTATGGACGGAATGAGAGAATACTAGAAGCTACCGGTTCCTAGTCAGATTCGTGGTAACAATATTCCCCTACTGAATAGCAAAGGTAATTTCGTCAAGTCTCCTTTGATTACGTGAACAGCGTAACTAAATACCTCGATTCAACTATTCGGGCACAGTACAATGAGTTGTTTTCGGTAGGTGACTTAATCCCGAGAACACACTTAGATGGAACTCTACCTAAAGTTTATGCGAACCCAAAACATACTTAACAGGAGTTTGTCCCTAACTTAACAGAGTTATGGTGACTGATTTTACATATAATCATCAGAGAGCCGCGAGGATGAGAGGCAGAAATTAAAGTGAAAAGTTTGTAATGGAAATTAGAGCTTTTAAGACACTTTTACAGACTTGTGGTAACTTGTTTAACAGAGGCAAACATTTTATACCGAAAATGATAATAAAAAAAGATAAAGTGAAAATGTGTAGCATACGAGTACATTATTTTGTAAATGTAAATTAACAAAGTAACAACAAAGAAAATAATTTAGCCGGTTATTTGAAAGTCGGCTCGTAAACGTAATGATAATTTATTGTTTCTCCTTCCAACTTTGCAGTATATGATATCCAGAATTTTTACAGGGAAATGACTTTATGAGGAAAATAAATCAACTCGGAAGCACTCTAAGCTTAATTAGACTCCTTAAAATTTCACGAGCAAGTTAGTGAATCCCGAGGGAAGTTCGTTAGCTTATTCGGGAACGCCAGTGGTGTCCTGTAGGGGTTGACCGAGGGTCGTAGAGTCAACCCCACTCGAAGCAAAGTTGATGAATGGCCACGACTCACAATAACTCAGTTTTTTGGATAAAACACATTTGTTAGGTTATTTACCGTTTCCCTCAGTTATTTCATTGTGTATCCGAAATTATAATGACGACTTTCACCGAATTGTTTTATTAATTGGCTGCTTACGCATGAAAAAAGTTTTCACGATAACAAAGCTGTGGATAAAAAGGTCCTGAATAAATATTTTTGTACAAACAGAAATATTCAAGGTTATCATAAAAATAGTACTTACTAAAAATTTTGTTTTGAAAAAATGTTCAGCTTTTTCGTCTCATTTCGATATTCTAGGTTTGTTTATGATACTAAAAATAAATAAATTTGTTATATTACATAGTTGATACCTGTGGTTGATACATAAATAGTGTACGAACTTTTGAAGATCTTTGATTTATATATCTTTTTAGTATAGCAGACTATTGGTCTTCACACCAGGTTTTCCATGTTGTTAGTTAAATCATCGCTTAACTCACACGATCTGTAAAGTTTTGCGAATGCCTCACAAGGGACTTCAGCAACTTGTGCACATAGTGTACCTCAACGTTCGATTGCAACTTCTAGCTTAGAACAAATAGAAACGATCTTTAAAAGAGTTGAAACTTTCCCAATCGAAGTTACGTTCGAATACCTGCCGTGATTCCTTCACACACAATTCAATTCAACGTGATTCTTATTCAAATTCAGCGCCATCATGAAGTAGGTAATTGAGAAACTTTCGCTAGTAATATAATCCTACCAATACCTATTATGAATCGGAGAGTTGTTTGTTTGTTACTGAAACTCGTTGGAATATTCAAATGCTTTGGGATGGAAATAGATTACTAACTAGTACTTTTTTGTTTTTGTACCTATTTTTTAAAGCCTATAGAACATTCATGGAGGTACATTTCAAACATAGGTATTTTTTATAACTAGGTAATTCATGCAAATAGACATTTATAATACTAATTTCGTTGGCAATCTCTGATAATCCTTAGCTGATTACTTAAAGAAAAATAACAGTTTTCAAGGTCCTCTCGACCCCCACTACGGGCCAAATCCTCTCGATGTCCTAAACAGTTTAAACCAAATATTTTACTAATCATATTACTTTCTGCAGCGAATCCTGCCTGGGCAGCCCAGCAAGAACCTCGGAAGAGTTACTAAGTCCCCAGACCCCTCCCCCTGCCAGCTCTACTTCCCCCTCCAAGCCCGCACTATCGGAACCTCCCGGAATCCCTTCCCCTGGAGAATCAGCCAAGTCTCTGACTCCTGTCTCCCCACAAAAAGACACCTTGCTTCCTCATGATTCGAACTCTCCGCCGCTGTGCACGAGCCCACCAATGAAGCAGCATCAAGCGACTAACGATTCTTTGGCCCGGTTCAAAACGTGAGTACTTTGTTATTTATATTGTCATGTATTGGGGCAGTTTTTGAACGGACACTAAAACGCACACAACTAAACAGGATTCTCTTTAAATGCTAAATATTAACCAATATGTACCGATACAATTCAATGGTGATTACCTAAGGATCACATATAGAGACTGTAACATCAGAAACATTAGAAATTCAAACTTCCAACTTAGTTTAAGAGAAATTACCCATATTCTGGTAATTATACCCTCAACCGGACATGCGCATTCCGGTTAATAGCCTCCGTGAAAACACAAAATCTCCATGAGATATTGCGTTCCAATTGCAATCTCCCTTGAAATTCACTAACTAAGTATTTACGTTAGAGGCTCTAAAGGCGCTTAACCCGATTGATGCTTTACGATAGCTCATTTTACCTCTGCTAAGAGCTTTACTAACGCGTTGATGGAACAGCTTAGTCAGATACACGAGTATTTCAACTAATATCAAATCGAATACTTTAGTAACTTTTTGGAATACTAAGTAAATATCACTACATAGTATAAAACAAAGTCGCGTCTGTTTGTCTGTATGCTTAAATCTTTAAAACTACGCAACGGATTTTGATGCGGTTTTTTGTAATAGGTAGAGTGATTCAAGAGAAAGGTTTTTATGTAAAAAAAATCCCGAAATTCCCACGGGAACGGGCACAACGCGGGTAAAACCGCGGGGCGCTGCTAGTAATTAATATTTTGAGACGAAATATAAAAATAATCTAAGAGTTTATATTCTGTATATACCACTACTGTACGAGTAGGTATATATTTAAAAGTATGGATGTAAAATATATACTAGATGAAAAATACGGATCCAATTTCAAAATACCTTACACCAACATAAAATGAACTTTGAGGTTAGTCGATCGAATTTGACTTTGGGGAATAAAAAGTATACGTCAAGTATCTTAAAAAATTTGATAAGAAAATTGTTAAGGATTCCTTTAGGGAAACCGAAAGTAGATCGTTGGTTATTCATATGTCATATTGTCACTTGAAATTTCTCGAAGCCCATCGAATACGAGTTTCTAAACAAAACATTCAGATAAATCTTCTGTCTTTTCTACTCATTTCTTTCCCTTTGACTTTTATAAAAATGTTCATTTCCAGGACATTTTCTTTTAGTAAATTGGTAGAATTATAATTGAAGGTAAAGCATTTATTAATTAAGATGAAAAAACAGACAGGGGCAGGCAGTCGGCTCTACCGTTACTACTCGATTTTCCGAATGTTAGTTAACACCATGTTAGTATGAATGAGCAGGTATGTTTAAGTTTAAAAGATCATATTTGAGACAATTTCTGCATATTATGATACGACTATTGACAAAAATAAAATAAAATATTCACTAGAAGTAACAAAAATATTTAGTCATTAGGAGTTTGTGTCGTATAGCCTATATGGAGTAAATACACATAGAAAGATTCACACAGTTTTGTATTTTAAAGCGCACTCACTTTAAAAAGAGTTTCTATTCAAATCTGCACTCTATCTCTTCTCTCTTCTTTCTAATTGCATGCAGCATTCATGAGAAACTTTTTGGACTCGAACAAGAAGTGTTTGGGTATAGGTGAGAAGCACGTTATAAAATAAATCTATTAGCCCCTTTCCGCTACTCTAACCGCTTTCCCAGGATATTAAAATAAAGTAGGAACGCTATATAACACCTAATAAGTAGAAAAGCTAGTTTAACCAAACCTTTTAAAACGTTTGATTCATTAAATTTGAAAAAGGATAATTGTTACAGAAACTTGTTGGAAAAAACTACCGACGCACTCCTAAAAGCGGCCAAAGTAGGCGATTTGAAACTGGTAAGAAACGTGGAAAGAAAGGCTTGTTAATAAAGTTACAAGTTTCCTGTTGTGATGTCCTTGAGTGAAATGTTATTACGGAGGCTCGTTAGTGGTGTGTGAGACATCAATGTGCGACACATTTACGTCGCCGTTCCGTTCCCTTTGTTCGTAAAATAGTTAGCTGGGATCTCTTCACGACACTTCCTCTGGGAGTAAGACGTTTTATGTTATTACGAGCACACTGTAATGTTCAAAGTAATCGCGTATAAAGATTGAATAATGACCATATCGCACGAGTAAGTTCCCGCTTTGTAAGACAGGGAAACAGGAAATTGTGTGACGCGATAACAGTATGTCAAAATAAACTTGTAAACAAAGTTAGCGGTCTCACTACGTTGTTTGTGTAAATTTATGTGAACCGAGAAAGGCAAATTGGAGTTATTCGCGAATAATATATAGGTTTTAAAACTTTTAGGTTAGGTTAGGTCACTTCAATGAAAATTCGAGAATTTGCGTTTACAACATAATATTATTAAGCTATTGTATAAAAGGTGCTCAATGATCTTGAAGAAATAAAAGAGCTTTAACGAAGTCATGTTGCTCAGAGTTAATAAAAGCTTTTTCTGAAAATGTTTTAAACTGGGAATGCTCGTTAGCTGAGAACAAACATAGTACGAGTATACTAGGTAACCTCTACTACATTACCTTTATTCCTTTGAGGACTACGTTCCTAAATTATTTTGTTTACCAAAACCTTATTTTAGACTTTAATAGATTTGAAGCCACAACGTTGGGCAAACTATAGGACACGGATATGAATGGACGAACAATTTGCTGAAATTTTAGGTTGGGGTTAGTTTGAGTCCAATATGGACCGACAAGGTTCGCTCAACTATTTAAAGTTACCGAGAATTTCAAAGCTGTATTCGGGAGTTAAGTATCCTTACATATGGAATCTGTTTTCAACTGTGTCTCTTTGTTGGTTAGATGAAAGAGCTCCACGCAGCTGGCTACTCCCTCCTCTCAATAGATGCATGCGGTCAGACAGCGCTGCACGTGGCTGCGCGGTATGGCAACAAGGAAATCATCAAATACTTGATTGCGTGCGCGCCGACCGCTATACTAAACATGCGAGACAACGAGCGCGGCCAAACAGCGCTTCATAAAGCGGCTGCGCATAAGCGAAGAGCTATCTGCTGTATGTTGGTGGCTGGAGGAGCCTCACTGACGAGACAGGACCACGCGGGCCTCACGCCGCGGCACCTGGCGCTCAGGGCGGAGGACCACGATCTGGCTGCCTACCTAGAAAGTAAGTGGACTCCGTAAGGAGGTTTGTTCAACATACCAGTCCTACAGTTCATCATTCTAGAAATAATTTAAAAAAAATACATTTTAAAAAGATTGAATCTAGGAATGATATCAGTTTTTATTCTATTATTAGGATTTTTTGGGACTGATTATAATTTAAAGTTTAGATTTTTGCAAGTTTACATAT
Organism: Cyclophora punctaria; assembly: GCA_951394245.1. NCBI lineage: Eukaryota > Metazoa > Arthropoda > Insecta > Lepidoptera > Geometridae > Cyclophora > Cyclophora punctaria. The sequence continues at coordinate 6,684,909 of OX596169.1, forward strand.
TTCCAACAAAATATTACGAGTATTTCAATTTCGCCGATTTTGTTTTCTCTTGCAAAGGGGCAACGAGTGAAATGTATGCTTAAATTAAATACCGACTCTTTTAATATTTATGAAACGTTGGATAAACAGACAATTGCCTCAAAGTCTGACGTTTCTCTCAAATTATTTATTTATGTGTTCAATGTTTACCATTATTTTTTTGAGCTGCGTAATAAATTCCAATTGGTTTACCTGTACGGTTATCATTTACATTACCTGTTATTACACATGCAAACATTCCAGGTAAAATACTTGGAATAAATTCGAAGTCAATGTCCGTACTCGAAATAAACAGTCTTGAAAACAGATAAGAGTTTCCGGAAAACAAAGCAAATTTTACTTAAGGCGTCGCTAACCTGTGAAACAACTTTACTGAAATGCATTAACTATTCCAGGCCAGGAACATTTCCAATTAGTCTCTGAAGACTTAGAAACTGCTGTTTGAAGAAAGAACGCTCCCAACGTTCGCGTGAGTTACAAACACGAGTAATCCATTGTCGGGTCTGCAATACTGAGTTGTAACTTCCCGGCAGCAGTGATATTGAATAGATCTTATTCCTTTAAAACGTGTCATTGAAATTAATCGAATAGTTAAACGATAAGTTAGTAAATTATAACAAGCAAAGTATTTATTTATTAGTATTAAATTTATAATGTAAATCACAACACTTCACTACCTTAAAACCTAATCTTTTTTCTTTCCTTTCTTTTCCTTTGTTTCCTGTTGTATGTGATTTGATAGTTATGATCTTTTGAACGATATATTTGGTATACGACACGTGCGCAGTACTTGATCGAACTGGACGATCGATGAAAAGTCGCGAATGCTATTATCGCATAGAATCGAATCGAGAAATGATTGTTTGGAAACTATCGAATCGTGTGTAAAAAACTCTAGCCAAACTCTACTGAAGTCTTAACTTTACACTTGTGAATTTATCTATGGGACCCCTGCTGTCTATTATATAAGATTTCTATGAACGTTTAGTATTAAACAGATCTTTTAAAATATAAATCTTTATTTTTATTAGATATATTAATACGGAAATGCATATATTTTTCTCTAAATCACAATCCCTAATCTAATTCATTCATTAACTCTAATATACTTTTTATGTAAAAAAATAATGTTTATAGTTATAAATACATCAGAACATTGACATTTGCAATGTTTTCGCTTGATAATTAACTGCTTTAAAAAGTTCGTTATAAATATTATAATATCATGGAAAGTATGAAATGTATTAATGTAGTGATTTAATTTTTGTAATCAAAATTGTAGGCCTAACTACTTAAGGTACAAGTTAGATACTTCATTAATTTTCTCGGCAATAAATGTTATCGTAAGACTACCTATATTGTTGTGTAATACTGATCTAATCAGTATAATAATTATGATCTCAATGTTTTATGATTATGTTAAACGTAGGTTTGTGTTACTATAGACTACTTGATGTTAACGCTTCATTGCTCTCACAAGTCATTTAATCTCATTTAAGTATATGTAACATTATAAATATTTAGAAAAGTAACCGTTACTAGGTATTGGACGATGTTGTCACAAGTTACATATTTAATCATTGTTTTAATGTTTGAATCTGATTGGTATCGCACGTTATGTAATTCTCGGAATGGCGATTGTTTCCTTAATCTATATTGTCAATACATTTAATGAATAAAAAGTAATATTATGCATTGTAATACCTGATAGTTAAGTGTTAATATTCGTGTTACTTCGCTGTACTAGCGAACAATGAAAGACAAAGCTGTGAGAATTTATTTCATAATGTTAGTTCATATTTGTCGTTAGCGACGGCTATGGACGCAGTAATGTGACCGTGTTCTGTGCGTTACTTTGTGATCGTAGGTAGGAATATTTCATTATAGCTAGTCCCGTCATTGCCACCCCTAACACTAGAGTTCTAGTCTAGCCCGAGAGTGTGGACACTACATTAGATATTCTGGGTAATGTTTCAAAATTACAATTAGGTACTTAAAACTAATCATGTATTTCTTTCTCATTGATAACGAAATAAATGTTTGAATTTATCGCGTATATATTTATGTTTATGTAAATATAATTATATAATAGCACATCTCTAAATATTACGGAAATAATTTCATCTTTTAAAATATAAATTGTGGCTGCACCGTCGGAAATTTCCAAATTGACGGCGGGCCCAATGCAGTAGAAAACCGAATTGGGTCAATACTCAATACCCAAATGGCATTTTAAACGATGTTAGGTTCCCTAGTTTATTGATATGGGGGTAGTTAAATAAGAAGTACATACTTACTGTTTGAGTTGATTCCCCTGGTAGCAAAGGTATGTTAAGGGAAAAAAAAATATTGCATTTCTTCCCAAATTCGTTAAATGCTAATGAACCCATTAGTGAATGCACTCTTGAGTGACTACGATCGACATGGAACGAATTTTAATGTAAGTAGTATTTCTAACCGCTTATACATTCTAGTTAACTGCGACTTCTGTTAAGTAATGTAAGTAAGTACCTAAAGAAATATATTCAGTTGTCATTTTAAATATTCATCTCTATATGCTTAGATTTGGTCAAAATTTTATAGAAGTAGTTAAATTACATAACTGTATATATAATATTTTATATACTATATGAGGCCTTTTCGATAAAGTAGGTAATGTGTTCAATATCTCCACGATATGCCTACTTTTATTTATCTAAATTATTAAAAAGTATTTATACTTAGAGTAATCTTTGAGACCAAAATGTATCTTAAATCAATATTTATATCACTAGATATTTAAGAAGGCACTGAATAAAATTCTTGTTATTTCCTAAGCTTTTTGATGGGATGTATGTATAGTGGGTTTGTACCAAAGGGCATAAGATACTGATATGTTAAAACAGGTCTTGGATTGTTCATCTTTCTTATGAACCGTAGGTAAAGAATGCAAGTTGTCAACTTCAGTGTATGATGTACATAGAATTTGAATAAGTATGAAGGGCAGGATGGGTTCCTTCTAGTTTAATGTAAACACGAAATTAAATTAATTCAAAAACAAAGTATTTCCTCTTAATATTGTATTAATATTATGTATAAGCAGTACAATTAAACTCGGTAGTCGAGACGACTTTAGATGAATCACAGTTCTCATTATAATTATACTTAGAATCGGGATTCTACTAGTTAGGGTATAAGAAGTAAATATCAAGATGACGATTTTGTTTAAATAAAAGTATATTCAGATTATAAACGCATTAGATTCAATGTAGTACATTTAAATCTTTAGCTTGATTGACAAAGCGTTAAGTACCACCGAATTATAATATTTTCATTACTCATCACTTGCTCACATTATGTAGACAAAATATTACGAAAAATACAACCGAATGTTGATACTGTTTAGCCCCTAAACCCCTAAACTTTGACTGAAAATAAAGTCTTCACTATCATCTACGAAAGAGGTTAGAAAAGAATGACAGCTATAACTTCAGAACAAACTATCATCAAATAATACTATTTTTATTGTTTTGGAATGATACATGTACTCATCTTTATTAGAATAATTTATTTATTATAATAGCCTCTCAAACAAAAATAAAATTCGGTTCTCTAGTTTAAGAACTAACGATTCTTCAGACATATTTGCGTGTTGCATGTAGTGTTAAAGTCAACAATTTAAAACTGTTACATCAACATCTACTTGCGTAATTTATCTGATAGTATAATAATTAATTACTTCTAGATAATAGATGATTACCACGTATTACCTAATTAAATATCCAATTGAAGTATTAATTGATAAAAGTATTAGATGAAAGTACAATAAGTATTCTGTCGATGGTAAAAGATCATACTGTATCCCTTAGTATATATAGTACAATCAAATAAATGTAATATTTATAAAAGAAACATGTATTTTTGACACTAAGCTTATTGTGTACACAACACTATATATGTTCAAAATCCCATTTCCATCTATAAATTAAGTTTGTACTGTTAACTAGTTTTAAAGTTTGTTGCAAATTAATTATGTATTGAATGTTTCCATGTACTGTAAGTTATCAATTACATTTATCTGATCCATAATAAAAGCGTGTGAGTACGAAATACTTGATCTTTACTTCCCTCTCCTCAGACATCTTTGAAATCAAACAAAATGCGTTTCTATCATGTGAAACTATGAGGTTACATGTACATAAAGATGTGTTATTTCATTATTTAACCTTTAAACTTTCGTCAAATATTATTCGAAAAAACTTTTATTGATTATTGTATTAAACTGATATCTCTTTAAATATCTTGAAATGTGCCTATTTATGTAATTTATAATATTCCTGTATGTTTGGACCCTAGATAAGGATTAAAATCGTAAAATAATTATATTTATACACCTTCAGTAGAATCACTTCTAAGCTAAATCTGATAAGTATGTCTATTATTAATAGTATTTAATAGCACATACATTATACGTGTTAAGTTATTTTTGCACTAAATACTCATCACTATTTTCAAAGTAATGTATTAAATAAAGTACACTGAATGAACAATAAATGACGGTATGACATAAATGGTGTTTTATTTACAAAAATGTATAATTTAAAAAAATATAATTTTTCTTTTTTTGGACAAGTGATCACTAGTCCAAAAGGAGTAAAATTATAAGTCAACTTCCTGGTGAAGATATTAGCAATCTTTCAGTTCGGGAATTTAAACATCAGGAGAAGGGCGCAGAATATCATATACGGGGCATGGTACACTAATTGTACGTAAACAATGAAGTTGAAATATTCCTACTTTTCTTTTAAAGACATTTTTTGATTAGATTTATAATTGAAATTTTAAACTACATTAAAATAAATAAGACCTCACGCCATACACTACCATGAATGTAGAAGCTGCCTAAAATACATACACACGTAAAACGTTTAAGCAATCTTGTGACCGACATTAGCTTGAGGTCTTGCTCTGTCATCTTAACATAACCGTTACGGGGTATTTAGGAAGGTACCGTTGGCAGAGTCGTTCGGAACTTAATCCGAACTATTATAAGTATTAGGTTTTTGGAATGAAATTACCTAACGCTTGTAAAAACCTGAGATACTGTAACAAATTATGACGCGATGATGTTGAAACGTACAATACCCAAAAGTATTTTTTTAACTTCTTCCGAAAATAGCTACTTTTGCTCGACTTGGCGGGGGCATTGCCGTGCCCCCAGATGTACAAACAAACTCTTTATCTTTACGTTTTTCCCTCCAAATGTCACGTCAACAGTAAACTATTAGATAATGGAATAAGAGTCACGAAACCTACAGCAACAGCTGCCGATAGTAGCCCGAGGGATGTCTTTACGATGCACTATAAAATGGAACTAATATGAAACAAAGGGCTATTGGCCCATTCCAATCTTTATTAAAACTGTAACACTCAAATGTGATCGCTTGAAACAATCGTGTGAATTCAAAGTATTTTCTACTATTAGAAATTGCACTAACTGTACATAATATAAGTAGAATGTAATAATCCTTTGACATATTATAATTGTAAAGTAGTACCAGGGCAAAGGCTTTTACGCTCACTACAGATACCAGTACCGTGAAGACAATTAGGCACAGTCTCTACACATGTCAGGAATTTGAATGATATTTTTTGTACCCATGTACCTTAATTTACAAAAGTTTGCTACATGCATATTCCATGCACTCAACATCACTAGCGACTACGCTTGATGATTGTAGCGCTCGTAGCATCGTAGCGAGGGCTACGAAATGCTACGATATATTTTAATTAACTAAGTACATACTTAACGAGCAATATTTAAAAGTTTTAACGAATATGATTATTAGTGTTTAACATATTTTAAGTTTTCGCTTTAAACTCGTTCATTTCTAATATAATGTTTCTATAATGCCGCTATCCAAAGATAAAGTGTACTCCCACCCACGTATAATCTTGTGTAGTGACCTGTATTTGATAGCCAAGCTTTGCACTGCACACCCTATTGACTCTGCCAACCAGCAGAAAGTACAAGACGGAACAAGTTTATATGTTAAAGATAATGCTTTCTAAGGAATTCTATGAACGGTTATTAAGACTGAGATATTTCATAACATTTTGTTGTGTTTAAGAACTATACTTACAGCTCTCAACCTCATACAATTTTAGAACTATTGGAAGAAATTATAAAATGTATTACTTTTAATTAGAGTGGCTTTAACATACCCAGTTATTATTAAATCCAACTATAATAAATATGTAATGGAAGTAAAACGCTGGTTTAAAGTAGTTTGATTTAAAATATTTCTAAGAAAATAGAATAGAGAAAGATATTCTTACCTTTTCAAGAACACCAGCTGTGTCCAGTAATTACAGTCAAAACTGAATTTCTTTTCAATAATCTTTTCAATAAATATGTCTGGACCAAAAAATAAAATGATTTCTAGCAAGAATTTTTCAGAATTTCATTGTTGCTTTATTAGTTATTACATTTACTTTGTAAACCGTCTGACGTAATAAGAAATTAACAAAACAATTGTGCGAACGGTATCTACCCCTAATAATTTGATTTCATAGTTCCCCGTAAGTCGTTACAAAGTTATATAATACCTAAACGAAATCGGGCCCCATTATGACTAAGTAGTTTACTTGTTGACTTTACAACTTTGTTTAAATTGAATCGCTTGACTCATGGTAAGACTCGGAAATGCATGAATGGGGCAAAACGTAGGCTCGATAGCTAATTACTTCACGTGGTTTGAATTGTAATTGTCTCTAATAACAGTTAGTAATCGTTAATAATGACATCACTTGAATTATAAATACGTTGTTCGCCTACGATTTAGTGTTCTCATGGGAATAGCGATGTGTAACCGGTTACGTTAGGGCACGGTTATAGAGACGCGGATCTGAGCGCGTGGGAAGGATCCTATTTGTTGTTCTAATGCGAGGCACCTATTATTAGATCTTATATACGAATATGAAGAGGTGTGTGCGGAGGCGTGGTCGTCATTTCAACCGGATATTGCGCTGTGAATATTGCAATGTTAAAGGGTAAACTAGGTACGTCATTGTAGTTAAGCAAGTTACTACCGCTCGCTTTTGGAAAACACGCACTCCCGAATTAAAGTCCCTTATTAGATAAGGTATAATTGATGCCGTAACTAAGTGCCATCTGAACATGTGAAAAGTGTATAAATAAGTAATGAGATTACATTAAGTATATGTTGATTTTATTGCGTTATTTCACATCCACGCATCACACGCATGGACCCAGATCAATAAGTGAGGAAGGCGTGTCGATCACGATTTACCTAATGTATTACCGCGTAATGAATGATATTGTGTTAAATATTTAATCCACTTGTTATCAGATAACGCTTAACATTTGTCACACCTATAATTTTTTTACATTAAATCATATATAATGTACACTAGCAGTGCCCCGCGGTTTTACCCGCGCTGTACCCGATCCCGTAGGAATTTCGGGATGAAAAATAGCCTATAACCTTCCCGTTGAATGTGGCTTTCTATTACAAAAAGAATTATTCAAATCGGTTCAGTAGTTTCTGAGATTAGCGCGTTTAAACAAACAAACAAACAAACAAACAAACGAACAAACAAACAAAACAAACTCTTCAGCTTTATAATATTAGTATAGATAATGACGATAACTTTTAATCTACTAGATTTTAAGAAGTATGTAGGCTTATTTTTGGAGTTCCATACTTACAGAGTGGGATATACATAATATTACACCTTGTCCTAGACATTATAACTTCAAATCTACATAATAAACCTAATAAGCTACTATTGGTATAGTTTAAAAAGTTCCTTTAGCTAGAAAATAAAAATTATAAAGTACTTAAGTAAAGCCCGCAATTACCCACTGCTGTGCAAAGGCTTCTCCTCTCACCAAAGGTACTCGTACGGCGAGGAGGATAAAAATAAAACGAAAATAAAATATAAGTAAGGTTAATTATATATTGATACTAGCTGCGCCCCGCGGTTTCACCCGCTTTGTACCCGTTCCCGCGGGAATTTCGGGATGAAAAATAGATGTTGGCCGATTCTCAGACCTACTCGATATGCTCACAAAATTTCATGAGAATCGGTCGAGCCGTTTCTTAGGAGTACGGCAACGAACACTGTGACACGAGAATTTTATATATTAGAAGATTAATTTTGACAAAATACAGAATTACAAATAAAATGATGGAACCCTATGAATACGAGTCTCACACTTGGCCATATTTCAATTAGGGTGTTATGTAATAGCGTGAAATCAATTAGTGAGCCTACGTAATATCTTATCATCCACAATTTGGTCTACGAGTCATAGCTAAACTATATCGACGGGTGGATATACCCTTCTCCGAAGTAAATCTATACTAATATTATAAAGAGGAAAGGTTTGATTTTTTGTTTGTTTGTTTGTTTGTTTGTATCGAATAGGCTCTGAAACTACTGCACCGAATTAAAAAATTCTTTCACCATTCGAAAGCTACACTATCCCTGAGTGACATAGGCTATATTTATTCCCGAAATTCCCACGGGAACGGGCACAACGCGGGTATATGTAACCCAAGGTATGAAAAACATGCCTAAAAAAATTGGTTATTGGCGTGCGCTACTAAATCTATTGATGATACACAAAAACAATGTTCTACACAATCAAAGTACATATCATTGCGAACAAATAATTTCGCGAGGGCATATGTCTAACTATTATAGTTAAGACACAATAACCGTTTTAAGTTAAAATTAATTAGTTAAAAAAGGAGTGTAATTTTAAGTTGATGATATTCATATGATGATATGAATCTACATCAAAATAAATGGCTCTACAATCAAGGTTAATTATGTTTCTTTGTGTACCTCTTTAAATTATTAAAATCGGACAGTTAGTTTCAGAGTTATGATGAGAAATATCACTACATAGTATAAAATAAAGTCGTCTCTGTTTCGTGTCTGTTTGTCTGTTTGTCTATATGCTTAAATCTTTAAAATTACGCAACGGATTTTGATGCGGTTTTTTGTAATAGGTAGAGTGATTCAAGAGGAAGGTTTTTATGTAAAAAAAATCCCGAAATTCCCACGGGAACGGCCACAACGCGGGTAAAACCGCGGGGCGCTGCTTACAAAATAGTAATGCTTGATGGCGGGTCTCTTATGGCTACTTACTGTTTCGTGCGGTCAAAGCGCGCTGGGATATACCTACCTACGAACTACGAACGACGAAGACGTGCTATGTAGGTATTATCCCGAATTCTTCCTCACATGAAATCTTGATTGTGTATACATATATACTCGCGCGAGACATGTAATATTTTATCCCCAATTTCCCACTTGAAATTTTGATTGTGTATATTCCTGCGGGAGACACGCAATGTTTTATCCCGATTTTCTTACATGAAATCTTAATTACCCGAAGCGAAGCGAGGGCGGGTCGCTATATAAAATAAAGTCGTCTCTGTTTCGTGTCTGTTTGTCTGTTTGTCTGTATGCTTAAATCTTTAAAATTACGCAACGGATTTTGATGCGGTTTTTTGTAATAGGTAGAGTGATTCAAGAGGAAGGTTTTTATGTAAAAAAATTCCCGAAATTCCCACGGGAACGGGCATTCCCACGGGAACGGGCACAACGCGGGTAAAACCGCGGGGCGCTGCTTACAAAATAATAATGCTCGATGGCGGGTCTCTTATGGCTACTTACTGTTTCGTGCGGTCAAAGCGCGCGGGGATATACCTACCTACGAACTACGAACGACGAAGACGCGCTATGTAGGTATTATCCCGAATTCTTCCTCACATGAAATCTTGATTGTGTATACATATATACTCGCGCGAGACATGTAATATTTTATCCCCAATTTCCCACTTGAAATTTTGATTGTGTATATTCCTGCGGGAGACACGCAATGTTTTATCCCGATTTTCCTACGTGAAATCTTGATTACCCGAAGCGAAGCGAGGGCGGGTCGCTAGTATTATATAAAGTAGTAGCAGTAGTATGTCTCACTGCTGGGCAAAGGCTTCTCATCTCAGTGAGGATATCAGCACAATAAGGAGAGTTAGGCATATTCATTACGCTTGCTTATGCGGATTGGCGATCTCAAACTCGAGTCTAGTACTACATGTAAAAAATAATAATAACTACATTATACAAAATTGGATGCCGACATTGGATTAGATTAAAGGAAGCTGCCTCTCTTTCATCTCCATCTAATAGAGATGACCTTGCTGTACAAGTAATGTGTCAATGTCATTAGCAGAATCCGCCAGGATATTTACTTATCTTTTATGAAAATATTGTTATTATACCGAACTCAGAATATAAACAAATATCGATAGTTACTTAATAACTTCGTGATACACAATTATCAGTACAAGAAATATACATAGGTACCTTGTAACTTTCTGAGAAATTTAAAAAGTAATGGAAAAGAGGGGAAAGTCCTCTTGAAACAAAAAAAGACAGATAGCCAGCGCTGGCCAACCAGCGCATATACAATAAATCAAGTAAATGGTTACTGGTGTCTATGACCACTCTACTCATGTGCCTGTGCCGAGTTTTAAAACCAGGAATTAGACAAAATAGTAAGCGTTTCGGGCTTGCGTGTTCTATACAATGTACCAAACCATCACCGAAAAGCGGCAAACTTCATTGGCAGGTCCGATTTACGGATCAACGCTTATCGTCGCCTATAAGCTCTGGTATACTACCAGCTCTCTTTCTGTATGTGGTAAAAAACTATAAGCCCTAAACGCCAAAGAATAGGGCCTTACGGTACGCGTACACCGAATCCGTCATCGGCCGAAGTATGCTCGGGCGTCATCGGCCGATCTCGGCCGATCAAATCAAACTTAAGTAAATGGAAGAGAGCGCATACACTGCTACTACCGACGTCGTCCGATTAGCAGTGTATGCGCTCTCTTCCATTTACTTACGTTTGATTTGATCGGCCGAGTTCGGCCGATGACGCCCGAGCATACTTCGGCCGATGATGGATTCGGTGTACGCGTACCGTAAGTCAGTCCAACGATTTACAGTACCTATAAATTAAATGGAAAGCGTTCAGTTATTAAAACTGATTCATACCAAATATTAGTTGATAAAGTAATTATTAACCATTAACCTTTATCTCTCTTCATCAGCGGCTTCGCTTGTATATCATTCCCATACAATTTTCCTATTTCAATACTGTTAAAAAGAATAGATAATGTGTTGTCTTGTTAGTCTACAGGAAGCGGTGTAAGTAGATGATACGTGTAGTTGATAATGGAAGATAACTATGTACTTGAATACTTAGCAAGACATTACATTATGCTTACAGTAAGGCTTTAAGCGCTCAATGCAGAAACCTTCGAGCTAATGGAAACGAAAGCATAACTACGTGAAAACTTAATTTCTGAGTAAGATACACACCTAACTTAAATCTCATAAGAAAAGTTATGTATGTATTTGCACCGGTAAAGCGTAGGATACGCATCGTGCGTGTGCGGGCCGGATGCGGGCCCGCTGCCAGCTGATGTGACACCTTTTATACAAATACAAGGAATACACCGTCACACGACCCAGAACCCACCCGTATCACACTATGTGTGTCTTGCACAAGTAACGTGTCTATATCAGTGCATAGAGATTAGTTGCTACTACCTCTTGCGCTGTGACGAAAACAACACTAAGTATATACCTACAAAAGCATAACAATAACTAATCTTGTGTTAATTAAAGAGCGTTTGGCGATTAGAAATTGATCGATTGATATACTTAAGATTAGTGACGATATAAGCGTTGATTGGATTGATTTTGGCGAACTAGATAGCGAAGTAAATATATTGTGGTTTGGTTTCTGGATTGTCGCTAGTTGTTTTTACAATTGGACGAGAAGATGTTTCGTCATTTGTTGGTGGTAGTGGGGCTGGCTGTGGCTATATCCGCCATACCGGCGAACTTGCCCGAGCCCGGGGAGCTGGCGTTCCAGTTGAACGAGGAGGAATTCGAAGACTATCTCGATGCTTGGCTAGCGATCGAAGAGCCCAAGTGGGCTAACGCTAGCGCAGCAGTTCAACCTAGAAACGGTAAATTGAATCCAGTATTTTTATAAACCTTAAGTTTTTCACATCATGTATTATTAATCAATAGAAACGGAATCAAAACGCTTAACACTTACATTTGTACTTTAGTTCTCACTCACTACGCCTAATCCTACTCAATGTACTGAAGTGAAAGGAATCCTTTACCCATCTATAGGGATATCTTATAGCACCATCTGGCTGTATTTTATGTCGAAACTTCGATTTCCCACTCCTACTCAGTTTGTTAAAGATTTCTTTGTGAAATCGCAGAACAGTTATTCATGTAACGTTTAGTAAGATCTGAGCAGTTTATCTGATTCTTTGTATGTGTGTGTGTTTATCTATATAGTTGTGTTCGAGATCTTTCCCACACATTGATACATGATATCTTCAGTTGATAACAGTTCTTATAAATAAACTTTCTTTATCCCATACTTCAAAAAGTAAATATTGATTCACGGTAAATACAATAATTATTGTTTAGTAAGTTTTGGCTGTGTAGTACCTAATTACATATCATGTTACCATTCTTTTTCATACGGTATCATTAAATAATATAGTAGTATAAGAAAGAAGACACCCCATAAAACATAACTAGTATTTTTGTAACAATCGTAGATCCAAATAGTTTTAGTATGATTTTTTTGCCAGACTTTTGTCCGGAATTGTGTAACTTATGTTTCTGGATAACAAAGCTTGACGGACTGGAGTCCTTTGTCTGTATACACTAATTGTTGTCGTAAACAATGTTTTGTACTAGTGCATACTGTAACAAAAATAACTGCTTTCATAATGCCAACAGAACTTAAAAGACTAAAATACGTATTATGTCCTACATATATTACAAATGCGAAAGTTTATGAGAATCAATGGATGTATATTTGTAACTCCTTCACACAAAAAAATATTGAACGGATTTGGATGAAAGTTTGCAGTAATATAAATTATACATTAGAATAAGACATGGGATACATTTTATCTAGAAATTTCTGTAGGAACGGGTGCGCGCTGCTTGTTTGTAAATAAAAGTTCCATAAATACTGTTAGTATAATCATATCTTGTCTGTCATACGTTAACTCCTTACAATTTCTGCAGGATGTCAAATCCGTGTGAACGGTGATCTCGGACAGCCCCAGCCCGTGTACCTCCACAATGGCGACTACGCCATCCCTACTAGCAACACCGGAGTGATCAACATCAACTCCGGCGAACGCATCTACGTCGCTTGCACCGGCTCCGGCAGAATCATCGTCCATCCCAACATCGCTACTTCTACCAGCACCGGCGTGAGTATTTCTAAAAAGATACGTAGGTAAAAGTAAACTATTTCCTTACCTAAGTTAAACTACTATTTTTTACGAGAAATAACCATAGACAATACTCAGTAAGATATAGGTACTTATTGTTAACAATGCTTAGTAAGATACCAGCATGTAAGATTAAGTTGGTAATTCAACACGAGGGCAGGCAAATGTACTGGGCTTGTTTTAGTATTTATAATCAGTATAGTATTTATAATCTTAAAACACAAAACACACTGTGACTCTGATACAAAGTCTCGTAATCAGTCTTTAACTGTGCGGTTATTGACTATATAGTGATATAAATAAAATATCGAAACCACTATCAAATCCGCAGTGTTGATTTAAAATTATACCTAAGAATCTGATAGACCGCATCTGACTGGTATCACTGGTATCTGACTGGTATCACGAATACCATTAAATCTGAGACAATGACGTTACTCCACATAAAATCAATAACACGACAATCTCAATAAAACCTTATCTGAACAGACCCATTGTATGTTATGATCACGCCTATAAATGCCACGATAAAAATAGGTATTAATTACAGGAATACAATCTTAATTACCTACCAAGTAGAGATACTAATAAACCTCCTTACTTAAGATCCGATAAATGTGCCTTAACACTAATTAATTTTCAATGTTTAACTGTTTTTAATAAGTATTACTTATCTGTTTATATTATACCCTAGGATGTAGGGTTAACAATAACTAGCAGTACTCCGCGGTTTTAACCGCATTGTGCCCGTTCCCGCGGGAATTAAGGGGTGGCAAATAGCCTATAACCTTTCCGTTGAATGTGGCTATCCATTACAAAAAGATTTTTTAAATCGGACTAGATTTTTTAATCCCGGAGATTAGCCCGAACATACAAACAAACAAAATTGCAAATGTTTTACATAATATTGGCATAGATTAAGTTCTAAGTTTCTTATAGAGTTTATCTAAAACATGACTTTTAAAGTTAGGCTCTTGTGTGTGAATTCGATGTGAATTCGATGCATCCTTAACATCTCGATGAAAATATGGGAGACACCTTTTCTTTATTTCGGCTTTCGGCGGATTCGGCTTTATATACGATTCTTAGTTTCACATCACAACTTAAATCAAATAATTTAATTAAACATCATAATGTTATATTTCATAAGTATAGACTCATAAGTATATACTTCAATTTCAACCTAAACTAACTCAAACTGTGTATGTAGTTAGTAAACATAATTGTATTTTCTCGCTTATTCTACCGAACAGTAGTAACAGGCCCTAGTTAGTTAAATATTTATGAAAACACGAGTATTTTATTTGTTACGTGTCTGTAATACATTTATATTAGTTTTGTTTATTTGTACATAGATATTTATTGCTTGCGTAGGTTGTATTTTGGCTGTTGAATTGTTTATTCACGAGGACCTTATTTTTATGACCTAAGTACTCACTCAGTTTCCTAAACACGTAAAAGAAATGTGTTTCTATTTGGACATATTAATTCTATTTACTTTGAACAACGGAATACACTCTAACTTTTCTAGGAAGTCTTTATTTTCGAACGGTACTACTGTTACTGAATGGAATAACAAACATGAAGCTGTGTCCTCAGCTCAGAGTCAAGTTCAGAAAACACTTGTGAAACCCTAAGTTCATATTTATTATCCATTCGGGTACAGGCACCCTATGAAAAAGTATCTTTAGGGCTTTTTCATATTTTACAATTTTAATATGCGCACTTTACATAGAGATTTTGTTCTTGTATGTTAACAAGCCCGTGGAAACAGAGGCATGTGAGAGCGCTTACTGTGTCGGGTCGGGGGTTTCTCGTCTGGAGTCAACAATATGTGCAGACATTGGCGACGACGTCTAGGTCTCAATTATATATTCATATAAAGTATTTGTATTAATATAAAAAGTATCAGTTAATAAGATTCCATATCACAAGTTTGGTTTGGGTCTTATTAACCGTGTGTGAATTTGTTCGGGTGTATTTATTCACTTTTTCACCACAGTGGGCTACCTGTGTGAACAACGCAGTGGTGTCCGGCGCCGGCTGGCTCAACGGCAACGGCGAGTTCGGTCAACTGACCTGCAGCGCCCACTCCTACCACGATGCCGAGTACACCGGCGAGACCTGCTACAACAACAACAGAGTTATCCGGTAATACTTTTTAACTTCATTCATTTACTTAATATGCTTACCGTGTCGGGGGTTGCTAGTTCAAGTCCCGCCCTGAGTCAACAATATGTGAAGACATAGTTTTTGTTGGCAACGACGTCTGGGTGTCAATTATATTCATAATTAAGTATTTGTGTATGTATGTATATGTAGTAGTATCTGTGAGTTATATTCCATAACACAGGGTTTGATCTTATTTCGGGTCTCATTAACCGTGTGTGATTATTTTCGGGTATATTATTTTTACTATAATATTGTAGGTAAAGTTTGTTTGTTTGTATGTTCGAGCTAATCCCAGGATTTACCCGTCCAATTTGAATAATTGTAATAGATAGCCACATTCAACGGGAAGGTTATAGGCTATTTTTCATCCTGAAATTACCGTGGGAACGAGTACAACGCGGGTAAACCGCGGAGCGCTGCTAGTATATTATATTTCGGAGTTTTTAGACCGCCGAAAGCGCCCCGACATGGTCTAGCGATTGAAACAACCGGGACCGCCTAACTTTTAACTAAGTACGTGGCTAAATGCCGTAGTCCTAAACGTGCCTCACGTCAGCTCATGAAATGTTTATTATTTAATACTTTGTCAGCGTATACAATTTGGAAATTCTCATTAACATAATACTTAGTAGGTATTGTAGAAGATCCAATATGTCAAGATTCCAAGTGTGCTCAAAGTTTTCAACTGATCCTACATCTGAACTTCTCCGGTAGCTCATAGTTAAAAGTGTCTAAATTAACATTCCTTGTCACAGCATCGGTTTCTACGTCGACAACGTGTTCTACCCCAAGTTCTGGTCCTGCTTCGACCCTAACCGCCTGGAGGTGCAGTACGTCTGGTACGAACAGAACACCCCCAACGCCGTCCACCAAACCGGAGTCGACAGGCCCAGTTGGTTGGGTATGTACTTTAATGATTATGTATTCTTATTCATTGTATGTATTTGACACAAAATATGCCCCTCATGCTCACCTAATTATAGCCATTTTGATTTTCTTTTGTCAATATGATTATTAATATGCCATACCATTAAAAGGACCATGTCATGAAAGGAGTTTTCTTAATCATGAGACTAACTGTTTAGCAGCTACTGACAAGAGCACGGAACCTCAATCTACAATCCAATGTCTTACAATTACAATGTCTGTACTTTGTCTTCAGATACTGTTAATATTGTTATTAAGAAATTCTTATTTCCCCTGCAGCCGGCACTTTCTTCCCCGGCGTCGGCATCAACACCCTGTACACCCAAGTGCAACAGAAGCTCACCATCGCCAGCCTGGTCGGAAACGAGCTCGCTGACAAATACGTCACCAACTTGCAGTTCCTCGCCCGCGGACATCTTGCCGCCAAAACTGACTTCATCTACGCTACTGGCCAGAGATCTTCTTTCTACTTCATCAACGCTGCTCCTCAGTGGCAACCCTTCAATGCTGGAAACTGGAACTGGCTTGAGCAGGTTTGTATTTGTGGGTTTTTGTTGGGGAAAATTAATTCCCCTATAGAAATATTCGTTTGAAATCCGAAGTTGTATTTGGTATAGCTCGTGGCTTAGTCAAAGTTGACCAACATTGAGTAGCAAACAGGCATGGCATGGCTGAACTAATAATTAACCGAGTGGCGGTGAGTGACATTTCATTCTGGGCACTGCCGTGCTTCGGATGGCACGTCAAATTTTATCGTTACAGGTTGACGGACCAGTCCAACTTTAATAGACCATTGACTTAGGTATTCTAAATACATAATAAAGTTAAACTAGTACCAATAGTATAATAAAAATGTAGCCGCTTCCATTGCAAGTATAGGGAAGCATAAAATATGTTTTTATAATCAAAACTTTAATGGCGTATCTTTTCGCGATTATGTGTCAATAAAATTAATCAGAAATAGAAAGATTAAAAATGGCTAATCGTTTTTCTGAACGGATATAATGGATTAATTTAGCTGATCATAATAATATCGAGATATCGTAATAATAATCTATTGTGGAAGTGCTAAAATGGTATATAGATACCTAAGTCATGACACGAAGAACATTATGGTGACTGCATAATCTCAAACTAAAGGACTTTAGTATCGACAGTAGTCTTATAATAAGTTCATATAGTTTGATATTTTGAGGTTGCAGTTTGAATGCGGCTATCTGCACCTCGCATTCGGCGCCCAGGGTCGACAGCGGGATTAAATTAACGTTATAGCTACACATAAACAACGTACTTAATTGGATTTCCTGATCATCATGTTAAAGCAACAATTTGGTTGGATGAAGTATGCACATAATAATATTTAGCCGCTTTTGTATGCTGTTTTAAACGAGGCAATTTGCATGAATGTTTCGATAGGTACTTAGTTGTTGCTGCAGAGTTAACTACCTAGCTCTAACAGTTAATAGTATTATGGTAATTTTATCATGAGATTCAATATGGTTTACTAATAAGTTATGTATACTTTTAACGCATGAAAGTTAATTATCTTTAGGTCCGTAACACAGTAGTTGTATAGTTGGTAGGTACATGACACGAATAAAAAGTCCTCCTGTAAAAACATCATTTAATATCATACCAACATTGATAAATCTATTTTATACATTAGCCATAACGAATTCAAACACTAATACCTAAACTACGTTACGTTGAACTTATTAGTGTGCTAGGAGAAGTAAGGAGAACTGACATACCTACAGCACTTATTGTAGCTTGTAGTGGTAGAGTTCTCTACCACTCAGAGTCGCTTCTACCACTTAATCAATGTAAATTATCTGGACTAATATCCGTGTTAATGTCACTTTTCACAGAACCTCCGTGTCCGCATCGGAGCAGCAGGTTATAACACCATGATCTACACCGGCACCTGGGGAGTGTCCCAGCTCCGCAACCAGAACGATGTCCTCGTTGACATCTACCTCGGAAGAGACGCCAACAACAACCCCACTCTGCCCGTCCCTCTCTACTACTACAAGGTAAAGACTCCTAATGACTCCTTTGTGTCTAAGCCTTATTCATATCATAAACTTATGAACAGTATTTTAGGTAGGTATTGGTTTGTCCCTTTCCAATATACGCTATTTTCTGAAGAGTGAAAGAAACAAAACACTTTAAAGCAGTGATTAACTTATAGAACGTATAAATAAGGCGATAAGAAGTTTTAGAGCCTCCTCTCTCTGCGGTTAACCGCTGCGGTGTTTTCACGTGCAATACCTACCGCCTAGCCACGGGAAAAACCTTGAATAACAGAAACACGAGGAAAAACAACGGAAAGTTATTCATTATCAATTTATTTTGAGGTTAAGTTACCTTATATGTATACGTAAATCCCATTTTTGATGGCGTAGAAATCGTATATAAAAGGCTCCGGAAGAGCAAAGTACTTACTGCGTAAGTCTGTCTCTATTTCGTGATTTGACCCACGTTAAAGCTTTCAATGTGCTCCTCTTAGAAACACAAGAGACAACCATTCACATTTAGATAAAAAATATATAAAATACCTATATCAAATATGCAACGATACCGATCTCCAAGGACCAAATGGAATTCGACTTCACCTCTTGTAGGCTCGTAGTAAAGTTACATTGTTAAAACTCTGCCCACTTTTCGACAAATAGTAACAGTTTAACAGCTATGAACCTTCTTATAACTATAGGTATTTGGTATCTGCTCATGATGTGAACACGAGTGGCACACTCCAGTAAAACTTCAAGAAATCTTAAAAGTGTTTTTACTTGCTTAAACTAACTATTTTGTGGCGAACAATCGGAAAAACCCGCAGATACACTTACATTTTGAATGTGGCCAAACCGCTAATGTTTAAAGCCTACTAGAGGCAGCCTCGGGTCGAGCGGCCTGCCTCGCCCCGAGGCCGCGCAAGGCTGTTTGCCTCAAATCGAGGCTGCACGGCCCGAATATACTTTTAATTGATAACCAGCTTAAGGAAAAGAGAGGAAATATTAAACCATCTTCATCTTTCACAGGTTGTATACGAGCCAACTCTACGCATTGGTACTGCCTTCGTGAGCATCAACAACCCCTACTACACCGAAGAGGAGGTTCGCGCGTTAACCTTCTGTACCGATAGATGTCGCAACAACGACAACTTCAGCTGGCTGAGGTGGCAGGCCGACCGTATCGACATTGGATACAGTTTCTGCTGTGAAGTCGACGACTTCAGAAGAACTGTACCTCATCTACCCCAATTCACCGTCACTGGACTTCTGTCGTAAAAATACTTTTTAAATAACAAGTCTGCATAGCCTGTAAAAGGGTGCATAATATTAATATAACAACTTCGTACAGTGTTATGAAATGAGAATAAAAGATTACTAAATGAACTATGTATGTTTATGACGAACTGTGTTTTATTTTATTTAATGAACTAGCAGCGCCCCGCGGTTTTACCTGCGTTGTGCCCGTTCCCGTGGGAATTTCGGATTTTTTTTTTACATAAAAACCTTCCTCTTGAATCACTCTACCTATTACAAAAAACCGCATCAAAATCCGTTGCGTAATTTTAAAGATTTAAGCATACAGACAAACAAACAGACAAAAATAGCGACTTTGTTTTATACTATGTAGTGATAAGTACAACTTTCTTATAAACATGTAGTCTAAATACCTAAGTTAAATAGGTAGGTTGACCAATTAAAGTTTATAATGATGTGATTGATGCCCTGTGTATACCTAAGTATAATAATTATCTTCCCTTGGTTTCTGAAGTCGGTTAAAAGGATGAGTAGACAATCTCGTAATAGAAGAAACCATACAAAGAAAGTTGAATCGTAGTTAATCTTGTATCTCGCAAGTCAATCAGAGTTGTCCCACTGTTCTATAATGCACTGTTAAAATGTCATCTCCTGTCTGACATTGATTCCCGATTTAATATCTCTGTTCAGTGATCACATGGTGATCACCGAGGTGAACCCGAACTGATACCCACCCATGGCCCAAGTAAACATAGCTACTAATGTAAGAAACTAACAAGACGGACCACGACCACAGGTTCACGGGTAATGACCGGTCAGGGCTTCTTAATAATAGTAACCGTGGATTTAAATTACAAATGCATACATACTTATCATAATATCATATAAATTGTCGTTTGTCACCTTCTGACATACGCAATTTTCCGAAGAGCAAAAGAGGCAAAACACAGTGTAGGTAACAGTTTTAGTTAAACCGCGTTTAAATACGTTTTAAATACGTTTACCGCGAATAAATATGGTCTAAATGCATCTGTCAAAAAATATTACAGTCAAAGCTGTCAGTGTAAAATTACTGTCAAGAATGTCAGTTAGTTTGACAGTTAGTTTCGTGGGAAATCAACGAAAAATTTGCTTGCTGTTGCTGCTGTAATTTTTAATTGTAGGTAAATTGATTATTATTTGATTGAATTTATTTGAATTGTGTTGTTGTGTATTACAGTACTCGTAAATAAATTCAAAATAGCATAAATATTGGTGTTCTAAGTGCTGAAATATCTATAAGTTTAATCTACAGGTTGATATGTTTTTTAGATAAGTTAAATACGTATCAGGCGCTGAATCGTTGATTAAATTGTGTTTACAAAAGTGATTCCTTATAATACTACTACTTTAAAATAACTAATTCTATTTTAACTTTAGTGTTCGATATGGCAGAAACATTAAAGCCTGTAAATGAAGAGGATTTAAAACAGCTAAAAGAGCGTATGGATATGATAGCGCGAGCCGATCCTGCTCAGTACCATAACGACTTCTCGCTGCGGAGATATCTACGAGCTTTTCAATCAGTGGACAGCGCTTTTCAGGTGAAACAGTTATCAGTGAACCCTATTATCTATCTCTAGTAATGATAACCTAATTTCGGGTGTAATTAAGTCATCAGTCCCCCTTCTAGTCAGTTAAAAAAAAACTGGTTATTATAATGAAGTGGATTAGTCCTTGTTTGGAAACATGATATTTGATCGGTTCGCTGATTCGAGTTACATAAATGATTTAATAATATACTTTCGTATTTGGTTAACCTAATTAGGAAATTTTTTTGATGCCAATATGAGTGATAATTGTTAGCTAGTTATCTTTGCTGAGATTCAGTCATCCTTAATTAATATCATGAATTGTATGTTCTTTTTGTGTTTCAGGCTATTCTTAAAACCAACAAGTGGCGGGTTGAATATGGAGTGGCAGAATTACAAAATGATAAAGAGCTCATTGAGAAGTATTCAGAAAAAGCAAGAGTCTTACGGCATAGAGATATTGTTGGACGTCCCATTGTATACATACCAGCCAAAAATCACAGTTCCAGCGACAGAGATATTGATGATTTGACAAAGTTCATTGTGTACTGCTTGGTAATGTATCTTTAATATTTATCTTTACTTAGTATTAAACAAAGTGTAGTACAGCATCCATCTGTATGTGTCTGTTACTTGTTGGCATTCCTTCCGCAATAAGGTGTCACAGTTGTGCCCATTTTGCCTTGTCTGCAAAAAGTGCTTAATTAAAAGCTACTGAAAAAAAACATAGTAGAATTCTTAAAACCCCAAAGTTATCATGGGATTCTTACGGAGTTTTCTTATGGAGATTCTTGACTATATCCATTATTGTTTCATGACGAGGTTTTAAAATTTCTACGTTTTCTACAAACAGTTATGTCAGGATTCACCCACACACAGTTTTATAGATCACACCTACTACCAAGGTTGATGCTTGTATTGTGCAATCTAACTTCATGTCAATGTTAGTCTTTCAAATTCAGAGTTGAATTCCATTAATAGATTCAAGCATTGCCTAATTCTTGAAATAAGGTTCAATATTTCATTAAATTATAAGTCATTTATTACACAGGAAAATTCCAATAAAACTTAACAAATTGATTTATTTTACAGGAAGATGCCAGTAAAAAGTGTTTTGAGGAAGTGGTTGACAATCTGTGCATTGTTTTTGACTTAAACAACTTCACACTATCATGTATGGACTACCAGGTGTTGAAGAATTTGATCTGGCTACTGAGTCGGCATTACCCTGAGAGACTTGGAGTGTGTCTTATCATTAATGCACCAACATTCTTTGCTGGGTGCTGGGCAGTCATAAAAGGATGGTATGTACTATTTTCTTTCTATTTGGGTAGTGCAGTGTCATAATGGCTTAAATCAATGGTAATAGTTAACAAGAAATTTTTGCTCTTAACTAGAATCTCATTGATAGTCCAAGTTTGTGTGTATGTTTGTGGTGTATAGCTTACTTAGTAGATAGTGTTCAGTTTTAATGATATTACTTGGATATATATTTTTGTTATTATTTGTCAGGTCAACTATTTGGCAATTGTAATCCAATGCTTAGATAAAGTAAAGTATTTATGATATGAAATGGATGATAAACATTGCTATCATTCAAAACATGAATGTTTTGCTGAACTGTATCTTAGTTAAAGTTGATGGTATCTGTTTCAATAGACATGAACAGTGTATTTTTGAATAAAAATGTTTAAGACCTAAATAATACACTCTGCTAACTGCTATCTTGTTCATTCAGCTCATACCTGCCAAGAGTCATATGAATTTGTTTTACTGTTTATATAATATTTTAAAATAAAGTACTGATATGTCACAATCAAACGAGGACCTTATGACATAGTATACATAAGTGTGTTTTGTGATTCCAGGCTTGATGAAAACACTGCTGGTAAAGTAACATTTGTGAACTCTGAAATGGACCTATGCAAGTACTTGATACCTGATATCTTACCGAACAATATGTAAACTGATGGATAATGATAAACAAATGGATAAGGAATTATTAGTCAATAAAATTATATGGGTACTTTGCTGGGTATCTTTATACATCTTTCTTTAGTTTCATGATAGTGTGATATTTTGAAAACAATATTGTATGTTGTATATTTACTTCTTTTGTTACGTTGACAAGAACAGACTAAACGTTTTTATCTTATTGAAGTTTACAATAGAAAATTGTATTAAATGATATTTTTTTTTTAAATGACATGTTAAAGAATTGACTTCATTGTACATAAATATGTTACAACTTTGAATCAATGAATATTGTTTAGATTAACAAGAGCTTACTTATGACTTATTTAAATTCTGTTTTAGTTTTAACAACAATTTTGCAAAGTACAGTGATTGGAACATCACATTATTTTACATTCAAGAATGTCAAAGGTGCTTTTCCGCCAAGCTAGTCTATGTTTGGTATCCACCAATAATATTAAACATAGCAATGTATAGCTCTATACTGGTTTTTTAATACCGCCTCAGTCTTCTGTGACCACGGTTCCTGTAAAGGGGCCGGAACGTCCGATAAAAATGTAAAATAAAAGCAAAATGTATCCGTAAATGTATTTAAAAAAGTATAGCTCTGATGAACACCTTTTGTATTCAAGAAAAGTGACAGTTAAAAATGATAATAACAATAATTTAATCTGTTTTAAGATTCAGTCATGCTCACCACGTAACATTTATCTAAGTAATAAGTGCCTATAATCTTGCCATATAATGAACACATTCCAAATACATTGAGATATTAGTTTTTTAGTATTATTTGGATCGGCTTTTGTAATTGTTGATGTGCTATTGAATAGTTGGAAGATGGTTCTTGTAAGTTTAATATGTTTGTATTATTTTTATTAATCATATAAATTAGGTTTTCGACAGTTATAAAAATATTATGTTTTTAGGGTACATTGTAACTGTACAAGTCCCACCATATTTTTTTTTCTTCTATTTTTTCAAATTATGTTTGTAATATCGTTTTACTTTGAAATGTTTGTAAACCTAACTTACTCTACATGGGAAGTCAATTGTAAAGTACAGACGATGAACTAGAAGCTATAATGGTATCATGGATGGAATGGAACCTTGTTCAACTAAAGAAATATAATAATGATTTCATTATTTTTATAATGAAATCATAACGCTCGCTGATCCTAAATCTGAAATTCTTTGTATTGCGCAAAACCAACTATAATACCTATATTAGGACAAGGCTACTCTTCGCGCGCGGACATGGATTTGCCAACATTAATACATACTATGAGTGCCCTGCTATTTGGCGTCGCCTTATGTTTCTTAAATACTAAATCCTCATTAATGAACCTATTTCGACCTCGTATATGTAATAGACAGCATTATTACTCAGTTTTAAAACTAGTCTTAAAGAGACTATTTCGTGTACCTGTTGATTAATTATGTACATGTTGAGATTATTTTATTGATTGTTACGTTTAATATCGATGTTTATGTGTCTATCATATTCTTAGTAATAAATTAATGAAGCATCTTTATTTTTTATTTATTTTATATCCCTCTTGTGCCTTTATTGGTGGAATTAAAATTATTTAGACTAATACAATCGCTATAAACGTCATCAAGGAACAAAGCAATGCAAGTTTAGCAGATTCTTGTATTGGGAGATTAAAGGATTGAGCAGATTAAGTCACTATAAAATAATCAAAAGTACCAGGTGAGTAGAAATGAACTAAAGTTGCGTTTGCGCGGCAGGCTGTCAATGTGGTCAAGTCAAGCTGTCAGTCAATCAAGATTGGGGCCTGTGCGAGACTGGTTGACTAAGATAGCACACATATCTCCGAAGAGGATCGTCACGTAAGCGCGTTAACAAGCGATCAGTTCCGAGTCGAGTCGGCTAAGGCTCGAGTTGATAGCAACGATCACTTTCAGAGTTGAAAAGTGTGCTACGACCAACGTGGAACGTGGAACTGGAGTCGGTGGGAACTTCTGTAGGATTTATAGACGTGGATGAGGAACCACAGGAATCTCATGTGAGATCATGTATTAGTCTTACATGGTTTTACAGGGGATATGATGATTTTATATCAAGTGTTTAGAAGTTATTTTGGCATATAAATAAAACAGGACATCATTTTAATATGTATAATATATTTACTTGGCTTTTAAATATTACAAAACAGTATAATATAAATTGCTGTACAAATCTATAGTACTGGATGCATACAGTACCTTCATACGGTTTAATGATACACATACTCAATTAGATTTACTTAATATAACGAGACTTTTCCTCAAGAGATCAAATAAAATATACAAACAAGTATAAACACAAGTAGGTACCAAACATACTCTTAAAATTGGGGCATAATCTTTCATTATAAGTAGGAATGGTTTATTACAATTTACAACCCCTCTTTTCAAGGGCGTCGCCAGTGGGGAGAAACAGGCTCAAGAGTGTCCAGTCTTTATTTTAAGACTTTAACCACAATTAATGCTTTTACCTCATTCACCTCATCAACATGCCTCCTTAGGTTACCTGTTGGCGACCCCATGCTCTTATTGGGTTAAACGTTAAATATACCCAATGAAATAAATTATGTATATAACTTCAAGCATTTGATTTCAAGTGGTATATAAAACTTTTGATCACTACCGTTAGCGGACTAAGGAAGACTGACGCCAACTAAACTAGTCATTTGCAAACGAATTGCCCCCAAGACAAAATCCTAGAGCCGTCACTGATATAAAGTCATTTTTACAATAAAGTATATCGTTATTAATAATAAATCACAAAACATGATTCAAGTAAAATTGTAAGTCTAATAATTAACCCAAGAGTTTATTTTAAATAATTTCATTATGTTTATTGTTTTCGTTCATTTACAATAAGGTTAAATGAATAGTTACGTCAACGTTAAAAACATTGAAAAGCGTTCAGTCCAAGATTAAAAATATCTAAAATATGTTATGATCGATTAAATACTTGGCACATGTTATGACGTCCCTACATCTTTTACACGTATTATACTAAAATACGTATTACACAGAGTAATAATTATTTCTTGGGTAAACTTGCATAGTAGAAGTAAATTAGCCTTGTATTTTTTATACCTAAATATGTATATTTAAGTTTGTTAAATACTTTATAGCATTTTACAGGTTTTCATCACAAGATATACACTTTAAAGAATGGTATTTGAAGTAACTTTTGTTCTATAATATACTTATTGCCGCTCCGTACTCAGAGACAATTAAATCGGTAGTGAACTAATTGACGCTTTTTTTCATATACTTATTATTATTACTTCTCAAAAATCACTCATTAACTTCTCTTAAGGAATCAATTGTGTGCCAGCAAACTTAATTAACTCTACTAAGCAAGCCACCCTTGATGATTTATAAATCGAACCAATTAATTTACCAATATAAAATAGGACCAGTGATATATGTTTTGTGACTTACATTGTGTATGGGATTATTGTGCGCAAAGAAAGTTTCGTATAACTACATGACTAGCTTTAACCGTGAAAACTAATCTTGGTATTGCTTTTTGAAGACTTTGTGACATATTACTATTTAATCTGTATATTACGCATGGACAATTGTGAAAAAACCAAGTATCAACTATTTTCTTAACGCTTTAATGCCAGTTGCCATTAAAAAGGAACATCGGATCTATAGAGACGTGTTGTGTTATAATTATTGTACGTTACAACTGGTATGTAAAGTACCGTTTTATTGCAACTACTTACTTGGATTCTCGTCTTACGTAAGATTGTAAAAGTATCAAAAACCGAGACAACACAGGATGGATACATTTATAAAGGAGCACTTGAATCGTTTCTATAAAAATTATAACTATCGAGCTTAAACTATAAGTCAACTTGGTTATAATAGTATAAAAGTGCATGTAGTAAAACAAATCGATACACTGTGTCTTTCTAGAGCTACATATTAAATACTTATGATAATATCTATGTACAAATAAAACTACGATGAATAATGTAATGATATGAGGACGTTAAACGAATTGGAGAAGTAGTATAGCTAGTTTAAATTCTAGACTTTGAGACATGTGTTCACTTAGGAGTCGCGTGCACAGAATGTTAATTCGTTATCTAAATGTGAACACAAATCTGAACACCAGTTCACCAAACTAATTTTAAATTAGAATCTGATTTTAAGTGTTAAAACCTAGCATTAAAATATGCACTGTGTATTAATTCTTAATGTCAGGTTAAAATTTTAAGTTAGATTACTGAAGTGGGTGTGAATAATTTAAACTAATCAAGCAGCGCATTATTATTTTATCCTACAAACTTAATTGTTTAACTGTGCCATTAATATCGGATATGAAAGTGCAAGCAATAATAGTGCCTAATTGTGTAGAAACAAAGAATACACTTGTATACACGGTAAATAAGTGATATGTACTAATCAATTGATATTGAACTTTAAACTATCGGATTAAAATAGGTTTCACTAAAATTCTAAAGATAGTATTTTGTAAGCTTAAGTTTGAAGATCATACATGCCGCATCGCAATCGTACTTCACAAAAATGAGCTCTGGTTTGAAGCGATATTATAACCCTTACTAACAAAGTATTTAGATTCCCTTTACAATGACAACGCTCGAGGGATCAATAGCAACACCATTTTAATGCTTTCAACGCTTTTAATGTACTTTTCTATATTTATGTGTTTATTGTAAAGTTTGGCAAAATTTATGAGGCTACTAATATATGCTTATTTTTGTGATGTGCGAAAACGGTGCGATATATAAGGGGTGTTACCTAACATCGGCAGTGGACGGCTATACCGCGGCGGCGTCTAACAAAAACTACGTGCCATTGAAACATTATACAATTCAATTCCTGACAATTCCGTTTTAATTGTAATCCTGTACTTTATTGTCTTATTCGATGATATTAATCTGACGCGTATTGTAAAGTTAAGCACAATTCAGCTACGGTATCATCTTAACACTTTATTAACACACACATAGTGTAAATTCGATAAGTCCTTTTAAAATTGTGCGGGGTTCAGACAAGCGTTACACAATAAGGTTCACTAACTAAAGTACACAGTCTGCCGATTCTAAAAAGAGTAATTAGAAAGTTTTATTATGATAATTATCATTATATGATCATGGCGATTTTTTGTACAGAATCAATATTTTGTCGTATGCAAAAACTACTATTAATTATATTTTTAATCGGCTAATTAACTAAACGATACACCGGCTCACATAAAGCGCAGACAATCACGTCGTTTTCACAATCGTTTGAAATCTTGAGTATTAAAATTTATATTTTCGAAAACTGCAAACATTTACATCGTAGACAACTTCCTGTACGCGTCACTCTTTATCTCGTTCTTAAACTACATTTTCTAACCCTGAGCCCCCGCGCGGTCGATCCGGTCGAACATTCAAGTATCCGCTTATCGAGGGCACACTACTGCATTACGATGCGATAAGGTTAAGACTGCGACACCGGCAGGCGCACGATACACGTAATCACTGCGACTGTAGCACAGACACTGGGTCGACGGGTCACTGCGACACCTCGTGATGTCTTGCGACAGCTGTTCGTACAGAGACACTGCGACACGTCTTGGCGTCTTGCAGCAGGACATCTCAGCAAGATGTCTTGATATCTTCCGATAGGACATCACTGAGATCGATTTGTATGTCATGCCAGAGCAGGACGAGACGTGATATGTGGTCACAAGTCGGTACGGGTGGGAGCCTTGTGGTGTGTGGTCAGTGCGCGCGCGGGTGGAGCAGCTGCACGAGAGTCCGCAGTCAGTCGGCGAGCACGCTCTGCGCGATGACGCCCAGCTCCTCCTTCAGCACGCGGAACGACGGCCGCTCCTCGGGCAGGCGGCGCCAGCACGCGCGCATCACCTGCCACAGTACGCTTACGTCAACATCACGTCATAGTCGAAAACATCAATTAGACTATAATGTCTAATTGGTAGGCAAACATAAAAATAACAAAACACATAAATAAGGAATTATATCAGCGACCTGCGAGCCGACGCTTCGCATATAGATCGCTTCGGTTAATCAAACTTTCCGTTGCGTAAGGAATTTTGAAATAAAAAATGCCAAAAAGGAACCTGCCTGTTGGTGAATAAGTAAAAATATTGTTAAAGATTAATATAGTAAGACAATTCAAACTTACATTATAAATTTCATTCATACATCCTTTAGGTTTTTCTAGCACTTGTCCTCGTTGCACCATTTCCACTACTTCCGAGTTCTTCATACGTCCGTAGGGCACTTTCCCGCAAGTGAACACTTCCCACATTAGTACTCCGAAGGCCCATACGTCGGATTTGGAAGAAAATCGCGTGTAGTTGAGGACTTCGGGCGGCGCCCATTTGATGGGGAACTTGGTGCCGATAGAGCTCGTGTACTGGTCGTCCAGCACGTACCGCGCCAGCCCGAAGTCGGCTACCTGCAGCAGGGAAACGATATCTACATCATGTATGGTCCTGGCACTCTTCAAAACAATATTAAACTGTTTGATTTTCAAATTGTGCTGATAAGCAGATATCATATAATACTGTGTAGTTTGTCATACAATCTATAGTAAAAAAAATATGGAGAAGAATATTAGCCTGCAATGTCCCAACTCCCACTGCAGGGCAAAAGAAATATGTATGTAGTTCATTTATGTAGTTTTAGTTAGAGGATAGAGTTTATTCGAAGATTGTTGTTAATATTTATGCACACGACGTTCATACTCACTTTTACAACATTAGCATCACCAACCAAGCAATTTCTAGCGGCTAAATCTCGATGGATGTAGTTATGTCTTTCTAGATACGCCATTCCTTTGCAAACCTGAAATGGAGAAATGCACAGTTAATATAATTGAATAATATTTTATTTTCTTCCTGCTATGTTTTAAAAATGACTTGGGGTTTGCGATCACGATCCCACAGTATTACGTACTGATCTAAGTGAGATGAGAGATCTTTCGAGGTAAACGCGGTGCGAATCACGTCCTTCAGTCTATTCACGATAAATTTAAAACTACTCGACGGATTTGCTTCTTTATTTCACTGACAAACAGATTGATTCACAGAAAAAGTTTAAGGGTACTTTCAGTCAAATTCTCAGAGAAACGGATAGCACGTGGGTCATTGCTGACTACATAAGCCATTAATAATAATACAATATACCTGGACAAATTAACACACGATTAAGTAGACCCAAAGTAAGCTTGTACTTGTATTATGGAATCTAACTCACTGATACTGAATCGAACCCGCAACCCCTGACACAGTAAGCGCTCACACTGGTCATTGGCACTGTGCCCACGGGCTTGTCCTAGTGATAGTGTAAGTACACCACCAGTACCTGTATGCACATGTCGAGCAGCACGGCGGGCCCGATGGCGTCGGGCGTGGTGTGGCGCAGGTAGTTGAACAGCGAGCCGTGGCGCATGTACTCCGTCACGATGTAGATGGGCCGCCGCTTCGAGCACACGCCGTACAGCTGCACCAGGTTCTGGTGCTGCAGCTTACTGGAACACAACCAAACAAACCTATTAGTGTTCGACTAGGTTAGTCACCTGTGTCGGACACTAATAGGTCACTGACATAGTTTAGCTAGGCGATTGGAGATTCTTTTTAACCTTGAAGATTAAGAAGAAGATTGGAGATTCTTTTTAACCACTTCTGGGAAATGGTCTCCTCCAAAGACGGCGGTCTTTGGAGGAGACCCGTCCTGTGTGTAGCGAGAGTGAAATTCTTTTATACTTACGTCATGACCTTGGCTTCGTCAATAAAGTCATCCTCCGACATGGTGCCTTCCTTCATCATCTTGACGGCGGTATCTATCGAGCCGCGCCACTTGCCGCGGCGCACTACGCCGAATTGACCAGCGCCTAGCTCTTCCATTAACACTAGCTCGCTCGGATCAATTTCCCATTTATCTGTCAAGAAACAAACAAAGATGGAGTTATTCTCAAGAATCAGAAGATCCGTTTCATGTGGCGATTACAGTAGCATCAGTGAATACACTGAAAGAAACCAGCTTCAACAAATCGGTCACCCTAAATAAGTCTTCAACTTTCTACATTTCAAAAACTGAAATTCTTCTCTGGTTCTTGAAAATCTCATCTGGCTTGCTCCCTGGGTGGTCGTTGTGTTAAGTGTCAATAGCGTTAACTTTTCAACATTTCTGGCTCCTCTACTAATGTTAATAATACATTAGTTAATAGATATGACGATTTTATTACGACCGATACGATTCCGGAGAATATACCAGGTTATGGATATAACAACAAAAATAATAACATACTAAACTAGTGTTGTACTAACCGTGCGACAATCCTGCAGTGGGCGGCGCGGGTCTATCACAAGGCGAAGCTTTCAATCTCGAACAAAGCCCGCCACTATTAAACTTATGGTAGTGGATGAGCTCCGGAATTGTGTTGCAGCAATGCTTGTCCGACAAATAGAACTCGCCGCGGCCGTTCTGCTTTATATGGTAGTGTTTTGTTTGGGGATGATTGCTGGAATATTAACAAAACTCAGGTCAAAACAATGGACATATTTTTATAGTGAAAAGTGTAATGTCAAAGTATCACATGTTTTGCTGACTAAATTCTGGGCAGAGAAATTTGGAATTTGTGGAACTTGACATGATAGGAGATGAAGAAGAATGTCCAATTGATGGGCAAAGACCTTTCGCTCGGTTTCGCTCATTAAAACTATTATTATTGTTCAAAGATGATATTTAAGGTTAACGAAATCACTATAACCATAACATAAGTCAGATTGTGGGTCTCTATATCTCTTTAATATTGTCTATTATGTTGATTATTATGAGTTGAAAACGACCTGAGTCTATTTTGCAAAGACCGTAAGACATCACTAGTAATATTCATTTACTTACACTTTGGTATATAGAGAGAGGGTGTACATTCCTTTGGTGGAGGAATTGCGAACTACAAAGCATCCTTCTTTGTCTTCTTGTTTGAGTAGTGATTCGGCTCGTTGTCTTGACATCTCGCCAACATACCATCTGGAATACATTTCATAAATTACTTAACTGTATGCCTTTATAATTTGTGTATAGTATGTATATGTAAAATAAGTCAAACCATAAATGGAATATATATTTTTTCCTTTTATAAGTTGTATGTATTTTGGTTCAATAATGGTATAATAATAATATAATAGAATATATCCGGACAAACACACGCGGTTAATTAGACCCAAAGTAATCTCTAAGCTTTTTTTATGGAATCTAACTCACTGATACTAATACATATACATACACTAGCAGCGCCCCGCGGTTTTACCCGCGTTGTACGCGTTCCCGTAGGAATTTCGGGATGAAAAATAGCCTATAACTTTCCCGTTGAATGTGGCTATCTATTACAAAAAGAATTATTCAAATCGGTTCAGTAGTTTCTGAGATTAGCGCGTTTAAACAAACAAACAAACAAACAAACAAACAAACAAACAAACAAAACAAACTCTTCAGCTTTATAATATTAGTATAGATAAATACTTTATAAGAATATATAGTTGACACCTGGTAGGAATCGAACCCGCAACCAATAATAAGAACAATAGATGTGTAATAAATAAATATGTATGTAATATTCATAATGGCTGGATATTGGATAGTATTTTTAACATTTCAACTAATCTTATATCTTGTATACCTCAATGGCAAGGATGACATGGAGGTCGGTATCCGAAACTATGGGATATATATCGTAACGGATACTATCCGAATTCATAATATGATAAGCCAAAATGATTTAAATTCAAAATTTGTATATGTATCCCAAATTCCGTATCCGTAATAACCCTGTTCTATGGTAATCAAAATGTATTGCAGTAAAATCTGAAAAGAGTATCGCTTGACTAACCCACTTAATAGAGATAACGATTATTACTTCGCTCTTCCATGGGCTAACCTCCGTCTTATATGAAGACCTGTTTAGCTAACTCTTGTTGAATAAATAGACAATATGAACAATCACTAGTCCTAAATATAGCCAACATATACAAGTATTTTAAGAACTGAATAAGAAACCGTTTACCATAAATTATCATCTATCCATAAATAAAATTAACACAAACAATATGTAACGTAATGATTAATAATAAGTAAGTACCTACATCTCAAGCACAATGAATAAAATATAGCACACATTACGCACAATTTGAATTTTATTAATAGCTTTATAAATACCGTAAATAATTATTCGAACGGACATGGTTGTGGGGAACTTCACTATGTATAAAACAAAGTCGCTCTCCGCTGTCTGTCTGTCCCTATGTATGCTTAGATCTTCAAAACTACGCAACGGATTTTGATGCAGTTTTTTGAAATTAATAGATACAGAGATTCAAGAGGAAGGTTTATAAGTATAACAATTCCCGAAATTCCGACGGGAACGGGCAGAACGCGGGTAAAACCACGGGGCGCTGCTAGTCTCTAATAAGTCATTAAAATTGTGTATATTGGAACTAACAATTAATTACTAGAGATTGCCACATTTGCTAATAGTTAAGTTAACAAGAATTTTAAATCGATATGACTTATTATATGTAAATACATTACAGATTTATAACATACGGATTAAACACCTAACTCTCATTTAGTCTATATGGCTAAGACAGTCGGGTAAACATAGCGAAGTAAGTTAAAAGAAGCTTAACGGCACTTAGATGAGTTTGAAACTACTTAGGAACTTACTACTTAGTTGATTCTTAAAAATATATTTGTTATAAGTTTATTCCTAAAGAAAACCAACATACGAACTCATTCATCTCATGAGTATTTGTATGGTGTTTAAGTTGTCTGGTCTGTTATACGTTTTCGCGAATATTCCCTACTGTTAAGCATTAATTTGCATCTTCTCCAATCGAACCAAATAATGTACATTTAATGCATGAACTGTACAATGTACAATAAGAATTGTTGAAATAGAAAAAAAAAACATAACCTTCACAAAATTAAAGGAGAAATATAATAATAATACAACTTTTTTACCAGTTTTTTATTGCGTGTTTCATGTTCCGCAGTTTAAAAACAGAACTATACAAATTGTGTAATAAACATGGTATCTTTGGTTTAAGCTGTCTATAATCGGTTTTTATAAATTTGCTACAATATATTGAAATCACACCACAAATATTTTACAGTGTGGTTAAAATGCCTGATGTTTAGACACGGTTACAAAGCGGGTCCGTTCGCGGGACGTTGCTAGTGTGTTCTGTTTTGGTATCCATAATACATACAACCAAAAGTCCGTTAGTCGTGATGTTTAAAAAACATTTTAGGCTTTATTGATGAGATATTTCCTTTAGGCCCATCTCGTAGCCAGATTTGGTAGCTAGCTTCCAAATGGGAGAAATAATCCCGATTCGAAGCTGGCTACGAAATAGGAATTCGAAAGTCCAAGATTTAGGAAAAATAATAGTAAAAAAAAACCCCTAACCTACCGAATAGATCGTTCCCATTTAGTAGCTAGCTACAAGATGGGAAAACACTTTTCTCATTTCGTAGCTAGCTACCAAATCTGGCTACGAGATGGGCCTAAAGTAGATATTTTGAAAACTATCCAATATCCATTATACATATTTCACTATCCCCAATACAAATATATTTATAGACTAATGTATCTATTACTCGTATTTTCCTTACGGAAAAATTATAGAACAAATACTTACTCATATTTTTGTAATCCAATAGTTTCTTTCTCTTTGACGTAATTGCTCGGAATGTAACCCACAGACCTATAAATAAAAAAAGTTACATTATTTCCAATTTCATTGATTGTAATATAAGGATAATTAATGACATTAAATTATTCAACATAGAATGACGTCACAGGTAAGTAACTTTTTGTCATTAGTTGTGTACATAAACGGGGTGTTATAAGCTAGACCGACATGTGACGTGTGTGTGGTATCGTAGCTATGATTGAATAAAAAAAAATAGTCAGAGGTATACTATTTTTAAATTTTAATTTCTATTGTAACTTAATTATGTTGTACTGGTTTTGTTAGGTTTAAGCAAACACTCATTCTGAATGTTTAGAATGTGTTTCCATGTGTGTTAGGGTTACACTTCGCTTTTATTTTACATTTTTATCTGACGTTTCGACTCCTTTACAGGAACAGTCACAGAAGACTGTGGCGTAGTTACAATTCAAAATTAATAATTTTGATTATGATACATGAAAAAAAATAATTAAAGAACAGTACTGACCCATTCTCATCTTTGACTTTCCACCAATGATCTTGAGAATCGTCGATAACTTCATACTCCGCTCCCTAAAAAATTAAACAATACCAATTCAAGCCAAAGAGCTAATTAGCAATAAAGTTAATATTATGATTACTCATTAAGTTAATTCTCTCCATCGTTAATGCTAAGTAAGTTCTGGGCTACGGTAGTTACATTAAGTGTAGTAAGAATATATACGAAAATTAGTAACTCAATAGTTATTGGTTGCTTACTAAATCTCCGTATTTTAATTATTGGGAATTTCAATTAAATACACAATGCTCTATAACTAAAACATTGTTATGAAATGTTTTGTCTTTTTCGCTCTTTGGAAAATATGCGTATGTCGGAAAGAGATTTGACTATTTGATACTAAAATGCTGATTATAATCGTTTATGAATAAAACTCATAAGATTTAGATATAAATGTACCTAAGGGTAAATAAGGGTGATATGTAGAAGGGTACATTAAATCATTGGCCCCGAAAGTTACTAACGTAGGTATAAAACTATGTGGGAAGCCCCTTAGATGATCTAATAAATAGGGGAGAAAATTAATTAATAAATACATCTATACTAATATTATAAAGCTGAAGAGTTTGTTTTGTTTGTTTGTTTGTTTGTTTGTTTAAACGCGCTAATCTCAGAAACTACTGAACCGATTTGAATAATTCTTTCACTGTTAGATAGTCTATTTATCGAGGAAGGCTATAGGCTACATTTTATCCCGAAATTCCCACGGGAACGGGCACAACGCGGGTAAAACCGCGGGGCGCTGCTAGTGTATAATAAAAATGCTAACCAACCTTTTCTAATGAAAGATCTCCACTTTCTATAGCTTTGAACGGGTACAGTGCCACCACTACTTTCGTTCTCTGCTTTTCCTGGAACATAATAATCATGCATACAATTGAGGGGAAATAAATCATTTTATTCTTGAAATTCATAAAATGCAGATTTATCTATTTCTTCTATGGGTCCTGAAATTTAAACTTATATGTAAACGATATTTCCAACAAAAGAGAAATCGTTGTGTGGACAGAAAAAGGTTTAGAGCTTTCAATCCATATAAATTGACCTATACCTATATCCTAACTTAACCATAAACCTTTTTCATCTACATAAATATGTCTTTGGTTGAAAAATCGGCCTTATTAGTTTTAGTTTACTTTACATTTAAGGACTTGTGAAAAATAGATTGTAGTAGTTATTTTAAAAAGTTTTTGTGTATTTCTTGGTGTTGTAGTTACCTTAGGTTTGGCTGAAGGAGTCCCCGGGGCGGCGCCGCCTCCCGGCCCCGGCATCGTGCCAGTCGTCAGGGCTAAAGTAAATACACTCTTATTAGTAACACAATAAGGATCTTTTATATTAAAAGGTAGGAGAAGTTCTATTTGAAGTCACGGGGCAATTTAATCTAGTTTTCAGTCAGCATTTTCATGAAATTTCTATTTTAATTCTATTTAATTTACTATATCTAGGCCAAACGTATATTGTCAATTATAATAGTTTTTTGTAATCTTTTTTACTATATCTAGGCCAAACGTATATTGTCAATTATAATAGTTTTTTGTAATCTTTGCACATAAGGTTTCTTTCAAATATTAAATCTATAAATAACTAAACGCGCCCCGCGGTGATACCCGCGTTGTACCCGGTCCCACGGGAGTTTCGGGATAAAATGTATCCCATGTGTTATCTATACTAATATTATAAAGCTGAAGAGTTTGTTTTGTTTGTTTGTTTGTTTGTTTAAACGCGCTAATCTCAGAAACTACTGAACCGATTTGAAAAATTCTTTTTGTAATGGATAGCCACATTCAACGGGAAGGTTATAGGCTACTTTTCATTCCGAAATTCCCACGGGAACGGGAACAACGCGGGTAATACCGCGGGGCGCTGCTAGTTCTGATATATAACCTATATTACTGTGAAGTATCATCCAAATCAGTTCAGTAGTTTTTGCGTGAAATTGTAACTAACATACATCCTCACAAACTTTCGCATTTATAATATTAGTAGGATAGAATAGATAAACAATCGGTGGTCTTTCAAAGGCTTTGCTTTTATAAACACAGACACTGCTAAAAATTGAGAAATATTACGCAACCAAGCTCGATTCAATGTAATGCTGAAATATATAACTATGTTATGCTACAGTACAAGTTTCATTCAATCCTAACCAATTTTAGATTATTTGGTCAAAATAGAAGGAAGTAAGAAACATGTATGTGTATTGAATAATTATATACTTTTTTATCTTATCTATCTTTTATCAGCTGTTAATCTTCTTTGCAAAATTATGTCTTAACCTTCACAACAAAGATTGACGGTCAATTATTAATTTGAGTTCAATTTAAAGAGGTAACAACCCTAAAATTTCACTGCAGATAGAATCTCCCTTAGTTTATTGTTAAGAGAATATGCTTTCTTTATTTGGTTACGCATAAAGTAGATAAGAACAATGAATATTTTATGAATCGGTTACTTAATTGCTTTGAAATGTTATATAAACTTTTTAAAAGTTATTATTACAAACGTAATACTTCGATGTTAAAAAGTAAGAAGACTTCTTGTTATACTAGACTATGACGATGTTTTGTAAACTTCTCAGGTATTTCCAACAGATATATAGCATACGAATGTCTATGTCAGTCATATTTAACCTTAGGAATCAATTAACCAGTACTTTATATAGAAGACCTTAACACGACCACCAAATGGTCGTCCAAATAACTATGATTTATGAAATAAGTGTTGTTTTGTTACTAATATTTGTTGATATTTAGCTAACGAACAGCATTTAACTTTAAACGTAATGACTGAGCAGAACTTGACAAGAGACTGCAATTAGGCACTTGCAGCAACAAAAAATTATCACTTATAAAAAGAACCCAAATCGATAAAACTTGTAATTGTACAGCCAAGTATAAAATATCAATTAGTGTCGATAAATAAAACTTTATTACCAACATACGCAACAATAACATTGGAAAGTTGAAGGCATGACACCAAAAATACGTTCGGGGAAGTCAAACATTTGTATTATACATATAAATGTATATCGATGAAGAAGCGACGAAGGCTCGGATTGTGTATGAATGATCATTGTACTCGCGACCATGAAAATATAAAACACGACACACAATTACATATTAGACACGACTACAACGCGGCACGGCACATCAAACTTCACTTGTTCACTCCAAATAAAACACTGGACGGTATCACTTTTTCTAGAATTACACAAATATTACATTACATTTGACCGAGACAAGAAAGTGAGTGCAATGAGAACAGTGAACGCAACGGGTGGCGCGAGGCCAGGGCTGGCGGGGGCGAGTGAAGCGTACCCTCGAGCGCCGGGAGGAAGGACGACAGCGACAGGCATGGGATCTTGGACTTCTTCTTGGTCACCATCGGCTCGTCCTCGGACTTGGTCGGCAACATGAATACGCGACGTGCACGGCCGGACGTCCGCGCGACACGACTGACTCCCACCACTCTCCGACCCACCGGAGAACCGTAAGCGACGGTAAAGCGCTCTGCACAATACCGCACGATACTAACACTTGTCTTAACATGCAAACCAAACTTAGTCACCTTACACACAAAACAAGTTCTTATTTATTTACTTTGACCTTTTACTTTTAAATGTATGTATGTAGACTGAATTTGTAATTAAGCTTAAAGTGCAGTTGGTCGAAAATGTTATTGGGCATTTTTATTGCTATAAAAGGACAAAGTTTTGTTATAGTCTCCCAAAAAACAACAAAATAATAAATAATGTCTCAATTTAATAGAGACATTTAAAGTAGTTTTTACGATTTTAAACTATGGCATTTTGGACACATCATATCTCTCAAGGCACTCAAGCAAGACTACCTATCTAACTATAAATTTACTGATCCATGTAACCCATAGAGCTAACTACACATAACACAACAAGCAAGTTAATTCGTATTCTCATAACTAGCTATATGACTAAGCCTTATCGTAGAGACGAAGAGCGAGGGCTTCGAAAATGGTCGCGGCCTACATTCACCATGACTCGGTCGGCAGTCGCGCGGTCTCCCTTTCACTTGCAAGCCATGCACCGGCGAGAACGTGACGGTAACAGAACCCACACACGTCAATGCACTCAACAGAACCCTATCGATGACAATACATTAAATAATCGACATGATTTACACGAAAACAAAACTTAGTACGCGATGAATAGGCAACTTGAATACTAAGTCATGTTGATGCTGTTAGCTTGACATTTTAACGGACGAATAGTCGTAGATTACAAAGCGCCTGATAAACAAAGGTCAGCCTAAGGATGGGACGGAAGAGACAGGTAGCCACCGTACACATACACACTCAAGGATTTGAACAATTTCCGTAAACCTGTTGTGAAATATTAAAAGGGTTTTATTTGTTCATTTATAATTTCATACTCGTTGGAGACTAATCTATCATTTTACTATAAAAGGTTAGTTTATTTAACTAAACTTTCTAGTTTTGAAGTTTAACTATATATTGTTAAATTAATATATTGATTACTTTGCTGCAAGCAAGTAAATGTTGTTGGTTCTTGATTTTAATAAGCACTTGACACCTGCTCTTTTTACTTGCAGCGTTGACTTCAAGGTGTAATTCAGGTACAAAGTTCATATTT
This sequence comes from Cyclophora punctaria, assembly GCA_951394245.1. Taxonomy (NCBI): domain Eukaryota; kingdom Metazoa; phylum Arthropoda; class Insecta; order Lepidoptera; family Geometridae; genus Cyclophora; species Cyclophora punctaria. The sequence continues at coordinate 6,725,157 of OX596169.1, forward strand.
CATATCATATTTTGAATTAAAATTGTAATCCTGGATCTAAGTCTGTGTTTAATGATATAACAGCCAAATATATATAAATATAATTTCTTACACCTAGACGAAAAGTCAACAAATATGGGCCAACGAGTACGCCAACTCATTTCTCTAATCAAATTCACGCCATCTAATTGGATACCTAGGTCACTCAAGATTAACCATTAAGCTAACCATTGGTCGGCTGCACTAACAAAAGTAATCAGTTAATACAATCTTGTCAATTTAGATTACTAAGACCAGTGCTAAGACAGCTTTGGGCAAACGCTGCATTCACCAATTTAGCTAACCGTCTTCGCCCATTCAATTCCATTTCAGCGTTGAAAAGCTCAGTAGTCCAATTATATTCCTGAATAAGGCATTTAAGCCCCAATTATATTAAGGGGTTGTTTCAAACGGCTATCGTAACATATAAGTTCGTTTAAAAGTTCACAACATTCTACGCTATTAAAAAAGTTAAACCTCGGGCTGCCAGTAGAAAGCCGCAATTTTTAATTTGTTTACGTATGTTGAGACTGATATTTTGTGTTAACGTTAACTGGTGCGTACGCTGAGCACCCCGCCTTAAGCGTGTTTCAGTACGAGAAAGCGAGATTTGCTTTAGACAAGTCTGCTAAAACTATCTGCTACTAAACTCAGCCAGGGTAAGGTTGCTACTGCTACGTTTCATATTATTAGTTGGCTACTCGTGACCCATTGATGTACATTGTAACGATTGGTAGACAGTAAAAGTAACATTACGAACGATCTCTTGGTGGGTAGGAAGATAGTTGCTTGAATATAATTATTTTACCGGCTATAGATATTAAAGCTGCATGTAAGAGCTACGCTACTTTTAAAAAATGGCTCGGGTTTGAGATCACCAACCCGCATTAGGCAAGGGTGGTGATTACGTCTTATCCTCCTCACTGTACTGATATCATCAGTGAGATGAGAGGCCTTTGCCCAGCAGTGTGACATTATATTACAGGTTTATACTTTACTTTACATGTAAGAGAAGAAATGTTTCCCTAATTAAACCCAAACAAGCAGTCCTCAGTCAAACAAGAGCCTAATACTAAGTACCAAGTCTTTAAGATCTAATTACTTCATTATCCATCTCTTGTCTCGTCGTTTTCCTTCGCAATGTACTAACCGCAACCACTCTTTAAGTCTCTTATGTCGAATGCTTTTAGCGACTTTATGGGTGGCAATAAGAAAGCCGCAAATTCATCATTCATTATCACCTTGAATTGCTTAATTATATTATTATTCGTTTGTGTTTGTACCTTCATAATGAAGAGAAAATGTTTCTGTTATATTCGTATCAAGGATACCGCAGTCTTAAGTCGCCTTTCCAGCTGAGTACGCTACGCTTGTAATTCACCAATCTTATATGACAAACACAAGCAAAACATAGCGATGGCTTTATCCAATTATCATAATTATCAAACGTTGTACAGCATATCGCTGGAACATCCTTGCATTTGACACTTAAAATCAAATCTTTCTACCATCAGACTGATCAAACAGTTTACACAAAGATTAGATTTCGATTTGATAAAGTCAAGAGTCAAGTAAAACTGCAGTGCAGATACTGCAAGTATGTAATCACAACCACTAACTCGGTTTGATCGGTAGTTAAACTAGCAAAAGGTTCTTTAAAACTGCTAATCATTCTCATATGGAGTAGTTACAGTAAGGAAAGGTTGAATCATTCCTTACTGCAACTACGGTTCAGTAGAACCGGCCCTAAAAATAAAATACTTACACGTCTCGTTGACTATCTTCTGTTTGGGCAGTTCTGTGATCTTCTGTTGTTGTTGCACCAGTTGGTCTATCTCGTACTCGGGCAGAGGCCACACGTCGGTCAGTTTGCAGCCCGCGGCCGAGCGGCGCTCCGCGTCGCAACACGGCCAGCGGCGCGCGCACCACACGCCCGGGTGGTACCGGCTTCGACGACCGTTTAGGTTACAAACTGTCAAACAACTGCCGTCTTACTTTCTTTCTGAGATATGTAGTTTACTTCACGGTTCGCATTTGAAAATTTGGACGTTACAAATTGTCACTTTTTTCCAAATGTCCAAATGTCACTTTGATCATAATCGATATTATACAATATTGACGCACGGACTGTGGTGATAGTACAGCATACCTACTTCTGTCTGTATTTCTACAACCATTTAACTTTTGAAAAACAATCAGGAAGACAGCAAACCACAATCTGATCCCATCCACAATTTGGAATTAAAGTTACCCTTGGTTAAAATGTTGTACCAAAATGTACCATAATTGTAACGGAAAAGAGAAACAAACACACATCCATCCTTATTTACCTAAAAGTTTTATAATAGTAGCGGGATTAAGTTCGGTTCAAATTCACAAATAGGTCCCGAACTGAGCTTAAGGCTTGTATTACAGAAATGGCGAACTAATCCTCTATTATTTCACTTTCAACAGGACATTATGTAGTGTGTAGTACTGGGAGCCTAACAGAGTTCTTGTTTCATAATGAAGCAATTAGTTGTCACAATAAAGAATATTTCGGACACTGGTTAGCCACTTAGTGACCATTTTCGAGGCAAATGAATTTCGTATTATAGAGGGATAAAACAGTTTTGACGTACCGGATTACAATAATATTGAAACGGGATAGCGTAAAATAAAAGTTTTAATTCGTACTCGACATTTTGAACCGATTAACTCTTGGTTACGAGAAAACACTAGTTTCCGTTTCACAATTAAAATAATGAGTGGAAATACACGATACACTCATTATTTCTGTGTTTCAGTTGTAAATTGAGTTTATATAATAATCTACAAAGTCAGGGCCGTGCACGGGCCATGAACGGACCGTGCTCTAACAGCTATCGATGGCTACATTTTCGGCACATCCGTTTTCGAGCTTACTACGGAAATTCGGCGATACGATCTCAACACGAAAGTGATACGACACCGGCTTTTTCGTGTTCCGAACAAGGCCCTGACGTTGGTTGTTGGGGTTGGTGAAACTTTTAGGACCTTATTCATAAACGCTACTAGCACTTTAACTATCAAATGGTTTGTCCTTTTCTGACAAACGCTATTTTCCAAAGAGCAAAAGAGATAAAACACTTTATAACAGTGTATTAGTGAAAGAGAGTTGATGAATAAGGCGGTTATAGTATATATGGACTTTAAAATGTATACATACCGGATCGTATCTTATGGATCCAAAGCAGGCGTTCTGTGTGCTCTCCCGAGACCAGATATAGGGTGTAATCAGTGTTTTGTTCCGTGTACCCAACCTGTACACAATCTACTATGAACATGCAAAAATGGACCATGGAAAGCAGAAAGTACATACAAAGTCAACAGCTAGTTCGGTCCACACGACGATCCAATTTGGATCGTTACTCTGTGAACCACGTGGTATCGAGAATTGTACTCTCCGCTTTCCAACTTGCAGCTGCGCGGAAGTTAAAAAACATTGAATTTGGATCCAAAGTGGTTCGTCGAGGGTGGCCCAGCCGAATTTTTGCGAACGTTTGCGACAAATATATGTATCAAAAATATATACAATTCAGTGTTTTTAAATGATTGCATAAAAATATTCACATGTACAATAAATGTGCAATCGACAAATGACAGATGGTAGTTAATTTGATAAACACAGATTTATTTACGTTACAGACAATACATACATTTAGAGCCGATTTCACAATCATCAAAATCAAAATTATTTATCAAGTTATTTAATAACAGTTACCTACTTAAGAAAAAAAAAATTCCTGTTCTTTTTCCCTTCAAACATTTGTAAAAGAATGCGAATTAATTAGAGACATATTATATCTGGTAATCGAGAAATCGGCTTATACTAAGGATATCTTATAAACTCTTACCTGAAATGGGTGTTTATAGCAATTTTTTTCGGAATCACTGGCGTCTAATTGCTTGGTGAGCTCACAAAGTGTCGCGAGCTCCACCGTATGTATGGAGTCTGTATCGATGCGACCGCGTTCTTTTCGCTTCTATATTGAAAGAAGAAAAAAATCTAAATTAAGAAAGTTTGTTTTAAAACTAAATACGAATTGTATGTTTGCCCGCTGTCTGTCTGTCCCGCGTTTTGTTTTTGTCTACCCAGCGTCCGTCTGCTTTCCCCGATAGATAGGACTCAAAAGGAACTTATCAGTAAAACAATTGAATATTGGATGAGTTAAATTCAACTGGTACTTATTACATATATTTAAACGAATTTTTCCTGAAATTTGTCACATTGAGTCACCACATAATAACCAATGAAAGTTTTCCTAGGTGATTATATTTAGGTATTTTAGGAAAACGAGTTAACCAAGTGAAATTCTAATAGGTCCTATCATACAAAGGCTTGGTGCGATCAGGGCACCAACTTCACAGGCAAACCTGGCACACGGCCAACTGCTTCCAATAAATCAGCAACATAGCGAAACACGGCCCAAATATAACTTCAAAATCACTGAACCAAGACTATTTTCAATTACATAAGTTGCTTGCTCCGAATAAAACTAAGTACCTACTTTTTAATTTCGCACCGGAATTTTATAAGGAAAAAGCTAAACATTTTTCGAGTGCTTAGTGTACGATATCGTTATGATATCGTTACGATATCGTGTACTCTTAACACGAGAATTCATCGAATTTCTTTCTAGTACACTTCAAAACACAAATGCTTAAACTTCATCCCCTAAGCTTTTTTTTATAAAGTCGCCTGTTATTTGTATTCAGTACAAATGTAACAATGACTTCTATTGGATCAACTAATTGGATTGGTGCTGGAAGTGGGGTTGGACATTCTCATGTAATACTAACAAAAATATAGTAGTTAACAGACTATAAAAATTCCATTTCCATGCACGTCTTCGACAAACAGTATCTTGTTGGTTCCGAGGTCCCTTATTGTGAAAATTCCCGTTTACAAAGAATCATGCTATTAAATCACTTTATTAAATATAAATCGAGTTTGATATCTCCAAAACGCATTAGACTAAAAGGGCATATTACGCTAAATCCTTCTCGCTGTTCTGAAATCTTCGTTGTTCTTAAGTAACAGATTTTTCGTACTCCAGTGATATCTAATGGGGCAGTTACTTTACTTGCATTTGGCTAAGCATATCATATTTATGTAATTGCTGCTAAACGTTCAGTAGTCTATTCAAAAACCGATTTCACGCATTATGGAGCTCAAACGGAATAGCAGGTATTCAATCCCGAGATAAATAGAAATCCAATCACAACAGAACGGAAAATTATTTGGGAAATGCCCAATAGCAATAACTGACTTCTGCCGAGTTGAAATTTACCTTAAACCAATCTCCGATCGCGATACGCCAGAGCGGCCCTATCCACGAATTGGTTTCCTATCAAAATACAATACATTGTTGTACCTGTACTTTTATATGTAGGTAAAAGGGAATGAATTACTTTATTTCCAGTAAAAATGTTATTTAATTTACTTGGGAACTTAGTATATTGTTAATGAGTTTGTACTTGAATATTTATCACGAATGAGTCGTAAAACTAGTTCGCACTAAACCTAAAAATATTAACAACAAGAAAAACAAAAGCATGAAGAATTTTGAAAAACGTGAAGAAAACACGTTTGTGAATTGTGGCCCTTTGAAACAATTAGCGCTCGCAACTCCAAAGCGGAGGGCTCTCTATTAAAATCCCTCAGAGCTAGGGCCCCACATTCAGGCGGATAACGTGACTCTACATACATTACTTAAAACTACATCGAGGGTTACTAGTTACTAGGGGAACGACTGTACTGCCCCCGGGTTCATTCCGCGACAATTTTCTAACTCTATTTCCTTTCAAACGTACGACGCAGATTCACGATTTTATTATTTCTGCTGTCTCAAATTAGTACGTGTAATTATTAACAAACATCCTCGTTTATTTCATCGAATATTATAGATAGGTACTTACCTAAATCGAGAGGAAAAATGAGATAATAGTAATACCCGGGTACGTAATTGTCACGTTATAATAAATCGTGAAGTGGGGGCAGAAAATTCAGTCACGAACGAAACAAACGAAAAGAAAACAATAACTAAAGATAAAAGTTTAGAATACCGATCAATAACATCTAAGATGACCATTAAGGTATTGAATACCTATGTGGTTAACCGATGTGGGTGGACATTGAAAATGGAAAAGAAATTAGGTTTAACCAAAAATGGGTGAAAAGATACGCCTTTGCGATGTCTATAGGTATATATGGGTTTGTTAATTGTGGTTGTCGGCGATGTGTGTGGTGGTTTGTGGTGAGGTCGACAAAGGTTTCCTACCTTGCCTAGTTGCCAGGTGCGAGGAGTGACGGAGCGGGCGCGCGTTAGACGGCGGTGCGGAACTACCGCGCCGGCCGCGTCCTACAGACACACCCAATTCGCGCATGCGCAACAACACACCCTCTACCCCATTCAAGTCGCAGATCTACCCTATCCAATAAGTTTAATAACGACAAATATTCAAGTTCGTAGTTGAAATCACACAACGGATTTTATTAGGGGCCTGTACCGTTCCAGTGCAGGGCACAGTCCAGTCTTCTCCCCTGCCACGTTTCGCAGTTTTGCCAATCGGTATAAAAAGAACTGGCGAAAAATTATTGATACTTTTTTTTCAATATATGTAGGTACTTTGATTTAGTCAGAATATTGGTACCTATTTAACTATTTAATCACAAATCAAAGATGTAATACCAAATAATAAATAAATACACCATTACCTACTCGTAGATAACACTGATGGTACCAAATCTGAATTCTCTATAAGCAATTAGCAACAACCTTTTTTCTTAATTAAACATTAATAAACTAGATAGATAATAGCACCTATACTTCTCGCCCTGTATTTTATTGCTACATTGCACCCGAGGAGTTCCACCAGCGCCGGTAAGGAAAAGGGTCTAGACTCCAGACAGTCACTGTAGGTGTAACCTGACCAAGTGGGGAATGATCGAAGCCTACGAAATGCAATGCAAATGCGGTACACGAGCAATGACTCATTCACTGGAGCATCATCGTGAGATGACATTACGATAACTATGATGATTTAACTTATAATAACGAAACGGTTCTGTTATGGCATAAGCGTGTAATGTCCCACTGCAGGGCAAAGGCCTCTAATCTCAGTGTACAAAACACTATAATTAATTAGTTGCGACCAATTAGCAGTTTACAAAAATAAATAGCAGCACCCTGCCTGTAGTCCTACCTATTCCCATAGGATTATCGCGATGCAAGTAGGTACTCAGTAACATTCCTTTTAATTGTATCATTTGCAAAAATTACTTTTCTTATCCATCTGATAATTTTAGAGAAAAGCAACATTTTTTAAACAAACAAAAAACAAACTCTGCTACTTTATTATACAAGTACTATTATAGCAGATAGATAACAAAAAATGCACCAAGTTAAAACACAAAGCAAGAAAAACTAATGGGTTCAAATTACTCTGTCATGATTCATACAAGTCAGAGATTTGTTAGGATACAATTATTCCGGATGGGTAGCCACAGAAAGTTAACATTCCACTCCACTTCTCGTGGGAAAAGGACACGAATATGCAAATTAAGTTTGATTGTTTATTACAAGTACTTGAAAACTTTTATTGAAACGGAATAAAACTTTTAAAAGCTGATTCAATAGAGTGACTTTTAGTTAACCTGTATGTTTAATAATGATTAAACTCTTCAAGAGCCATACTATCTAAGTTTTAGCGGAGGAAAGAGAGCAACGAATAGAACTTCATGAGAATAACCTATGCTCTGAATTTGTTACAACTAACTTTGAGTAGGTGACTATCGATGGTGTTGAGTGTAAATCCAAAACTATTTACAACGGTAAATAATTATGGATCTTTTACTTTTGACCAAATTCAAATTACTCTGGATATTCTTTCACTAGTTATTTCTATGTAAAAAAATCCATTGCACATTCTTAGTTTTTGAATAGATGAGAAGAACACTTCATTTAAAGCCTTGGAAGTTGGAAAATTATTTTGACGCAGATATTTAACTTGGAAGTTAAGTCATAATACTTGTAAACCACAAACTAGTGGCCAGTAGTTTGAGCTATTTCACAGCGTTAGTTAAGACAGTTTGTAATACTTGATGACATATTTACTAAACACCTTTAATTCAAAGACAAACTTGAGAAAACCCGCTGGATAGAACATCTGGATGGCGTCAGAATAGGTTTTCAATTTTCATCCATTCTTTTAATATAATATGCAATTATGTAATTCAGTTTTAGGGAGTAAACAATATTTGATAAATAACTTCACATTGTAGTATTAACAAGTTATCAGGTTAAAATATAGCCCCTGTTCATACCATGTCTATAATTAAGGTTTCAAACTTCAGACGAACCATCCAAATCGCAATGATTGTCTCATTATAATATGTTGTAAAATACTTTACCTGTAATATTCTTTGAAGTTAAAAATCCTGAGCAGCATTAATGTATAAAATAATATTGGTTAGTAATCATTTATATTCTGGAATCATTTGTGTAATAAAAATAACACAGTTTCCTGTGTATACCAGGGCACCTACTGATACTAGTATAGAATAAATATTTCAAAATTCATTTGGATACAATTTGATGATAGAAAAATAACATAAATTAAACAGCTGATTCAAGCATTAGAGTCAATAAATACCAAGTTGTAAAGTACTTCAAAATTGTTTACCTCGCCATCGGAATCATAATAAATAAGTGCCCGACGTGTAAGAACCACGAACCGCTCTTTGTAGTTCACAGGAGTAAATATCTTCTTATTTTGGGACCTTTTTATCATAAAAGTTTTGAGAATAACATCGTCATCATCTTTTCGAGCCATGACTGAAATAATCACAATAAAAATAAGTTAGGGGTATACTACGAAAACATTATAAATACCGGTGATTATGCTTTAACATTACACACAAAGTAATAAGTAATTTAAAATACCTATCTACCTGTTAATCACAAACACATTTCATATCATATGACATTAATTAATAATAATAAAAACAAATATTAAAACTTTGAATCGAATGAACTCCAGAGACAGACAGGTACATACAAGAAAGTAAAGTAAAGTACACCACAAAGTACACTACACACACACACACTACACAGGTAAAGTATTGGTAAGTATATAGGTAATAAAATAAAAGAAGCTTTTCTATAAATTTTTACTCTTTCTTCTTTAGTCTATTCTCTATTATCAATCTTGTTCACATCCACAGACAATAACCATTCACCAAAAGCGGTCAATTTAGATAGATAATCTGTTTCCTGGTTTGTGCAGACAATGCAATGTAATTGGCTAAAGCTAATGCTGACCGCTTAGGTATCTAGGGAATCCGTATTTCGTTTTCCGCGATCGGAATTCGTGCGTCTAGCCTACCTAGGTACCTAGCGCAGATGTTAGTGTTTTATATTAGAGCTAGGAGCATTTGTTATGTAAAAATATTGAGAATGTTGATCGGTGAATGATGGCTACATCTTCCATGGCTTAAATATTATCTATCAACATTATCACTAATGTCATTGCCAAATCAAAGATGAAAAACTTGAAGTGATGTACAATACAATGTACAACAACAAAATATGATCGAACCCTGTGATCGAACCGACCGAACCAGCATAAACCGAATAAATTAACTAATTACTTAGGTATAATGAAGTCTAAAGTACCGTTTTATAATACCTATCTTTAATTTTAAATGACCGCAATGCCAAAAATCATAACATAACGATATTTCATTGGGTGTGTATAATCCAAAAAATAATCAGATTGAATGCTCACGATCTGATGCTCGAAAGTCGAAATGATCGGATCGGATCGGTGCGTCACTAACACTCTGCAGTATTATTTTATTTATTTCCTAGGAGGCAGTAACAAAAAAGAAGGAAAGAAAGAAAGAACACCAAGAAGACAGCCACCTACTAACTCGCTAAGATAATACAAATAAAGACAGGACAAGAATAAACATTATTTGTCGAGTGTATGTATTGTATTTATTTGTGGGGTGTAAAGCTGACGGATCTTGAAACGGTTTTGATGTTTTGAGTTATAACAATATAATTATTGTCATATATAATTATCATATTGTGATCCTCCTTCCTTCGCATTATATGTATGGAACTGGTGATTTAGATAGCTATTAGTTGATACGAATTGAATATTACTATTACCAAGATGTCGTCAGAAACCGCACAAGTGAGCTCCTTACCACTGCCACCAATGCAGTATATAAACTTTTATACTGATGATAATGTCCGAAGAAATAGAGCTCCTTTGCCACCTCGACCAATCCATGACTCCTACTCTATGTTTGGTCATGCTTTTAGTGCCGAAGATGCTATTATACGATCTTTAGAAAGTCAGGTAATTATTCAATTGATGAAATATTGTGTTATTTTTACGATTTATGTACTAAGATGATTATATTCTATTTCAATCTTTTCCAGGGTTTCCGACGTCTGTATCCCATCCACTTTGAACGGCGCAGAGAGTTGAAAAAGTTGAACTATTCTCTATTGATTAATTTCTTGGACTTGTTGGACCTATTAGTTCACTGTCCTGATTCTCCTAAGAGGGCAGAGAAAGTAGAAGATCTAAGTTTATTATTTATTCACATTCACCATTTACTAAATGAATTTAGACCTCACCAAGCTCGGGAAACTTTACGTGTGATGATGGAGCTTCAGAAGAGACAAAGAGTCGAGACTGCTACAAGGTACCTACAATTTAGTTTTAAATAATTTTCTATGATTTTTCTTAATTACATAATCCAAAAATTTTGAACTTATATAATTTATTGATGTCTGTAATATTGAAGAGGACAGCTACATGTTATCCTAAATAGACTCACTTGTTTCACTTCAAATTCACCAAGACAAAATAAGAACCAATTTCAAAAAAAATTTACTCATTTATTATATTGATGTCAGACTAACATCTTATCCACAACCCTAAATATGGGGATTAAATAAGTCATAACTTTTTACAGATTCAAAAAACATTTAGATAAAGTTCAAGATATACTCCAGAACGCTCTACAAAGCCTTCCTGATCAAAATGATGTGGAATCCAACTTGTGCCAAGTCCCCGAGATGTTTGAACATATGGACTCGGGAAATAATGATGCCTCTAATGGTGATCCTTGTTATGAGCTTGATCGCATTATGTGTAATGTAGTTGATAACATGAGATAGACCATTATAATATAATGATAGTTGTATTTGTAATGATAGGTTTAATATTTTGGAATAATAAAAGAACCCATATTTTCATAACATGTCTATAAATTATTTATAAACAAGCAGCGCCCCGCGGTGTTACCCGCGTTGTGCCTGTTCTCGCGGGAATTTATACATATAAACCTTCCTCTTGGATCACACTCTATTTAAAAAAACCTTTGCGTAGTTTTTAAGTTTTAAGCATACATAGGGACAGACAGACAGCGGAAAGCGACTGTTGTATATTATGTAGTGATGGAATTAGTTTCCATGGCGAATCGGATGTATGTATGTTTGGTAATCTTTCACGAGAAAACTACTGAACAGATTTGGATGAAACTTTACAGTAAGGTTACATCAGAATGACACATGCGATACATTTGGTCCCGAAATTCCCGCGGGCGCGGTTAATTTCCAATAAAATTAGTATATTAGGTATAGCTAGGTTGGGTACAATGGAATAAAACAATATATTCTACGAACACATTTATTCCGTGTGAATTTTACCACTGAGCAGTGAGTACTTCTCTGAATCAAAACAAAGAAGTATACCAAAATCTGAATGTTCCATTATAATCTGAAATATTTCTTAATAATTAGACTCCAAGCTGCTACTTAGCTGAAATGCCTTACACAAGAATGAGTATACTTACAAGAGATGACATGTTCCATTTACAACCAACACCACGGTGCATTCAAGTCTGCATGATAGGATCCTACATAGAGGTAAATAGTAATACACTTATAATTAAATACTTACTTATTGCCATCTCTCCATCCAGTAGATAAAGGTTGTCATTTTATACTAGTTAGATCTAATAAGAAAATCTATTCCTAGAATACTTACGATCCTTATAATATAGTGCTATGAAGTCCCATGCAGCTAATCTTTGAAAAGATGAAATCAATAATCACCTTTACCTGCTATAAAATGCGCCGGCAGCTATGGAAAAAAATCAACAACGACATAGGTACTAAACGAATGAACGCTTTTAACAAAGCTATGAAGACACGAATAATTAAATTGGTTGGACTCAACCAAAAAATCTTGAAAGAAAATAAGAGCAAAATGAAAATTTTGAATGTTGTTAAAAAATCAAAAGTATAGCCCAATAATTAACGCTTCCAATCGGAGCATATTTTCGTTTTTACTAATCGTAAAAACGATAAAAAAAAATATTTCATTGGAATTGAAATGTCATGTGAGACTGGAGTAGCATGTTTAGTAGTTGCTACGCCTTCTAAATTGGGCTCCGTTCCCCCTGAAGTCACGTCTTCCCCCCCTGCCCCTGCCTGAATTAGCCCCAGCGAATCTGCCAGTGTTCAACCTTGAGCTATATTTGCCAGAAGGTGGAGTGTACATTTTCATATTCCTTTCGCCGCTGCGAGAGCGTTTCTCAGGCGATATTTTCTCTTCGCCGTTGTCAAATGTGATGGGTCTGTGCCTTTTCTGTGGTGATGACTTGTCTTTATCTTCAGTAGCAGCTTGTTTCTCCTGCAAATAAGGATTTGTATAAATAAAGATTTGCATAACCTTACCATAGAAGCTAGCAAGATTAGAATATTCCGAATAATATCAACTTTTTCAGACTTCAAAGTAATTTTATAAGAACTGCCACCTTTTTAAAATATGAGAGACTGTTGTCTTACCTCTTTTTCAACCTTCTTGTCAGCTTGGAATGAGAGCTGTACTTTACTCTTGAAGCTCGGAGGAGTGCGGAATATATCCCTAATCAATGTGTTGATGTTGGATGTCGTTTTCAGTGCAGCAATTTTAAGTTTGTTTTCATCCGAATTTTCATTTTTCTTTCCCTATAAATAAAGATAGAGAAATGAGTTCTCAAATAAAAAAGGTTTAAAACATGTACTTATGAAGCCAACCACATATATTGAAAATTACATACTAATTTGTCTTTCACCATACCTGAGTAACTTCCTTTAGTTTCTTCAAATACCCTTGAGTGAGTCGGGCTGTATACTGGAGGCGGAGTCGAAGCGCCTTCAGTTTGTTTGCATCAGCGCTTATTGAATCTGGCGATTTACGGCACAAAGAATGTAGTGCGAATAGAGCGCATTCTACATGAGAGAACTGTAGTGATGGTGTCGACTTAGCCTCTTCGGGTTTGTCCTCAGTTTTCTCTTCAGCAGGCTGATCAACTTCAATGGGTGCTTCTGGTAAATATTTCTGGAAATACAAAAGAAACTGAGTATTTTACATTGAATAGGTATTGTAATTCAGAAGCTATATAATGGTGAATCAATTGGAGAGCTTTAATCACTTTCAGTAAGTATTCACTTTGATGATATAAATTGCAGTTTATAAAAACCGCCATATAAAATTCGATAGATAAAGGTTGGTTTAAGTTTTTTTTTTTAAAAGTATTTTAAAATGATATCAGCACTTACCATAAGCACATCATAGACAGTATCAATTTTTTGTTGTGAATTTTCCAAGTCTCCGCAATGCTCCGTCATTTCAGCGAATATTTTCAACAATTCCAATTTTGAGTCGGAACCTCCTTCCGGAATAGCGATTTCGTCCCAGTGGGGGAGTACATGCTCACAGAAGAAGTTTATGAACTGTGTAGAGTCGACTTGGGCCTAAAAAATTAAACCAGGGATCTTAATAAAATAATGGGAACTATTAGATATGAAACCTGGTATAAAATAAATGCTAAAAACTGATATGATAAACTAGAAATATGAGACTTTTAGGCAACTTTTATAACATTTTAATGAAGTTATAATCAAATATTCAGCTTCTTTCTCTCATTGGAAAGTTGACACCCTATTTAAACTTAGGCTTAAACACAAATTTTATAGTGGTTTGTACAGTCATTTAAAAGTATTTTCATCTCAATATTATTGTATACAGCCTAACAACATAATATGTAATCAATTCTTTCAGTACTTACAGAAAACAATGGCAAGGCATGTTGTGTACACTGTATGATTCTGTCAACATACTCGGCATCCTCAGGATGCCAGTCATCAGGAGTGAATGCAAGAGCAGCCACAATCTGCATGAGTTCCTTTTTACCGGCAGGAGTCTTTCCGAGTCTAGACCATGTCAGCAACTCCATGATGTGCTCAAATTCTTCTGCTACTACATCCTAATAAATAAAATATTAATATTAATTAACAAACGAACTATGTGGATTAGGTAGGAAAGCACAACAGTTATTATTATTTTTGCTCTCATTATATTAAGTATAGGAAAGAAGGCATACAAACTAGATTTCGATCTATCAATAGTATATTGCCATTAACACCTCAGTGGTCTAGTGGTATGTGCATTTGCATGCCAAGACTGAGGTCTCAGGTTCAACTCCCAGGTTGAGCAGAAACATGTTTCCTACTTATCAAACATGATTTGAGTTTGAGATCACCAACCCGCATTAGGTAAGCATGGTGTTTACGCCTAATCCTCCTCACTGTACTGATATCCTTCAGTAAGATGATATCCCAATAAATAATAATAAGCTTTTGTAAATGAAACAACTACGTACTTCCAGTATTTTCTTGCATTCACTTATAATAAGATCCTCGGCTTCCTTGTTGATGATTTCTCTTCCGACCTGCTTTACTTTTGTAGCCAAAAATTTGATGCATCTCTCTCTTACAATCTCATTTGCTACATCACTGTCTGTACTCTGATGTATTTGAGAGAATAACCCCGCCAGAGCACCCTTGGGGTCGCTCTTTAGTATAGATAAGAGAGAATTGGTGACGACATTGATCTCTGTTGCATCATCTGACTGAAGTAACTGAGCCAGAATATCAGCTATTCTTTGAGTATGCTCCTTATGGTCTTTACAAAGATTTGGTAGATCCTTGATAGCTTGTTTGCGTATCTGTGGGATTTTAGGAGAGTATAAGAAAATAAAAGTAGATACAGTAGAGAGGATAAGAAAATCACATAGATTATATAGAAGTCGTTTGAATACTCACGGCTACATCGTCATCCTCGCAAAGATCAAATTGTGCTTCTATAGCTTGCTCAGTCAAGTTTGGGAAACTATTGAAGAACTTCGCAATGAACTGTGAAGCTAACCTCTTCTCCTTGTCAGATCCTTTCACAGCGGCCAATATTTCAAGATATTCCTTTTCATGCTGTAACACATAAAAATATGGCAATATATTACATAAAAATACTTTAATGACAATTAGAAAGTCGAAGTTTAAATAAATACCTTGGAAATATCGTCTTTAGCGTCAGCTAAAATACCATAGTTCTGATACAATTTTTCAATGTTATCCGTAGACATTTTTAACAAAGGGAAAGTAAAGATGTTGTGTCAAAGTTATAAACAATATGCGATGCAATAAATACAACAAATTATGGTCTCTATCACGTAGTATATAATCAGAATTTAAACTTGAGAAATATTCGATGCACACCACAAACGAACGAACGAACAAACAATACACCAATGAGTCCAATCAGTGGTCTCGACTCGAACGTCAAAGAGCGAAATCGGTAGAGTTGCCCACTAAAAATCGGTATATTTGTACCCAAAATCGGTATATGACAAAAAACATACAACATTCAATCAAACACGTTTATTTATCAAAAAAAAACAAACGAAGCCTAATTATTAATATAAAAACACACTAAAATATAATTATTTTTTACTATCTTTAGGATCATACCAATATTCTTTGGCCATAGCCGCGGTCATATTTGAATTAATTTGCAAATCATAACATTTTTTTAAATATTATTACTTACTAAATTTTTGTAGGCACTTCACATCTAAAAACTTTCTCTTCGAAGTTAAGAAAATTAATGAAAAAAATAAATCCCGAATTACTGCTTATATACAAGTGTATTTCCGAACGAAAAACGGGAAATCCCATATAATATCAAGTTGAAGGACTCAACTCAAGGGTATTCCCCAAAAAATATGGAACATTCCGTAATTTGCAATAACTCACTATTCATCCATTCTTACTATTGAGGGATTCCCCGTATCCAAAAACATAAATTAAAAGGGCTGCCAACTTAGAAATGTAAAATCGGTAGAAAAATCGGGATAATTTCCTTGTATTCTCTGAAATCGTGGAAAAATCGTAGCATTTCGGTATTTCGGTAGGACAGACCCCATATCGGTAGAAATACCGAAAAATCGGTAGGTTCGAGACCACTGAGTCCAATGACCACCCACAGACCAGTCAGACCACCAACCAATGACCAAATCATAGATGTAGGATAGCGAAAAAAATTCTAAATCTATGGACCAAATCCACGATTGAATGAACGAATCGACGTCAACGAAGTTAGCCACAGACAACGAAACGAAGTTTACAGGTTACACCTTAGAATATATACGGCTAGGTTACACAGATCGATAGAAACACCACGGCTAAGGACTAGAAAGAGTTACCAGTTTTAGAAATCTTTATTCCCTTAAAATTTCGGTAATTAAAAAGTGGTCAAGTACATAAAATAAATACCACGGTACCAATGAAGTTACTCCAAAGTTCAAAGTGAATGTCTATCTATTATTGGCTTTAGCTACTTGAGTATAATAAATCGTATAACTATAGCTAATGTCATGCATGTCCTATAACATAACATTTATGGTATTGCAATATAGGAGGTATTATAGTACAAACATATATATTATGATTAATGGGTGTTGATAACAATTAATACAATAACCTTAATTATGTTTGCGATTTGCGTTAAAACTCCCAAAGCACGTAATTTTCTCCGGCACCAATGGCAAATCTTCAAAGTTGGGAACTCTGGCAGACACCACAGATAAAACGAAAATACAAAATCTTTGTCTATGGTGGAGTTTTATTATAACCACGGACGTACATATTCATCTGCGTGGTCCGAGGAATGTGTAAACAAAATAATTTACATTAGTGATCACGGAAAAGCGAAGCATGTATGTATACCTACTACACACCTACTACATCTTACTTCTCTACTTCGTGTGAAAAATCTTTGAGCTATTAATAATTATTATTAATATACCAAAAAACATCATTTTTGTTTATTTGAGTTGCGTTGTTGAATGTAAAAACACTTTTTGAAAAGCCTTGTTGAACGCAACTCGCCAGGAGTATCTCCTTCAATTGTTTCAAAACTAGAATTATCTACTATAATTTTCTACTATATAAAAATAAGTCGGGTTTTCCTCCCTGACGCTATAACTCCAGAACGCACGAACCGATTTCCACGGTTTTGCATTCGTTGGAAAGGTCTCGGGCTCCGTGAGGTTTTTATGAAATAAAAATCTAAAAATTCCCACGGGAACGGGGGCGCTGCGGGTGAAACCGCGGGGCACACCTTGTAGCCAATAAAAATACCTACGACAAACAAATCCCATAATCTACTAAGGTTTTAAAGAATACTTCGGTAGGTAACTCTATCTATCTTCTATCTATAATGATATGTAGGTAGGTATTAAGTATTTTTCAAGTGTTTTTTTTTATTACTTACTTAGGTAATTATTTTTTTTACTGTCAGTTAATTGTAATTACATTTTGTGGAATTAGCAACTGGATGGAAAAGCCCTCGTCCGGTAGCTTTTTAACGAGCTTTGGAAAAGCACGGAACGAACGAAGTTTAATACAATAGGTACCTACCCGTATTTTAATTCCGTCCGAATTGCAATAGTATCTACCTTAGAATATATACGGCTATAGAAGTAGTGAATCTTACGTCATAATTGCTAGAACGGTCAAGAGATATTATTATATTTCGCCCAGGAAAGAATGAGACAGAACTACTAATCGTGCATCCCTTTCGCGTAACCCATTATTTACTGTCACAAGTTAAAAGTTGTGACATAGAGTACATTCTGTTGTTGTGCCAGTGTTATAATTTAAATAAAACATAAAAAAATAAAACAACCACAATGTAATTAAGTATTAGTATCAAATATTAATTAATTAAAAAACAATGAGGTAGAAATATGTACCTTATTCTAGGTACGTACAGGTAAAATCACGAGCAATAACATTTACATAATCTGAAATAATCTGTTTACCTATTTAGTAAAGATCCGACCAGATAAAGCAGAAGCGGATTCGTCGGATGATTTCTTTATTAAATGAATTTTCCTCTACTAATGTATTAAACTAAATATCATCATCCGCTAAAGCACATGTCTAAACCACCAGAATTAGTGGAAAATCCACTGAGTTGGCAACACTGGAACATAAATCTCCGGAAATATTGCTATCTAAAAGGGGCACGCGAACGCTACTTCTATAGTAGTTACTATTCTAAGGTATCTACTCAATTTCCCAGTGAAAAGCTTTATACATATTTATAGCATAAAAAGGTAAATAAGAAAAATCTTGATAGCTAAGATGTTTGATACAATCGTAAAGAAAAAGATGTAAAAGTTATACCTAAATTATAACCTACCATGTACTTACCTAATAAACTATAGGAACTAGCGTTATGTACTTAAACACCTTACCTATAGGAACAGGCGCTGGATAGGTAGGTATAGAGGGAATAAATTATCCTCGTGAACAGTTTTGAACACAGAAAAGGGATTTCCGAGTTCATTTATTTTGATTCTTAGGTAGGTACCTACTGCCTACATGCTGGTTTTTAGTTTCTTGGGAATTTATGCAGAAGTACTACGTAGGTACCTACTCTTTTCAATGTTATGCCAAATCATTCCATTTTTAAATAGTCAACTTTCATTGAAGATTATAATGCCAAATAACGTGCAAATAACACATGCCGTGTTTAATGCCAATGTTGATCCTAAAAATAACAATGGCCTCTATCTTTCCTAGCTTTCCCCTATTTATATGTAGTACGGACTAGAACTTTCCTAACTTACTTGTAAATACGCCGTGAGTAGGTACTTATAGATAGCTCAATAGGTACAGTATACAAGCTTTATACATTAAAAAAAATTGAATGAAGCTTTTACAAGTGACGCCGCTCTGAGCTTAAGATTAAAAACAATACAACTTTACCTGCCGAGAAGCGCCGACAAGACGCCGACAAAGTTATCTGCCGATATTGTTTGTAGGTAGGAATTGTTTTCATATCTGTTTGTTATCTTTAAACAATGTCCAGAACTTCACATACTGTCTACAACTTACCTAAGGTTGTTTTAGTTTTAAACTAGGTAGGTATGTGGGTACACACAAAAGTAATAAATCATTGTAATATTTACCTATTTATTGTAATGAGATGTAATGTAACAATGCAATAGACTTGGCCAAATTTTGGTCTAAACTTATATAATTTAATTTCAATAATCATCTCGAATCGAAAAGAAGAAGAAGATGTAATGTAAGGTACTCTCGGTATTTGCATTTTATACAAATAATAGCAGTGCCCCGCGGTATTGACCCGCGTAGTGCCCGTTCCAAGAGAATTTCGGGATGAAGCATAGCCTTCCCGTTGCTATTTATTACAAAAATAATTATTGAAATCGGACGGGTAATTCCCGAGATTAGCTCGAACATACAAACAAACAAATTTACAAATTTTACCTCTTTATAATATTAGTAGGTAGTTAGGTACCTAACTATAGATTTAGATTGTCCACTAAACGACAATTTCTTTTACAGAGGAAAAGTTTTGTAGATTTCATTACATTCTTACCGCATTCATTACTGAACCCTTTTCTTCTATGATGTAAGAGGGTTAATGTTGGGGACCAAAGACAAATTAACGCAGTTGATGCACGCGAGAAATTGATGCCAGCAAAGTCCTAGGTACTAGTATTATAAATGCGAAAGTTTGTAAGGATGTAGGTACAGTAGGTACGTATGCGGGGAAGTATGTAAGTATGTTTGTTACTCTTTCACGAAAAAACTACTGGACGGATTTGTATGAAACTATACAGTAATATAGGTTATACATCAGAATAACACATGGTATATATTTTATCCTGATATTCTCGCGGCGCGGGGCTAGTTTCATAATCATAGAAGTATTACCTGCAGCCTGAAGTGTTCTACTGCTGGTCAAGGATGTCTCATCCCTGAAGATGCAGTGAGGAGCAATATATTGGTCCCGTTTGTATGTAGGTAGGTTGGTGACCTCAAACCTGAGCCATGGTTGATGTAAATAGAAAATGTACTTCCTTCTATCCGGGAATTGAATCGGGATCTTCTAACAGGGGAAGACCTTCGTAATTTACTTTGTAAAAAAAAGGATTTACTATATTAAAAATATGGGTATTTAGTGACCTGCCCTGTTTTGCTTGGGTAAATAAATATTACCCGTATTATTTTCAGGATACAATTTGCCTTTCATGAACCGCATCTTAAGTTACTCAGTCTGTTGACATAATAAAGAACATTTCCATAAATATTAGTTTTTCAAATATAACCATGGAGTGCAGGGCAGGGTCTTAGGATATACCCAGGGCCCTGGGCCCCGGGCGCACACAAATATGGGGCACTGTTGAAAATCATACATTAACAACCAAGAAAAAATAACTTTAGCTCCAAATATAACCATGGAGTGCAGGGCAGGGTCTTAGGATACTCGTAGGGCCCTAGGCCCCGGGACCACACAAATATGGGACACTGCTGAAAATCATACATTAACAACCAAGAAAAAATTACTTTGTATATAATTGTTTACAGTAATTTTTACTTAATTAAAAAAATATAGGTAAATACAGCAATAAAATTAATGTATTTGTATTCAATAAATTTTTCAGCGGCCATTGGATGGGTTCCTCTGTGACGTTGAGTGCCCAGATCTAGGGTCCCGCCCGTGTAATGTTGAAATGCTAAATAATATAGGTATTACTACAAACAAATATAATATGACCCAAATATTTGGGATAATTTGAACCTAATAGAAATCAGGAGGTTTATTGAAAACAAATGTATCTACTATTTACTGACTTAATTCATCTTTTCATTGCTATTAGATACCAGTAACTTAATGCTTTGATAAATAAATAAAATAAACTTTGGTTTAGTTACCTATCTTGTTATTAATATATTTACCTTTGACAAAAATCTTGTAAGTACATTGATTTACCCGATTGTTCAAGATGCTTATTATAAATTGTGTTTTAAAAGCACATAATAATAGTAAGGATAAAGAAATTTAATGCAAAAATGTTCAATGCCTACTTAACTCTTTAAGTGCTAAGATAGTGCCCAAGTACCCACTTACCTAGCTACGCATTCTTTTAAAGTATTTAAAATAAATACATAATTTGAATTAAACTTAAGGTTTTTTATTGTTAAAATACCATGATAAAACAATTTTATAGAAAGGCGCACAGCGGCATTATTAAAATAGGGTTCATTATTTTAGTTGTAATTAGGCAAATTAAAATGATGGCGTGGATTGTATCGTAGCGTAGCATGTAGTCGGTAGATGTTGGATAGTTATAAGTAGATATGTGAAGTGGAAGGTGGAAAGCACGGCGCGGTATGTCGCGCGAGGGTAGCCGTGCGGGCGCGGCGGCGCGGGCGGGGCGGCGGCCCATTGGCCGCGCGCGGGCCCGCCCTCCTCCGCCGGCCCGGGGCTCCTCCTGCCTCCACTATCTCGGGCCCAGTGCGCATCACTCGCTCCACTCAGTTGTGATTGTAACGTGACGTGAGGCGTATCTCGTACCGCGCGGTGGTGTTGTGACTGCGAGTGTATGTGCGATGCTCGGACGGTGATCGAAGCATGGTGAATTACGTTAATCCGCTCGCCATGTACCAAGGCAAGGGCGGGCAATACGGGAGCGGGTGGTACGGGTGGCAGCATCAGAACTTTGAGGAGCAGCAGTGGTGTGCGTGGAATGGAGCGCCCGCGGGCGGCGAGTGGGCTCCGGACCCGCACCACTTCCCGAAGAGAGAGCCGGGCGAGCGCGAGATCGCGGACATGCCCTCGCCGGCGCGCGGGGACCTGGCCAGCCCCGGAGAGGGGTCCCCGGGCTCCCGGCCCGCACAGCCGCCGGCGCCGCCTCGATCACCTTACGAATGGATGAAAAAACCTAATTATCAAACACAACCTAATCCTGGTAAGTTCCCATAATAATCATACATAAGTACTCATTATGGATCTGTAATAATTTGACTGTGTGAGAAATTCAAGTCCATAAATAAAGTCAATGGCAAATGGTTGTCAAAACTGGAGTTGTGGGTAGACAAATTCTTGAAGGAGCCTGCGCTACAAACAATAGGTACCTAACAATGTACAATCCGTGAACGAATTCTTTTTCATACTTATAAATGTGAACCGAATCGTGGTTGTGTAATATTTATGTATACTACCTATACCTATGCTTAACTTGCCTTTTATTAAATGCAATTATTTTAATATTTCCATTGAAAGAAATTATTAACGATTATTTTTATTATAATTTATTTCCGTATTTACCTACTTAACTAAGTGATTAAGAAAAGACATATCAATGTCCGAATGATCCGAATGCCATTTTAAGGACTAAACAACATTTCAGATTTGACGATTGGAAACAAATTCCACCAAGCTTCTGAGGGCCCTATAGCCAAAATCCTTATTACATCCCTGCCACAATTAAGCAAAAAAAAAATAATGGAATGTCCTTTTCCATGTATCAATTTTCTAATTAAGGATGTGCTACCAGCTAGTAACAACTTATTGTTATATAGGTACATACCTAGATTGTTTTTAACACGCTTTTATTAGCTTGGCCTGTATGTATGTATGTATGTACGTATGTAATGAAATCTTTGAACATCATTTTCACCAACTTCCAGAAGTCTGATTAATTTGAAACTTTGCATACGTATCAAGGACCGATGACAATGCAATAATTTAATAACAGTTTCCCATTATTAACACGCTTTTATTAGCTTGGCCTGTATGTACGTACGTACTTACGAACGTATGTAATGGAATCTTTGAACATCATTTTCACCAACTTCCAGAAGTCTGATTAATTTGAAACTTTGCATACGTATCAAGGACTGATGACAATGCAATAATTTAATAACAGTTTCCCATTATCCTTAATGGATTTGCCAGATTTACTAAAAAAATATTACTTCATATAAAAGACATCAACGGGCGCTCGCTGTGGGACGGAACGGGAGTTCTGTTTTATTTTACTAAATGGTACTAGACACTAACAGCGTCCCGTGATGGGCCCGTTCCCGTGGGAATTACGGGATGAAAAGTTGCATATAATGTTATATGGATTTGCCAGATTTACTAAAAAATTAAAAATAAAATTATAGTTTAAAAAAACTAAAAAACACGCTTTTATTGCAAATTGAACTAAAAACTAGAAAATAATTTTACACCTCAAATCAAAATTATAATAAAATTTAAGTTATTAACACAATGATTCAATTCAGAGTAAAAAAGCGTGGGGTGCATTTTACTGTAGTTCATAACTATCCTCTCATAGATACCAATGATGATTGTAATATTTAAAAAAAATATTAAGCACCCCACGCTTTTTACTCTGAATTGAATCATTGTGTTAATAACTTAAATTTTATTATAATTTTGATTTGAGGTGTAAAATTATTTTCTAGTTTTTAGTTCAATTTGCAATAAAAGCGTGTTTTTTAGTTTTTTTAAACTATAATTTATATTCTTTTTGTGTCCTTATAATAATTAAATTATGGGAAATTACCTACTTAAACATTAATACAATTAAATGATCATTCGAACGAAATAGGTAGTACATATATTTTTTCTGTAACAGGAAAAAAACTAGTATAGGTAATTACAATTTTATAGGACTAATTCATACAT
Organism: Cyclophora punctaria; assembly: GCA_951394245.1. Lineage (NCBI taxonomy): Eukaryota > Metazoa > Arthropoda > Insecta > Lepidoptera > Geometridae > Cyclophora > Cyclophora punctaria. The sequence goes on from OX596169.1 coordinate 6,749,121, forward strand.
GAGGTTTAAACAAAGCTTTAAGTTTGTATTTTGGAATTTTAATTTATCTTGGTAGGTACCTATATCTCAGTACATAAATATAAAATTAATTTAATATAGGTAAATATAACCGTTCTTGACATAAATCCGTTCAAGAAAACAAATAAATTAAGCTCTTCAGTTTTCTTTATTCGAAGACATGGAATAGGTTTGGACCGTACCCGCCGCGTTGGTCCGGTGCGTGGTGACTTTATAACTATAAGTACCTATAGACATATTGATACACATAACCCATTGTCAACATCAACCTACACATAGGTAGTTATATCTTCACGTATTGTTGCCTCTGGATGGGATTAGCACCAGCAAAACCCGCACAGAAGCGCTTTCACAAACCACAACAGGCTAACTTAAACTATGTTATGTTACCTATATGTTATTCGTTTATTCTATAAAGCAATGGCCTTCCTTCCAAAAATCAACTGCAAATATGATAGCAGATAAAGCTTTCATCACTACATAGTCTAAAACAAAGTCGCTTTCCGCTGTCTGTCCCTATGTAGGCTTAGTTCTTCAAAACTACGCAACGGACTATAATGCAGTTTTTTAAATAGATAGAGTGATTTAAGAGTAAGGTTTATAAGTATGTATAAATATTCCCGAAATTCCTACGGGAACGGGCGCAACGCGGGTAAAACCGCGGGACGCTGCTTGTATTGTAAGTAAGATAATGCTTTTTTTATTGTTGAATTCAGATGCTTTTGATATGATAGCACATTTATCTCCATACTATAGCGTTATAGGGGAAACTTAGGCCTAGAATTCACATTATAGAAACTAAAAAAAATCCGGAAATTCCCACGGGAACGGGCACAACGCGGGTAAAACCGCGGGGCGCTGCTAGTAAAAAATAAGTGTCGATTTAATTAATGTCTGAGTGCAGTAATAATTCTCTCTCTCTTTATTATATTAAAATCTTATCCTATAGTTAGGTGAACTGTACATGTACAATAATTATACATAAGTACATACTACGTACACATATATTCGTGCAGGTCTCCGTTGTTTCGTGTCCTTTACGCAAATGTTACCAATAACCATGACTATTGTTCAAATGCTATTCGTAAGTTCATAAGCTCAAGGCAAACTTGTTTCAAAATTTGTAAAAAGCAATCGATGAAAACATTAGTTAGGTTTAGCTATTCGAAGTTTATATATGTAATGTAACTATGTATTTCCACATTGACTAATCTCGTTGGAAAATCTATGCTTAGAAACCTTAGTTTTTAGGTACTTTTTCAGCAAAGTTGATTGATATTTATATACCTATATAGATTTACCATCAGAACAGAAATGGGTAACTAATCATAAAGGACAATATTCCAAGCAGAGATTTCTTTTGTTAAAGAAAAATATTTTGTTATTTGGAAATGCGTCTTGTGGAATACCTAGTTATCTTTTCGGAGCTTGCTCTCTCTCTTTCCCTGTTTCTCTCTTTCTCTCTCTCTCTCGCTTTCTCTTTCTCTCACCTTTGAGATAATTATTACGAGATTGAAAATGAACCCTTTGTTTTCACTTATTAATTTCCGTTACAAATATCAGAATCGATTAATTTGAGGACAACATTTTGCATTTATTTTTACGTCATATAGAATCTTGGTAACCTAGAAAAAATATTTTTATGGACTAACAAACATAAAAAGATTAAAAAGATAGTTATTAACAATATAATAATAAAATGTAATAATTTGAGTGTTTACTAATACCTTCTTACTGTTTACTTATCAATAAATTAATTAACATTATATACCTAAATGGTTAGTTTTGTTTTAAATTGTAAAAGAAGCTTAATGCTACTTATATTATAAATTCAAAAGTTTGTAAGGAGGGAAAAAACTACTGGACGGCTTTGGATGAAACGTTACAGTAATATAATTTATACATCAGAATAACACATCAAATACATTTTATCCCGAAATTCCCGCGGGAACGGGTACAACGCGGGTAACACCGCGGGGCGCGGCTAGTATTTCATAACATAAGATTAGCTGACCGGCAAACGTTGTTTTGCCATATAAAAATTAAGGGGAGAACAACCCTTATTACTTAGGTATGGATAGTAAATAGATAGTAGCCACAAACAAAAAAAGAGTACAAACAAACAGAAAGCAAGCAAAACTTCCCTTTTCTTTCCTGATCATACAATAGAAAAATGTAGCATACTCGTACTTAGTGTATTATGAACCCTCACCTCACTTAGGTAAGTATTTCAATGATCAAAGTTAAATATTTTTATTCCGTTTTGGCCCCCTATAGGCTCTTTTGAACGTACAAAATTATAACTATGCAAAATGTCAGTAATTGTTAAATATGGATGTATGATCAGCTTTGATTAAGTACCTACCTTTATTTAACAGTGTTAATTTAACACCAGGCAATGCACCTTAAATATCTAAAAATATTTTTTCGTTTATTTAGAGGTTCCCCATTCGTTGAAATCTTTTTTTTATTACTTAAAGAAAGATGCGAACTATTTCTATTGTAGTCCAACCAAAATTAATGATTGATACGCTCAATATTTGACCGTTCACAAGAAGCACAAGCTTCTACCAATACTTATATAACCTAAATTGGTATTATTAAGTTGTCAATCTGCAATTAAATAATAAACACTTAACAAGATTCAAAACAGTGAAAGCAACATAATAAAATTATTTTACTTACATATCTACATATGTCGTAGGTATTTAAACTATTGATACAACAATACAGTACTGCAAGCGATCAGTCAAGACAAGCATTCGAATAGGGTCATTTCGCCGGTTTTGCGACCACCTTTAGTAGGCGACCATTTGACGGGCTAAGTTTCTTTAAATCAAGATAATAGTATTTGTAGAGGTAATGTAAATAAAAAATAAATTTTACGTAATTAATAAATAATTATGAAATAAGAATTTACACAGTTTAAAACAATTAGGTTAACCCAGAGCCGAAAAAAAATTGCTCAATGCGCATCTTTATTCAGAGGAGTGTGGAAGTGTCGCGAGTTGAAAAAAAAATAACGCGGGGCGCGGCGCTCAAAGGTAAGTTTTTATTACTTATTTCATGTTTTAGACACAAGTTAGATGTTAAATTGTACAATCGATAAATTTTCGTCATTATTTAGTTGTAATTTGCTATTTTTAAACTTAATTGTAAGATAAAATCCAGTGGTCGGTAACCGAAATGCGTATTTATCAAAAATGTTAGATAGCGACCACATGGTCGCAAACCGACGAATGCTGCAGTATTTTGTTATAATTAATATGACCCTAATGCTTCATACAAGACTATTAAAATTTTGGCTGCAGCATTCTATACGTTTCTCTTTATAGTCCTTTGGTAAACGACCACCAGTTTCTTTGAAAGAACTTTGTTTATTTTACGTACAAACATTAGGTGCTAGAGGTGGTCGCAAACCAAAATAATCGAAATAAGGTTATTGGTTTCCGGCCACCATAATTTAGTATGAGAGAAATAACGGCCGCAAACAGAAATAAGTATGAAAGGTCATTGAGTATGCGACCACGAATGATTATTTGAATTTGTTTGGTTATTGAAATGTCCGTATAATAATTATTTTAAACTTGTTAAGCTCACACGATTTGTTAACATATTTACATTTTACCGGGTCTTAATCGCGTATTATTTTAAATTCTCTTACCCTCGGTAGATCATTGTAACATATCGAAACGTCGGAGGTAAGAAAATGTGGTTGTACCGTAATCTGACGAAAACTAATTATACTATTTCTCTGTTTCAAACAATAGCTGGATGGAGCTCCCAAAAAAGAAAAAGACTGTCCAGTAAAAGGAAGAGAGAAAATGAAGACATGAAAAATACTACACCAGATAATTACTAATGACTGAAGTTGATTATTTTTAATAATATATTAATGAAGAATATATAATAATGATTATGAATAAAAATAACATTACACCAAATGATTACATATTTGTTATTATTAAAAAGCAATAAAAATATGTTTAAATTGATCATAAATGTTTGATTGGCCTAATATTTTTCATACTAAAATAGTGGTCGCAAACCAGTTCACTGGTGGTCATTAACTGATAAAAGTGGTCGTAAACCAACGATTTCGCTATATTTTCGGTTTTTCAGCTTTTTATAAAAAAATATATTTGTATGTATTTTATTTTATATGTTTTATCCAAACTAGACTATGTTTAGGACGTATTTACGTTAACATATACTATTTCGTGTGTAGACAACATTTTTTTTTACTGATCTGAAGTGGGCAACCCAGCTAACTGGTCGCTAACCGGCGAAATGACCCTACATAATTGCATAATAATTGGTTATTATTTTTAAAAATTACAAATAAAATATTCAAATTGTTAATTTGTTTAACTTTTAACCGTCGAAGATGAGCTTTCGCACTTATCGTCGCATAGCTTTTATTTTAAAACTCGTTGGTAAAAGTTTGTTACTGGTCATAAAATTTAATTTTATAGTGGCAATGACCCTCAATTTTGATGGTACACTCGTGTCCTGTACATTTGCGTGAAACAACCGGTCAGCTTTCGATAATTCCGTTAAAAACAATTACGCACGCAACAAAACAAATATTGTCGCATCGCGGACAAATTATCTAAGTAATTTACGATTTTGACGACAACCGTGACAAAAGCCATTTTGCGTCGTTTCAATCTACAATTATCTCGATACAACAGTTATCTAAGCATAAAATTAATTGCCGTAAACTAAACTTTAAGGTGTCAAAACACACGTGTCCAAATACTTGTATCTGTGTCTGCTGTTACAGTGATCACGGACGGTCACCCATGTTAAGGTTAATTACGGGTTAGACTTTAAACACAGCCGGTTTAAAACTTACAAAAATAGCCGCACTTAAAAAAATACCAAGATGGGTTTAAGTTGAAAAGATGTCCGGCATGCTTGGAAAACTAGAACATAATCAAAATTGGTAATATTAATATTATATTGTTAAAATTATAACTTAACATGCTTACGCATGTAAAGTTGATACTACATTATCAGATAACTATAGATGATACTTGTAAATCGTCGAAATATTATTAGCAACAATTTCTAAATACCTACGTCAATTTATGATTAATCACTACCTGTGCTCGACGGTTTCACCAGTATTGAGTAGGTACTATCGTGTTGTAGTCGCGACATTTTCTATACTAGCTCTAACTCGCCATTTTGTCTTCACATGCTAATGGCGTACCTAATACCTATGTTGATTCGGGTAGAAGAATATTCCTATTCACCAGTTATAGATTAAAATAATATGGTTATTCGGTCAATACAAACTCATATTCGTTGAGTTACTAACATGAACTTCCCTATGCTTTAACAAAATCAAACAATTAGTATCAGCATTAATTTACTTTACATCGACCATTAAAAATTAGATAATACTTAAAAAACAGGTCAATAATTCATCTTTATTCATATTACAAAATGGGTTTGCACTGTCAGCACCGCAATTTATCAGCGCAATTATAAACGGGCATAACATTTAGATCTTATTTTGCGTTTACCAAAGCCGTTGTATGTTAACGCGAGTCTAGGGAGTGAGTGCATTGTGTGAGCAATTAATCCCGGGATCCCGGGATGCTCCCCCTTCCCGGGGAACTCGATCCCGTGGCCGGCTCCCGGCGACAATCACACTGAACGACTCCCACGAGACGTCAGAACAAGTTAAATCTTTGCCAACTCTCTGTACTGCTTTAACGTTGAACGTTCGTTCTACAATTATATTTGCGACGTAATTTTAACTTCGGTACTTGAGATTAGTTTTATTGTTTGCGGTTTAAAATTGCTTACAAAATATGATGATTTAAAAATTGTTTTCGTATAGGAGTCTACTAGATATTTTTGTTTTTTATTTGTAATCTTAATATTTCAGCCTTCTGGGTGTAATACTAATCATAATTTTTATTTGGCGTCGCTACCACAATATCGTATTTATAGATAGCAGATTAAGAGAAGCTTTTATATAAAGAAAAGAAAATTTTTAGATACATTAACATAGCTTTACGTTTCTATAAATAAAACATATGTTACAGTTTGACCGTTTGACAGTACTCAAATATTATCGGTGAAGATTACGTAGTACAAGACAAACATGAATAGGATGTCAAGTTAACACATGTATTATTGTTTGTATTGAGTGATGTGTCCACAAAGTCCTTCCCAGCCGAGGTGTGTACAAAAACTTTTACCTCTATTTATCTTCCCGTGGTGTTTGCACAAAACCGGGACGTTCGACGAAATCAATCTTTATTTGTTCACATTCACCAATCCCGGGGCTCGGGTGGCGATACCCCGACACGCTCCGCAGGAGATTAGTGCCGATACGCTCACTGTTACCGATTGTCAAAACTTTTCACTCCCAAACTGATGGGAACAAAAGAATAATGAATGGTCTTCAATATCGATGTCAGTGTTGAAAGCTCTCACTTATTCAAAGTTATTTATCTGGCGGTCGCGCTGTTGGCTGCCGAGAGCAAAAAATTCAGAAGCACGCAGTGGGAGAATTGTTTGAGGTCGTAACTAATGCCCGATTAGTTGCCGCACTTTGTTTATTGTTTGCGGCGGCGAAGACGGCACCACGCCGCGCCTGTCTCACTAAAAAGATTATTATTTATTAACTACATATTATTACCGCAATTTGAAAACTATCGCTCACGTTTTTGTTCGAATAACTCTAGTGATGTCTCCGATCGCCAATCTATCACCACAGCAAAGTAAACATGACTCAGTATTATGTCAAGGCGTTATGTGATGAGACATGATAATTGAACGTTAAAGATTTATTAAGTAAGTAAATAAACGTCATTGACATTGGTAATTCACGTTAAAAGTCATTAAAATAAGATTACAATTACGTACTTTAATATGGTTAAACATTTTGAGAAATTGCTGAAATATCTTGCGTTAAGATAACATTTCAAGTGAGTTGAGATTGGTTGATATTATATGATTACATCGAGGACCGAAAATCTCTGAAATCATTATTCAAGTGCCATGATATCTACAACAAGTTTCCGTCATACGTTGGCTATGATTCATCTCGTCATAACATCTCTAGCCTCTCGTATCAAAGCGATATCGTGCCGGCCGCACCCTCGTCCATCAAAATCGAATTACAACCGTTTACAAGAAGGTAACCACAACGATATGACGTTGTTAAGTCAACAGTGTTCAAAGCGGCCGCTATCTGTTCAACTAGTGATAATCGCTGGTTAACTGAAAGAAGGATTTCGGCAGGCCGACAAAGCGACTGATAGCGAGTGCGATACCTCCGATTAATATTTTTATATACATTATAGTATTCCTTTCACAAATGTTGTTCGTTTACAACAGAACAAGCAATCTATTTGATAATTTTACACGTGTAATCGTATTATGGTGTCTGATGGAATAGCCACCCGTAATGACATTGTTGCGTTGAAGATGAGACATACTTTTTTATAGGTTACCTGAGCCCAATGAAATCCAACTGTATACCCAATAATAATATTTATACAATATTTGAAGCTCGTTAAAATCTATTATATTCTTAAATATTTCCCTTCAAAAGACATCAACGCATTCAAAATTATCTCTGTCATTAAAACAAAAACAAAATCATTTTTTTACAGTAATTAAATACTTAATTATCAAAATTAATTAAAGCAATCTGCTAACTATACAGTTTCAATTGATTTATGAATAATAAAATTATGATTGTTGTATAACAACAACCGCTTTATCTGTACTAAATATCAATAAAGAGTATGTAAGTTTATCAATTCCTAATTACCGCAACATGTGTTATCTAATATCCGATATAATCAAAACCTGTGTTTTTTTAATTAATTAATTACATGGAATTTCGGTTTGGTGGAGTACTTGCTGATTGAGTGGGTAATGGGTGTGTAGGTAGTCACTGATCGACAGATTTGATTCTTTGATGTTTGGAAAAATGTTATCTAAGGATCGCCTGTTTGCAAAAATATAGGTAAACTGATTTCCTGACTTGTCACTACTAGATGACGTTTCGAAAACATCTAGGCTATTCTTTGTGTAAAAAGTGCATAATATGATTAATCACACTAATACATGAAGAAAACTTCGCGTCTGCTGTGTCGCAATTAAACTACCGACGTTTATGTCATTGTATGTCTTGTCATATTATTATTTATTTTGGAATCTTCGTACGAATGCATCCATCTACTAGTTAACTAAAATAAGTTAATTTAAATTCTGTGCTGATGCTGTTTTATCCAAAAAGTAACTTTAATATTTTGCCTTATTTTTGAATTTTCTGAACATATTTATCCATGATTATGATAACAAACTAAACATCTCCCCGCCCTAGTTCGCCCGCCCGTGTTGTTTGACAACCACAAACAACTATTCTAGATTTGAAAACAACGATAACAGAATGAAATACATAAATTACTATTTGAAAATAGAATAGAGAAAATTCACAACAAGGTGAAGATGAATTTCGATATTTGAACTTTTGGAATAACATGACTGTGAACCTTTTAGTTAGAATTTGGCAGGAAGATTAATTTATAAAAAATCGTATGTCGTTTCAAAAATATAACAAGCAGCTTTAAGTTTAGATATGGAGATAGCAATAAGAAATGTTAAATGCAACGAAAAACCCCGTACTTCACGACGCCAATTCAAACGTCAATTAACTAATTGCCGTATTCCTATATATTTGAGGCAAACCCTTGACTCACTGACAGTGAGTCACTGACATATACTAATGCACAGCCGAAACTGTTGCACCTAAATTTTATGGTGCAAGTGGGCACTAAGAAAGCATTATGCGAATTCAACCCCTACAAGGGGGAGGTCTTTTTACCCGAAGCGAAGCGAGAGCGGCCGCTAGTTTCTCATACGTTATAATATATCAAAAATCTGCTGACAGACAGAGACAGTAAGAAGAAAAGTTATGAAGTGAACACTATCTTAGTTAAAGAAAAGTTATAACTTATAGAATATTTTATAGTTATGGATGAATGATACACCTTATACACCTACAACATATCTGAATGTTTAAAGTAGTATTGAAAGTCGTGTAGGCGCCGCGCCGTTGCCGGCGGCCGACCGTCCATCATTATTTGCCCCTCACATTAACGCCTCCTATCAAATGTTACATCCATCCCATCTATAGACACAACACATATGTTTGCGTTCCTTGTTCTCTGCCCCACCTTTTGTTTACACATACAACAGGAAATTCATTTAACTTATAATTTTTTGTCATTCATATCAAAGAGTTTATCTTTCTTGTCATTTTGAAATCGGTATGTTCTTTTTTTGATGGATTTTAACTTTTTAATATACTTACATTAACTTTAAATTATACATCTATACTAATATTATAAAGTTGAAGAGTTTGTTTTGTTTGTTTGTTTGTTTGTTTGTTTGTTTAAACGCGCTAATCTCAGAAACTACTGAACCGATTTGAAAAATTCTTTTTGTAATGGATAGCCACATTCAACGGGAAGGTTATAGGCTACTTTTCATTCCGAAATTCCCACGGGAACGGGAACAACGCGGGTAATACCGCGGGGCGCTGCTAGTTAATGATATAGGTAAAAAATGGGCCTTTTTGGTAAACATCGTATTACTCTAAAAATATATTAAATCAATGATAGGTAGTTGATTAAAACCTCGTACGAATTGAGAATCTCCTATTGGTTTTTTAAGTCCAACACACACGAAACATTAAAAAAGAAAATTCTCATTTTGAAAAACTAATATTTTTTATATTTTTTTAAACAACAAAGACGATAATTTCGGAACAATTAATGTTATATACCGCGATGAAATAATGACGATATTATTACTACGTCTCATATTCAAATTGAAAACGAGCGCACGAGATAGATCTGTACACACAAAATAAGTTAAAACGTATGAGCATGTAAATAGTGTTATTTAAATATCTAATTCCAATGTGATTCTCTCGCGACTGACAAACATAATTTATGAAGGTCTTAACCCCTTATTGCATGAATTATGAAGGAGGCAAATAATTTTTTTTTTTTACTGAAAATGTCTTTTATATTACCTCATATAATAAGTTGAGATGAGAAAAAAAAAAAAGTAATAATAATTTAAAAAAATAGCCAACGAAGCCACATATGGCTTCGTATGCATTGTAGCAAAACGAAATGAAATCATATATGGCTTCATATGCATTAACAATTAAACTTTATGAAAGTCCAGAAAACAGTTGCGTTTGTCATTAAAACATAGAAAAACCTTAGATTTTCCACATTTCGTGAAGGAACGGTATTTTAAGCAGTTTTGACATATTTATCGAGACTTCATCCATTGGGATTCATTGCTGCAAAGAAAAGAAAGCGAAACTGAACATACATTGAATGCATACCAAGCCATATATGACAGACAGTGAATGTGACTTGAACGCATACGAAGCCAAATATGGCGATTGAAAAAGGGGGCCCAAAAATCAACCAAAATGTAAAAAAACTCTGAAATCTGAGTTATTTTATGTTTATGTATGTACAAAGAAAGCATTTTAAAAATCCCGCATTTTTACTCACCGTATTATTGTTTTTATTCCAATAACAAAATCAGCACTAAATAAATTCACTTTACCGGTCGGAGTTGCTAAACATAACCTCTAATAATTTGACAGATAGACCTTACCATAGAAAACAAAAAATACGTTCCGTTCCAAGAAGAACTCGATAATATTGTTTCATAGTTGGTTTAGAAAAAATATTAATTTTAATATGTAAAAAAAAATAAACAAAACTAGAAACCATAAATGGCGTTGTATGCGGTAAGGGGTTAATACCGAGATAAGGGCTGTTTACACTCTCCGACTCGGTACACAATGATACACCTCTGTCTTAGTGCTATGTGTACACATGCCTGTAGGTATCTTGTGATTTTACACGTTTGCCACAAACTAAATTACAGATAAAAATTGTAAACACTATTTACAAAAAAATCCTTAGGAATTTCCTATTACAATTGTGTTTAGTAATCTAAGTCAATATATTTTATTTCATAAGGCTATAAAACGTTCTGGTTTTTGGACTTTGTTTGCAAATTTTTAAATGTACTCGCACCATTATGCTAGAATACCCTCCAGTTTAGGAATTTCTTATCAATTGAATGCGGCATGTATTGAATGTAAGGAATAAACGTTAATTAATTATTATTTAGTCGTCCATTAACCATAACTAACATGCAGTATTTTCTAATTAAAATATCTGTATAGACATAGCTCTTTACTTCCAAAACATCAGTCTAGTCAACAGCAACATGATATCTATGTGACGTAAAACACAGAACAAGAGGTGTGTGTAAATATTGTGAGACGGTTGTGGTTGTGTTTATCGCAAGGTGTGGTCCCGGTAAGCCGGGCGATCGCGGTGCCTTTCTCTCTTACGCCAGGATTTACCTTATCGCTCCTCCGGGACCCTCTCGACTTCAACCATCGACCGTTACGAGAATATAAAAGACTTTTCACATCAGTAACCGACGAATAATCGACCAACTAAACTTGTTCTTAGTTTTACAAGTTTCCTTTTTGGATATCATTTTATTTATGATTTAGTTTTATATTTACTTGTGGTGAGGGTGTGTTTTGCGTGATGAATGTAGTAAGAGAGAATATGAAGTTTGTAAGCTAATGTTCATAATATGTCCTCAATGACGTGAATGTCAATGGCGAACCTTGGGTTTAAGCTCCATCATGAGCTAGGATGTGGCTTGCAAATGTTGTGTTGAAGGTACATATACCTAGCGTACTAAAATAACTATTATCTGTTTTCATTATGTACTCCAGTTTTACTGATTTTTCGGTAGTTATGTGTTATGTACTTGTATTCTACTAGAAAAAAAATTTGATTCTCCATCGCCATACATCTTCAATGAGTCAAGATGCCTGGCTTAGACTCTGTCTTTTCCTTACCGTATCCACCACAGTTTCATTAAACCCCTTAAAAACTGTCATTGTTCCTCCAGGTTATTTTACTTAACAAACTTTTAAAAAGTGCCGTTGTATATTAAACGTAGTGATTGTTTCAGGTAAGACCCGGACGAAGGACAAGTACCGCGTGGTGTACAGCGACCACCAGCGGCTGGAGCTAGAGAAAGAGTTCCACTACAGCCGGTACATCACCATCAGGCGCAAAGCGGAGCTGGCTGCGAGTCTCGGGCTCTCGGAGAGACAGGTTGGTGAATACTTAGATTTGATCTTTGGGAACATGAAAAGAGCCTACACCTACACTTTAGTAGATCTTTTTTTTCTGACGGGAATTAATATTCAAACCATCATGCATGACTGATTTTCCAACCAAAGACAATATCTTTTATTGAGGAAAAAGTTTCAGTGATGGGGTAAGAATGAAATCACTAAACCTTTCTAATTTAGAAGGCATTGACCACATTTAAACAAACGTAAGAAAAATAGAGTGTAGTTAATTGAAGGTATCCTCACAGGCCGAGTCTGGCGAATCATTCTATTCCAAATTCTCGATTCAAATACAGTGTACAGTGGGAGGTTAGAAGTGGGTTAGGGAAGCGTAGTTCGGGAAGGGAAATGTCATAGTTATCATGTGGATGTAGTTATATTTAAACCGTGCGAACAAGGTAGTTAGTTAACAATAAATGATATGCAAAAAATAAATAATTTGGTGTGGATCTTCAACAAACATTTTCTCCCTAACATCTTTTTGATTAGTTCATGTTATCTTTTACTCGTTTGGTATCATAATTCTCCTATTCTCCAGTACAAGAAATGTTTTTCAGTACCTACAAACCACTGCACATAGTTATCAAAGCAAATAACATAATCTTTCTCCCACAGGTAAAAATATGGTTCCAAAACCGACGCGCCAAGGAGCGGAAACAGGTCAAGAAACGAGAAGAAGTAGTGATGAAGGAGAAAGGTGACCACGCTTCACTGCAGCACGCGCAGCTGCACCACGCGACGATGCTCCATCACCAACAGATGATGAACGGGATGATGCATCACCATCATTACCACCAAGGAGTCCTCCAAGGAGTTCCCGAGCCCCTCGTCCCGGGAGTCGCCCCAGTACCCCTCCTGTGACCTCGCTGAGTGACTCCCTTCCACCTCTAAGTGACTCCATTCTACTTGTAAGTGACTCCAATAGACTGTCTATGACACGGTGCGTCACGATACGGCATCGACATAACGTGTGATAAATTAAGTGCCGTGAGATTTAATTTAAAATGTAATGCGAAATAACATTAATACTCTTAAGCGCTAGCTGTACGGTTAGCAAAATGCTGGTGGTGACACTTTATCAATGCTTTGTTTGGGTTAATTTTTCGGCAATGATTGTCCTCAAGCAGAATTAATAGTCTATTTAACATCATGTTTCTTCCTCATTACTGAAAAAGTAGTTCTTTCAAAGCAGTAATTCTTATTTTGTTAAAGTTTCAAGCTGAAAGGTACCTAAGGTGTTCACGCCCGCAGCGTTTCAAAGCCTATGTAAATGATAGGTTATTGTAATTTAATTATTATTCACTTGACTGTAAATATAGATAACTATATTTTTATATTATTGTAATAATATTAAGTATTATTATTTTGTTTAGTTGTTAAATGAAGAAGTTTGGAATATCGTTTCCTGATGCCATGAACAAACAATTATTATATATCTTTTGAATAATTCTGTCGAAATATCTAAGTTTGATTTACACTTGTTTTAAAATCTTTTTAGAAATTCTATGAGAATCTCATACCTACAATGTTAAGCTTAGTTAGCTTAACGAGATAAAACCGTACCTTTCCGTTGTATCATTTGAATATTTTTTCAAAATTCTTGGCATTAGGACTTCGTGAAAATTTTAATAGGTTCAATGAGATTATTTCTAGTTGTAATTATTTTGTATATATTAGTTATTAGATTAATTAGAACAACTTATCCCAGTTTAGAATTAACACTTGAAATAAGATAGATCACGATTCACAAATTGCATCGTTGATTTTGGTTTTTGAGATTGTAAAAGTTGATTTGGAATGCCTTAATTAGAATAACGTCTGATTCGTTTGTCTGATAATATTTTATTTATTGATTTACCGTTGCGTGGAGCAAGCATTGTTTATCGTTTTGTTTTGTGATACACTCTTTATTTGGTTACAAAATGGTGCTATAGACAAATTTTGTATAATTTTGTTGTCAGCATGTTCTTTTGGGCAGAAAACTGTAAGCATAAAGCACAGCAGAGCAAGCAGAAGGCTTATGCAGAATGTTACTGCATAAAAGCAGAAAACTGAGCCGCAATAAAATTAGTTGTTTCTTTAACGCAAACTTTGTATTAATACAATTTAATGATGATTTTATAATAAACTTGTAATATATCTATAGGTACTTCATTTTTTGTATGAGATGTCGATAATGGAATGTACATTGTTACACAATTTTGTGCCTACTATTGTATAGTAGATTATGTTAACGTTTTACGGTTTGTGATCACGAAATTTGTTAGAATATAATAAGCACTATCACGAAACACATTGATAAACTAAATAAATCCATGTTAATTCATTTGTTTTCTTTTATTTTGACTTTTGGTTATAATCATATCTTCCCCCATCTATATATTCCCAATTCTATATAATAAGGAATTTATAGTCTCCATTTTGGTACAATATACTTCGATTGACTATAACTTGTGGGACCCTGGATGGTTTTCGATTCACACTAGTGACATCTATTGTGTCGCGGGTGAAACACCGCGCGGGACAGTTAGTATTTCTATAGATCTACCGACTTCATATATTTATTCTTAAAGACTGCTTTTTTCCATGCTACATGAGTAAAGATACAATGAAATACAATTACTGAGTTAATTAGCATAAACTCCATGGTTTTATGAGAGCATTTTATACATTTTTAATTCAAACCTTAATTATAAAGTTCAAGGCATTCTGCCCAAACTGTTATGTACCTTAAGGAAATACAGTCAGATTACTTAGCAGTTAGTATGAGTGTTACGTAATCATTGAACCGATTGGCGTTTGTTCACAGTGTGGGAGGTACGTCGACCCTCGGAATGAATACACTGAATTATGTTATAAACCCACCTCTTTAATTTAGGCTACGACTGACGACCGCCATGTTGATTTCACTTTATATTTATGACAAACCTCTGTAGATTTATTTGAAGTGCTAAAATATCATATAGGTATCTTTGTTTGTGCTCTGCTTCCTTCCTTTTCCTTGTTTATGCCTTCAGTTCGATATATGAAAAAACAAAACGAACTTTAGATTTAGGAACTTTAGATTTAGGAAGCTTATAGGGTATACTCATTAACTTAATTTAGTATGTAATTATTGATTTTTTTATGGTGTAGTGGGGAAATCTCAGGGAACGCTCATATTTCGCAGAATGATGAATAAAGACAAGTTTCAGTTCAGTGGACGAATGCGATGCGACGGGACGGGCGTTTTGGCTTCAGCTACTGACAAAGCAAATTTTAAATAACATTTACAACATGAAAATATAGTTTTTAAATATGCATTTTTAAGCTATTGCATAGCTTCTATCGCGGGCCTTGAGCGCGGGGACCGAATCCAGAAATTCCGTAACGAAAAAACCTCACGCTCCCCACTAACGCCATCTAGTGATAGAAAAAATAACTATGCAATAGCTTTACCGCGGCAGTCCCCGAGTGCCACACGTCTTTTTTTTATTTCAACCTCTGACTATACAAAATAGGTACAGACCGAGGTGACGCTTTTGTTTCAGTTCTGTACGGCCTTTATTCTTCCCTTCAATGAGAAAAACCATTTCATCATTTTAGATAGTAGGTATTTAGCTTGGTTTTACATTTTATGTGTTTAGACTCGAGTAAATAGGCGTGAGTTATAAAACAGAGCAAACTAAAAAGATTGCTATCATCAGTTACATAATTAAAATTGGGTTTTCCAAAACGGTTTTGGAAAATGTGCTTGGTTGGCGAAAGGTCTACCAAAGTAGCTTAGTTATTGCATCATCTTTTGGGTATATTTGCGAGTGTTATGAACAAAAGCTAAATTTTTCTTGCCCGTACCTACGTTATAGGTAATACAAAAAAAGATATCTCGGCGGCCATGCTTTGAGACGCTTAAATTTCTTCATTGTATCTAATAGAAGATCAGTGACCATATGACAGTCACACATATGGCCGATGGTGGCATTAACGCTACCGTATGCTTCGTAGGACACGTTAGCCGTCGGTCTCGGTTGTTTCAATCGTTAGACCATGTAGGAGGCCTTAAGGCGGTCTAAAAACTCCTCCTATATGGGTTGGCCACTAACTCGAAATGAACTAATGAATGAATGAACACGTAACTATATTTTGAAAACACTTCAGAATACTGCCTAAAACTTCAAGACCAAGATTACACGAAAAGCTGTAAGCAAGTTTGATTGAACTATTTGTTTTAAATTCCATTCAAGATCTGTCATAGTATCACGCTCCGGCGGGCTCGTAAGAACCATCGTGTGTGCGCTAATTGTAAAGTAAACTTTAGCTTATTGAGGGCATTTCGAGAGCGCCTTCAAACGCGCCGCGCCGCCCGTCGCATCGCCCACCGGACTCAATGGTAATCAGCACTTCCTCACACCATTCATTCATCGAATGAATTGTACACAGAATAGTAACGGAAATCCATTGTTTTAAATGGAATAGTAGTATGTGAATTGAGTACTGGGTGTTGTGTTTCTTTGGGATGGTTAGGTAAAGGTAAAGATGAGGTAAAAGGTAAAATTAAGTTCAGATTAATTAGGTTTCAAAGATTGGCTAAGATCTTAAATTATTACTTGATCCTTGATTTTGATTTTCGCATGTGTTTTAAATGTTTCTTACTATTTTAGATGTATTATGTACCGTATGCTTTTCTGGCAACCAACGAACGATGATTCTCTCTGAACCTCAGATTGGTATAGACACCCCATAGATAAGCATTGGAACCTGTTCGCTGCGGTAGGAGCCCTTAAATAAAGTTACACCAAAATCTGATATTTTGTAAAATTACCAACTAAATAATAATTAAACTTAATTAAGTACATACCTAACGATAGGTATTTATCTAAAACATTGACCTATACCGTACAGGTCACCATCATGCTTAAAATTAATAAAAAATATCAAAATTAAACAGTCATAATTCATGAGAGGAGGAACGGTGTGGCTATGATGTCGGCGGCGCGGCGGTGTGCATACAAGACTCAATGTTTGCGCTCTCCCCCGGTTTTGTTTGCCGTTTGACAGCCATCTCGCAGGTCGTTAACACGTCACTGCAATGCTCACTGAATGAAGTATGAAGGAATCTCTGTAGAGCACACTTTGATCGTCATTAATTCATCTGACACGACATTAGTATGAGCAAATAGAAGGAGGTCTATGAAATAATATAGTAGGCGTATTTGAGCGTTACTCATGTGTGATGTGTGGGAAAATAATACATATTTTCTACAACTTACATTTATTATAGTACAGGAGGATATCGCGCTTAATGTGGACTTATTCGCACGTTATAGGGGCTTCTTCCTTATCCGTTAGAGATAGTGCCAAAATAAAAAAAAAAAACTTTACTTTAGATACTCGTAAGTAATTCAAAAACTTGGATTGAATGAATATCTAACAAAATATTTCCCATATCTCTGATGAGCTCGTGTATAACCCTAAGACCCAAAGGGCTCCTGTGCTATTTCCTAAATACATGGACATATATCTTGAAAATGTATACTAACATAAACACATGTTTATTTATTTGTGTCTCCTTCAAAATAAACCAGTATTCACACCCAATGTTTGTGTCAGTTAATGGGGTATCTTTATGTATGCTACTAAAAAATTTAAACGACCTGCCAATGTCTTTGTAAGTTATAACCTTTACTCAAAACGTAACAGGATCTAATTCGTCGCAGGTCACTGAATGGCCAATTAATTTGCCAGAATGTTCATATATATTACTATAATTTATGCAATACTCAACCGCGAAGCATTTTAGAGTTCAATTAAATTTCAAGAAGTTGAGTAATCCGAATTTTCTGGAAGATATCCCAATAATTGACATGAAAATTTGAATAATTTTGGAAATGCAGATAGATTAAGTTCAGACAGAAAAGTAATATAACACAATGACCTAAAGATTTACTTACAGTTTATTGATGATATCAGTTACAGTATTTCTTTCAAAACAGAAATGTATGTGAAAATTAAAATTTCTTCGTAGCATACAGTTGAAATAATATTACAAAGAAAACTATAATCGTATTACCAATAATGTCATATAATTCATTGACCGATTAGAAAAAGTAAAAATCATACTTATAGGACCATCCTATCCTTTATACTTAATAATTTAAGAAAATGAAGAAACTCTCCGCGTACTTTCCTCTACGTTCGCATCATTTCACATAAATCTTGTAAAACAACAGCTGTACTTTAGCCACTAAGAATGTACAGAATAATCAGTTGTTATCATGTGCATTATATTTAACTAGGCGAGTTTAATCCCCTCGATTTGATATCTTGATAATGTCTGGATTATCGGCGAACATGAAAGCGGCTAAATTAATTTTTAATCCACCTTTCCCTTCGTCACTTGCCGTATCTTGACTGTGGAGGCATACAAGCTGACGTTGATATCATATTATCAACATAGCCAGGTCATATTAACGGGGGAAAAATGTTCGTTTGTATGCAGTACCTAGGTATCTATGCAGGCATGGGAAAACACGTATATGTACGCAGTAATGAGACACAGTATAAGAAGTGAAGACACTTTATTAAATACCATTTTAATACAAGGACAAAGTATACTTAGATATATATTTTTTTTCGGAAATGAGACTGAATCACCAATTGATATCTATTATCGACTTGTCAGAACTTGGGTTCGAATCAAGTTTAAATTTTGATCAGATATCCCAATGGCATATTTTTGAGCCAGCTTTTTTAATAACAGAAATGTCGACACAAAACTGGAATCCGACAGTCAAAGTGGTTAGTGGTTCAAAATTATTAAATAATTATCCAATGTGCCAAACGTGTCCTGTCGGACTTGGGGTGGGTTCTTTCAAACGGTTTGCTATCGTAATACGCACAATAAAGGTCACGATTTTTAGGCCGTTAAATACAAAGCGTTGCTTCATAATATGATAACTTAAGTGACAGTCTGTTAAAATTATTCGGTCGGCTTGTAGAAAGCCACAGTTTTTCATTTTCTTACGTCTGCTGAGACTGACATTATTTAAGTTCACTTTTACTGGTACGTAAGCGTAAGTTAAAGCAACCCTCCTTATGTAGTAACTGATCCTCACTACTAGCACAAAATATAGAACACCTCATAACACCTGTGTTTATAGTATGTGCTACTAGTGCAGAGACAAAAGTAGATAAAGTTAATGACTACAATTACTATACTAAATAATACTAACCTTACCACAAGCCAAGTTGACCGACAAACATTTCATATGTGCTTAAGATTATCGATTAAAATTAATTAGGATTTAAGGTAAATCATTTAACCATTTATATATGCATCGACCGCGGATAATCGATTAAATACCTCGTGCCTGAGCTATTATGATGTATGAATCATTTGAAATAACACAAAGGAACTTTATATGGTAAACATTTTAGTCTTTTTGTGAATGTGGGTAATTATTGGGTACTAACGAACGGGGAAGTTTGCGGTTGTGTTTAGTGAGTGGCGTAAAAGTTGACAGAGGCATTCCGAGGCATGTGTCTCAAATAGGTCGTCAGGCATGCCTCAGGCCACGGCGCTGCTTTTTTAATGAGGCTTTGGACCTAAAATGGGATGTGGATCTGTCATGACTTATTTCTTACTTCTTGGATTCGTGTAAAATCATGCAAAGGAAAGTTATAAATTCGAATATAATTTAATTAAATACTATTGTGTTCATCAGTAGGCGCTGGTTTTATTTCCTTAGTACATTAACGTTAAATAATTTTGCTTTCATTGTTGTAGTAGAATTGATTATGTAATCATAGTATAGGTACTGTTCATTAAATAAGATAAGCAAATCCTTTAGTTGATTATTTATCTATTTCTGTGAATCATGCATGCTTAATATCCTGAGCGATAAATGATAAAGTCGCTTGTTTGTGAGTGCAAAATGATTAACTACGAACAATGCTATATGGTTGATTAGGTTTAAGGGCATATTCATAACTTTATCGAGCTTTGAGATCGAGGTGTACCTACTTTTTTATAGTTGACTAGCTGTGCCCTGCGGTTTCACCCGCAGCGCCCCCGTTCCCGGGGGAATTTTGAGATTTTTATTCCCTATAAACCTCACGGAGCCCGAGACCTTTCCAACGAATGCAAAACCGTGGAAATCAGTTCGTGCGTTCTGGAGTTATAGCGTCAGGGAGGAAAACCCGACTTATTTTTATATAGTAGAGAAGATAAACTTCACGGAGCCCGAGACCTTTCCAACGAATGCAAAACCGGGGAAATCAGTTCGTGCGTTCTGGAGTTATAGCGTCAGGGAGGAAAACCCGACTTATTTTTATATAGTTTGATATTGGGTGAGTTAGTGGGTTAGTAAGGCCATTTTGAATATAGAAGTTTTGGTCCTTTCGAAGCGGTATCACAATGTGGTGAGTTAAGGTAAGAGTTGGATCAGCGACTGCTGCAGTCGACTGCAGACTGCAGGCAGCAGGGCGTTGCAGTCGTCGGCAGTGCAATCTGCAGTCGTTAATTCACTGCCGACTGCACACCACATAATCAACGTTGCCAATGTGTGAAAATTTCCCCAAAATGCGGGGAATTACAATTAATTAGAGATTCAATAAAACTATTTAAATGTAATGTAATGGACAACTAGTACATATCGGAAGAATTTACAACTAACTATGAAGCTGAATGAAGTTGATTAAAAATAAGATGAATACCTACGTAAATAGATTGATATCGTAAAAAGCCTTGAAAAGGACTACTGGAATTCGAATTCGAAACTATTATTCCGATCTGATCCATTGGCAAATCCAATTGTTATTACATATTATTATTTAATCCCAGTCTGATACCCTAAACTCCCTAGAAATGGTCAAAATAGTTAACTTATTCCATCTTATACAAAATAAATTAGTTCGGTTAAAGATTACCTGTGCCTTAGAAAAGGAGTACAGCTCACCTACGATGGTATTAATACAATTTTAAGTTTTTGACCTCAATGGATGTGAGTGTTAGCCACCATATTTAATCGAGGTGCCAAATATTAGATTTTTAAAATAAATTCTTAACTGTTGAAAGGGTGATAAAAGTATACGAAAAAAGTCCCAAATTTAAAATTAATAGTTATTTTGTATTAGGTATAAAATTATTTATAAGTGTACCATGAAATCAAACGACTAATTATGATCTCAATACAAGAAATTACTCTTTTTAATAAATAAATTGAGGAGTAATTATTTTGAAAAATGGTAACCCAAATTCATTTTTCAAATTTTGACATAATACAATTTATGGTCGGAGAGCCGACCGCCACATTTGCTGCCTACCATTGCAGATACAAATATGATAATAAATAATCGAACGTTTTCAACACAATTTGAAGAAACAAAACAACGTCAGTAACAAAAGTAACGTGGCTTCGATTAAATGAATCTCAATTGATAGTTATTAAAATACTGGTTTAAAGATTTCGGTTTTGTAATGCAATATGTATTTATTCAAGTGTTTATTTACTTCGATCAATAATACTGTTAGCGACGATAGCGGATAGGTCTCTCATAGTGTGTATGTAGTTTAAGACTGATTAGGATATTTAAGATAAGTAATGTTTAGTAATGTACAGAATTAAGGTGTATAACAGCGCACTTGAAAGTGCTCTTATTTTATTATAAGATTTGCTACTTTATTTCTAGGTGTCATGGTAGTAATTAGGTTGAAATTAGAAATGTTTTCAAACTATTGTCTCAGTTCGTTATTAAACAAATAAAGATGTCCCCACGTCATCCACGCGGACAGCATTTAGCTTTGATTTTGAACGTGACTCGTTATCTAGTTGTGTATTGTTGATCGAAGTGTAATTCATCAAATTCTACTTATTCAAAAAACTAAATTTGTTTTTGTTTTTATTTTATGTCTGTCACGTCGTTCGAACTAAATTTATATTTAAACCTCAATATTTCATTGAACTGATTTTATATTTTTTGGGGTATGCAGTCAAAATGGTCTTTTAAAAAAATGGTGGTGGCTGTCAATAAAGTGAAGTTATGTTATGCTTTTCAAGCTTTTATTATACTACGTAGCAGAGATAAAAACCACGACACCTTGATCTATGCCACATTCGTCAATCTTAACATAATGATTTTCTATTGGGTGAAATGATTAATCATTACTAAGCAACCTAAATTGTATTAAAAAAATAACATTAGCTCCTACACTATTATTTTTGTTCGTTTTTCAAAATATTTTTCTCTTATCTGCTGTCGCTCTACGTCACGACCGCAGGACAGCACGCCGCGTCTGCAAGCAGCGACTGCCGACCGCAGCAGAAGTGTCACCGCGCGCTCGAAATTTCATAGAAACTAGTAGTGAAGCTGTGTCTGCAGTTGCAGTCGACTGCTGCAGTCGCTTTACCAACTCACACCTTTACTTGTCTGAAGCGTACCCCAAGTAACAAAATCTGGTACTATAAAAGACCTGAGAACGCTTTAGAGCGTGCTAATTAATGTCATGATTAGCACTATAATAGTACTATACATGTTTATACACCCCGGTTTAGGCCCTAGTATTATGACTGATTTATTCTATAAACATTAAATAAAAGCTGTCACGGTGATAAATCAGCTCTGTAATTGAAATGTAAAAGTGATTAGAAACGCGTTTTAGTACTAAAATAGCGCTATCTGCAACGTTTTTGACATAAATTTGCTCTATAAAAGTGACCAAAACATGTTTATAGTGTTATTTTGCCCCGTAAAAGTTTCCAATGATCTTTTTTCGTGCGGTATATTGTGAGTGTCTTCAAGAAAACAAATATCGGTAAGTTTATGTTTTATATCACTATATAGAATCGTTGATAACCGTAACATTTTATTAAAATGACATGCTCGACTACAATAAATTCATGGATGGACCGTAAATCTGCAGTAACTTGCACTTGCGAAAATAATTGTGTCGTTAAAGTCATTATACTGATTTCAAATTTGACAATGCGCCCTCATAACTTTCATGTTTTATTTAATTTTTAATTAATAAAATAAGAACTTCTCCCGACAATGGCTGCTATAGTACATATTGGCTCCAACTATGCTGCTAATGTGCTACCATGACAAAAAAAAGCAGCCATTTTTTCACCTAACACGGATTAGGGTTCCGTTGTCCAAAAATCAAAATTATTTGTTTGTTTCAGTGATGCCCTACCTGCAATTAATAAATATATATCTTTTGGACGTGGGTTGTTTCCTGAGGAGATTTCATTTTATACTTTTAAGTAATAATATACTTGAATGGCCGTGGCAAGAAACACATTTTAAACTTGCACGCAATTGTATTGTGTGTGGCTATCATACCGAGTCACACCTACCAAATCATTTTGTGATGAATAAGACTACCTAATATTAATATAATTATATTATGTGCAGAACCATGTGTCATATTTTCTGCAACCACTTGGCCAGTATTTACATTTTGTAAATGAGCCTGTTGTATTGATGATAATGCTTGTGTGTATCGCTCCTTTATCTTATTTTTATAACTACCGCTCCCTTTATACCGACGCAGAGATATTAAATCCATTATTAAACCCTTACTACTGTAGTTTTTTAAGAGATTTCTGTAAACATTTGACACTCTGCCGCCATTTATAAAGTACTTATCATATAAATGATACTTAAAAGCTAGTATAGATCTAAGTAGTCCATTAATTATAAATTTTAGAGCTTTTATATTATTTAATAGTCTTGTAAAAGTAACCTAAACTCACTTATAAAGCTATGTAAAATATAAGTTGTGTAGAAAATGAACCAAAAGTCATTTTGGTACTATTTAGTACTATAGAAGAATTTTCATGGCTTTAACAGTACTAGCGCCATAGCCATGTTTAGGGAGCCTTTAAAACGCTAAAACGTTTCGAAATGGTTGTGCAAGGTACTTTTATAGTGCAAATTTGTCTTGTAATAATGTTTTCGATACTGCTGCAGTACTAGTACTATAGAGGCAATTTTGACGTTTTATTAGTGCCAAATAGATATATAAAAGTGTCAATAAGGTTGTCTAAAGTATTAAATAGTACTATAATCGTATATTTTGTACCCATTATAGTGCAGCACTTTAAATATTCTTTTGTAAGGTCCTGTAAGCATTTAAAGAGCTAATTTATGGACTTAAACGCTCTATTATTTTATAGAACCAAACCACTCTGTTGAAAACCGTTATAGTACAAGCAGTCACAATGGTTACCATTATAGGCCTACTATATTACTGTTTGGTGATAAAAGCCTTAGTTATACAACTTTATGTTACTCGGGGGGTGACAGGTGCGCATTCTATGTAGATAATCTTGGGGTGGTTGGTTTGTCTGAAGAATCGAAAGTGACCTAATAATAGGGAATGACAAATAATTTGCCTCGTATTTTTTATTCGTAGATGCAATTCTTATTCGACTGAGTTTTAAGCATAAGGCTCATTTAAGATTAATTTGTATACAAATTGTAAAGATTTCTGAAATTTACAAGATACCTCGTTTCAAGTACTAAAACAAACTACTAATTAACAAAATTATAAGATTCGACATTATATAAAATAGTAAGTACCAAAAATATAAACGAGTATGTTGAGCTGGTCACGTTTTAAGGTCCGTTTACACTCTGCATGTGCCGTCTCGCGCCTGTTGCAAATAGACGTTAAATGTTACTGAAGAAGGATGAAGAATGAAGGATGGGTAGGGTATGAGAGTGCCATGGTTTTTACAGATTTTTATAACTCAATATTATTATGTAAGCTAAGACTTAATCCTACTTATCCTACTTATCTATACTAATATTATAAAGAGGAAAGGTTTGATTTTTTGTTTGTTTGTTTGTTTGTTTCGAATAGGCTCTGAAACTACTGCACCGAATTAAAAAATTCTTTCACCATTCGAAAGCTACACTATCCCTGAGTGACATAGGCTATATTTATTCCCGAAATTCCCACGGGAACGGGCACAACGCGGGTATATGTAACCCAAGGTATGAAAAACATGCCTAAAAAAATTGGTTATTGGCGTGCGCTACTATATCTATTGATGATACACAAAAACAATGTTCTACACAATCAAAGTACATATCATTGCGAACAAATAAGTTCGCGAGGGCATATGTCTAACTATTATAGTTAAGACACAATAACCGTTTTAAGTTAAAATTAATTAGTTAAAAAAGGAGTGTAATTTTAAGTTGATGATATTCATATGATGATATGAATCTACATCAAAATAAATGGCTCTACAATCAAGGTTAATTATGTTTCTTTGTGTACCTCTTTAAATTATTAAAATCGGACTGTTAGTTTCAGAGTTATGATGAGAAATATCACTACATAGTATAAAATAAAGTCGTCTCTGTTTCGTGTCTGTTTGTCTGTATGCTTAAATCTTTAAAATTACGCAACGGATTTTGATGCGGTTTTTTTGTAATAGGTAGAGTGATTCAAGAGGAAGGTTTTTATGTAAAAAAATTCCCGAAATTCCCACGGGAACGGCCACAACGCGGGTAAAACCGCGGGGCGCTGCTTACAAAATAGTAATGCTCGATGGCGGGTCTCTTATGGCTACTTACTGTTTCGTGCGGTCAAAGCGCGCGGGGATATACCTACCTACGAACTACGAACGACGAAGACGTGCTATGTAGGTATTATCCCGAATTCTTCCTCACATGAAATCTTGATTGTGTATACATATATACTCGCGCGAGACATGTAATATTTTATCCCCAATTTCCCACTTGAAATTTTGATTGTGTATATTCCTGCGGGAGACACGCAATGTTTTATCCCGATTTTCCTACATGAAATCTTGATTACCCGAAGCGAAGCGAGGGCGGGTCGCTATAATATAATAAATGCGAAAGTTTGTGAGGATGGATGTATGGATGTTTGTTGCTTTTTCATGTAAAAACTACCGGACGGATTTGAATGAAACTTTACAGTAATATAGGTTATACATCAGAATAACGCATGGGATACATTTTATCCCGAAATTCCCGCGGGAACCGATACAACGCGGGTAACGCCGCGGGGCGCGGCTAGTGTCCTATAGCTTTGCCATCTTTTCCGTCGATGCGCTTCTGTTCCTATCCTCTTGCTATTGCCAATCTATTTATACTCTAGTACTGCGCATTTTTATTTCCAACAAAACTAAACCAGCTGAATGTAAACACTGCACAAGTGGCACCGGTTGTTTGGACTCCGACATTAAGGCATGAATATGTGATGCGATTTGACGCGGACCAAGATTTATATTTATAGCGGTCTTAATTTACAACCGCTCGTAAAATACGTGGAAACTCTAACTATTGATCGCTCGTTCCCTTAGGTACCAACTACCTGCCTCATCGTGCCGCGAACTTATATACTACTCTGTGTTATGTGTTTGTCTGTTATATAAATGATTTTAGTTGGTATATTAACCGCGGGAATGGGGTTAAAATACTGGGTTATAAGATTACTTTTATTAAAACCCGAATACGTAGGTTATTATTGAATCGCACATGTTTGGATATCTTTAAATTGTAAATTGGTTGAAACTTTCGATTTTGTTTGCTGTTTAGTTTGTTTAGTCTGCTTAGTTTAAGATATTAAGATCACTCAGTTTTTACTTACTCTCGTGTTTTAAGTAAAACTAGTATGAGACAGTAAGTAAGTATACATACCTAGGCTAATAGCTTGTAATGTACAGTCAGCCAAAAATGTGGTTGAGATTCATTTGAACGTCATGAAACAACAAGGTCAATTTTCATTTAATAATAGAGGTCCAACTAAGTCACCCAATAATGTCAAATGTCAGGCATCTCAGATAACAGACAAAACGTCATAACATAATTGTGCATAGAAAAGTCAACCTTAGCGATCGTTACATCTCGCAGAAACTTTTGTCAAAAGTGGTAGACCACTTTCTTGGCCGACTGTACCTCTACTAGGCAAAGGCTTCCTATCTCACTGAAGATGTCAGTCAGTGAGTATTGCTGTACATATTTCAATTAATATTGGACTGTACATACAATAAAATCCATCTGGCTCCACATAATAAACAGCATTAAACTCAACCAAGGACCTCAAAGTCGGCGTAAAGTCAAAGTTTTAGCACGTGATGATAATTAGAGGAAAAAGGATCGTCGGCATCACAAACGGACCACTTTGAATACACGTTTCGGTCAAAATATGTACAAACGTTCGACTCATAATGGGTTCATAGTAAAAAATAGATATCTTATTTAGTCTAACAATAGGGAATGCCAGCATTTCGTACCGAGTTGTACCAAACAATGGTTAGTTTACGATGTCATAAAGCGTTTTCTTTGTAAGCGATTCCTTCAATAAAATGCTTTGGAACTCGACCGTGTTACCGATATGTAGGTTAAATATTCAAATGAGTTCGTCCGCACAAGATGGAACTTGCTTGCTTTACTGAGAAATAACGTATGTATTAAGAAAAGATATTACATAGTCATTATTGTTACCTATACATAATCATTATTGTTAGTACATAGATGCTAAAATCGAATAAAATAATATAAGGCAGCGCCCCGCGGTTTCAGTAGTGGGTACGATGTTTTCTCTTATATGGTAAAATTCTGTAAAAATTACGGAATAAAATGTAAATTGAACGAATCGATTAAATTGAACATTATATACAGAATGATTTCTGTCCATCCATTAGTTAAAATCCCACGACAACGAATATAAAAAATGTCTTTAAACCTAGTTAAATAAAAAATCTAGATTCTCCTTTTTAACAGAAACTAATCAAATTATACCTACCCAACTACTAAATAAGCAATATTCGGTGATATGTACCAATATCATCGTTTGATTGGTCTACCACAAAGAGCATAGAAGCACCGCGCTCGGCCGGCCCGGGCGGTGCTTCTATGCTCTCTGGTCTACCATAATAAAGCTTGTTTATTAAAGTACCTACACTTCATTGCCACTCTTATTTTAAATCAACACAATAAACATGTTAGTGCTAAAACCTGCTATATCGCCGTGATTTATTAATAAAATGCATTAACTTCTTACATGTAAAACTACTCCGTGATATGTCACGACATAAATTAGGACTGGGTTCTTTAACTATTTTTTAATGCAAATCTTTATTTAAATTGGCTTAGGTGTTCTGATTTTCCATACCGCATTTTCCTAATTATAATTCTATTGATAAAATTTTGTTAAATCCACGGAAGAGCGTAGCACTTACTGTTAAGACTCTGAAATGTTTAAGCTTTCATCAATGATGTCCTGTAGTATAGGTTTAATTGAAGTTCCAATATATTTTTGGAATCGATGTAAAAGGAATGAAAAATATCATTTAGCTACATATTGTCTGTTTGCCTGCCTATCTATAGCACAATATTTTAGCCAAAAGATTTCTTTAAATACCTACATGATATTTTACACCCCCTGTTATGTCCCACTGCTTTGTGCTTAGCTGAAGCCTTCATCATTTTCCGATCGCGTCTTCCTGCGTTATCATCATAATATCAAAGCTGTCCATCACATGCAAAGACAAACTAAAGAGTTTGTTAGCAACAAACAACAATAATTCTAACGTATCTGTTTTATTACTTGCCAATTCGTGAGATTTAACAGTTAACATTGTAAACAAAGCTACCTGCATTCCGTCGCGTCGGCTTCGCACGCCGTCGAAGATTAACTCTCGTCCGCCATTTGTTTAAACCCAACGGTATTGTTTAAAAAGTTGCAAACTACAAGAATCTTTAACCAACAATAAAACAAATGTATTGTTGTTACTCGTTCAAACGACGCCGACGGCAGACGTCAAAAGAAAAAACGTTTCACAATCGGCATAGAGAATAGAACATAGGAATAGATAATTGAATTATCTTTCAAAGTACAGGAGTTAACTTTAAAAAGTAGAATATATTGGTAATAAGCGGGGATAATCCTGCTAATCTGTAAACAAGGTCGGGTTTAAGCATGTTTTAAATTTTGACGAGCTTTGAGCAAAGTGTTAAGATGAATTACTTTTGTAAGTCACAAATAAACAAATAATTGAATGTCGGAATGATAAAAAAGTCATTTAAAACAGTATATATATATATAGAAGGTAATACTTGCCAGCACAACAAATGTTAAATATAGCTAACCAA
Organism: Cyclophora punctaria; assembly: GCA_951394245.1. Taxonomy (NCBI): domain Eukaryota; kingdom Metazoa; phylum Arthropoda; class Insecta; order Lepidoptera; family Geometridae; genus Cyclophora; species Cyclophora punctaria. The sequence continues at coordinate 6,778,495 of OX596169.1, forward strand.
AATATTTGTTTATACGGTTTTAAAGTTTTAAAAGATGATTTATTATACCGACATAACCGAAACAAAAAATATTTAATTTAACGAATTATTATAAAGGATGGTCTTAGTTCAAACATTTCAAACGGAACTTTCATCACGGGTTTTTAACTGGCCTATGTCCTAATATACAAAAACAATCGAATGCAAGGACCCTTTAATTTAAACAATTTTGAAAAAGAGTTGGCAAAAATGTATAAAAGTAAATAAAGTTTAAGTTAAGGAACGTAAGAGTATTTGGGGGTTCGGGAGATTCCTTTTTGATAATATGAACTTGGCTTTAATCAAGCTTTCAGTTAATGCAAATTATTTCCAAGAATTAATCATAGTATAATATGTGAGTTGTAACAAGTCAACATTCAATTTTCCGCCGTTCTACCTGCGACGCAACACCTACTTGTTCCAGTAGAAAATTCTAGATACAATTGTATACATCTTTTACAAAGATGACCAATTACTTACTAGGTAAATATTATTTTATGATTATCATGAATTTAGATATTTTCCTGTTATTAAAAGAAAAAGATTTTCTTTATTTTTTACCGAAATGTTTAACCTATTTGTTTCGGAGGAAATTATTGTGACAGATAGACGGACACGAGACATAAGTAATCATATAAGTATTCAGACATCCTTTTAAAGGAAAATGGTCTAAATTACAGAATCTTAAAGTACTGAATTGAATCTATGTTTACGGATACAGTTCGCTTCTGGGAAGACTGCATTTCCATGACCCCGGTTCCTGTATAGGGGCCGTACGTCAGATAAAAATGTAAAATAAAAGCGACGAGTATCCGTAATTGTAGTTGAAATTCAAATGAGTATGTAGAAAAACGATAAATATGTTTTCTTTACTGACAGTAAATACGTTCACCCTTACATACTTTCCCGTTTATAACTTAAGCAGAATTGAATAAATACAAATTCGCTCGCGCTGCGTTGCCGGTAAGGAAATCACTATACAGTATATTTTAATAAGAACTGCGATTATGTACCATAAAAGGTTGTAAATATGTCGTTAGCCGGGTGCCCTCAGAGCGATCAATTTGCAGGCTAAACGTAAACCAGGCGATGGTTGCCTCTACCGTATTATTAAAATAATTCCACTTTGAATTACTCTTACCGATAAATTGAAAGGATAATGAAATTGAAATATAATTCATTCGGAAAAGCAATTGAATACGTTCGTTCTATAATTGCAAGCCCGACTGCAAAAGGGTTATGTTTTCACGCGTATCTTATATATAAATGAATGGTACCTATATAGTTATGCTAGGTATCCTTATTGTTAGTTATTTGTGTGGAGAAGAAATAAAATAATATAAATTGATACTTAATAATAAAATAAGGAGTTAAAATAACCAAAATCAATTAGGTATGACTGTGTGTATATTATTCGTATGATTGATATGCATTTTACTTGTTATGTACTATTAATATATTCGATTCCTTGCTTCGGAGGGCACGTCAAGCCGTCGGTCCCGGTTACTTTCAACGGATAGTAGTCGTTACATGAGCCATGTCAGAGGCCTTTGGCGGCTCAATAACTCTGACACCAGGATTGGTCAGGTTGGCCATCCACTCGATGAAGTAGATTAATATATAAATATGTACTATTAATATAACTAAAGGTAGAGGTTAATTGAACCTTTATAGTACTTAAATCGTAAATAGCATACTTATAATATAACTATTACGTCTGAAACTACATACTTAATGTTCGTAAGTTAATTAGAGGTCACTGAAAATATCAAGACTTATTTTCTACAATAATTTTAATCTACTTTTTTAAATTTAACTTTTTATTTGATACATGTTCTGACAAAATAATTACTGAATATTAGTTTCTTGACTCATACCTGTAATACATAAATAAAAAATTTCTTAAGAAGCTTTTAATTATTATAATATTACTAGCTGCGCCCCGCGGTGTTACCCGCGTTGTACCCGTTCCCGCAAGAATTTCGGGATAAAATGTATCCCATATGTTATTCTGATGTGTAACCTACATTACTGTAAAGTTTCATCCAAATCCGTTCAGTAGTTTTTGCGTGAAAGATCAACAAACATACATCCATACATCCATCCTCACAAACATTCGCATTTATAATATTAGTAGGATGCACGAAGTAACTATTTAATAATCTGTGATCATGCATTGTCATGCTATCTAACACAGCATTCAGCACAATCGAACAGCAAAGTAAGTCTTTAGCAAGCAAGATTAGCTTACAGAAACACATATAAAATACCAGGACAGGTGAAACTATTTTCTTTTTTTACATAGTTTGTAAAAACAAACACTGTCCTAAGCTTTTCATTAACCAGGTGAAAGAAAGCACCCTCTACGTAGACTGATACATGCTGATAATAAAATAGCAACGTTTGAATTACATTACATATTTTCATCAAGGATTAGCTCCAATATTTATCATTACATAAGCCGCGTGTTGATATATAGTGGTCTTTATTACTGCGGCCAACAATGACGCGATAAGAGATTTGGCGGCGCGTTTCATGTGCTGCCTTTGACCAGGTTTGATTTGCCGACAGTACTTAATAAGTAAGTTGGTACTTACTATACTATTATGCTCGTAGCTACATAATTGTGTCCCGTTTGCTACGCGTCACGGTTACTTCACGTAGCAAGGCCTACGCGCTACGTAGCTGTGGAAGGAATAATTATGTATTAATATTGAACTGAAAATTTTGAAGTTTTTATTCAGTTATGTAGGCACAAAGACGATTATCGAAACATTTCATAGCTTTGTAAGTTTAAGATACAGTTTTTTTCAAGTTTTTAAGACCATTAAAATGTTATAAAAGGCTACGTAAATAATATTACGTAGGGGCCTATGTATTTGTGTACAAAAACACATCCTAGACAGCTCATTAAAACCGAAAAAGTAAAAAGTGTGATAATATTGTACACATTAGCCACACTAATTGGTCTACGACTTTTATCTAATTCCAAAGGTTTATTGCTTGGAATCCACGTAATTGTGTAACTTTTCGTCTCTTAAATGTAGGTATCTTAGAGTTACCATTTGGTCACTTCAATAAATCTTTTATTGGTGTTTAATTAGCGGCTGTACGTGAAAACGATCGGGTCGAGACGGAGCCATACTACGCGACCGACCGGCCAATGACAACCACTCGTTTGATGTCAAGGCGATCTGTTTACTTCGCCGTAATCCACCTTACAGTCACCAAATCCTAACACCGACATTCATTCACCAATTTCACGGGGTATTATTAACTAGCTAATTGTTCTAGGGTTAACGATGAACTAAAACAATGATTGGTGCGTTCAGTGCGTACCGAAAGCAGTCCATAAAGTAAGGTGACGCTGTTTTGTTCGAAGCTGCCTTTTTATTGTGCACTGTATAAATTTATGGAATCATCATTGAGTTGTATAGACTCTACTATTCGTTCGCGGCGGGTCCATAACCATTACGGATTGTGTTTTGATACACATTTATTTACACTTGTTAAGGTGTTGTAAATACCAGTAATTTCTTTATAGCTGATTGTTTCTATTGGGTAAATATCTGGCTGTTTATAAAGATAAGTGTATCCGATGTGGGAGCAATACGGAAGATCAATCCTACTAATATTATATATAATATGTTTGTTACTCTTTTACGAAAAAACTACTAGACGGATTTTGACGAAACTTTACAGTAATATCTATATATATAAAAGAAAGTCGTGTTAGTTACACTATTTATAACTCAAGAAAGGCTGAACCGATTTGGCTGAAAATTGGTAGGGAGGTAGCTTAGAACCAGGAGACGGATATAGAGTATCCCGGATATCCCTATTTATCCCGTATTTCCTACGGGAATGGGTGCGCTGTGGGTGAAACCGCGGGGCACAGCTAGTAGGTTATACATTAGAATAACATATGGGATACGTTTTATCTCCAAATTTCCGCGGGAACGGGTACAATGCGGGTAGCACGGCGGGGCGCGGCTAGTGTGTTATATTTAAGACATAAAACAGTGGGCTTGATAGCTTTTTCCAGACTTACACTCTTTGACAGCTTTAAAAAAGTGATTATAGTCATTCTGTTAACGCTTATAAACGACACAGATTAGGGTATCAAAATCGATTTGTACATGGAAATATTTAAAATATCTCTCTCATTATTGCTTCCAGTATCGAGTTTTAGTTTTGATTCGACTATAAAACTTCGTAAAACTAACGATCTTTAACTGTAAAAGTTCATACAAGATGAAATACACAGGACGGATAAGAATGAATAGTAAATGATGATACATTTACTATCCGAGTGGTAAACTATTATGACTTTCTTCATTTGATATTGATAGCCTTAAAATAAACATTCTATAATCCAGTAAGTATTAAAATTGTTTGAAGAAATTAGAAGTTTTCTATCTTAAAACAAGAACTCATAAATAAATCAAATAATAACGATGAGAAATGCAATTATTAGTGAATATATTGATTTTATCACCAATCGGAATAAAGTTTAATATTAGGTTATCATTAGATGAAATGAATAAATTAGACTTCTGTATTCAAGATTAAAAAACAAACTTAAATTTATAATAATAAAATAACGACCGAGTTTATTTATTCTAGTAGAGAGATATAGGTATTACTAATTGCATGTCAATTTGCCCCGCCCAAACTTTAATTTTTGGTGCAAAGCGGCTTACAAGTAACTTTTCAGACTACCTTGTTAAAATAATTAATGAATTAAATTATTATATTAAAAAATATATGTCGGAATTGTAATTGAGTTAACCATTGAGAGGCAAGGAAACTGAAAAGCTTCATAGCTTTCGGATGCAGATTTTTCTTTTGATTTATAAAAAATGTTTCCAAAAATGTTTATATTCAAATAAGGCTTAAAGAATCTGTAATAAGTCTCAACTTCTATGTTCTCTTCTATTCTTAGTTCTTCTATAATCTCATCGATTTCCCAGAACTCTCCGATCTATTTTTATTAATCCGGTATATTAATAGGTTAAACCAAAGGTTCATGAAGCATGGAAATTCATTTATTCACTGCGAATAAACACCAACAATTAATTCCCTCAAAGAATAAAGAATTAATTGGTCGAATACAAATATTCCAGTGTTCAATTAAGAGTTATACCCCAGCTGCCGTATATAAGGGCCATGTATTAATATATACAGACGAAAGGCTCGTTATTTTCTGGTCAATTGCCGCTTTACTGCGCCCGCGCATCCTCGACTCACTTCCAATTACAGACCAGCCGCCAACGCTATAAATCTTACCCTCAAACCTTTAAGACGTAACTCACATCGTTCACAACAAATTCAACACCTTGTTGCCCTCACCATACGTTATAATTTCCAATAGCAAAACCCTTCAATATAAGACAGAAGATACATGTAGATGCAAATTATGCTTAGGTAAAACGTGTTTGTTGTCCGTTGGATGTTTTATTTTTACAATTATATCGGCTTGGTTACTTGGAAATGCATTCACGAGAAATCGTAGGGGTTTCGTGATGTTTAATAGGCTTAGATTAGAAGTTAAAAGCCGGGTCGAGGCTTGTGGGACTGTAGGCCTATTAAATTGTTCCCAGGATGTGTACAATGTACATGTCTTAACTCACATAAAATATTTTAAAATCCACTTTTAGGAATATTAAGTTGTAATGTATGGTAAGCAGGTTAGGTTGTGTTCGGTTCTTACTGTTTTACACATTCATCTAACAAAAATAATTATCTACTTTGAGATTTTTTATAAGTATAAAAATTATAATATCGACTGATATTATAGTATGCCCTTAGTGCAATTATATTGAAACAATGTTATTTTACAACGTTTAAAACAAAGCAATAAAGGTACAGGCTAATTAAAAGAAGTAACACCAAAACTGTTCCCTTTCTTTAAAAAAACAAAACCGTTAATTATTGCCTACTTGCAAAAAAAATTGCAACATTTCTCCTTGACTTAAAAGTCTTAAAACACGTTTAAAAGGTTTAACTGCATTTTCAGTGATAAGTCGCGTTCATTACTGGGTAATAAACATTTAGTTTCGCGAGGGCAATTAGGACCGAGCGCCGACAAAGGGCTGGGACCCTTTGAAGGTGCCGACATTCAGCATCCGCTTTCTCTAGATAACGCCGGATGTGACGTGGCCTTGCGCGGGCGCACGGAGAAAGAAGGATCGCTTTTCACGATTACCTGTCAAATTCCTACGGGATAAAAACGTTTGCATAACACAAAACAAGAGCGTGAGTCACTGAGCTTTCAACGTTTATGGATGTTTGATACTAGTTTAAAGCTTTTTAACATTTCAGTAAAGATAGAAGTTACATACAGCGCAAAAAAAGTCCAAAATACTTTAAAACCAAATGATGAGGCCAATACCTAAATATATACTTAGTTTAGAACCTATTCCAATGCTTTTCCATTTTCAGCTAAGAATTCGTGTTACTACCTGTCTGGGTTTGTATTTATAACAGGTAATTTATAAATAAATCAACGTCTATAATATATTCCTAATTAATTTCTATAACTTAAAAGATTCTGCTTTCGATAAACATAAACAGCAATTAAAATCCAGCATCAAGATCGTCTTTCATTCAAAATTATTATACAAAAGTAGTAATTGCTTCCAGCCCCGGCTAGTGCACGAACCACTATAATTTATAGCTTGTTTTTTATTAAAGATAATTCACGGCATGAAGTTTGAATTCGCGTATTTCGATGCTACCTTATTGAATTTACGAGAGAGGTAGTCGGTACGCCATCAGTTTTACTGCGCATTAAATTATGCAGTTTTAGCGATGCATTCTGGAAAAATGGAAGGTATAAAAAGTGGGGGAGTTGGGCGGGGGCGATGCGGGCCAATAAAAGAGCGCAGTAAATCCACGTAATTTAGAGCGATCGTAAATTAAAGTTCCGCTATAAACGCCCGGGGAAGGTACCTGCCGCGCCGCGCCCGCGTCACGCCACCGCCGTCCACCATCTACGTACACATTATAATAAATCAACCTCGTGTGAACACCGCATATGCTCAACACAACCTGGAAACTATTCGAGAACTTAGAACCGTTTTAAAGTGTTAAAAGTAACATCTTCATCCGAGATGAATTAATCCTACTGATGCAAACGTAGCCGGCAGCTTAATGTCAAATAAAAACTTTGTATTCTTATTCAGGTTAGAAGCTGAAGGTTTAAGTTGTAAAATATGTTGAAGATTACAAAATGAAAATTAAAGGTAGCTGGATTTATTTCATGAGAACGAAGTAGTTAAGTTTTCGGATTTGGAGATAAAAAGAGAGCAAGGAGATGGTAAAAAATACTAGACAACGTTATTTTAATTTCATTTCTTCTTATTTTCTTGTAAACTTGCTGTCCTAGCCAAAGGACATCATCAAGACGTTCCAATCTAATCTAAAAAAATATTTCGAATAATAAGAAACATATTATTCATTGAAGATTTTCCTATCATACTTGAAAAGCGCGCTTTCACATTCTATCAAAAGTTCTTCCACAACTGAACAAAACTAGTTGTATTTTGATTTAATTTAAATAAAATAATTTAAAGCTGAACCTTTATTAAGGTTACTTGTTTGATTCGTCTTTTTAGACCTTAGAATATTGATCCCAAATTATAAGCTGAAGTCTTCTTTCTCTATTTCACTTTAATTTCCGGTTAAATAAATAAACCTACATCGTAAACCACTCTGAGTTAATATTTATTTATTATACCTCTATATAATGGATAACAGAAATATCTATAATGCATATATACCTGCATATAGGATGTAGGTACCTATCAACATTGTTTAATCACTACATAGTGATAAAACAAAGTGGCTTTCCGGTGTCTGTCTGTCCCTATGTATGCTTAGATCTTTAAAACTACCCACCGGATTTTGATGCAGTTTTTTTATAGATAGAGTGATTCAAGAGGAAGGTTTATAAGTATAAAAATTCCCGAAGTTCCCACGGGAACGGGCACAACGCGGGTAAAACCGCGGGGCGCTGCTAGTACTCAATAAAATATTTATAATATCAGTATCTTGTTTCGATTCCACGCATAAAAATGGAGAACCTCTGTACAATGTTCAAGAAACCGAGTAGATACGAGTATGTACTAATTAACAACGTGAAGTTTTGTATTCAGCGTGATCCTTTAATGCTTTGCAACACAGCTTATCATCGTGCATAAGTATATCGCGTATTTATTATATTTTGATAATGACGTCCTGAACATTATCTCAGAACTAATCTTGAGATAAACAGAGAACCATAAACCATTATTCGAGATTACAAGGTTTAGGTACAATAAATGATTTGTGTAACCTCAACCCCGTCGTTCCTTGGGGATAATTTACGTTTCAATATAAACACAATGACGCCGAGTAAACGACTATTTTACGAGCTATGTGAGGGAACACATTATCTGTTTTATCTGTGCCTAAAACTCCTCAACAGAGAGATAAAGGTTCCTAGTTTACCCGTCGCGTGTAAATAAATTATCCAAAGTATTGTGTGTCGCCCGCTCGGATTGTCTAAAGTAAACTCTGGTATATTGTAGTTCTGATCGATGTTATAAATCACTCAGGGTGGCATCACGTGTTACATAAAAGGGTTTTATAGTTGGACGTCGGAATCGTAACTATAAGAAAAGATAACACATTTTATATGAGACTTTACCTTTCGGACTGAATTCGAGGTATCTATTACAACTGGCTCTACTTCTTTAGAGCTTTTTACAGGCGATAGAGTCGGAGAGTTTTTTAATGAAATTGACGTTTATCAGAAAAGAGCTTTGGTCCTATCTATCTTCACAAATAAAAATACACCTTATCAGTCCTTTTCCTCTTTATCAAGAGACTACTTTAAGTTTTTTGACGTAAGACTACATAACTTGGCCATGTATTGGTATTTGGGCAGATTGACGCATAATTATTATACAAGGTAAGTCACTTAACGAAGGTTTAACTAAGTGTATATAAGTAGATAAAGTAAAAAGCTACCCTTTGATGAAAAAGGTTTAAGTATTTCACTATAAACACTGAGTATGGCGACAAAAAACCATATACTTACTCGTACAACAGAGTTTATAGATTGAGCTAGATTAGTTTACTCACAATGTTTACATCAATCTACTAGATCACCAAATGAACGCAATTAAACGTGACATAACATGGTATAGAATACTAGCGACATAGGCTTGGTTACATAAGCGAATGGGCCGTAGATGTTTTGGCATAGCGGCCGCGAGCTTTGTGTTTTTGTTATCTCGATCGTGGCCACGCCTCGCTCCGTCGGTAACAAAAATGGCGGCAACGCGCCTTATAAACCTGATGAAAACCACTTTAATTAATGCCCAGCAATCACATGCACGCTTTTATGTTTATTGTTTCCATATCATTTTAAAGCACCACATTTTGATTTCTCTAGAGTGTCACCGGTCCTACTTTATGTAGGCATGAAAATGAGCATTTATTATTATTGGCACTGTTAGTAGGCTGTGTTATTAGGTATATTTAATTGTTGATACATTACTTTTCACTTTTTGTTATTAAATGTCATTTTTATTTATGCAGATGAAGAGGGATAGGCCTTTCATAAAACATGTTTTATGTAGTAGATATGTATAATGATATCTTGTTAATGAATGTTTAAATTTTATATTTATTATAACACAATTACTTAATTAAGTTGATGGGAAAGCTATTATGTACTCATAATGTAGGTATAATAAGATCAAACCTTTTTAAAAGCTCTATCAAATATTATAAACTTACTTAGCTTAGTACGTACATTGAATAATAATACATATTAATATAATTAAATTATAATTTAGTGATTATACCTGATCCTTCTTTCTGATATTTTCAGCGAAAGACCTTTGCCCACCTGTGGGACATAACTAGCTAATACTTTTTTAACTTGAAATTAAGTGATTGTGTATATAAAATACTATTACCTTAGTTAATTGATTATACTAGCTTTAGACACAGCTTTAGGTACGCTACTAGGTACACTAATTAAACTTCATGCATTTAGTATCGAAAATTACTGATTGCATGAAATACTTTGATTTTTTTAGACTCATAACAGCAGCCGTATCAAATTTCAAATTGCTATTAAAATGATTTGCTTTTATATCGTTCTGCGCGAATAATAGGGTTGCTAGTTCCTGGGATTGTTTTTTATTAAAATATTGCTATTGAATATTTTCTAGTAACCATAAATCACTACATAGTATAAAACAAAGTCGATTTCCGCTGTCTGTCTGTTTGTCTGTCCCTATGCTTAGATCTTTTTAAATACGCAACGGATTTTGACGCGGTTTCTTTAAATAGATAGAGTGATTCAAGAGGAAGGTTTATATGTATAAAGATTCCCAAATTTTCCACGGGAACGGGCACAACGCTGGTAAATCCGGCGCTGCTAGTATAAAGTACCTATATTGATTGCAGTTCGTTAGCAGCTTGGATGATCTAGTTAATATTGTTTTAAATACTCGTATTATGTGGAAATACGGTTGGTGAAGGGGTGATTGCGGAAAATCATGGGGTAGGTATATGACAAGTTGTAGTAAAAATATCGCCACATCTACTGATCAGTATTGTTTGGTGTACTACGTGATGGTACCTTAATGTCGAAAATAAAAATAGTATAAAGTCTATGTAACATACTTATATCTAGTTAATTAAAACACACCACACTAACTTAACCTGCTGCTTTGTTTCACTTAACATCCCGAATAACCCTACTCAAATCATGCAGCCCAGAATCGTACAATTTGGAGTAGGACAAAATAGAATTAAAACGTATGAAATGAAGTACCTAGGTACATCCCAATTTTAGTAGCATATCAGCAAGGCTAAATTGGTCTCTGTAACTAAAAAAATACCTCGTCTTTATGCGTAACTAAGCTTTCTAAGTTAAACTTAGTTTCATTATATTAAAACATCCTATTTCCCTGGTAGCCCTAAAGCTGCGGTTACGCGACACCTCCCTCGCGGCAATTTGTCGGCAGTCCCCGCGGGGTCGTTTCAACCCGCACCATCGCCGTCGTCGCTAAATATATTTCTGCGACATTACGCGATTTATTCACCTCGCACACCACACAACTGACAAATAAATGTCGCGTTTGTTTCTCTTTACTAGGAGATTTATTGTCCCTCAGCTCGGGGAGTGAACTAACATCAAGCGCGTGATTTGAGGAGCTAACTAGAAAATATGTTTTTAGATCATAAAGTTATTGAACATTAAGTTCTTGAGTGGGTAAAGGATATTACATTTGATTATATACTAAATGAAGGATACCCATTTCCAATTTGTACAAAATTAAATTAATCCTACTAATATTATAAATGCGAAAGTTTGCAAGGATGTATGTATGTATATGTCTGTACCTATGTTTGTTCCCTTTCACGAAAAAACTACTGGGCGGATTTGGATAGAATTTTACAGTAATATAGGTTATACATCAGAATAACATATGGAACACATTTTATCCCAAAATTCCTGCAAGAACGGGTACAACGCAGGTTATACCGCAGGGCTCGGCTAGTTTTGCATAATTGCCTTTTTATCTATACCCTACTAACTAGTTTACCTGAAGGTACCCTAAAACTACTTACGTTGCCGGTAGCCCTGCTGATCAACAGAGAACGATTTCTATGGTCATAAAAATCTAGATATGTACTAACACACTAATCACAGTACAGTGAATATAACTTTATTCTGATTTCTCATGTTTAAAATCTAGTTTATCTATTTGCAGCTGGTTATTGCAAATAAGTACCTACCTACTAATGGATAAACCTACGTTAGTTATCGACTTCCCTAATGCAATTATTATCTTTACGATGCTATTTCTCTTAAGTACAAAACTTAATTGGGTTTGAACTTAATTATTTGACTTTATATGCAGGACATCCGGATATGACATTAAATTTTCCAAAGTTTTCTTCTACTTCAAATAATTGTAAGGGAATATCACTTTCTAATACAATTTGTTATCTTCAGTAGTTTCCGGAAAATGAATCTATCCCTCTAGGTGGGACTAAAATTCGACCAACTTAACCACCTATTATCTCGCAACCTCACCTACATACACAAGCAAATTAGTGAGTAAAGTTGAAGTATATAGTACATACCTACTAATTTGTTTTCTACGAAGCTATAATAACTATCCGACAGTTATCATTAGCTAATGACCCCTAACAAACATAGATAAGAGTACCCACAACAACATACGTTAGTCACATCCTAACTATCTTCGAAAATGCCGTCCATCACAGTTTCTCAAGTAAATTCATTAAAAGATGATGCGTTTGAAGAAGTTTTCGGCAACGTGATTGAATTGTGCAGAGATGCAGCCAAGACAGCGATGAAATACCGACCTTTTAAAAAGGTAGATGATGTTTGTAACGCCTTTTACAAATATTTGGACGATCTTAGTGTTGAGGGTGAGTATTATAAATTGTGCTAGTTATTTCTCCAAGTTGTAATGTTTCGTAAGAATTCCGTACAAACAGAAGCTTATGTTTTGCAAACAGATGACCATAGAATTTTTATGATTATTTGTATGATTGATATCGGTTCTATTGATAAGCAATAATGATTTATATCAAGTTTATTTTTCATTCTCTTCCTCTTTCTTCTCCTCTTTTTACATAGAGAATAGAACAGAGAAGCTTTACCTACAGATACAATTTTGTTCTGTATAATCTATTTTTTTTGGATTGGCACAAAATGTGGTTAAATGTCGTCAATTTTCCAGCCGAAGATAATTCCTTCTAAAGAGGAAAAAGGTTTAGAGATAGGGTAAGAATGAAATAAAATTACTAAACCTTTTTCCTCTTCAGGAGCAATCGTGTTCGGCTGGAAAATTGACGACATTGGTCCACATTTTGTGCCAATCCAAAAAAAATTGAGTACCTATAGATACTCGTATTTACTTAATTAGTACTAATAAAGATTTGAAGTAAATTAAAATCATTAAAAACTGAAGTTGTAAGATACAGTACAGAATAAAGGATAATACCTAATGTGCAGGTTGGTAATTAGAAATAATGAATTTAATCTTTCATTAACTTCGTTTACAATAACGATAACGTAATTTGATCTACACAAACCAGTTGAGAAGGAAGACGGCAATTAAAAAACGCGGAAACATTATATTTGAACTTATCTTACAGCTTAACTAGGCAAATTATACCGACCAAGCTAAATATAGTAATTTGATTATATCTATCATTAGGTACAAGTGTAGATTCTAGGTTCTACACTACACCGTCTACACTAGGTGTACCTTTGCTTATGTACTTAAGTACTTACTAGGACACCTGAAGGTTATAATAAAATGTTATGATATAGGTAGTTACTTACCTATATATATAACCATCTCGACTCATTAAGAATAAATGTTATCTCGTAGGTACCCAAGCTATCAATAACATCATAAGTAAATCAGAATTTTACAGGAAAGTCCCTACTTGCTATCTTGCCTCCCTCCCTTACCAACAATAGGCTTCTTATACAGGAATCTACTTAACATCTAATTGCATTGCATCAAATACTTTTTGTTGTAAAGATTTTCTATATAGTTACGTCGGTACATAGGGCAAAGGGCAAGTTGTCTAATAAGTCGGCTTATTTTGATTTTCTTGAGCGTTAACATCGACAACTTGCCTTTTGCTACATAGGTACCGAAGTAAATTAAAAATGTTAGAACCTTATCCTTATTATATTCAAAAGTTCCCCAATAAGTACCTGCTTCCTAAAATGTCAATGATGATGAAATAATATAATGTGACAAAGCATAAGGCCATTTATGGGCTGACTGTTAATACTATAGCCACTAATTTTCAGAGAAGCTAGTGGTGCTGAATCTTCATCCCGATTTGGCGGGTAAACTGGCGACCCAAGGAGCTATCACATGCGAGTCATCCTACGAACAACGTTCAGCCGGTCTAGACTCTATCACAGCGGACGAGAAAACTATCATTGATCAGTGTAACAAAAGGTAACCGATTAAAGTAAATATTTTAGTAAAAAAAGTGGTCTAATTTTAGAACAGTGCTTAGAAACAAATCTTACAACCTTAATTAATAATAATATATCGATCTGCTTTGATTGTGTGTTGAACTGTATTTAAAGAAATAGCTAATTTAATTTAATATATTGTTTGGTCTTTCAATGCCGTGGAATGGCTAAATGTAGAGTATTTTAACACTACTAGCGCCATCTATTGTACACTGGCAAAAGTAATTTGAAGATTACTCCACATAGTTTTGATAGATGATGCTGTAGAAAGAAGCAACGCCATCTATGGAACATACTATACAACTATTAACCAACTTGCGAACCGCCTTTGTTTCACAGCTGTTGATCTAGATGGCGTAAAATTCCAGTAAGAATTTCGGGCCATGAGTTATAAACATAAACCTTTTCTGGAATTGCTCTGTCTGTTGGTGCCAACAGGATGAAAATCTGTTCAGTAGTTCATTTTTTTTCGGCGAACATTCAGACAGATACCACAGCATTATATTTTTTCATTGCATCCTATGTAGAGAAAGCTTAAAATTTTAAATGTATTCCCAAATTTCTTTCATGAATTTTTGAGATACCTGGCTTAGATTTTTTTTGTCGAGTTTAAATTTTAATTGATATCTAAGGTATTGATGATAACTAAAATAAATTATAAGAATACGATTACAATTGCCACTCACATTATGCACTACTTCATTGCAGATACAAAGAGAAGTTTGGGTTCCCTTTCATCATATGTGCCAGAGAGAATAAAGTCCAATCTATAATTTCTGGTCTACGAGATAGATTCGAAAATACCAGAGATGAAGAAATACGCACTGGTATTGAAGAAGTGAAGAAGATTAGCAAATTAAGGATTTTAGATATTGTGAAGGAAAATTAAAAGTACCCATAAATTGACGAGTCTAATTATTTTGCTACAGATAATAACTTCTTTATCTGAGAACATAAGAACTAAGTTAACTAATAATATTTATAAAGTACTGCCATGATGCATATTTAAAATATGTACAACAAAAAAATATCACTGAAATCAGTTCAGTGTTGGAAATAATATAACAAACACAAAGGGTATTATAATCAACTATGGAACCCTAAAATAGGAAAAATAGTTAGATTTAAAAAAAGGGCTAACAGGATTCTGATCCTTTGTCCTCTGGGCCAAACAACTATTTCAGTCAATTTAGAAGAAAAGATTGTCATTATATTGAAATTTTAATTAAAAGCACAATGAATGAGAACATGAACTTAACAACTCAAAGCAGTCCCAAAGATCTTTCTACAACAGCGTGAGGTTGCCCGGCGACTTCACAATATTCTTGTTGGTTCAGAATGTCTTCAAAACCAAGATCTAAGTGTCTGCCAGTTAGAACATCAGTCTGGAAGTTTGAACTCGGTAGGAAGGGAAGGCGGCCAACCTGGAAATAGTAGGAACTTGTGTCAACAATGAGGTTTTATTTGCAAAAATTCATTAAAGTTCCAGGATTTATAGCAATAAAAAAATATATTGTCATGAAGTATCACATTGTTTACCTATGAGGCAAACTAGAGTATTTTGAATTGACATCATGTCTATGTAATTATGCTTCTATGGAGTAGGAGCAAAGTTTTGTGATGTTTTATTAACTTCTCTAAAGGAACCAGGGTCATAAAGACTCAGTTCTAATGGAGTAACATTCACTGAATCAGAGGTGACAAGACAAGTATCCTTTCAGCACTTACTTTATTAGCGAACTTCATTTCCATAGTGAGTTTCAGAGGTGCATGTAGCCCTTGAATGTTTCTCAACATCGCCATGTTCATTTTTTCTTGGTGTAAGTGAAACTGAAATTAAATATTTGCATAACTTAACCAATTGTCATAAAAATCCCTCAGCAAAGTTTTTATACATTGATTGCAAGGTATTGAACTAGTCTAACATATCTTCTTCTTTTTCATTGAGTGGATGGTCAACCTGACCAATCCTGGTGTCAGAGTTATTGAGCTGCCAAAGGCCTCTAACATGGCTCATTTAACGACTATTATTCATAGAAAGTAACCGGGACTTATGACTTATAACTTATGACTTAACATGCTCTCCAGAGCATGGAATCATTTTACTTTTCGGGCAATCAGGTGATTTAGCCCGCAATGCTCTAACCAAACTGAGGGCAGTCTCACAAAGAGATTTTTGAGAGATATTGTCCCCAGTGGCGGATTTACAAATTTGCCGCCAGTAGGCTATTCAATTTTTGCCGCCCCTACTGACTTGAAATTCAATACGTTAGTTTAGTTCACAATCATATATGTATTTACATTTATTCAGAAATTGCAACTTTATGATTTGTGTTCTATCATCCTCATTATATCGGCTTTTTCCCGTTATTAGTATGATTGTGAACTAGGTGATATTTCTGGCAGTTACTAGATTATTTTTGCAACCCGCTATGTTGTGAATAATGCTTTTGATATCAACTTCTCGGAGTAATAGACACAGGCGCGGATCCAGGATTTGTTTTAGGAGTAAGCACTCTTAGCTAAGATTAAACCCTCTCCCATATAATGCTAATAGTAATAACAGTATAATGAGAGGATTAGATTCCCGACCGCAAAACCAAACAGAATGAATACGCGAGCGCGGAGCGTGAGCGAAATTTTTTTCATATTTTGGCTTGGGTCGTTTGTTCTATGTTAGTTTGACGGGGATAGCCTTGTGTTAGAAAATCATATATTAAATGAATGAATGAACTCTCGTTGTAACACATTGAGCCACTACGATTACTCAAAAAGCGAGCGCGTAGCGCGAGCGAAAATTTTCGTTATATTCCTTTTTGGCTGAAAAGAATAGACTAGTGCAATTAGCTCCAAAAATGGTTACTCTTTCACGAAAAAACTACTGGACGGATTTGGATGAAACTTTCCAGTAATATAGGTTATGCATCAGAATAACACATTTTACATTTTACTACACAAATACATATGTACCTAGTAGAAAATAAATATTAAAATGTTGAAACATAATATTACACGTTAAATATAATTTTTATAATTAGGGTAAAAGTTAGGAAATTGAAATTAATATTGAAACGCTATTGGAATATTTTTAAAATTCATACCTATATTTTACAGTACGTTTAGTAATCTTTTATATACGGATTACGAATTATAAGTTTTTATTTATTATTTGGGCTAAATTTGCCGCCCCTCTAAATCTCCCGCTCTAGGCTCCAGCCTACTTAGCCTATTGGTAAATCCGCCACTGTGTCCCCACTGAGAATCGAACCAGAACCTCCAGATTGTGAGCCGAGCACTCAAACTACAAGACCGCGGAGCCTGTTTCCAACATATAATAACTGGCCCACAATAGCTCAATATAGAGATCGGTGGAAGGAGGGCAGGGAGCCCTTTGGCCTGCAGTGGGATGTTATGGGCAATTTATTATTATTTGGAGCAGGAAACATTAAACAGTAATTTGTTGCTAATAGATGGTTTGACACTAATTTAGAAAGATTATTTTCCATTCTGTATTCATTCTTGAGATCATGTTAGCAAAATAGCTGAATCATTGTTGTAACCTAACTGTACAAATTGCAATGTTTATCAGGACAAAACTTTTTAGACTGAAGTAGAGGTATTAGTAATACTTACTGATTTTTCTGAAAATTCAAGAGGGTGTGAAAGTCCCAGTTTTGGCCTGGTGGCAGTGATACCGGCTACCAATGGGTCAGGAACGCCAAACGCCCCCTCTTTCATGTGGACTCCATTATCCAACACCTCAGGCTTTATTTTGATGGAAGGCAGTCCAAAACTCTGAAATAATTTAAAATTAAAACAGAATTTTAACTTGAAATGGAACTGTAATGACCAATATAACCTTCTAATTAATTACCATTTTTACTGATGTAAATTGCTAGCATAACGTAAAAAACTGAAGTATCAATAATAATTATTCTATGTACTCAAATCTTTTGAATTTTAATATTTTTAATAGCTTATAGTCTAAGATACGAGCCTATATCGACCTTCACCGAGCTGATAATAGAACGAAACATATTTTATCATGAATTTAGTATATTAGAAAACATGTTAAAAATGGGTTTGCTACAAAAATCCTGGGCAGACTATATTTAATTATTTTTCAAAAAAAGATTTTTAATTAAATGTTGCAACATCAGGATAATAAAAAAAATGTGCAGCCGTTCGGTACTATTTACCTGGGCGAACTACTGGGTTGGCAGGTATAAACAGGTATATCGATGCCAGTTACTTTCACTGGTGGGATAATTTTAAAAAAATTATATCATCGCGCTGTTTTATTGCGAACACGTTGATATAAGGTTGTTTGCGAAAATTCCGGTCCTATTAGGGGTTTGCGAATTTTAAAGATTTTAATTTCAACGCGCGTGGAAATGTGTGACAGAGAGATCCGAGGTAAGTAATCTGTGTAATAATAAAGGACCCAACATCGCAGTCGCTTGTGATGGGACCCTGAATAGTAGAAAGTGCGCAAGCTCGGTGTGAAAACTATGGAGGGTAGAGGTACCTCTACTACCCTTCATATAGTAAACAGTGCGTGTTGTAACTGTAACACTATCAAGTGTTATGTTTTTTATGATAAGTATGAATGAAGCTGTTTATTTCATTATTTTGTTCATTAGTATTCAACTACGGTGTAGAACTATGATTCGCTGAACACAAAGATAGCTCGTTTTCGAGCACGACTTGTGTTTAAACGATAATATCTCAAGAATTAAAGCGATGACAGGGTGATTTATTTTAAATTACATTGTTTAACCACATTTTGTGCCAAACGAAGCTATAATAACTATCCGACAGTTATCATTGATAACTGTCGGATAGTTATTATAGCTTCGTAGAAAACAAATTAGTAGGTATGTGGACGATTCTGGGCTGCATGATTTGAGTAGAGTTTGAGTAATTAAGTGAAACAAAGTAGCAGGTTAAGTTAGTGTCGTGACCCCTAACAAAAATAGATAAGAGGAGCCCACATTAACAACATACGTTAGTTACATCCCAACTATCTTCGAAAATGCCGTCTATCACAGTTTCTCAAGTAAATTCATTAAAAGATGATGCGTTTAAACAAGTTTTCGGCAACGTGATAGAATTGTGCAGAGATGCAGCCAAGACAGCGATGAAATACCGACCTTTTAAAAAGGTAGATGATGTTTGTAACGCCTTTTACAAATATTTGGACGATCTTAGTGTTGAGGGTGAGTATTATAATTTTGTACTAGTTATTGATCCATGTTTTAAACCTGCTTCGTAAGAATTTGATACAAACAGAAGCTTATGTTTTGCAGACAGATAGACCATAGAATGTTTATGATTAGTTATATGATTGATATGGTTCTATAGATAAGCAATAATGATTTATATCAAGTTTATTTTTCATTCTCTTCCTCTTTCTTCTCCTCTTTTTACATAGGGACTAGAACAGATAAGCTTTACATACAGATACAATTTTGTTCTGTATAATAAATTTTTTTTGGTTGGCACAAAATGTGGTTAAAAGTCATCAATTTTCCAGCCGAAGACGATTGCTTCTGAAGAGGAAAAAGGTTTAGAGATAGGGTAAGAATGAAATAAAATCACTAAACCTTTTTCCTCTTCAGGAGCAATCGTCTTCGGCTGGAAAATTG
This sequence comes from Cyclophora punctaria, assembly GCA_951394245.1. Taxonomy (NCBI): domain Eukaryota; kingdom Metazoa; phylum Arthropoda; class Insecta; order Lepidoptera; family Geometridae; genus Cyclophora; species Cyclophora punctaria. Next base: position 6,798,208 of record OX596169.1, read on the forward strand.
ACGACATTTGTCCACATATTGTGCCAATCCAAAAGAAATAGAGTATAGATACTCGTATATTTACTTAATTAGTACTAATTAAAGATTTTTGAAGTCAATTAAAATCATTAAAAACTTAAGTTGTAAGATACAGTACAGAATAAAGGATAATAATAATACCTAATGTGCAGGTTGGTATAATTAGAAATAATGAATTTAATCTTTCATTCACTTCGTTTACAATAACGATAACGTAATTTGATCTACACAAACCAGTTGAGAAGGAAGACGGCAATTAAAAAACGCGGAAGCATTATATTTGAACTTATCTTACAGCTTAACTAGGCAAATTATACCGTCCAAGCTAAATATAGTATTTTGATTATATCTATCCCTAGGTACAAGTGAAGGTTCTAGGTTCACTGTACCATTAACACTAGGTGTACCTTTGCTTATGTACTTAAGTACGTACTAGGACACTTGAAGGTTATAATAAAATGTTATGATATAGGTACTCACCTACATATATATATAACCATCTCGACTCATTAAGAATAAATGTTATCTCGTAGGTACCTAAGCTATCAATAACATCATAGGTACATCAGAATTTTACAGGAAAGTCCCTACTTGCTATCTTGCCTCCCTCCCTTACCAACAATAGGCTACTTATACAGGAATCTACTAAACATCAAATTGTATTGCATCAAATACTTTTTAAAGATTTAGAAAATGTAAAGATTTTTTATATACTTACGTCGGTACATAGGGCAAAGGGCAAGTTGTCTTACTCCGTGGTAAGGAGGTGTGTAACTGAGGTAATAAGTCGGCTTAATTCGGTTTTCTTGAGCGTTATCATCGACAAGCTGCCTTATGCTACATAAGTAAATTAAATATGTTAGAACCTTATCCTTATCATATTCAAAGTTCCCCAATAGATACCTGCTTCTAAAATGTCAATGATGATGAAATAATGATGAAATATTATAATGTGACAAAGTACTAGGGCCGTATAAGAGCTGACTGTCAATACTATGGCCACTAATTTTCAGAGAAGCTAGTGGTTCTGAATCTTTATCCCGATTTTGCGGGTAAACTGGCGACCCAAGGAGCAATCTCACGGGAGTCATCCTACGAACAACGGTCAGCCGGTCTAGACTCCATCACAGCGGACGAGAAAACTATCATTGATCAGTGTAACAAAAGGTAACCCATTAAAGTAAATATTTTAATTTAAAAAAATTGGCCTAATTTTAGAACAGTGCTTAGAAACAAATCCAACAACCTTAAATAATAATTTATAGAAATGCTTTGATTGTGTGTTGAACTGTATTCAGTGAAATAGCTAATTTTATTTATATATTGTTTGGTCTTTCAATGCCGTAGAATGGCTAAAATGTCGAGTATTTTTTACACTCCTAGCGCCATCTATTGTACACTGGCAAAAGTAATTTGAAGATTACTCCACATAGTTGTATCACTTTTTGATAGGATGATGCTGTAGCAAGAAGCAACGCCATCTATGGAACCATACTATACAACTATTAACTATTAACCAACTTGCGAACCGCCTTCTAGTCCCGTTAAAGAACAACTCAAAGGAGGGTATAGAGTGCGTGAGAGGGTACCTAAGCGATTTCTACAGAAACGTATTCAGGGTGCTCAGGGGAAAAACATACTAAAAGTCCTGACGTCTAGGAGGTGCGCCGGAGGGAAGGGAGGGTGACAAAGGTCTCAGTTTTAGGTTATTCGCGAATATCTCAAAAACGGTGCAATGTAGCAAAAAAAAATGTATGATGAAATGAAAGCTTATATAATTCTCTATAACTTTAATTCTATCTACTTTTTCCATATTCCCAACCGTTATTGAACTACACGCTCCAGAAATGTCAAAATTAAGGAACTCGGGCAGGTAACTATGGAGCCTGCCCCGATGCTCAACAGTGACATGACCTATGTCATTTGAAAGGTCTTGAAGAGTTGTACAAGTTGCTCCTAGACAGTTATATCGAATTCGACGGCCAACTCGGTGTTTTCGACCACCGAAGCATTACCACTGGAGGTGCTGTGGAGCCTGGACGGAATGCTCAACAGTGACATGACTTACGCATTTGAAAGCTCTTACAAGTCACTTTTTAATAGTTATATCGAAATCGACGCCAAACTTGGTGTTTTCGACCACCGAAGAAAAAACTCTAGGTGTATGTGCAGTTGACCCTGATCGTATTGCTCAACAGTGACATGACTAATGTCATTTGAAAGCTCTTACAAGTCACTCCTTGACAGTTATATCGAAATCGACGACCAACTCGGTGTTATCGACCACCGAAGTATCGACATTGATCGTATTGCTCAACAGTGACATGACACATATCATTTGAAAGCTCATAAAGAGTTTTATAAGTCACTCTTTGATAGTTACATCGAAATCGCCGTCCAACTTAGTGTTTTCGACCACCGGAGAATGGAGTTGGGCTATGCCATACCGAAGTATCGACGCTGATCCTAATACTCAACGGTGACATAACCTAAATCATTTGATAGCTCTTGAAGAGTCGTACAAGTCACTCTTTGACAGTTATATCGAAATCGACCGCCAACGCGGTGTTTTCGACCACCGAAGAATGACACTGGGTTTATGTGCAGTTGACCCTGATGGTATTACTCAACAGTGACATAACTTATGTCATTTGAAAGCCCTTGAAGAGTTGTCCAAGTCACTCCTTGACATGTATATCGAAATCGACGGCCAACTTGGTGTTTTCGACCACAGAAGAATGGAATTTTCTCAAGGTCCTTTATTCAGCGTGTTTAAGCCCGCCCTTGCATCAGAATAGTATAAAAGTAGTGCGCAAAGGAACTCAATAGATGGCATTACGATTTAAAAAATCTAAAACACGCGTAAGTTGTGTTCCCGGCCTGAAAGGGTGTCGTATTTAGCAACCATGACATATTTGAGTTAACCTAAACATGTGCAGTGACAGTGAGTGATCGCTTATGTTGCCCTTCAAATACTCTATTACTATTTTATGAATTGAGCTAATGTGTATATATATATATATTTTTTTTGGTCAAAAACACCGAGTTACCCGTTGATTTCGATATAAATGTCAAGGAGTGACTTAGACAACTCTTCAAGGGCTTTCAAATGACATAAGCTATGCCACTGTTGAGCAATACCATCAGGGTCAACTGCACATAAACCCAGTGTCATTCTCCGGTGGTCGAAAACACCGCGTTGGCGGTCGATTTCGATATAACTGTCAAAGAATGACTTGTACGACTCTTCAAGAGCTTTCAAATGACATAGGTCATGTCACCGTTGAGTATTAGGATCAGCGTCGATACTTCGGTATGGCATAGCCCAACTCCATTCTCCGGTGGTCGAAAACACTAAGTTGGACGGCGATTTCGATGTAACTATCAAAGAGTGACTTATAAAACTCTTTATGAGCTTTCAAATGATATGTGTCATGTCACTGTTGAGCAATACGATCAATGTCGATACTTCGGTGGTCGATAACACCGAGTTGGTCGTCGATTTCGATATAACTGTCAAGGAGTGACTTGTAAGAGCTTTCAAATGACATTAGTCATGTCACTGTTGAGCAATACGATCAGGGTCAACTGCACATACACCTAGAGTTTTTTCTTCGGTGGTCGAAAACACCAAGTTTGGCGTCGATTTCGATATAACTATTAAAAAGTGACTTGTAAGAGCTTTCAAATGCGTAAGTCATGTCACTGTTGAGCATTCCGTCCAGGCTCCACAGCACCTCCAGTGGTAATGCTTCGGTGGTCGAAAACACCGAGTTGGCCGTCGAATTCGATATAACTGTCTAGGAGCAACTTGTACAACTCTTCAAGACCTTTCAAATGACATAGGTCATGTCACTGTTGAGCATTGGGGCAGACTCCATAGTTACCTGCCCGAGTTCCTTAATTTTGACATTTCTGGAGCGTGTAGTTCAATAACGGTTGGGAATATGGAAAAAGTGGATAGAATTAAAGTTATAGAGAATTATATAAGCTTTCATTTCATCATACATTTTTTTTTGCTACATTGCACCGTTTTTGAGATATTCGCGAATAACCTAAAACTGAGACCTTTGTCACCCTCCCTTCCCTCCGGCGCACCTCCTAGACGTCAGGACTTTTAGTATGTTTTTCCCCTGAGCACCCTGAATACGTTTCTGTAGAAATCGCTTAGGTAGCCTCTCACGCATTCTACAACTACTTCGTTGACGGGACTATTCGTTTCACATCTGTTGATCTAGATGGCGTAAAATTCCCATAAGATTCCAGTAAGAATTTCGGGCCATGAGTTATACACACGATTATACATAGACCTTTTCTGGAATTGCTCTGTCTGTTGGTGCCAACAGGATGAAAATCTGTTCAGCAGTTCATTTTATTTTCGGTGAACATACAGACAGATACCGCAGCATTGTATTTTTTCATTGCATACTATGTAGAGAAAGCTTAAAATTTTAAATGTATTCCCAAATTTCTTTCATGAATTTTTGAGATACCTGGCTTAGATTTTTTTGTCGAGTTTAAATTTTAATTGATATGTAAGGTATTGATGATAAATAAAATAAATTATAAGAATACGATTACAATTGCCACTCACATTATGCACTACTTCATTGCAGATACAAAGAGAAGTTTGGTTTCCCTTTCATCATATGTGCACGAGAGAATAAAGTCCAATCTATAATTTCTGGTCTACGAGATAGATTCGAAAATACCAGAGATGAAGAAATACGCACTGGCATTAAAGAAGTGAAGAAGATTTGTAAATTAAGGATTTTAGATATTGTGAAGGAAAATTAAAAGTACCCATAAATTGACTAGTCTAATTATTTTGCTACAGATGATAACTTCTTTCTCTGAGAACATAAGAACTAAGTTACAAATAATACTATGTATTTATAAAGGACTGCATGATGCATATTTAAAACAACAAAAAATATCACTGAAATCAGTTCAGTGTTGGAAATATAGCATAACAAACACAATGGGTTTCATAATCAGCTATGGAACCCTAAAAATAGTTAGATTTTAAAAAATGGGCTAATAGGACTCCGATCCTTTGGCCTATGGGCCAAACAACTGTTTCAGTCAATTTAGAAGAAAAGATTGTCATTATATTGAAATTTTAATTAAAAGCACAATTAATGAGAACATGAACTTAACAACTCAAAGCAGTCCCAAAGATCTTTCTACAACAGCGTGAGGTTGCCCGGCGACTTCACAATATTCTTGTTGGTTCAGAATGTCTTCAAAACCAAGATCTAAGTGTCTGCCAGTTAGAACATCAGTCTGGAAGTTTGAACTCGGTAGGAAGGGAAGGCGGCCAACCTGGAAATAGTAGGAACTTGTGTCAACAATGAGGTTTTATTTGTCAAAAATCATTAAAGTTCCAGGATTTATAGCAATAAAAAAATGTATTGTCATGAAGTATCACATTGTTTACCTATGAGGCAACCTAGAGTATTTTGAATTGACATCATGTCTATGTAATTATGCTTCTATGGATTAGGAGCAAAGTTTTGTGATGTTTTAACTTCTCTAAAGGAACCAGGGTCATAAACACTCAGTTCTAATGGAGTAACATTCACTGAATCAGAGGTGACAAGACAAGTATCCTTTTAGCACTTACTTTATTAGCGAACTTCATTTCCATAGTGAGTTTCAGAGGTGCATGTAGCCCTTGAATGTTTCTCAACATAGCCATGTTCATTTTTTCTTGGTGTAAGTGAAACTGAAATTAAATATTCATAAAAATCCCTCAGCAAAGTTTTTTTATATTGATTACATGGTATGAACTAGTCCAAAATATCTTCTTCTTCTTCATCGAGTGGATGGTCAACCTGACCAATCCTGGTGTCAGCGTTATTGAGCTGCCAAAGGGCTCTGACATGGCTCATGGAACAACTACTATCCATAGAAAGTAACCGGGACCGACGTCTTAACATGCTCTCCAGAGCATGAAATCATTTTACTTTTCGGGCAATCAGGTGATTCAGCCTGCAATGCTCAAACCAAACTGAGGGCAGTCTCACAATGAGATTTTTGAGAGATATTGTCCCCACCGAGAATCGACCCCGGTACCTCCGGATCGTGTGCCGAGCACTCAAACTACAAGACCACAGAGGCTGTTTCCAACATATAATAACTGGCCCACAATAGCTCAAGATAGAGATCAGTGGAAGAAGGGTAGGAGGCCTTTGGCCTGTAGTGGGATGTTCATAGCCATTTGTTTTTATTACTTGGTCCAGGAAGGAAACATTAAACAGTTGTTGTTAAAAATAAAGATGATTTGACACTAATTTAGAAAGAATATTTTCCATTCAGTACTCATTCTTACGCCTGAAACCTCCTTACTGTACTGATATCTTCAGTGAGACGAGAGGCCTTTGCTCAACAGTGGGACATTACAGGCTAATACTTTACTTTACTTACTCATTCTTGAGATCTTGTTGGCAAAATAGCTGAATCATTGTTGTAACCTAACTGTACAAATTGCAAGTTTATGAAGACAAAACTGTTTAACTAGAGGTATTAGTAATACTTACTGATTTTTCCGAAAATTCAAGAGGGTGTGAAAATCCCAGTTTTGGCCTGGTGGCAGTGATACCGGCTACTAATGGGTCAGGAACGCCAAACGCCCCCTCTTTCATGTGGACTCCATTATCCAACACCTCAGGCTTTATTTTGATGGAAGGCAGTCCAAAACTCTGAAATAATTTAAAATTAAAACAGAATTTAACTTGAAATGGAACTGTAATGACCAATATAACCTTCTAATTGATTACCATTTTTACTGATGTAAATTGCTAGCACAACGTAAAAAACTGAAGTATCAATGATAATTATTCTATGTACTCAAATCTTTTGAATTTTAATAGCTTATTTGGTTATTATTTTCAAAGAAAACTTAGTAAATTACAAATAATCAACAGCGGTCATTTACCAAGCAAACTAATTTATTTAATGAATGAACGACACGAACGAACTTCAATCAAATGCAAAATTGACAAATCATTTTCCGTAGTCTATGATCCTAACTAAATTATCTATGAACGTTCACTCATATTTATAAAAATATTAATAGTCTGTGGTGCAGTGCCCTCAACAAAACCCGTAAATGGCATACAAATACAAGCAAAAGTCGGACGAAACTGTACAGTTTTATAACATACATGTAGCGATTTATCGGTACCGTTCGAACTGTACAGTCTGATCGCAGCGATTTCTCGTAACGTATATGGCCACCTTAAGTGACAAAACCGGTTTGGTTTAGTTCAAGCCACAGAAAACAAAGGAAACAAAGGTTCAAGCTTTCTGTGGTGAAAAAGGCGAGCCAATATTGAATTGAGAAATGAACATAAAGATTAAAGATGGTTTTTAAAAAAAGTAGTTTCTATTCTATTTATTGCAATTTAAAAGTTATCGTCATTATTCAATGGATTTATCTCGGGTCTCATGATTTATGACCAAACTGAGGGCCAATTAGGGCCAACAAAATCTTTGTCTCGTGGTCTTGGCTCTCCCCTACAGGGAGAGCCAAGACTAGACTTGTCCTAATTTAACTCCCTATGTAGTTTTCAAGACATTCCTCAATCCTCGGTCCAGTCAAGAAGCCAGGAGCTTCCATCAGCCAGGTGTGGCATGGTCCTAGAATCAAAAATAATAAAAACAAACAGCCAAGTGCGAGTCCGACGCGCGTAGGGAGGGTTCCGTACCTACTTTAAAAAATGGCAAAAAATCACGGAGCCCTCCTTGAATATTTGATTGACTGTATTTTTAGTATTTGTTGTTAAAGCGGCAAAAGAAATAAATCATCTGTGAAAATTTCAACTGTCTAGCTATCACCATTCTTGCTAACTATCCTCTTTAGTTATAATAAGTATCTCGGGTCCAGCTGAAAATCAGCGCTGTAGCTCCGGCTGTAGCATTTCGCTGAGCTGGTAACCTTTTTGGTTAAGTTGTTAATTAAAGTTTGTACTTTTGTTTGTCCTATTTCTGTTGTGCTTTTTTGGTGGTGACAGACTGACAGACGGACGGACGGACGGATAGCGAAGTCTCAGTATTAAAGTCCCGTTTTTACCCTTTGGGTGCGGAAGCCTAAAAAGAGGACCTACTTCATCATAAACAAAAACATTATTCTTTGACAATCTACCTATATAGGTACCTTTGCTTTTTTTCTTTACTTTTGTTAATATTTTTTTCGAAAAGCCAAGCGGCCCTTTATTTTATGAGTTTTATAATGGTTTATCAGATTTATTTTATACATAGTATTTGAAAGGGATTTTTTAGAACAACAGTGTATTAAATTTATTCAATTAATGCTGTTTTAGAAATATATTTTTTTTCATTTAAGATATTGCACCATTATGGCCCCACCACCAAAAAAGGAAACTGTTAGTAATATTCCAGACTATAAACTTGACTAAATAGGTGCTTAATAATTAGTACCTACATTGAATTTTAAATGTATACGTTACTACCTACATACCACTCCTTATTGTTTTTTTTTACAATAATACATATTCCAATTCTAGTTCAGCAACAAAAATATTTCTCTAACAGCTAGTAAAACCAGAAATCATGATTTGGTCACATGCACATTAGCATACTCATGCACATGCTCCAAAGCATGAGCAATAAAGACACTTAATTTTCGAATAAGTACTTCTACAATTCTATATAATTGGTTTTATTCGAAACCTATTATTTTCTCATCAAATTAAAACCGATTACTATCAGGATCCCGAAGAAATATTACGCAGAAAATTTCGCGCGAAATGTCTGTTCCGCGCTCTGGGTCGACTGGCGATGGCCAACACTTACTGGCTAATAGAAGACGTGGACAATTACGAGGGAGTGGAAGACGTGAAGCGGAGGGTAGAACAAGCTTTGCGAGGGAAGACCAAGAAGAAGAAACAACTGCTATCTATCAAGGTTGGAAACCCATTTTGATGAATGGCCGGTTAGAGAATTAGCCATACTAAAATTATTTTGCGACTGTAACCATTTTGAATATTAAGTATTGCGCTTTAATCTAAGGGATATTGAAGTATTATTCTCTATTTATTATCTTCTCTATTTATTCGTAAAAGTTAAGACCATGCGTACATTATTTCAGGATAAAGCTCTTTTGAATAAACCAGCACATGAACGCACAGATCAAGAGAAGAAATATATCTATAGAATCATTGGTGGTCTGAAATGTTTCAAGAAATATCCCTCTGTAAGATACCAATAAAGTATAAAGTTTAACCAATAAAGTTGTTAGTTAAAGGCATCTCATACGCTTTATAGTGGTCTTCAACTAATGTCTTTATCCCTATCCCCAACGGCACGGCAGTAGCGCTCGTGACAAACTATAGTTGGTCTAAGCGCTGATAGATGATTGCGATCGTTGAGCAAAGTGCATCTAAGCCTCTACCTGGATGGGTGCCGGATAGTGGCATTTCAATCTGAGCACTACCGTGGTGCAAGTTGAAGGTCTTAAAACTCCTACACCAGAGTTGGCCCCTAACCTTCACGAACTTACTTACAGCAAGTCAAAAAGAGGTTAGCAGCGGTAACATATTTCAAGTACTACCCCCCGGGTAGGGTGATAGTCCGCCAGCACCAGGAGGCTCACGCGCTCTACTTCATAGTCACTGGAGAGGTTATCGTCAGTCAGATGAACTTCGACGAGCTACTCAAAGTCAATGTCTCGGTGGACGTCGGGAGTATGCACTCCGGTGATATGTTTGGAGAAGTGTCCCTTCTTCATGATATACCGAGGACCGCTACTTGCACTAGTTCTGGTTAGTATTGCCATGATTTACTTATATGGACTTTAAAAACTCTTAATTCATCTACCTATTAGTAATAGTACTAGGTAATAATTGACGACATTTGGAAAATCCTTATTCACTAATTTAAAGATCATTATAAACGTATCCCTTCAATGTGCAAACGGATTTTTTGGTATTGATCAAACTAAGTTGCGTGGTTACTACATTTGTTGCGACAAAACGGGGACTGAAAATTTCTTGGTCAATAGTACCAATCGCTAATACCAAAGCATTGAGGTATTACCAAAGTTTATTTTTTAACGTCAGATCATTGTGAGCTTTTGGTCCTGATGAAAGAAGATTTTAAAAATGTACTCCAAGTGACTGTACAGGCACAATGGGACGTTGTGCTTCGAGCGATGTCTAAGTTTACTTATTTCAATTCCTTAGATGAGGTGAGTACCGATATTATTATTAAGGGTACTTTTGGGCCTTGCTAGGCTTGGCGGAAAAACCGATTAGGTACCCAATACTTTCTCCAATGTAGAAGTAATTGTCTGTGGTGGCTTGGTGGCAAAATCAGCCTTATTGGTTTAGATTAACTCTTTTATAAAGAAACTAAGTATGTTTTTTTTCAACAGGTAGCACTACGAGAAGGTTGCCTCGTTGCTAAAATGAAATCTTATGAGCCTGACGAGACTATACTCGGAGATGGTTCGGGCATTCCGAATTATGTTTACTTCCTACTTTCTGGTCAATGTCAAATGATTGAAAGTATTAAAGTTACGTCTGTTACTCGTTTGGGTAAAACTTTTTACACCTTGTTCGATCCATATGTGAGTACTACATATTTTAAAAGGTTTTCTTGATTTATAATTGCTACATGTAGTTAACTAATATTTATTTAAACCTTAGGTTGAAATAGAAGAGAGTGAACAAGATTTGGATACAAAATATTTTAGGGCTTATAACAAAAAATGTGACTCTAGTGCGATGCAAACACAAGAATCAGCAATACAACGTAAAGTATCGATCTTTGCACCATCTTTGGCGCCAATTCAATCTAAAGGATCAGAGATCATTAAAAATGTAGGCATACTTGCATCAAGTAGGCAAAGTATTCTGAAACTTTCTAAAGACGATCCTAGAAAAAGGTTAGAGACCCCCAGAAATTCAAGCGTCATAGACCTTGACTCAAAAAGAGGTTCCAGATCTCATCTTTTACTGAAGTCTCCCAGTGACGGAAGGACGAGGAACTCTCAAAGGTATGACTATAATACTGCTGTCTTAATTTATTTGAAGGACGAAGAAAAATACCTTTTTCCTTACATTCATATCTTTGTTTTAGGTTCAGCAGCCCTATGATTTCGAGACTGAATTTGAGGACACCAAAATTGCCAAATTTGAAAACTTATTTCATGCAGGTCTTATTCTATTCAATCAATTATTATTCTATTTTTATATGTAAATATTGTTTATAATTGGTTTTCTATTTATTAGATAAAGGCTACGTCTACGTCTAACGTATTTCGATCTTATCATGAACCTAATCTATTTTTTCTCATATCAGGTATGTCGATTCAATACCGGCTCAACCTTTGGGTTCGGTGAAAATATGCGAGATCGCCGTATAGTGGCGTCGACTCCTGTGGAATGTATGCTGTTCCCAAAAGTTTGGCTCCTTCAACGAAATACAGCTAACATTTGGACAAGGATACAACATTATTTGGAGAAAAAGGTGATATTTTTTATATTAAAACTACACCGAACACTTCTAAAAAATGTATAGAACAAGAGCGAATACGAGATCCCACTGCAGAGTTACTACGTTCATCCAGATATGCTAAAAACCTATTTTTACGTACCTATATTTATGATCTAGAGAATATACATCCCTAGGTTGCCTATGTTTCATCATGAAACCAGAAAAATATTTTATCTCTTTTGGCGTATTTTAAAGTCGTCTCTACTACTCTTTGAACCGGTGCAGCGGTGGTTTTTCAGAGTCTTTATTTATATTGCCGTGAAGTGGACGATAGTTTTATGATAAAACATATGAACGGAATTTTGTCCCAAAACTCAATGAGAAATAATTTAATTAAAAATACTTGCGGCCATATTTTGATAGGCAACCTAGGGGATATATATTCTCAAGATCATAAATATACGTTAAAAATTGGTTTTTAGCATATCTGGATGAACGTAGTAACTCTGCAGTGGGATCTTAGTCTATCCGAATAAAAGCTATAAAGTTGTAAGGCTTACTACCTACGTGTATTTTACAGATACCGACAAAGCAGCAGATTTTCGAAGAGTTCGTCCGACAGCGCGATTGGGCCACTTTCAAGGATGGAAAAGTGAACGAAGTCATAGCTCGCTCCAAAACTGTCAACTGGACCACTTCTCACGACGTACCTTACTCTGTCAGAATGGAGGAAATGTTTGATATATGATTTTATTTTAGATCAGATTTATTTTAGACCTAATTTTGTTGATATTGCTTAATTGCAATAGTTACACAGTTAATTTATACATAATATATTTTGTTTTTCCAATCTGTTCGTTTCTTTAACGACTTGTTAGCATGCTTGTGGTTACATGACCTTTATTTAACTATATATAAAAGTCACTAAACTAAAACTGTTGCGTTCGCAGGGTTAGTGTGTTTGCAAGAAGTTTTTGAATACTATTTAAAAATGAATTGGCTAGTTAGTGAACCCTCTTGTTAAAGTTTTAACTACCTCTATTTTTAGCCACCTAAATAATTCATGTTAAAACAAGACAACACTCACATAGCACGATGCTAGTTAGTACCCATCTTATTAGTAAAATCACTACGTTTTATTGCTTAACAATCGCCAACTAAGGCTCTGTCTACAAGTCTGGTTAAGTAATATTTTGTTGAAGTTTGCTAAACATGTGGTTGGTACCAAATGGTTTATGATCTTAATAGTCAAGCCTCTCAGGCAAAGGCATTCCCCTACTATGGCGGTTGCCTCTTAGTTTCTTATTTAACCACTCTGATCCTAAATACAGCGTAATTTAACTACAGAGTGTAGAGCTGTAGCCTTATTCGCGTTACGCTAAAGGGCTGTCCGGTACCGACCGTAGCAGCAACCAGCAAAATGCCGACCGCAAGCACCACTAATGGTTTCTATGATTGGCTATGCAATTTCAAGTGCGGTGCGGTGACACTACTGCTTGCTTTCGGCAGTTGCTGCCTGAAACTGCCTGCAGCACCTATTACAAAATAGAGAAGTGTAACGTAACCTAAGTAATTCGCTTTTCCGTGGTAGCTATGCATCAGTGCTAGGTATGCATGGAGAAGCAAAAATATTTTCCAATGAAAACTCTTTTAATCGACCATAGACCATTTTATTGATTGAATAAAAAAGTTTGATATCATGCTTGTCATATGACAACAAATTATTATTTCGTGGAGCCATTTTCGTCATAATTATTATTCGTTTTCTTTCAAGGGTTTATGTTTTAATGTGTTTTTAATTTAGGTTATTACAGAGGTATTAAGGAACCTTGCAAGAAGCTACGGCGCTTGGTTTTGTCATAACTTTGTGGGTAATATTTAATCACAATGGCTAGTCGTGGAAAAAAGGAAAAGGAAATAGTAAGGGATTTTTTGTCTTAATTATTACACTGTTTGTATTTCTGTCTGTAGATATCTATATCTACCATGTATGGTTACTAGAAGCCCATAAAAATATGATTAATAACCTGGCCAGGCAATTTTATTAACATCCGAGCCAGGGTGCAAACATAAAATGAGACTAATTAGTATTCAATGAACGGTCCTTAAACTATGTTATTGACCTTAAACTAATTAGTATTCAATGAACGGTCCTTAAAAATCGTCCCTATGCTATTCCAAATCACATTACACTCCCTTGAGCTCGCGCACGCGAACGTTATCGTCGCTCACTTCACATATATCACTCGCAGAACTGCACTCTTAAAACTTCCAATCATCAACCAATCAGGATCCAGAGGAGCTGATGCGCAAAAAGTTTCGCGCCAAATGTCTGTTCCGAGCCCTGGGTCGACTGGCGATGGCCAACACTTACTGGCTCATCGAGGCGGTGGACGAATACGAAGGAGTGGAAGACGTGCAGCGGAGGGTGCAACAAGCCGTGAGGGGGAAAACGAAGAAAAAACAACTGTTGAATGTTACGGTTAGGAATTCATTGTCGTGATAATTAGAGAATTTGTTGAGTAATAATTAATACATATTGCACTTCAATAGGGTCAACCAACACGAACACATGTTTTTATTAACCTAAGAGGTATTTTTACAGGATAAAGCTCTTTTAAATAAACCCGCTGACGAACGCACAGATCAAGAGAAAAAATATATTTACAAAATCATAGGCGGGTTAAAATGTTTCAAGAGATATCCTAATGTAAGGACACCATTTGCGTATTTATTTGTGAGTTTTATTTGAAAGTTATATTGGTATTAAGAAGTAGTTGTATGTGTATAGCACGTGAAAAGGAAGCTAGCGGCAGCGACTTACTTCAAGTACTATTCGCCGGGTCGGGTGATAGTCCGCCAGCACCAGGAGGCTCATGCACTCTACTTCATAGTCACTGGAGATGTCATCGTCAGTCAGATGGTCTTCGACGAGCTTCTCCAAGTGTACGTCTCGGTGGACGTCGGAACCATGCATGCTGGTGATATGTTCGGAGAAGTGTCTCTCCTTCATAATATACCTCGAACTGCTACATGCACAACTGTTGGTTAGTTTCAATCGTTATTTGAATCTTAGTTCATTGTAGAATTTTTGAGAACAAAAGTAGGCCATTGAACGCATTCAACCAAAGAATTAAAACTTTTATTGAGTTATTTTAGCGTGGTGATTACGCCTCCTCACTGTACTGATATCTTCAGTGATATGAGAGGCTTTAGCATTTTGAATTCCTTGAGTAATATACATGGTTAGATAGATCACTTGGTAACATTTATTTTCATTCATGAAAGGTCACTGTGAGCTTTTGGCTTTGATGAAGGAAGATTTTAAAAATGTTCTCCAAGCTTCCATACAAGCGCAATGGGACATAGTGTGCCATGCCATGTCGGCGTTCACTTATTTTGACTCTCTTGATGAGGTGAGTTACTTTCAAAAGCCTAAATTTCAAAAATTGGGAATTGAATTCGTTAAAGTTTTACAAAATATAGCTATTATATAAATGTTGCTTTTGTTTACTAAGGTTGCCCGCCGTGAGGGCTGCATTGTGGCTAAAATGAAGTCTTACCAGGTCAATGAAACTTTGCTAGGGGACGGTAATGGAATTGCCAATTTTGTATATTTCATTCTTTCCGGCCAGTGTCAAATGGTTGAAACTATCCAGGTTTCTACTGTTCGACGATTGGGTAAAAACTATTACACCTTATTCGATCCATATGTAAGTTTAACTTCAATTATTTATTATAATATTTGAGATTGAACCCGTCAAGAAACATATTTTTTGTTGCTTTATTACCAAGGTTCCAGTAGAAGAAAGTGAACAGGATATAGATGAAAAATATTTTGCGGCCTACAAAAATGTATTGAAAACTGGCGAAAGCCAATCTTCCCAAGCTCCAGCTGGATCTACTGAAAATGTGCCTCACATGAGTATTCTTAAGAAGAGGGGTTCAAGACCAAGTACTGTGAAATCGACAGAAAAGCGAGAATTATCGAGTGTAACTGTCAAAATGAATGAAGTCGACACAGAACCGGATGACATGCCACCTCTTCGACGGGGCTCTTCTGCAAAATCACATGTTTTAATAATGCCTCCAATGGGCCCTGACGCAATGCGAGAGTCCTTCAGGTATACATGTTGTACAATTTTAGAATTAGTTTCATGACGAATGGTAGTTGATAAAAAGGATGTTCTAAAGCTCTTATGAAATTGCATTTTCATCATAGTGCCTATGATTATGAATTGTACCATGGAAGCCATATCATATTAGTACAAAGGTTTTGGTTTCATAAGTTTAAGCGAAGGTACCTCTTTTTCAGGGTAAGCCTGCAAACGGAGCCAGTGATTAAAAATTTAAAGACCTATTTTGTCCAGGTACCTATTTACTATGAGTTACAAAGATTATTGTTTTACTCACTTACGCAACTCACTTTGCCTAACCCAGTATATAAGTACTTATGAGTTTTCTTAGAAATGGTCTTATAAGTGCTGCCAATAGAGAGTAATGATTTATTATCATCAGGTGTGTAAATTCAACCCCGGTTCTACTTTCGGGTTTGGTGAAAATATGAGGGACCGTCGTATAGTGGCGTTGACTCCTGTTGACTGTTTGCTGTTCCCAAAAGTATGGCTCCTGCAACGAAATACCGCCAATATCTGGACAAGGATACAACACTATTTGGAGAAAAAGGTGGGCAGTGGTTAAATGACAATTAGTTTGAATCACGACTCTATAGCACATCATAGCATTTAAAAACATTTTTATTTCATCACCTTGAATAAATTTCCGACAAGATTTTTTTCAAGGATATTGGTATAAAATACCATTTAATGCACCGCATAAAGTTTAATAGGCAACCGTTATACAAAATGTATACTCGATGATATGGTTCCTTAGAAAAGATCTTCGTATCACTCATAGTTTTAGACTTGCCCATGATGACAGTTTTCAAAAAATCACCCTGTATAGTTTTTTTATTTTTTCAACAGATACCAACAAAGAAGCAGATTTTCAAAGAGTTCGTGAATCTGCGACAATGGGCGGACTTCAAAGAACTGATGGTGGAAGACGTCGTCGCCAGATCCAACACCGTGAACTGGACTTCTATCCATGACGTACCATACACCATCAGAATGGAAGAAATGCTTGATATTTGATGATTACGATTGCTGTTTTCAGTGAGATGAGAGGCCCACACCACAATGGAAGATACCAACAAGCTTATTCTTCTTTATTATTGTCGTGAATATTTTATTTTTAATTATTTATTACTAGTGCTAATAGATTTATTTTTTAATTATACTT
The DNA here is from genome assembly GCA_951394245.1 of Cyclophora punctaria. Lineage (NCBI taxonomy): Eukaryota > Metazoa > Arthropoda > Insecta > Lepidoptera > Geometridae > Cyclophora > Cyclophora punctaria. The sequence goes on from OX596169.1 coordinate 6,814,990, forward strand.
TATAAATTGTTTACATCATCTTTTTGGGTAGTTAGTAGCAACTAGAAATGATATTTGCTAGAAATTTAGACATTGCCTTACAAAGCATGGTCAAAAGATAAATCATTAAAGAAATTAGTAAACTTATTTGGTAAACAACAACAGCAGATGTTTCAAACTCTATAAATAAATAAATGATATATATGCCCACGTCGAAAGGATAACACTGTAGCTTAAAACTTGTACAGTACAGTCAGCCCCCAAAAACGTTGAACACTATAGTACTTTGTCATATTATAACATATTGAAATTCTCATTGATATGTTACTAGGTGTCAAATGATTTTGAATAAAACAAAGTTGCTGGTTACCTTAGCAATTTTCTGGGTCGACTGTACCTCTCAGTCTCCTTTAGAGGAATACCGAAGGCGGAGGCCGCTGTTTCCAAACAAGGCGCAAGCCGTGGGCGGATGTGTAGTTAAATGAATTGATCGACAGTTCTGTTTACAGCTAAACTATTAAGGAAATAATCGTTAATCGTCTTAGGCAGATTATTTACATGAGTCTTTCTTAGTAACTGATTCCTCCTGTTGTTTAGCCGGTGAGCTAAGATCAGTAGCAAGTGAGTACGGTCGGAGTTTTGTATCTTCCCTTCCATCACCTAAGGGTACCATCAGGTGGGTATGGACGGGTGTCTGGCGCTGGAGTCGTGCCGTATGCATCTACCCGGCAGCGTCACGTGCCTCGACACGATATGTCTCCGTAAAGCCCGTCACAGACTTAGCTATAATATATATTAATATTTTTATAGCTAGGCATATTATCACAGAAATATATATTATAGCTGAGTGTGCGGTCACGCGAAAATTAGTATAGAAAATATATAGTAATATGCCTAGCTATAAAAATATTAATATATATTATAGCTAAGTCTGTGACGGGCTTAATAGTATATCGATTGAAACATCGAGCAATTTAAGATACGAAGTACGGAAGCGTCTATACTGAAATGTCGCCAATCTTGGCTTGCTGGATAGTTTATCCAAGTACTGATCTTTAGTGACCTGCACGTTGCCTAGCCTGTTAATAAAACTATCAGAACGGCAATTCTTGAAAAAACCATACAAACTCTTACGTTAACTCGAATTATACTTATTTAGTAAGATGAAACGATATAGGTAGCCAAATAGAAGCGCAATAACTGCAGTGGGAGAAAACTGCAGCTGATGGAACTTTACCAGGCCTTTACGAAGTTGTATCGATTGCTATTACTTCAAACACCTATATTGCTAAAAAATAAATGAACACTTAGATTCTACGAGTACCTAGTCTAGACTAACTGGATACCTAGTAAAGTCATAACAATTATCATTCCACTAATCCTTATTAAAGCTAATTAGAAAACTGCATTCAGTGCGATTACGACCTTTCACTGGAAAAGCTTTCACTTCGCTGTTTGAATATCTTTCCGATAAAGGTTTGTCCACACTCGTGTAATTGTGACATCATCATGTTTGTGTCGCGTAACCAAGGCGACCGGTTTTGGCGGGAACACGGGTGTCGCGACACAGATTGAATACATTCGACCGTTGTGCACCGCGGGGACCGACCGCTAAAACTCGACGACAGCCACGGCTGATCGAAACGCGACCTGTTTTAAATAAATAACAATATTAATCACGTATTATCTAATAATCTCGTTTAACCTCGACTTTTTGTAGAAGACACTAATTGGACCAAGTCTATTCCGATATTTCCCAAGAGAATCTTAGGTGAGTTCGATTTTTAATATATTTTTATTAGAATACGTATATTTATATAATAATGTATTCCTTGCGCTTTCAAAATAAGTATGGGTGGGTATCTCGGACCAAGAATCATTCTTGGTCCGAGGTGGGTATTGTAAAATGTTTACTCACAATTATTATTTTAGTGCGCAGATAAGATGGAGAAGCGTCGTAAATCGATGAGTGTTCTAAATTTTACACTCAGTGTGTCATTTTAGTGCGTAAGTAATGAGCGTTAGTGCCTGCTGTTTATCTTGTTTTTATAGATATGCTTTACCATGTGAAATCCAATATAATATCTGTCGTCATTGATTAGTATTTAATAAGGTACTTACGCACGGCGTTAATAGTACTTACTTCATATATGGATTTGTACCTACGTAATATGTATTTTACGTACAATATTATTAGCAACTTGTACTAAGTAAATACTTAGTACTATATCCACAACTTGGAAGTTGCAGGCTGAAAATGCTTTCAAAACACGTCAGTTAGTAGCTCCCTTTTATAGACAATAATGAAATATGTATTATATCACCTATTTTAGGAATAAACAGGTACAAGTTGTTAAATCTGCGTTAATCTGCACAAACAGTTTTGCAATTCGCTACGGCCTTAGCTATATGACCTTCTTCATATTATGTTTCCTGATCATAGAAACTGTAGACGGCGAAATGGTCGATGACGGCATGGCCTGAGAGCCACGGTGGGTTATCAACAAATGAACTCAATTGAGACAAAACGGCTAGTGTCAGATAAAAGGACGCATTGATTCGATAACACAGGTTACCATTTCAATGTCAAAACAATAACAGCATCATGGTAATGAAGGTTTTCTTTGAATGCATGTCTATGTTGTCTCGGCGATAGATAACTAGATAACTACCCAATAATGTTCTAATTACGTAATAAATATAGATACTATAACGTGAGATCTTAAAACTATGGTCATCTGTTGTTATACAATAAAGCTATACTTTGTAAAAAGTAAAGCTTTACTTAGTAAAAAGTATAGCTGCTTGGATTTCTGCAGTAGGTTTTCCTATTAATATGAAACAATCAAACTAATCATTACAGCCGGTATTGGAGTAATAAAAATGTACCTACAAATTAGGAACCTAAAGGCAATACCAGAAGGCCTGCTCGGGTAAAATGCCAAACCCATTCTCTTAATGCAGATCTCATTGCACAGTTCCAAAGGCCGTTAAGACAATATATTATGTTCATTTAACTAATATGTATGTAGGTTACTGAATAAAATACAACTTTTACATAGATCATGAGATGTCTAAAATTCAAGAATGCTAAACGGATAGTCAGTTAAGTTGACCTGACTTAAGACTACTGTATTCGTTTGTACGTTCGTTGGCTTTTTTATGTCGCACTAGCAGCGCCCCGCGGTTTTACCCGCGTTGTGCCCGTTCCCGTGGGAATATCGGGAATTTTATTTTACATACAAATTATACATAAAAACCTTCCTCTTGAATCACTCTACCTATTACAAAATACCGCATCAAAATCCGTTGCGTAATTTTAAAGATTTAAGCATACAGACAAACAAACAGACAAAAATAGCGACTTTGTTTTATACTATGTAGTGATGAATATCGCAACGTTATACCTACTACGAATTTCAAGTAGGAGTCTCTAAAAGTAGACCACCGTATAAATTGCTGGCTGAATCCAATCATAAAATACATCACAGTGTTAAAGTCAAGGGCTGGAAGCCATCAAAATGCATAACCTTCTACTCGTAAAAACATCATATTATTACGCCGAAAGAAAGCAAACTATTTATGTTATAAAAGTTGTATGTTTCGCGAACGTTTCAGTACGTTGAACGAAAACGATTTTATTCATTTTTCACGACAACAGCGACTCGCACGAACTGGCACTGAATTTACTTTTCTTTCAGTGAATCGTCCTTTATAGCTATTGATACGACGTCTTTAGCGTGACTCCGTTACCAGTGTGTGACACAGTTATGACAACAAAGGATTATACTTTCAATATTATTTTATCAAACAAGGGCAAAAGGTTACACCAGTTTATAACCTAGCTTAATAAATATAGAAGCCTTTTGTTAAAATATTCAAAGAAAGTCGTAATAGTTCCTTCATTTGAATGCTCTTGCATGCGAAAGTATAAGATATTGTTAGTCTCTATCCATTAAGTACTGTTTAATATTCTTGATTCAAATTCATAATTAAAATGAAGTCGGTTCTTGGTCAGAAGGGGACCCCATTCCTTCCAATCTTTGGTGATCGATCGATGCAGTCTGATTGTCTTGCTTCAGTTTTGGTCGATGGAGGCTTCTAGACTCAATACTTATTTATAACGTTGTGTTGTATACGCACTTAGGTAGGGTTTGGGTCATTTTGCTGTATCATTATTCAAATCTGTTGATTTGAATCCTACGTATAAGCACATAAGCTTATAAGTTTTCGGACAGCGAAGTCTAGGAATATAGAATAGGACCGTTTTTACCGTTTGGGTACGGAATCCTAAAAACGTAGTCTGCGTCACCATTTCCCTAACTAGCCAACTCGAAAAAACTTATTCATACATGATAATATATTAGACATGACGTCATGTCTATTTTTATGTATGATACCTATGATAAATAACAGAGGTACTCCATTATGAGTACATTATGAGATGTAGGCGCAGGAAGAGGCGTAACAATGGACGTCTAACTAGTTGTCTCGTTGCAATCCATCTTTCCTTACCATTACATCCATTAATTGCATAGTTATGATACCAAGTTATGATTATTTAAACCTATCTTATACCTATGCACTTTATTGACACATCTAAGATATAAAACAAAGTCCTTAATAGCTGTCTGTCTGTAGCATGTCTGTAATTGTTTTTCTCAGAAACTACTGAATTTTTCAACGTTTTATTAGGTACAACGCGGATAAAACCGGTGGGCACTGGTAGTAACATACAATAATGGTCTTACATAAAATGGAAACAGCGTACAGTTAAAATTTAAATCACCGTTTTAAAAAGGAGAAACCACTTTCTAGAATATCAGTGGATAAAATCCCTGCCTGTTGATTGACCTGGTGGGCAAAAGCTTATATCTACGAGTATATTATGCTTATATCACAAATGATGTCGGTTAAATGTGGTTTTCGTTCGTTACGAGCAAGATTCTTAATTCAAAAGTAAGAAAAAGGAACCTCTATGGACGTTTCTCAACAAATGGCATAGATACTATTTTTTATGAATTCTCTTTTATCCAGGTTAGTTAAACCAAAGATCAAATACCTTGTCTATGATGTATGCGTGACATAAACAAACAATACTCATCATATTTGAGGGAAAAAAATGTAAAATAGTGAAAAGCTGTTATATAGCATTATTAAAAATAGCTGCCTTATGTAGGGCGGATTATACAATAACTCTTAAATCAATTTATATTGAAATTTACTAATTTTTACACGTTTACTAATTATTATTATAAGTTGTTGAATTTACTGAAGATTTAACTGCTTTCAAAATGTTTGCCAAATCTAATAAATCTAATAAATCTAGTGCTAGTGCTAGTGCGTCGGTAATAGATTATTTCATTACACTTTTTTAATGCTTGTGGCGTAGATTGACTAAGTGATATTAGCTCATTGCGAGTGTTAAGCAGCGAGAAGCTCGGCTCCTTCTTGGATGGGCCGATTGTGCGATTTATTTGAGCGCTGCCGTGCTTTGGAGGGCAAATAAAATTGTCACTCCTGGCAGTTCAATCGATAAACCAAGGCGGAAGCCTTTAGGCTGTCAAAAAACTCCAACCCCGGGGTTGGCCAATAACCTACTCGATCTTACTTTACTAAATAAGTATGATATGGGCATGCCTATCTAGATGATCATTTCTCAAAGAAATATTTCAGGATTGTTCGACGGGACGAAATACTTTTCCATTAAAAATATAAGTAGGGATTGAGAGATTGATTTAAAAATGTCTACCTATGTTTGATAGGTTTCTAGAAAGTTTAGGCGAGCGTCTTCAACGGTGATCCCGAATCGGTGTGATTCACTGATGGGAGTGAGGCAGAACCCTTGGAATCCGACCACCCGCCGCGGCCCTATCGCTGCCGAGGCTGCCAGTCCCGGACCCGCGGTCGTCTCCTTGCCAACACTTATAGGTAAGTTTCTAGGGATATGAAGTTCTGTTTGCGTTTTGTCTTATTATTTCATACAGACATGGAGTAAGAGACAGAGTATCTTAAAGAAGATAAAGACGCAGACAAAACCTTTGTTTTACCGAGCATCATAGCCTTACTGGATAATAGGTAGTTACTCAGGAGCGCCAATATCTTCCTTCTCCCTCCCTGAAGACGTGAGTACCTTCCATGGTAGGCTAAAACATGCTACTTAGACTGAGCCGGAGATCAGGGCATGCCTTTAAGGGGATTAAAACAGTGTATGAAAAGTTTACGTTTTACAAAATTTCAGCATGCCATACGATCCGTAATTTAACAAAAATTGGATCAAAACAAAATATGGCACTGTATTTTCGAAAAGTGGAAAAACCATTAGTTTACATAACAATAAAACTTTGTATTTAAAATTAAGTTATTCTTAATATCTGTTACAGGTATTTACTTGATTCGTTTACATTGTGATACATGCATTATGTATGCTCATATTTCTCTTACATTATATTCGGTAGTGAGATCATCGTCACAGCTGTGTTTTGTTTACTTTCCTCGGTTGTTTCGATAAAGTGCTACTGGATGTGTCGTCGCAGCGTTTTGCAGTATTCGGCAAATTAGTTGGCATTACTTTTACATGATAAATTTTGTTGATAACAATGTTGCAGTTCTTGTCTCCATTTAATATTGGGACTCGACGAGAAAATATTATTACATCAAGGTACTGATTTTCTCTGTAGACACTGATTTTCTACTTCAACTGCTGGAATTATCTGATTACCTGTTAGAACGTATAAGTGGGGTAGTTTGATTGATAAGCATCATTTTGCTTAACCATTACTTGAATGGGTTGTCATTAGCGGTATTTCTATCTGAGTGACTGCCATGCTTGGAGAGTACGCTGAATTATCAGTCACGGTTGTTTCAATTGTTAGACCATGTCACAGGCCTTTAGGCAACCTAAATACTCTTGACACGAAGACTATACCACCGATCTACTCAGACTTACTGCTCTTCAAATTCGAAACCATACCCGTCGCACGGCTTGAACACGAGCATGTATGCCAAATAAATTACCAACAAGTGTATTCAAAATAAATCCTTTTAAATGTGGGCTTAAACGTGTAGTACCGAGATTATCGCGAGTTCAAATAGTCGACTGTGTTGTAAACTCGCGCCTAAACATTCGTACATTTTGTTAAGTGACATCATCAGCTCGGCGAACACTCGGATTAGAGGTATAAAGTTTAATCAGACAAAACTCGTTATAGTGAGATTGTTAAATGTTTGAAGATGATTTATGTCGGGTAATTAATTTAATCAATAACTTTAAGTTAGAGGTTGCATGTTGTTAATATTTTTACACTGTCTGATTTTGGTTGTATCCCATTTACGAAAATACATTTTCGTTTAACAGATGTTTTTGTATATGTATTTGAAAGTGTTAATCATACGATTTGCGTGTCCAGATAATTTAGGAACGGTTATTGAGTAAGGTTCAGGTTATCAATACAGATAATTGTGACATCATCAAACAACTCACGCGGGTGTAGTCGTGGGAAATGAGTACCAATAAAATGTGATAAAGTGTAGTAGATAAGATGTTTTGGTTGCATTTATATCGCGAAAACAACTACATTTATATTCAATATGTATTGTTATACCGAGCAGGTCGTTTATAAGGAAGATTATGATATCTGAAAAGGCGCGAAGCTATCAAATACATTTTATTATAAAATGTCGGAGTCAGGTGAATCCGACAACACAATACTTGGCAACTTTTCATCTCCCGGCAATGTTGAAATATATCAAAGATGCTTTTTTGGTAGTAATTTATTTTTGAATACGATGGAAAGGACGACTAGTATTTCAGTTTAAACGCCATCTTAGTCTCACGATTTTAGACATTTTTATATAATGTAACATTAAATAAATCAAAACCAACACCAATCAAAGTCTTATTCACGAACTGTTCGTTATTCAAACTAAGCTCTGAACTTGTACCATTAAGTCCTGCTATACCCTATAAGTACGAATATACAATTGGCAATACTATTCGATTAATAATCTTTATCTCTCGATTCAAAAAACGGCACTCGATGATTATATATGGTTAAATCGGATCAAAATCTATTTATGGTTTTGTCGTGTGGGTAAAAAACATTGACACTATCCAAGGTGATCTGTTATACTCCGTCTGACGTGGCAGTGGCTTTTTATCATTGGTCAATTATTGTCACAACGTGGGATGCGGTGTGTTTTATTGTATTTACTTTGTTTACGATTATTCATATTCAAGTACACCTTCGAATTTAATACCTATAGGTACTTCATTACTTCAGGGAAGTGAATATCATTAAAATTAGGCTTTAACTCCTACATATTTTTTTATATTAATTTTTTTTATACATTTTTTTTTATATTATATTTACATTTTCTTTCAAGGTTTTTTATAAGACAAATAAATATAATGTGTTTTGTCGATGTTGACCGAATCTTTGAATGCGTCTTTTATAATAAATACTTAATAGGCAGTAGATATAAGAATTTCAATGGTCTATAAAAAAATTACGATTTATATGTAAAACAGAATCTTTACTTCCTGCGCCGTCTCGGTTAAGTAAAGCTTATAGACAACAATTTATGTCTGTAGTGTTTTATACCTAACTTTACAAGAAGCTTATATTGACCTTACAGACTGCTTTATCCCTCTTCGTTTTCAGGGAAACCTCCTCCAGAATCCCGTAAGCCGCGAGCTCCGGCCTTCACCTTCGGCCATAAGTTGGATCAGCCGGGAACCACTGTCAAGACTGGACCAGGACCGGCTACTTATAACACAGAGGGGATGACAGCTAAAGGTTAGACAAATAACGAACCGTAACGTAGTTATTAACCTACCTATGTTGTTTTTATTAATCAAATGGGATTGCTCCAATTTGGCCCAGAATGGCCCAGAATAGAGCTGATTGGAAAATATTGATACTTTTGCCTAGGAGTGTTAGTGCAGCTATAAATCTAACTAATAGATTTGACAGGAATTGGTCTCATCTGATTTAGAACAGAGAAGATTGGAATAATATGTTAAGGGAGACCTTAGTCCAAGAGTGTTCTTTATGTGGCTTAGATATTTTGTATAGAATTATATAGTGTATTTATTTTGAAACTCTGTGGGTGGGTTATTTTTTCTACATTGCCTACATTGCTCAAGAGTACCTACTTCAGGAAAATAGGTACAAGCAAAATGGGTACAAGCAGTTACATACTAAAAAAAATATCATACATTTATTCCACTGTTTGATATTATCATTCGTTGTCTTTAAATTATCTTGAATACCATTGTATTTTAGTGTTTACATTAACAATTTCCAATTAACGTGGAAATGTTCCAAAAGCAATTAACTAATGGTTACGGGTTAATTGGCAGGAAAGACTGAAAACGGCCCCGTTTAGTATAATCAGGGACATGTAAGTGAGTTTGCGTGTTTGAATTCGACTCTGTAGCGAACTATCAAGAAAATTGGTTCGCTAAAGACACAACAACAAATTAGGTATCAAAACTAGCATATAATATTGTAGGCACGTTAGTTATAAAGAAAGTTTTGGAGACAGCTATAAATTGACGTTCTTATAACTTATTTTTGTGTGGCTCTTTATAGCTTGAAGTTGAATCGGGTATAGGTATATAGAATAGAGTAAACACTGTTTGAATAGGGCTAATTTTTATGTTGATACGCTTTGAACAATTTGAACTATCAGCCACGCCCATAGACAGACCCGAATGACATAGAATCATCCAAGTGCATCGAGATATAAAGCTGCGAATTGTATTACGCAATGTCGCATTACGTTTCTCATGGGTTGTTTTAAATAACGACATGTTATTGCCTCATTATCATGGCTTGAGTTGTTTTTATATAGCAACTGTAAAAAGAGAGTACTTTTGCTTGCAAGTATGCATTATGAGTAGTATGATCTCTAAAACGTCTTCTACACTAATATTATAAACGGTAAAATTTGTATTTTTGTTTGTTTGTATATTTGGGCTAATAGACTTGGGAATTACCTCTCCGATTCGAATAATTATTTTTGCAATGGATAGCCACATTCAACGGGAAGGTTATTTGTTATAGGCATAACGCGGGCAAAACCCGGCGCTGCTAGTTATTTCATAAATTGAACATCTCTTACATAAAAATAGTCCTGATTATCGTTGTATAACTTACGTTAATTTTATAATTTCGTTGCATCAATTTATTTCCTATACCAATAATGTACAGTAAACAATAGCCACGTGGGATGTCTAATACATGTAATTTGTTCTTTTACTGCAACATAATTGGCATTTTTCTTGTTCAATAATAGTTCAGACAGTTTTAAGTCAATTAATTGTTAGACGCCCACTGCGACTCTTTGTATGCAATTAAATACTATTCTAGATCGCAGTGATATATTCTGTCTGTCTGTAACTGCTTAATTGCCTATTGTTGGTTTCCAATTGGTCTCTATAACTTGAACTGCTTCCCAATATAGGTTTCTAATCGTGTTTTGAAACTTTGTTTACTTCAAATATCCATTTTATTTTTATGCTTATCGTAGTGGGTCCGTAAAGACTTTAAATACCTTTTTTATCTTTAGGTGTATCGTAATAGGTTCGCTATCTAGTTATTTGTGAAGTCATCTTGTACCTCTCATTGAATGCACGTTCAAAAATATTTTTTTAGTGTTAATTATGAAAATAATTGCTATAATAATTATGAATACTTTGAAAGGAAATTTTAATGGCAATGATTATGAAACATTTATCGTTTTGCAGAGGTTTTTCAATGGTTTCAAAATATATGAGTGTTTATTAAAACCCTTTACAATATGATGGCTAATATTCAACTTAATTCCGTGACTCATACTGCGACACACTTGGAAATGGGTCATGACTGCAGTCATTTGAATAACAAGTCGTTTGCCTTAATTTATTGCCGTCTTTAACTTTCTTAAATTATTTGAATGCATTTTAATACAAAATGTAAATTAGCACAGCTCAGCTTAGTTAGCGTGAAATTATCTAGTTGATTACGATTTAAGTGTTGTTTTGGAATGAATTAATAAGGCAGAGTCGCCCGGAGTAGGATGTAAACAATTTGGTTGCTAGCAAGTTGCTACCGTGACAGAATAAAGAGCGCTCAGTGACTGGTTTATTCGATCGCCGACGAATACTTATAAATACAGAAAGTTTCCATTGTTGTTTTCTTTAAGCATTCAATAGGTTTAATAAGTAATCATTTTTACCAACAACAAACGGCAACTGTCTTCCAATTTTTAAATGCATAAACATTATTAGCCATTACTGTCTAATTGCATCCTTAACTGAAAATTGCTACTCTTTTCCTTTTAGCCTTTATCAAATTAAAGACATGCAGTCACCGGTAAAATTAAAAATTTGCTGTTATCCTTGCAATATAGACTATTCATTCAATTAATCGGTCGTGGGTTGACATTGGTAGGATCGTGAAGTGAGTTTCACCGGCTGCATCGAATCGATGTCGCCAAATAAGTCCGTATATGCGAAGGTGATAAGTGAGTCAGATGCTGCCTACTAGTCGAGATCACTGGCGGCGAGGCGAGAGCTCCTCAGTCGCGAATACACCACGGTTCGATCACCACACTAGTACCTTGAACTTGTTCAGTACAAGTTAACGTTACTTCATAGTGAGGAACCCATAACACAGTGCAATTAAACAACACTCACAGCTGTATATCAAGGTAATAATATAATGTATTAATTCACAATCATTGTTCGCTGTAAATTAATAGCAGTAACATGTCGTTTGGTACGTAGGTGGACAAGATTAATTGGAAATTGCTCGTTCGTGTCAATAGTCAATTATGGTTTTTCATTGCAATATTGTTATTGAAATTACCTTACGGTTGATATTTTTTAAATATCGGTGTTACTTAGATTTTTTTTTTGTTGCATTTGTTATTCGTAGAAATGACTTAGTACTCTTATAGAGTTGTTTTTCATAACATAAAGGTGCTAAATGTGAGATATTTATCAACCACGTTAAACTTGTGACAATAAGTTATTAAATATTCTAAATATTACGTTTCAGTTCCATATTATAAATGATGTGGATATATAAATAAAGTTACTATTAAAAAGTACTTCATAAGCCGCATTATTGTGGCATTTTTTTTATTAAGTAAAGTACATAGGTCTTATAATACCTACCAAATCTATAAAATACTTAACTTCACCATAACAACTGTCTCGCCGTAAATCAATCCCAGTGAACAGGCTTAAAGGTCACTCGCAACAGACGCGTCATGTTTATATTTATGGTAATAACTAATAAATATAGGAAGATCGGTGGGCCCCGCCGTGTCGCTGCACGGTCGATGGCCCCCGCCACGAGTGGCCCCCACCCCGGCCCCCTGCGACTACGAGCCGAGCAAAGCTTCCAGAGCTGTTCTCGACCATGCACCAGCTTTCTCCATAGGATTACGGGTTTCCATGCCGATGCCGGGCGGGAAGACGCCAGGTGCAGACACACTTTTAGCGGAATTTGTAATCATGCCTTAGATTTGATGATGTGATCATGCTTTAGTTTAGTTGAGACTATGTGATCATGCCTTAGATTTGATGTGATACTATTATGCAAGTCTTACATTTGACATTAGTAATGTTGTCATTTGTTTCAAGTATAATCATGTGCTGTGCATGGATTGTTTATGCGATCATTTTGTGTTAAACGAAATTAGCATTGATTGACACCTGTTTCATGTAACTATTGAATTTTGCATGGTTTGGTTTTGTTTACGTCATGGTTTTGAGTTTTAAGCGTAGTTTATGTAAGAGGAGTTAGTGGCAGATCTGATAGATGATAACATTACTCTTCCTGTTATCTTTAGCTGACACTGATGCAATTAAGTAGTGGTAGAGTAGTGCGACTAACTCTACCCAATGACTACCACTGAAAGCAACATAATGTAAACTACGCTTAATGATTTGTTTCTTGTTTGTTTTATAGCATTCCGATACATTGTTGTTAGTTATCGTTGCATTTTTTGTGAAGTTTTGTTTTTATTGTTTCTTGGCACAACACAGGTTTTAAATACCATTTGAAGGTGTTGGATGCAAGTTTGTTGTTATGTATCATGCATGGTTGGTTGGTTTTCTTTGGCATTTTTTGGAAAAGATATTTTCTCTATCACAGTTTACTTTAGTTTTTCCTCGTGTTTCTCTTATTAAGGCAGTAAGTATGTATCTACTAGCGCTTACGTAAACTGATCATGTAGCGGTACGTGATTTATGTATGTTTTCGATAGTTATCTAGGTTATTTTTTGTTTTTCTACATATAAGTCGATGCATTTAAACAAGTCTTAGTAAATAGTTTTAAGTATCTTATTTTGAAATTCATTACCAAGTCTAGCCAGTAATTTTCTGTTATTTCAACATATTAGTGACGGAATTACTTAAGTGATAAGTAGTTTAAATGTGAACGATTTACATACATAACACAATTACCCACGTTCGTTTTATGTTAAAGTAAATGACAAATGTCCATTTATTTTGATGTCATCATTTATTTCGTATCGCATTGTTTAAGTTAGCATTGGACCGTTTGCTCCGGTGCGGTCATGAATCATTATAGCTCTCCAAGCTTAGCATCATCCTCACAAAAAACACATAATACTTTTTTATCACGGTCATGCGTAGTTGCTTCTCAAAGTGTCATAGCACTTTTGAGAATGTTTTTTGTTGCTTAATGTATTTGAAAGATTAAAACTAGCAAACCCGTAAAACTAGTTTTAATCTATTTTCATTTTTATTAGGTACTTATAGACGTTAATGCTAGCTAATCATGTAAAAAAAGTGTTGTTTACGCAAGTCATAGTAAAGTGTGTTTTATACTTTTTTTTCATGAAGAATGTTGAAGGAAGTTTATTTTGCTCATTCCAGCGCCTAACGTGTATTCCATGCCCCCTGTGCTGGGTGAAGCTAAAGAAGGCAACAAGCGAGCAGCGCCAGCGTTCAGCATAACTGGCAGAGGCAAGGATATTGAGAGCAAGACGCCCATGCCAGGCCCGGGCACGTACACCACCGACAAGTCGGTATCAGTGCTAACGAAACGACCTCCCGCTTTCACCATGGCCCCCCGAAGAGAAGTGCGGCATCCGTCCGCAGGGGTACCCGGCCCCGACGTATACTGCCCAGAGAAGGTAAACACTATATTCATAAACACCCATAATTGGTCAGTGCAAGTCTGCGAATAACAGAATGATGTCATCGACCAAATTAAACAAGGCCGTTTTTGTGAAACAGTATGAATGAATTACATCTCAAATCGAGTATTGTACTTGTTTATTATGTTTATTTCTTGACTACACCTTGAAATACAAGTTGATACAACTTTCAATGAGTTATCTCCTGATTTGTCGATGATTATTCACTGTAATGAATTGACTGACATGCGAATTTAATTCCGCGTATTGTAGTCACATTGTAATCAAGGTTAGTTGTAATAAACAATTACATATTAACAAAAGATAACACCACGCGGAAACTGAACTTTCCGCAAGACGCCCTCTGCGGATATACCAATTTAATACCTTGTGCGAGTATTAAAATTAACAATAAGGCATGCTTTCATATACATAATAATTCTTACCTCATTAAATCTCTTTTAACCGCCATGTATTTTCCTACTAACCTTATGCTGGGTGCACACAACAGGTGTGCGTGAATCTGCCGTGGGCGCCGGCGCATACGTTTGGCATCCGTCATTCTCGTTTCGCCGGCCAGGCCGCGCATTATCCCGCTCCCGAAGGAATCCCAGCCGTCTAATCATCTGTCTGTAACATGCTTTACAATTAACAAGATTGATAAATCGCTGACATAGTGCTTTCATAAACGTTAATCTTCTTTTTTACTATATATCAATATACTAAAAATGAAAAAATAACGTTTCGTAGTAATATTTATATCGTTATTTAAATTTTATAGTTATTTCTTTTACAAAATTTTAAAAATTTGTTACTTTTTAGTGTATAATTATGGCTTTGTGAAATAACTTAAAAGTATTTATTTTTTATGCTTAATTATATGACATAATTGATAATATTGTGTGATTTTATTGTGGATACTCTTTGCATGCTGCTAATGGGGTTATCAATAAGTTATTAAGGTAAAGGTCATTTTAAATATGAAACACGTCTTAATGTCTGCGTAGTTCATTATGTAGGTAGAGCAGTACAGTTGCAAATATTTATTTTAAAAATTTAGAAAGTAATAAATAGGTGTCTCTTTGCTGGCTAAATTCCTTATTGTGTATTTACAGGCTGATGCAATATTGCGGGAGAAATCCACAAAATATACGATTTCCAGCAAAATGAAGATCGTGGATCGAGTTGATAACGTTCCTGCGCCTAACTCTTACTCGCCAGAGAAAGCTGATCGATTCATGAGAGAGAAATCCCCAGCATACTCCTTTAGAACTAAAACTGAAATAACCCGAAGTCACGATGCACCAGCACCTAATATTTATTCTCCCGAAAAAGCTATCAACTCTCTGAAAACGGGCCCAAAATACACTCTAGCTGGAAAAGGCTGTGCCGAAAAACACGAAATTACACCAGCTCCTAATCATTATAATCCACAAAAAGCTGACAGAATTCTTCATGAAAATTCACCTTCATTTACCATGCGCACTAAAGAAGTTGTTGAGAAGACCGAACAAACTCCAGGCCCTAATGTTTACTCTCCCGAGAAATCTATTCACATGTTGAATGGAGGACCAAAATTCTCAATGACTGGGAAAGTTGTTACAAACAAGGTGTCAGATACTCCAGCTCCAAACAGTTATAGCCCTGAAAAAGCGGATAAAGTTCTTCACGAGCACTCTCCTTCATACTCCTTCAGGACAAAAGAACAAACCACAATACGGAGTGAATCACCAGCACCAAACATTTACTCTCCGGAGAAATCCATTCATATGCTGAATGGAACACCTAAATATACTATGGCCGGTAAAGGACATTCCAATAAAATTGAAGATTTACCAGCCCCAAATGCCTACAGTCTGGATAAAGCAGACAAAATATTGCATGAATCATCTCCAGCGTACTCATTTAGGGTCAAAGATCAAGCTCAAAAAGTTGACAATACACCAGCGCCTAATGTCTATTCACCTGAAAAATCTATGCACATGTTAGACAGTTCGCCTAAATATACCATTGCTGGCAAAGGAGCATCTGCCAAAATCGATTTGATTCCTGGTCCTAACGTATACTGCCCAGAAAAAGCAGATAAGCTTCTCCATGATTCATCACCAGCGTATTCGTTTAGGCCTAGAACTGGTGTCGAGAGGCCAAGTGATACTCCGGCACCAAATAATTATGATCCGCATTTATTGGATGGTGCTCCTAAGTATTCACTTTACGGCAAAGGCCATGATGTAAAACCATTCGACACTCCAGGACCTAACCAGTACGACCCTCACATGATGGATGGTTCTCCCAAGTACAGTCTTTATGGAAAAGGATCTGATGCGAAGCCTTCTGATACTCCCGGGCCTAACCAATACGATCCACATTTAATGGATGGTACTCCCAAGTACAGCCTTTACGGTAGAGGTCCCGATGCCAAACCATCTGACACTCCTGGACCTAATCAGTACAATCCTCATTTGTTAGACGGCACTCCTAAATACAGCCTGTACGGTAAAGGCCCAGACGCTAAACCATCGGATACGCCTGGCCCTAACCAATATAATCCATTGTTACTGCACAACACTCCTAAATATACTATGGGAGGAAAAGGTCATACTGGAATGCCATCAGACGTTCCAGCACCTAATGCTTATCACCCGCATTTACCTGATGACGCACCTAAATATACTATGGAAGGAAGAGGTCATTCTAAAAAGCCATCAGACGTACCTGGACCTAATGCCTATGAGCCGCATTTACCTGATGATGGACCTAAATATACTATGGCTGGCAGAGGAACTGATAAAAAAATATACAACACTCCGGGGCCGAGCAATTATGATCCTCTTTTTTCTTATTCATCTCCTAGTTTTACTATGTCTAGTAAGGGCCCTAATAGCAAAATACCTCACGTGCCTGGGCCCAACGCTTATGATCCTCACCTACAATCTAGTACACCGAGATACACAATATCTGGCAAAGGGCAACCAGGAAAAATAATTGATACTCCGGCACCGAATGCTTACAATCCTGATAAGGCAGACAAAGTATTGCATGAAAATTCTCCATCATATACGTTCCGTCCAAAAATAGGTGATGGCAAAGTTCCTGACACTCCAGGGCCAAATTATTATAATCCTGAAAAAGGAGACAGAATACTTCTAGATAGCGCCCCCAGATATTCGTTCAGAATCAAAACGAACACTCACAAGCCTGATAACAATCCAGCCCCTAATAACTATAACCCAGACAAAGCCGACAAAGTACTCTTGCCACATGCTCCAGAATATACTTTTAGAGTTAAAACTGATACTTTGAAAGTACTTGATACTCCAGGTAAATATTCTTCTTCTTCTGTTTTCTCTTAAAATTGGTCTTGCCACAGTTTCCTTTCTAACAAAGATATTTTTATATTTACAGCACCAAATTCGTACAACATTCCTAATCCTGTCGAAACTCCTCTGTACACGATCTCTGGAAGACACAAGGAGCCAATTGACGAACGGCTGAAAGTGCCTGCTCCAGGAACCTACAGCCCGGAAAAGGGATACAAGTTTATCCTGACTTACTCACCACAGCATACGTTTGGCATCAAATTGCAGACGTCAAAATATGTTGACTCACCAGGTAATTTTTTATATTATGCCTTTGCCCTATTATTTTCATTAGTGTGAGAACTTTCTTCTATACACTCTCATATCGATAAACTTAAAAAAGTTACCTGAAAGATTATTATGGAGTGCTGAAGGATAAATGGCGATCCTAATGATTGGTGGTAATGGATGTTGCGCCCTGACATTTTTATTACAATGAGTCGATGAAAAATATTGCTCTGAAAATTTGTACAGGCGTAAGTTAATGGATAAAATTGATTAATTAAACAAAATAATTATGCTCGCCAGCTCCAAACACATACCGCGTCCCGTCGGTGCTGGATACCCCGGTGTACACCATCTCTGGCAGGCACAAGGTTCCCGTTGACGACAGAGTGCGAGTACCCGCGCCTGGCACCTACTCCCCTGAAAAGGTAAATGTATCATTATTATTGTTTGAACATTTTCTTAGAAAATTTATTTTAATATCGAATAATAACAAAGGCCAATAATGTATTACGTAATAGTTCACGCAGTAGTAGCAATTGCATTATACAGTTTGCATCTAACGTAGCATAAAGGACTCGACTCGACCTCGATTGGACCGAAAGAATGAGTCATCCCATTTACTTTGAATTTGATCTACGTCTAATTTGTTTCAATCGATTTCACAGGTCCAAATAAATAAAACACCGCAAATAACATTCGGCATCAAGCACTCGCCTCTACTCGGTCAACTAAAACCGATAGAACAACGCCAAATCCTTACAAACGGTGAATCAAAGGTTACTCAGAGTCAAAGAGTCATTGAAAAGTTCAGCAGACAAGACACTTACGATGCCGATACTATGAATGAGATTCAGAGTCGCACTCACGTCACTCAAATAAGACCTGAGAGTAACAACAGAAGCGCCACGATCTCCCCTGAGCCAATTCAAACTACCGACACTTTGACCCAAGAAATAGTTTGGGTACCAGAGCAACAAGTTCGCAGGGGATCCTACACTATTGACACCAACGACGGTAATGGATTTACTGAACACTATCATCACAGTGAAGTGGTTCCAGTCGAGAATGGAGTCATTAGAACTGCTGAAAGTGGCGAAAGAGGAGCCATGTCTTCAGAAAAGAACGACAGTGAAGTGATCCGCAGAAACGGTTACGAGGAACACGTTGAGAGGAACGTTAAAAATGCAAGCGCTCACGAAGCTAAGCAAACATCGAGCGAAGAAGTCAGGTCTGGAACGGAAGTTAAGCAACTTGCTAATGGAGGTACTTCCAAAACGACCACCACCACTACTGTTAAGAGAGTAGGAACAGCCGCCACGACAGCTAAAGCCAGTACAATTGTCACAAAGACATCTGCAGTTTCCTCAAAGGAAATCCAATAAACATTTCTCACAGAGAATAAAACCTGAAAAAAAAACTAATCTGATACCCTTGGAGCAATAAAAACGTAAGGCTAAAGTATATTATGTAGGTGGTAAAATATTACCAGATGCTTTCTAACAAATTAGATAATAAGACTAAGTCCTATATTTATCTCGACGCTTATTTTATAACTTATTATTGTTTAACTTATTCTTATCATCACATTAGTATGGATGTTTCCTTTTTATTATTTTTAAGTTTTCCTGTTCATGAAATGACAACATAATATTACGATGGAACTTCCAGAATTGATAACAGATGTTAACTTGTTATATCTTTTGCATATTATTTTTTATTATTATTGAGAGAATTAATATGTTTATATTTAATTCACTTGTATGACTAAAACATTATATTCATAGTATTTTTATTCGTTATTCCAAACTCAATGAATCTTAAATAATAAATTAACGTTGATTTTTAAACCATACAGATTTTATTAATAAAACTCTTTATTGATTACACAAGTGTTTTTATTACCCATCCTGTTGTTAAATGATAACGTTCCGTCGGGTACACGGCCTTTACAAAAAATGCGTTTGTATTTATTTAAAATAAAGTCAGTGTTTTGAAAGTGCGCTAACACAATATAGTAGGTATCCATTCGTCATTCACATAAATTACATCTCTAAACAAATAATTATTTCACATTTCGCTACCGTGCTTTAGATTTAGAGGAAACGATAAATTATCGGTCCCGGTTGTTTCATTCGTTAGTCAATGTTGAAGACCTTCAGTTAGTATAAAAAATCCGGCAGAATTGCCCACTATTCTACTCGAACTATCTCACTTCACTTACGTACAAACTTAACCATGGTTTATTTTTATAGAAACATGCTCATGCCAAGGCGGATGTATTCTTGATAATGTGGAACGGACTTTATTTGAAGTTATCTGCACGCGGACTCGCGGTTGATATGTGGGCAGTGAACAAACATTGAACCGTATTACAGCGCCTACACAATTTAGACAACGAAGCTGATTGTCGTGTTCAAGAATAATAGCAGCAATTTTATAGTTAGGAATATCCCATCTTTTAATCTCAATAAGGAATCTTCTGCTTTCTCAAAACCCCGTTTATTTGTATTTGTTATTTAAGTATTATAAATATTTCATAGTTTATTAGCTGTTCCGCGCGGTGGTTCCACCCGAGATCCAATGGATGGAGCTAATGTGAAGATTTTGTAAATCGCGCTTAGGTTATTTTCCTAGATCTAGGGGGTCGCCTCTATACGTTATGTTCAGCAGGTAAAGTCTTCCTCTTGAATAAAGTTGTTTACACACCTAGCTTATTTTAATAACAATTCATTCTTACTTTCATAAACTGTAAACTGTTACTTTTTCAAAATCGGCTATAATAAGAAACCATTGCGCTATTAATGCTATTATGTCCGAAAGATTAGCGGTGACAACAAACACTATACAAAAAACATAAACACGAATTTGACCTGCACGTGTATTCGGTCAAAAATGACAGGATGGATTTAAACCGGGGTATGATTGGACAAAGATTACTTTTTTATCATCAGATTATAACGCGGGTACCCTCGCCGAGATCGGATGGAGGATGAAGGTAATAACAAATAAAGGAATGATTGAACCCAATGAATCAGCCGGCAATGGGATCAAATTTATTTTAAACAAGCTGTGCCCCGCGGTTTCACCCGCAGCGCCCCCGTTCCCGTGGGAATTTTTATTCCCTATAAACCACACGGAGCCCGAGACCTTTCCAACGATTGCAAAACCGTGGAAATCGGTCCAGCCATTCACGCGTGATGCCGTGACCAATGAAAACGGGTTTCATTATTATATAAATAGATTTATTTCCATTTCTTCTCTACATTGTTTTATTGTCCATGTAAAACTTGTTTTATATAAGAAGCGTTGCGAATATTTTGAGCAGAGTGATTGCAAGCATGCAATTGAACTAAATAATGTGAAGCATGTCACATCATAACACGATCGATATTAGGGCTCCCACACAAAACTGCGATGCGATGCGATGCGAATTCCATTTAATATATTCATCTCTTTTCTTTGTACTGTCATAATGGCGATAGATATAACTATTTCAGTTCGCATCGCATCGCATCGCAGTTTTGTGTGGGAGCCCTTAGTCGGTGTAATCTGCAAGCGGCGATAGCTATGTATGTAGCTGCGTTTCATATAATTGGTAAAACATAAGTTCGAGTAGGTTAGTGGTCAACCCTGTTGTCGGAGTTCTTAGACCGCCTAAAGGCCTCCGACATGGTCTGACGATTGATACAAACAGTACCGAAAATTTAACGTACACTCCGAAGCACGGTAGCCCTCAGAGAGCAATGCCACTGTCGGCCGCCCGTCTTAGTAGGGGATTATTGGTAGATACCAACCGTAGTACAGCATAGCTCTAGTGGAAAGGAACCTTATCTAGTAACCTTAACTTTGTAAGAAGTTAGTGTAGCTGTTAAAACCGCTTACGTTATAGTTAGCCTTTAATTTGGGAATAAATAATTGAAATTGATAGAAATAATTGAATTGAAATAAATAATTGAATTAATTAATTGGATTATAACATTAGAAAATGTATGAATTCAATAAGTTTTATAGGTAGTTATTCAATACGCCCCCATCTGATAATGTTATGAATCAAAGGCCTGGTTCATTGACTCAAATATATTAAAATACCTACAAAAGATATCGTTATTATTGTCAAACAATGCTAACTATTAAAACTATAATTGTGATTAGTTTAACTATAAGCTTGACCGGACAAACATATACAAATACATATGCTCATTTTGTATATGTTTATATCACTACATAGTATAAAACAAAGTCCCAGTCTGTCTGTCTGTTTGTTCACGATAAACTCAAATACTACTGCACGGATTTTCACGCGGTTTTCACCAATCGATAGAATGATTCTTCCGGAAAAAAATCCCACGGGAACCGGCACAACGCGTGTAACACCGCGGGGCGCGGCTAGTAAATATAATTATAAAATGTACGACACAACGTAGGAGCAAAAAACAAGGATAAATGCACTAAAAAACAATATCTCACTAATGTAAATAATACATCCTAGTCTTAATGTCCGAACATAATATTAATACTCAATTAGGTTAACAAAATCCAAACTATTCTATAATAATTATACTGAGTATACTTTTGTCCGAATATGTTTATATTATCGGTAAAATGTAACAGAATAAGAGAGCAAATGGTTTTTAACAATAAATCAGTATCAGTATAAATAAACAGAAGCTTGCGTTTGTTTGTGCGATAGCAAGAGTTCGAGAGCTTCTGAAAATATCCTTTGGTATATAATAAACATGATAGGTGCATAGCTGTATGTCATGCTATTTGAGAACAGTGAAATAACACAAACACCGAACCTCTTCCACTTATCCAATTCAGAAATCTCCGCAGGAAAATCTGGGGAAAATATCACTCTGCAAGTGTTCTCAACATTGTGTAAATGCAATATATATTATGGAAAACAAAACACAATTGCAAAATAGCTCCAAATTGCACAATTACTCTTTTATGACCTTCGGTCTACCGTGGGGTGATACAGGCTAAAACAAAATAAATATTAAATAACTTAGAGGTATTTACACTAGCCATCGATGTATATTAATACAGTTCTCATTTTACGATGATCACACAATATCAATATCTGAGTTAACATAATTTGCTTCAAACGTAGTTGATATGTTCAACATAGTATGAAAACCTGTTATTTGTGTACCTAATAATGGGTAATGAAACAGTCGTCGGCGTGGGATCACGCGACACGAGCGTACCACTATATACACCCAGAAAGTCAACGAGGAGTCGCTACGAATACAAGGCACACATACATAGACGCGTGCTTATACGTCTTTCGTAGCAAATATTCACCATTATTAGTCTGAACTCTTTTGAATCTCGTGTAGCGTGCATCTGTGTGTGTGGATCTATTTTAGAACATAGTTCGTAATTGGTATTCTGGTTCTATTTATTTTATGGTACGACGAAGGTTGATTGACGTAATAGCGCCCCCTGCACCCCACCCTGAACTACCACCCGGCTATAAACCAAATTAATGTTTGTCCCCTTTGTCCACAAAACTGTAGAAATACAACATGTTTTCCAACGTTTGGTACGATGTTTTTATTTCACTTAGATGGTATGCAAATCGTATGTATTTGGTAAAAATATAGGGGTGATACAAATATAACATTTTGAAGTTGTTGAATCTGTTTCTTTAAGAAGTCGGTTAAAATATTGTTAATTTAATGAAACTGTTGTTATTATTTAAATAAAGGTTTAATTATTTCAATATACTCCCAACAATTGACGTGGTGTACTTCGATTAATTCCTAGTAATTCAAACAGGATAATTTTATCTGTCCTAAGCAAAGCAACGACACGGGCGCTGGTGTTCTATAAGGCATTGTCTATCAGGCATTGTCGCAATTATACTGAATCAACATAATAATAATTATATCTTTTTAATTTATTCGCATACTGCACTGAGTGGGTTATTCGCATTTATCGTATTAGAGGTACTTTCTTCTTTCTTTACTGTTTTATATAAATGTTGAAATATAAGGTCATCTTATTTACTATGCAATACTCTTCAAGTTCAAAGAAACAAGAAAGTATGCAGCTGACAATCCTAAGATTTTACCGCTCTTTGGTTGGAAGAGTATGACATTGAAAGCCCCCGGTTGTTTTAACCGTTCAACTATGTTGAATAGATGCTTTAGGCGGTCTAATGATTCCTATTTCCATCAGTGTTGCCACTAATTTACTCGAACTCACTTAAGGATGTCAGGGACAGACTATTTAATTTATTTAGATACGTATCTGCTACAAGTATATTAGCAATAGTTAGAATTAGCCTTGTCCAGTCAACTTCCAGCTAAACCAGAAGGGCTTGGCAATCGATATTATTAGACACATGACTAGATAATTGAACTAAGTATAATACAAGTATGATAAGGTCTAGGAAAGACGTCAGACTATGATATACCTACAGCATTTATTAATCGTAATACTGCATCTATTTTAGTTTTCAATGGTCTATCAATGAAGCCCATTTTTACAACGCATTATTTTTAAACACACTGAGTTTCTTGTTAGTTGTTTTCTAAGGTGGCGCGTTGCGAACTAACGATATAATTAAGAGATTTGAATTTGAATTTGAAATTTGACATATTATGATATTCAAATTGCATTTCAATTCCAAATTCACCATTTCTATCTCGAACTGCGCTTAGCTGAATTCGGTTTTAAAGAATCGATTTTGAAGCTTTGATCTCAGTTTAGCTCGTGTACTAGGATTAAGTGGAACTACGAGTTCAATTATAACTGTGAAATTGGGATTCAGAATGGTTTAGATTGAGCGAGTTCAAAGCTCTTGGTCGGAAACTTGAAAAGTTCTTGTCATAAATATATGATTTAATAAATAATGGTCATATCAAACATTAGAGTAGAATTGATCAGTGGCTTTATTTTTTATGAAATAATTAAAGAATATCTCTTATAGTAAAACGATCACATAAAAAAATTATGCACACAACAATGTATGCATTTACGTATCTGTAAAACTTATCAATATTCGTGATAAGTTCTGAACCAGACCAGTTCGTTATAAGTACTTCAAAATCCGGTACAGTTCTGATGAAAATGCACAAAATAGCCTCTCCCTTATCGGTGAGTACGGCTCTATCTGTAATTGTCATGTCACTGATATATCAAGTCAGTTATCTTATCGCAGCTATTATTTTAACAAGAAAATTATGATTACATAAAATTAAGCAATAACGAATATTATAGTCACGGATTGGAAACTCTCTGCAGGGCAAAAAACTTTGCTGAAGTTATTGGAAGGCACAAGTAGTGGAGGATGAAGCATAACACTGCGTTTGTGTATAGGAATGCCATGATGTGGCTACAATAAGGGTGCCGAGGGTTTTTTAAAAGAACACAAAGTGATGGCGTATAAGTGATTAGGTTCAAAGTTCATTTTACAAAAAAATCGCTATCACTATCGCTGTTGCAATCCCGTACCGTAAATAGCCTAGTAACAAACAATTACAATAACTTCAAAACAGTATAAAGTATAATGTAACACCTAAAATATTTTGTGACCTTAACGTGTGCGATAACTTTCTTTGTCGTTTGAATTTTATTAAAAGTTAAAGGTACTTCTAACGACATTTAGCGCACGTCACGCAATAGGTCAAGGGTAGTTCGTTGAACATACCCTATACACAATATTGTGTAGAATAAAATACCAACTGTAATTGTAGTTTGAGCCAATTTGTGGAATTAATACCCATGGGTCACATAGGTGGCGACTCGACGTGACTGCGGCGATACTGTCTAGGTATACGATGGCCGTAGACATTAATATCAATTGCAATTAATTGGTTTTCTGTGAAAAGGGAATTGTAATGTTACGACTACTTAAATAGATTACAGGTTTTCTTATTGGAGGTAATTGTAGCCAGGTTCTGTTTACATAACGTAGTCTGGAACAACTTTTGTGGCGTTTGAATAATTTAAGTTGATTATTAAATAATGCTTCCTTTTACTTCGCTCGCGTTGATTCTATTCCTGTGAGGGTTTCCGTAATGTTGGATATTTTTCAAGAAACATGGTTTGACACTAAACACATTTATCAAACGAGGCGGAGATCTTTCATGCTATATGAGGTAAAGTGGGAGAGAAACACAACAAAATCACTGAGTAAGAGCTATGTTCTATGATCATTTTTCAAAAATTCGCCGTACACCTGGCAGTGGCCTATTAAAGAAAAAAAAAGAGAGGAATCTTACATCGGCAGAGGGAACTTTTTTCTGAAGGTTAGGCTACGAACACTGAGCCTAGTGGTTTATTTAAATATAAGCAATTAGCTAGGCGCCAAGCGAGCACTTCGGCCCCGTCGCAAACATTTGCGGGCATTTGCTTTTGCACAGTGCGTTTGTACCGTTAAATATCCTGATATTCCTGTCTTATACTTGCGATACTTTTCATCCCGAATTTCTCACGGATGCGGGACCCATACGTTTAGTTAAACAACTGATAGATTACGCCACCTTACTTATAATTAAATATAATTACAAATCCCTACATTTTATCTGTTATCGTTATCTTTATCAAAGTGTAAACACAAATCCTGTGATAGGAGCGATGTGACATTTTGCGAGATGTCATATTTTATCAATATGTACTGAGTGTATTTATTTATGATTGCATTTTAGTGTATCATATTTCCTTTGTTACTTTTTCCATTGATAAATTATCTTGTTTTTCTTGTAGCATTTATGTATTCTTATAAAGTATTTGTGTATATGTACATTATGTAGTAGAAAAAGGTAGTTAGATTCCGTAATACAAGCTTAGAGCTTTAGTTTGGGTGTAATTAACTGTGTTAATTCACATTAAACATTATTTTAAAATTTAGTAAAAATATATGGTTTCTAAATGCAATCGCTTTGCATTATATTTCATTGTCTAGTCTAATATAATGTACACAAATGTTTCATGACTATCCTGAATGTGTTAAGTGATATTCTACATTTTGATAGTACATAACCAAATAGATAGTGAAACGATTGTCACTGGTCTAGGGTTGGTACTGATTGAATTGCAGAGCAAAGGTTGATATTGTTATCAGTACAAGGAGAATTTATCATCCCGCTTGCCGAATGTGTTTTAGGATCACGAACCAGTCGCTTATATATTTTAATAACAATCTATTCAAACGCACGATTAATTATATTTATTGGGTCAATGGTTATCTATCAACATTAAACAATTAGTTACAATGATAGCATTTAATTAACATTTTCTTTACTTAATAATGTACACAGTTTCCTAAACAAATAAACGATAAAGAAAACACACCGTTTGGTATATATTTTTTTCATCTATCACTAGGTAAAGTCACGAGCATTAATTTGGGACCCACCTAAGGTTGAATATCGTGTATAATTTGGGACCCACCTAAGGTTGAATATCGTGTAGCAAACTTACGCTATTTAGAGCTAATTGTTTACCATCGATAACTTTACGTTCTATCAAAATAAAGTTTCGACCTTATTGCATTATGAATGTTCTAACAACATTTGATGGAAATGGGTTCCAAATTAACGCTCGTGACTGTACCTATCTTTTCACTACTCACCTACATTCACTTTAAATTATTTCACTACCGATAGTTTCGACTACACATTCAGCGAGTTTACAAGCTACCAGCAAATTCTAAATATGGGCTCCCACACAAAATTGCGAATTCGCATCGCATCGCAAAAATCTGCGAATTCGCACGACGCATCGTAAGAATTTCCGATCTGCTTCGCATCGCACATTCCTGTCATATTACGTCATCTTTGGTGACACCATTTCAGGACATTTCAGGACAGGAATTGGGCTTTTGAAAAAAAATTTTTTTTGTGATAAATGGAAAGATTATGTATTAGTTTTATAACAAAACTATTGCATAGCTTCTATCTATTGAACAATAACAGCAGTGCAATAATCTTTTTGCGATCCATCTTACGCTTCCTAACAACACGTCCAGTACGGCCTACACTTGAAGGAATGGTCACCCTACCAAACGGTTCGCCGCACTAAATCGCATCGCAGAAATTCGCATCGCAAGTTTCTGCGATGCGAATTCGCATCGCATCGCATCGCAGTTTTGTGTGGGAGCACTATAATGGAAAGACGTGTACTGCAAGTTTAGTTATCTCTGTAACTTGTCGCATTTTGAATTCTAACTACGATTATGGATACAGATCACTTTTATTTGTTTTACAGCACGAATTTCGAGATAAAGTACCTACCTGATATTAGGACATTCAAACAAAAAAATCAAGCTATTCAACTGTGTATATAAATACCTATCGATTTTTCCTTAATTGAATCATTCAGTACATTGTTTAAGCAAAAGTTGGTAACGTTTTATAAAGTTTTTCTAGAACTCCATACATTACAGAAATCCCTAGAGGAAGTGCAACAAATAAATTAATTAACTGGCAACGTATAGCAATCATTTACAATTTCATAGTGGTTTTAATGTTGCTTTTAATATAGGGTCTTATGGTATATCAATTTATGGCATAGAATAATAACTGTGGGTATTTATGAAGGTAATTAATACATACATTACACACAGTGTGGACTTGTTTTAATTGGACTATAATGATACGAAACTCTAGCACTACTTAGACTGTATGCATTAGGAATTAGCAATGTGTTAATGAAATTGAAGAAAGTTCGTATAGGTTAGTGGGTAACCCTTATTCTTCTTCTTTCGAGTCAATGGCGCAAAATATTTTTTAGTATTTATATTTTCCCGGACCAGTAATTCACAAGAGAGAGGGCAGCGTCTGATACGTTCAGTAAGTCCTGGTCTGGGGCACCGCTATAATGATATGGTTTTAATGTTTACTCGTTGTAATATAAAACCTTCACCTTTACCAGTCTAAAAGATTAATACTTATGTAGCCTGTTTGCTTTAATTTATACATAACATAAATGTACTTACCCAGTTTTTTGACATTCAATATCTGAGATTTGTGTAAGAATGTTCTTTGATTCTTCCTTAATTGTTACGGAAAAAGAAATAAGGGTAAAGTGTGGGGAGCTGCTAGTAGGCAACAATAAGCTTGAAAATAAATATGTAAATTAATTACTAAGTATTTGGTACCTAAGTTAATTAATTAATCTAATTACGTATTGACGTTAAATAAAATGATATCTACTTACGGAACATTATATGCTTTAATAGAAATTAACTCAGGCAGTACCTAATTAGGTAGGTACTCAAAATGTGAATTGTAGAGCTAATCTGTGTTTAAAATTAACTAGTTTAATAAATTGGTAAATTAAATACAGGTAGTGTATTTTTATTTATTTGTAAATAAAATACCTAGGTAGGAAAATAAATATACTTAATAGGTGTGCTGTGAAAATAAATTTATTCATTTTACGAAATGTTAAAATTATAGAATAAAATATATTTTAATTCCTAGAACAAACAAAAAATCTAGGAAGAATAAATGATTTTAAAAATTTTGAACCAAACAAAATTAAACGTAAGGGGCCGTCCATAAATCACGTGATGTTTTTTTTGCCATTTTTTGACCCCCCCTCCCCCTTGGTGATACATCGTGAGGTTTCAGTCAACCCCCCCCCCCCCCAGCCTATATCACGTGTATTTTTTCATATCTACAAAACTTTGCAACCACATGAATAAAACACAGGTTTAATGGATATAGATTACCTATTTAATAAAGAAAATGAAGGATCACAATTAAAACCAAAATTAATGTTCAATGCAGTAGCAATGAAAAAATAACTAAATAAAAAACTTAAAAAAAAAGAATTAAAAAGAAATTAAACGTCTTCGGACCACGGAATCATGACGTTGTCTCCTACCTACGCTTACTACCGGCAAAGCGTCGCGCACATCAGATGTTGGCACATCGGTCATCATCTGAGGATCTACTTCCTACAGCGGTTGTCTCGCGGCTCGCGGGAACTTCACTTCGGTCGTTGCCTAGCAACGGTGCATCAGTGTGCGCGCATTATAACCTACAGCGCGTGTACAAGAAACGAACTAATAAAAAAGTGTATTGAACAAATTATTACGCCGCTTTTGGTTTTGTATTCCGAAAAAAAATACACGTGATATTTGCTACAACCCCCCCTCCCCCGTGGTGATGTTTGGTGATTTTTTTAAAGACCCCCCCTCCCCTTTTGAACCTCACGTGATTTATGGACGCCCCCTAAGTGATACTATATAAAACAAGCGTATACAATGAGAAGGAAAACAAACACAATATTTAAAATGGAAGTAAATAACTGGATAATTAAATGCTGTTGTTTACTTACTATTCATACTATTATAAAGTATAAACATTGATACCTTTTGCATAGAAACGAATTAATCACCTACCTACCTACCGATTAAAATTTCGTCTAGCATAAGTTTGGTAATACTCGTTGTGAAACTTCGAACTATCTTTGTTTTTTGATCGGAAAAACTAGCAGTGTGAAGGGGACGGCGAATCAAGTGCGAGTGAGTGAGACGCGAAACCTGCAAGCAATACAAACAACATTCCGTAGTCGAGACGACCGCAGCCGGTCGTGTGACGCGCCGGCACACTATATCGTAAAATACTAACAAACTTTTGATACGAATTCTCCACCGAATATCAAAACAGTGCACAAACATATTATTCTAACATAAGGTTCAAAATATAACTTCATCGAATTAAATTAAAATCTTATTAACAATTACCATTTGGTCGCCAATCTAAACGTGACTCAGAACTCAGACGCAGTGTTGTTAAATTTTAAAGTGTTCGCAGCAACAGTGATTGAGAACGAGGACTAATATAATGTGTGGCATTAGTGCTTACAGCGGCGCGCTACTCGTATGGGATACAATCTCGAAATAGACCAGATAAAGATTACAATTTACCTATCTGCTATGACAGACAACATCTGTGTTTATAAATCTTATTAATTTATGTTATGGAATGTCATAAATTGAAGTGATTCCAAAAGCAAACATGGCTTGGAGCATTATTATATTGGCCATCTCAACGTTGGCTTTAACAGTGTCAGCTACAACTACGAATTCATCAGGTTTGATAAATTTACCTTCAACAGATGCCTTCCTTCCTACACCACTCTAAAGACAAACTTGAGCTTGACTGTGAACCATTAATGGAACTCTAAGTACAGCACTTTGGGGACACTCGATGCGATTTGTTATCATGATAACGTAACTGTATAGACTAGATATAGATAATGATGCATGACAACCCAACCTACTGATTCTACTTAATGTAAAATATGGTGAACAGAATCCCCTACATTTATAACGCACGGATAATCTTTAGCACTTTTTTATCAGTTTTTTCCATAGTTCATTATATTTTCCGTTAGACGAGATATTTAATAAAGTAAATTAAAATTGCTCAGTTTTATAATTGTCGTCTAATCAACATTTCTGACGAAAATAAATTCTAATTATGTTAAGTGAAGCAAATTATGCAAACGTTAAGGAGTGGCAAATGGCACATGTTTTAAAATTGTATTTTAAAATAACAATGACACCGCGATACAGACATATTGAACTGTGGAAAAACACTGAAGGAATTGACAAAAACTGATTAATATGGATGTACCTATATTCAAGAATAGACACAATCTTCCTTTTATATTTTCCTATGAATCCTTTCCGCGTATCTTCTTGGCATCTTCAATTTAAAGTCACTAATTTTATATTAAGGCTTGGCTACTGATTTAACAACTTGTACAAATTTTAGATATTTGGGAGCATCGACGCTTTATGAATGGGGTTTGTATTTGTCTCGCTAGCATAACGGACCATCGCTCAATGTGCTCGCATAAACGTGTGAATAATACGAAACGACGCGACGCTAACAAATACTGCACATGTCTCTAGTTAATTACATAATACGCTATAAAATACGACTAATGGGTTTTTGTTTTATAAATAAACCATCACGCAGTAGGCTGCTACCGAATTTTATAGAAAAAATGGTCAATATAATGAAGAATTTTACTACTAACGTTATCTACTTATTCCATAGCAGTCAATAAAATTATCGAAAACTAAGAAGTTAGTGTCAGGAGATACCAAGTTCGATGGGAATTGTATTTTCTCATACATTGGTAATTATTCTAACCAGATTTTCTTTTCATTAAGATACTTTAAAATCTTTATATTACAATGAATATTATAGTATAGGTACGTTTATAACCGTCTTTCCACGGAATATGATAATTATGCGCGTAAGGTTAGATTCGCAGAAATAAACAGACATAAAAGAAGGTTTATGGTTTCAGAATTTATAAAGTAGCTCTATAGGAAAAGTTCAATTCAATTTATAAACCAACGAAGCAAATTATGATTTACGAACATCTCTAAGAAGATATTTCTAAATTCCTTGGCATGATTACAAAACGAACATTACAAAAGAAATTTATCATCATTATAAACATGGTTTAGTGTGAAAGGTATTATTCTGTACTGAAAATTTTAGTTTTCAGTAGTCGTAGCATAGTATAGATAGAGTGTACTATAGATATCTAACAGAGCTGATAGCTATTTCTGGGTATTTTATGAATTATCACACAGAACGTGCGGTTGTGAAATAACTAAGTAGAACTACTTATATCAACTTTTACAGACATGATCTATCTTAGAATTATTTCATAACTGTTATCAATTTAGAAAGTAAAAGTAAAGTAAAGTATTAGCCTTTAATGTCCCACTGTTGGGCAAAGGCCTCTCGTCTCACTGAAGATATCAGTACAGTGAGGAGGTTTCAGGCGTAATCACCACGCTTGGCTAATGCCAATTTAAAACTTACAGATTATTTCTCATTAATGAAAGTTTCCGCTATTCCCATAAGTTATTAGTTAACCTTGATGTCGGTGTTTTTAGACCGTTTAAAGGCCTCTGATGGTCTATCGATTGACTAGGACCTACAGTTATACATATTCAATGTCACTATTGTTTGTTCATTCAAGTAAGGGCCAAGCGAGGTGCAAGTGCTTAACATTTGCTATTATGTCCACCGTGATATATTTAGTCTATAGCAGTACATTTTACGTCTCTAGCTGTGTACAGACCGGCCCAACGAACGCCAACGAACGGGTTTCGTTGACCTTCGTTGCTGCAATCTGGACGGCTTAGCGAAATGCTATCCTATCTATCTATCTATCCTATCTATCTAGATCCTCAATTCTCCGTTAGGCATTCGCTAAGCCGTCCAGATTGCAGCAACGAAGGTCAACGAAACCCGTTCGTTGGCGTTCGTTGGGCCGGTCTGTACACAGCTTCTGCCAATTGCTAGTCTGACCTTGGAGGGCAGTAGGTGCATAGTTTATTGTATCAGTAATGTCATGATTGGTACTTAGAGAAGCAATTCGTGAAGTTTAGTGTACATACGTGCCTTTGATAATATATTTTCAACTCCCTTTAAATGCCGAAGCCATAGAAAATTTAAATAAATTATCAAAGATTCCATACTAAGAAGGCTTTTTTATCTTTATCAGTAGTTGACTTGGCGGCATAATGCAATCATATTATTGATACTAACAATACTTTTGACGGTTTACTTAATAGGCTAAAGATATTTAAATGAATTTACTTCTGAAAATGAAACATTCACCTATGAGTCACCTAGGTTATCTCATAGCAAATATTTTACTCACTTATAGACATATCTATACTAATATTATAAAGCTGAAGAGTTTGTTTTGTTTGTTTGTTTGTTTGTTTGTTTGTTTGTTTGTTTGTTTGTTTAAACGCGCTAATCTCAGAAACTACTGAACCGATTTGAATAATTCTTTCACTGTTAGATAGTCTATTTATCGAGGAAGGCTATAGGCTACATTTTAACGCGGGTAAAACCGCGGGGCGCTGCTAGTTTATTATATGCTTTGTTTTGTCTGGACTTAAATTACGGTAAAAACAAAAGAAAATCACCGTTCCATACTTCAATAGATACCTCTTAAAATAACGGAACTAAATTCACTGCCACTTAGTCAAAGTCTCAAGAAAATATTTTCTTCAAAAAATTTCCTGTTACTTGCCTATTCCAATATGTTTCAACTCGTGATTTGGTTATGTAGATGGGCAGTTTGTAATTACATGTCTAAATACAGAAGGCTTATTAAAACTGTGACGAGCATCACAGCATACTAATAGTCATGTTCTGACTAATTTATTTTGGTCACGATTTACTATGTTACTGATTGATTGGGATGATTGTTTTACAAATTGAAATAACTGACGAGTACAAGCAGAGTCCTTTTAATCGTAATATTTGCTTAAATGTTTCATTAAGATACTCAGTGTTTCAGGTTACATATCTACGCGCTACAATTAAGTATTAAATACTAGCAGCGCCCCGCGGTTTCATCCGCGTTGTACCCGTTCCCGCAGGAACTTCGTGATAAAAAGTAGCCTAGTCCTTTCTCAGGCTCTGGACTAACTGTGTACCAAATTTCATTCAAATCGGTTCTGTAGTTTTGGCGTGAAAGCGTAACAGACAGACAGAGTTACTTTCGCATTTATAGTATTAGTTAGCATTAGGATGCATAATAACGTTAATTACAACATTTGCTCACCGTCATTCCGTGTTTATTTACATCAATTAGCTATTATTAGACGGATTCAGATTACGTCTGATAAGAAGCGTTACCGCAAAAGGCATTATAGAAAAAAAATCTAAAAACATTAAACCGATACTATGGGTAATTTAGATATTAGGAACTTATCTAATCTCGCGCGTATTATCTTGATCCCTCTGAACATAGACTGACTACAGTAGCAAAATTTGGAAAAAATAAATATTTGAGTCCATTTTAGACAGAGACGAGAGGCTAAAAAACGTATATGAATATGAATTAAAGTATTTTATTGATTTGAAGGTTAGATTAACCATTATATTCCGCATTCGACGAAGGATAATTCGACCAGTTAATGAATGGTTGAATCACGGCAGAGGCAGCTTACTGTATAAGGACTTCTCTATATTCCACTGTTTCGTGGGTTGAATATACATCGAATGCGACTCGTTTGTACTAGGCACACTACAAACGCTTTTGAAAACTACGCCAGACAAGTTTTTGATGAACTCTCAAATGTTCTAACAACAGCAGACAGTTAAATGAGTAACATCCGTATAGTGAATGAAGGAAACGAAAATGAAATGACATGACTCACTTGAATATCCCAAGACTGAATGAATGTCCGACGCCAAGCAATGTTACTACAAAACTATTACAACTTATGTTAACTTATCTCGTGAGTCACAGATTCAGATGAATTCGCTTCGGTTTACTAAGATTTAGAATAACTGTGAGTTTATGAGTCATTGTCTGCCCTTTGGAGTTTATGACAAATTAATGTATTGGAAGATAACTACTTTACATATATGGTATAACAACAACTCATACAAAGCGTGATAATTCATACTGCACCGGAATGGCACTGTATCATGTTTATTTAGGGCTTTATTTATAAACTAGCAGCGCCCCGCGGTTTTACCCGCGTTGTACCCGTTCCCGTAGGAATTTCGGGATGAAAAATAGCCTATAACCTTCCCGTTGAATGTGGCTATCTATTACAAAAAGAATTATTCAAATCGGTTCTGTAGTTTCTGAGATTAGCGCGTTTAAACAAACAAACAAACAAACAAACAAACAAACAAACAAACAAACAAACAAACAAACAAACAAACAAAACAAACTCTTCAGCTTTATAATATTAGTATAGATGTATATTGACGGCAATTTATCTATGGTTTGTCCCTTTCCCGACATACGATATTTTTCAAAGAGTAAAAGAGACAAAACACTTTTTAACAATATTTTAGCTATATAATGTTTATGAATATGGCGGTTTTTCTATAAATCATTTGGTCTTTAGTTAGTCTAAAACCTCCGACACCAGGGTTGGCCATTAACCTACTCGCACTTACATCTATACTAATATTATAAAGCTGAAGAGTTTGTTTTGTTTGTTTGTTTGTTTGTTTAAACGCGCTAATCTCAGAAACTACTGAACCGATTTGAATAATTCTTTCACTGTTAGATAGTCTATTTATCGAGGAAGGCTATAGGCTACATTTTATCCCGAAATTCCCACGGGAACGGGCACAACGCGGGTAAAACCGCGGGGCGCTGCTAGTACCATATATGTATGTAGAAAGATTAGGTGCACAGTTATTTTGACATCTCTTTCGTATATACTTTATTAATATAAAAGCAGAATAATATGTTTATAAGAATTCTTTATACAAATAGCTACATTCATCCATCTTTTGAGTTTGCATTATGAAGGTATTAAGGTTTATGAAAATTAGAGCTTTGCTCTGTGTTTACCTACATTATACAAATGTTAACCTATAGGTATGAGTTTGCCAAACCACAAATAAATGTATTTTTTCCAGAAAAATGAGTTAGGGTTTATACAATTCAATTGCGAGTGCAAAAAGTCATTTTTTTGAAGCAAGTTCTATCTATTCTTGGCATTCGTTGATGCTTAGGCACCTACTGCCTTGAAGTTTCTTTTAGCACAGTTT
Organism: Cyclophora punctaria; assembly: GCA_951394245.1. Classification (NCBI taxonomy): domain Eukaryota; kingdom Metazoa; phylum Arthropoda; class Insecta; order Lepidoptera; family Geometridae; genus Cyclophora; species Cyclophora punctaria. Next base: position 6,851,256 of record OX596169.1, read on the forward strand.
TGGACACACGTATATCCTTAGTTGCCGACTACACAGTTGGACGACTTCGGTTGCCTTGCCGCCGACGACGCGCGTCGACGTACCTTAATGAAGCCTAATAGGTACAAGTTTTGTAATGGGGACGTTGTTTGCGTCATTCGGTAATTTATTTTCCCTTTTCATTCCGGGGAAATAGTCGAGATTGAGGTCGTACTACACGTCACGTGTGATAGAAATAATTTGTCACAGCCCTTCAGCCCTTTGAAATAATTTATCACGCTTTCAGGATGAACAGATAACTAAAACATATATACTTGCGTACACTTTACTAAGATAAACATAAAAAAAATGAGGAAAATATTATTTATTTTGTTTGAATTACTATTTCAGGATTTCCTTTGTATGATTTTGGAATTATTTATGAATATTTATTTATATATTTACCTTGAGTCCAATTGTGTATAAACATTTACGTAATACCAGTACCTACTACAAGTCGTTTCGCGAATCAATTTCCGACACATCTATTAATAACTTTATTTTTTATCACCCACTCGTATAAAACATTGGCTTGTCATAAACACGAGGCTCAGTATAATCTTCGAACAAAATCACAATTTACTCTTAATGGCTCGTAAATACAATGGTCGACATCTTTATTACACAGAATCAATCAAACAATTTACTTTGGACTATAAACGGTTACTAAACTAATGGATTTTGTTAGTTAACAGACGTAACAAGTGAGAGGTGTATCCTCCTCCTAGTAATATGTAAAGAGATTAAGTAGTTAAGTCCGTCAAAAGTACAGTCGGGTTTGGTCTGGGTCTGGTCGGAAATATCCGAATACCGCTCCAACTAAGTACACTAATTCAAATTGTGTAAACATTAAAACATTAATAATCCGAGCGCATTCAGAAACGAACAGAAATATGAAACTGTCGTAAGTGGCCCATTTGTTGTCGAAGTTTTTAAGCCGTCTATAGGCAGAATTAACAGGAACCGAAAACGGCACCGCTTATATAGAAATGCATCTATCGGCCACCGATCTGAGTAGTTGCCAGGATATACTTTGTCGGAATTTTCCTTTCTTTCCCTTTCTCAGAGTTGAGAGAGAAGAGTGGAGATCTGAAAGAAGATACCCACTTAATAATTTGTAGTTTACCGACTGTTTATTTAATGCCTTTGTCCAGCTGTGGGACATTACAGACTGATATTTACGTTCTGTTTTATTTAAAGTACCTCTACTAGAAAATAACTGATGGTAGAAAAATAATTTGAAATGACCAATTCTTTCATTCCATTATATCGGAAAGAAATCCACAAATAACTATTGGACGTAATTTTTCATTACATGCAAAAACCAGTCATAAAATCTTTACTAAGGAAGCATTGAAGTCTCCGACTACGGTCGTTAGTAATTATAGTAAAGTCAGTTTTCCTCCTCAACTCATTTTACCTCGCTCAAGTAACATTGGAAATACCTTTCGCAAGAAAATTGATTTATTTACGGTAGTGATAGTTTTATAGGTCAAGTTCAATGACGGTCCTGTTTATCTTGATCGCATTATATGAGAGCAGATGAGACGATAGCTAACTATAGAAAACGCTTTTACTAGCAAATTCTAACATTCTTACCTACTAAAAAAACATTATTGAATATGGCTCCTACATAATATATTACATAGTTACGTAAAAAAATACGTTCATGACAATCTGAATGTTTGAAGTCTAAAACCAAACAAATGATGTAGGTTCCTAATTAGCCATTTTAACTAAAAAATATATAAATTAACTTGAATATCCAAAATACTTGAAGATTTAAGAACAGAGCGGTGTCTAATATAAGTGAGAAGGGTTTATGGTTAAGGGTTAAAATAACTGCTTGTAATAAATCTTCAACGTAACGAGGTTACGGTTTTTTTGAGGATTGTTGTTCGAGGATTGCACTAATTAACTGTGTATACAAAGTGGCTGTAATACTAAATATTTAATTAATACCTAAGATATCACTACCAGTTCACATAAGAAAATATTTAACGGGAATACCATAAGTATCAATAAGAAGATGTGCCAGATATTAACTTTTGAATGATGAATAGTCTTAACCAGAGTGAAACTGCGGAGCACTGCTTGTTGCTGATAAATTCCACATGTCTCATACCTATCAGAATAATAATATATCTTGTAGTCTAATCACACGGATGACTGGCTGAAACTGTACTCTTCCCATGCCAGTTAGGTTTAATATATCACCGAACGTAATTACAGGAAAATATTGATCCTTTTCCACGCTGGTGTAACGTTTTCATGATAAATGACCTCATAATATGAGTCCGTGATTTAAATGAATTATACCTGCAAAATTCAAACGGTTACATACATCATACGGGTGGAATTTATAGGCTGGTATGTTTTGGGTAAATGTTATCATATGGAATAACAAATCAAAATGTTTAGTCACTAAAAATAAACATTTTGAAGAGACATTTTATGATGAAATGTCAAAACGTGTCTCTAGAATGATGCGTTACCATAGAAACTAAGCGAAGTGGTTCGGATCCCGATGTACCTATTCAAGCGCATTAAGATTCTCAAACAACGCATTGACATGTATCATATTCGTAATGCATTGTGATTGGTCAGTTGAGCTCCGTATAGCTCCGCTCAGCTCCAATAAAAGTGCACCCGGTTAATTTGAATGAATATTGTGAACTATATAAATAAACATTGACATAATGCATATAAATAAAACAAAGATTTCTTATCAATCGGACAGATAAACTATAAGACCATAGGTAGACTAAGTAGATAAGCGCATGTGGGCCCGAATTATTTGGTTAGGGTCGAAGACGATAAAATCGAATCGCGTGACTCGATACCATCATGTTGATGTTAGTAAACAAAGTTGGTAGGCATTCATTTATTAATATCAAACGATTTCTGATAATACAGGTTTAGGAGACCCTTAACAGTATCTTAATTGATATCAGTAAGAAGTTATAGAAGATGTTAGGATTTATTGATTTAATGATAAAAGTGTGGTGTGGTACCTTTCATTCCGATGGTGGTACTTTGCTGGCTGGATTTTAGGTAGTACCGATCAATGTCGAGCCAAAAAGCGGCACGGTCTCCCACTTTTTCTCGGAGCAGTTCAGGCCATTTTTAACTTAGATGTGGGTGAACTAGAAGCAAATATATAACACTATTCCGTTATTTCAATCGATATACTAAGTCAGAAACTTTAAGCGGTCCAAAAACTCCGACATTAGTGTTGGATTGGCCACTTACCTGCTCGAACTTACTTCCTTACTACTTCAGTTGGTTTTATAGACCACATAACATGGTTTCAGGCGACCTGAAACCGACACCAAAGTTCCTTTAAACGAGGCGTGGCTTTCAGAGTACAATGACCCGAAACTAACAACCATTATTAGATTCCGCTGGTAAGCTTACAGCTATAATTAGCATCTCTTGTGGCATTTTACTTGGCAGTAACAGTACCAAATATCCTCTACGTCTACCCTTTTCGGACGCCACTCATCTATTATCAACCTCCCACGAGTTTCTGAGAAAAGGTTCTATAACTAATGTAATTGATGTTAGTTAATAAGATAAGGGTCTAATCAAATCTACAGACCTGTTAACGTGTAATAATGAACTAATCAAAGGCAGAAACGTAGTAGAAGTAGGATTCAGAAGATATCAGTACAGTGAGGAGGAAAAAGACATCCAAGATATAAACAATAACTTAGACAGTATACTTTAGGGTATAATGGCATACAGTTTGGGAACCCCTGACTATACATTGTTGAGAAGACCAAATTTGATGTCTATGTCCATGTGGTAGAGTTCATATCGCATTACAATGCAAAAATAACTCCTAACTTGTATGTTGATGTTACAGCTAGACTAGTAAACTAATATTTTACAAGTTTTATAGGACTTAGGCACAGTTGGTTAAACAATCTATACTAATATTATAAAGCTGCAGAGTTTGTTTGTTTGCACGCGCTTATCTCAGGAACTACTGGTCCGATTTGAAAAAATCTTTTTGTAATGGATAGCCACATTCAACGGCAAGGTTATAGGCTACTTTTTATCCTTAAATTCCCACGGGATCGGGTACAACTCGGATAAAACCGCGGGGCGCTGCTAGTGTAGAAACAAAGACGGCACTATAATACATCTTCAATATATGTCTCGTAAAACATTACTATAATGGACAAAATTCCTACACTAAACCTAATTCTTAGCTATAAAAAGGAAGTAACTCATTGAACAATTTACTCTACAGTTAGTTAGCCAAAGGTACGGCACTATAAAACATGGCTGCATGCACCATGTTAGTTCGTTTTGCGGAATTACGCAACCATACTTATACAGTAATGCGTCATTAGTTAACAACCGTAATTTTGTACCAGAAAACTACCGTTTATACCGTGAGTTATATGAATACTAGCAGCGCCCCGCGGTTTCATCCGCGTTGTACCCGATCCCGTGGGAATTTCGCGATAGCCTATGTCCTTTCTCAGGCTTTGGATTAACTGTGTACCAAATTTCATTCAAATCGGTTCAGTAGTTTTGGCGTGAAAACTTAACAGACAGACAGAGTTACTTTCGCATTTATAATATTAAGTTAGGATTGTAAGTTAGTTAGTTTACCCAAAGTTATGGAAAAAATAACGAGGATCCACCGTGCAAGTGAGGGAGTCGATTTTTTATAAAATAAATAGTAGTGAGTCGCTGTTTTGCCCACGTTGTGCCCGTTCCTTTGGGAATTACGGGATGAAAAATAGCCTCTAACCTTCTCGTTGAACGTGACCATCCATTACATAAAGAATTATTCAAATCGGACTTGTAGTACCTGAGATTAGCCCTTGCTAACAAACAAAGGTAGAAACATTAACTCTGTATAATATTCGTATAGAAAAAGGCTTATTACGTTTGTGTTTATTTTTTAAAGCTACTTGCCGAAGCTCATCTACCATGTGGCATACCTTAGGGAAATTCAAATTCAAACTTTGACCACAAATCAATTTTATTTACGCGTCCTCATACACATGACCTTTTTGCGGTATATTTCCTGACACCTACACTACACATTTTATTTTACGACTATTCTATTTGAGGCGAAATGCCCTGTGGTATAAAACCTGTACCTACCTTTGCTATTTGCAATGAAACGAAGATATCTATTATTATTTTTTTAGTTTGTTTGTATGTTCGAGCTTAGCTCGGGAACCAGTCCGATTTGAATAATTAATTTTGTAATAGATATACATTATGTCATAGGCAAATTCATCCCGAAATCCCCATGGAAACGGGCAAAACGCGGGTAAAACCGCGGGTCGCTGTTACTATGATATACGTTTGCATTCATATGACTAAAAGATACGAATTCTTATTATCTCAGATAAATTTGACCTTGACTTTAACCTTGTCTATTCACGGTTAGAGAATTGACAATACGTCTTTGTTACAAGTTTTATTTGGCGAGATGTTTTATAAACTCTGCATCATCGTGGTAATTGGAAGGAACACTTTGAACTTTACTTTTTGTAAACATTGATTATTAGCACTCTACAGGGTGTCTCACGGCCATAACATACTAAGGAGTACCTTAGTGAAGAATGGAATTGTAGATAAAATTACCTATTTATTTCCGTCTAAATTTAAATATATCTGAACTTATTTTAAGTTTTGACATGAATCTATAGCATTTATATTTAACGAGAGTACAAAGTACGAACTGCAAAGTTATATAGAAACAATAGAAAATTCCCTAATTTGTAATAGACGTCATTTCGGACATTAACTTGATGAAATGGCTATTAGTGTTGTTGATAAGTAGAGCCGGCGGGGTTCTAATCGTTTAATTGATCGCTGTGTCTCGAGTTTGATACAATCAATTTGTTATCAGCAAGTGAACTTGTTGGTGTGCTGGTGTAGGATTAATTTTCCGAATGTAGACCGCGCCTCGCCACGCCCAACTGTACGCGGCTAATTAATAGTGTTTTCGATAGGTGCGTTGCGTCCGAGCTCACGTTACATCTTCCATTAGCTAGCATCAAGCCTTCGCCTTGGAACCTTGAAACTACAAGTGCGGTCACTTACTTTATGATGTATTACCCCTCGATTAGCGATCACAGCCCTCTCACCCACTTCTCACTCGGTGTTCATTCTTGTAATATGCCATTCGATGATTAATCGAAAACAAACAAGCCTTCTTATGACCAGAATATTATTCAAACCATTTTAATCAGTTTATGTCTACAAACTTTAACATAGTGATGTGGTATACATTGGAACAATTACAAAAGTTAAAAACATACTTATTTCAGATAAAAATCTATATATCGGTCCTATAATTACGCCACGCAAAACCGAAATAGTTTTACAAAAAGGAGATAACTATACTCTTTCGTGTAAAGGATATAATTTGGAGAATTTTACGCAGCAAGATGTACCTGAAGAAATTATTGGAAATTTTAAATCAGAGTTCAGATATGCGAACATAACAGACGATGAAGAATATGACACTGAGTTGTTTATTGATCTGTACAATGTCGATCAGTACGCTATCGGATATTACGCGTGTTCCGATAAGTTCGCAGACACAAGTGTTTTAAATAACCTCGTTGAAGAGCCGGAGAATAACGAACACGTTTCTTATATTTACATTTACGTTAATGGTGAGAGAACTACCATTCACTAGATAACACTTATGAACATTCATGAACGTTTTATCGTAACACTTGTATGAATTCTAGGGACTGGTAGTTTATTCGCACCGATGAGAGAGATTATCATTCCCAAATCTGATAAAGTAGTAATTGAATGTAGACCAACTACACCAGACGTACATGTCAACCTAACTGCGGTATGTATGCAGCAACCAACATTACTTGGTGTTTATAACGTGCATCGATCCAGCATCGGCGCTTAAATATAGAACAAATAAGATGACATAGCTTGTGCCTTTATAACTAATACATCAATATTAAACTCTTTTAGAAAATAGAGAACACTAACAATATTTATACAAGCAACAACAATTGTGAATAATTAACTGTCAAATACTTGAAACAAAGTTGAAACATTTGTATCTAATATAGTTGCTAATGCTTATTGCTAATAGCATTCAGGAATACAATTAAAGCATGAATTAAGCGAAACTGAATAGTACAAAATGTTTTTATAACAACATTATCATTATTCAGGTTATTGAAGCTACTAAACGGTTCTCTCCCAAAGTTGGGTTCATCTTTGATAACGATCTCTTCAATAGTCATTTTGGATTAAACATGTATATTTGTACATTTAAGAGAAATGACAAAACGGAAGAAAAAGAGGTTTTTGTGCAACGTAGGTGTTAGATTTTGTATTGTATACGTACAATATTACTTACCACATTCACGTGTAACGTCTCTATGGTATTAGTTTATCAAATTGATCATAATTCAATAACATCTCATCGGTATGTTTTAAAACAATCTCAATATAGAAACTATCGTGAGTGTGGTGATAAATGTTTTTCAATTTTAAGAATAATTGGAATCAAAATCTGTCTTAATAATTGAAAAACATTGCATAATTAAATTGACATGCAACGAACATAATTTATTTACTTACTAACAATAACATTTATTTGGTAATTATGAAAATGGTCGCAGAGTAACAAGACAACACCGTATCTTTTATATTCGCCAAAGATTGGATTTGTAATGAAACACGTTAGTAATAAAGGTTACAAATGCCAAGGCGTCCTGGGAAGACAAAACAATTGGAGACATATTCGTAGTAAGTAACCTAGTAGATGTCCTGGTAGCGTGGTGTGATGGTCCATTCGATGGTAGAGATCGCGATTCGAGCTATTTTTTGTTAATTTGTTAATTTCATGTTCAGCTTGCGCCTTGTGTTGACCTAACTTTCGTCTTCTTTATTGTGTAGTTGCTCTGTGTCTATGATTGCACGCTTTAATCATAAATCTTCTACATTAACCTTACTAATACTATTCTAACATTTTCTGTTAATTTGTGTACAGCTTGTGTAAACTCATTATTTTTGTTTTTCTTTTTTATTATTATTTATAGAGCGTACTCGTACAGTACAATATGTTTCATTGAGTTCAGCAAATATATATTTCATATTGTTCCTTTTACACCCTTTTCTTAAAGAAATAACGTATACCGTTCTGTCGTGTTTATTTTTTAGAACATTTGAATGCAGCCAGTTAAATAGATATATCGAGTTGTTTAGACTACGCGTCTGACAAATGCCCTCGATTATCAATGATATGTTCCACAAAACAATGTATATTTGCTGTAACTACTTCTCGGGGCTATGGTTGGAAGTATACGTAGATTATATCTACGTTTTATAGTTATTTCACAAATTAAAAAACATATTTATTCATGTTAAAACCAGGTATAAAACTAGTATTTTCTTTTTGGATAACTCGTAGAAAAATTATTATTTCAATTAATGAAATGAGTATGAAAAAAGATTATTTTTTGTAGTCTGTACAGGGTGTAATTTTTGCCACCTGAAAGGGTGAACTCATATTTTATTATACATTATCTGAAACGGCTTCAATTTAAAGAAATTACACCGTGTATATTTATTTATGGCATCAAACCATTAAATTTAATTTAATCTCTAAAATATTTAATTATTTTGTTTACTGTCACATGCAATCAAAACTTTAGTTTCCATTTAAAATGCTATAAACATTTAAAAAATACAATAATAAAATAGGTGTATAGTTTATATAAAGAAAAGTGGGCAAATGGTTTCCATAGAGACTCAGATGTACAGAATCAAAGAGAGCTGAATTTACTCTAAATTAACCAGTGCTCATATCATGGCTCACTAATTGTAAACAGTTATTGAAAACCTGAACATCCCACCTCCTCTTTCCACCCTTGATCTCTAGAGACCAAATATGTCCAGATAAACAATAATCATAAGCTGATACAAAAATGAAAATCATTGTAACAACAGGATACATTTTAAAACAGCTTTTTCCGGGAACAATTTAATGCTGATTGCTATAATTCTAGATTATACTCTGCTCTCTCGATTGGTACGGTGTCTCTTCTGATAGCTCTTGGATCGAATACCATAGAGATTTGCCCACTCCTCTTAAGTTTTTTAGTACCGCATGCGATGTCCTCATGTGACGTCATTGCGTGAATACACCTCAATACATGCATTATTTTATTTGGTCCTGCCTAAGGGTGTGATTTCATGATGAAATCGAGCGGAGCGGAGAGTACCTCAATCAACCAATCAAAATACATTACGAAAAGATTTTGACGTGTTTAACCCGTTGTGGTTGGTCTATTGAGCTAACACTGCGCTCCGCTTCCAGGGACACGCACCTTTAGAACAGAAAACATTCCATAAAAATCCGTGATAGCAATCAAGAATTGTTCCAGATCCACACAATTAATTACCGACTTATATTACCGTTCGAACTACTTGTTATCATTGCAATGACGCCACGTGTGGATATTTAGACTTTAAGGATAAATTATCATACAATTTAAATGATTTGACTCTATTAGCAGAATAAGTTAATGACTTTGAATAATGGTATCTACCTATGAGATTTTTGTATAAAACATACTTTTTCAGATTCTAAACCGCCTCCCTCCCCAAAAATATCCTATGATGATAGCCGATTTGTTGAAGGTGAAACGTTCTCGATAAACTGCACAGTTTCATATGAAATCAACATCAATGTCCGAATGACTTGGAAATATCCAGAAGGAGTTGATCCGGTAAGTTCTAACTTTATTTACTGGGTCGAATTATTATTTGGACCTCAGAACCAAGAATGTGTGATAAATCGAATTTGTCTACTTTATCAAGGTCCGTTTATATCTACCGGCTGGCTCAGTGGGTGACAGACACGTAGCGTAGTAGACAGACATCGTTTTTTACATCTAAAATTTCACTTACTTACCGTCTCAGATATAGACAGACTCGTCGGCAGAAGACGTTGCCAATTACGGTTTCGTCTGATAATCTATTCACTTTACCCGACAAGTAGCTAAAGACACGCATAGACATGAACAGGAATGACAAAATATTATTTCCACGAAGATAGACACTGCAATGCCCGTGTCTGGTCTGGAAAATCGATCACATTACTCTACAATTTTATAAACGTAAGAACTAAAAGAGTATAGCTACAGACTTGCTACAGACCTATATGTGAATTATGAAACCACGACAGTCAGAGAGCACGTAATCTGTTGTTATCACGTTATATTTCGGTTGTTTCAATCGTCAAGCCTCGTCGGAGGCCTTAAAGCGGTCTAAGAACTCCGACATAAGGGCAAATAACCTATTGAAGCTTACTTTAGCGTCATAATAAATATTTCAGACCACAGTAATTGAAACAACTAACACATACAGCGCAAGTGATATCTTATATAGAAGTATCACAATAGTGAATGCGACCAAAATACACGCCGGGGTTTATACATGCAACACATATAACAACCGTGGAAACCTGAGTAGCAGTTGCACCAAAAAATATCTACGTAAGTTTGTGAACACTCTACTTGAAGCGGATTGCATCAGAACTCTTGCCTTTATACAGTATTTAAATTAATTGATTATGTTTTTTTTTAATTTATTTATTTAAGGTCGCTAAAACAACTTGGTCATCAGCGACCGACAACCAATATGTACTAATGATATGTATGATTAAAATAGAACACTATTTAAAACGAGCGTCTTTTGTTTTTAAATGTATTTAGGCGCTAAAAAGATGTAAGCGTTCTTGTGCAATCCATTCTATATACCTACCTATTGTAAAACAGAAGACTGTGTTTGTTGGTTTGAATGTGCTTATTTCTAGAACTACCCAGAATAATAAAGAATCTAGAATAAACAAGTACTTTGTAAAAAGAACTTGATTTTTTGCAAGCTTTTATTTTTATCATCTTTTTGCCATTATCATGATTTTATCTTAATTAATAACTGGGTACAAAACAATTACTAGCAATATTTGATTACAAAAAACATCGGGACAGGTAAAACTAAATAAAAGCTTGTAAAAATGTTTGCATAATATGACAACCTTATTCAAGTAATATACTACTTTTTACTTACTTACTTAGTTATACTACTTTTCGAAAAATACCTTCAGAGGCCGGTATATCGCGTCTAAAAGACAGGCAATTGCGAGTATGTTATATATACGAGTAACATTTTTTTACAGCGGAACCGATACTGTCCGATATAACGAAGACGCGAGACGAACCATACTTTGAATCACAACTACCCCGCACTTCTCGCTCATTAAAACTAGATTCGTATCCTCCTGCTACTTATTATTTGTAAGTATCGTCACTATTGTTCAGTTAATTAGTTCGTTCTTTTAGATGAGATGTATGAAAAAGATCAATTACTTGAAAATGTTGAGCACTTTTAGTACTATGTCAGTTTGAAAATTCTTACTGATATGTTAGTAGGTATTAGGTATAGAAGTTTGAGGGGGATTGCGTAACAACTATTAAGTCTATTTAAAACGGGAACTTACGTACGACGGAGACTACTGTCGAGAGTTCCTCGACACGTTTCGGCCACATACGGTAGCCTTCATCAGGAGGTGGGTGAAGCGCTCGCGACAGCGTCTCTCCCCGCACTGCCGTCGTACGTAAGTTCCCGTTTTAAATAAATAATAATGACATTAACGTACGTTTCAATTCATAGTAAAACTACTAAGTCTTTTTAAAGCTTAAATATGTCTATATCAAAATCCGTTCGTTCTAACCTGCATTAGCTTAGAACAAATAGAACACATTTTAGAACGAACTTAATTTGACTTTTAAATATATTTAAGCACTAAATAACATTTAAAATTTTCGTGCAATCCGCCCTGAATACGACAAAGCTTTAAGTGTCTTCTACTATCTCCTTAATTACTCACATTTATCATTTCTAGACTCAAGAATAACGAAAGAATACCGGAAGGTAGCAAGAAATATTATACAAAATATGAAAAAATTATCAAACAAGTGCAAATTATAATTGAGGATACTAATGTGACTGATACAGCGAATTACACGCTCGTGGCTACAAACAGACATTTGCATAAGAATGGAACCCTTGATATCCGGATTTGGGGTAAGTACAGAGTACTGCGTAAAACAATACTTGCATGGATCCACTATTGTACCTATTTCACAAAGATTAAACACCTACCAAGATAAATTATTAATAGAAACTCTTCCTTATAATAGCTTTTCCGGTATTAGAAAAATAAATTCAAATCTATTAGGTATATCACATAGCGTTAATATTGTTTTTATATCATTCAGCAAAAGCAGAAATCGTTGAGTTTGAAGATAAAACATGTGTGCTCGGAACAAAAACGACTCTTATCTGCAAGGCTATGGGGTACAGAACACCGGAGATTACTTGGGTCAGTAATGGTACGGGAATTCCCAAAGTAAGTACTTAGCGAGAACTTATCAATATCAATATTAATACAAGAATTTAAATAAAATTTAACAATTATGTTTTAAGGCAGTTATGTGTGTATGCAGATATGTTAAACAGAAGAAGTATTTTTCAATAATATAACGTTGCCTTGTCAGTGAAAGAAATCAGAAGAGAATTTAAGTTAGTTAAAATTAGTGACAGATTTTAGAGAAAGAAATTTCACTTCAGCTAAAAAGTTATTTCTGTTTTCAGGATTACAAAAGTACGAAAGTAGATGTGCACTCTTTGATCAGTGTCACAGCATACTTGGATATCCCATGTAAGGACACTTTGGACATCGAGTGTCGCGCTGTCAATAGAGTGAAAGAGGCGAGCCGATCCGATTCAGTAACGAGAAAAATATTAGTCTATGAAATGATTAACGGATTCGGAATTAATAGTAACAGATCAGTTTGGTACAACGAGGGAAGCAATGTCTCAATACAATGTCTGGCCTCCAAATATCAATTCATTCATGTTGCTTGGGATAGTTTCGACAAATGTAAGCATGATTTAAATACCTTTTGTGATATGATTATTACAGTACTAGCGGCTGCCCTCGCTTAGCTTAGGGTGAAAAGACTACCATTAGGGGCTGAATTTCCTAGTGCTCAGTCATGAAAGGAACCTCTGTACCAAATTTTAAGTTTCTAGGTACAGTAGTTTTAGCTGTGATATATAAGCCAGGTAGTCAGTTAGTCAGGTTTGCCTTTTATACTCATCTATATAAATAAAAATGAATTGTTGTTCGTTAGTCTGCTTAAAACTCGGGAACGGCTGAACCGATTTGGCTAATTTTGGCCTTGATATATTCATGAAAGTCCAGGGAAGGTTTAAACGGTAAGCAGTGAGGAAAAAAATGCAGGTGAAACCGCAGGGCACAGCTAGTATAATTATAAAGATAAGGAAATACACTTAACAAACTTTTAGACAATAAGGAAAAGTTGAGAAAGAGGGCTCAATTTCTTTTTTTCTTCTATATTTTGTTAATAAGGCACTGGTAATGAATACCAAGCGAAATAAGCTCGTTGAAAATATCACCACAGAGCTGCAGTATGGGAGATATAACCACCATTTTTCTGTAATGCGTATCGTGTAGTTGTATCATATAAGGCATCTGGGCAATGATAAGGCGTTAAAATCTTATTTACAGCGGTGGATTCGGAGAACGAATTTTCGCTAATATCGACATTGAAAATAAACAATATTCGCCTGAACGAGTCTGGAGTGTATGAGTGCCGTGGAAACAAGACAGATGGAACATCCGTTTATGAAACTGTGGAGATTAATGTTGCAGGTATTTATTTTATATTTATAGTTCATTGTTAGTTTTCAGTGAGTACACTTGAATTTCCTAGAACATTATTTGTTTTATTTAACTAAGATATGTACACATTTGTTCACAATGACAAAAGCCCAACATGCTACAATGATATATAACGGAGTGGCGTCAGCCATTGTATTGAAAACACCACTTGAGTCAAAGTCAACTATCTTTATTCAGGTTTGAATTTACCACCCATTCGGAAGAGCATCAGCAGAGAAGAATGGGCAAGAAACTCTGCCGTCAACTCAATCTTTTATACACGCCTTTTATAGGCTCGAAGTGGTGGGGTTGACCGTTGCACGTTGTTGTTTCATAATTCTCAGGAGCTCTTGACTGTTCGACGATCCGCGCCAGAATGACTTGCGGAGCGTCGAGCAGTCTTATTTATAGACACTCAATAACAACCATTTTCGTACAGAATTATTTTACATTGGTTTTTGATGTTACAATAGTTAAACCAATTAACTTTAAACATAAATTGATAATCAAATAATTATAAAACATTAAAATCAAATGGAAATCAATTGAATAACTGTTCAAACATTAAATAATGAAATGAATTATTGTTAAACATTAAAATCACCATTAATGTTAAATAAAATGATTATTATAATCTTATTTCTGACGCTTGTTGCCACAGTCACGCCGACACGGCCATTCTGACAGGCGGCGCGCGCTCTGCGCCTGCCTGCGTTGTGATGTTTTATTTCTGAAATTAAGAAAATGCATTTCTTTGAAGCGGGTATCTGTAAGGACATCGTAAGTCGTCGTAAGGACAGTACACACAGATCCGTATTGTACTACCTTATGAGTTTAGAAACTGTGGTGTGTACGTGTCTGCTCACGGTCCCACAAGGCGTCCCTACGGTATCTCATGGTTCACTTGTGGATGCATCAAGGACCCGTGGTTGGCACAAGGGAACACATGGCTAGCTCAGAGGTACCACTCTCCAGCATTTTAATCTAGTAGATTATTATTATAGCTAACTGTGGTGTGTACGTGTCTGCTCATGGTCCCACAAGGCGTCCCTACGGTCCATCATGGTTCACTTGTGGATGCATCAAGGACCCGTGGTTAGCACAAGGGAACACATGGCTAGCTCAAAGGTAGCACTCTCCAGTATTTTATTCTAGTAGATCTCCTCGGAGTCACGGGACAACCCCGGTCTTTTTGAGAGGCTTGCGAGGGGATACAGATCCAACTCGTAGAGGCCCTTTGGAGATGTTTAATGTAATGGATTACAACTGCAGGGCCACACTAGTAGATTATTATTATAGCTACTAGGGGTGTAGTTGCAAATGTGATTTAAAATAATGAAGAGAATAAATGAATTTTAACTCAGCTTTATCCGGTGATGAGTGCTCGTTGTCGGGAGCCATCTGGACTGGCGGACCAGTTACCGGATCGACAGCAGTTTCATTGTTTTGAGGAGTATCTGGATCTTCACGCCGACACGGCACCTTCGGTTGTGGCGCACGGCGAAGTTGGTCATGTGCGACTTTTCTTGGTCTGCCGCCGCCAACCACCTTCACAAGGTAGCGGTCATTTTCTAGGATTCTGGAAATCTCACAAGGTTTCATAAATTTTAGGTCTAAAGAGGTTTGATTGCGTGGGTTGTTTTTGATCAACACTTAATCACCACGCTGAAAATGTTGAATGTTGAATTTGGCTTTACGTTTATTAAAACGTTGCCGATCTTGTTCCGCTGACTGCGTCATGTTCCCATGCGCATATCGTGTGAGTGCTTCAATGTCGACTGTTGCTTCTTCTATATTCACCAAAGTGTGAAGCTCTGGTGGGACGCAATGTTGACGTTGGCTAAGAAGTGTGAGTGGAGCCATACCTGTGACGCGGTGTACTGTACAGTTCATCGCTAGATGGAGTTGTTCCAACGTAGTATGCCATGGTTCCACTTCATAATTGTTGATCATAAATGCATTCTTGAATGTTGCTCTTTCAACTTGTCCATTTGCTCGGCTGACTCCTGGCGCAATTGAGTGAATATCGATCCCAAAACTGTCGCAGTAACTTTTGAACTCTCCGAGGAATTCTCTTCTTCCATCCACCATTATCTGGACCGGTGTTCCGAATAGATTAGCTGAACTTGTAGAAATCCTAAGGTTCCTTTCGATGTTCTGCATATGACACAGTTGCCCGCAAATCTTCGTACTTGGGAACACATCTTATCGGACCAATATGTTTCCTTGATTTTCTTTAGTGTCGCCTCCCATCCAGGATGTTTCAATGCAGCATTTAAATGATTGACGATGCTCCATTGAAATTACTTGGGACCCACTATAGAAGTCTGTGGCCCAAAAACTGGATCTTGAACGGACTTCCGCAGCATACGGTCCTCCAATATGTAGCCGTCCATAGAGCGGTTGTCCCTCAAGTTATCCATTATAGGGCGAAATTCTTCATCTCGCCTTTTCTCGACCTTGATCTAGTCCATATCTCTTGTCAAAACGTTGACCATGAGCTCCGTTGGATTTCTACTGAAGAAGTCTGCACGCTGGAGCCGTTCGCCTGTGTTGGTACTCAACTGCAAAGTCAAAGTTTTAGAGAAAAGCCCACCATCGACGAATTCTTGGGAGGACCTCCTTCAGCAAACACCTTACATCTATTCATTACGTCATTGACGTATACCTGAGCAATTTTTCCAAGAAGCTTACTTAGAACTCTATTGAAGGTTCGTTGACATACCGGGCAGGCGTTACAGAGCCCGAAGGGCATAGCGAGGTGCTCGTATAGTCCATCGGGAGTAAAGAAGGCGGTCTTCTCGATGGAATCTTCAGCAATAGGAATTTGACGAAAGCCCGCTGCCATGTCAAACTCGTGTAGTAGTGCCCATCCGCTACCTGGTCAATCCGGTCAGATACCAGCGGTAGAGGACAACAATCAAGCAGGGTACCGGCATCGAGCTCTCGAAAATCCACACAGAGTCGGCCATCGCCACTCCTCTCCTTCACTTGAAAACTGAATATTGTTATCAAGGAGCTCCCCGACAACACTGCGAACGCTTTCTCGTTCGACCGGACCTAGACGGCAACGGATGACGTTCGACGCATCTATCAGGACTTCCAAGCCTGATTTACAATTGACTCGAGTCCTCGGACATCCCCGGACGAACATGTGCTGGGACCCCATCAACAGGTGACGCAGCTGAGAGACCTCTCCTGAATCCGCAAGGCCAGAGTCCGACCTGTCGAACATGGGGTCTTTTAGGGCAACTTGTTGAACGCGTCGCACGCGAACCAGTTGAGTCCCCTGTGGAGAAACCATCACCCTCAAGTTGGCACCATGAATCAAATTCATCCCAATCAAAACATCTGTCGCCATATCTTCATCAGGCAACACGAAAAACTGGAGCCCAACACAGACAGTATCGACGGCGCATATGGTCACCAATTTCATCAGTGACAGTACCGGGAACCGTCCGACTCCCCTCAAGCAGCTGACGGCTGAGCCCCATGTCCCGGCAATGCAGCTGCAAAAGACTCCCGCACGATGGAACACTCGGCGCCGCCGCCGAACGCTGCTTGGATAGACCGATCACCAATCAAAACCATGACCGGCGCCCACTTGGACCCCGCCACATGGCTGACGTCCAAGTCAATGCACTTACTCTGTCGAAGCACACTTCATATGAATGGTGCGGCCTCTGGCAACAAGTGCAAACTGTTGCACTCGAGACCTTGAGTCCAGAACCTTCTTCAGACGGCTTGAATTTGCAATCATTCGTAGAATGATTGGTTCTCTTGCAGATTTGACAACTTCGAGGCTGGTTATCCGAAAAGCGTGGACGTTTACTTGAAACCATCCTTATTGATGAAGCGACAGAGATCAGTTCTGGTACCAAAGCCGCTCGTGCGTTAAGGAGTTCAATGCGAAGACATTCATCATTGATACATCCTATCACGGCTTCTACAGAATGTTCATTGTCCAGGCTGTCCTTGGTTACCCTTTTCCAAAGGACCCAAGCGCGTGACCAGAATCCTGTGATATCCTTGGACGAATCGTAAACATGCTCTCGGAACCCGAGTATATCCCGAGAGTGTCTATTTTCGGGTTCAAAGGTGGTCATCAGGTTTTGACGTAGTTCTTCCCATGAAGACGTGGTCACCATCCAGTCATCAGCCCACATTCTCGCTTGTCCCTTCCACAAGCTGCAGGCTATGCTATCATACGGACTTCAAAATCGTTGAGTTGGTACGTCATCTTAGCCTTGTCAATATGATGACACCATTCTCGAATGCCAACATTGGTGTCAGGATCATATGACGGTAGATAGACGTCCTTAATCTTTATTTTATCTTCCGTCGGTGGTGAAGACAAGCGTTCGGACATTTGCTGCATCATCTCCATCATCTTCATGAAGAATTGCAGTGGTACATAGTCTCTTGATGCCACTTGGATCAGATGGTTCTGAGGGAGTTGTTTGGATCGAAGCTTGTTCTGATCCCACTTCTGATAACGGAGTGGCGTCAGCCATTGTATTGAAAACACCACTTGAGTCAAAGTCAACTATCTTTATTCAGGTTTGAATTTACCACCCATTCGGAAGAGCATCAGCAGAGAAGAATGGGCAAGAAACTCTGCCGTCAACTCAATCTTTTATACACGCCTTTTATAGGCTCGAAGTGGTGGGGTTGACCGTTGCACGTTGTTGTTTCATAATTCTCAGGAGCTCTTGACTGTTCGACGATCCGCGCCAGAATGACTTGCGGAGCGTCGAGCAGTCTTATTTATAGACACTCAATAACAACCATTTTCGTACAGAATTATTTTACATTGGTTTTTGATGTTACAATAGTTAAACCAATTAACTTTAAACATAAATTGATAATCAAATAATTATAAAACATTAAAATCAAATGGAAATCAATTGAATAACTGTTCAAACATTAAATAATGAAATGAATTATTGTTAAACATTAAAATCACCATTAATGTTAAATAAAATGATTATTATAATCTTATTTCTGACGCTTGTTGCCACAGTCACGCCGACATATACAATATTTTAAAGAAAACAGAATTTATAAGGTGAGTTTATAATTTTAGCTAAAATGGCACCGATTTTGAAAGAAACGGCCACTACCGACAGAGACAAATATGCGTACCCTTCTACAAGTGTCCAATTCCATTGTGAGGCTGAAGGAGTTCCCCTGCCAGAGATACGGTGGTTTAAGGTAAAGCTCATTTTTCATTTAAACAAGAGACTTCAAGCTAAGCTTAAAAAGTAAAAAATATAACTGACTTTATTTTTTTTTACTTTTTAAGTGATTTCTCACTTTAACCCTTTTAAAACACTTTTCAGAAAGTAAAACATAATTACATACCTCATATATGAAATTGGTTCAAAATGTAATTATGTAATCTGACAGCATATCTACCGTCTTGTAATAAAGAAAACATAACATTTATAAATGAGAATATAGACGGCGGAGATAACCATTTTCTGGGTATTTTAAGTCTAACTTATACCTACAGCTCCAGAAATACCTGCTAAAATGACAAATATCGACTTATTCGTCAACTGGCGGCTGGCGGTCGCCAGTCGCCGATCGCCAATTGGCACAATCCGATGTTACCGATTTTTTGTTCGTCAACTGGCAGCTCCAAAGATTATTCTGAAGTTTAATTTCTTATCAAACAATTATCTTTCAGGATGGCGAATTAATTAAAAACTTTTCAGAAAATGGAATAAATTGGACAGAACAAACTGTAAATCGTAGTATAGTTAACTCTACAATATCAATAGACAGTATGAGACAAGAATACGCAGGGACGTACGAGTGTGTGGTGCTCGGCGACGATGACGGCTCGGAGCGAAAGATTACATACTCACTTGTTATGAAAGGTAGGAATTTGGATCTTATATAAGTAGTACCTAACTGTGATTTCTGCAAGAAATGCACAAGGGGTAGGAGTCGTGGCGTACTCTAGTTCTTCTTTTCTTGTCTATCTATTTATACTTATGTAAATAATATAGTCAAAAGATTATAAATATATATAAATATATATAATAAATATAGATAAAAGATGGTTATTCAAATCGGATTGTAGTCCATCGAAAAGTTACATTTGGGGTTGCGTTTTTTAGAGGACGCAATTTTATTTTTTTGATGTGTAGGGGGGGTCAGTGTAAAGCTAAAACTAAGTTTGTGGGGTCGCCACCCTTGTCCCACGGCCGCCATCTTGAAAATAGGGGTTGAAATGGTTTTTACGATATATCTCTTAAACTATTAATTTGATTTTTTTTTTATTCAACATTTTTGTTGCAAATTAAATTCTCTACAACTTTGGTCCAGTAACTTTTTGTCGTAGAACTATAAATAAAAAAGTTATAGGCGAAAATGTTCAGAAATTCGAAAAGTAAAAATAAGAGACATAAGGGACATTACAGCTGCTGCTGATCCTAATACCGATCTATCGAAGGTCGTAGTTCGATTAGGTGGGTTCCATTTGCTCATGTCGTTCATAGGTGCGATTGGATATATCATGTCTGGTAGTGAACTCGAGGATATCTTCAAATTAATTTATGCTGAGAACTGTGTACAGCACATAATGTCTGGACATGCTTATGGTAGGGCTGTACGTGCTCATTTGCTAGTGCATTTATCATTAACAAAAATATTTATGGATTCAATAGAATTTACAGAAGAAGAACGAGATTTTCTGGATGATAATAGTACTTTAAATGAGCACGTACAGCCCTACCATAAGCATGTCCAGACGTTATGTGCTGTACACAGTTCTCAGCATAAATTAATTTGAAGATATCCTCGAGTTCACTACCAGACATGATATATCCAATCGCACCTATGAACTATGAACGACATGAGCAAATGGAACCCACCTAATCGAACTACGACCTTCGATAGATCGGTATTAGGATCAGCAGCAGCTGTAATGTCCCTTAAGTCTTTTATTTTTACTTTTCGAATTTCTGAACATTTTCGCTTATAACTTTTTTATTTATAGTTCTACGACAAAAAGTTACTGGACCAAAGTTGTAGAGAATTTAATTTGCAACAAAAATGTTAACAATTTTTTTAAATCAAATTAATAGTTTAAGAGATATATCGTAAAAACCATTTCAACCCCTATTTTCATGATGGCGGCCGTGGGACAAGGGTGGCGACCCCACAAACTTGTTTTTAGCTTTACACTGACCCCCCCTACACATCAAAAAAATAAAATCGCGTCCTCTAAAAAACGCAAGGTTAGGCCTAAAAAATGTAACATTTCGATGGACTAATTGGTAGTTCCTGAAATTAGCGCGTTCAAACAAACAAAAACCAACTTTATTATATTAGCATAGATTTATTATAGAGCTTTTTATGTCTGTCAAACGGAAGGAAAGGAAATGTTTTGGTTCTTTGCTTCTTTTAAAATAAATGCTATCCTTTCATGTCCTCTTTCATTCACAATTATTAGCTGCGTTTGCGGTTACTACCCAAACCACAAAGACATATTTTAAGAGTTACTTGGCTCTACCTCAAGTAGGCCAAATATCATATTTTCCTCGTAGTTTACTATTAGTAAACATTTTCATTGAAAGAGAGAGAGAGACATATTGAATGTTGAACACTTAATAGTGAACTACTGCCTTGTTTATGGTTTATTGTTCATTTTTGTTCCGAGTAATTTAGCAAAGGTTACTCAGAATGTGTGTAAAATAATTGTGACGAATAATTTGTTATTGTGTTTATATTTTAACAGGAAAAATATACTTATTTAAAAAACTCACTTCAGTAATAACATCAAAACTAACTAATTCAATTGTATTACAGGAGAAATAGCTATCACAAATTACGCGATAGCAATAGCAGTTATCATACTACTGCTAATCATACTAGTAGCTTACTTGACGTGGAAAGTGAAGAAGGAGAAGCAATTCCGCAGAGAACTAGCAGCTGCTGGTCTTCTTTACTTCAAAGAAGGAGTGACCAAGTCTTTGAACCCTCAACTTGGAATCGATGAACAAGCCGAACTACTGCCATATGATGATCGATTCGAATTTCCAGCTGATAAGTTGAAATTAGGTAAAGTGTTACAGTCAAAGTTAGAAAGTAAAAGCCTGTAATGTTCCACTAGGCAAAGACCTCAAATCTCACTGAATATCAGTAGAGTAAGAATATATATTTAAAGTATGGTTGACATTTGTATGCTCCTAGCACACTGGGGCTACCGCCATCGCATGCGATATGACTCGCTTGACGCATTCGTGGTACAAAGGCGAATCTTTGCTCAATATATCGTACTTGTATCTTATGCGGTAGCGTCACACGTTGGCGTTTAAAAGGAGCGTTCTTAATTTCAGAAAAGTCTATGCTAACTAATGAATTATTTTGTAAGAAAAAAAGTTACAAAAAAATTACATCTCATTACACTTGTTTCATATTTGTTGTAGGCATAAAGCTAGGTGCGGGTGCTTTCGGAGTGGTATACAAGGCAGAAGCTCGTGGCATCATCAACGCTGAAGAGACTACTCCAGTCGCTGTGAAGATGGTCGTGAAGACTGCAGACAACATGTATATCAAGGCATTGGCTTCGGAACTCAAGATTATGGTGCATTTGGGGAAACACATCAACATTGTCAACCTGCTTGGAGCTTGCACCAAGAATGTGGGGAAACGTAAGTTCCACGTTTACTTAACGTAAATTTTCATATTTGCTTTTTATATTTTTGAAAGGCTTAATCCCGATATATCATAATGTCTTGTAGCAAACCCTGAAGAATATATAGTAAATGACAATGTACAAAAAACAATGAACTTAATGATTACATTGTGTATCCTGAATATAAAACGCTCAGGGTTTTATGAACAAATTAAATAATAATGTAGCTAGAACTTTATATTTTATTTTATTCTTTCCTGTAATTTTGCAATCAGTATGAACTCATATTGAGATTGATGATGATGATAGAACAAACATACAATTAAAAGACACATACATTATGTTTCTGCGTTTGTAATTACTTCATTAATTTTATTGTCAATTGTTTTCCTTGCAATATGTGTTGCTTAATTAAACCATTTTGAGCCCTAATCAAAGCAAAATATTTTTTCCAAGTATTAGTTGTACCACCGTATTAGTGGTACCACCATATTGGTAGTACCACCATACGAGTGGCATAGTGGTAATGGACTACACTACGTCAACTAGTGTACCTAGTGTACTTTTACCTTATACTATGATAACACTTTTTACAAGGCAAAACAACCTATTTACTGTAGTTACTTGTTTGATTTTTGGGTTACTTCTAATAACGGATTATTCGCTTAGTAGTAGAGGCTTAGTAGTAGAGACAGCCACGTTAAAATGACTACCTACATTAAGGGTCAACACAGAGTTAAGCGTGCGCCCGTCGCGTACGCCCGCCGCGTGCGCCCGTCTCTAAGCTCTATTTGTAGTGCAAATAGTGATCGCTCTATTTAATATAGTTCAATAAAACTTTAACAACTTAAAATAAAAAATATTTATTTTTTAAGAGAATATGTTTCTTTTTCCAGGCGAACTGGCCGTGATTGTTGAGTACTGCGAGTTCGGGAACATCCATAACTACATATTCCGTCACCGCGGAGTATTTATAGACCAACTTACGGACAGTAAGGAAAAAAGCTTCGGCAAAGTGAATCAGGGCTTCTCCTACACTGGAAGCACTGGGTATGTAAACAGTTCTTTGTAATCTATACTAATATTATAAAGAGGTTCATTTTGTAACAATGTTTGTTCTGTTCGGGCTAATCTCGGGAATTATCAGTCTGATAAGAATAATTATTTTTTCTATATATAGCCACATTCAACGGGAAAGTTATAGGCTATATTCATCCCGAAATTCCCGCGGGAACGGGTACAACGCCGGTAAATCCGCGGGGTACTGCTAGTATAAAGATAAATGGATTATTATTTAAAAGACCTGGGGAAAAACCGATCATTTTGCGATAGTATTAATATTCAACTAATACCCTACTTCAGAATCATATTCTTGAATAGGATCTAGCAAGTATCTATAATATAAAGGAAATAAGCCCTATCTTAGGAAAAATATATTAGTCCGTGGTCTATTTAAAATAATGCACTGAAAAAAATACGGCAATAAACATTATGTTCACAATATCAGAAAGAAAAGAATTTCATGCAGTTTCATTGATTTCCCCAAAATCACTTTTTCCTTATTTATTTGGATAAATAATCAATTCCAAATACCACAATTTACGTCGTAATTGACGCATACTGTGTCTGTGTGTGAAAATTTAAAATGTTTATGCAATAAATATCGAATTGATATTTCAGAGCACAATCCGACTATTTTGGGTGCACAAACACACAAGAAACGGATCACACGTTCGTGAATTCAGCCAACACAAACAGATCCGGACGAAAAAGTAAGTTTTATTACCGAAATGTGTTTAATAACACAAAGATTATGATAATGTGCTCATACTTATGTGTGAACATTTTTGCTTCAGGGGTTTTGATCCCAACCCCTCTTATATACAAGGAAAGTTTTGGGGGTAAGGACTGCCCCCCTTTAAAAATAATTTGATTGCGAAACACTATATCATAATTACGTATAACACTATACCATGCAAAAATCACTTCATTCCTAACCCGCTATAGCTACAACCGTGTCAATAAAGCCGGTTTTACATTACGAAACTAGTGACATGAAATTAGTTTTATAACACTAATTTCACGTGGAATTAACAAAATAATTTATTAGACAAAGAACTAGTAAGTAGGTATACAATGATACGCCGCTAGTCACAAGTATAAATATTATTATTAAACTACTAACAATATATTCCTGTCGCACACAGATATGACAAATAACCAACCGACGGAAACAAAAGGTAATGATAAAGAATAAAATGTTTCGTTGTCCGTTTGTTTGTTATCTCCCGTTGATATTAATTTTGCATTTATTTTTTTATCAAGCACTTGTTGGGTTCACTAAAGGATACCTAATGGTTTTGTTTTACTGTTTCCGTTGTAACACATGTTGCATGAATGGTTTCGGTATGAGTTTTAATTTTGTAAATAGTTGGGTTTGAACTTTTTTGTTGTTACTTCAATAGATAGATGAAATAAACGTTCTTGCAATCGGGTAAATATATATAAAGCTTCTTTGTATTTAAACCAGGGTTTCTTTAAACTGTATTGTACACTTTTAAGTACTGTCACTTTTTCCTTTAAATTGTTTTTTGTTAGTCAAGTGCTATCCATAAACGAAGTTTAATTAACTAAATAAACACACTTTCAAGCATTTTCCAGAGTTTTGCTCTTTCGGAGGCTTTAAAGTGATCTAAAAACTCCGGCATCGGGGTGCTATTACACTCTAAAACTTACGTAGTTACTTCGTGGTTTTGTTTTAATTAAACTTCTTGTTTGGTTTTATACCTTGTTAAATAAGCATTTAAATGCATATGAAGCTATATATTTTATTAACACCATGTGTGAACAATACTACTCTTATTATAAAGCAATGTTCATATAAAGAAATTAATTATGAAGTAACTTACGTTAAAGAAATGTGAGCTGATTACAAAGTGTAAAAATCGCTCCTAGTACACTGACGCTACCGCATGCGATACAGTGCTCAAAGGCTTTTCCTGCAAAAGTCGCATTCGTCAGTTGTATTCTATCACAGTTAATATCGAAGTATACCAAAGGTGTAATACGCTATTATCATCTTAAGTTCTAAACAAATACTTTGTGTAATTTCAGCATCAGAAGGCTACATGCAACCTGAATGGCGGTCTAACTACGAGAGTGACTACAGCTATGAAGGGCGAACTTTACGGCCTCTGACGTCACGAGACCTGCTGGCCTGGTCCTTCCAGATTGCAAGAGGCATGGAGTATCTTGCCAGCAGAAAAGTATGTAGTATACAATTAAGTTTCTGTCGCGTCTGTCTGTCTGTCTGTCTGTCGTTGTGTTTGCGCTAAACTCAAAGGTACTGAAATAGCTTTCAAGAAGTTTTTTCGAAAATTATAGGATATATTTTATCCCGAAGCTCCCATAGGAACGGACACAACGTGGATATAACCGTAAGGCATCCCTAGTTCTCATGATAAAATAATCTTCAACTGTTCGAACCTTTATACACCAATTTGAATTCTCATTCCATTTTATTCGTATTAAAAATATCTTATTTCATTTGTTTGTATGTTTCCAGGTTCTTCACGGTGATTTAGCAGCAAGAAATGTATTGCTAGCACAAGATAACATTGTGAAGATTTGCGACTTTGGACTAGCTAGAAGTATTTATAAGAATGATGAATATCAGAAAAAAGAAAACGTAAGTACAGCCGAATTTAAAAGTTGTATTGCCATGTAATTTTTACGAATTAAATTAAATGGAAGGCTATCCAAATTTTTGTGAAATTAAAATTAAAAATGTTAAAGGCTAAAGTATCATAAAATGCTTCAAAGGGTATCTAAATTTTCATGCTTTGTCAATTATATAAAGTTTTACTATCTGCCATCCATCCAAGTAGTATTCTACCCACCAAAAGTAACCAACTTCGTGTAGGTTATTGCTAACCTTGGCGTTGGAGTTTTTAGACCATCTAAAGGAATCCGACATGGTCTATCTATTGAAAGAACCGATACCGACCATTTTACGTACCCCTCGAAGCACGGTAGCGCTCAGATAGAAATGCCACTATCAGCGATCCATCCAAGAAGGGTTTCAGCTGTACGATGCTTATCAATCGCAATGAACTAACATCGCTTATTCGAACTACACCACAAGGGCTACTACTCACCGATCACGTCGTATAATATCAAAAGTCAAAACATTTTAACATCGCTACTCCCACAGACACTACAAATAAATACTAAGTACCTTATTCATAAACGCTTATTATCAGTACTTTAGTTATCAAATGGTTTGTCCCTTTCCGACATACGCTATTAGCCAAAGAGCGAAAGAGACAAAACACTTTAAAACACTGTTTAAGTTAAATATCGTTTTTGAATAAGGCAATATTGTTCTTCTCCTTCTTCGTCGAGTGGATGGTCAACCTGACCAATCCTGGTGTCAGAGTTATTGAGCCGCCAAAGGCCTCTGACATGGCTCATCAATATTGTTGTTGAATACTTAATGGAATCGCTTACGAAACCCTCGTCTTAATTTTACAGAGTCCATTGCCGGTGAAGTGGTTAGCCATAGAATGTATGACAGACCGCATTTTCTCCACCCAGTCGGACGTGTGGTCTTTCGGCATAGTTCTGTGGGAACTCTTCTCATTGGCCAAAACTCCGTACCCGAACATTAGCCCCGCAAATCTACTCCAGTTTTTGAGTGAAGGGTAAGTCTTGGCCTCATTGCCCGTACTCAGAGATATCAAATGCTTCCTTAGTAGAGATTGAATGAGTTATTTTGACATGTAATGTATGGAAAAATACGTTAATTTGTTGATAATTTAATGAACGTCCCTAAGTGCGGCAAAATTTATTTGTAATAGAGTAATAATTATTTGTGTTTAGGATCTTCTTAATAAAAACTATAACCAACCAAACCCTAATTGTACCTTCTTTTATACATGACTAAAATACCATTAAAATCTTAGTAAAACTATTCATTTTATATATTTGTATGTAACTATGATAAATTTTAACTGTATCTCGTTTCAGACATCGCCTAGATAAGCCTACCTATGCGGACGACCGGATCTACCAAGTGATGCAACGCTGCTGGGAACAGAAACCCAACGCACGACCGTCCTTCACGCAACTTCAGGAATTATTGGGAACCTTCCTTGAAGACAATGTTAGGAATGTAAGTCATTTTCACTGGGTAATTAAAGAGAGTCCCTACAGTAAGAAGGACACTACATTAAGTTATTTTATTGTTAGGAAAGAGTTAGACTAGCCCGTTGGCACAGTGGCATGTGAGAGCGCTTACTGTGTGGGGGTTGTGGGTTCGATTCCCGCCCGGAGTCGACAATATGTGCACACATAATTGTTGCCGACGACATCTCGAGTATCAATTAAATATCCATATAAAGTATTTGTGTCTGAGAATGTATTAGTATCAGCTAGTTAGATTTCATAATACAAGCTTAGAGCTTAGTTTAGGTCTTATTCACCGTGTGTGAATTTGCCCGGGTGAATTTTCTCTTTCAGCACTACATAGACCTTAACAGTTCGTACATGGACAAGAACGCTAAAACAGCTGATCAAGAGGACTATTTAGCAATGGTGTCGGCACCAGATTACAACAACATGGTCACACCAAGCCCCCACCACTACATGAACGATGCTCGAAGTTTCTTCCCACCTTCCCCTGCTAAAGTTGGTAAGTAAAACCTGTTGAAATATTTGTTAATTCGCTTGTATTAACAGATATAAAGTTCGATTGAGACGATACTTTACTTAGTAAAGTTTACTACAATCATGAAATCAAAAGAAATGCCTGGTGTTAAAATTAATTCAATTATTAGCACTGATTCACTGTTTTGCCCTTATTTCAAAAGGATGTCTTTCCAACAAAGTTAGGTATTTACTTTACACAGATAGGAAAATGTAATAGATAAGCCACGAAGCTATCTGACTATTCCTTTGCTATGCTTGTAGCTATGTGAGGATGCGTTGTTCGATAGTAGTTAACCAAACTTAGGTGTCACAACACGCAATGATAGCTCAAACCGTAGCTTTCACCCGTAGCATGCATCCGTAGCACACATTCGTAGCATTCATCTTTCATTACGAAAACTGAACAGAGTCTGTTTCCACTGCTACTGTGCTACTCTGTCCCCAAATGATATGATTGGATCAATTTCAAACGTAGCATGGCGAGGCAACGTAGCGTAGGATATCTCTGATAGAAAGGCACCATGCAGATGAGTTCGCTTGAGATGCTGGAATTTAAAGAATAATTTAATAGACAGTAACTCATGTAAATAAGTAATAAGTACTATCAACCACAAAATATCTAAAACAACTTTCCTGTCATCAGATACCGTCTGAGCATCGTCCAATAAAAGTGGTAATAAAACAATTAGTACAGTGTTGGCATGGCGTCTTCAATGTAACTAACATCACCGTATTTCTTGTAGTTTGAATTTGCAACTGTTTGTACTACTAAAATAATTGTATTTGGTTACGTGTCTTGAGATCTTACAGTATGAAAATTAAATGTTTAAACTGTTTCAGATGATGAAGGTTATTTACAAATGAGTCCCGCTTCGAACCCAAATATATTTAGCCCGAGGGGAGCGAACACAAAGTTCGATTTTGATCCTCGGAAGTTTAACCCACGACCTTCAGAAGCAAGTAGCATCGGTTCAGAATTAACGCCAATGTTAGCATTAAACAATCTGCCAACTCGGAGCGGATCGGAATCGGATCACGAAGGGAACGCTTCCCCCTATTTAAATATGTGTTCGAAAATCGATGAGGAAACCGATGAGGTTTTTGACGACACGAAACAAAACAATGCAAGGAATCACGCCACTAACCTTATGTATATTACTTTAGATAAAAACAATGAAAAGATACCTAATAACAACTACGTCAATATTAATGTATCGGGCAGTCTAGTCAACTAGCTATGTATGGATATAATCTCAATGTTAGTCTTCATAAGTTTGTATGTTTCGCTTTGTGGCTATTGATCTGTCTGAACATTTTTATACAACATTTAATGTTTTATTTTTAAGTCTTTTTAAGTCTTCCTTGTCCAAAAATAACTTACAATGAAGATGTTGCTTACAAGTTGTTAGTTTACTTTTATTTTCCGTAAGCCAATATTAAAAACTAGCAGCGCCCCGCGGTTTTACCCGCGTTGTACCCGTTCCCGTAGGAATTTCGGGATGAAAAATAGCCTATAACCTTCCCGTTGAATGTGGCTATCTATTACAAAAAGAATTATTCAAATCGGTTCAGTAGTTTCTGAGATTAGCGCGATTAAACAAACAAACAAACAAACAAACAAACAAACAAACAAAACAAACTCTTCAGCTTTATAATATTAGTTTATATGAAGGAAAATTGTTATGAAAAACATAAATATAACGAGTGTTTTGTTTTTCGGTGTTTATGCATTTACATTTTAATTGAATAAGTCTTAAATTGTTATTATATTGCGTACAGTAGTTGTATTCAGTTGTCAATGTTATGTTTTATGTAAATCGTAAAATATTTTATTTAACCGTAATGTCGTGCTTGTATGAATGGAGTGATAGATTTTCTATAAGAAAAATGGTTGACGGATGCTCGTTGTAACATGTAAGATTAAGTTTAATTGTGTTTTATATTCTTCTCTGTTTAAAAATAATTTAAAATATCCCACCACTTATTACCGCGAATATACGTTCAGTGTTAATACACATTCCATTATTTAGGTACCTACATTTTCAAAAACTTAAATGAAATAACAACAAGCTATGAAATATCAATCTTTAATAACACTATTCATTCAAAAGTTAGGTTAGTGGACAACTCTGACACCAGGGTTGTCTACTAACCTAATCGACATGAATGAATGAGTCCTCAAACCAGGTGCTTTCCTATCGAAATAATATCGTTTTTTTGATGACTCCATTCTCCAATTTGGTTTAAGTACATAAAAAGTTCATGAAACTATTATAGTTCAAAATAAAAGTCGAAACATTCGATATTACAATTTTCAAAAGTCATTAGTTTTCTAGTCCTCACACCCAAAACGTTCGCAATATATTTAGTTTTTACATTAATATAGAATTGTTGATTATCCGAAACAATTTTTTAATACGTTACTATTGTTAACAGAAACCATTAAGCCCGTCACAGACTTAGCTATAATATATATTAATATTTTTATAGCTAGGCATATTATCACAGAAATATATATTATAGCTGAGTGTGCGGTCACGCGAAAATTTGTATAGAAAATATATAGTAATATGCCTAGCTATAAAAATATTAATATAGCTAAGTCTGTGACGGGCTTTAAACTAGCATATGGTTGGTGTTAAACGTAGCCCAGATACATAATTAGGTATCATTTGTCACAGTTACTTAATATCGACGTATTTTCATGTCCTCGATTCTTTTGTTTATTTACAAAGTTTAATGATAAAGGTATAAAGGTACTTTGTAAAATAAACTGGACATTTTCCACCAAGTCTAAATCAATAGTTTTAATGGAATGGTATATTAATATTATAAGATGTATATAATATATACAAATGTGTTAATTATTATTAAATGTTATTATAACAGTCGAAATAAACTCATAAATTTTTATGTGATATTAAACTACGTGTCATTATGCTGTTTTATTTATGTCATGTGGCAGAAACACTGGGATTTTCCATTTTCCATTCCTATTTTCCAAATGCCTACTCTTCCTAACTGTACTGATATCTTGTAAGACGAGAGGTCTTTGCCCAGCAGTGGGACATAACAGATTTAGGTAAGTTTGATGTTTTGGAGCAAAGTAGTAAATAAAAACAGTATATTTAAGATACTATTTTTGGAAATCTGTACAATTTAATCAAATCCACTATGTTATATCCGCCATTTCGACTCTCACGAATAAACAAAATGTGGACAGTTTTATATTCATTATCGTCTGCACAAGGCAGAGAACAAACAAATTAAAACAAAAATAAAGTTAATAATACTCTTTATTACTTACATCTAATACTGTTCATTGGTATCCAAAATATTTATCGTTAATTTAACATAATAATATTAAGTCTTAAGGCTTTTCACTATACTAAGCTTAATGGTTCAAATAGACATGCTATCTAGTACACACAGCAGAAACATTCCATAGACATACAGTTTATTCATTGCTTTTTTATAATAAAATCTTAGTTAGAGCCTATTCTATTCAGATCCGTATATTAATCGAGTGTCGGCACTGTTAGGTTTCAAGGCGGATTCCAACAATTAAAATCCAAGATTTAATGCAAGGAACAGTTCACACTTAAATCCCTCCATCACTAGGAGTTCCATGATACAAAATTTAAACTAAATGTGAACAGTTGATTGCATAAAAATGTACAGGACTCATTCATACAAGGATAATTAAGCCCAAACTAAGCTCTTAACTATGTAGTATGGAATCTAACTGATACTGTCACACACATGCAATAGTTCTATGTTATGTGCAGATAACATGTCTATTGGTACCTTTTTCTAAATAAAAATACTGTCTTGTTTATTTTCCAGTTGTAGTTGTTGTGGTTGTTACAGTAGAGGATGTTGTAGAGAACCAAGTGTTCAGGAATGTTTGGGCGGCCTCGGCGCTCTGTGGAAATATTTGAAAATATCAGAAATATGTATACCTACTCTATTTTTTTTGGATTGTCACAATATGTGGACCAATGTCGTCAAGTTTCCAGCCGAAGACGATTGCTCCTGAAGAGGTAAACGTAACCATATACAAAAAGTTCGGGTTCGCTCTATAAAGTCAGTGCTATTGGTTTTATAAACTTTATTTTTAAGTCCACGCTAACTCCGTACAGCGCATGTGAAGTTTGGCTGTTATTCATTTATCACCATTTGTTAAAGTGGATAAAAGTGTTACGATAAAATCTAAGTAGTTTAAGTAGGATGAAGTATATATACT
This sequence comes from Cyclophora punctaria, assembly GCA_951394245.1. Classification (NCBI taxonomy): domain Eukaryota; kingdom Metazoa; phylum Arthropoda; class Insecta; order Lepidoptera; family Geometridae; genus Cyclophora; species Cyclophora punctaria. Next base: position 6,883,650 of record OX596169.1, read on the forward strand.
AAGAAATATGTTTAAGAAGATACAGGTTGTATAGAAATGAATTAAACAGTTTTACTTACACTTTTACAGAAGTTTGTGAATCCCAAAGGTATCGATTTAATGGCTTCTAGAACTTTGTTTTTAAACTGAAAAAATAACAGACATATAAATTATTTTATACGAAATAAACAGTCATATATTTTTTAAAGTAAAAGTATTTCAATTCAATCGTTTTAACTATGAACTAATCCAGGTTTTACACAAATATGTTTTAATATTTAAAAAAAGAGCGCTTTGGTTTGATTTGTTTTTAACACAATTTGAATGGTGTTTAGTACAAAAACATAAATAATGTTTTCCGTCTAAATATAATTATTAAACCCGCGTTTCCCAAACTACAGTAGCTTAGTCCTGTAACAACTGAAAGTGGTGGGAGGAAACTTTACAATGCCTGAGGATACGAATATTATCATTAATTTAATGAAACACTTACGGCTGAATCGGCATTGGTCGTCGCCGCTGTCGGAGTCGCCGCGGTAGTCGTATTCGTCGCGTTTTGACTACTACACAAAACAATAAGCGCCGAGAGAATCGCCAACAAAACACAAGCTCGAGCCATCTTCAAATGTCTACAGTCAACTGTTACTAACTAACAAATCAAACCATCTTATATACATCTGAGCAACAAAAAGGTTGCTGAAACTTAAGCTTTGTTGACATATCCATGAACGAGCAACGTAATTCTGACGAGTTCAGATTGAAATGGTAATTTTCCGAATGTTACTCTAGACTGACAAATCACCGGAGGCCGTTTTCTGTTTAAGCAGATACTGAATATTCAATTAAGGCATTACAATTCATTCACGGGTAGGTATTTACAATAGATAGTACGTAGGCCACACGTAGGCTTATTAGTGTTATGTACTTCGGTGACATTGACCCCGTGAGAACAGGACACACTCTTTTCAAGCCTAAATTAGTATATTGTTAGTACTTTAGTTGCTGCTACTATTTGACATACTTTGTAAGGCATCTTTAAGATTGACCGTGTATAAAAGAAGACGAGCAAGCGAAAGAGTTGAAATGTGTTACGCTCGCGTTCTGTTACGTTCGCTGTCTCGCAGCTTGAAGAACGTCGAAACGCAAAATAATGTGATATTATGTTTGATCTCTCTCTACACAATGTTTCATCGAAATGGAGAAATACTGTTAAATCGTTTACCTTTCCAGAATATTTTATAACAATTTTATGATATTCACTTTATTTATTCAACAACTTGTAAACTAAAAACATTCAGTTAACAAATATTTTTATCCATGTTCATACATTTCAGAGTTTATTCGTATAATGTGCGAAGAGGAATAAATTGTAAAGAAAAGAGCACACCATTCGGTTCGGTGCATTCGCTATGTCGGAAGCACGGGTACGTGTGCTATGTAAATTATTATCCCTCCATGTTCAAATACATAATGGGCGATTCATACATCTACCACAAAACTGAAAATCCAACAGGAAAACATGGCATTCCTTCTTTGTGTTTGTGGTTGTGTTTATCATTTTCTATTTGTTACTCGTACCTAGTTTTAGATTCTGAATTTGTGTCAAATTGCTAACTCTTTGTAAATTTTTATATACACTACACTAGCAGCACTCGCAAAGAATCCATTCCCGTAGTAATTTTGGGATGAAAACTATCAAAAATCCTCCTGGTGACTGCTTTGTGATTTTCATACATGCAAATCCATGACGTGTTGTGAGTTTATTTCGAAGCGATAGACAGACAGACGGGAAGGGAACTATGTTTAAGAATTTATTAGGATATACATGAGATATAGGTACTTATGATACTTATATACACAATGACGCAACATAAACCTAATACCTAGCTGCATGAAATAATACATCTGAAAACCGTAACAAATACGGTTCTAAATTATAATACTTTTGATTGACAAATGACGTGTTAAACACATAATTTTAGTCATTTGGAAAAACCGAAAGCATTTACGAAGTTCCATGAAAATATGAAACAAGGTATATTCATTATATTAATGGTTATAGAAATATGTCCAAAATACAAAGCCGTGGGAAACAAAGACAATCGATAACTCTAGTAGAAATTACCTCGGGCGTACCGCAAGGTTCACATTTGGGCCCTCTCTTTTTTGTTATTTTTATCAATGACCTAATAAGACTCTTATCAAGTCAATGTCTACTATTTGCAGATGACCTTAAAATATTTTTAAGAGTCCTTAATGCTTCTGATGCTCTTATTTTGCTGAAAGACTTAAACACTTTATATAAATGGTGCCAGGAGAATAAAATGTTCTTAAACATCAATAAATGTCAAGTTATCAGCTTTACTAACAAACGTCAGAAGATTCTTATTGATTATAACATAAATGGACAGGTCTTGAGTCGAGTCAATACTATTAGAGACTTGGGCGTATGTTTGACGAAAAACTCTCGTTTCGGCCTCACTATGAAATGGTCACCATGAAGGCCAATAAGTTGTTGGGTTTCGTATTAAGAGCTACAAGACGATTCAAAAAACCTCGTAGTCTTCTATATCCATATTTCTGTTTAGTTAGAAGTATACTGGAGTATGGGTCACCCATCTGGTCACCTTATTATAATGTACACATAGACGCAATTGAGAAGATTCAGAAACGTTTTATCCGTGTTCTAAATTATCGTGAGAGTCCTGGCCGTTCTAATTCCAATTACAATGACAAACTCCAATACTATAATATTCAAACGCTAGCTGACCGCCGTAAATATTTTGATTTGATTTACCTTTACAAAATAATACATTCCCGAGTGGATTCCCCATATTTATTGTCACGGTTATCTTTCAATATAAAATTTAGCGCTCGAAGGTCTAATGCAACAAATATCTTTGTGCTTAAAGTATACAAAAATAATATTTCATTTTTTAACCCAATAGTCAGGATGGCTCGTTGTTACAATGAGTTGGCTGCACTTAATAATAGGTTGGACATTTTCGGATCCAGACTCAGTAGCTTCTCCAAGACTGTTAAAGATATTCTTCGATGCAACACTTGAACTTTAGTTCCTCGGACATATCTTTTGGTGTAATCTTTGTTATTGTTTGTATTTGCCGATTTGTTTATTTTTGTATTCTTAAATTATAATGTAAGCCTGTTTTCACGTATGTACCAACTATGTTAATCTTTGTTATTTAGATTAGTGAGTTAGCACATAAGTTGAGTTTCAATCCAGATCAAAATTGTATTTTCTTAAGTTTTACTTTTCTTTTGATTGTAACTTGTATTGTGCCTTAATAAATAAAATAAAATAAAAAAGATAAGCTCTTTCGAGAAAAATATCATTGCTCATTCAATGGACAGCGAAATATATTAAGATTTTCACTTTTAATATGTTTACAATTTGGTGAAACCACGGAAAAGCGAAGTACTTACTGCGTAAAACGATAAACCTGTTCAATAAAAGTGGTCACACGCTTTGAAATTAGTAACATGCTTTATTAATTCATTGATTTATTTGGTTCAATAAATAACGCGAAGTCCAATTTCCAATGTGGATTACGGCTTGCTTTACCGGACACGTTGAATTGTCGGTCGGAATCGCAGCAATCGATACATTGTGCCGAAGCTCTAAATGCTCAAATTCTCGACCAAACGTGTTCATATTTAACGAATAAATACAATGTAGTAGATTGAGCTTTCTGATTTTATTAAATAACATCATAGGTATAATAATAAAACAGTAAAACAGTATTGAACAACAGTGAAAGTAAGTGAATTAACAGTGAAACAGATTTATTAAGTTTTGTTATTCTTCTGTGTAGTAAATGAGAAACTCTAATAAGAAACGTCCAATCATCTTAAACGTATGTATACCTACTACTAACGCATAATCCAACTATCCAACTAATATTAATGATAATGTATGAATGTGTTTGTTACTCTTCCAAGCATACACTTATGATCAGATTTGGTAGAAAATTATAAAGGTTCTTTATCAGAAATATTAATAAAAATTATCCCAAAAATCCCAATGCCCAACTATTGTTTGATAAAAAATTTAATTTACCATTTGCCAATACAAAACATAGTAAATCAACTAACAAAATCAAAATAAATCACTGTCAATAAACGTTTCTGACTCTGACAATCTATTTAACCTTAATTGGGAGTACAATGGAACATGCAATATTTATTATACGTATGTGAAGTGGATGCCAACTGCATACAAAATGAAAGCATCGTCACTGCACAGAGGGACCTCCTCACATTCGTTAGGACAGAATATCAGAATATGTCTCGATATCTCGATTGAAGTTAACAACAAAAGAAAAACTCTAGCGTCGCAAGTTCTTTGGAAAAACAAACAAATACCTATGACGTCAATTACTAAAGACAAAATTGAATTTGAAAAAAGAATAGTATTTTGCTGTCACAATTCCAAACATGTTAAACGTGACGTAGATATTTTGAAAAATGCAAAGACATGCTTTATGTTAACGCGTCATATTTAAATAAATGCAATAGTCAAATATCTGTAATCTACATAGCATTATGTATTTAGCTCTTTCAGGCTTAACCTGCTGAAGAAATTTGAAGGCAGTTTGAACCTAAAAAATATTATTTTTTTATATTGAAGATATTAGCTGTTGAACAAGTTCGACAAAGAAGCTACATAAGGAAGCGAAGGAACGTAAAAGTGCGTTTCCATTGTGCAGAACTCAACTGACCTATAATGGAAATAAATTTTGACAATGTCAATGCGTTGTTTAACAACCCCGCACGGCTGCGCTCCGCTTGCTCCCTTACGTTCCTTCGCATCGTACCGCTTTTAGTTTTAATTTTAACAGTGTTTTAATTGTTTTAATTCTAGTTGTTTTAACTTTAAGAGTGTAAGTATATATTATATTATTAAAGTAACCAAGACCAACATTGAAAGTGCACTTAGAAATGCCACTTTTGGCCACCCATTACATTCACGTTGCATTACCATCGATCGGTTAGTGACATTGACGAGACAATATGACGACTAATGATTTATGAAGGTTGAGATAAGATATATATTTATCATGTATATTATAATATTAGTAGGTAAGTCAATTACCAAATATAGAGGTATTCTATTGACTAACGGGGCTCAAACCTCTTAAAGCGGATTTTCTCATGATGTTGAAAATTTTACCTCATAATTTTCTATATATTATAAAACAGCTTCCTTCGTCGTAGCTTTTACGACGTGATTTTCATTAATTAGTTATATCATAGATCTGTAATTTCGTTTGGAAATTATACCGCTAAATGAATAAATTTATAATGAACTAGCATCGCCCCGCGGTTTTCCCTGCGTTGTGTCCGTTCCCATGGTAATTTCGGGAAGAAAAATTGCCTATAACCGTCCCGTTGAATGTGGCTATCTATGACAAAAAGAATTATTCAAATTAGACAGATAATTTCCGAGCTTAGCTCGGATATACAAACAAACAAACTTATTTTTTTTATTTCTTTATAATATTAGTATAGATTATTTAATTACTCATGTTTTTGTAGCTCTCGTGGCGTTGTTTCACTTAGCGATGTCAGGTCATTGCGATTGTTAGGCAACGTGCAGCTCGACCCCTTTGGGTGGCCGATAGTGGCATTTCTATCTGAGCGCTACCGTGCTTCGGAGGGCACTTAAAATTGTCGGTCCCTGTTGATTGTATCTCAGATCATGTCGGAGGCCTTTAGGCGGTCTAAAAACTCCGATACCAAGGTTGCCCACTAACCTACACGAAATTACTAACTTAATTTTTATTTTATCTGATCACTGTACATACATAAATAATATATAAATGAACCGCATATTGTTATATCCAATTTAACTGGAAGTTAAGTATAGGTTCATTTATTTATACAATATGAATGATATAAATAAAATGTTATTGAGATGGACGTCCTGTGTAACACGCCGTACCGAAAATGAAAAATGACAAAAGCTAATCCATGTATGTATTCTAGGTTTTCACAAAATGCATAGCGTAGTGTCCCGAGCTACGTCTGCACTACGGACGTTTCTTTTGCTTGTACCTGGTAACTTTACACACGTTCTCAAATAATTAAATGTATAATTCAACTTAAACATGAAACGCCATTAATTTCGAGATGATAATAAGTAGCCTATATCCTTCACGTTGAATGAGCCTATCCATTACAAAAAGAATTATTAAAGTGAGATTGGTAGTTTCTGAGATGAACGCGTGCAAACAAACATAAAACAAAAACCAAACGCTTCACCTTCATCACTACATAGTATAAAATAAAGTCGTCTCTTTTTCGTGTCTGTCTGTATGCTCAAATCTTTAAAATTACGCAACGGATTTTGATGCGGTTTTTTGTAATAGGTAGAGTGATTCAAGAGGAAGGTTTTAATGTAAAAAAATTCCCAAAATTCCCACGGGAACGGGCTCAACGCGGGTAAAACCGCGGGGCGCTGCTAGTTATATTATAAGTAGGTATAGATAGGTACATTATTGTGATATCACTGCGTTGTACTGTATGTCACTGAAAGTTTAATTTAATTAGGCTTTCATCTGTTTTAACTTAAAAGCTTTTTCCAGCAGTGAGTGTTGACTTTAGTTCTATATAAAATTAAATCGATAGCTGAACGGTCCACATCCGTCGCGGAGGACTCGAGAGCCTTTTGACCTATTTATAAAAATCATTGAGTTTTTTCGTGTGACACTCGACAACAATGTGTGGTAGATAACTTTTGTATGTAGAGGACAAAGAAAGGGACCATTTTATGACTAAATTGGTCTTAGAATGTGAGACTACGAGAAAATCAGATGATTTTCTTGCAGCTGTTCTTTCCAATATTTTTCGAATCGACTTCAAAGTTCAAACACATCGTAAAGAAATGGTGAAGTATACGGATGTTAGGTAGTGGAATAATTTTGATATTATTCATATTTTTTTTATATTATTAGGGTCAACACTGCATTAAGCGTGCGCCTGTCGCGTGCGCCCGTCGCGTGTGTTCACTTTTGTATGAAGCCACACGTGGCGGGCGCACGCGGCGTGCTCACGCGGCGTGCGTACGCTGCGGGCGCCCGCAGCGGTTCACTTTTGTATGGAACCGCGGCGTGCACACGCTTAACATAGTGTCGGCTCTGAGGATTGGTGCTATAATTAATTAAATATATAAAACAATAAAATAAGATAGTGCTGGGAAACATCTAAACCAGAAAAAAACAGATTTCAGAATATTAAATTGAAATTAAAAATAACCGTTAAGACGACGTGTGAACACGCTCATCGCGTTTGTGAGGGGTGAGGTATCTTCCCCCCGCGCTTTATGTTCGCGGACCTGTCACTTTTATAAATTTATGTTACTGGAAATCTAATAAGGGTCCCCGTACACTTGATCGGCTATCGGTATTGTCTTTTACAGATACCAATTTATTTTTCATCAGTATGAATGAGTTGACGTGTTATCGGTAATATCGGTATTGTTATCTTAGCGCAGTCGGGGCAGACATTTAAATAAAAAAAAATCCAGGGAGCGATTTATTTTTTAAACGTCAGGGGGGGGGGGGTGGTTGGGAGTATAAATCTCGATTTTCGAACTAATCCCGGTAGAGGGTTCGCCGCCATCTTGTTTTAAAGTTAAATTTTTTCGTAAAATTTAATAAATTTTTTACGCTAGGATAAACTTGGTAGTATAACACTGCAAATATTGATCCTAGCGTAAAAATGATAATGGCCAAACTTGTGGAAAATTAAATTTCCAACAACTTTTGATAGGACCATTTTTGCTCTAAAGTTGAAAATTAACGAGTTATTTCAGAAAAACTAAAAAAATTAACTTTTAAACAAGATGGCGGCGAACCCTCTGGTTCGTCTTCTTGTTCATCTTGTTTTAAAGTTAAATTTGTTGAGAATTCATTGAATTTGTTGAGAAGGCATTGTATTTGTTGAGAATTCTGCATTACTATACCATGTTTCAAAATCCCAGATCAATTATGTAAACAAAGTTATGTCAAGATTTGACACTGTCAATGTAGGAGGTCAGATGTGTCGAACCTTCGGGTAATTTCATTTAAAAATATTGTTGCCCAGCAGTGGGACAAACCTGTTTTCCTTGGTCACGGTATCACGCGTGAATGGCTGGACCGATTTCATTAATTCTTTTTTTGTTGTATTTGTTATTATTAGGAGAAGGTTCTTACGGAAAAAAATATTAAGAAAATCTCTCAGAAATATTGAAAAATATACATTTAATTTTGCATATTTAAAAAAACACGCGTAACGAATGTCAATGTCATTCACTAAGGCGGTACGAAGTTCGCCGGGTCAGCTACACGGATTTTATGTGCGCCGGACTTTTTGCGCGTTGTGTGCGTTACTGCATATAATTACATAGGTTCTATTTTCACAGACTAAAAAGAGCGTCACGGATAGTCTGTCGTCTGCGCTGCACCTAAGATATTATTTGCGATGTTCGTACAGAGCGAGCGTGCGCGACGAAGCAGTACGTGTCTACTCCCAACAAGGCCCCGCGGCCGACTGAGTGACTAGAGCACCGTCAACGCGAGCGCTATAATTATGTTTTATTTCATTGAATAAACTAACTTCAATTTAGAGAAAAACCATCTGTACTACCATATGGGATTTGGTGTAAGGTTTATGAAAATATAAATTTTGTACTTGTTTTTTCTTTATAATCGCCGTGAAACTGTAAAATTTCAATAAAATGTCGATTTTTTACGATTTTCACGATTTTTTTCTATCGAGGCAAATCACTCTAATCGTGTTTCGAAGTGTATAACAATACAAAGCATATTTTTACCTTTACGACAGTAGGAATATCATTCCATAAATTTTAGCGGTTGATATCCAAAAACTGTTTCTAACACAACTCTTTCGCGATGTTTTACGCTTCTGGTCTTACCACTTCGTCTTAAATAACATAAATATAATACATTAAACATGCAAACAAAAAACCGCATAAAATCTGCGGACAGTAAGAAACTCATCGTTTTATAATTACAGTTTACAGCTCTCCAGGATACGAGCGAAATAGAATTATCAGTCGCGCTGAGCAAAAACTGCAACGGAGTGGCTTTTAATGTTTTTGTGCTTTCGTTGAGCTAACCGTAAAACTCCAATATTGGATTTCTGTTTCTGGGCTATCTGGTTACACGTTTTATAATAAATCGACTTATAAAAGAAGTTATGACCCGTAGTTTATTCTGTGAAGTGAAAAGACTGATTAAGCAAACCCATTGTTTTATTACCCACAAGAAATACTACGATAGGCACATCCATGACATTATTTTTGATACATTATATGTCAAAATCACTCATTAAATATCTACTAAGGAATCATTTGACTTCGAGTACGAGTGTAAGACCATAACGTTTAACATCTATACTAATATTATAAAACTGAAGAGTTTGTTTTGTTTGTTTGTTTGTTTGTTTGTTTGTTTAAACGCGCTAATCTCAGAAACTACTGAACCGATTTGAAAAATTCTTTTTGTAATGGATAGCCACATTCAACGGGAAGGTTATAGGCTACTTTTCATTCCGAAATTCCCACGGGAACGGGAACAACGCGGGTAATACCGCGGGGCGCTGCTAGTGGTTTTATATTAAAGGTGGTTTAAAAGTTTTTAAAACTCTCAGTTTAGCACTGGAGCGGGCTCATTTATATAGTTAATTTTTGTGCCATCGACACGAAGAAGCAGAAGGAGAAATCTTACAACAGGGTTAACAAATAACTTACTACTGAAAACTTGTTTACTAGTTGTCAAAAAGAGCAACCACAGCTTGTACCACTTTATACACAGATTCCCAGTCTCATCACGTCAAAGCTTGGAGGAAGCACCCATTGTGGAAATGATGTACCGTCTCGAAGGATTTCTCACTTAACCAAAACATGTTTGCGGAGGTCTACGCAATTTAAATACGGAAATGTGGCAGGTATTCCGGCGTTTTCCGGCGAGAGAGGCGCATCCGGGGACTGATCCGGCGCCGTCTCGGAGCCACTCCATGCTTACACTGGAATTACCTTATTACAAACTCGACCCCGAAGAGAACGACCGAGAATTAATTATACATTCTAATCGCACTCAATTCGGAAAGAAGTCTCTTTTTCAGGTGGTAATTTGACTTTATCCGCCGTTATGAGGAGTTCTTTAGCTTAGTTAAGTTGGTTAATTTTTCGTAAAAGAACAATTATTGAGCTTAGGCAAAATTAATAATTTTGGAGATTTTAAATTTTTTTAAAAGAGTATTTGTTTTTGGACGAGTTTCATATTTATTCAGATTTGAGATTTACATGGATACCGATATAGAGCATGGATCACATAATAATTCAATAAAGGCAAAAGTGATTCATAAAAAGTTAAATTGATGTATAAAAATGCAGGTCTACCGAAAATATTTCAAAAAGAGAAGTAAAACAAAAGTATTACGCCGCTTAAAATATAGACAGGTCAAATTGAAAAAAAATATGAAAAGATTGAAAGCAAATCAATCAAAAATCCATATTAATCATGATGGTTCTATCGATAGTTTTCAATGGTCGGAAGCTGGTATTCAAATGTTCGGGAGGCTCGTAATCATAAATAAAATGGATTACTTCCAGGCGAGCAAGTGCAGCGGCATGCTTACTGTGCCGGCGCCCCTATTTATTTCAGCTATAACACAATTTGAGCGGCGGTCTCAGGAAGCCGGGAAATTCCACTTGCCTTATCCTTTCACGTAGAAAATTAAATGTCTCACGGTAATATCCGAAGGTTCCGTCTCTGATTTTGGCAGTTGATTTGGTGTTTGCCTCACTGTCTCAGGTCTTCGCAAACGGGTTGACGAAATTCCAGTCACGTTCCCTGTTGGTGCATAGCGAACTTAACACTTGCATACCTACTTATAGTTCACCACTAAAAGTGTTGCTGTAAACGTCATCTTTACCTAGAAATTAAATCAATTTCATATTATTTGTTGAGTAAGGAAAAGTTCAAGTTAAAATTACGGAAAAATCATTCTTCGAAAGTATAACAAACTTCTAGTTGAATTATACTGTTTAAAGAAATTATTTCTGAACTAAATCAGTAATTGGAACATATTTCTGAGAATACTTTTATGTTTGTTTCACTATGCAGCAAGCCTTTCAAAAAATAGTTTCATATTCTGCTGTCTATATTAATACATGCAGATGCGTTGACCGGAAAACTTTATGAACGTTGCGAATTTGCAAAACACAATTCACGAAAACAAACAAAAGTGTTGTCATGGAAAATTACGTAAAAACATATATTAAATTCAATTCAATATCAATGTTTTTGATATGTTGTATTCTTAAATACACGTTCCACTACCATTAGTATAGTGAAATAATATGTTCAATAGATTTGTGTATTTATTACTTTTCGGTATATTTGAATTTAATGTAATTTAAGCCCGTTGGCACAATGGCATGTGAGAGCACTTACTGTGTCGAGGTTTTGGATTCGATTCCCGCCCGGAGTGAATAATAAGTATCAGTAGCTTAGATGCATAATAATAGTTCGGGTCTAATTTACCGTGTGTGTTTTAACCGTATGTATCATTTGTCCATTATGCTGTCTCCCTCTCTCTCTGTCCTCTCTGTCTTCTACTGCCTGCCCTTTAAGCTTTCTACGTATTCTTCAGTATCTTCAGAATTTCCCGTAAACCTGGAAAAGAAAAGTGTTATTAGTTTAGTGGAGTGACGGTACAATGGAGGTTTTTGTTCTATTTGTTTCCTCGTTCACCTCGGCGAGATATGATGCAGTGCGGATGCAGCATTTGCATAAAAGCTTCCATTATCCACTGCTCCAACCAAATAAAAAATCAATATCAGCCACATATACCAACGTAGGTATCCTATTATAACGTGGTTCGCCAGTAAGTCAACTATTAAACAACAGCTCGTTGAATTTTAACAATGATATTTTCATCAATAAAGTAAATACAATAAAGTGTGTTGTTTTTATTATAAAATTGTTGATGTGGTTTTAAAATAAAAAGTATACTTTCTTACTGTACTAATAAAACGGGCTTTGAAATATAATTTTATTAAAATAACAATATTTATTATAACCATTTTTTCTGTTGAAAAAAAAAATTGTTGTACATTTAAAATGGTTATTCGTAATTAATTTGCTGTCGTTATTAACAGCTGAATAGTAATCGTTTCATTAAACGTCAATAAACATTAATTTAAATCCAATAAAATAGGAAGTGATCCGTTGTTTACTCGGAACTATTTGATCGGATAACAGATTACTGAATATGTTTGTCGATTCCTGTTGGAGAGATATAACTAATGGGGTGCCACGGTGTAGCGCCGGCGGCGGTGACTAGTAAAGTTTTGGACGTTGAAAAAAGGACTTACACCATAACTTTGTGTTCTTTTAAGAAAATGTAGCCCTTTCTATACCTGGGTAAGGCCGCCAAAATTGTCAATTATATCACAAAAGTAACACAACAGATTTTGTGTTACCGTCACACAAATGTAACCCAAAAGTAACACATCTTTTGGGTAAAGCTAGTTTCATACTGGTGAAATAAATAACCAAAAATAATACATGATATTATTTTTTGAATGGGCGGACTGCAGTGCTATTGGAGTAATGAAATACGATTTTTAAATAATGTACTTGCGTACTTTTAATAATAAAATTGAAAAAAAACATAACAAATCAATGAATTAAATAATAAAAAGAATACAAAGTTATTTTAACAATAAATGTTCTGACTTTTCTTTAACTTTTCGCGATATCTTCTGTCGTTCTGCGGCAGTTAACGGCATTGTCTATAAAAAATGGACAGTTACTATACGCACATAAATAGATTATATTATAATTGAATAGAAGAAAACAATTGACTGCTGAATATATTAGTAAAACATACTAAATTAGTTCGGTGCTAAAGAGCCTTTCGTGCAAGTTTAAGAGGAAATGCGGTCAGACATTCGACTGAATTTCCTAAGTAGAAAGTCATAATTCAAGGTTTAATACAAAATCACACTCAGATACATTAATTACAAAATTCAGTTCAAATACCACTATGCATGCGGTTTTATAGATCTACTGTGTTACGTAACACATACTTTTGTGTTACAATAACACAAATGCAACACAAAAGTGACACAAATGTAACACAAGCGTAATACAAATGCAACACAAAAGCTAAATTTTTACTACAATTTTAGGCTATATTTCGGTTATTTATTACTATTAGGTACTAATGGGCGATTTAAAAGATACTTTTGACCTTATCCTCCACAAATATAATATAACAACATTAAAATAACTGTTTCTTACCTCAGAAATCACATTAAATCATTTTTTATTTCCACACAAACAATAATGTGACGCGCACTTTAGGCTTCTTCACTGGCGAATAAATATAGCTGCCTTTTTTTTATAATTATTTTCGATAACTGTGTTGCCATATTAATACTGTATTTTGCACTTTGGCTCTTTAAATAGTAGCTTTGGGGTAAAAAATCGTCACACAAATAAATCGTAACACAAAAGCAAAGCAATTGTTTTATTTTCAATTATCGGTAAAACTAATCAGTTACAGGATTTTCGCAACACTATTATTATTTTAGCAGGGGCATATCATGTAATTTTTGGACGGTAAAGATATAACTTAGATATATTCTACAATTTATTGAATATTATAACCAAATGATACTGGGAAAAAAAACGACAAAAAGTCACACAAAAAAATTGATAATTTTGGCGGCCTTACCCACCTATACTATGTAAGTGTAAGTAAATATATACCTATTCTTTTCTATAAGTAAAGTATAGTAAAGTATTAGCCTGTAATGTCCCACTTGTTGGGCAAAGGCCTCTCGTCTCACTGAAGATATCAGTACAGTGAGGAGGTTTCAGGCGTAATCACCACGCTTGCCTAATGCGGGTTGGTGATCTCAAACCCGAGCCATGTTTGAAAAGTAGGAAACATGTTTTCGCTCGACCTGGGAATTGAACCCGGGACCTCAGTCTTGGCAGGCGAGTGCACATACCACTAGACCACCGAGGCGTTCTATAAATATTAAACTTGTTCAAGTCATAAGTCTTTTTAAACTATTTATACACATTATTAGCGTATTACTACGGGTTTTTTCGCGACAGTAAAACGTTTTTAACAAGAAAATACAAACAGTATTTGGTTCCGCGAAAAAACCCATAGTAATACGTTAAACATTCTCAAATTCATGTTTTAATACAAATTATATATTATACGAGAATGTAGCAAGGATGTATCCATGTTGAACTGGTACATAATTACAAAATCAAGTCCATAGGTCACAAGTCAGCTCACAATTAATTACATAGGGTGGGACGTATATGTATGACGTAAGTGCGAAGTCAGTGGTTATGTACTTACTATACATACTACCTACGCCATATAAACTCGAACGTGAATTGTGTTATTAAATATATAAACTAAATAGAATTCTCTGCAAGTTAAGTGTATTTACTTTCACTTTACGTAGACTGTAACGTGGAATGTTAGTTTGTTCAAACATAGTCATACGTGACGTTAGTTGTTCGTTAGTTTAGTACGAAACTAAGACAAATTTGCTGCTATTGCTGGATTTTGAGTTGGTAACTAATCGTGTTAAATTTTCTGAATTATAACACGTCTACATAGGTAAGTTTTCATGTAAAAAAATAATGTGTTTGCTCCTGTAAACGAAGGCAGGGCATGATGCCTACTAACTGGAACATAATAATATATTATAAGGGCAGTGCCAGACGCACATATTTTAACCCCTCAAAGCGGACGGTTATGTGGTGAGTACCTCATGTGTGCCCTCAGCTTTATAGTGTAAAATTAGTGAGTTGTAAGAGCGGCCCGGTTACTGGCACCTGTTTCCGGCCGCGGACAAGGCACTAACTCAGCGATCCCGGATCCCACGATGCTACATTTAATTCTTTGTATTGAGCCCCGAAACATGCGGATGGCGATGTGCCAAATAACAAAGAGCGTTTACGGCTTTTTAAATATTTTAGACGGAATTTAGTTTTGATATAAAAACTTTATGGAATAACTTTCTACTGTTTTCTAGCCTTCTTTTGGGTGTGGCTTTAAAACTTTGGAATAATATGTTTATTTTTAACTCAAACACAAAAAAAGGAGGTTATAAAACTTTGACAGATGGATCTTTGTGTGTAGAAGGTATCGTAGCTCCTAAATGGATCAAAAAATAATAATCTGTTTTTTTGTTAAAAAAAGTGAGCTAGCTGAAAATTAACCTAAATGGCCACAGTAATGAAAAAATTTTCTAGTCTTTTCTAATTAAGTATTGCTGAAATTCAAATCCTATTGGATTGCACGAGGCTAGCGATAAAGCATAATACTATTTTGGGTAGAGTATTTTGGGATTATCATCTGTGGCAGTAATACCCTTTTACCATTCAGTTGTTGAGGAATCAGGAAAACTAAAAATTCAATAAAAACTTTCATATTTTTTAATGTAGTTATTTTCCTTAACTGCTTAACAGTTAGACCATGAGGTCTTTAGGGCACTAACCTTTAAAATCCCTCGGTCCGGGTCAGTTCAGCGCACCCGTGACGTCACCCGCTCGTCTAATGCACATACTCTCATTGTTCGGCTGCGGTCGGTCCCCCGACTGCCGCCGACTATTAACTTAATTTCATTTTTTTCTTTCGTTAACGTTTCCATTGTTACACTGAATTGTTTCACAATTCGTTGAAACTTTAATGTCTTCAAAGGATAAACACATTTTTCATTTTGTTTAAAGCTTCTCTGGTTTTGAATTGTTATTTAACTGAAAACCCTTTGATTGGACGGTTTGTAATTGGCGTAGAAAGTTTTATATAAAAGTTGTTTTATACTTTCGTAAAATTTTCGATTGTTTTGCGGAATAACTTACCATAAATAAGACTTTAGATATTCAACTGGTATATTAATAAATAAGATATTTGTTTTCATTAGGCCACGTAGAAAAAAAATTTTTTGATTATCGCAGCGAATGGTTTGTAAAATCAAAAGCGTGTATGCGTAAAATGCGTATAAAGAAATAGCGTAGTATAATAGTGTGGACATGTTGTTTCGTATCGAACCTAAGTATTTATTTATTAATAAATACAGTGGCTTCCTGAATGTACTATCAACACTATCTACTTGTACCTATTAACATTGTTTTCGACGCTTAGTCGTCTTGCTATTGTATTTAAAAGGAACCGTGATCCGGCATAATTAGTCCTTAAAGTCTTGTTTGCAATATCCTGGTAGTTTAATGTCTTACAGGAACAAAAGACACGGATTTCCTTTCAGTTGATTCTTTATTTTAGTCTGTTGGCGACAAGAACGGATAAATGTACGAAAAAATAGAACTAAGTAGCAAAGTCTGCTTCTGTATTTTTAACTGACTTCAAAAATCAGGAGGATTACTTTTAGTTTTTTCTGGATATCAAATCTTAATTGCCTATGAACCGATCTCTAAAGCTATCAGGTTATATGATAGTAGAGCATAGGTCAGGAAAGAATGCAAATAAATAAATACAAAGCCGTAAAGTAAAGCGTGTCGTGCACGTATGTATCTTTGTCTCGTATAATGACACATGCTGTTCAGGAAAATCAGGCGTGAGAGTGTTGCGTATCCGTTCATTCGTTCACTATTGTTTACATGATTATGTGACGTGTATGTTGTGTTATAACTGGAAATATTAAATAGTAACTGAGTTCTGCCGCTTCTGTGACAATTTCTGGATAAAAAGTAGCGTAATAGCCTATCTCTGGAAATAATTATTCATATACGATTGGTAGTTTCAGAAATTAGCGCCTGTAAAAAATAAATTAAACTATTCATCATTATTATATTAGACTAGTCGCGCCCCGCGGTTTCACCCATGTTTTACCCTTTCCCGCAACAATTTCTGGATTAAATGTATCCTATATGTTATTCTGATGTTATAACCTTTATTACTGTAAAGTTTTATCCAAATCTGTTCAGTAGTTTTTGCGTGAAAGAGTAACAAACATACATCCATACATACATCCATCCTCACAAAATTTCGCATTCATTATATCAAGTTCCTACTTGATATCTAATATCCTTATTAGATATACTAGTAGTATGTATAGATGATTAGAAAAGATATACATATATGAACATCATGATCCGTTATAATGTAGGTCCTTAAGTAGAGGAAAAGGTTGTGTTTTTAGGGCCTCAGGAAAACCTAAAAACGGAAACATAATGAAGTCCATTTTTGCATTTACCTGTACAATTAGGTACATAGAGAGTGTGTCTTGGTGCTGTTTCTTCTTTACCTATAACGTTACTCAATTAAATTGAAAGACATATAACGTAATAACTTAATAAGCTGTCCATTAATGAAAAACCTTTTAAAGTTTCACAGTATTAACTGCCTGTGTTGTAGAGCAATAATCATAATGCATTTATCAATTAGTCATAAAACTTTTGCGCTATGATAATAAGTGAATGTGTTTGTTCAACAGCTCGGGTCAAACATTGTCATTTACGTTATTATTATAGTGCTATACCACCAACCACAGCCAAATGAAACTCAAATATAACGACACGATATTATAGCACATATCTACCTCAATATACAGTGCAATTTCGAATGTGACAACCGAAACGATAACTTATTGATACGATTCTACTTATTCCCCGTAGTGGTGCACAAATTTTATTGCGATTTATTTAATTTTGTTTACGGTTTTCCTTTTAATTTAATGTTGTGGAGACTTTAAACACTATTAGGACATTGTGTTATAATGTGCGTTAGTAGATTATAACTCAATTTAAATTTTTACTGTAAGTATATTTATTTAGGGACATTTACAAGCAAGGTTTGCCATCCCCATTATGCCCTCAACATTTGGCATTAACTTAAACATTTGGAGGATTCCCCTTTCTCATGGTCTATGAACTGCTTAGAGTAACAATTGTAGAGAATAAGAAAATAAACCATATTCACCTATCACAAAGTCATCAATCACTATGGGTATATAAATCACCCCTGAAAATATTAAGCATGATTAAAATCTAACCCTTTAATTATCGTTCGACTTAGTGTAAATTGGTTATGGTTTGTAAATGCATCAAATTGGCTCACCATAATCCCAGTTGAAATATAAATAATTTAAACAAATACTAACATTAGAAATCCATTTCCATTTTGTAAAATACGATCATAATAAAGGAAAATGTTAAGCATATCGTATTCGATACTGATTATTTAGTAAATGTAAAAAGCTTGTTAAACAATTCCCATAATGCTGGTTGGAGTTGGTTCCTTTGAGGCGGAGGAAACTTTCGGGTCAGGTACAGACATCGACGACACTATCACATTAACGAGTCACTTTGTTTGCGAACTAGCTTCCAATTTAATTAGCGTCCCACTTTATGTTTCCAAAACTTTATTTTTGGATAATTTGGACACTTAAAATTCGTATAAGCTTTTATTGTATACTGAATTGTATTTTGTTTTATATCTACTTCCATTGGCCAAGCTGTATTCGCTTAAGGCTTTGTTCAGGCAGACTCGCAGCGTTGAGCGGCGCGTGTAGCGTTGTGTTAAATGGTATCAATGTGTATATTATAAACATATATACTCGCACATGCCAATAGTTTTCTAAAGTTGCAATGAAATCGTTCCCTGCATGCAACATTTTGAAAAAAAAGTAAACTCGAGTTGGCTGGTGGTCAAACCTGGTGTCGGAGCACGGTATAGAAATTCCACTACAGCCTTATATCGCTACAGTTTAAGTTGTTTAAATTTTAAACGAATTGTACCTTCAGATATTTAAAAAAATGGAACCACCATTTGAAGTATTTTTATTTCTTTAAGAAATTGAATTTATATAATTGCCTATATGAATGATTTACTGATGGAGGACGTCCAACAAGGTATTTACCTGTTCAATATCTCTTAATATTTTGTTCTAATTTCCCAATACCTTGAATTTGACTTGTTCTGTAATCGTAATTGAAATAGAACAGTGACCTTTCGGCTGTAATCTGTATTTACCTTATATTTTCCCTAGCTAATCCAATTTGTCTCATAAATAAGTTAATAGGAATTGATAAGAAAATACGATTGGGAATGGTATGAATTATTAATTTCTATTTATTGGTTTTTTACACAATTTCCTTGGTTGAGAACAGCCATTTTTTTAAATATAAATTAACTACTTTGTAAATATAAGGGTATTTCGGACTTACTTCAGAAAAAGAGTGTTTTTGTATGTTCGTGATTTTCTCCAAAATAATGGTATATGAATAGTGTTTCAATTCCAATTTTTAAGTCTATTCGCATTAGAATACGTACTAGTACTTCGGTCATCAATAACTAAATTCCAAAACCATTTAAAAAAAAGAATGATCTGACAGTCCCATCAAAATACCTCTCCAAAAATTTAAACGACAAATCAGCTCGATAGTTACCTACACAATATAGAATCAAAGATAACCCCGTACCAAGACTAAACTGCATCTCTACACTGCCATTGATTTGGAGCAGCAGTACATATGATGTAGAGTAAATAGAAGCCGAGCAGTAACATTCGTTGCACCGTTATGGTCAGAAGGATGATGTTTATTGGCGGTGTGTAGTATCGAATGGGATCGTTAATCAAAGGAGAACGGACTGCGCCGCGGGCTCCACGCGTCGTCACGTCCCTAAATCAAGGAAACAGGACTTGCCGCAAAGACAATTTGTAAGGACGCTACAGTGTTACCAATGTGTAAGGGAACCAGCTTGTATAATGTGCGGAATTTATTACCTGAAGATTTTTGTGTTATCTATAGTACGGAATCTGGTAGAGTTTTCATCTGTCCTGAAGAAAAATAACTTGTTATCAGCGGTTAGATCTTACAATCGGGTGCTGCGTGTTGAAGAAAAGCTGAACACCAACTCTATTGGACTTCCAGGAGACCGGAAACCAATTTATGTAGATGAACACCTACCTACGTCAATAAAGAGATTGCATTACCTATCTCGTGACTTCGCCAAGAAAAACGACTATAAGTTCTGCTGGGTGTCAAATAATAAAATATTTTTACGCAAAAACCCTGACACTAAGGAAACTCATGTTATTAAATCGGATCAATGCCTACAAAAATTGTATAACAGCGTCGAAAAATGACTGGATTTGTTCTATGTCCACTTAAATATCATGTTTTTAGTGTATGTAGCAATTATAAAACTTTACCTTCTCATCTCATTTTTTAAATATTCTGTGTGTATTCGATCTGTATTCTACTGTTATAAAAAACAAAGTTATAAATGTGTGAACTACCTTTTAGACCTAGAGACCCAATGTTACCTTTATCAATTTAGGATATCAAGGCTAACTACCGTAACCATAATATTAAAATGCCAAACAATTTTGCTAAATAGTAATGCTACACTTTAATGCTCACTAAGTTTAAAATATGAATAACCGAACAAGTTTATTAAATAATGAGCTTGACCATTTTAATGTTGCTTCTTCCCACGTATGCTTACCTGAAGACTGTTCAAATTATATACAATGCCCAAATAGTAAATTAAAAATTATTCATTTGAACATAAGAAGTATTAACAAAAACTTTGACCAGTTTATTTCGATGCTAAGTGCAGTTAAGTTCGAATTCGATGTAATTATACTAACTGAATGTAGATTAAAGTCTGGTTCTTGGAACCAAAACCTGAATGGCTATATGATGTACGCCTCCAAGAATAACAAAATTCAAAATGATGGTGTTGTCATATATGTAAAAACATATCTTAAGCATGTCACATATGAACCTAATTTCATGGACGGGAACTGTTTAGTTTGTACAATAGATGACACAGCTATAGTTGGTATATATCGCTCTCCATCATATGTCAAACTTGATAATTACCTCAATAGTCTCGAAACTGTCGTCAATAACCTAAAAACAGTCAAAAACCTTGTAGTTATGGGAGATATGAACGTAGACATTAAACCAAATAACAATGATCTCAACTATAATGAATACATGGACAATATCAGTTTGATGGGATTGTGTCCAGCCTATCATTTTCCTACGAGATCTAGCAACTGCTTAGACCACACTTTGCTTCGCACTAACTCAGATATGACGTCATTAGTATTAGATACACATATAACAGATCACCTGCCAACAGTGTGTGCTGTTCAGTGCAAAAAATATAACCTCAACAGAACAAAAATTAAGCTAGTTCAGGACTTTCCATTTATCAAAAATGAAATTGATAACACAGATTTCAGCCATGTATTAACTGAAACTGACGCAAACCTAGCAGCCGATAGGTTAACTATGGTCATTGAAAACATTGTTCTTAAACACACAAAGGTTAAAACAGTTAGCAGGAAAACAAATATATTGAAACCTTGGATGACCCCAGGTCTATTGCGTTGTATTCGAAATAGAGATAAAATGCACCGTCAACTGAAGAAGGATGTGAATAATTTAATCTTACAAACTACATATAAAAGGTATCGTAACTTTATACATAAAATAATAAAAAAGCTCAAACGAGAATATGATAGAGAACTATTACAAAACTCTAAAAACAATTCCAAGGCCATGTGGGAAGTCATTAACAAAATCTCGGGTCGTAAATGCTCATCTCAGGCTCCAACAGAATTATTGAACCTTTCTAACAATGCAATTGATGCAACAAATCAGGTAAACAAATATTTTATTAACTTAGGGAAAACACTTGCTTCCAATATTAAACCAATAAAAACGATATTTAAGTCAACAAAGATCCCGTTATCCCAACATTCTATTGGAATTATCCCAGTTACAATAATGGAAGTACAATCAATTATAAGTTCCTTAAGAGATGACTGTGCTACAGGATGGGATAACATTCCAACTAAGGTAATTAAGTCCTCCTCTAAGATTTTATCCCCAGTAATTGCACACGTTTGTAATGTGTCGTTTAGTTGTGGTGTATTTCCAAATAGTTTTAAAAAAGCCCTAGTTATTCCTGTTCATAAGGGTGGAGACAGGGATTGTATTGAAAATTACAGACCAATTTCTGTGCTAAGCTGTTTATCTAAAATCATGGAGAGGGTTCTTAATAATTATCTAACAAACTTCCTCAATAAATATAACATCCTATCTAGCAGGCAGTATGGTTTCAGAGGTGAAGTGTGTACTGAAGACGCTGTATCTGACCTTAGTGAAATAATTATTAACAAACTTGACAACAAACTTAAATGCTATGGAATATTTTTGGATTTATGCAAAGCATTCGACACTGTTTCAATTCCCATATTAATCAAGAAAATGGAAAGGATTGGCATTCGTGGATTGGCTTTGCAAATATTTCATAGTTATGTTACTGGCAGAACTCAAGCAGTTAAAATCAATAATATTATAAGTTCGCAGGAAAACATTGAGTACGGAGTTCCCCAAGGGAGTATTCTTGGCCCTACCCTGTTTTTATTATATATTAATGATCTGTGCAATCTGAAGCTTACCAACTGTGAAATATTTACATACGCTGACGACACGGCCCTGGTTGTTTATGGTAAAGACTGGGAAACAGCTAAGATTCATGCTGAAAAAGCTCTACAATTAGTTATGGGATGGCTAAATGATAACCTGCTTTCTCTTAATATTATAAAAACCAAGTACCTCTGTTTTCATTTATCAGGAACGCCTACTCCGGCTGAAAGTGTGTCTCTGACTATTCATTGCTGTGACAACCGATTACAGTGTAACTGTGCCGCATTGACGAGAGTAAATGATATAAGATACCTTGGCGTAATCATAGATGAGCAGTTAAGTTGGAGAAAACAAGTGGAGACACTTACAGTAAGAGTCAGAAAACTGATTTATATTTTCAAAAATTTAAGACTTTCGGCTGATACATCCACAATGACTATGGTTTATAAAGCTCTTTGCCAATCTATTTTGATTTACTGTATTCCAGTATGGGGAGGTTCCTTCAAAACTATTATTCTAAAACTTGAGAGAGCCCAAAGAAGCATAATTAAAGTTATGTTTTCGAAACCTCGCCGTTACCCTACCTTAGATCTCTACCAGGAGAGTAAAGTTCTCTCCGTTAGACAGTTGTATATTTATCGTTCTGTTTTGCGTCGCCACTCTCAAATATCCATTGATACCATACATTTAGTGAGTCAAAAAAGAAAAGGTGCACCTGTATGTTGCATTCCTAAGAACAGAACATCTTTCGCTAGTCGGCAACTGCCAACCCTTAGTGCTATATTATACAACAAAATTAACAAAATTATCCCTATTTACAACTTAAGCAAGTTTGGCATTAAATCTACTTTATACAATTGGTTACATTCTTTAACTTATAATGATACCGAGCAGCTCATTGGTAGCTAAACATTTTGTCTCTATGGGTAGTTATTAGTAAGTAAATATATATTTTGTTCAGGTAATTAATTAATTTAGAAATAACTTTAGTGATATTGATATGAATACAAAACTTATTAAAATAGTAAACGATTGTTATTATGAATAGGAACTATGCTATACTTATTTGATTTCCTCACGACCGATCTTGTACAAATTGTTCAACATATCAAAATGCATTTCTATGAAATCCCAAGATACGAGGTTTACTCAGTTTGGGCTTTCATTGTGAAAACTTACAAGTGTGAAAAATTGTTATTAAGCATTAGTATCTTAAGCATATTACTGTAAACTTTTATACTGAAATAAACATTTTATTAATTATTATTATTATAGTGTTTCTCCTCGGAGTCACGGGACAAGCCCGGTCTTTTTGAGAGGCATGCGAGGGGATACAGATCCAACTCGTAGAGGCCCTTTGGAGATGTTTAATGTAATGGATTACAACTGCAGGGACACACTCCCGACCACATCAGTACAACATGTCCGGGAATGTGTACCTGCAGAAGTAGGGACTATTGTAAGTAAAAATGAAAGAAAAAGACTGGGCTATGGAAATGAAGGTTGGATGGACTGGAAATGGGATATTGCAAAGAGGTCGGCACCTGCCATAACAAGTGGTGAACAAGTTATCGGCGGCAGGCCGTGGCTCGCCGCCCGCTGGATGGGCCCCCCGAAACAGCCGACGTAGAGACGGCAAGGGGGCAACATCGGCGCGGGCGACTCGGGGGTGTAGAGAGGTGTGCTGCGCTTTCTCTTACGTTACTCGCGGCGTTATGCCCTTTAACACTTCCACCCCCGGATCACACAGCCGACATCGACTGTGCCTCTAACGACCCCCCTCTGGCCGGCCGGTGAAGGCAAGCCAGAGCTGAGAGTCCTGCGGGCCCCCTTGGGGTCCACTCCGACCGGTGAAGGCTCGCCGGAGACGAGGGCCCTGACCGACTCTCCGGGGCACTCGGGAATCGCCCGTGGTGTCGCTACTCACCAACAGCTCGCCACAAGCTGCCCTGCGGGCTATTATTATTATTATTATACATAACACATAGTATGGTTGAGAGGCCTTTGTCCAAAAGTGAGACACTACAGCCTCTTAATAATAATAACTTAGTTACTCTAGATAAAGAATAATAATAATAAGAAAACTGGCCTATTACGTCTGACTGGTGGGCCAAGGCCTATCATCTCTCTGACGATATTTGTACAGCGAGGAGGATTAGGTGTAACCACTACGCCTGCCTAATGCAGGTTGGTGATCTCAATCCCGAGGTAAACTAGAAAGTAATTGACTATACTAGATAAAGAATGATGAACCCGAATAAAAACAACTACCACATTAGATAAAAATCTACGTTCCACTTCTATAATGAACGGTGAATATCCAAGAATCGCAAGTCGTTTAATGAAAACTAAACAAGAAGAAAACCAACAAACAAGGAATTCCTATAATAGTGAGATAACATAGAAAGTTTTAGTTTGATATTTCATTAGCTGATGAATTTCTATAGAATAGTTATTTAAAACATAGTCGTCCACAACTTGTTCTTAACACATAAATGTAATAATGAAGTAAACATTATGACAGTGGATAAGTAGACCTTAAAACGTACAGTCACATTATGAAAAAAAAACACACACACATACAGGAAAAGTACTTATTTTACATCATATTCTTACAAAGATAACACTTTATACAAAAGATATTTAAGCGGAGAATACACAAAAAATCCAACAGGACAAAAACACACTTAGCAGCAAAATGTTGGCAGACAGAATTACAATAAAAACCAACACTGTGTTACTAATGTCGCCGTTGAAAGTGACAATTCTCACACGATACTTTACGGTACGGGGTCGAGATATTATGCTAAGTGGTCAACGCAGGTCGGGTCATGTGCGACATGTAGCGACACGAGCGCGGCGGGCGACGCGACAAGTCTGCGGTCGCCGTGCGGTCGCGCGCGTTCGGTCGCACGTGCCCGACACTTGCATAACAGTCGTGTCGCACAACGCACACACCCTATACGTAGGCGTAGCGTACACTAGAGAATTATTATCACTAAAACACGAGCCAAATCATTATTTGAAACACATTTACATGTATCTACAGCTTTCTGTTCTGAGTGTAATCTAATATGGATAATGGATTCGAACAGGATTCGTACTAAGCATATTTATGCACTTACGAATATAATAATGTACTCGTAATTCGTATAAATAATATAAGTCGCTTATATTACTTAACTTTTCAACACAAACCCAGATAAGTATTCCATTTCCCAAAAAATACTTTGAAATCTATGAAAGAATATCTAATTTTTTTTCATTCATAGAACGGTCATTATAAACTTACTCTAATATGCCAAATTTAGTTAAAAATCCAAAATAATACATTTTTAATTTCCAAATTAAATATTTATTTTCGAAACAACAATAACATCTTTAGACAAAAATATAATGTGTCTAATCTCGCTGGATTTCATTAAACAAAACTACAATGAAAACCGCACTTAATACACATCGCGCACAGAAAACCACAAATGTGGGTCTCCCAATTACTTGAACTCATCTCTACACTCAGTAAATTAAGGTTAAAAATGCCTTGGCACGATGTTTCTATTAAATGACCGTTTATTTACATTTTGCGTATGTTTGTATGCAAAAACCGGTATGAACCCAAGTACTTGCCCCTTTTTGTATAACATAATATTACAAAAAAGGTATTTTTACCTTTATTAATCCTTTTACGTGTCTACCTAATAAAGTCTGCACATTTTCATTAATTATGGAGAGCAAACATTTATTTTCAGGTATCGGTATCCTTTGATTTCCAACAGCCTGGTATTAAAAACTTAATGTAGTGAAATGTCATAAACATTGGTATAAAAAGGTCTCTCTCACTGTTATACCAATGTTGAAAGGTCTCTCTCACTGATAGTCACATTAAATAGGAGTTAGTAATCAATGCCCACGCTTGTCTTTGC
Source organism: Cyclophora punctaria (assembly GCA_951394245.1). Classification (NCBI taxonomy): domain Eukaryota; kingdom Metazoa; phylum Arthropoda; class Insecta; order Lepidoptera; family Geometridae; genus Cyclophora; species Cyclophora punctaria. The sequence continues at coordinate 6,910,033 of OX596169.1, forward strand.
GTTGTGGTATCAAACCCGATCCATTAATTAATTAAATAGTAAAATTAATAATGCTACTATTTTCTCTCTCTCTCTAGTAATTTCTTCGCCTAGGTAGTCCTTAGTCTTGGTAAGCTGATGGCAAACGCCAATTTTACACCCGAAGAGTAATGGTTTCCGAATAAGAACAATAGTATTTTACTCACGTAATCGTTCATTCCGCTTTTCAAAGCCAAGCCAAGCCTTTATGCTGCTGCAGTTATATTTTTAATTATATTATAAGATTTAGTTTCGTATACAAACGGGCACGTTTTGTCTTTGAATTTAGATAGTTTCACTTCGAAGTTTCAGCAAGCTAATTTAAACTTTATGACTTCGATAACTCCAAAGCATTGTTCTCATGTCTTTGCTTCAAAGCGCATTGTTTTATGAATATTGTGACATTGCTCGAATAATAAGAAAAACTTCATTTTCAATTTGCAAAAGTAGTAATTAATTGGTGATTATGCCTAATCCTCCTCACTGTACTAATATCTCAGTGAGATGAGAGGCCTTTGTGCAGCAGTGGGACATAACTAATACTACGTCTAGTAATTAATTATGTATGACAATTCTATGTAGTCGTTACATGAGCCATGTCAGAGGCCTTTGGCGGCTCAATAACTCTGACACCAGGATTGGTCAGGTTGACCATCCACTCGATAAGAAGAAGAAGAATGGCGCCTAAATACTTAACAGCGACTACGATGCGTTTTGGCTGAGGGTATCGTCTTTAAAATCTAAAAAACGATCTAAACTTTATAGATAGATAATTCAATTCTATCTGACAGCTAATAAGGCATTTCAATATAGGTTAAGATGAGACGTTTCGATTATACTAATAGGCGCATTTAGTGACCTAAATGTAGTTGCGTTAATTATGCACGTTCAAATAGCCTCTGTAAGCAGATATCGTAGTATCTAGAATCGATTTGCGGTTTTCTCGTGGTATATAGAATATTTGCTCTATATGTGTGAGAATCCTTATAGTTCGATCGAAGCTCGACCTCTTGTTTGGTAAAACCACGAGAATGCATTAACCAATAGATTGGCTTCCGGAATTATTTTCATGTTTAAAACTTTGCTTGCAATTTATTTTTAGTTTTCTGTATGTACTCGTACGTCATTTATTTCTATAGTTCCTAGTTCCGGGCAGTTATTAATGTAATAAAAAAGTAAAGTTTGACTTGTTCGTAATTGGCAATAAACAGAACTTATACTGGAAGCTCTTCTCACGAGGCATAACGTAAATACCTACTTAACGTAAACTAAATTAATCTATACTAATATTATAAAGCTGAAGAGTTTGTTTTGTTTGTTTGTTTGTTTGTTTAAACGCGCTAATCTCAGAAACTACTGAACCGATTTGAATAATTCTTTTTGTAATAGATAGCCACATTCAACGGGAAGGTTATAGGCTATTTTTCATCCCGAAATTCCTACGGGAACGGGTACAACGCGGGTAAAACCGCGGGGCGCTGCTAGTAGGTTATACATCAGAATAACACATTGGACAACGCGGGTAACATCGCGGGGCGCGGCTAGTCTTACGATAAAAGTAAGTTCGAGTAGGTAAGAGGCCAACTCTGGTGTCAGAGTTTTTAGACCGCTTAGAGGCCTCCGAAATGGTCTAACGATTGAAGCAACGGGACCTACAGTTAAATGTGTCCTCGGAAGCACGGTTGCGCTTAGATAGAAATGCCACTTTCGGCCACCCATCCGGGCTACTTGTACTACTTATGGGCTACTTACGAGCTGCACGTTTTTAAATAAATAAAATAAAATAATCATTTATTGCTACAATTACAAGAATACGAAAAGACAAAGTACAAAATAAAAAAATGTAGCAATAGGAGGCGTCTCAGCTAATGCTTTACCGAGGCTGAAGTCTTGGTACAGCGCTGGTTTTCAGACGCCCCCCGCTCTGGTAGACTTAACAAAAGTGGTTCACATCGTCTCGCAAAATGAAATAAAAATTAAGAAATAAGTAATATTTTATCTCCACCGACCGTGTTGGAAAGATATTCAATAAGTATACTAAAAAATGTTTCACTTCATTTTAGAATAACCGTCAAAGAGACAACCAACGTTTAAAGTTAATGAGAAACATTTAATTTTCGACAACGACTGTACATACATTCAGTACATACATGTAAATAGCTCACGTAAAACTTATCCGCGCCAGACTCGTTAAATTTTAGCTTAACTGACTCATAAGTAACTCTGAGATATCACTAAAGCAATTTGCATAACGAGGTGCATCGCTTTTGAGGTACCTAGCGGCATAGTTGACGCAAACACTCCCAAATGAGCCATGTTATATTATGCGTCATCAAAGTGCTATTCGAATGAGCCCGTATTTCAATATTGAACAAGTAATTAAAAATGGTCGACAAACAACATGTTTGGACTTGCTAGAGCTTTTGATGATAACATCGAAATCTCAAAGCCGTCGCTTCAAAATGAAGTATAATTAATTGTATAAAATGAATAATTTCATAAAAATAAACCAATTTAAATCCAGTCATTGATCCGGATCAAAAAGACGAATTATTTTATACGAACACACATTTTGCAATTCAAAAATACTGCGGTTCATTTTAGCAGTACGTTAAAATCTGTTATGTAAATATGAGTTCGTAGAACCGGAAAATAAGTTCCATGTCGCTTTTTGCTTTGTACATCGTCATGAGCACCATCGAGGGAAGGTTCTGAACGACAGAAGGCCCGCTGTAGGCGTCGAAACAATTTCATGAAAGCACAACTCGCCACTTTATGAATAGTAATCAAACCACCCCATCCCCCGTTCATTTATCTCACGAGCAACCAACGATGAAATGTAGATGAGGCCTTCTTGATAAGCCTTAGTATTTCGTACTTTTACGTTGTATTCGTAATTACACAACAACCGGCAATCGGCTTACATTATTGGTATTTAAAGATTCTTCGCTAATTAGCAATTTAGTTGTTGGTGTGATCTGAGTATTTAGATTGGGGTTGAGAACATTTCAGAGCTATAAATCGATTTTCCATTGTAACTAATAACTCTGTTTAAAAGTTTCGCCAATATATTGTTATGTTGGCGAAGTCCATTTATTTTTGTTTTTATTTTTTATGAGTTGAGCCATCGCAGCGGACCGAATAATATTATCGAACAACTAGGCACATTCTGAAAGTTTCTTAACTAAATTCTACAAGTGCGGGCCCTCGCCTCGGGAATAACCTTATTGTGACGCAAAATAGTCCCGCGTTCGCAGATATAGATATTTTAACACTAGTCACTGAATAAAAAAGTTGAAATAGTGAAAAGTTTTCGAGCAAAAGTGCTATAAACTGTCAACAAAGAATATATTTCGGCCGCACATTTTATTATACTTTCTATCACCACAATATAGATGTGATTTAGCAACAGACTCTGTATTTTCCGCGTTATTTCGAATATTTTTTGTGTCTGTATTGATGTTATTACACATTTTATATGAAAATAAGGAAAGTTAAGAAAGTTGTTGCCAAAAGAAAGGAAGTTAAGACGCGAGAAACATTGCTTATTGTCAAAGTACTAATACCTATTGAAATAAATCAAATGAGATATTTGTTAAAGCTACTTTTATAAGGAGTAAGTAACTTTAAAGACTTAAAAAGATTTGTTCACTGATAATTGCAATAGAACTCGCTTAATCTATTAACTTTATATCAGCCGTCATATTATTCTCTAAACTGTATTTATCTTATATTTGTGTTGATATCTTTCTTTCCATTTTCTGCAAATCTTGGTTAATGGCGTGTCTAAAGAATCTCTTAAGAAAAACCTGAGAGCAAAAGCAATGTGTCTGTGTTGGACACACGTCAATCAAACCAGTGGACGTCTGTTGGGTTTCAAGTTATCACGACCCACATCTTGAAGAAAATTACATCGCGCCGCCCTCACGGTGTCACTCTATACTTCGATCACCGCTCCATTAGCAGATATAATATATTGGAGAGTAAAGTTGCTGCGGTTTACCAACATACCGCTATCAGGAATCCAATATTTGGCACGCCAGTAAATGGAATATACGCTGCAATTATTTCTCTACACATAACTACCTATAAGAATGATAATTTTAAACATTTCGCTTATTTTGTTGCTATAATGATCCAAAATGTAGTTATTTATAACAACCATGATAATAAACCGGTGAAATTAAATGAAAAATATGAAGACGAAAACATTCAACTCGCGTCTACGGTTGAAAAATGTATCTCATTAAGAAATGTTTAGCCAAGCTAATTTAACTAGGGGCCTTAGGTATCTCTGGGGAAATTACGAGCATTGTGCGTATGTAGGTAGGCATTCGTTCAAGTTTACAATGACTGTTTGGCGAAACATTATCAGGAACCTCATTATGACCAAGAACTAGTGATTCGGTTATCTGGTGATCTTTATTGTTATATTGTTGAGTGCGGTTAATTTGAAACAATAACCGTGAATGCGTCAGGTCTGAAGGTAAATCGCTTAGGTATTTGAACGAATGGGACAGTATTTCTCGGTAATTGTAGGTGTCGCGCGAACAAATGTGCTGTCCGACGTGTGCCAGATACTCTCTCTAACTGCCGCCATTAGCCCCAGAGATAATCTTAAATTACTGCCGACTCACTCTATTGCCACCTTTACATTCATTTGTATTCAAAATACAATTTGATACGAACGCAATAATAACTAAGATATGCAAAACTGATTTGTTGTCAACATACCCGCCTAATAGTCCCATTAAGTGGATAATTATATGCTAATGAAAAGGAACAGTGTTACACCGAATATCTACGGGTTAATTATATTGTAAAACCCGTCGTTACTTCAGATTTTCAAAAATGTTGCGGTTAAATATAAACTTGCTTATGGCAGGACGTTAGTCGGGGCCGGTTATCTCGGTGCAAATCTCGGTTATTTAGTGTTCAGCTCTGCTTAGAACAAAGCAAAGCGTAACTTAATATAAAGCATGTTGGCATGTCCACAAACTTAGGAGGCAAGTTTCAAAGACGATCCCTCGAGTCTCCTTTATGCAAATCTGGGGTAATTTCTTTGGTGAGAGTCACAAGGGACCCTTTGCTAAGATTGCGTTGACTTTTCAACCGTGCCTTACCTACGTCTTACTTTGTATTAGTTTACGCAAACATGTTACCTCGTGGTGCCGGACCAATCACATCAGCAATTCGGAAGAAACTTTTATTGCCAATGCCAATGTTTTGGGTTAAATCAAACTTCTGCTCTCCAGGCAGAATATATTGTTTGAAATTACATTTATATCCACAAAAACATTGAACATATTTATATTAATATTATTATACATTCTGTTTGTGTGGAATCCCACAAACCTATATAAAGAGAGAGTTAAAGACACCTATGAGTATAATATACCTACTGGCCCAGAAAGCGGAAATTGCGAGAAGCAAATGTGAAAAGTTTCCTAACACAAGAGGCGTGAGCGGAGCCTAGCTAGAGGTCGTTATTATACAAAAGTATACAGGGTACTTTGTTATCTTGATGTGTATTACTGCTTACTGTATCTCTATTATACTGACGCATTGCAATATTATAATGGTTTTGGATATCGTCCATTACTTAATGATATTATTATTACCTGATGGATTTCTCCGGACTGAAAGTTGCCTTTGTGAAATTATACACTGTTTGATGGGCCGAAAGGTACAAGTACTCGTGTGATATTAAGCACCTCTCCCTATACTTAACTCACATAGAGATCCGAGGGCTACCAGAGCTACCGTTAGAAATTACAGCCCATGGAAACGATCTGTGAATATTCAATATTTATTCTGAGCGTTATTCTGTATAACGTACATAAAAAATAACAGCTTAGACTTTCATATATTCATTATATTGCCTAACCTTCACCACCTTGTTCTAGAAAGTTATAATCAAGGTAAGATTGAATGAAAATCGTAATAATATATGTATACTTCAAGCGAATAAAAACACACCAAACAAATTATCAATCTAAATATCTCTTGCCGTAATGAAATCTCATTATTACCCTCTTATAGAAATCATAAGCATTTTCATACAAACATAAGGTGTTTAGGTATCACATATTATATTCAGAGTACTAAAACATTATGTTAAACAGGAAAATGTTAGTCTACTTAAAACGTAAGTAATACGAATATATCATTTAAGGTGCATTCACGATATGAAACAGGCTGCTTCTAGCATGTGACAGACGCGTTCCATTCACTCGACGACACGTTTATTAAAGTATTATGCGTTATTATTCCTTACCGCCTCAATTTACCCGAACTCACGCAGTTACGATCACTTACGTCAATTTCGCAGACTCTCTAAATTGCTTATGCTGCGTCAACGGTAATTTTCGCATGATTTCCCTTCTGCCGTTTTTAAATAAAATTCGGGCAGGTAATCATTTTCAACAATCTTTAAAATTATTCTAGAATTTGTAACAAATATTCGTCTTTGTGTCCTTTATTTAATGTTGGAATTGAAATCTTGTAGCTATCAGGTGGTTTCCATTTCGCTTAAGATGCCTAATAAGTAATTTTGCAGAATCCTTTTACCTAAGTAGATAATTTTAAAAGGATTTAAGATAACTTTTTAGCGTAAGAAAAATGAAACGGGTTTGTGGCTGAGAAGATTGCTTTTTCTTGGTTTACAAAGATGTCAAATTACATCGTAAGATTTAGTTAGTTCATTGAATTTTGCATTAACTATGGCGGTCGTTATTGGTCAGTGATCGATTCATGTTTCATCGACCATTGAGCCATGCTTCACTGAGTACGAACGATAAGCCTTTGTGACCACAATCATACATAACCATATTAATCAACACACTTAGCTTTGAAATACTAAATGTCAAATATTGATTCCTAGCCGTGCCTCGAGTGTTCGTTCGCGTTGCAATTATTACCGCTGGCTTGGAACAGCAAGAAGACATATATATTAATACAAATAATAAAGAAACAACATAAGTATATCCAATGTAAATCTTTTGATCAATTAAAAGTGGACTAACAAGTCATACTTGAACCTATCTAATATAAAATTCAATAAAATTAGCTTCAAAAACATCACAACTTCTTTAAAAAAATCTGTTCAATCCTGTAGTGTAGCTGACTCTATCTCTGATTTCGTGCAAATGTATCTCATTCTCAACCTCAGTAACACTTCCTTGTTTATTCACGCAAAGTGGCTACACCTAGGTCTATGTCTGTCCCATTTAATAAAATTAAGGTTGTATACTATTTTAAAAACAGAACGTTAACCCAAAAAAATGTACATCACATCCTTTAACACTAGAAACATCACAAAGAGTTATTCAAATAAACTATGAGACAAATAAGATAACTCAAAGGTGACCTTTAATTGTCATGACCATTCTCTAAAACACTTTGACAGCTCGTGTGGTTATTATAATACAATGTTCCAATAGTTTTCAAAACACTTTCAATAGTTTGACATGGGTTTGACATTGGTACGGAGTAAGTGTTTCCATGCCAAGGTAAACTGTTACGACATAGCATCTATTTCTTTTTACAAATATTTGCATTAGCCTCCCTACGAGGATGTTCTTTCATCTGTTACAATGTTTGTTGTGCAAATATTACGTTGGATACAGTACGGGGTACGAATTAAGTTAATATTGTGTTCTGACTCGTATAGGACGTACCTATACCTATTTTCATAGTGATTGCGTACATTAAAATTAAGGTATTTCCATCATAGATCACACGGTTACAGGCTAACACTAACGATGTTAAGAGCTAATATAGTTCACGAAACAAACTCATTATATAACGTTATAATCCTAATGAAAATGCTTAATTAGTTTCCACAAAACTAATTACTTTGCAAACACTAATATTCAATGAAATAACGGAACTGGAACTAATGAACTAAAACAACCGTGAATAACATTTTCTTATATTTAGGCCAGAAAAATTATAAAACAATGCAAAAATACAAGTTTTTGCATATTTTAAAAAAGAAAATCAAACTAAATATTTAACGAGGCTGAGTTATTGTAACGAAGTCGGTACAATTTTGTTTACTAAACATTTTTGTGGGAATAAACATAGCGAACTGTTTAAAAAGGTTAATTTGGAGTGGGAGCGCGCGGCGAGCCATGACATGAATCCGACGTTCTGCTATTTCAGTAAATAGAAATTAAAAGTTGTTTCACTTTTCCATTTAGCCAATTTAATTTTTGAAAATTATGGTAATTACTTTTCTGTCCATCTCTGGCCACTCTATCTAAATGCGACCAAAAAACCCAGTGACAACTGAAACGTTGAAACTAAAATAATGAATCTTGTTTTATTACAAATTGTAAAAGTCTTCGTACCTACTTCATAAATTAATGAATGCAATTTATCCCAAGGGAAGATATATTAGTAAAATTTAATAAAGAAGAAACAAATTAGCTTCTACTTCTGTTTTAAGATCCCCTTGCAAGTACCTAATTTTATATTCGGTATATTTCATAGATACAGTTTGCTACAATATTTACGTACAATATAAGATTGAGTACTGTGCAATGTCAGTGCCCTATGCTTTGTGAAGTAATAGCACAGTACACTAAGAACAGTAGTCTAGTGATACCTAAGGCCGATCGGCGAGATAATAGAGTGACTACTCTTGCGTCGACGCCTAGGGTTTTAACTTTTATTTTAGTGAAATAAAAGACGATTTAAAAAATCATAAAATACAGACGAAAATAAAATCAGATTTCTGAATATTCGAAACGCTTTATTGTTATCAGTTGATGTAAAATAATAAACAATTTTATTAATTTTTTTTTATTAGCCTGTAATGTCCCACTGTTGGGCAAAGGCCTCTCATCTCACTGAAGATATCAGTACAGTGAGGAGGTTTCAGGCGTAATCACCACGCTTGCCTAATGCGGGTTGGTGATCTCAAACCCGAGCCATGTTTGAAAAGTAGGAAACATGTTTTCGCTCGACCTGGGAATTGAACCCGGGACCTCAGTCTTGGCAGGCGAGTGCACATACCACTAGACCACCGAGGCGTTAATTAATTAATTAATAATTAATTAATTAATTAATTTCGTTTATTAATTTTATTAATAAACGAAATAAATAAAGTGGCCAGTGAGGCGCGTGGCGCTGCCCGCACTACGGCCACTCGAGGCCACGCAAAATTATGCGAATGTGTGCGTGAAACAAGCGTCCGTACATAGCATCCTTTCAACGTTCAAACCGACACCGCGGCGGCCAATTTGTATGAAATTATCCTACTATTCTTAGTGTACTGTGGTATTACCTAGGACGGGGCCACAAGGCGTCCGATACTAACCGAACGTTCTCATACTTAATACTCGTAGCTTGGAGCTAAAGATTCAGACACAGAGACTGGGGCTACTTTTGAATATACTTTACATATAATAACACCAACACCCCCGCGGTTATGCGCTATATCTATGAGGGAATTGGAATACAAAGCTGTCTGTGCATTATTTCTAGGTTCAAGCTGTGTACCCATAATCAACCAACTTATATACGTGATAATACCCAATTCATAGTATATAGTATATAATAGTACAACAGCATCACAATTTTTTAAATTGCCCACCTACTCACACGAAGAATACGTTCAATTGTCGCCTCCAGTTGATTCAATCGTCAGACCATGTTAGATACCTCTAGGTCTTCTGTGACCCTGGTTCCTGTAAAGGGGCCGAAACGTCAGATGAAAAATTAAAATAAACGCGAAGTGCACCCGTAAACGTAGTTTCAATTCAAAACTTAAGACTTATACCTCTAGATAGTTTACAACTCTGTCACCAGGCTTGATACTAGTCTACCCGAACTTACTAACTTACCGATCAGTCCGATATCTACTGTTAGTAATAATAGTAGTTGAAGCACCTACTGGCGAGCCATCATATCCTTTACCTTCCCAAACATCTCAGGCTGTCGAGAGCTAATTGAATTCACATATGAGCAGACCTTTACGCGCCCAGTGCCCGGAGTCCGGCTGCATGATCACTCGCTTGTCATCTATAATCCGTTCACTTCACCTATTGAATATTGAACGTCGGCTGATGTCGTTTAACTAACAATCTGTATTGTTTCGCAAGGCTGCCCGCACAGGAACATCTTTTAGTTCTGTTCTAGAATAATGATCAAGTAAATGATCATTATTAGTAAAGGGTAGGTAAATGAAAAGTACAAACTTATAAATAAAGTGGCCACTATAAAAAGAGTGGCCAGTGAACTTTTTATAATAAGTATTTCAAGCTATTGGACTTCCATAAACAAAAATACATCTTTCTTATATATAAAATTCTCGTGTCACAGTGTTCGTTCGCGTACTCCTCCGAAACGGCTTGACCGATTCTCATGAAATTTTGTGAGCATATTGAGTAGGTCTGAGAATCGGCCAACATCTATTTTTCATCCCGAAATTCCCGCGGGAACGGGTACAACGCGGGTGAAACCGCGGGGCGCAGCTAGTTTTTATATAAGTTTTAATATTTTTTCTTAAAGTAAATACAAAAAATAAGTTTTATTCAAACTTTTTCTGTAAACTTTTGTTTTGTAACTATCTTTAACTTCATCTTACAACTATTTGAAAAACTCACAATCAACATTTTTAAACTTCATTAATTAATATCTATCTTTATGTCACGTCCATAAAGCTAGCTGAGTTGAGTAAAGTTATGACTCGGGATTATTATTAGAGAATGGAATATTATAACATTTAATGTGGACTAAGTTTAGAGGTTTAAATAGATGGGTTTAATGAAATCCGGATGTTAATATTGGTATGTGAGCCGAACTTCGCTGTTTACATCGTTAGAGTTTACTGCGAGGAAACCCTCCTTTCAACTACAAACATGAAATCAAAACTACTCGTTACAACTTTAATCTTAAATGTATTTTATTTACACTGGCTATTATAGCTAGGTACGTGGATTTGATCTTTATTGTTCCTTTTCAAAGATAACTCTATGTACACTATGTTATTTTTATTCGTATTATAAAAATCAATTATGTTGGTGCATATTCACTCTTTGAAAGGTACCCTGTAAACTTTTTGGTGGTATTACCCGCGTTGTGCCCGTTAGCGTGGGAATTTCAGAATAAAAACAACCCCATAACCTTTCCGTTGAACATGTCTATCCATTTAGAAAATAATTATTAAATTGGGATTGGTAGTGTCGGAGATAAATACGTTCAAACAAACAAGAATCAAACTCTTCTGGTTTATTATATACTAGCAGCGCCCCGCGGTTTTACCCGCGTTGTGCCCGTTCCCGTGGGAATATCGGAAATTTTTATGCATAAAAACCTTCCTCTTGAATCACTCTACCTATTACAAAAAACCGCATCAAAATCCGTTGCTTAATTTTAAAGATTTAGGCATACAGACAAACAGACAAACAAACAGACAAAAATAGCGACTTTGTTTTATACTATGTAGTGAAGCAAAGATATTTGTTCCCTTTTAATTTCTTCACTGTTATATAATTGTATATTTAAAGTCATAATATACGTCATATTTTTATTTATATAAATAGCACGTATTATGTACTACAAAGTAACCGCCATGAAACTAAAACAAAGTTCTACAATTATAATTTGCGTGTATTAAACTTTGTGAGGAATCAACGCAAAGCCTAAATGTAAACACGCCCACAGCAACACGACACAAGCAACAACTTTAACCACATAGCATTAAGTAGATAGAGGCAAAGGTTCGTACTACATACTTAGTACATATTAGTAAGTCTAGGATTAAGTTATGTTGCTGGTTACTTAAGACTTGTATCCACTAGGCAACAGTTGACGCGTGACACTTGATGCTCAACATGTTCGGCAACGTTGCATAACAGTGCGCAACATTGCTGGCGAACTGAAAAGCAACATGCCGCGCGGCTTATTATTAGACTAACCGGGGTTAAACCCACATTGTGCCTGTACCCGTAAGAGTTTTGGGATAAACAATAACCTATAACCTTTTCCTTGAATGTGGCTATCCATTACAAAAATTCAAATCAGATTGGTAGTTTCCGAGATTAATGCGTTAAAACAAAAACAACTTATTATCTATAATCTCTAATATATAAAAATGAAACCCGTTTTCCTTGGTCAAGGCATCACGCGTGAATGGCTGGACCGATTTCCACAGTTTTGCATTCGTTTGAAAGGTCTCGGGCTCCGTGAGGTTTATAGGGAATAAAAATCTCAAAATTCCCACGGGAACGGGGGCGCTGCGGGTGAAACCGCGGGGCACAGGTAGTAATAGTATAGATGGAAGAGGTGTCTAACAAACCTTGAGCTCCAACCCCGTTCAGCTTCTCGTTACTAGTGGATACAAGACTTGTAATGTAATTTTTATATGCCAGGCGAAGTTACCAAGGAACTGGAGTCCGCGTAGGCGCATAGGTAATAGTGTAAATCTTTCCTGCGTCGATATACGAGTATTCAGAAAGTTGGATTGAGCAAATTAAGATGCAATTTAGTAAATTCAATAAAACGTACAATTACTACGAACCACGTCTACGCAATCTAAATTACCTATTTTTTATTCTCAAAAATGACAGCGAAATCACAGGTTTTAACATTAACGTCCAAGTTTCCTATTCGTCAATGACTACTCAGATTATCCGGGTCACTGACCTCTTTTACGAGTATTAATGACCTCACCCAATCTGTACTTGTCATTGACCGTATTGTTAATGACCGAAATATCTGATGACAACGGTCTTAATATTCATTTGTTTTATGGATGTACCGTACAGTGACAGCTAAAGAGCAAAAGCTTTTATTTCATAAGTCACAGTTTGTTAACAAAGAAGGTTGAATAATTCATAGTACAAATCTATACTAATACTCGTATAATATAGCTGAAAATTTTTGCCCTTTTTGTTGTTTGAACGCGCTAATCTCAGAAACTACCAATCCGATTTGAATAATTCTTTTAGCAATAGATAGCCACATTCAACGGGAAGGTAAAGGCTATTATTTATCCCGAAAGTCCCACGGGAATGGACATAACACGGGTAAATCCATGGGGCGCTGCTTGTAGTTTTATAATTAAAAAAGGTAAGCATGTGTATTACTTAACTTAAAAACCAAAAGGATAAATCTCATACATATCCCAGTCAATTATTAACCAATTTCAATATGTTCCGGTAAATGAAAAATGAAAGGGTAAGTATGCTACCGATGAGTGAATGAATCCAATTCAAAAGGTAGTATGAAATTGGGTTTCGCTGAAAGAAAGCTTTTCTACTGCGAAGTGTAGCTTATGTTAGCGAAAATGTCTAAAATTTTCAATCTGATCATGTCTACTCTACAGCCTCGATATTATACATAATATGTTACTTAGAATTATTACAACAATATTAATCTTCGAACGAACATGGGCTCTATCATCTATACATAATCCTAGGTACTAAGATACATACATTTGTGAGAGACAAACAGGAAATTACTTGTACCTACAAAGAGGTATTACTTGTATCCATAATATAATACTCTTGGGAACAAGCCGGTCTGTTTCGGCACAATTGCAATATCAAGATTACCTTACTTGGTAGAGAAAATATTTAATTATTATACTTATGAATATAATACGATGTATTGTAAGGCAAAGAAATTGAAATAAAGGACTTGTTGGATTATTTTTCGATATTTTATTTCCTTCATAAAAATATATTAACCTATAATGTCCCACTGCTGGGCAAAAGCCTCTCATCTCACTGAAGATATCAGTACATTGAGGAGGATTAGGTGTAATAACCACCCTTGCTTACTGTGGGTTGGTGATCTCAAGCCCGAGCCATGTTATATTTACTTTAAAAGAAAATCAAATTCAAATCATACATCAAAATGTTAAAATCAATCTTTATTGCCTCAACTGTATGGTCCCACTGCTGGTCAAAAGTCTCCTAAACAATGCCAACTGTGTCTATCGTGCGCTTTTTTCTACCAAAAATATTTTCTTGCCTTTTTAACTAGGTCTATGTTTCATCCGTAACATTTATCATATTAAATTTATAATAATATCGTCTCCCAGTTCAATGTCGCTCATTGAAATCGGTGCCCTCGATTGGTCGGCTTAGAATCAGAGAATTGTACACAAACATATTCTTCAAACAAAATACATTATTCGGCCTGGCACTCCCACCACCAACTGGGAGAAACCGCAAATTAAATCTTTCTAATGAAAGAGCCAGTACAGCACACACATGACGGAAATTAAGGTATTTTGTTCAATTTGTTCCAATGATTTTACTTCATTGGTTTAAGTTAATCACAATACGGTAAGTACTGATGCGAATAGACGCAAAGTTCAAAAGAGCCTCATTGAACCGATATTTTTTTAGTTCTACGCATTTCTATCATCTTCATATGACTTTCTACACTGTTCTACTGTACCGATATCGATGATTGGTATTTTCTTCGAACATATAAAAAGGAATCTTAAACTTGTACTATATAACATCTTTTCAACATAACTTATCACCTTTTTCCACTTAAGAAGACTAATTTAGTTAAAGGAACGAAATTACTGAAGACATAAACTGGGCGATTTTAAGAAAAATTGAGTATCGCACCTGTGCCGCGTAGAAACGAAAATGAACGCCATTATCCCACACCATAATCTTAAATCACTTCGGCTTAGTGTTTCGATTACAGACAAAGGTCGGCACCGAACCCCACATTATGATGGTAGTTGAATAATTGTACAGATAAGTGGAATTGATGGCTAGCCGCTCACTAGTTTGACTTTTACTAATTTGAATAGCAATTATCTTTTGAGCCGTTTAAGTTTAGCAAATAGAATTGAAATTCGTCATGTAGATGGATGGATTAGTCAAGTACAGCAGTACCGTAATAGCTCTTAATCCTGTACTGGATTAAACTGTGCAAAATACCACAAAAGTAAACCATACTTATGAATAAATAAGATCGAGGTATTGAGAATCGTAAACCACGTTAAAAATGCAACTTACTCAACCATATAAAGTATAAACAAAGGATGGGAAATGCACACTAATTTGGATATGTTCGGATCGCATGCATTTTTCACAACAACGTGTATACAATGTGAATCTAATCGTAGGCCGACCGGCGCCGACCCGGGGGCAAATAACCCTTTCCGATATCTCTCTAGCTCGAACGTAGACTATTTGCCATTCTCTTCATTGAACTCTCTGTTTGCTTTGTACCGAAACGCAAAAAAACTTCACAAGATTAATTAAATCAAACTCAACTTTGTAAGTCAATAAACGCTTTGAGTGTGTTTTACTAGTTTACTCTATTTATTCAATTAACTGGAACGTGTTTCTAAGTAGATCAATGTGGTTTTATTAATATGTGTATTAATTTGTATTTTAAACTATCAATACCGAAAGGTGGCATTGTGATAACAAGAATGGACCTTTGTCTTGCTATGATACTTTAATATCACAATGTTAATTTTCTATATTACCCAGTGTAGACGAAAATAGCTGAAACATATTGAATACTATCGTCGCCCACATGTTCCACCTTCCATAATCACACAATTCTTCTTCTCGTATAATATTAAACGGAATTTATCATATTACGTAACCGAATAGTGAACACGGAGCTAGGTACAATATCTGGAGACATATGTTTACGAGCTATAAAATCTCGGTACATGGTTATTGAGCGACAAATAATAATAGAATGTGAAAGCCCGTCGACGGGAACGCACACAAGTTTTCTCGTTATGTGCTTTAGAGATGTTTTGAGATTTGCACGAGAGTAGTAGTGCATCGGGCACAATAGCCGTTTTCTTATCCTCTTTGCGGGAACACATCTATTTCGACTTTTTGTTCGCCTGCGAACCAGTTGGTCGCGGACACGTACGCTTGCTCCTCGTCGACGCGCTTAGAATTCAATATCACTATTTTGTGTTACCGTCTTTTGCACACACATAAAACAACCAATAGGTGCTTGGACTTTGTGTCCCCATTTGCTAATGTTATAAGTAGACTATACATACATACGTAATACAATAATTTCCGCCGGTTTGGAGTTCGACAAACTTTACAAAGCTGCATACTGAATACGTTTTCAGATTGAATAAACTTATCGAGACATTTGTATTTACGATGTCATTGTGAAGTTATTGTTTGTTAGTAAATTAAGATTTAAACGTGTTCAGAGTAACATAAGAATGATTATTTATATTCCATTAAGTTTGCAATGTAATTACATTCACAGAGAGAGGGTAGTAATTGTATTCAGTCCGGTCACGGAGCGCTCGGGTCATTCTCTCCTCGGAGCAGCTGGCGAGAGTCCGGGCCTCCGATATCGCTAGCATCATGTTAATGACTCTCTGGAGCTGCATTACCAACTACTATCATTTACACCTAGAGCAAATAAAAGTTGCTACCTCTATAAATATAAAGTATATCAGTAAACAGGTATGTTTTTAAACAGATAAAGACTTAAAAGTTACTCTCATGACGCCCGTACTTAGAGTCGTTACATGCTTCCTTAGTAGAGAATTAATGAGTGATTTTGACATGTGATGTACGAAAAATTACGCTATTAATTAAATGTCGGTTTAATAGTCGTCTCTGAGTGCGGCTATAAAGCTAACGATGCGAGTTCACAAGTTGCGAGCCGGCGAATTTTGAAGATATTGTATAACATGATTGTCGCTTGCTACCTAATAAACTCGTACCTTAACAAAGTCACATAAAGTAATGAGTAGTATTACTGAAAAAGTACAGTAAAGAGTATTAGGCATAATCACCAAACTTGCCAAATGCGGCTTGGTGATCTCAAACCCAATCTATGTTTGAAAAGTACTAAACATGTTTTTTGGCTCGACCCGGGAATTGAACCCTCAGTCTTGGCAGGTGAGTGCACATACCACTAGACCACCAAGGCGAAGCAATTAGTACATTCCCTTAAATACATTATAGATCCACAAAGATGAAACCGTTAAACTGATTACTCTAATGGTCTCATTTCATAATAGTTCTAGTAATGAAATGTGTTCAATAATGGATATATTGGATTACAAACGGATAAAAGCAGACTGTCAGCCATATAGTGGATTGTAACAGGGCGTGACTAGAACGATTACTGGTGCATTCACGGTGGATTGCGTCTGAAAACTACCCATAGGGAACAACGCTAGAGTACGCTTTGGCGATGACGTCTACTCAAATTGGATTTAAAAATAGCACCATTTAATTTAAACTCATTAGTTTTATTCCATCTGTTAATTCAGCCAGTTTTTGCTCTCGCTTTAACAGGATTAAACGTGAGGCAGAACGCCTAAAGGCTTCTGATAATGAAAGTTCTTTTGCATGTTAAAAACTTAATCAACGGAAGCTACTGAGGAGAATGAGAAATAAATCTTCTTTGAATATGATGTCGTTATGTTTAAAGGATGAAAATCAAGAACAGCGTTATGAATCTCATACAATTTCCGAACAAACTTTTCTCCATTACCCAACAATATCAAACACGGAGCAAACAATAGCAGCGAGTAGTAAACAGTAGTTAGGCATGTTCCTTTACAAATCCGTGTGAAACTCCGATGTTTAATTTCTCACCTGGAAACAGCTTGTAAAGCGCAAACTTAATGAATAGCCTTTCGAATTGAATTTATGCAACTCACGTATATTTCGCCTCGTAAAACGTTTATACGCTTACTAAAATACGAGTTACTAAAATTAAAGACTCTCTTTAATACCCTATTCCGTACGTAAACTGAGAAGGAGATAAACCTACTTATCTCGTTTCAAAGCGCTTTACAGTATAATTAATTTTTAAGTTTAACAGTTTCCTCAGCAGAACTTCTTTGTATATTATAATTATAACACTTTTCACTAACTACCTCTTTCTAAGTTCAAGGGAATAAGTAATGTTAGTTAAGTTGGAGCGAGTCGAATTCGCTTTACGAGAATTACCTTTTGAAAACTTTCCTTAATACTTATTTAGCACTAATTATACCTACTTTTCATGATTGCTATGCTACGCTGTTTTCTCTAAGTGTAAGCAAATGTAATGCAATACAAAAAAGCTGTCTTTAATAAAGTAAGGATAGTGCTGCATTTATTTAGACATAATTAAAGTCATTATTAAAATGGCCACTATAAAAGCAAGTAAGCAAACGTTCATAATTAATTACTAAAATTACTCGCTTAAATACTTTTAAAACAACTGTTAAAAGCATATTAATTATCAACATCAACTCACAAAGCCAACGCTAAAAATGAAGCTTATTATTTAAATAAAGTATATTTTATAAAACATAATACTGTAACCACAAGACCATATTTTATATGGATCGCGTTCAAGCAAAGTATAAAATCTAGATACATATTATAACGTGTCCTATTGTGTGCAGTCAGGAGGCGGAATTTCGGGTAACACTGAGGTCAGCACTGCATGAGTAAGAACACAATGGCGTCTGTGCTTCGTCTCAACTTGGCACAATACGTCCCCACCCCGCGCGAGTTCCAAACCTTTCTCATTTCGTTTTTGTTTCGACGTCGCGGCCGCAGATGTTCTCCGGTACCAACGGCTCATCTACGGATTAGTAACTGTTAGGTTTTCGTATTATGTGTCCTACATTACAAATAGAAACGTCTCCGAAATACTGACACTTGTATCAAAGCGCTCTCAGCCCGGATTTGTAGTGACATCGTTCCTTCACATTGTATTTTTTATGTAACATCACTCACAACTTTGTCT